>JAVQMG010000109.1:12320000-14720000 GCA_032878915.1 Castanopsis chinensis
CTCAATCAATGAGAGTAGAAGTTCTTGCACGTGGAAATTCCTAAAAGAAAGGATTCCGAAAGCACGGGACTTGGCCGCTTGGCCTGCCATTAAGAAAGAAGAAAGCCAAAGCCCAGCAGGGGAAAAAGTTCATCTTTGAAATAGTTAGCCCGGAAAGACCGATACGGATAAGGATAACCGGGGACCTGTCCTCCTAACAGCCTATTAAGTACATAACCTGCGGACAAGAACAAAGAACGGAGGTCCAACTATTTCTTTGTTGCGTCCTGTCCTCTCGACCGCTATTGAACTACTAGCTACTCAAAGGCACGTAGGAATTCTTAAACCTTATTATATCGAGCAAAGCGAATGGAGTAAGGCCTGACCGCTCTAATCCAACTCCATAACCGCTGCATCTATCAGCAGCTAGATCTACGGCTTGCCCTATCTAGTAAAGGCCTGCTCTAACCGCCTGTGATCAATCCATAAAAACTTATATTAAATTAATAGGAACTCAAAACAAGTACATGCTCGAGCATCATTGACCCACAACAACTAATAGGGCTACCCAACCCAACATTTTAGAACTACTTGATTTTGGTAACTACATAAACTACCACATATGCCTTTCTTTCAAAAGCATTATGCTAACTACATTATTTGCGAAACTGGAATAAGTCAAAGGTTAGGCCTGAAATTGGAAAAACCAGTAGACGGAAGAGACTGTAACTACTTTTTTCTTTCTTCTAGTCTCTCTGGTCACCGAGGATGATCGCCCGCACAATGAGCGATTGCTGCTCATTTCGCAGCATTTGTAGCCTCCTCTCGAGGTCCCTTATTCCCTGTTCCGCCGCGCGCATGCGGTCTCCTACGACGGCAGGGCTCTCCGGGGGCAGGTGTCTCCAAAAGGCTCTTAAGAGTCTCCGGCGGTCGCGCAGGTCGTTCTCTACCTGCTCTATCTCCTCTCCAACTTGAGCGAGCCTTTCTGCAATAGCCATAGTTCATCAACCGTGCTAATCAAAAAATTCTTCGATTTTCTTTTAATTGTTCCCGGGCTATGGGCATCGGTCCACATGAATCAAGCTAATCCCTCCTTTTTCGATAGCGATATCGATAAATGCATTCCACTTTCTCGAAAGTATAACAAAACGATCCTTCTTTTGACATCACTTTTCGTTACCTATTTCTAATTTTTTTGAGATCGCCCCCTCGGGAAATGGGATGATAGCCCAAAAACACGAGTTTTGAATGCGTCTAGATCTTGTTCAGCTGCGTTTGCTGAGTTTGAAGCAGCCCTTTTCAAATCTTCTTTCATAGAAGCGCTAACTGCTAACAGAGTTTGCTTCTTAGAAGGAGAAAAGTCCCCCCCGTACAGAAGGCTCAGATTGAGCGGCTTTCTGCCTAATCAAATCAGAATCAGGATTTCAAGTCCTAGCCCCACCCCAAGCTGGTGACTTCCTTCTTTCATTGCATTTGAAGAACTGAGTTAGCTCCTTTTTTAGTGACAGCGGGTATCGCGCATCAGATCCGAAGTAGCCGCAGACGCCGCAGTTGCCGCAGTACCTTCTCTCTAATGCTGCTTGCATTTCACCTATACCTTTTCATTTCGTCAACAAAGCTTTCCTTTACTAGCTTGAGTGGCGAGCCAGCCTTTTAATAGTCATTATAGTGTTCACTTCTTTTTCGATCATTCGATTTGTCGTGGAGCTACCTTATGGATAGATCCTAGGGCGCTTTAGTTACTGGCGAACGCTTCTCGTGAGCCGAAGAAAAAAAGGATAAAGCCGAGCGTTAGTTAAGTAAAATCAGACGAAGACCTCCGAACTGAGGGTTCTTGTTCTCCTGATGAGTAGACCGGATTCTCCTTATTTCCTTTTGGTTATTTGCAGGGCATTCTAGTCATACTAGTCCGCCCATTGATAGAAAGGAGGACTTACTCTATTCTTGTCAAGATCGTCTTTGACTCGTCTACTTCCGCGATACGCATCAGAATCCAATGCTTAATCGTATGATGAATCAACAACTTGAAGTTTCTTTGTAGGCAGCTTGAGAGTGACTTTGCTTGCTTCCTTTCTACGATTCTGAAGACTGCTATGATGCTCGTCCCGTCCTTAGGCTTCTTTGTACCCCGCCTATCATTCTATCCATTTCCCCTGCAAGGGGGATCTGTTTACGGTACTGATTCCTTTCTTCGGAGAGTTACCGCTTGCTCTGTACTCATTCTTGACTTCCCAATGAAAAGCTATCTGCTTAGTTCACCTCACGAGGAGACCTGACCTTGCTTAGGAGTCAGTTCATGGGCTTCCCCTCTTTCTTTCCCTAAAATGGGAGACTTGTGATTGAGAGGTCTTCCCTTTCTTTCCGGTATTCCCGGTCTTTTCGTTCAATCAACTACGGGGATAGCGACATAAAATGATTGAAATCCCGTATTCCCGCAAGAAGCTTAATGGATTGATTTCCTGTATTATACCGCTATCGGAGTTCCTCTTCTTGATCGACTTCCCACACCACCTCTATCATCCATACGAGAAAGTTTACACTCGCTCGACCGGCTAGCGCACTACGGCTTTTCAGCCTACGTTTGCTTGGAGAGGAAGCACTACGTACAGAGTTTGTAACAGCAACAGGGACAAGCCCACCGGGTTGAGAACCACCATACTACCTAGATAACCTAAACCTTTGTACACGAATGAATGCACACACCCTATAGTGATCTATCCAGAAGGCCGGAAGTCTCTTTCTGCCACCCCGGGGGGCTCGAGAGACCCGGAGGTCCCACGCATGCTCCCACGGCTTCGGCCGTAGGACCTTCAACTTCGCCCCTCTACCGGGGCAACACCATTTTCCCTCGTATACGGGATAGATCCCAATCGAAGTGGAGATCCCTTCCCTACCTCTATATCTTAGTCGAAGCCTTCTCTCTGATCTACGTCTTCTCGTCTGCATCTCTAGGGATAGAGGAAGCTAGGAGAGGATGATAACCAATTCTATCGAGCTAGCTCTGAGGAACAAAGACAGACCTTTCTCTTTATCCTGGGGGAGATCCGTTAACTCCTGAACTAAAGTCTTTCAGTACTTTCCACTCCTGTGAAGTCAAGTCTTTCTGTCCCACTCCTTCGCTTCACTCTAAGTTAGGTTTCCTCCAGATTCCTTCCTTTTCAGGAAGATTCCTTCCTTTGCTTGAATGAACTGGACCAAAGACCTCGAGAACGCCTCTTTACCTTCCGCCTTCACTCCTTTTGTCAAGTCTTCCAGCTTCCTCCCCTTGTGCAGAGCTTTCGCTTCCTGACTTAGCCTTTCTTTCGTATAAGACAGAGAAAGAGCTCACGCCTATCATCGCAGGGTGAGGAGAAAGAGCGAAAGCCTCTCGCGGGGAACGAACATAGAGGATTGGGAAAGGATTCTTTGATTACTGAAGATCGCTTTCGGAAGGCGATGGGAAGGATGAGTTCAGAGGAAAGAGAAGGTTAGCAGGAAGGTGCTTTTGAGCGAGCAGTGCGCATTAGAGAAGAGGGGATAGGCCGGCGGATAGGGGCTGATGGTGTGAAGTAATTGTCAGAAACCAATGGCAGTTCACCTGATAGAGACATAAGAGCAAGATCAAGGCAAGAAGAACATGACGGATGGGAGATTAGGGCAGATGGGAAGGATGAGTTGAAAGAGCAGTGGGCAGGGCGGAAAGGCGGAAAAGCCCTAGCTAGAGCTAGGCGGTGTCGCCAACATACCTGGCGGAAGGTACTTTAGGAGATTCCTACTTGAATTACGTTGAGCCCGCGCTTAGCGAGAAGGGGCCTAGCGAGCCAGTTGTTTTACAAAAGAATAGAGATTTTCAAATCAAAAAGATAGAAAGGCTCGCTCGCATCGAAAGGTCATTTTCCAGGGGCGGAAAGGAAAGACATAGTGAGATAGCGTAATGTGACTGAAAGCTTCAAGTCTTCGTTTCGAGGTGTAACACAAGGTCTTCGGGAAAGACAGATAGAAAATATAGGACTGCACGAAAGATATTTACATCAGCCAGGTCAGCGAAAGAGAGGATGACTCCTGGTTGAAAATGACATGCATGGTAAGGAAGGGCCTATCCTAACTACTACTAATAAGATAAGAAAGTCAACCTTGACTCAATCCCTTATGGTCTTTCATGGCGAGCAGGCCAGTTGCAGGTAATGGAATCTGGTTTGCGAACTTGCGGATGTATCGTACCACTATAGCCTAGTGGACCGCCGGTGGTAAGAGCCGGGAATTCCTTATCAAGCTCACGATCAACGTCCATCTCCTGCTCTTACCCGGAGCAAACGCACTACGGAAAGAACTCCCTTCTGCGGATCGTCATTCGAGAATTTCGTGAACCATTCGCTCACCTTCTCTCGTCCTACGCATCACTTACTTTTTCAATTACATAATTTGAAAGATACGACCAGAAAATCTTCCTAGGCTCGGCTATCGCCTCTATCAGTCAGAGAGCCATCACACTTCGATTAACAGATTGGACATATCGCAAAATTCTTCGTTCGTTCTCCCCTCAGCCTTGGTGATTGACCTAACCCATCTGTGTAACTGCTGGTTATTGTACAAAGTATACTCTCTTCCTCTTTGCTATCCATTTATTGATCCATTCATTCGCTCTATCTCGCGCTCTAGCCTCAAGTTGCAGCTCCAGCGCTCGCTTGTGCTTTTCTTGGAACAGCACCGGTGCCCCTGCCCGCTGAGCCCTCCTAGCCTACCAGTTTGGCAGAAGGTCCATTTCTCATCTCGCTGCGGGTTCACCCCGTTTAGCCTAGCCTGAGTGAGGGCGGCTTCTCTTTACGGGAGACCTGCCATTGTGTGATCCGGCAGCTGACTACACATAATGTGACTTAGTCAGCTGAAACCTCTGTTTTGGCAGCCTCCTCTGCTTCCCCGGTTTGCTTGGCTTGATCCGTGGTTCTGCCTGCATCCCCTGGTTCCCATTCAGCTCAGTCACCTTTGGTAAGAAAGCAGCACTGCCAAAGGCATCCATTCAAGAGACGGTTGATCAGGTTCTCTAAAGAAAGGACGAACCTCCCCCGTGAATGACTCTTTGCGGAAAGCCCAGGGAGCCGAGTGCCGGCAAGTTAGCTCTTGGAGGAAGGCATTAATGTACGAGCAGAGGTTGTTTCGAAATAACCGGTGTTAGCGACGAAGGGATTGTTTGCAAGAGAAGGTTGCCAAGTTAAGATACGAGTAGGAGGCATGCCACGCATAGTATAAAAAAGGGCAGAGAAGAGGATTGATGGACAGAGGGAAGATACATATATTATATAGATGCCCCAAAAAGCAGGAGGAATCGGCTGCTGGTGGAAGGTTTTGCAGGAAATGAATCACTAGTATAAGAAGGGGACAAGGAATGCCCTTTGCCACGTGAATCAGACTAGGTTTATCTCAGATGCGGGATTACCAATGTCGCGATTGGAATTAGGAAAGGAAGCTGTGGCACTTCTGAATATGAGGAGGAGGTTGAATCAATAGCAATAGTAGACACGCTACGATCTTTGGCTTTGGCTCTTTGCTAGACAAGAGCAGTACAGGAAGCTTCGAATGCCATGGTTCTTGTTACAGACTAGGCTGCAAGTGAGAGTGATAGAATCCGCTCAGCTGTGAATGTTGCCGATGCCGATACCGGAGCAGCTAAAGGAAGCAGTAGCAGTACAACCATCCAATTGCAATTCCATTGCACATTCATCTTCCTCTATCAATGCTCTTATTACTGATAAAGAAATGACATACATAAGGGATGTTCGAGATCGCTTCTGTGCGGTGAATCCTGAATATCTAACAGAGCGGAACCTCTTCTTGCGATGTGGAGACTGAGCAGCATGTTCCGCGGCTTCGGCAGCCCAGCTTCTTAAGTTAAGGTGCTTCCAACTGTTTGAAGGTGATTGGATGGCAGATATTCTGTAGGATCCCTGACCACATTCAATCAGCAAGCAAAACATTCACAGCTTCAGTGGGGTTGCCGAGATCCCACCAAACATAACTCTCATGCTCCTTGCATGCCATCTCTCTAGCAAGGCAGTCAGCCAGCCTTCGAAACCTTCCAGCTCCACAGCATGCACTGTTAAGGTTCTGACTAAAAAATCACAAAGAGGATTACCAATAACAAGAAATTCACAAGCTTCGAAGCATTAAAAAAAGGATACTATTTGAGAAGATTATTCCATACTCAGCAGAAGCAAAATTCACTCCATGGATCATATCCTCGACCGTGTTTCCTAGGGTTGTTGATAATCTCCATCATCTCTTTATAGACATCACAGAAGATTCTTTTGGCATCAGGAAGCCTCTGGTTAAGCTCATATACCATGGCATGGAACTTCTTTTTTAAATTCCATCACTGTTTATCTCATTAAGGCATTCTCCATTTCTGCTATTGTATAGCCACAAGTAGTAAGGAGCACAACCCTAGAGGAAATACTGGTGCTAGCAGATTAGCAGCAAAGTCAGCTTATAGTTCCTTTTGGCACAACATGGTAACAGGGTAAGTGGTCAACTCTATCCCATTCTCTCTCTGTAGCTCTCTGCATGAGAAGATTTCAAGAAGTGAATTCTTGTAGAGGAAGACACACAAGCTTCAACCGTGTCAATACCAATCTTTGAAGCCTGCAAGAAGAGGAAGAGAATACCCAAGCTCTATGGACTCCACAGTTTCGCCGACCCGCGTTGCCCGATTGCTCTCTCTGGTCCCTTTCGCGACAACATCCGCGTCTTTCTCCAAGAATGCGCGGAGCTCGAAGATTACACTGTCGAAGGCATGCCCATTTGGTGCACACTGCTTGTTCACGAGAACAGAGGCTTTGTTGTTTCTTTTTACACCATTGAAGAGAGTGCCAAGCATTCTCTGAGGCCGTTCTGCGATCAATGCCGTTCTACTGGCGGTATGTATTCGGACTCGGCAAGGTCACTGACGTCTGGCAACTACAAGAAAACAATGGTCACTCCTAGTTTGAGTCGTCGAAGGCAAGGCAGCGAGTGAAGGTAGAGGAAGAAGAAAGCTATTAAGACGACTTTTAGCTACAAGCCCTTATAGCGTAATTAAGCCAACCAACAAGCCGATTGCGCAAACGCCTTAAAAACTATAGTTGCGGCTAGCTCACTAGCTGATAGAGATGCTGCCTCAGAAGCGGAAGAAGCAGCAAGAAGATACTAAAGGATGAAAAGCAACGAGCGGAGCTTTACGAAGCGAGCAGCAGAGTAGCTTACACCTTGCTAATGACATAAGTCAAGACACCAGCTTCAAAGCCCCTAGATAGTAATACGTAAGAGGAAGGTGACTAAGCAACTATGCTACTATTCGCACCCCAACCTAAAACCGATTAATAAGGCCGCCAAGGCTCCCGATTGCCCTTTTGCAGCAGAGAGTGCATGAATAAAAGAATGATATTGCCGCGGAGAGGAAAGTAATGAGAACTATTGATTTCACTTCGAATCGAGATTGGGTGGCCAACTTACGGAGAACGTTTTTCGGATGGGCCAATGGTTGGGATAATTGATTCTAAAATGGTATATCAGAGGGGGAACATCCATAGGGCTGGATGTTTTCCTCTCTCATTTTTGATCAGTGCTCGAAACCATTAATAATGAAAATGAGGCGTGGAAACTTGAATTAGACACTGTAGATCGGATAAAGAGAAATGGGTATTGGAAAAGCGAATTGAATCAGAGTTTGATGACAGGAGCGAAGGTAGGTAGAATTATATAGCTGAGTCGCTCTTGAGGACCATGTCCCAGGTAACTTACCTTTGATCTCCAGTAAAAGGGTAGGAAAATGAAAGGACACCTCATATTGAACTAAGGTTCTTTTCTCTAATAATAAGGGCGTTAAGCTATGTTCGCCTGTCTTTGAGATGAATTAGGGTGAGAAACCCTCAATTCTGCCTGACCGATGTCCCAGACCCCTGTCCCTGTCTCCAAGTGTGTGACAACAAAAGCAGTTGACCGCCCTACCCTATTCTATTAAAAGAATAGGTGTACCATCTTTAAGAGGACATAATCATCAGAAATCACTTCGGGTCCCGAGTGATTTCTGATAAATTTTGCATTTTTATTCTAAAGTTAACAGTTATTTTTATGAACAAACCTTAGGTACCATGTGTTATTCCTTCGATTCCTCTTTTAAGATTAACCATGTGATTTTTTTTTTCATAAGATAGAAGCATATTTTTAATTAAATACAGGTACATGGTAGAATCTTGAGAATGTGAACTCAAAAAACAGCACCTAAGTTTTACCATATTTTTATTAACTATAGTTAAATTTTTGTAAAGAGATTCTTATAGAAATTTGGCATATTTTATTTCTAATATAAACAAAAAGAAAAGGGGGGCGGGGGGGGCGAAACGTGTTTTTTCCATTTAGGTTGAGGGTTGAATATAATTCTCTCAAATCTCAAAGGAGGAAAGTTAAATTACCTTCTCTCTTCTTCTTCTTCTTCTTCTTTTTTTTTTTTTTTTCACATTTGCTAACATAATCTGTATTCTATTGTGATTGATACATAATAAAAAGAGTTGATGAGCTTCTGCAAAAATGATGTTTCTTCAATCACGAGTTACAACTGCAACCTTAACAAGTGAAAATTTGTGTCTCCTAGCATTGATATCTCCATAAATGCATATCTCATATCTGGCTTGTCTGTAAGTCCTAGAGACTGCTGGGCATCCCATCATGTTGAACTTTACATGGTTTCCTGGTCTTCGCTATAATTGTAGAGAATCTGAGTTTCTATAAACACTAAATCATCCACTTCTCATGGCAACAAAAACAAAAGCCAGGGCACATGAAAGGGCATTTTGGTTTCTGTAATGTATACTATAATCACTGTAAATTTCTTCATCCACCAATAACAACCACGATACCAGTTACGACTAAACAGAGAATGCCTGAATTACATGAAAGTAGAAAACACAATATATGAAAATGAATACCTTACACACACTCACAAAACAAATTTACAAGTTCATATTCAAAAAGCCTACTTCCATAACATAAACGGTGTCAAACTTTGGTAATTGTTTATATTCTAAGTATACTCGATTAATACATTCTTTTAGAGAAGGGGGGAACTCAAACCATTAAAATAAGCCAAGTTGGAAGCAGGTCATTATGCACATTGTTAAAAATGAAATTTCACTTCTTGCGAGCCAATGCTGCAGCAATACCACCAGCTATAAGTCCAACGGCAGTGGCAGTGATGCCAATTCCAATGACACCATCTGCATTCCAACAAAAGTGTTTAATATTACTTCAGTCTGATATGCTTACCATGTACTAAAAAATATGTCGATGGAAATTCCAGTCTTTACCTTTAGCAATTTTATCTTCAATAGTCTTCTTAAGGGTAAGAGCCTGCCTCCAATCAGGTGCAATCTACAAAATCAATGGTTTTAGATAATAGTTGATAATAGTAAAGGAGCATGCATTATTTATAAGAAAATAATCAAGCAGACAATAATCAAAATCCCTAATATACGAATGATGAAAGGATGAATGTCCTAAAAATATCATATCATATGAGCTAATAAATGAAATTTTCCTACTTATTACAATCAATCACAAAAATTTGGTACAATAATGAAAATGGTATAGCTCCATGCACATGCAAAACTTTAAGGTACAGAAAAAAAGCCCATACATTGTGAGCAGACCAGCAAAAGAGAAAAATTGCGTTGCTGACTATTCAAGAAATGAAATTTACAACTGTTGGCCAATGCTGCCTACATTTGCAATAAATTTAAAGTATAAAAGACTACAATGCTGCCCATTTGCACTAAATGTGACACTGTTAACTCAAGCAAATGCCAAATGTAAACCACGAATGCACACACAGTAGAAGAGGGGAGGTATATACAACTAAGAATAGGATTTTACATTAATTAGTTGCAATCTAAAAAGTAGAAAACACCAACCTCTAAACATTGCTCCACAAGCTGCCGACTCCTGGAATATGCACCACTTCTGTAATAGCCAACGGCCAGCAGATAGAGCTTCTCCCTCTGCTGCAAAGGGCTGCTTGTATTGTTCACCAAGGAATCTGCAAATGACAATGTTGCATGGTACAGGAAATCATTTTTAGGTTAGCAAACCCCTGCATTTCCTAATATCTTATATCAAAAGCTCAATAGCATCAAAAACAAACAAAAAACATGAGGTTCTTCAGTAAACAAGCCAAAGAAGCAAATGCATGACAGGAGAAAAGTAGGTAACAGGATTAATCTTTCTTCTTTTTTAAACAGAAAAGATAATTTAATTAAACAGTGGAGTTAAGAATTTTTTTTTGTAATAAGTAATAAAACTTATATTAATCATGAAAGAACAAAACAACAAATACAGGTGTTCATGATGGTGAACACAAAAAACAGCAAACAAAGGCAACATAAAAAGAAAAAGGAGGGCAGCTTAAGGGGCACTTCTAAGGGAGGAAAGAAAAAGTAAACATTTAAATATACACACACACACAAAGGCTCAGCTTCACCCCTTGCATTATTTTTACCCCACCTTTTCTTTTTAGCACTTTGTAGAGGATCAGGTTCCAATTGCTTGTCTCAGGGCAATGTATGGAGCAAAGGGCCTTGGCAAATGTAGGAGTGCCTTTGACTTTTAAGGGGTTATAAGAAATCCAGACAAGAGATGACTAGCAATATGCAACTTTACTATTTTTTGCTTAGTTAAAAGTTCATTCTTTTTTTTGGGTAATAGGTAAGAAGTTCATTAACAACAAAACACAGAACAGAACAAGTACAGAGGGGGTGTACAAGAATATCTCTTATTGTTGCAAATTAAAATTTAAGAAAGAGAATGACTCATCCAAACTAAATCACCAGCACTTCCACAGGACTTCATCTGCTGTTGGCAAAAGGGAAAAACTGGAGGTCCTAAGGGAGGAGGGGTGGTAGTAACTCAGGGTTGTTCCCCATAGGAAAAGGTCATGGGGGAGCTCAAACTCATCCAAATTGAATCCTAGTCGTTTGAAATTATATTGGAGGAAACAAAAAGAAAAGGGGGGGGGGGGTGTGTGTTTAACATTTTCACATTAAGAATTCATTAAAGAGGGAAATAATTTCTGTGCTCAGTGTTCATGTGACGAGACAGTGCGAGGTGGCTTAATCAATACATTCATTGAATTCACACAGGCAAAAAGCTCTAAGGTTTTCTTGAGGAGCAATTGTGAGGCCTCCTCATGGTCCAACAATGTACCAACACGTTTGACAATTTCATAACCAAAACAAAGTATGGAAGGGATGCTGGCTATCCTGGAAGGCAACTCAGGATGGATAAATTTTGGAATAGAAGTGCGGAAACTGCTAGAACCACAGTGTTATGCCAATCTGAAAGCACCCGACCAACCAGCAACAGTTACAATGAATCAAACAAGACACGGGACAAAACAAAAAAATTCACAACTACCAGATACCAGATAAGAGGAGGAACCACAAGGACACAAACCAGTAGAAAGAGGGCAATTAAATCCGGTGGGAGATCAGGGCAGGCGGTATATCCATTTTATGCAGTCGTGGTATATAAGGTAAGCAAAGACAAACTCCACAGATTCTGGAATGGAATCAAAGGAAATACGAGAAGGAGGGGCTAATGGTGACTCCTAGGGTCAAATTCTTGGGCAGAACCTCATTTTGGCTCATTAAACCATGATTCTAAAATCACAAGAAGAATTGGGAGATCCATATGAAAAGGGAAGGGCCTGTTGCTACCATCATGTAGCTAAAATAGAGTCATGATATTAAATGGGATGAATGTGCGGGGGAGATTTGAGAGGATTTGAAGTTTACTTAAGGACAGGAAATTAGATGCAGTCATCTGGAACTTTCATTAAAAAAGAAAAAAGAAAACAAGAAGCATCTGGGGAAATCAATTTGTGGATTAACTCCACCTAAATTCTGGGGAAGCTTCAGGAAGTGTTTTGGTACTATGGGACACAAGAGTAGTCACTAAAGTTGTCGAAGCTATTGGTGATTTTTTCCATATCATGCAGATTAAAAAATGTACTTGATGATTTCTATTAGGCATTCTGTGGGGTTTATAAAGCCAATGAGGACGCAGAATGAGATACTGTGGGAGAAGTTAGCAAGGGTGCAAAATTGGTGGGGATCCCATGGTGTAAAAGGGGGATTTCAAAGTAACCATATTCCAAAGCGAGAAAGTGGGTTCTGCTAGAGACAAATCCGCGATGTGGGATTTCTCATATTTTATTTCTGAGCTAAACTTGGTTGACCTCCCCTTGGAAGGATGTTCATATACGTGGTCTAATAATCATGATCCTTGTTATCATGCTTAGATAGATTTTTGGTTTCCTTGGAATGGGAGGAGCAATTCAGTAGTCTTTTGTAAAGACTATTGCCTAGATTTTTGTCTAATCACTCCCTACCATACTTAATGATAATGGTATTACAAAAGGCAGTGGGTCTTTCAAATTTGAGACCATGTGACTAAAGGCTGAAGGATTTGAGGAGAAGGTTAAACAATGGACGACCACTTATAATTTCCAAGGCAACCCCAATTTCATTTTGGCAAGAAAACTCTGAACTTTTGAGGCAAGATTTGATGCAGTGGAATAAGGAGGTGCTTGGTGATGTGAAGGGGAAAAAAAAAAAAACAAAGAAATTCTTCATGGATGTTATCATTAGATCTGATTAATAGGAGGACGATAGGCCACTCTCTGTTGAGAAGAGAAACTAGATTCTGCCAAGGCAGGGTATCAAAAACTCATTCTGATGGAAGAAATAATTTGGAGACAAAAATTAAAAATATGAGCAATTTGGATAAAGAAATGTGATTGCAATACCAAATTCTTTCATCAAATTGCCATTTCACACCGATGATACAATCATATTAGACAACTGCAAGTTTTATATATATATTAGACAACTGCAAGTTGAAGAAGAGATTTTTCAGGCCCTTAAAAGTCTGAATGGGGACAACGCCCTGGGCCTAGATGGCTATACCATGGCAAATACCCAAGTATTCTGGAGCGTCATAAGGGAAGTTTTAGTAACTTTCCTCAAGTAATTCCATAAAAGCAATATGTTTGAAAAGGGCTTGAATGCTACATTTATTGCTCTTCATGAATGTTAAAGATTTTAGACCCATTAGTCTTACATGTACGCTCTGTTTGTTTTAGCATCAGCGTTTTCTGGAAAATAATTCATTTTCCAAAGAGCATTTTCTAGAAAACTATATCATTTTTCAGTATTTGGTAACGACCTTGAAAATGAGCTTGAGAATGTTTTCTGGTGTTTGGTATGCAAATTTTTATTTTTATTTTTTATATTTCTTGTGTAATTTAAAACATATGTATTATGTAAACCAACTAATATAATCAATATAAATAATAATAAAAACCAAGAATGAATTTGGTTTTCATATTAAAATTTTTACAATAAATACAATCAAAATTAGTTGTCAAATTTTCATGATCTTTACCACTCATCTTGCTCATATATATGGACAGAAACGTCCACACACACACATACATATATATATATATATGTATATATCAACCACTTGTCTATATACATAAAAGTGACAGGGGAATACATCTTTAATAAGTATAAAAATAATAATTTTTAATTGTCTACTCTTTTTGCTGGTACATTAATTGTTTACTATGGTCAACCATAAGTCTTTAATATTACTCAAATTATGTATTCATATAATGTTTCTACATAATATATCATCACTACATAGTATCTGCATAATGCATCTATCAACGAAAAAGATTATCTTATGTAAAAGTAATTTAGAGCCATATAGGCACTATGTTTAAAATTTTTGTCTTTTACTTCATTCATTCATTCTTTCTTTCTTCTTTTTTATTTTTTATATTTTTATTTTTTTAGCACTTTTATGTGCAAAAAAAAAAACTTCTACTTGGAATCCATCAAACCAAAAATTTATTAGAGAAAAAATAAAGCCAAGTTTGAAATTCAAAGTAAAGAATTGGGATTTTGGTAGAGAGGAATGAAATAATTACCGCTGTAAATATGTTCTCTTTTGCAAGTTGGTAGAGAGGAATGAAATAATTATTGAGCAATGAGGGAAAAAAATCTACTCAGAGAATTGTATTATAAAGGGGAAGAGAAATATGGAGAGAGAGTGAGGGAGAGAGATCTATGGAAGAGGAGAGACCAGAGTTAATGACAATGAAGGTGAGAGGAAAGGAAAAGAAAAAGGAAGAGAGAAAGAGTGAGAGAGTGTACTGTGAGAGAGAGATTGTTTTCCAAAATTTTTTTTTAGAAAACAACTTATAAAAAACAAGCCTTATTTTTATTAGGATTTTCCATTGACTAAAGATAGTTTTCCGTTGACTAGTTTTTTTTTGTACTACCAAACACTGAAAAATGTGAAAAACTATCTTTACAGAAAGTTTTCCAATAAAACAATCGGAGCGGTAGTGTGTATGACTCTCTTACATATTTCCAAGAAAACTGTAGCCAAGGAGAGGATGTTGAGAAGATGTCTATATGAGTAGAGAAGATCAAAGAAATAATCATAGGAGAAACAATTGAGTAACCCTAATACACTAGGGAAAAATAAAAATAAATAAACAAACATGCAACACACACATACATATAAAATAAGACTTTATGAGCGTGTAAAAGGAAGAATGCCAACACCAGGGAAGCCAATAAAGACCATAAATGGAACCAGAATGAGACAAACATTCTAAAAAAATGACCAAGGACA
This sequence comes from Castanopsis chinensis, assembly GCA_032878915.1. Taxonomy (NCBI): domain Eukaryota; kingdom Viridiplantae; phylum Streptophyta; class Magnoliopsida; order Fagales; family Fagaceae; genus Castanopsis; species Castanopsis chinensis. The sequence goes on from JAVQMG010000109.1 coordinate 12,334,689, forward strand.
CAAACATTTGAAAAACTTGAACCAAGAAAGAAAAGAACTTTTTTTTTGGGAGGGGAGACTTTGAACTTAGGTTCTCCCCATGAGAAGAACCAGGCAGTGCCATTGCGTCCTAGGACTCTTGGCAAAAAGAACATTAACTACTTTAGAGATTTATGTACCTTCAAGCATGGCTATCCCACGCTGCACATCTACTGGCTGCCTTGAATGAACAAGAGCCCATGACAACCTCATAATGCTATCACTCTTACGTTCATTTGAGTCACCAGCCTCTGCAACTTCTCTCTCACAGCCCTGCCAAGACACAGTAGAGTTTTAACCAAAGAATAGATGAAAAAATGGAAAAGGATTTAAATAATGTGACTATGGCAGTATGAAGACTAAAGTAAACATCAATTGATTGCTTCTTATATCCTTAAAACACAGAAACTGACTTTGAGCGGCATAGATCACGCTTAAATGTTAAAGGCCAATTCCATTATAATCACCAAGATTTTTTTATACATAAATTTTTCCAACTCCACATTGTGATTCCCTATTTTGCAGTTAAGCCAAAAAGGGCCGCACCAACTTTGTAAATCCCTACTTTGCAGTTATGCACTTACGCCTAGAAAAACCAATTTGGGATCAACCAATGAAATCACAGTTCGAAGAAACTTCCCATTGCATCAAGAAGTTGCTCACCTGGAAGCAAATAACTAGTGATCACCATAAGATTGAAAGAAGTAGAGAAAATCGATTAACGTCAACAACTCTAGTATCTCTTTCATCCCAACCCACCACCTTCCACAGCACGTCTCTTTTAATTGCAGCAACAAGATAAAGAATCTCCAGCAAGCATGTAGTCATTTCTACAGATGTATTGCTTCTTTTTTTTCTTGATAGTTATTTCTACAGATGTATTGCCAGGACGAGAAACTACCTCGACACCCTGTCTCTCATGAAGGGCTTGAACACCCTTCTAGGGTTAACCTTTAACTACTCAATAAATCAGGACACCATATATCCACATAAAATTTCCTACTATACACATTGCATCACATGACACACAAATAACATGTTTAGGCAAGATGCAAACGATTCATGAGTGCTTAAAAAACCAAAAAGACAACCTTACAAAATGTCAATTTCAATAAACCCCATTTGTTCATTAATGCAACATCACCAATAGCTTACCCAATTTTCCCAAAAGCCTAAGCAGATTGGAAACCGTGAATTTAATCACTTATCCAATATTCTAACAATCACAATTTAAAGCTAGATTTAATTTGGTCAGTAAAACTTCAAACACACAAAGGCCTAAACTAATAGAATGAAATAACAATGATCTCAAAAGTCAGCCACTTCAAAAAATTCAGTATTCTTGGCTGAAAGATAACAATGATCTCATCAAAATTCAGCCACTTCAAAAAATTCTCACACCCTTCAGACCTCAAATCCAAAATGAACACACTTAAATGTTATCAAATTAAATCCTTTACACTTAAAAATGAGGACATAATAAGCAAAACCCATATATGAATTCAAGTAAATATCAAACTGATAATGTTTTTTTTTCCCAGATAAAGAAAGAAGCAAAATAGAACAACCTGGTAAAATTTGAAACCCCAATATCTGTGACCCAAAACCTGTAAAAGGAAAAAGAAAGCTTACGACGATGATGTCGCGGTCGCACCAAGGGATCTGATCGCCGCCGCCGAAGAAGGAGCCGACAGAATCGAAGAACTTGCCGATCTTGGCGTCCATAGTCTTTGCTTCTTTGCTAAGGGTTTTGGTTACAAATAAGAAAAATTCTCAGTACCTTTTAAATATTTTGATTTTATGTTTTTGCGGTTTTGCCTATTCAATTCGGTGAATTGGAAGGAAAAAAAAATTATTTTTTAATTTTCTCAGTTTTTTTTTTTTTTTTAATAAGGATATACTACATTAACACGTGTCAGATTCAGGAGTGAAGGACATGGTCCAGGTGGCATGACATTTCTAGTTTTCATTTATTTATTTATTTTTATTATGATGAAAAAAATGACATTTCTAGATTTTAGTGGCTACACAATTGCTGGCACGGCAATTAAAAAATAGTCCGATTAATAATTTATTTTAAAAAATATTTTATAAGAAATTGAAAATTTTGTTTAAAAAATTAATCATTTTTACACTTTTTCTATATAAAAGATTTCTAAAATGGTTTACTAACATATACCTTAAGGGCATATATTAGTAAAACCTTACCAAAAAAAAAAAAAAAACTAACAAATAATAATAAGTCTAGAAATATAATAAAAAATTTAAGAATTAGTAAAAATTTACCAAATAGTAATTGTGAAAAACTGAAAATTACTGCCTTTATAACATTACATTTTCTCTTTTTTGATGTATTGTTTTTTTTTTCAAGCCGAAACTAACCAATTTTCATTAATTTAGAAAACTATAATCCAAATACAAGGCATCCACCACAGGTGAAGGATCCTCCTCCAACCATACAATTTCATCATCAATTAATCTAGTAAATCTAGCTAAAGCATGAGCGGCACTATTTACACTGCGCCTAACACAATTAATCGAAATGGATCTAAAGCCTACAACCAAGCACCAAATATCCTCATAAATTAATCCAAGCTGTGAAAGATTCAGTTGAGCCTGGGAAATCGTCTGCATCACCAAAGCACTATCACCTTCCAAGATTATCTCCATGAAGCCAGCGTCTATTGCAAACTCGAGGGCTTTACAACATGCCATCACTTTCACCTCTTCACTATCCCTTAGAGCATCGCCCTTCGCAACAAGAGCAGCCATTACTTCGCCCTTTTCATTCCTCACAGCCCCATAGCCTGAAGTAGCTCCCTCATCAAAGCAAGCGCCATCAAAATTCATTTTGAATAAATTTCCTTGCGGAGGCTGCCATGTTTGTTGCGTTGGAATCTGAATTGGAACTGGCACACTCAACTGATCTTGTGCTTTTGTATACTCCCTCAAATAATCCAATGCTCGTTGAGATGACCTTGAAGGATGCTAGAATACACCCCTGTGCATGACTGTGTTCCGTTGATTCCATATTTGCCAACAAGTGACCAAAATAAATCCCATTCCTCCCCTAAAAGCTTCATCATTAGACCTATAACTAGCTGCAGAAAATCAACCTGTGCAATACTTGATTTTTGAAGTTGACTTGAACTCCCAACCCAAACATCCTGTGCCACCCCACAACCCCAAAAGCACATGCAAAACTGATTCAACTTCATTCTAGCAAAAACAGCACTGTGCCTCCTCCACTACCCTTCTGCGTGCCAGATTTTCTTGTGCAGGCAAAATGTTAAGACATGCTCGCCATGAAAAATTTTTAATCTTGTTAGGAATGCTGGCCTTACAAATACGTGACCAGAGTGCCCCATTCGTTCTTTGCATCGATGTCTCCCTTATATTGCTCTCTTCCATCCTTAAGTGCTTTGCCACATAATACCCGGACTTCACTGTATAATTGCCCTTCTTTGAACAAGACCACACCATCACATCTTGCACCACCCACTTGCTCAAAGGAACTTGAAGAATAGCTTTTGCATCAAATAGATGGAACATGGCAATGATACATTCTTTGTCCCACTGGTGATTCGGCCAGTCAATTAAATTCGAGACCTTCCTCTCCCAAATCTCCTCCTCCGGTTGAAAAAGAATTTTTTTTGTTGGTTGATTAGGCAGCCAGCAATCCTTTAAAACCCGAATGGAAGCCCCATTACCCACTCTCCAATAACATCCTTTCTTCAAAAGTGGTTGAGCCACTATCAAATTCTTCTATATATAGGAACTATTTTGACAATCCTTCGCCTCGAGAAAATCACACCTGGGAAAATATTTTGCTATGAAACAACTATACAAAAGAGAGCTTTTATCTTGCAATAACCTTCAACCTTGTTTTGCTAGCATAGCTAAGTTAAATGATCATAAGTCTCTGAAATCCATTCCGCCCTCTTTTTTGACAATGTTAAAAAACTCCAGTTTTTCCAGTGTATTTTCCTTTCCTCCCCAATTTGTACCCACCAAAATCTAGCACACGTAGCGTCCAACTCATCACATAATTTCCCAAGTATCTGAAAAACCCCCATTGTATACGTGGGAATGGATTGAGCCACTGCTTTTATAAGAAACTCCTTGCCGGCCCGAGAGAGCAACTTCCCCTTCCAACCTTGCATCTTTTTCCAAACCCGTTCCTTAATGAAAGCAAAAGTATCATATTTCCTTCTTCCTATCAAAGTAGGCAGCCCCAAGTAAGCATCAAACTTCTCCACTTCCTTTACCCTTAGTTTGTAAATTATCCATGTTTTCCACTCCAAAGACACATTGCTACTGAAATAGGCAGAAGACTTCTCCAAATTTATGCATTGGCTCGAAGCTTCAGCATATAGCTGTCACTACAACAAAATGTATTTTTAGTGACGAATATTAGTGAGGAAATATTTTTCGTCACTAAAAATATAGCTTTAGTGACGAAATATGAATTTCGTCACTAATAATGAAAAAAATTATAACATTTAGCGACGAAAAATAAATTTCGTCGCTATTGTGATCTAAAAAATGGGCGCCAGCGGAGGGAAATTTTGGCGCTAGTTTAATTAATCTATAGTGACGAAATATTTCGTCACTAAAAGTTGAAATTTTTAGTGACGAAATATTTCATCACTGTAGGTATTGCTGTGGATAGTATTAGTGACGAAAATCATTTCGTCGCTATAAAGAAGAATTAGTGACAAAAAATATTCGTCACTAAAAATAATAATAGTTTTGCACTTGTATGTTTTTAGTGACGAAATCACAATTCGTCACTAAATCATATTTTTAGTGACGAAATATGACTTTCGTCTCTAAAAATCTTAACAAAGCCTGGTCTTTAGTGACGAAACTGAAATTCGTCGCTAAAAACTTAAAAGCTTAATCTCAATACCCAGTTAAACCACAAATCATTTCAATATCCCAAGAGCCATTTCAGTCAAAAAAAAAAAAAAAAACCCAAGAGCCATTTCGGTCAAAACCCAAACCGTTGTGAAGCCACCGTCGTCGATTAAGCTAGTTTTTTCTATCATCCATTTTGATGACAAAATGAGTGTTCAATCTGAGAAAGGAATATTAGGATGGCATTGTCTCTAAAACCAAGTTGATGAAGGTTGTTTTTTTTGGTAGGTGGGGTCCTTTGTTATCAATTATCATAAGATTAAATTCAAATCTTTTGGGATTAGCATAGAATGAGGATATAGACTATAGAGATATATGAATGACATTGCAGTTGAAGTGAATGGCTTTGTGGAATTAGAATTTAACACTAGTATTGATGAGAATCATGATGATACTGTATTGACTACTTTCTTCTTCTTGATTCCATCTTGCTTGGGCAATATGTATGTTGAAATTTTTTTAATGTTTGAGCTGTACTGACTGCTTTCTTCTTCTTCTTCTTCTTCTTCTTCTTCTTCTTTTTTTTTTTTTTTTTTTTTTTCATTTTACAGGAAATGCCTTTCAGATAAGAATCTTTTGTAAGTCAAATTAATGCTTAATACTTTAGGAATGGACATGGTGACATAAATGAATTGTTTTTGGAGTTTATCTCTTTGTGCACTTTGTTGATATTATTAGTATTGTTGGCTATACGGGTTTGGTGAATAGGAGACCCATTAATTAAATTTTCTTTATATATAGTTTGTAAAGGCTTTTGATGAATGCCCATTACTGACATAATTTGAGGGCTTTTTGTTTTTAGTATTGGTGACAAGGTTTTTGGTTGAATGTGATGACAAGGTTAGTGATTGTTTGGGTTGCTGTGGGGAATAGAAAGAGGCTTAGATCTATGATATGTAGAGTTCATAAAAATTTTCTTATAACATAGTTAATGTCTTTACTTTACGATTTTAATGTAGTATTATTTTTATATTTGTGCAGATTTCTTATTGGTGACTTTTAGGGGATTTACTTTTGGCATTACTTGAAGACATATGAGGACATCTTCTGTTAGTTCTAATTATATTATGCTACCATTTTTGTATTGTTATAAAACATCTTGAGTTATTGTATGTATTGCAAATAATTATTATATGGAAAGAGTTTGAATTGGATTCTTGTTTTATTTTTTACTTGTGGAATGTATATTTTTTTTTCTAAATGTGTTGTTGAAATAAATGTGTTATTCAAATGTGAGGTTTTAATAATATAATAGCAGGTAACAGGTTAATATCAAAGCCATAAAAAACATAAAAACAGAAAATAAGTTTTAGCGGTGAATTTTTTCGTCACAAATATAGCAACAAAAAATTGTTTTAGTGACAAAATATTTCGTTGCTAAATGTAGCAAAATTTTGTAAAAAATGGTTTTAGTAACCAAAATTTCCGTCGCTATGTGCTTGGATTTTCTTAAAAATAGTTTTAGTGACGAATTTTTTCGTCACTATATGTACCCAAACATAGTTTTAGTGAGGAAATTATTCGTCACTAAATATGATTTAATAAACTAAAGTGTTTTTAGTGACGAAATATTTTTGTCACTAAATAGTATTTTTAGCGAGGAAAACATTTAATGACGAAACATTTTCGTCGCTAAAAGTTTTTTTAAAAAAAATCAAATTGGACTTTTAGTGACGAAATTTTTCGTCACCAGGACTTTTAGTGACAGGGTTTCAGTGACGAAAAGAGTTTCGTCACTAAAAGTCCAATTTCGTCACTAAAAGTTCTTAGTGACGAAAAACTGGACTTTTAGTGACGAATTTTTTCGTCACTGAAAATACATTTTGTTGTAGTGTAGAGTATCAAAAACAGCCTGCACTTCATCTTTATTAGCTTGACAAAAAATCAAAGAATCATCAGCAAAAATCAGATTAGTTACAGATGGGGCACTTCTCAGTGCAACTCCCTTCAAATTCAGCATTAGCAAGGAGTGAAGTAAAGCCTTTAGCACATATCAGAAACAAATAAGGGGACAAAGGATCATCTTGGTGTATACCCCTAGTAGGAGTGATATTTCTATACGCTTTGCCATTGATTCAGACTGAAAAGGAGGGTGTAGAGACACAGCTCATAACCTTGTCCACCCAGACATCTGAAAACCCCAGTTTAATCATCATGCCTTTAAGAAAGCCCCATTCCACCCTATCATAGGACTTACTAACATCCAATTTAAGATAGCCCCCTTTTTCCCCATTTTTCTAATATGCATGGCATGCAAAGTCTCATAGGCTACAAATACGTTATCAATAAAAAGGCATCCAGGTACAAAAGCACTTTGAGTAGGAGAGATTAACTGTGGCAATATCAACTTTAGCCTATTCGCTAAAACTTTTGAAATAATTTTATATATCATATTGCATAGACTAATAGGTCTTAAATTTGCCATTTTTTCCGATTTCTTTACTTTGGGAATCAGAATAATATGAGTATAATTAATATCAGGCACCATATGACTAGTATGTAAAAAATCAAACATAGCATTAGTTACCTCAATACCGACAATATGCCAAAATTTTTGATAAAAAAGTGCATTCATACCATTAGGTCCAGGAGCCTTTGTTGGTCCCATTTGGAACAACGCTGCTTTCACTTCTTCATTACTATACGACCTAGACAGTACCTCCAACATATCATCAGTTATTTTTTGGTTAACTGTGTTAAGGCATTCCTCCATTTTGTCACAAGTACTTGCTTTGAAAGTATTCATAAAATAATCCGATGCCACCTCCGCCACTTCATCCACCCACACCCCATTAGCATTCTTGATTCCCTCAATAAAATTCCTTTGCCTTCGTTGGGAAGCCTTGGAATGAAAAATTTTAGTATTTCTATCCCCATACTTTAACCATGACACTTGGGACCTTTAACACCAAAAAATCTCTTGCTTAAGCAATAAATCATCTAACTATTTACTCATTTTAAGAAATTCACTTTTGCTTTCTTCGGTCATCTCCTTTGCATTCAACACTTCTAGCTTCTTTTGTGACCTTTTAATTTCTTTTGTTTCAAGTTTAGTCTTTAAAGAACCCTACACATTCAAATCAGCCCCACAGCCTTGGATTCGGTCCATAACACCCCTCAAACCTGGACTGCCTTGCCCACCTTTTGTCCACGCCTCATGCACAACTTCCTTGCAATCATCCCATAACAACCAACTCTCTTCAAACTTAAAACCATCAGCCCCCCTTCCCCTAAGCTGCCTATCATTCATAGTTCTCAACAGAATAGGCATATGATCAAAAGCATGGCTGAACACGTGAGAAACTGAACTAGCAGGGAACTTTTCTATCCAATCTTTGTTAGCAATAGCTCTATCCAATCGTTGTTTTGTGTGGGCTAAACCTGGCCACCGGTTTGTCCAAGTAAATTTATGCCCAGTAAAACCCAAATCTTTTAATTCACATTTCTCCAAGGCCACCCAAAAAGCCTCCATTTGATTATGGTAAGGTGCATTGACACTTTGTTTTTCCGATGCGTGAAGTATGGCATTGAAATCACCAATACAACACCAGAGACTCTTAACAAGAGACTATGTAAAAAAAAAAAAAAAATTCATAGAAAAAAAATTTAGAATTTAATACAAAAGACTAATACAAGTTTAATTTAAAAATATGAGTAAATTATAAGAATAATGTTAATTAAAAATTCACATTTTACTAAAATAAACTAACTTTTTTCTTTTAAATAAAAAATATATAGTATATGACCAAAATAATTTAAAATAGATTATAAAACCTCCAACCCCCCCCCCTCCCCCAAACGTTGGTAAAAGAGTTTAAATAAATACTACTTTTTTTAATGAGAAAATAAAATTATACTTTAAACGTTTTATCATATTATTATATGCGATATTTTTTTTTTTTGATGAATATTATTATATGTGATAGTGTCCTCTATTTTAAAATATAATACTACAAGTATTAATTTTTTTTAACCTTAATTTTGAGATAAATGGTAACTTTCAAGGATAATTGGTTTTAGGTAAGAAAGAATGAAATATATTCATGTAATTAGCATTATTCTCAAGAGAGATGTACACATTATACCATAGTCAATACAACAATTGTATTATTTGTCACCCAAGGGACTTTTGAGGAAGTTAAATTGAGCAACTCATGTATGGTTCATTTACTATTTTTGCTAAATAATTTATCTTGACAATTTTTTTGGTTAAAAGGTTTCTTTTAAACTTATATTTAGACCTCGCAAATGGGTCAAGTGTCGGGTCAATCTGGTTTATATAAAAAAAGGGGTTCGAGTTAGAAGGACCATCTGGTCAATCAAATTAAAGGTCAGGTCTGGTAGACCGAATTTGACCAAATTCGGATAACTTTAACCAAGGTTTGCTTGAGTTTTAATTGAAATCTGATTGTTCGGTAGAAGCAAACTTCTTGTCATTTTAAAAAGCGAGGAAAAACTATTGAATCAACTGTCCATGGATAGGAATTAGAGCACTAACAAGTAGGATGTTGCAGAGTCAATAGAAAAATGGCCAAAAAATTTAGAATATTTTGCCACTTGGACTTTGGGCACGTAAACTAATTTTGGGACAACATTTGCTCACAAATGTGCTTTATACCTCAAAAAATAGATCCAAAAATATGCGGCTTTCTTGAAATATAAGGAATTCTAGCCAATGGTTGAAATGATGCAAGTCTAATCGTATTTGAAAGAAGAGTTCAAGAACTCTATGATGATGACACCAAAATCACTCAAATTGGAATTAGGAAGACCTCAGATCAAAGCCGAACTCATTATGAAAATTCAATTTCTAAAACATAAAACATTAATAAGCTAGCTTATCACATTAGAACGGGGGGGACAAGATAAATATAGCTTCCAATAGAGGTATTATTCAAACAACACATTCAGGAAACATAAAATACAATGATAATTGTTAGATTCTTGTTTACTTGTATAATACACATACTTGTATTATATACTCTGTCTCCTATATAAAGACATTTATGTATATTTTATTACTTAAAAAATACAATACTATTCATTTAGTATTTCTAACAATAATAATTAGCAAAATATTCTCTTACACTCATTTACATTCATTATTTCACACACATATTCACAATTGATGAAAAATATAAACATTGAAAAAATGTCCACATTTCAAACATAAAAAAGTGGATGTAAAAAACATTAATGTAAAAAAGTGGAGGTGGGAATAAAAACCTAAAATAATTTTGCTTGATATTCGGGCCAAACATTTGAACCACTACTCTTTTTTTTATTTATTTTTTTATTTTGTGGTAAATTTGACAAACCTACCCCGAGGTTTGTGATAATACCAGATAGGTCTATAACATTTTAAAACTCACCAATTTGGTCATTAAAAGACAATTTTGCCTCTAAACATACAAACTCTCTGTTCTCTCTCGTCTCTCTCACTCTCAGACCTCTCTCTTCTCTCTCAGCTTCAAATATTTGTAGATGACAAAAACAAGTGTTATCTATTTTAAAATACACCTCCAACCGTTGCCTCAAAATACACCTTGCCAGCAAATATCTGAAGCCAATCAAAAGACTTCATTTTAGATACTTGTTAAGAGTGCTCCATCTAGGCTCTACCTTGCGAGAAATGATCGAAAACACACTAGCAAAAAAAAAAAAAAAAAATCCCTTTCAAACCAATAGAAACCAATAAAAAAAAAACAAAAAAAAAATCCAAGCCAAACAACACACATAAATCCTTTTGTAAATTCCTAATGAAATCTTCTAAAAACCCAAAAAGAACCAGCAAAAATCTCAACCAAACAACACAGAAAATTAACACAACTCCAACTATCAACATCATAAAAGAAAACCGAAAAAACACCCCATATCACAAGATCGGCTTCGTTGCCAATCTTCATCGTCTCCTATAGAAATTCACTACCCAAATCCGAAATCCAAAAGCCATGTCACGATCCACGATGCCACCACAAAGAGGATGAGAGAGTCTGTTGTTGACAAGATTCAGATTGAAGCACTGCCACCACCGCGTGGGTTTTGATTTGAGCGGGACGAGAGTCCATTAAATAGCGCTGATGGCGTTAAACGACTCAAACCTGCGGTGGGAATCGAGAAGTCCTTTGTTGGGTGGTGTTGCTGGTGACCAAACTCATGGGTTTCACTAGTTAGAGTGAGAGTTCTAAGAGAGAGAATTCAAAGAGGAGAGTTTAGGACAAAGGGGGAGAGTAAAGAGACAGGAGAGAGAAAGAAGAGAGAATAAAAATTAGGGACAAAATTGTCTTTTGAAGACCAAATTGGTGGGTTTCAAATTGTTTTGGACCTAGTTGGTATTATCTCAAACCTCAAAATAGGTTTTTGAAATTTACTCTTTTTTTTTTAATTAAAGGATAAATTTTTATTAAAAGGAACAGAAAACAGCATAGAAAAACGCTAAAACTCAGTCACAGCAAAACGCAACAACTTAGCAACAAAATAAACAACATTTGAATCACTACTCTTAAAATTTAGTATGAGGAACCAGCATTATAGGGCTCCTAACATTGTGGTGACCATTTTCCTCAACCCATTCAAGTGCACCAAATGCAAATTTAGGACGGTCCCTCCCTTTATACTTTATAGTGACATCGTATGTCTGTCTCTCATACTTCTTTGAAAACACCAATGTCTTTGGTGAGATTGCTACCTCATAGCTCTTTGGCACTTTTTCCAAAGCCGTGTATTTTGCAGTACCTTTAGCAACATTAGTGACCATTCTCTTAAACTTTTGAGGATTCATTACACCATTTTTGGAGAAACTTATGAAAGATGGATAATAAAGATCATATGATGGGTTTAAGCAACTGTAGCTTCTTGATCTAGTAAGAATTTCAATATCACTCTTGTCCATAAAATGGCATAATTGATTGACATAATCTTGTGGGAGTCGCATCATAAAGCAAACCTGGGTCAAGTGCTTTATTGGGATCAATTTGGCCTGCTCCTATGCCTAGAGGTGATGAATATTCAATTTCGGCTCCATTCTTCTCTTTAATTGGGTTTAGTGTGTTGTCAAGTGGGTTTGCAGTGGTGTTGTCAATTGAAAGTAACTTTCAGGTGTACCATTTGGCGAGATCGTAGCACCTAAAATTAAATGACCCGGTGCCATTACATCTGGCTTCAAGACCCATGGAAAACTCAATGATGGTCCTCTCGAAGCAAAAGGAGGCACAACTGGTGCAGGCTTTGATTTTGTAAATGTCTGTCGGAACTCCATGCTTACCAAAGGCTGATAACTAGATCTTGCATAAGAGAGCAAATCCCTTGCTTTCCTTGAGTGAACCACAATACATGGACAACGAATATCTATATTAGAAACTGAGAAAAGAAAGAGATTGAAAAACTGAATCAACTCTTTGATTGAAGAAAATGAAAGTAAAGTACAAAATAATTATCTCCCCTGCCTTTTATACACGAAACAGAACCCAAGGCAGGATAACTAATTTTCACTAAAAATAACTAACTAGCTAACTAATTTGTTAATCCATCCAATTACAATGTGACAGCTGTTGCTTCTGTTCACTTCTTATTTCTTTGACATGTGGGAGCACGTGTCACTTCTTCTATTTCTTCCTTCTTGATTTTCTGGGACGTGTACTCCACTTCAGCATTTCCTTCTTTCTTCTTTACTCTGTTTTCTTTCTTCTTTGCTTTCTTCACTGCTTTACTTGTTCCATCATGTTGATCCTCTTCAATTTTAATACTCCCCCTCAAGTCCTGAGCTGGAAGATCATGGACTTGAAGATGATTTTCAATCAGCAACTCTGTTGGCAACTGCTTTGGTACGAAAATATCTTGCATACCCAACTTCTGTGTCAATCTAGTGAAAGCATTAAAGCCTAAAGCTTTGGTAAATATATCAGCTACCTGAGCATTTGAATTCACATGAAAAGTTTTAATCATCCCTTCCAGAATTTTGTCTCAGACCAGGTGACAGTCCACCTCAATATGCTTAGTCCTCTCATGGAAGACTGGATTAGCAGCTATATACAAGGCTGCTTGATTATCACAGAAAAGCATAGCTGGTTTGGGATGCTCAATTCTTAAATCCTTTAGCAATTGGAGGACCCAGGTTATTTCACATGCTACACTAGCCATAGCTCTATACTCTGCCTCTGCTGATGATCTTGACACTACTCCCTGCTTCTTAGATCTCCATGCTATCAAACTTTCTCATAAATACACTGCATACCCTGTCAATGACCTTCTCGTATCAGGGCATCCAGCCCAATCAGCATCACAAAAGCACTTGATGTGTAAGTCTGAGGTGCTTGAGAAGAAAAGGCCTTTACCTGGTGTACCTTTGATAAACTGAAGAATTCTATGAGCAGCAAGTAAGTGAGGCTCTCTAGGCTTTGAAACAAACTGACTTAACCTATGCACAGCATAGGTAATATCAGGCCGAGTCAAAGTTAATACAATAGCCTCCCAATTAACCTTTTGTACATACCAGGGTCTGCCAGCAGCTTCCCTTCATATTTTGAAAGCTTTAGATTCTGCTCCATAGGGAATTTAACAGGCTTTGATCCAAGAAAACCAGTATCTTCTAAGATTTCAAGTGCATACTTTCTTTGTGTCAAGTTAATGCCTGCATCAGTCCTTGCCACCTCAAGACCTAAGAAATATCTCAAAGAACCAAGGTCTTTCAAACCAAAATTATCATCCAGCAGCTTCTTCAAGTCATGCACACAATTAGGATTATTTCCAGTAAGCAAAATGTCATCTACATACACCAAAAGAATTGTAAAAGAAGCTCCTTGAGTGTGAGTGAACAATGAATAGTCAGATTTGGATTGAACAAATCCCATTTGAAGAATAGTGTTGGAAAATTTGTCAAACTATTGTCTTGATGCCTGTTTAAGGCCATAAAGACTTTTATTCAATTTGCATACAACATTCCCCCCTTTGCTGTGAAAACCAGGTGGGAGACACATATATACATCCTCATGTAGATCTCCATGTAAGAAAGCATTGTTGACATCCATTTGGTGAAGGGACCACCCTTTCACAGCAGCCAAAGTGAGGACAATCCTAACTGAAACAGATTTTGCAACTGGTGAAAATGTCTCAGAATAATCCAACCCAAACTTTTGTGTGAATCCCTTAGCAACCAGCCGGGCCTTGTACCTTTCAATAGAACCATCAGGGAGATATTTAACCCTGTAAACCCATTTGTAACCTATAGGACTCTTTCCAGGAGGCAAAGCGACCAAACTCCAAGTGTTAGTCACTTCTAAAGCTTCTATTTTCTTGTCCATAGCATCTCTCCATTGAGGATATTGGACTGCTTGATGGAAAGAAGCAGGTTCTGAAGGAGTTGAATTAACAGCCAAAACAAAGGACTTATAGGTAGGACCAAGGTGAGAGTAGTCCAAATAAGCCGAAACATCATATGGCAGACCAGAATAGGGCTTAGTGCTGACAGACTTGCAAGCATATTGAGATAGATAGGAAGGTGGTTTATGTGATCTACCTGACCTTCTGAGAGTAGGAATGGAAGTGGAAGAGGAATTAAGTGGTAAAACAATAGGTAAAGGAGAAGGAGGAACAAGGTCAGGTGCAGCAGATTCTGCAGGGCAAGTTATTGCACTAGGTGTGGGAAGTGCTGTATCAGATGGGGCAGTAGTATGAGTGCTAGGGTGTACTGAATTAAGGTGAGAGCTGGGATGCACTGCACTAGGTGATGCAGCAGGTAAGGTGCTAGGCTGTACTGCATGAAGTTGGGTGCTGGGATGCACTGCACTAGGTGATGCAGCAGGTAAGGTACTAGGTGTGGGAAATGGTACAGCTGGTAGTGTAGGAATGGAAAGAGGAATACTAACAGGATCAACATTAGTAGATGATTTTGAATGACAATGAGGAAAAATAAAATCATCTAAATAAGAAAGGGAGGGTTGTGATGAAATGGCAAAGGGAAAAATATGTTCATAGAAAATGATATTTCTAGAGATGTGCATTGAATTGGAAGTAATATCAAGTACCTTATAGCCCTTAATGCCTTGAGGATAGCCTAAAAACACACACTTCCTAGCTCTTGGTGCAAATTTGTCTCTATTATGAGGTAAAGTTGAAATAAAACATAAACAACCAAAAGATTTGAGATGATTATAAGAAGGTGCTGACTGAAAGAGAAGTTCATATGGACTTTTGTTACCTACTGACTTAGAGGGAAGTCTATTGATAAGGTAAACAGCAGTAAGGATACAATCTCCCCAAAAACTTAAAGGAAGTTGTGATTAGAATTTTAGAGCTCTGGCAACATTGAGAATGTGTTGGTGTTTCCTCTCAACAACAGCATTTTGTTGAGGGGTATCAACACATGTCAACTGATGCACAATGCCATTTGATTGAAAAAAATCCTTAAGGAAAAATTCAATTCCATTATCACTCCTTATAGTTTTAATTTTGCAATTAAATTGAGTAGACACCATAGAAGCAAATTGTGGAAAATATACTTGTGTTTCAGATTTGTTCTTGAGCAAATACACCCAAGTACATCTACTAAAGTCATCTACAATAGTTAGAAAAAATCTGAAACCATCAATTGTGCTTGTACCAAAGGGATCCCAAAGATCACAATGTAGTAAATCAAAAGGTTTAGTTGAAACATGAGAGCTAGCTGTGAAAGGAAGTTTCTTCTGTTTTGAAAAATGACAAATGTCACAACAAGAAGCAGTTTTATTGATATTAACATCATGTACAAGTTGCTTCAACAATTGAATTTTAGAGTGAGATGGGTGTCCTAATCTAGTATGCCACAAATCTAATGAAGAAACAGGAGTGACAGCAGCAGCAAGAACAGATGCAGCAGATGCAGAAAAGCCACAACTTGAATTTTGTAGCAGAAATAGGCCATTGTGTGCTTTACCCAGACCAATCGTGCTCCATTGAGCAAGGTCCTGAATAAAACAACAATCACCAAGAAAAATAAGGCAGCAACAAATTGATTTTGTGAGTTTGCTAACAGAAATTAAATTGAAAGTAAAAGAAGGCACACACAAGACATCAGTTAAGATCAAAGTAGGAGAAATATGCACTGTGCCTATGTGTGTTACTAAGGCTTGTTCCCCATTAGGCAAGTAGACAAAGGTATTGACATTTGAGGTAATTGAAGTCAATTGAGCAACAGAATGAACCATGTGATCTGTTGCTCCTGTATCAATGATCCAAGTATTGGATTTATATGCTTTCCTGTCAAGTGTTTGAGCAGCAAAGATGGAATGGGAAAGATTAGTTGGAGTAATGAAACCATTACCTAAAAAATTAGATGGAGTAGGAGAAGAGGTTGATGTGGAAGGTGCAGGATGTGAAATGGAAGGGTAAGAGGTCATGACAGAAGCAGCTTGATGACTAGTCTGAGCCTCATTGCCTGATCCAGCAGCCATATAGCATTTCAGAATGTTCAGAAACTGCTCACATTGACCCTGTGACAGTGGTAACTGTGGTTTGGCTTGCACAAAAGAATTTCCACCAGGATGACCAACATTACTTCCACCAGAGTGATCAACATGATTCTGTGAACCCAAATCTGATTGAACACTAGCACCTTGCATTGCTCCTCCAGGCAAGAAAACAGAATGTGCATTTGAATCAAATCCACAATTTCCAGTGCTCTACATTGAAGCAACCTGATTTGCCATAACTTTGTTGTTTCCTTTTGGCTTGTAACCGGGAGGATATCCATGTAACTTGTAACATTTGTCAACTATATGCCCAGTAAAACCACAGTAGGTGCATACAGGCCTATCTTTCTTGCCATTACCCCCTTTTCCTCCATTCTTTTGTCCTTGATGACCAAGAAAGACTCTACCATTATTCACATACATAGCAGCGGCATCACCAGATTGTATCATACTAAAACTTTGACCAATGTTTCTTCTTTTCTTTTCTTGCAAAATCAAAGAACATACTTTGCTAAGAGAGGGCAAAGGTTTAATCAGCAAAATTTGGCTTATGACATGACCATAACCATCATTTAACCCCATCAAAAACCTAAAGACATGCTCCTTATGATGAGCATCAAGCTGAGAAGCTTTATAACCACAAATGCAAGCACATGTACAGATTGTGAAAGGCTGGTAATTAGCATATTCATCCCACAAGGTTTTAAACTTCGTAAAGTAAGAACTTACTGAAAGAGATCCCTGTGCAAGATGTGCAATTTCCTTCCCAAGCTCAAACAGCCTTGGAGTATTACCCTGACATAACCTATCTTTGAGATCGATCCACAAATCTCTGGTATTATTGATGTACATGACACTAGCTTTCAAATCCAGACTCAGTGAATTCGTCAGCCAAGAAAGCACAGTGGTATTGCATCTGCTCCGAGAATTATACAGTGAAGAAGATGAATCAGGTTCAGTGATCGATCCATCCACAAAACCAAATTTATTTCTGGAACTTAGAGCCAAGAATACAGATTGCGCCCAACTCATGTAGTTTTCTGGACCAGTGAGTGGTTGCGATGTGAGCATGAAACCTGGATTTTCATTCGCAGGTAGAAAGAAAGGATTGTTCGCATATTCGTCTGCTATCGTCGCACTTGAAGCAGGTACTGAATGCACAGTTTGAGATTGTGTGTTGGCTGTGGAATCGGAAGCCATAGATGAGAAAAGAAAAGTGAAAACAAAATGCTAAATTCTGTTTGGGAACTGAGAAAATGAAAATTGACTCAGAAAATACGCTCTGATACCATATTAGAAACAGAGAAAAGAAAGAGATTGAAAAACTGAATCAACTCTTTGATTGAAGAAAATGAAAGTAAAGTACAAAATAATTATCTCCCCTGCCTTTTATACACGAAACAGAACCCAAGGCAGGATAACTAATTTTCACTAAAAATAACTAACTAGCTAACTAATTTGTTAATCCATCCAATTACAATGTGACAGCTGTTTCTTCTGTTCACTTCTTATTTCTTTGACATGTGGGAGCACGTGTCACTTCTTCTATTTCTTCCTTCTTGATTTTCTGGGACGTGTACTCCACTTCAGCATTTCCTTCTTTCTTCTTTACTCTGTTTTCTTTCTTCTTTGCTTTCTTCACTGCTTTACTTGTTCCATCATGTTGATCCTCTTCAATTTTAATAATCTATAATGATTGACAGATTGATAGGATCATTTGAGATAAGTATTCCTCCGGTTATATTTGAACTGAATAGACTTTGCTTGCAATTCTAACCTCCCAATGTCACATAATAGGACAATGCCTTTAGGCACTGCATGTGACAAAGAATAAGAATCACACCTTGATAAGGTTTTACTGTACACTAGTGGTAAATTTCCTAGCACGGTTGCACCTACGAACATTGACCCTCCAATAATTTTTAGCCCATTGCTCTTAGTTAGAGTTGTGTTAGGTAATTATTAGATACTCCTGGAATATCATAAATGTATATTTCTCCCTCTCATATAATTGTGAGTCCTACTAATTAAATTCATGATAGGACTCACGATTCATATGAGAGGGGAGAGTACGCATTTATTGTACTCTCGGAGTACTCAATAATTTTCTGAGTTGCGCCAAGCAATCTATTTATGGTACCAGCTGTAACTGTTAAGACCCATGGCATCCCATTTGATATACTTCCAAGATGTGGTCCGGCATTTCCTGCAGCTGTTGTGACAGGTATGCCCTTCTCAATGGCAGAGAGTGAAGCTTTTGCGTTAGGTTCCATTGATAGCTCTTCTATTGCTTGCTTGTATCCCATGGCAATGCAGATCACATCAACACCATCAGCAATGGCTTGATCCATACCAGCAACGACATCAGAACATCTAATGCCTCCATCCTAAACAACTTTATACATGGAAATCCTAGCATATGGTGCTACACCTTTTGTTGTTCCCTCAGCATAGCCATCAAAAGACACTCATTTTAAGAAATTCCCAGCAACTACTGAAGACACATAGGTCCCGTGGCTTGTAGTGTCCCTAGCAGAGTCGACAATAGAAGACCTCAATTTTCTTTTCAATGCTGTATTAAAGTACCTAACTCCAATGAGTTTGGAGTTACACATTGACGAATTAAACTGTTGTCCTCCATCATACTTTCCCTTCCACTTAGATGAAACCTTACCATCAGGCCTGCCATTGTCTTCAAAGCTTGGATGTTCAGGCCAAATACATCTATAACACCAATTATAATGTCTTTACCATAATTTGAGGCAGGCCATAAACCAGTGGAGGCTTTAAGGGAGAGGAATTCTGGGCTATAGGTGGTAGCAAGCTTGAAAGGCTTATCAGCACAAGCTGAAATGAAACCTAAGGACTTATTTAGAGTCTCTAGTTCATCCAAAGATAAAACGGCGCCAAAACCAAGATGAGCATTATCGTTAAGTGTATAAAAGTAATGGTGAGGATAGGCTGGTATGTGGTGATTCAAGGTTTGTGAACTTGAAGGAATCAATAATGGACGAATACCAATAGTGGTGGCCAGAAAATGCCTTAGGCATAAGAAATTTATCCATGTAGACAATATATGCGGACCTCTTTGGCATCAATATTGATTTAGCACCAAAAGCCAACGAAACACATATAAGAAAGAAAAATGATGGAATTAGAGGAATGTTTCTCATAATTTTTTCTCTAAACATTTTTGCTTTGAGATGAAAGTGGCAATAAGTTATTTATATAGGAACAAAAGCATGAGTTAAACATAAAAAAAAATATCGAATCTATAAAATTTAATGAAAATTTTGTGGTTAATTATTGTTTGCAAAATAAAACTAAGACTTTCACTTGTGTAAGGTACAACAAACTGAAACATTTGGTCACTTCAACCTAAAAAAATATCTTGCCTTTTTATTAATAGTTAAAGGTCATAGGAAGGGGTGGTTGTAGAAATAAATTAGAAAATGCTCATCAATTCTTCTTTAATAAAGCTTTAGATTGACAAGTCTTTGAGGTAACTTGAATTGCATCAAGCATAACATTAATTCAATGATGAAAACCTTGGACAATGCAGAGTTGGGGTTTGGAAGGATTTGTGTAAAGAGATTATTATATCCATCATTGTGTAATCCATGCCAGTTTCGGATTAGAAGCAACAGAAAGTCATTTTAAGAAAACAACTATAATTAGTGACAAAACGAGACACAATAATTCAAACTGTACCAAAACTATGTCAATCCCAAGTTTAGATTTCCTTCAACATTGCCTGGATGGTTACTACTTGTTTTGTAACTAAGCAATATGCTAGACGAATAAACCTCTCTCACGCCTGCAACTTCTAGTTCTTCCCCACTGAGAATGCTATACTTGTGAGTTACAGCATTCCAAGAAGTTGCAGTATATACAACTTTAGAGGAACCAAAGAAGTTTGTTGCTTTGCCATTTTAAAAAGTTGATGAGATCTCTAGTTCTTCTCGTACCCCTTTTTGGGCTAATTCCATTTGCCATTGGTAAAGCACACTTGCCCTTGCACCATAACATTTCTAGTTGAACTATAGTACATACAGGCACAGCCACTCTATCTCCGAAGCTTGATAAACAAAATCACAACCTTAACGATTATATTCAGCAGCCATCATTTACTTCCTAATCAAATAGCATTCGAAAGCATAATTCGATTCTATAAAAGGGCAATGTGACATACGCAACTGATTTATTGCTCCCAATTTTATTGACAAAGGATACGGATCCATCAAGACTATCACTCCTTTGAAACAAAATGGTTTATTTCAAATTCCTATAGATGCGCCACAATTTATTAAACTAGTCTTTTGATTTACAAATTCCCCACTTTTCCAATCCTCAGATAAATTGGAAACTTAACAACCTTCTTGTCTAAACCATCTTCAGTCCAAGCATTCTTAAATTCCTCAATCACATCATCGCTCAAATGCTCCACACCCTTCTCCCTTGCTATTTGATATGCTGACCTTGATCTAAAGTATGTAAAATAATCATCTAAATCCATTAATCTTTCTGTCATAAATTCAAATGGCCCAGTATGATCAGCTCCATCCACTGGCTCAAATGGAAAATCGATGGTCCTATACATGTTGAAAATGAATTTATGTGCTGCATCCCAATAGGGGTCCACGGAAACATAATGAAAAGGTTGGAAGAGTGCGTCAACTGATTCATTAACTTGTGGCAGAGTGTAGCACCATGTAGCTATGACACCATGAGGTTTTTTGAGTACCCACTTCACTTGTTCGTAGAAATTTGGGAGGTCAAACCAGTGGAGGGCTTGCCCAATAGTTACAACATCAATGCTTGATTGAGGTGCAACATTGCATTCAAGCTCGGCACTAGACATGGTGGGAGGCGTATGTTGGTATCTAACATTGGGTAGCCTAGGCGCAAATGAAAGCTGCTTTGAGCTTGTATCCGTGGCTATGACATTCTTGAAAATACCAGCTAGCTGAAAAATAAGGTTGTATTAGAAAGAAAAAAAAAAAGTCAATAAAAAAACACAAATGTTTAAAATGGAATTAGATGTCTGTACTCAATAACAAGAAGAAACCAAAGCACTTAATATTAAGGTATAAAGGGTGTAGAGACCCAAAAGTGGTGTTTACTAATTTGGGGCTTTTCCCAAAAACAGTTTTGACTATCAAACTATGCTTATAAAAAAGAAATATGTTGATATTTTATAAATATGTTGATAAGCTATAAATATTTGATGAGGATACTGTATGGACACATTGACCACTTGTTATATGAAAAACTTGTAGGACAACTTGAACTTATTTAAATTGTATGTATGGATCAGTGACGTCGATACCGCATCGGTACTGGCCGGTATGAACCGTACCGGTATGTATACCGGTATCGAAACGATAATGTTTCGTATTGGTTTAAATACTGGTCGTACCGGCCATACCAGCCAATTTAAGGCAATA
This sequence comes from Castanopsis chinensis, assembly GCA_032878915.1. Classification (NCBI taxonomy): domain Eukaryota; kingdom Viridiplantae; phylum Streptophyta; class Magnoliopsida; order Fagales; family Fagaceae; genus Castanopsis; species Castanopsis chinensis. The sequence goes on from JAVQMG010000109.1 coordinate 12,356,518, forward strand.
TATATCGGCCGGTACTGGGTGTACCGGCCGGTACAGAAAAAAGTTTTTTTTTTTTTTTTTTTTTACTTTTGTAATTTTTGAATTTTTGTAAAAGCATAATGGTAACTTATTTATATTAACTTATTTGTATTATTTGTTTTCTTAGTATGCAATGAACAATTAAGCTTTATATTTTTTATATTGTGTTTTCTTTCTTTTAATTGATACTAAAGTCTAAAACTATGAATAATTTGTTTCGAATTGAGGTAATGTTTTATGGTAAACTTTTATATTTATTATAATACACACACATATATGTGTGTGTGTGTATATATATATTTATAAATATAAAAAATAACGGTAAACTCGAAACGGTACACCGGTATTGATAGAAATATATCGTTCCACTGGTCAAACCGGTACAGCCTTCGGTACGAGATTGACTTCCTTGGTATGGATAAATCTTTGTATTTCTGAGTTCTATGATTGGATTTGTGTAATTTACATTTGTAAATGATATTTTCAAGTTTATGTGATGTGAAACTAATTTGTTGTGAGACCTTGAATTTGTTTTGAACCCTATAGCAAGTTGTGATTAAAAGCAGACTATTTTTAGCCAATATGTTAAGATTTTAGGCATAATATATATGACAATGATTCCTTTGCTGTGCACGCTTGAATGAGAGGAGGGGTCGTTAACTTAATTTACTTAGTGATGTTTGGAATATCATGAGTACCTCCCTCCATAACGAGGGGCTAATACACAGAATAGCCAACAGAAGTACAAGTCTTATAAACTATTGTGTTTAACTTTTGAACATAACAAAAAGGAAATTACAAAATTTATTTATTTTGTTCTTGATATGGTACAACCAAATTTATTATCATGTTAATTTGTAGATTTTTCATTTTTGCAGTAAATAAACTGTATTTTCAATGTTTTCCTAATTAATTTTACCATCGTTTAAGTCTTGTAAATTTAGTTAATTAGCTCAATTGGTAAATCTTATCATTGAAATTCTAATACAGCATACATCTTTGTCTCATGATAACTGAACTGCTTATATGTTTACTACCACAACACCAACCCTGTATCTCATTATTATTACCTTAATTAAAGAGTAGGTGTCAAAGAGAGATTGCAACTAAAGTTAACAACTTCTTTTCTGGATCATACAATTTAAAGTTACGGAAAGGGGGAAAGAAACTCACAGATCGGGCAGCTTGGCCACTTCCGGTGCCGACGTCCCATGCAAGATCGTGAGATGGTGTCTTGGAAGCAATGAAATCAAACAATTCTGGAGGATAACAAGGCCGGCTCTCTGCATACAGCTCTGCCTGCTTGATGTACAATTCTGCCATCTCTCTCTCTCTCTCTCCAAGTTTCCAAGTCAGATCTATTCAGCCTTCACTTGGCTACCATTTATAAGTTCAAATAAATAAACCCAAATCTAAGTTAGTAAATTTTTTAATTTAAAAAAAAAAAAAAACGAAGTATCATCCAAAAATCTTTGAAAACGTAGGTAGAAAATTTTGGCTTATTAAATACAAGAATAATAATTACGTCGACTCTAGACTCTAGAGTGATAACTTTTTTAAATGTTATGCCCGTGTTTGCATCAGGGGTGGCGCCACCTTAAGGCCAGTGGTACCAGGTCCACTCTTTCCTGAATTTTTTATTTATTTTTTATATATAATAATTTAAAAAATTTTATTTGTTTACATTTCAAAAAAAAAAAAAATAAGAACACCCTCACTTTTTTTTTATACCAATAAAATTAAATTTTGTTCTATAATTTGTTGTACATTCAGCTAATGGATGATTACTCGATTGTGTACATTAAAAAATTTTATTTGTTTACATTTCAAAAAAAAATTGAGAACACCCTCACTTTTTTTTTATACCAATAAAATTAAATTTTGTTCCATAATTTATTCTACATTCAGTTGATGAATGATTACTTGATTGTGTACATTAAAAGAGATGTAGCTTATCTCATTGATAATGAGACTATCATATAACGATTTCAAAATATGAAAACTCGTAAAAGACAATTGTAAATTTTATATATTTGCGTGTTTTTTTTATTGTTGTTATTATTAAGGGTCATGCTAACGAATGCCCTTAGGGCATTGGTTAATAATCTATTTTAGGAAAGTTTTAATACCACTTTTATGGGAAATGAAAAAAACTGTCAAAACATTAATTGCTTTATTTCATTTTCCTATAAAAACTTTCTTTAAATGGATTATTAACCAATACCCTAAGGGCATTCGTTGGCATTTCCCTATTATTAATATATGAATCTCTCTTTTTGTTAAATTGTATAATTTATACTTCTTAAGTAACATCATGAGAAAAATTTTTAGAGCCGCCATTAGTTTGCATGTCAGGGACTATAGCTTAAGATTGGGGAAGAGTAGTCTTCATCTATGCTTCCTTTGTTGACCTTTTTTTTTTTGGCCATGTTTTTCTACAATTTCAATTACTTAGGTGAGTGAATTAAGGACGTTGTCTCCTGTGTAGTGGGTAGTAGTTATTCTCTATGCAAAGAGTTGGTATATGGAATATGGTGTTTTTGGTGCATGTATCTATGGAAACATCATGTATTTTCTTTGAGTGAGGTTTGAGTTTAGTATTCGGTTGCACTAGACCGTTGAGATTATAACATATGTCCACGTTTAAATATATGTCATAATCTTAACAGGTCCAGTGCACTATATGCACTGGACTTAAGCCTCACCAATTTTCTCCAATGTAAGGCTTTTTTGCCAGATTATATCAAATCATCCAAATAAGTGAGAAAGTAATTCAAGAAGTGTAGTGAGATAGCAAACAAGTGTAAAGAAATACGAAAGTAAGAGTGAAATAGTGAAAAGTGGTGTGTGTAGCAACGTGTGTATAATGTTTTAAGTATCAATAAAAAAAAAAAAGATTTATTACAAAGTATTTATGCTGGACAATACTTTCTTCATGCCGGAAAATACTTTCTTCGTGAGTGCTAAATTATTATTATTATTATTATTATTATTATTATTACAAAACTTCCGCAGCAACAAATCTCAAGCTGCCTCAATACCACCTTAGCCACTACATGACAATCTCTATTTTAGTAGGTGTGCATCCTATCTGACTATTCTCTTTTAGACGGTTAAAAGTCTTCATATGCGTGGGAACTTTAGACTAAGTTTTTAGTCTCATACAAGCAATACAACATAGAACAACCTTTCTCTGTCTCTTCAAAACTTTAAAATTATGATTGATTACCTGAAATATTCTCCCTCAATAATTCAAAACAGCCTGTAGATCTACGATCTCTCCTTGAAATGGGCACCTCCTTAGCAGTCTCTTGAACACTTAAAATTTTGGGCCCATTTGGTTAAAGATTTCTAGTATCGTTGTTTTAGTGTTGTAGAAATACGTGTAGATTAAAAAGTGTCGTAAAAATATGTGTTTCAGTATTTACACAACAAAAACTGTTGTTTAAACACATGTAATCCCTTTCCCCCTTTTTTTTTTTTTTTTTTTTTTTTTTTTCATTCATTCTTGACATGGCTTCCATATTTACTTCTCATTTTTTGGTAAAAAATGGGAGGAAGAAACACTATGTTTTGCCTTAGAGCATCCACACCAGTTCTTGTAAAATCTTATAAAATAGAAAAAATTACTAATTTTACACATTTTGAGCAAAAAAATACTCACATCAGTGGGTGTAAAAATGGGTAAAATTGTGCAAATCCATCAACAAGCTATAGTAACTATGTAAATATACACGGTTACTGTAACTTGTTTATCCATTATTCTATTAATTTTCCATTCGCTCCTTTTTTTTTTTCTCTCTCTCTTCTTTGTGTTTAACAAACCTAGTAATTGCTCATCTTCTTTTTTTTTTCTCAGATGCACAAAAACACACCCACACACAAACACATCCACACAAAGAATAAACACAGAGATACACTTGTTCCAAAAAAAAAAAAAAAACAGAAATACACAAACATAGATTGGTGCTTGCTCGGAACGATCAGTACTTGACTGGATCGGAGCTCGTGAGTCTTGCCTGTGGATCAAAGCTCGTGGATCGTAGCTCAGATCGAAGCTCGTGGATCGGAGCTCGGTGCTTGTGGATCGGAGCTAGGGAGAGTTGATCGAGGGGGAAAGTTGAGAGCGAGAGACATGGGTATAGAGAGAGAGAGAGCAACGAATCAGAAATGGGTAGAGAGAGAAAGCCCGTGTATATATATTTGGGTACTTGAGAGAAATATTAAAAAATTTGAAAAAATTGATTATTTAATTAAAAGAGGTGATAGAATAGATGAATTGATTTAAGTGTTTTGTAAAAATAAATGTATAAAATAGAAAAAGTAGGCTTTTAGTGTAATATGGACGTGTAAAATAGAGCAACTGATGTGGTTGCTCTTAGTTTGACAAGTTTTCCATCGTTTAGGTGACTCTAATTGCGTCAAGCATAACATAAATTCAAAGTTGATAACCTTGGGCTCTGAAGAATTGTTGTTGACAGGATTTGTGTAAATTGATGATTTCCATTGGTGTGTACTCCACTCATCCATGTCAGTTTTGGATTAGAAGAAAAATGGAGTCATTTTAAGAAAAGTATTATAATTAATGAGGAAGAGACACAATAATTCAAATTGTACCAAGACCATGTCAATCCCAAGTTTAGATTTCCTTCCATAAGCAATATGAAAAATCCTTCTCATGTCTACTAATCCTAGTTCTCCCCACCGAGAATGCTATAGTTGTAGAGTTACAGCAGTCCAAGTTCTTTTGCAGTATACTATAAACAACTTTAAAGTAACCAAAGAGGTTTGTTGCTTTGTCATTGAGGATTTGATATGATTTCTGGTTCTTCTTGAACTCACTTTCGGCCAACTCCGTTTTCCATTGGTAAGCACACTTGCATTTGCGACATAACATTTCTAGTTTAACTAGCACATGCAGGAAACAGCCACTCTGCCACCAAATTAAATAAAATAAAGGCTCTCTAAATCAAGAGCAATCCTCTCAGAGGCTTCATAAACAAAATCATAAACAAAATCACAACCTTAACGATTATATTCGGTAGCCATCATTTACTTTCTAATCAATAGCATTTAAAAGCAGAATTAGAATGTATACAATGGCAATGTGATAAACACAACTAATTTATTGCTCCCAATTTTATTGACAAAGGAAATGGATCCATCAAGACTATCACTCCTTTGAAACAGAATGGTTTATTTCAATTTCCTATAAGATCTAAACTAGTGTTTTGATTTACAAATTCCCCACTCTTCCAATCCTCAGATAAACTGGAAACTTAACAACCTTCTTGTCCAATCCATCTTCATTCCAAGCATTCTTAAATTCCTCAATCACATCATTGCTCAAATGCTCTACACCCTTCTCCCTCGCAATTTGATAAGCTGACCTCGATCTAAAGAATGTAAAATAATCATCTAAATCCATCAATCTTTCTGTTACAAATTCAAATGGCCCAGTATGATCAGCTCCCTCCACGGGCTCAAATGGAAAATCGATGTTCCTATACATGTCGTCCATCAATTTATGTGATGCATCCCAATAGGGGTCCACAGAAACGAAATGGAAGGGTTTGAAGAGAGCCTCGACTGAATCATTAACTTTTGGCGGGGTGTAGCACCATGCAGCTATGACACCATGAGGTTTTTTGAGTACCCATTTCACTTGTTGGTAGAAATCAGGGAGGTCAAACCAATGGAGGGCTTGAGCAACAGTTACAACATCAATGCTTGATTGAGGTGCAACATTGCGTTCAAGCTCCGCACTAGACATGGTGGGAGGTGTAAGTTGGTATCTGACATTGGGTAGCCTTGGCGCGAATGAAAGCTGTTTTGGGCTTGTGTCTGTGGCTATGACATTCTTGTAGATCCCAGCTAGCTGAAAAATGAAATTGTAATTGAGCAATGAGCAATCAAAGCACTTATTATTAAGGTATAAAGGTAGGCATTCACAATATGTGGAACATGTAAGTAAACTACATATCAGGGACTGTTTAATAACTTTATTTTTTTGGAGTTCTACGCAATCAAACGCTTTTTTTTTTTTTTTTACAAAGTTTCAACCTACAATTTAGCTCTTGCATTATGTTCTTAATAATACAATTTTATGCACGTTAAACATTTTCCTAACTTTATAACTGTTTAAGTCTGCGGTTTTCATTTAACTAAAATTTTGTATAATCGTTTAACTCTCTTGACAGTTAAAAAAAAAAAAAAGTGCGTTTGAGACTCGATATAAATTTTCTATTAGCTAGTCCTTATTCTCAATTAATTACTTAACCCAAAAAAAAAAAAAAGAGAAGCTGATTTCTAAATTCTAATATAGCATACATCTTTTTCTCATAATAACAAAAAAAAAAAAAAAAAAAAACCATGTACCTTCTGATTATTGCTATTAGTTATTACCTTATTTTGTTGAACATACAAATTTAAGGTACGGAAGAAAGAAAGGAACTCACAGATCGGGCGGCTTGGCCACTTCCGGTGCCGGCGTCCCATGCAAGATCGTGAGAAGGTGTCTTGGAAGCAATGAATTCAAACAATTGTTGAGGATAAGTAGGCCGACCCTCTGCGTACTGCTCTGCCTGCTTAATGAACAATTCTGCCATCTCTCTCTCCAAGTCTACAGATCGGATCTATTCAATCTTAGCTTTTTTTTTTTAATTTATATATATATATATATATTTATATTTATATATTAAACAAACCTAAATGGCAGCCACATAGTTTTCTTTCTTTTTCATTTTTTTTTGGGTCCTTTTTTGTTTATTCCATACTATCCTATCGGCACGGCCCATGTTTAGAGGCTTTTTTTTTTTTTTTTTTTTTCCCCTAAAATTAGTCACACTTATCTGTTAATATTTGGAATTACTATATTTTTTAATCATAAAAATATTTAAGGGTATCATAAGATTTATATAAAAAAAAAAATTATTTCATTCACAAACGAATAAATTTTATCGAGTAATGCTGATGCCGCATAAAATGGTATAACTGATGTCACAATTCGCTCACATGGTGAGTTGTGAATAGTAGAGGTGTGCTGATGAATGTATATGGAGGACACATCTCTATCACTCACAACTCACCACATGAGTGATAAAAATGTGTCCCCCACATGCACTAACCATCACAAGTTGTGGTACAAGTTGTGTCATTTTATGTAGCACCAACATTACTCAATTTCATTACACTCTGAATTATGATGAATAGGGGGAAAAAAAATCTTCTAAGCAAGTGTATGCTCAGAGGCTAATATCTAATTGAGCACTTTCTATGTAATAGTCTAATGAGATTTATGTATTTGCTAAAATGTAGCAATATATATATATATATATATATATATATATTAGAAACAAACTAACTATTAAATGCACACACACTTAATTACACTCTCACCAAGCTAAATGTAGCAATATGAAAGCTAAATTTGTAATGGTTTAAAAAAGAACAATCGTACTTGTAGTTGAATCAGTTGATGAATTATACATATAGGCATAAATGCACTTTTGGTCCCTATATTTTGACTTTTTTCCATTTTGATCCTTTATTAAAAAATAAAAATCATGTCCCAAAATAAAAATCAAGGCTTTAAAAAAAAAAATCAACTATAAGCCCTAGAAAAAAAAAAAAAAAAAAAAAAAAAGAATAGGAAGAAAAAAAGGAAGAGGCAAGTTACTGCCCAGAAGGAAGGAAAAAAAAAAAAAAAAAAAAGAGGGGAGGAAACATCGCCCAAAAAAAAAGAAAAAGAAAAAAGAGGCAACGTTATCGCCAATTGCCAAAATATAAGAAAATAAAAAAATAAAAGTATGTGCACATGGACAGCTTTGTCAATTAAGAAAAAATTAATCCTCACTCAGCTTTCTCTCTATTTTGGAGAGAGAAAATTTTGGTGGATCTGGGGAGAAAACACTTAGGCTCCATAATTTATTTTCATTCCTTTCCACCCAACCAAACACACTCTACAAAAATTTCCCTCTTTATTTTATCTCCAAAGTTTTCCATCTACCCTATTTCACCTCTAAACAAACACACCAGAAGGGTCCATTTGGTTGGAGGAATGGGAAAGTAGGAGGATGAAAAATTAGTGGAAGGATGGAAAAGTGGGAGGATAGAAAAGATTTGGTTTTCTTTCGTGTATGTTTGGTTGGAGGGGTGGAAAAGTGGGAGGGTGGAAAAATGAGAGGGTGAAAAACTTTTTTGTTTGGTTAGAAAGAAAAATGAAGGATAGAAAATATAGTTTATATAAATTGACTATTATGTCATTGGGAAAGTGAGAAGGGGTAGGTGAGTGTAAAAAAGTGAGAGTATTTGTGTAAATTACATCACTCAACATCTTTTCCTCCTCATTTTCCTTCCAAATTGGGAGGATAAAAAAATGTGGGCTCAGAGGGATTATTTTCCTCCCCATTTTCTGTCTCTCTTGTTTTCTCTCCTGAACCAAACGGTGGAAAATGTCATTTTCCACCTTATTTTCTATTCTCCCTATTTTCACCCTAACCAAACATACCCTAAGGGTCCGTTTGGTTGGGAGGATGGAAAAGTGGGAGGATAGAAAATAGAGAGAGGATGGAAAAGTGGGAGGATAAAATAGATTTTAGTTTCCCTCATTTGTGTTTGGTTGGGAGGGTGGAAATGTGAAGAAATGTAAAACTTTTTTGTTTAGTTGAAAATAAAGTTTGTATAATTTTACCATCATGTTCCTATTAAATAAAACAAAAAGTAACATATTATACTTTTAAAAAATTGTATATAGATGGTCACTTCAATAAAAAAATTTTGTAAAAAAAGCATATGAAATTAACTCAAAACAGTTTTCTTAAAAAAAATAAAGCAACCAAAATTAATGAGAAAATAAATATATGAGCTCTAAAAAAAGAAGAAGAAGAAAGCTACACGTCCAGAAAAAAAAAAAAAAAAAAAAAAAAAAAAAAAGAAGAAGAAGAAAAGGAGCCAACATGTCTAGACAAAAGCAAGCAAAGCAAATAATAATAATAAAAAATTAAAAAAAAAAAAAAAAACCAACACGTTAGTACCAAAAAAAAAAAAAAAAGAAGAAGAAGAAGAGGAAGCCAACACACGTTAGTAACAGAAAGGAAAAATCAAAGGAAAAAAAAATTAAATAAAAAAAAAACAAAGCCAACGCATTGGTACCACTGTACCATAGATAGAAAAAAAGGAAAAAAAAAAGTAAAAGAAGAAGCCAACACACATTAGTAATTGAAAGAATAAATCAAAAAAAAAAAAAAAAAAAAAAAAAGCCAACAAGTTGTAAACTTAGAGGTGAATTCTAAAGGTATTTTTGGAAACTCATTTCATGCATTTCTCTCTCTCAGATTTCTCTCTATTTTGGAGAGAAAACTTTTTTGTGGGTTCGGAAAGAAAACACCTAGACAATACCATTTATTTTCTTTCTTTCCCACCCAATCAAACACACTCTAAAAATTTTCCCTTCTCATTTTCTCTTTTAAGTTTTCTATCCACTTTATTTCATCTCCGAACAAACACACTCTAAAATCGGAGAAGAGGAGTTCAAGAAGAAGAGGTGCTTCCTTTGTTGACTTTTTTTTTTTTTTGGCCATGTTTTTCTACAATTTCAATTACTTAGGTGAGTGAACTAAGGACGTTGTCTCCTGTGTAGTAGGTAGTAGTTATTCTCTATTTCGGTGTATGTATCTATGGAAACACCGTGTATTTTCTCCGAGTGAGGTTCTGGTTAGGTATTCAGTTGCATTGGATCCGTCGAGATTATAACATGTGTCAATTTTTAAACATATGTCACTATCTTAACGAATTCAATGTACTACATGTACTAGACTTAAGCCTCACTCATTTTCTCCTATGTAATGCCTTTTTACAAATTATTTCAAATCATCCAAAAAAGTGAGAAAGTAATTCAAGAAGTGTAGTGAGATAGCAAATAAGTGTAAAGATATAAGAAAGTAAAAGTGAAATGGTGAAGAGTGGTGTGTATAATGTCCTAAGTATCAATAAAAAAAAATTTTAGATTTATTAGGAAGTATTTATGCTGGAAAATACTTTCTCCATGCCGGTATATACTTTCTTCATTAGTGCTAAATTACTGTTATTATCACAAAACTTCCACAGCAACAAATCTCAAGCCGCCTCAACACTACTTTAGCCACTACATGACAATCTCTATTCAGTAGTCGTGCATCCTATCTTTTTTTTTTTTTGATAATCAATATAATAGGACTTTCATTAAATAGGGGATAAACCCAAAGAAACTACATCCATATGAATATGGTCCAAAATCATTGGGGGAGTGTCCTCCACCCAAACAACATAGTCCGATACATTACATGCATGTCTCGCAAGCACATGTGCTGCAGTGTTGCATTTCCTGAGTACATGTTGAGCCTTCCAAGCCTTAAAATGCTGCAGCCAGAGCTTTGTACCCTCTACAACTTTCTGGATAGCGCTAGGAGAAAAGTTGAGGTCAGTTTCCTTAATAGCCACCATGACAGTCTTCGCATCACCTTCTAATATCACTTTGCACAGGCCTAAATCCTTTGCAAGCCGAATCCCCTCCTCTGCAGCACGCGCTTCTGCCTCCAATGGACCCAAAGGGAAATGAATTTTCTTACTCATCGCCCCCATCAAACAGCCACCCTCATTTCTAATTACTACTCCCACTCCACAACTACCCTCATCTTTAAAGACAGCTGCGTCCACATTAACTTTATACCAGCCCACTTCAGGAGGTCGCCATTGAGAACCCCGCTGAGGAGGTTGCTTGGGAAGTTGGGAGGTTTGGGAATTGCCTTGTCTGTATTCTGCTGCATACCGAATAGCTTCACTGGCTAGAACTTTTGCTGACTTCCATCTCCCCTCAAATTTATAGAGATTACGGTTATTCCAAATATGCCACGCAACTGTTGCAAAAGAAGACCAATCAATGTCTTTAGCTTCTTCCCTCAATTTCCAGAAGATATCGAGGAAATCTTGACAAGAATTAGTCCAGCTAGGCAGTTTTAACCCCGACTCCTTCCAAGTTTCAGCTGCCATTTTACAATCCCATAATACATGGCTGGAAGTTTCCTTCTCTCCACACCAAGCACACTCAACCTTTTGGGTCACCTTTCGTCTAGCCAGGCAGTAATTTGTAGGCAAAATATCTTTACAAGCTCTCCACAAGAAGTGCTTAACTTTCCCTGTGCACTCCACTTTCCAAATAGACTTCCAAATGTCGTTCATTTTGGAAGGATTAGAGCTTTCCCCATGGACACCAATTTCCTTGTCAGCCCTCAACAGCTTGAAAGCCACCTCATAAGCACTTTTTACTGTGAATCTCCCGTTGTTAGACCAGCCCCATATTAATGAGTCATTTGGAAGAGCCGGGCTGATCGGAATGCCCAGGACAGTTTCAGCTTCGAAAGGAAGGAGAGTGTTTCTCACCTTTTCAATGTCCCACGTACCTTTCTCCACATCCAGAAGGTGTTCCACCCTTTCCACCGCAGACCCTTGAGTTCTTGGGCTGACAACCTTGAAAGAACTTGGGGTGGGAAGCCATCTATCTCGCCACACGTGAACATTTCTGCCATTCCCAATATTCCACCGAAGCCCCTTGTCAATAATACTCTTTGCTTCCATTAGGCTTCTCCAAGTGTATGAGGGATTCTTTCCTAGCTGGGCTTCCAAAAAACCCGAACTTTTGAAGTACTTTGCCTTCAGCACCTTATGCATTAAAGAATCAGGATTTTGAAGCAAACGCCATCCTTGCTTGGCTAAAAGAGCCAAATTAAAGGTTTTGAGGTCCCTAAAACCCAGCCCACCATCCTTCTTTTTTTGACACATCTTTTCCCATGAAATCCAAGCCATTTTCCTCTCTTTTTCCTTCTGCCCCCACCAAAAATTTCTAACCATGGTATTTAAGTCCTTACACAAAGAGTCCGGGATCTTAAAACAACTCATAGTGTATGTGGGGGTGGCTTGAGCCACCGCTTTAATAAGAATTTCTTTTCCGGCCTTAGATAACAATCTACCCTTCCACCCCGCAATTCTTCTTCCCACTTGATCCTTAATGCGATTGAAAGCCTTCTTTTTTCCTCTCCCCACTAAAGGTGGCAGCCCTAAATAACTTTCGTGTTGTTTGATGATTTGTGCCCCAAATAACTCTTTTATCTCACCCATAATTTCACTGCTGGTATTCCTACTGAAAAAGAGAGAAGTTTTCTCCTTATTCAACTTTTGCCCCGACTCTTTCTCGTACTCCTTTAAGACCTGGTTCACCCGGTTGGCTTCCTCTAGAGATGCTTTACAGAAGATTATACTGTCATCCGCAAAAAATAGGTGGGAAATTTTGGGGGCTCCTCTGCACACTGCTACCCCATTTATCCTCCCCAAACTAGATTCTCTTTGCAACATTTCAGCCAGACCTTCCGCACACAACAGGAAAAGGTACGGGGAGATGGGATCTCCTTGGCGAAGCCCCCTCGAAGGAACAATTCTGCCTTTTGGTTCCCCATTAATTAGAACGGAATAGGATACCTTCCTTACACACATCATCATCAGCTGTACCCACTCATCTTGAAAGCCCATCCTCTTCATCACCCCCTCCAAGTACCTCCATTCAACACGGTCGTACGCCTTACTCATATCGAGCTTGACAGCCATTAGACCGGTTTTTCCCTTCCGCTTCATGTTTATGCAATGCATCGTCTCAAAAGCTACAAAAACATTATCTGTTATCTGTCTCCCTGGAACAAAAGCACTTTGAGCATCTCCAATAATCCTTGGGAGGATTTGTTTCAGTCTATTTGCAAGGACTTTGGACACCACTTTATAAATAACATTGCAAAGGCTGATCGGTCTATATTCCGTAATTTTCTGAGGGTTTTTCACTTTGGGTATCAGGCAAATATAAGTTTCATTCAGGGAACTAGGCAGCATACCAGAATTTAAAATATCTAAAACACAACTTATCACTTTTGAGCCAACTATGTTCCAATATTTCTGGAAAAAGATAGGAGACATACCGTCGGGGCCGGGGGATTTTGTGGGATGCATTTGGTTAAGAGCTACACTGATCTCCTCTGTTCTGAAAGGCTTCAGTAATGTCTCGTTCATATCTGGGGTTACCCGCCTTCCAATCCCATCCACATTGACCACATAATCCCCTGGGTGCTCTGTGCTGTAAATCTTGGCAAAGTACCTGAGAATAATATCCTCTATTTCTCCTGTATCCTCATGCCACTGCCCATTTGGTCCCCATAAGCCTTCAATTCTGTTTTTCCTTTGCCTTTGGGTTGCCGTTGCATGGAAAAATTTAGTATTTCGGTCACCACATTTAATCCATTCTGCCCTGGACCTCTGCTTCCACATCACTTCCTCCCTATACAGCATTTCATTTATTTCCTTTCTCAATCCCTCAATTTCTTCAGCTGGCCCATGCAGTTGGTTCAGAGCCTCAAGCTCTTGCAGGCGATATTTCTTCATCCTCAGCATTTTATTCACATTTCCAAACACATCCCGATTCCACTTTTGTAACTGATCTTGACAGCACCTGAGTCTATCTTGGATCAAGAAACCCGGATCTTCTCTAAGGGGATCCCAAGCTTCCTCAATAATTTGTCTGCAACTATCCTCCCGGGTCCACATTGCCTCAAACATAAATCTTCTCTTCGTCGGTCTTTTAGGATGTTTCTTCTTCAAAAACAGAGCCAGCATACAATGGTCCGAGGCGGCCATAGATACATGGTGGACTACTGCATCCTTAAACAACGTTCTCCATTCCTCATTTGCCACCACCCTATCAAGTCTCACCAAAGTCCTTTGCTCTCCTAGTCTGCCATTACACCATGTGTAACGTTGCCCCACAAACCCCAAGTCAGATAGCCCACAATTACTTAAGCACTCCCTAAACTCCCACATCTGGTTTGCATCCCTCTCCAACCACCCCAATTTTTCCTCAGCATGCAAAATCTCATTAAAATCTCCAAATACAACCCAAGGCATATCACATTGATTTTTCAAGCAATTCAATAAATTCCAAGAGATTTTCCTCATACCTGTGTCTGGGTATCCATAGAAGCCTGTTGCTCTCCACGGAACTTGCCCCACCTCGCCTTGAACGACCACGTCTATGTGAGAGTTTGAGCAACTCTTCAGCCACACCTCCGTCCCTTTCCTCCAAATCAACGCCAAACCACCACTCTTTCCGTCGCTAGGAACAACTATCCCCTCCGTGTACTCAATCTTGTTTTGAAATCCCTTCATTCTACTCATCCCTGCTTTGGTCTCCACAAGGAAAACCAGGATCGGTTGCTTCAATTTCACCTCCTCGTTGAGAATCTGAACCGCCGGGGATGACCCAAGCCCCCGACAATTCCACGCCAGTAAACTCATTGAGCTCGGCGGCGCTGCATCGCAGACGCCGCCACTCCGCCATCCGTAGTTGAGTTTTCCTTCCCCTGTGATTTTTGAGGCTTGCTTCCCTTACTGCGTTTTGCTTCCAGAGTTTTGGGGTCAAGCTCTTTGAGAGGTGTAGTGCTCTCTCTTTTTCTGTTTTCTGGGTTTCCACTTCCGAGTAAATAAGAACTAACGTTTTCAGCTGGGTTTGATATCTCTTTTTTTGCTTCAATCCGGTTTCCTCTAGCCATCCGTTTCCAATGCCCACTTTTTGGGCCAAGACTTTCTGCTGTCCAGCCCGCTTCATTGTTGTAAGACATTGCCATTGGGCCTTGAGTTAAGTCTCCCGGCCCAATATTTTTTACCTCCGTTACCTGTGCTTCGTTGGGGCCCATTTTGAAATTAAACTCTGGGACTTGTGGCTGTCTTTTCTCTGTATCCCACTGCATTTCAGCTTCTTCCACAATTTCTTGGGATTCCTTTTCCTTTTGCTTTTGACTTTCGCCTCCTAGGATAGAAATACTGCCCTCTGCAGGTCCCTTAGGCAGGCTGAGCTTACTCCACTCGTGTATATCCTCCCTTTTCAGAACCCCTTCAGCTGTCACATTTGTCGTTTTTCCTTTGACGTTTCCTTCTCGTAATTGATTCGCTGACTCGCCTCCTTCGCCGTTCTCCACACCTCCCTCCTCTCGCCGGGATATCTCTGTTTCTTCGTCTCCGCCTCCACGCGCCACCAAGACTTGGGTTCCTCGGCCTCCATAAACACCATTTGGTGTCCTTTCCAACATACTCCTATTGACCGTTTGGGAGGTTTCTCTAACTGTCTTCCTCATTACCTCCCCCCTAAGCCATGCTCCATACTGTAATGACTTCAGATCAGTTTGTCCCCCGTTGTTCTTCACCTCACTGCACTCCTTCAGATCATGGCTGAGCAGCCCACAGTAATAACAAAAATTTGGCAACCTTTCGTATTTAAATTGCACCCATCTGCCTTCCCCACCTTCAACAGCTACCTTTTTCCCACGAACCAATTTCTTCGTGACATCCACCATTACCCGGACCCTCAGGCACTTTCCCCACTGAACACCTGTCTCAGCAACATCAACATCAAGAACCTCACCTATCTTTGAGCCTATTAGACTCCCTGTTTCCCTTGTTCTGCATTTAAGCGGCAAGTTGTGAAGTTGGATCCAGAACGGGCACCATTTTAGACACATCTCCTTTGGTGTTTGTTCTCCTTCAAATTCCTGGAGGATTACGAGGTGCTTATCATAACACCATGGACTCATCTCCATGATTTTCCTCTTATCTCTTTCGTCCCCGAATTCTACCATGTACATCTCATCCCCTATCTCTGAAATCTGCATTCCTTTATTCGGCTTCCACACCATCCTGAGGTTCTTCCTTAGTGCATCCAGAAATATACTCCTCCGAGATAGCACTTTCATCACTAGACAATACTTCCCCAGTTCTTTAGCTGCCTTAGTGCTATTGCAACCCAGTTCCACCTTCTCATCCTCTTCCTCTGTAAAGGATAGCTTTTGCCAAAGGACTTCAAGCTCTTCCTCCATTGTTTGTGAACTAACCTGCCTTACCCAAAGGAAGGCACTATTCTCTTGTAACAGGTGCAAGACCTCACAAGACCCTAACTGCTTCTACATGCAAAGCATGAGAGCACTTTTTCCTGAACCAGCACCTAATTGATTCCCATCACTCGTGCATCCTATCTGACTATTCTCTTTTAGACCGTTATAAGTCTTCATATGCGTGTGAACTTTAGACTAAGTTTTGAGTCTCCTACAAGCACTAAAACATAGGACAAGCTTTAATTTCTCTGTCGCTTCAAAACTTTAAAATTATGATTGATTACCTGAAATATTCTCCTTCAATAATTCAAAACAGCCTGCAGATCTACGATCTCTCCTTGAAATGGGCAGCTCCTTTGCAGTCTCTTGAACACTTAAAATTTTGGGCCCATTTGGTTAAAGATTTCTAGTATCGTTATTTTAGTATTGTAGAAATGCGTGTAGGTTAAAAAGTGTCATAGAAATACGTATTTCAGTATTTAAACAACGAAAACGGTTGTTTAAACACATTTAGTACCTTTCCAATTTTTTTTTTTTTTTTCCTTCTTCTGTGACATGGCTTCCTTATTTTACTTCTCCTCATTGTTTGTAAAGAATGGGAGAAAGAAAAGTTGCCTTAGTTTGACAAATTTTCCATCTTTTAGGTGACTCTAATTGCGTCAAGCATAACATAGATTCAAAGTTGAAACCTTGGGCTCTGAAGAATTGTGGTTGGAAGGATTTGTGTAAATAGATGATTTCCATTGGTGTGTAATCCACTCATCCATGTTAGTTTTGGGATTAGAAGAAACATGGAGTCATTTTAAGAAAAGTATTATAATTAATGAGAAAGAGACACAATAATTCAAATTGTACCAATACAATGTCAATCCCAAGTTTGGATTTTCTTCCACAAGCAATATGAAAAATCCCTCTCATGTCTACTAATCCTAGTTCTTCCCCACCCAGAATGCTATAGTTGTAGAGTTACAGCAGTCCAAGTTCTTTTGCAGTATACTATAAACAACTTTAAAGTAACCAAAGAGGTTTGTTGCTTTGTCATTGAAGATTTGATATGATATCTGGTTCTTCTTGAACTCACTTTCAGCCAACTCCATTTTCCATTGGTAAGCACACTTGCACTTGCGACATAACATTTCCAGTTTAACTAGCACATACAGGATACTGCCACTCTGCCACCAAATAAAATAAAATAAAGGCTCTCTAAATCAAGAGCAATCCTCTCAGAAGCTTCATAAACAAAATCACAACCTTTTCGGTTATATTCGGTAGCCATCATTTACTTTCTAATCAATAGCATTCAAAAGCAGAATTAGAATGTATACAATGGCATAAACACAACTAATTTATTGCTCCCAATTTCATTGACAAAGGAAATGGATCCATCAAGACTATCAGTCCTTTGAAACAGAATGGTTTATTTCAATTTCCTGTAAGATCTAAACTAGTGTTTTGATTTACAAATTCCCCACTCTTTCAATCCTTAGATAAACTGGAAACTTAACAACCTTCTTGTCCAATCCATCTTCATTCCAAGCATGCTTAAATTCCTCAATCACATCATTGCTCAAATGCTCTACACCCTTCTCCCTCGCAATTTGATAAGCTGACCTCGATCTAAATAACGTAAAATAATCATCTAAATCCATCGATCTTTCTATTACAAATTCAAATGGCCCAGTATCATCAGCTCCCCCCACTGGCTCAAATGGAAAATCGATGTTCCTATACATGTCGTCCATCAATTTATGTGATTCAGCCCAATAGGGGTCCATAGAAACGAAATGAAAGGGTTTGAAGAGAGCGTCGACTGAATCATTAACTTTTGGCAGGGTGTAGCACCATGCAGCAATGACACCATGAGGTTTTTTGAGTACCCATTTCACTTGTTGGTAGAAATCAGGGAGGTCAAACCAATGGAGGGCTTGAGCAATAGTTACAACATCAATGCTTGATTGAGGTGCAACATTGCGTTCAAGCTCGGCACTAGACATGGTGGGAGGTGTAAGTTGGTATCTGACATTGGGTAGCCTTGGCGCGAATGAAAGTTGTTTTGGGCTTGGGTCCGTGGCTATGACATTCTTGTAGATCCCAGATAGCTGAAAAATGAAATTGTAATTAAGGAATCAGTGGCCGGCTCCAGAAAGTTTTTTCAAGGTGATCGTTAATGTTAATGTATATAGTGTTATAGGCTTTAGGCCCAATTAGTTTATTTGTATAGAACACATTCTTGCACTACACTCTTACTTGTACTGCACTCATATTTACTTGTACTACACTCATATGCCTCCTATATAAAGGCACTCATGTATATTCTTTCTGTAAGAAATACAACACAGTCATTCAGTATTTCTAACATGGTATCAGAGCCACTGCTCTGACCTTTTTCTTAGCAGTCTTGTCTTTATTAGTGTTACTCCATTCTCGCTTTCGCCGTCACAGCAACTGCCATAGCCTTTCACTGTTGAACTTCCGACGTCTTCCAGACATTGTCCTTGGGTTCCGAACCTGTCGCAGCCGCCGTTGAGGAGTTCCACACAGACCACTGCCCTTTTCACACCGCTGCAAATCTTGCTCCGATCAACTTTCTACAGGTACCACTAGGATCGTCTTGCACCGATCTACACGTTCATGGAAACTGCGACACCAGTGGAGACCGCACACGCCCTCACGCGTCGCCCAAAGAACCTGCGCTGTAGCTCACTCGCCCTACGCGCCATCAACCTTCCAAGCTGACGTTATCCATGATGTCATCAGTACACATCAGCCCTAGCTTACGTCAGCATCCAATCTCTGCTGACATCATCGCCACGTCATCTGCTGACGTCATCACCGTTGACCGTTGACTAGCGTTGACTTTTGCAGCCCAGGTTCTCCTTACTCAGTTTTTCGCTTAGATTTCATTTTTGCAATCTAATTTTGCATATTTTGCTTCTAAATGAAGAATAAAGACATTTCTTCTTCCTTTTGCAACAATCGTTGCCGACAATCTAGAAAATGTTTTTGCAATTTTTGTAAACGTTTTGACCATAATATTGAGACTTGCTATTAGCGCAATAAATCAGCTATTTCAAATTCTTCTGCTGCTGTTGCTAACACTAAGAATGTCCAACCAATGGCTTCTGTCTCTGCACAGTCTATATCTTCAGGTCGCACTTTCACCATGTCCACAGATAACCTTAAAAACATCATCGCCAATGTCATTCGTATAGTTGGTAATGCATCGTATTCCTCTTCTCTCTCTCCTCTTCTCTCTCAGCTTTATCTGGTATGTCTCTTTCCTCTTGGCTTATGGATTCTGCTTGTTGCAATCATATGACACCTCACTCATCCTTATTTTCTGAACTTAAACCTGTACCACACCCTCTTAATATACATATAGCAAATGGTTCCACAATGTCTGGTCATAATATGGGTTCCATTTCGACCTCCAAACTCTCAGTTCCTAGGGTCTTTAATTTTCCTGACCTTTCTTACAATTTGTTTTCTGTGGGACAATTAGCTGAGTTGGGTTATCACATTATATTTAATTATTCTGGGTGTATTGTGCAGGATCTAAGGACGAGACAGGAGCTTGGGACCTATCCCAGAGTTGGGCGTATGTTTCCCATAGACAACCTTCGTCTTCCACTTGTTGCTCCTGTTTCTATTGCTGCAGCAGCTGCAGTATCTTTTATTCATTCCCTTGCACTTTGGCATGCTCGACTTGGTCATGCATCTTCTTCTCGAGTACAACAGTTGGCTTCTAGAGGTATGTTAGGTTCAGTGTCTACAGAAAATTTTGATTGTGTCTCATGTCAGTTAGGAAAACAACCAGCTTTGCCTTTCAATACTAGTGAATCAATATCCACTGATATCTTTGATCTTATTCATTCTGATGTTTGGAGACCTTCCTCTGTCTTTAGTATTGGTGGATCTCGATATTTTGTTATCTTTGTTGATGATTACTCTCGCTATAGCTGGATTTTTAATATGAAGCATCGTTATGAATTGTTGCAAGTATATTCTAATTTTGCAAAAATGGTTGAAACTCAATTTTCCAAATGTATCAAAATTTTTCGATCTGATAATGCTCTTTAGTACACTTAATATGCTTTCCAAGCTGTTTTGCATTCCTATGGCACTGTTCATCCTATCTGACTATTCTCTTTTAGACCAATTTAGCCACTACATGACAATCTCTATTTTAGTAAGCGTGCATCCTATTTGACTATTCTCTTTTAGACAGCTAAAAGTCTTCATATGCGGGTGAACTTTGGAAAATTTTTAGGTAATCCTGGAGTATAATGAAATTGTGCTCTCTCCTCTCACATTCATGGTAGACCCCACCATAAATTTAATGAGCGGACCCCACCATGAATGTGAGAGGAAGGAATGCCATTCTCCGTGCTCCGGGAGTACTTAAGAGTTACTCGTGAACTTTAGACTAAGTTTTGAGTGTCCTACAAGCACTAAAACATAGAACAAGCTTTCTTTGTCTCTTCAAAACTTCAAAATTATGATTGATTACCTGAAATATTCTCCCTCAATAATTCAAAACAGCCTGTAGATCTATGATCTCTCCTTGAAATGGGCAGCTCCTTAGCAGTCTCTTGAACACTTAAAATTTTGGGCCCATTTGGTTAAAGATTTCTAGTTTTGCTGTTTAAGTGTTGTGAAAATATGTGTAGGTTAAAAGTGTCGCAGAAATACGTGTTTCAGTATTTAAATAACGAAAAATGTTGTTTAAACCCATGCAGTCCCTTTCCAGTTTTTTTTTTTTTTTTTCTTATGTGACATGGCTTCCTTATTTACTTCTCATTGTTTGGCAAAGAATGGGAGAAAGAAACGCTATGTTTTGCCTTAGTTTGACAAGTTTTCCATCTTTTAGGTGACTCTAATTGCGTCAAGCATAACATAAATTCAAAGTTGAAACCTTGGGCTCTGAAGAATTGTGGTTGGAAGGATTTGTGTAAACAGATGATTTCCATTGGTGTGTAATCCACTCATCCATGTCAGTTTTGGATTAGAAGAAAAATGGAGTCATTTTAAGAGAAGTATTATAATTAATGAGAAAGAGACACAATAATTCAAATTGTACCAATACAATGTCAATCCCCAGTTTAGATTTCCTTCCACAAGCAATTCTAAAAATCCCTCTCATGTCTACTAATCCTAGTTCTTCCCCACCAATAATGCTATAGTTGTAGAGTTACAACAGTCCAAGTTCTTTTACAGTATACTTAAGCAACTTTAAAGTAACCAAAGAGGTTAGTTGCTTTGTCATGGAAGATTTGATATGATCTCTGGTTCTTCTTGAACTCACTTTCAGCCAACTCCATTTTCCATTGGTAAGCGCACTTGCACTTGCGACATAACATTTCCAGTTTAACTAGCACATACAGGATACTGCCACTCTGCCACCAAATAAAATAAAATAAAGGCTCTCTAAATCAAGAAAAATGTCCGTGGCTATGACATTCTTGTAGATCCCAGCTAGCTGAAAAATGAAATTGTAATTAAGGAATCAGTGGCTGGCTCCAGAAAGTTTTTTCAAGGTGATCGTTAAGAAACTTAATTTAAAAAACTTAGTTTTTTCAGCGTCAGTGCATTCCGTCAATCACGTCGGCTTTTTTAGTTAGTTGGGTGACGGTAAGGATTTAAACGTCACGCGTTAATTGGTTTAGAGACTAAAAATGGTAAAATGAAAATGTAAGGACCAAAATGAAAAATAGCCAAAATATAGGGACCAGTTGTGCATTTACGCCTATACATATATTTAGGAAAATTGAGAAATGATTTGGCAAGTTTCTAATTTTAATTTTAACTAATTGAACCCAGTTTTCCCTTGCCTCCTTCCCCCAATTAAATAAGTGTTAAATGGCGAAAAATGGGTACATAAAAAACTTGGGACACCCCAGCCCAAAGATTAAAAAAAAAAAAAAAAATTAATGATTAAATATATATATATATATATTTTTTTCTAGAGTTATGCCTTACTATTCCAAAAACTTAGACTCACTCTCTTTTAATTAGCCTAGCCCAACTAGCAACTACGTACCCAACTAAAAAAAAAACTTAACAAAAACAAAATTTTAAAATAAAAAATAAAAAATCCTAGTCAGCTAGTATTAAAGTACTATCATTAGGTGTTCTAAACAATAAATATTTAGAACACCAAATACCAGCACTATTATACAAGACATTTCAAATGCTATATTAAAGTAGCAAAAGTAAGTTTTAGTTTGTGAAATTTTTTATTTTGCAACAATTGATACTTTTAAGAAACAATATTATTTTGTATTATTTTGCCTTTGTTGGTAAATGATTTTAATGTATTAAGAAACAATAATTTTGTGTACTGATCTTGGTTGATAGTTTGTTAGTATTATATCGATACCTATATAGATTTTTTTTTCTTCTCATGCTTCGGCCCCCTAGCTTGAAATCCTAGGTCTATACCTATTATTGAGGACACCATATTTATATTTCTTAAATGTGATACATAATCACAAATGTTAGGAATTTGTGAGATATAAAATTATATATTTGCATCAAACACAACCGAAAAATTTTACATTTATCAATACTAATGGAGACTTACTTAAAAAAAATCCTTGAATTAATGCTAAATCCATTTAGTAATGCACAAATGGGCTGAATAATATGCATTTATGTAAAATGCAAACCATTGATCAAAGCAATAAAAGAATGTTCGTTCAAATGTAAAATTAAGGATGATAATACCACATTATATTTCAAAATCATGTATCCAAGAGTTAGACAATTTTGGATATACATTATTGTCAATTTCTTTAAGGCATTCTCCCTTCTTCCCGTGTCTTCTTCCCGTGTATGTGTCAAAAATACTTAGAATTCTATATATATATATATATATATATATATATTCCAATATCATGTACATTACAAATTCCATTTGTACTCTTATATCATAACTAAACTACCAAACTTCTCCAATTCCCACTTCTTTAAATATTTAAGTTTCCATGCATTGATCTGCAACCAAGGATAAGGAAAGCAGCAATTCAACATTGTCATCTGCTTCATTTTTAAATTTTAAATCTCTTCGTTGATGTGGCCCAACTTGCTAACAAAAGTTACCCTGTAACATTACAAAGTGTTAGGAGCTTTACGAGTTGCTGATGATGGCATGAGGAATTAGAATGCTTGGACAACATCAGACCAATCACTTAGCTCAATATTTTTTCAAGACAGTAATGGCTTCTCATGCTTATTTAGTGAAGTTCCTAACTGCTCTTTGAGGGGAACAAGCCTGATCTCCCTGCTGGATTCAGAATGATGAGGGGCAGAATGTGGAGGCACCTTGCTCCACGTGATATTCCAAGGCCATGGCAGAGGTGGACCATGGTGGGCAAAGATGGTTTTGGTGGTGATAGGCAGCAGCAGGTGGTGTTGACCCTATGTGATGATGTATGGCATGGTGGCTTGGCTGATGGTTGCTTTATGTATGGGCTTGGTGGCTTGTGTGCAAGGCAGTGCTAGGCTGCTGTGATGATCATAGGCTATGTAAGGCATTGGGCTGATTGGTGCTTGCAGAATGCATGGACTTGTGTGAGTGGGCTGATGGCAGTTACTTAATGTGCTGCATATGGGCATTCTGTGTGAGCTGTGATGCTGATAAGATGGACTTGGGCAGGGGGCCAAGCCTTTTAAAATGTGATGGAATAATTATGTGTGGGTTGCTGGAGCATGGGCATAGGCCCTATGATGTGCTGAGCGATGGGCAGACATGTGCAAAGTGTGTAGCTGCAATTACCAAGCAATTTCTAACTTGTTAGATATTCAGACCTATTGTGTAGGGGCTGGAAACGTGGAGAGTAGGCCAAGAAAATTTCAGTTGGAGTTGTCCTAAGTCAGACCACATGTGGCAGCAAGTCCTAGACATAGAGCAGTTACTTGGCAGTAACTGCCGTGACAGTTATTTCTGTGCATTTATCTTACGCTGTTGGGGTTGTCAATAACAGAGTGTGTATTTTGCCTTAGAGTATTTCGTGTGTATTCTTCAAACTTCCTTTATACTTGAATATTAAGTAATAAAGGTTGGGGTTGGTGCCCTATAAATACTGTGTGTGTTGTGTGTATGCGAATTCCCTTGATAATTCTGTTCTAAGTGTTCCTGCATCGTGTGTGTTCGGTGTATTAGCTGAGACTAAGTCAGAGACTTAATACCATTACAAGTAAAATATTTAAAAGAAAAATTAACCATGTGACACAAAGAAATCCTGAAAGAACAATTCATTGCAGGCATGGAGAAATATAAAAATTAATTTATAGAATCCTGAAGAATGAGGGGTCCTTGTTAATTTGTTCAAGAACATCAGTAACATAAAGATCTTGTTAAAAAAAATCACCCACCAAACGTGCAAGATGAAAAGAATCATAGACATAAGACTAGGAATTGAAAAATAAAGAATTTACCTAGTTTGAAATTCTTCGTTTGAAATATATATATATATATATATATATAATTTTTTTTTAGATGGAATAAACTTTTGTTAAAAAAAAAAAATTAAGTACCATAAAAAGCTTATATAAATTTAGACTTTGGAAGAAAAAAACAATTATATAATCACCATACGAGAATGGGTAGAGTAGAGACGTTTACCATCTCAAGGGAATCTTGGTTCCCTCCTCAGTGATGGAGCAGCATATTGTGGAAGTGCCATCACTGAGGGGAAAAATTTGTAAAAATCAATAATTAGAGGAGAAAAAGTCTTGTGCCAATTTTTTTTTTCCAAAAAGCAATCCTGATAACCAAAAGGGAAAAATGTTTCAAAACTAAAATCATATATGTATTACAAATTAACAATAAATATACAAAAGAGTATCTTAATTACGCCTAAAGTTTTAAATAAATTTATGATAATCCCTATCGCAAAACCAAAATCTAAAATTTAGAGCTTTCCCATCAAATCAAAGCAAAGAAAAATAAGAAAACAAATGATATTAAACGAAGGTAAAATAAAGCCAGCGGTACTCGCTAGTTGGTAGGATGCGTTTATATAACATCTCATCTTTTGAAAGATGACTACATGCTTGCGTGAATGGAGCACAAAATAAGGCAAAATAGGAGTTAATCGAAAGTTAAATGTGATAAGTAATAGATAGATAATAACAATAGTAGCAACGATTTGATGTAATTAATCAAATGTAAAAATAATATGAATTGTGGAGATTTTATTTATGAAATGAAAAAAAACACCTAAAATAATTGGTGTAGTACCAATCTTGTTCTACAAAATTCTCCAGTGAGAAATTGAGAGAGGAAGATAGGTAAAGATGTGTTTTGTGGTTTAACCTTTATTCTTTGAATCTAAAGTTTGGATTATAAACAAAAGATAATTGAAAAAGAGTGGTAGCTAGTTATTCTTTTAAGTTGTAACTGCACTAGATGATTTGGCAAAAATAAAATTATAACCTAAAATTTAGGATTTTAAAAACTTAATAATATTTCTTAGAAGAGTGAAAAAGAGTGGTGGATAACTAGAAATTATTTTACCTACACGGAATAATCTCATAAGAAAATATAAATAATACATGGATGATATAGAATAATCTCCAAAAAAAATACTAATACATGGATGATGGGATGAGGATAAGGGGTTTTTTTCAACTTTAATTTAGCATTGAAATCTAACTTAGCGTGGGTTTTTTGTTTTTAAGAAAAAAAATTATTTTATAACCTAAAATTTAGGGTTTAAAAAATTAATAATTTTATTTAGATAAGTGAAAAGAGTGATGGTTAGCTGGAAATTCTTTTAACTATATGGGATAATCTCATAAAAATAATACATGAATGATGGGATAAGGACAAGGTTTTTTTTTTTTTTTTTTTTTTTTCAACTCTAATCTAGCTTTAAAATCTAACTTAACGTGGGGTTTTTTTTTTTTTAAAGAAAAAAATATTTTTTAACCTAAAATTTAGAATTTTAAAACTTAATAGTTTTACTTAAATTAGTGAAAAAGAGTGGTAGATAATAATTTGGATTATTCACAAAGATATTTAGGAGTGTGATGATATTTATTTGGGAAAGAATTATTACACGCACAAATAGATAAATAATTTTTCCTTGAATAAATCTCATCACACCCTTATGTAATTTTGTGATTGGAAAATGTAACACCTCCTACTTATGATGAATGGAAGGTATACCTTTAGCATAAATAAAAAAAATATATAATAGCTTCTAAGGCTAGTTTAGAGTTATGAATCCTTGTATCCGATTTTTTCTACAAGAGTAAAAAAAATTTAAAAAGTCTGTAGTCTAGTGGTTTAATAAGAGAGTCAAGAGACGATGAGAATGTAGAAGGAAAATTTCCTATGGTTTTGTGTAATGGTAAAAAAAAATTACCTTATAACCATCACGGAATTGCCTTTCAGTCTTACACAATATTGTACATAAATAATTATTATTAATAAAATTATTTCAATCATGGTATTACATGTTTGTCCATGGGTCAAAATGTAGTTGAAAATTTTCAAAGATAATAAATTGTGAGTGGGGCACGGGCAACTTTTGTGGGTCTTTAAATATTTCACTTAATTTTCTACAAAAAAAATTATATATATTTTACTTAAACTCTCTAAATAAGACAGCTACACAAAAAACTTTTAGAATGAAAAAACCACTACAACCTAAACACTATTCACTTTTATTTCTTCATTTAATTATACATCTGAGATACTTTTTTTTTACTAATGAAGAGTTTTATTTTAAGTTTGCTTCATTGGTTTCAGAGCTTTGAAGCATGTTATTTTCCTAGTAATTAAAGCCATGCAAATATTTTTTCTATTCTACTCCACGAGCCCACAAAGAAAGAAATTCTCATCAACGAAATTGTTTCAGTATTTCTGCTGCATTTGGAGTTGTTGACCCTACATGAAATACTTGAGAAGAAGAAGAAGTTTGCTAGAGAAAGGTTACCCACTTACCCCGTGTCGAATAGCATTGCTTTGGACGTGTGTGGCTTTTGTGATTATAAGGTGGGACGACTCTTCACTCTTTGCTAGTTTGGAAACATCGTATGAAATATTAAGTTCTCTATAAGACGATCACACGAAATCCTAATAGAGTGAAAAACCAATGTAACCCAAACACTATATACTTCTTACCTCTGTTTAAAATATTCATTATTTTTACTCCCCATAGTATTCTTTTGAACCATCAAGTCATCAAGATTTATCCACTACACGCACAAAACCCTACTTCGCTCGAAACAAAAAAACATATCACTATCACAATCACAATCACAAGCACAAAAAATAATGTGGCCGATTCCACAGTTCCTCAACGGCCGATCCAACGTCTTCGACCCATTCTCAGAGCTCGACATGCCACAATTCTCTCACTCCATATTCCCCTCCGAAACGTCTTCGTTCACCGCTGCTAAAGTGGACTGGAGGGAGACCCAGAATGCTCACGTGTTCAAAGCCGACGTGCCTGGGCTGAAGAAAGAGGAAGTGAAGGTGGAGATCGAGGAAGGTCGAGTTCTCCAGATAAGCGGAGAGAGGAGTCAAGAGCAGGAAGAGAAGAGTGACACTGACACGTGGCACCAAGTGGAGCGGAGTAGAGGTTCTCGAGGAGGTTTACGCTTCCGGGGAACGCTAAGGTCGAGGAGGTTAAGGCTGCTATGGAGAATGGTGTGCTTATTGTCACTGTGCCCAAAGAGGAAGTCAAGAAGCCTGATGTTAGGGCCATTCAGATTTCTGGTTAGGAATTTTTAAGGATTCTCTCTGTCTCTTTGTCACTGCTGTGTTTTTTTTTGGTCTGATTGATATGGTAAACAATGGCTTTTTGTTTGGTTGTTACTTTTTTTAAGGTGAAAATCGGTGTTTGGCTTCTGATCTGGAAGAGCTTTTTTTTATGTGAAATATCTGAATGAGTAATTTTCTAATTTTTCATTTAGTTTTTTTTACTTACTCAGTGTTTGATTCAAAATTGTTTTATTTTATTTCCAGTTATAATCGATGGGCAGAATGGTGAGGAAAACAAGTTTTTTCTGTTTTTGCTAGGAAGATTGATTTGACAAAATAGATTAGTGTTTAGTTTATTGTTAAAATATGACGGATTTTTGAGTAAAGAACTTTAGAATCTAAGAGCATTGGTGCTAAAAAGAATTTAGCTTTTAGCACCTCAAAAAATTATTTTATCAATTCATTTTATAATACATTTAACATTAAAGATTCTATTTTTTACTTCTTCATTAAAAATAATATAAGTAACTCATTAAAAAATAATAAAAACAACCATCACAAAAACAACCACAACCACAACCACCTCCACCGCTAGCCATAACCACAACCCACCACCAAAAAAAAAAAAAAAAATCACCACCTAACCGACAACCAAAATTAACCACCACCACCACTAACATAACCAAAATCCACAAAACCAAAACCCAAACTTAATCACCACCATAGCCAAAATCCAAAAAACTAATACCCAAAATCAACCATCACCACCAAACCCATAACCAAACTAGTGATGACGAGCCAAAATCAATCACCACAACCACCACCATAGCAAAAATCTACAAAATCCACACTCAAAATTAACCACCACCACTAAACCCGCAAAGATGGAGAGACATAGAAAGAGGAGAGAAAAGAGAGAGAAAGAAGGAAAAAAAAAACCGGTGAAGAAAGAAAAAAGAAAGAAAGAAGAGCGGAATGGTGAATAATAAAGAAGGAGAGATAGAGAAACACTATTATTAATTTTTTTAAAGAAAATTTTAACTTATGGCTTCTACTTACTACAAGAAATCTGGGTTTAGGCGGCGTTTTTTTTAGTGACGTTTTTAAATTTGTCACTATAAGTGGTATACTGCGACGTTTTTAAAAAACGCTGCTAAATAGTGAGCTATAGCGACGTTTTTTAGAAAACGTCGCTGTAACTCAAAACAATAGCAGCGTTTCTGAAAACATCGCAAAAAGTATGGTTTTAGCAGCATTTTTTTGGTTTATAGTGACGTTTTTAGAAAATAATGTATATTAAAGAAAATAATGTTCATTGAAATGAGCATAATTTGGTCTTTTTTTTTTTAAAGGGTGAGAAAGGAAAAAAAAATTAGTGGGTTTTTGCCTTGCAAAAGAGATTTAAAGGGGATAAATGGGTAGGTTACCATGTTTTGATAGGGTTGACTATAGCAAATTTGAATTTTGGCAGTGGTTTAGTTGACTAGAAAGTTTTGAAGACATGGGTTAGTGGGAGAGTGGTTAAATTCTATATAAGCAATTTTTTATTTGTAAGAAACACTTAAATTTTTAGAATTTTTAGGCTCTAAGTAATTTTTAGTCTCATTATAAACCAATTTGACAAATTCGCCCTATATTGTAAGCATATAGAGCATATTGTTGGATGCTTCTTATACAATTTATGTCATTCTTTCTCAAAAATGTTTTATTAAAAGGATATTCAATATGTGGCAATGGTGGTTTTGAATATTGTTATAGAATCTAAACAAATATCATATGTTTAATTTTTTTTTTGTATACTTCATAAATGAAATTTTTGATACTAAGTACTTTGTATCATAAATTCCTTTGTAAATATTTTTCTTCACTTCTCTAAGAGGAAGAAGATTTATGATACATAGACCAACATTTTTAAAATTAAATAATTACTAAGAATCTTTTAAATTTTTGCTAGATTATTAGACTTTAAGAATGTCATAAATGAATGTAATTACTTTTATTTTTGTCTTATAATTATAGATATTAAGAAAAGTATTTAACTTAATTGGCTACTCAATATTTGCTTACGTTGTATTATAACTAGTGTTCTTCCCGTATTTAATAAAAAGCCTATAAAAAGGTTATAGGTATATATCATTTCTACACACACACACACACACACACACATATATATATATATATATACTATTTATAATTACTTCTCTAACAACAACATTTAAATAAAGAAACATAAACATAAATACATGAATACAAATAAAAGAATAATTTTGTACTCATATTTTTTTTGTTTGAAAAAAATACAAACACAAGAAAAATATGAATTTTGTTTCATTAGTATGTGAATTTATTTAACTTATATGTGTGTGTGTGTGTGTGGGGTGTGGGGTGTGGGGTGTGGGGTGTGGGTGTGGGTGTGGGGTGTGGAGACTCTCGAGATTTAAAGCCTCTAGATTCTAAGAAATTTTTTTGAGTTTAATTGATCACCATAAAAAAGAAAAAAAAGTTCTCCTATATTTTGAGGAAACCTAGAGTATTGCGTTGGATGTCCAAGATATGATTTTTTGTCCTATTGAAAAGATATTCTAAATCACAATTGTGGTTTTTAAATACATTTGTAAGGACACAATTTGCACTCAAACCCAAAAAATAAGACTGGGATAGGCCCAAAATGCCCAATACAATGAATTTGTAGAGAGTGAGCTTGAAATTTAGGTTCTAATGATTATAAATAACAAAGATAATGGGCTAGATTGCAACATCATATAGATGGGATAGTTTATATAACAAAAATTTTCCTCGGACGCAAGCCAAGGAGGCTGGATCTTATATTTCTCTTTTTTAAAGACAGGTTACAGATATTGATCTTAACATCAACAGTGTTTTCTTTCTTCTATTTTCGATCTCCCTTCCTAAATGTCCTCTCCTCCTTTTATATCATCTTTCTTCCTCTTTCCATCCTCCACGTATGAATCAGATTACTGGTTTGGATACTTATCATATCAGGCCATCGCTGAAGTTTTTGAAGGTAGTTGTAACGTTGAACCCTGATGCTCAGACATCACTTCTCCATTAATGCGGCCAGAAGTTTAGCTACAGAGCATTTAATGCGGTGGTAGCAGTTTTATCTTGGATATTTCATAGCCTTTCTTCCTATCCTGTACACCCACTATGCATATCCTTACTTACAGGTTCTCCTAGAACATCGCTTTCGGACGTCGGGCAACCCTTTCCTACCTCGGTTTTATCTAGTCGAGAACGAACCCCTCCTCGGACCACCTTCCGGGATGACCTTGATCAACCTTTGCTTCTTTATCCATCAACACTGCCTCTTGGGCTGATATTCTTATATTCTCGGACCATTTATTTTCCTCGGATTGGGCCTTCAGCCCAATATATACTCCTGGGCCCATTGACCCTACAACATTTATTAACAAAAATATGAATATGATTTTTTTAAGAAGGTGTGAAAGAAAGTGATAGAGCAAAACAACTACACCAACCAGTGTTTAGATGTTATAGGAAAACAGTTTAATAGGATAGAAGATAGGATTGAAAACAAAGTCATCCTCCAGTTAGGAAGTCCTAGCAAACCTATCCAATCCCTAGAAAATCCTCTAGTTAAGTTACCCACAACTAGGCACACCAGTCTTAGACTTAAGGACAAAACGACCTTAGAAATAGTCACCCAAAAACTAGAAGAGCTAATGAAGAAGGAACCAGCCACTCCTTCACCAGTGTCAACTAGTAAGAATCCCTAGTTGAATGTCTTAGAGACAACCTCTAGGAGCCCAACAGCCTTAGAGATTGTTACCTAGAAGCTTGAGGAGCTAGCAAAGCAGAAATCAGCCATCCCTTTGCCTAGAGAACCCTCCCAGCTTAAGGTCTTAGACATCCACACAGCCTCTACAAAATAACAACCATTATCAGTATTTTAAATTATTTTCATGGATATGAATCCCATTCTCCATATTTTGTTTTACATCTATTTCATGATAACTCTTCCATTCTCATTCATTTATTTCTTCATTTGTTACTTTTTCACCATCTTTGTGTATCTCTACATTTTCTTTTGGTACATCTATGAATGGTAGGCTGAGCCTCCTTCTTAACTTATTTGTTTATTATTCTGTGTTTATTTGTTCAGATTAACCGTTGCATCCCAGTTATCTGCTTCTTCTTGTTTCTGTGTTTAGCCCAAAGTTTGTTGCAGATGTGTTCCCTTGAGCCTTGTAGAACTGAGCTTTGACACTGTTTTGACTGTAAGTCTCGTAGTCTTCTTGGTTTGGTTTGGTCAACCCGTGTGAGTCGAGAGATAGGCATTTAGGGTGGTCCCCGTTTTGGAAGCAAGTGGCTAGGTGTTGGTGTCAGATAAGGTTTGTGTCTCAGAAGAACATCTCGTTCTAGATCTAAGGTTAGATCCAGAAGTTTGAGGATAAAGGTGATTAGGTTGTGATTGTTGGTTTAAGCTTTTAATCCAGAACAATGAATAGGTTGTTTAGAAGTTTCTCTTCTACCAGTCATAGAAGTTCCTAACCATTATCATCCCTCCCTCAGATTCCACTAGATGCTGGAATTGTCAATTCCGAGTCCTTAGAATTATCAGATTTAAATCTAGATATAGGAGATTGGAATATCTCCAATGTACCCACCGATCAGATCTATAGGTCTTTATGGTCTTGGAAAAAGGCTTTCAAGACAAATTACCATGTTAAGACCATAGAACAGGTTTATGGTATAAACAAGGAGTACGAGATGTGCTACTTGTTAACCCCATCTACCATAGTTGCCCATAGGAAGAAAGGTCATAACTTCCTACACTAGGTTTAGTCCAGGTCGGAGTTAAACCTCTAGTCAGAGAAGGGTTGAACAACTCAATCCTTATGGCCCTCAGAGACACTCGTCATATCAGGTTCAAGGACGATCTCTTAGGAACCATAGAAACCAGTCTTAGCAGTGGACCAGTTCATTTCAATTGCTTCCTTAACTTCACTGTCCACATCCATGATGAAAATGTCATCCAAGCCTTCACCTTCAATATCAAGACCCATGGAACCCTCATGACGCAGGGAACCATCCATATCACCTTGATATACAGAGTTTACTACAAGTGCATGAGAACAAATCTCACCACCACTGACCCTAGAGTCAAGATTGAAGTCCCTAGAACCCTCCAATGGTCAGAAGTCACCTTCCCCACACACTAGACTATAGAGAATGAAACCCATCCTCTACAGATCCAAGCCCCAGCTCAGAACCCAGATCTAGATTTTGTCCAACAACTAGCTAACGGCACGGTTAAGTTAAGTTTTGACAGATCTAGATTTAGCACCCCTTTGGATTATGAGTGCAGAGTGCCTCTAGAAAATCCAAGGTTTAAATCCCCAATAGATCTACAATGCCAGCCTATTAGGCAGTCTCTTATCCTCTTAAGAGATAAGCCTGCATCCTAGTGTAGCTCATCCAGACCTTTAGCACCTTTCCCTAAGTCTAGAAGAGATCTAGGCCCAGAACTTCAGGGAATCAGGAATAGATCACAGGTTAGCACACCTTGCTACACAGCCAAACAAGAGTCAGTTTTCGATCAGGAAGACGACAACTAGGAGCAATCCCCTCCATCCCCATCTAGGACTGATATGGAACAACCATTTCAGTAAGCTACCCAGTATCCTCCCATAGATCATCAGCTCAGGGTGATCAAGAAACCCTTTAATCAAGAAACCCTTTACTCATGATTTAGTAGCCTTAGGCAAGGAGTTTGACTCTGAAGAAAACAAACTCAAAAGAGAAGCCTATAGAGCCAACCACACTAGAAAACAAAAGGTTGAAGTATTGAATGCTTGGAAAACATTCATGAAGGAGATATCAAGCAATGTCCCTTTCTTTGAATACTTCGAAAACCATTTTGAATGGCACAAAAAGACTTGTGTCGTTACTAGAGCTTGGACCAAGGAAACTAAGGAAGTTGTCCAGTCCAGTCATCCACCCCTAGAAGCCATAACCTTTAAACACTACAACGGTGATGTAGTAGCCTCTCCTTTCAAGATTCTCACAGCAGAGGAAAAACCAATCAAGAAAGTGATAGAGCAAAACAACTACACCAACTAGTGTTTAGATGTTATAGGAAAACAGCTTGATAGGATTGAAAATAAGGTCATCCTTTAGCCAGGAAGTCCTAGCAAACCTATCCAATCCCTAGAAAATCCTCTAGTCAAGCTACCCACAACTAGGCACACCAGCCTTAGACCTAAGGACAAAACGACCTTAGAAATAGTCACCAAAAAACTAGAAGAGCTAGTGAAGAACGAACCAGCCACCCCTTCACCAATGTCAACTAGTAAGAATCCTCAATTGAATGTCTTAGAGACAACCTTTAGGAGCCCAACAGCCTTAGAGATTGTTACCCAGAAGCTTGAGGAGCTAGCAAAGCAGAAATCAGTCATCCCTTTGCCTAGAGAACCCTCCCAGCTTAAGGTCTGAGACATCCACACAGCCTCTAGTAGTTCTAGTCAAACCTCGCAAGAGTCTGACAAGGATATAGAACAACTAGAAAACCAGTTTTAGGATTTACAGGTAAAACGGCTTTACCATCCTAAAGTAAGTCCAACTAGCCTAACTAAGAATTGGTATCCTAGAGCCACACCTCTTGACCTCTAGTTCGAGGAAAGGAATGTTAGTAACCAGTTCTCGGTATCCTCTGGTAAACTCTATGAGTGGAACATAGATGGTTTATTAGAACAAGAAATCCTAAACAAAATCCAGCATATGACTATGGTAGCCAATAACTACCTGGACGAAGGTCGTCCCCACATAGAAGTCATAGAGCTCATGGCCTTAGGATTCACAGGAAAACTTCTGCATTGGTGGAACAGCTGCCTAACAGAAGCATCTAAGAAAGATATCAAGCATGCCATCCAAAAAGATGAGGAAGGACTCCCCATCTTTCAAGATCCCCTAGGTACAGGAATTCCTGACAGAGTTAATGCCCTGATCTATACGATTATGAGACACTTCGTAGGATAACCTAGCAACATCACATCTAGGATTTACGAGCAGTTAAGCAGACTCAGATGTAAAACCCTAGGTGACTACAGGTGGTATGAAGATGTCTTTACTACCCAGGTCATGCATAGAAGTGATTGCAACTCCCTATTTTGGAAGGAGAAGTTCATCGATGGCTTACCCACACTCTTTGGCCAAAAAGTCAAAGAAACCCTTAGCAGCCCCTTAGGCATCATAGATTATGATAACCTAACCTATGGAGATATCTCTAGTACCATCAAAACTGAATGAATGAAGATGTACAGAGAATTGAAAATCCAAAGCCAAGTTAACAAGAACAAAGCCAAGTACGAAGTAGGAAACTTCTGTACATAGTATGACTTACCTTCAGTCAATCCTTCCAAAAGGAAATCCAAGTACAGAGGAAAGGAATTCTCTAAAAAGTTCCATAGGAAGAAGACAAAATCCAAGTATTATAGAAAACAGAAGTACGACACTAATGATTTCTATAAAAAAAGGAAGATCTAAGAAACCCATTCCACAAGCATCAGGCAAATGCTACAATTGTGGAAAAAGAGGTCATTTCCAAAAGGAATACTTTAGCAAGTGACTAATCTGGTAAAAAGGAAATCTTCAAGTTGTTAGAACTTGACCATTCAGAAAGTGAGTCAACCAGCAGTTCTAGTGACCATGAAATCCAACAGTTATACCAGTCATCCTCTGAACCCTCTAGAGAATTGTTTCACATCTCTAGTGGCCCAAATGCACCCATACCATGCACAAATAGTTGTTGTAGGAACAAGACTATCAGCACCCTAAGCAAGCAAGAAGAGCTTCTTCTAGACCTTATAGAGGCAATAGAAGACTCAGTCATCAAATTTCAAAAGCTTAGCCAATTCCATCAAACCTTAGTTAAGGAAACCAGCAAACCTGAACTAATGATTTAGCAGCCTATAGTAGACTTAGAATAGATTTACAATAGGTTTACCAAGACCAAGAAGGAAGTTACAGCCAACGACCTTCTAAAAGAAACCAAGGAGAATAAATTAGAGATTAGAGCCCTTAAGTAAGAACTAACCATTCTTAGGGTTGATCACAATCTCCTGAACCAAAGAGTCCAACAATTGGAAAGTGCTTCTCATCAAGGCAATGAGGAAGGTCCCTCATTTCAGAACCCTTCTGATGGAGAAGTTGATGAAACAGTTAACCCTACAGCAGATATGGATCAAGAACCACCCGAAGAAAAGTTCTTAGATACCATCAGTAGGATTAACTTCCAGAAATAGCATTCCAAAGTCAGGATTGTCATTAGCAAAGATTTTGGATTTGAGATTGTACCCTTGATAGACTCAAGAGCCGACCTCAACTGCATTCAAGAAGGACTCATTCCTTCCAAGTACTTCAAAAAGACTAGGGAGAGATTGACATCCGCAAGTGACAGGAGAATGCAGATCGAGTTCAAAATCTCAAAAGCCCATATTTGTCAGGATAATGTATATTTCAAAACTCCTTTTGTCCTTGTCAAAAATATGATAAATAGTGTCATTTTGGGAAACTCTTTTATGTGTCTGTTGTATCCTTTCATCACAGATAGCGAAGGTATCACAACATATCCCTTTGGTCAGCCAGTGAAGTTTAAGTTCCTTAGGAGCCTAGATCCTTGTGAGGTAAGCACCCTCCAGAAAGTCTCTGTCTCCAAGTACCTTAATACTATCAGCAACTCTCCAGCCATTGGTACTAATCAAGCCTAGCAACTTGATCCATCTGTACCAACCAATTCATCTGATGCCATTCAAGCCGAACACCTTGAATCCTTTGCATCCATCATTCCATTAAATGATCAAGCTAAGAACCTTGAATCATTCTTAGCAACACCTCCAGTTGATTAATCCCTTTGGTCCCAGTCAGTCCCAAATATCATCATGCATTTATCATAAAAATATTTGCTTTTCACCATCCCATGTTTTCAATAACAAGAGATTTATAAATAAGTATTTTCAAACTTTGAATTGTCCAAATCTCTCTTGGCAGGATAAAAAGAAAATAATTTTTAATACCACTAGCATGTGGAAAATGACTTCTTCAGCAGAGAAGAGGAACAAGGGGAATGCATCAGCAAGGGGCTATCCTCAAGACAAAATACTACCAACAGGATAGTCTTTTGTAATGCATGAAGGCGCATCCTCTAAGGGAAACCAAAGAGGATTGATATCCCTTCAGGAATTTGTCCCGACAGAGGTGACATATTCCAATGGTGATATGACTATTATTTTGCAAGAAGTTTTATCTAGGAAATACCAATCCAAAAATGGAGCCTATGCAGATTTATCACCCTCCATTAAATTTATCCTTGATAACCTTCAAATGGCCTTCACCTTAAACAACAGCAGACTTTTCCAAAGAACCCTCAAAGCCCTAGAAATTCACCTTGTGAACCTTGAGGCAAGAAAAGAATCTATTACTAGTCAATTCTCTGGCAAAGAGGATATCCATTCCATGGATTAAAAGACTATTATGGGCACTGATTATGTTAGGCTTAGTCTTAAGACTCGGGCTACCTTAAGAAGTGTTGTTTCCAATTTGCTTCCTGAGATACAAACCAGTATTTTAGGATCCAAGGCAATGTTTGAATCATCCGACAAATGGTTTGAACATTTCAAAACATTGGTTACTACCACTTTCCCAGTCTATGGAGATAATTCGGATGACATTGATGATATCTTCATCCAAGCAAAATAGAAGATTACTTTGAGAGCAGTCTCAGAGTATATGAGCAAAAGCATCCTTTTCCAAGACTTCTCATAAACTATGAAGAGGGGTCTGATGATTTGGAAAGGGATCCCAGTTGGCTACCAAATGTTTGAGTAAGGCTTCATAAGATTAGTCAAGCTGACAAGCCATGATCAAATCAGCCAGTTTCCACAAATCATTTAGCAGGTTGTGACTAAAATCAAAAGTCCTTTTGTTTTTATCAGATGTTGGAGCACAATCCCACAATGGGACAGAAACAACTGGATGGCTGTCCAGCCTTCCAATCACTTAGTACTCATTAATGGCTATACCCTCCGAGCCCTTGGAGTGAAGGAAACTCTTACTTATCCTACAGCAGTCCACATGCTCTTGCAAGTTGTTGGAGGAATTACTTCACCAATGAGATTCTTGATAGAACCCAAGACTTATGGAGAGATTACCATCATGTAGGAAATACAGGAAGAATTTCGGTATTTACTACCAAACCCTACTCCTCAGCAATCCCAGGTCTTCGCAAAGTTGTATATATTGACCCTAGACAGTTCATCACAATGGAACCAGACTATGAACCATTAATATACTATGGATTATGCAGCAAATACGCTGTCTACCATGAACATGAGGACGACTATGACCCTGCATGAGATCCTTACAAAGGTTATCCATCTGATGCCCCCTCGACAGATTGAATTATTCTGACTAGCACCAGCCACTACTCAAGATAAGATTCCAAGTCGGTTACTATTCAAGAAACAACATCAGTCACTGTTTGAACAGTACCTGCACTCAGCAAATCCCCAAACAGGTTACTATTCATCCACAGTACCAGTCACTGTAGATCAATAGTACCTAGGAAAAGCATGGAGACAAGACACTATTTATGAACACTAATTACTATTCATGAATAGTATCAGACACAATCATCCAGAAGTTACTGTTTGCTTTCGGTGGAAAAGACTTTCACCTCCAGTAAAAGCATTTCACCTTCCGGATTTTCAGCAATTAGCAGAAGACCCTAAGGCTCCCTTTAGCTATATAAGGCAGCCAGGACTCCTCTCTCAAGCAAGCGGAATTCTAGGAAGAGCTCCAGAATACCTCAGAAACCTCTTAGCTTTGCCTCCTCTTTACAACCCTTAACATTGTAATAGATGGCAACCTTAGTTTACACTTGTAATAACCCAGACGGTTTTTACTTTTGTAACCACATGGCCTCAGCCGGCCTTTTATTTTGTAATCACATGGCCCCAGCTGACCTCCCCTATTGTCTGTAATTTACCCCAGGTTTCTACCTTGCAAAAGAGATTTAAAGGGGGGAAAAAAGTGTAGACTGCAGTGTTTTTGATGGGGATGATTGTAGTAAATTTGAATTTTGATAGTGGTTTAGTGAACGGGAAGTTTTGAAGACATGAGTTAGTGGGAGAATGATTCTATTTTCTAGGCAGCATTTTATGTGTAGTTATATACATATATATATATATATTTATATATATTAGCGAGTTCTCCCTAAATTTTGTCACTTCTTAAGGGTGGGGTGTAGGGGTATTTCTGTACCATATAATTGTCAATCTCAAATAAGGAAAGTCTCTTAAATAGTAATATAAAATAGATATAGATAAATGATAGTTATTAAACACACCTGGATTCCATATTAAGCCTTAGAGCATTGGCATCGTGTTATGCCAAAAGCCATTTTAACACACAAAACTTACTTTTTTAATTTTAGCACAACATTTTACAATGCACTCTACATCATATCTTTTATTTTAACATTACACTATATTAAAATAATCATAAAAAACTTAGTTGTATTAAAAAAATTTATTAAAAAAAAATCCAAGCAGAACAATCCATCACCTCTATCCTACCACTATTGTCCATCACCCCCAATACCTTCCACCACTACCATTGATTTCCATAAACATAGAGAGATTCGATCCTAAATGAAAAAAAACAAGAACAAAAAAAAAAAAGAAAAGAAAAAAGAAAATAAGAGAAATATATAGAAGGGAGAGAAGATGGTGAGGACAACGGACATTGGTGGTGGCTTTGTTGGTGTGCTTCACTAGTTCACCGCCACTTCAACCCACATCCCACATCACAAACTTAGATCCATATTAAGACTCACAACCACCGCTCTCACCCACATCTCTCTTTTCCTTAGCCATGGTTGTGGTTTTATTTATTATTTTTTATAGTTTGAGATTGGCTTTGTGGTACAATTAAAAATAATCATAATTATACAGTTCAAAATTTACATGGTATTAGCTTAAACTTTTTTTAAATCATACATTTTTAAAACTAGATATATAATTAGTTTGTAAAATTTGATATTCATATTTTTTCTAAGTGTGAGTAATTTAATGGGAGAAACCATCATCAATTGATCGATGCATAGTTCAAGAGAAAAATGTTCATGTTCAAAATTTGAAGGCTATTGCATAATCGTTTATTCCAAATGCTAAAACTTTAGATTTTGAACTCCTATAAAAGCTCAAAGATGTGAACTTGTAGAAATGGACATTGCGTTCGTTCGAACCTGATCCTACTATCCTAGATTACAACAACCAATTAGTTTTTGAGGATAGTATAACTGGTAAATATAGAAAAAGAGATTGCTAAAAGATTTGCTTCAAGATCAATTAAAAATGATTTTAGTACCAGTAGAACAAAACTTTTGTTGAGTTAAGCAAATTTATATAATAATTCTTTTTTTTTTTTTTTTAAATTTAAGAATTGTTATATATAGCTTGAGCCCCTTAGAAAAAAATTCTTAGCTTCACTACTAGGTTTCATACTACTTTTTAGTTGAGATTTATTTATAATGGAAAATGTTAACGAATGCCCGGATATTGGCTTAGGAACTATTTTTAGAAACATTTTGACAGTTAAAATTTATATTTTATATGAAAGTGGTAGTAAAAACTTTTCTAATGTGGTTTATTAATAATGAGAGGTACTACATCCACAATATTTTCACAACAAATTATAGGTAGTTAGTTGTTATTGGTTCAAATTTGAATTTAACATTAAGATTACCTTTTTGCTCCAACAATAGCAACAAGTAACAATCTGCCCCTTAGGATTTGTTGTAAAAATGTTGTAAAAATATTGTGGACATATAATTTTTCATTAAAAATTACCGTAAGGGCACTTGTTAACAGAACCCATTTATAATATATAATATAAGTTTCAGCATTTTTGAAAATAACTACTTTGGGGAAAAAAAAAAAAATATACCGAAGTCTAAAATCATGGGTACCATTTATAGTTTTAAACATGGAAAACAATAGCCCAAGTGAAGTGAAGCAGACCACTTGCCAAATATATAATGGGCCTGCCCAACCACTAGGGCACTTATAGGCCTTAGCTTAGGCACTGTAATAATCTTCAACGCACAACTAATGCTTTTTTTTTTTTGCCGATTTCAAAAATAAGCATAAACTTCTTCTTTCACAATAAGAAACAGAAATATGCTAGAGAGTTCGAGACAAAGATTTATTACTTACTAGCATCTTCCACTTCCTCCACATACACTCCATATTCATATTCATAACCCTTTCTGTTCTTCAATCTTCCTGCCGATAGTTCAGACTTGAGAGAGAAAACCAAAACAAAAAATGGAAGGCGGCAACAGCAACAACAACAGTAAGAGAGAGAGAGAGGAAATCGTGGATGTGAGGTCAGTGGTTGAAGCGGTCTCCGCCAACGACGCCGATATCGCCCCTCTTTACCAACTCGAAAGTCTCTGTATGCGTTGCCACCAAAATGTACACACACACTCTCTCTCTTTCTTTCTCTCTCTCTATTTTCTTATCTCTTTTAGTTTTTGGATTACAACAACTTGTTATCACTTTGGAACAGGGAATCACAAGGTTCCTATTGACATTAATTCCACATTTTCGAAAGGTATACACTATACAGTCTCTCATTTTTATCTATTTATTTATTCTTCTAAT
This sequence comes from Castanopsis chinensis, assembly GCA_032878915.1. Taxonomy (NCBI): domain Eukaryota; kingdom Viridiplantae; phylum Streptophyta; class Magnoliopsida; order Fagales; family Fagaceae; genus Castanopsis; species Castanopsis chinensis. Next base: position 12,397,914 of record JAVQMG010000109.1, read on the forward strand.
TTAATATTTGTTATTATTATTAATCATTAATCCTCTTTGCAGATTTTGTTGTCAGCCTTTGAGTGTCCACATTGTGGTGAGAGGTAAATTGTGTATATATATATTTCAAATTTCAAATTTTTTTAAATTAAAAAAAAAATGTTCTCACTAAAAAAATCTATAAAATATTCTATAATGGCAAATTTTTTAAAGAAAGGAATAAATTCGAAACTTAGAGACTCGATTGAATGAAAGTAAAGTTAGATAGAGTACAAGTTTGGTTGTAATTTGCATTTTTAGCCTTTTTTTTTAAAAGTTAATGCTGCTTCATTTAAGTTTTGATCATGGTTTGTTTGTCCTATAGGAACAATGAAGTTCAATTTGCCGGCGAGATTCAACCTCGGGGGTGTTGCTACCGCCTTGAAGTCCCTTTGGGTGATCCAAAGGTTGAGTTCTTTGGAATTTAAAATTATTATGATTTGATGTCTCTCCTTTTATGTGCTTTATGGTTGCAAATCATGCATTTCTTAATAAATGAAGCCTTTCGCTAAACTCAATTCCATCATGCTTGTTTATTTCAGCTGTTCTCTCTGACTGCCTACTCTTTCATGGGAATGTCAAATTTTTGTCAATTAATTTATATATATAACATACAACAACCTTTTTTTTCTTCTTGGGATAGAGCCTTCTTTTCTTGTTCTGATGTGTTCATAAAATATTTTGAGTTTTGATCCTTTCCACTAGTCCATTTGTTGTTTTCCTTAAAATTCAAAGCCATGGTTATGGAATATGAGTATGCCTGGCTGATGGGTTTTTTATTTTTTATTTTTTTTTATGCAGATGCTTAATCGTCAAGTAGTGAAGTCGGAATCTGCAACGATTAAGGTGCTTCAATATATTCTCATTGCAGTTTTCTACATAAAAATTTTGGCATTTGCATTTTCAGTTTCATAGTTCACTTTTGGAAGAATTGTTATTTTGTATAGAAGTATTAGTTGTTGTTTCTGTACATTACTGTATATATAATTGAATTTTTGATCTTACAGATTTGGAAACTGCATTGAAATTTTCTATAGTTAGTGATCTTTATAAATGTCAAGAGTGTCACATTGGATCAGTAACGAGGCAGTTAGTTTTCTACTTTGTTTTTTGCTGGTATACCCTTAATGTACTTTCTGAAAGTTATCGAAAAATTGAGGTAATTTGGAATGGCAAGTCTAATAGGAAGCAATTTGAATAATGCAGTTATGATGTTATCAAAAATTTTTATTATGTTGTGTACCTAATACTTCTTGTTAAATTGGTTGATCGATTTTTGGTGCTTCTGTGAATTTCAAACACTGATTCATTTTTCCAAAAAATTCCATGTTTGTAATTTTTTTTTCATGATTTAGTTTTCACTTGTTTTACGATATGCTTCACTGTCTGTGGCTTCCCATCATCTTAGACCATTGTGAAATTTTCCCTGTAATGGTATAAACAAAAAATTTTGCTCTTTAATGGTGTAAATGAACTTTGGTACCTGGAATAACATGACTTGGCATCTTTCTTTTATATATTTTTCATTGATTTAGTTTTTCAACAAGTGGAGACTTACTTTGGCTGGTAAACATGGAATGTTTTCTTCTTGCTTTCCTGTATTTATTGTATTGGTGTTAAGGATATATATCACTACAGGTTAGATAAATGTTTGATTGTTTGACTCATTTAGGTCTCTTTTCTGTTTGTGTGTGTATATATATCTATATTTGGTTATATTATCTGCTAGTCTGCTCTGCATGTGATTACACTGTCACCTCAAACAATGGTGTTAAAAGATTTTTTGGGCTTTGTGATGGTGTTAAAAGACCTTGGTAAATTTTGGAGTCTGTGAAATGAATTGATATTTTTCTTCTATGTTTTTGTTTACTTTGTATCATTGAAACTTATTGTTGATGACTATAAATAAATGTATTATTTTTTCTATGCTTTGCTGTTAGTTACATGTGTGTAATCACCGCAGGCCATTTATTTTTCAATTCTTTAGATTAGTTATCTTAGATTTTTACCCCCCTTTCCCCCATCTTTACTTGGTTTATATCTTGCACGATAAATCCAGAGTGGACCCAGGGCAATGCATTGAAGTACTGTGTCCCCCCCTCCCCCCCTTCTATTTAAAATGGCCCTACGTTGTACATCTTGTACATGGAAACCCTGACTATATCATTAAAGTTACTTCTTGTCTTCCCAATTTTATATTTTTGGATTGGGGGAGGTTCATTAGGTCTGTTGTTTAGAATGTGATAAATAGATCATATCTTAGTAGTTTTTCCAATGCTTACAATATTTATTTATTTATTTTTGTGCAGCGAGGGGTGGTTGGTTATTGTTAAGGTGAGATGACATGTTGTAAAGTTCTTTTTTATTTTTAATTTTCCCTCCCATTTTTTTGGTTGCGTATAAATGTGCATGGTTGTCACATAGCTGGTGTTTTGTACACCAGGTTTTTGTTGTTTTATTGGAATTGTAACTTGTAGAACTTTTTTTTTTTTTGGGGGGGGGGGGGGGGGAGGGTGTTTATGTTTCACGATTCCTGTGACCTTTCTTGATGAATATATTGAGGAAAAATGAGAGCATGTTAGATTCTTGCAATAACAGAAAACTTCTGACTTTCACTTCATCATGTTGTGATTTTCTTCTGTGCATTGGCTCAGGAAGTTTCCTTTGAACTTTTGATATTGAGCTATTGAGATTTATGCTCCCTTTCATTCTTTATATGTGCAGATTCCTGAATTGGATTTTGAGATTCCTCCTGAGGCTCAACGTGGATCTCTGTCAACAGTATCTTCTTAACTCTACCCTTTTGTTTCATTTTCCCCCCTTCTAGTTGCTTTTTATTGGCTTTGGTTTGTTGATTAAAACCTTCACTTTCTGTTTTTTCTCATTCTTATGAAAATAGTTTAGTAGCGGCTATGACACAGGCGGAAGCCTTAAGGGACTCTGATACCAATTTTGATGTAGAATTCAGCACTAAATTCAGGTTCTTGATGAGATCTTGAAGGGTTCTTGAATAGGGTTTGATGTTTAATAGTTTAGGTAGGTATGTAATAAAAAAGATTGGATCTTGAATGAATTTGATGGTTTCTTGGTGTTAAAACAGTGGAACAAGAAACAAAGACAGATAAATCCTAGGGAATCATACCTAGGATTTTTAAGCAATCACACTAAGGAAGGAAAAGGCAATCGCACCCTTAAAGCTTACATAAGCTGTTGGAATTTATTGAATTCAATTTCTCTATTTTGATTGTTTTTTGAATACATAAAGACTTTTTTATAGGCTATTGCAATACGGACTCATAAATAACATTTTCCTAGAAAGAGCAGAAAGGCATCAAGAATTTCTAGATCAAATAGAAAAAAGGACCCAAACGATAAAACCAGACTCATGGACCTATAGAACTGCCCACTACAGCATATCCCAGTAAATCTGGAAATTAACACACTACTCCTATTAAAGAGTAGGATTCCTAATAATAACAGAAAGGCAATAAGAACTTCTAGACCAAATAGAAAAAAGACCCAAAAGATAAAACTAGAATATGGACCTATGGAACTGCCCACTGCAGCATATGCCACTAAATCTGGAAATTAACAAACTACCTAATTTTAGTGAGACTATTAAAGCTGAACCAACAAATTTCCAAAGTAAATAAACTTAAAACTAAAACTAAGTAATAAATAAAGTAGCATATGAAAGGTGCTAAGAAGGCCCCACATTGAAACTAGACCATAAATCTTGAATACTTTGGGATTTAATCTTTCTTGAACAACTCTCTAGGATGATGTTATTATTAAATCCTTTGTAGTATTAGGAGGCATAGAAATACAACGAAAAAAGGATTGATCAAATTCTGTCGACTCTAAATAAAAAAAAAAAAATACATTTCAAATCAAGAGGTTGGTCTAGGTGTTGGTGGTGTTGATTTCAGTGGGTGTTTTATTATTCTGTATGAGTCTATAAGAAGTGATCCCATTTTTTTTTACATTTGAGAACTTTATATCAATTTTCTGGAAAGTAGCTGATTGTATTTATGCAAGGTAGGCTCCATTCTAATTGTTCTTACGAGAATTTTAGTGTCCCATTTGTGTATTAATTGGAGGGAGGGACATGAAATGTTTAAATGATTGTTTTTGTGATTTCAAAGGACTAATGTTGTTAACACTAAGGCTTTAATTTGAATGCGGTTTGGAATTGGAATGCAGGGTCACAATTCTACTTCTAAATTTATCAGAATTGATATTGCACCAGATTAATGTTTCTATTCCTTGGATGAACATTGGAATATGTAACTTGTGAGCTCTGGATGGGTCAATAAATTCAGCAAAGAACATGTTGAAGAAAGTAATATCTAGAGAAAATATGATTTCAAGTTTTGCTGTTCTAAGAAATTTAATAGATTAGGCCAAGTAATAGCAAATTTCCTAGTTTTTTAATTACCATGGGTTTTTTGGGAGTTCAAGGGGGTTGTGGCAAGGTGATCCTTTGTCCCCTTTGTTATTCGTGTTGGTTATGGAAGCCATTGGTAGAATGTTGGATAAGGCTGTCCATGAAGGTCGTTTGTTTGGTTTTCATGTAGGTGAGACTTCAGGAAGATCTTTGGTGGTTTCCCATCTCCTTTCGCTGATGATACTCTAATTTTTTGTGATGCTAATGTTGATCATTTGCTGATTCGCCGTATGGTGCTCATTTGGTTTGAGGTTGTGTCAAGTTTGAAGGTAAATTTGGGTAAGTCTGAACTGGTGGCTGTAGGGGTAGTTCATAACTTTGATCTTTTGGTGGCTGTCTTAGGCTGTAAGCAAGGGTCTCTTTGAATGAAATATTTGGGTCTTCCTTTGGGGGCAAAATACAAGGACAAGACAATTTGGAATCCAATTCTTGAGAAGATGGAAACAAAATTAGCAGGTTGGAAAAAGTTATATTTATCCAATGGAGGTAGAGTTACTGTAATTAAAAGCACTATCTCTAACCTTCCTACTTATTTTCTTTCTTTATTCCCTATTCTTGCTTCAGTGGCCAACTGAATTGCAAGACTTTAGAGGGACTTTCTATGGGGTGGCCTAGGGGATGAGCCCAAATTTCATCTTGTTAATTGGTCTACGGTTTGTACTCCTCTCTCTTCAGGTGGTTTGGGGATTAGGAACCTGAGAACCTTCAATGTAGCTTTATTAGGGAAGTGGTTATGAAGATTTGGGCAAGAAAGTGATGCTTTATGGCGTCAAGTGATAGAGGCGAAGTATGGTTATGATTGGGGTGGTTGGTGTTCTAGTCTTTTCTCTGGTCCTTACGGAGTTAGTTTGTGGAAAAATATTAGAAGGGGATGACCCTCTTTATCTCGGTTTTTTCTGTATGAAATTGGAGATGGATCAAAAGTGCGGTTTTGGCTAGATAGATGGTGTGGATCATCTCCTCTTGCTGACTGCTACCTTGATTTATATAGGATTTGTCGAAACAAAGAGACGAGTGTGGCTGATCTAATGAGGTACTCCAATGGAGTCCTTCATTGGGAGATGCATTTTTGTAGGGGTATTCATAATCGGGAATTGGAAGCTTTTTGGAGCTTCATTAATACCATTTATGGCACTCCTGTAAGGGGGACTGGGGAGGACAAGAGATGTTGGCTTCCTTGTAAGAGTAAGGGATTTAAGGTTAGTGCGTATTACCATCTTCTTGTTGGCTACAGTAATCAGTTTTTCCCTTGGAAAAGCATTCCGAAGCAGAAGATTCCCTCTAGAGTGGTTTTCTTTGTTTGGACCGCTGCCATGGGGAAATGCCTGATAATTTACAATTTGAGGAAAAGAAAGGTTTGCATTTTGGATTGGTGTTATATGTGCAAGTGTAACAGTGAAACCATTGACCATCTATTCCTTCATTGTCCGGTTGCTCTGGAGTTGTGGGATATGGTTTTTGGTTTATTTGGAGTTTGTTGGGTTATGGCAATGTTTGTTGTTGAGCTTTTTGCTTGCTGACAAGGTCGTTTTGATCGCCATCGCAATGGAGATATATGGATGGTTGTTCCTCATTGTTTGATGTGGTGTATTTGGAAGGAAAGAAATAGTAGGTGTTTTGAAAACTATGAGCGTTCTATGCCTGATCTCAAGCTTCTTTTTTTCGGAACCTTGTTGGACTGGTTCTCAGTGTGGAGAAACCATCCTTTTGCTTCTTTTTTGGATTTTCTTGATTTATGTAATTTTTGTATTTGATGTGTACTCCCCTGTATACTTCCTGTGTACTTGGGTGTCTCTCTCTTTTCTTTCAATAAATCCTTATTACTTATCAACAAAAATTATCTAAATCTTAATATAGGAATCAAATTTGAATAAAAGTCAGCGATGCATTTTCCACCATGAGAATCTGACTTGAATTTACTGAGATCAATCCTAGGGATTAGTGATTGTGGTTTAGGAGGAAAAAGAAACAGGGAAAGACTAAAAATCCCAAAAAAGAAAGAAAGATGAGTGAAATGTTGCAGCATCTGCAAAGTGGTGAGCGAAATTTTGAACGTGTCTGTCATCATGTTCTCTGCAATAACACATCAATATCATGACCTATTCCCCTTGCCAATGGTTCTCAAATTGTCGAATTTGAAAGAGAGAAAAAAAGGGGGAGGTGGGATGACTTCAGTAAATGGGGTTTGAATGCTGTCAGTAAATGCAGCTGGGAATCGAGGCTTTTTGGGGAGAGAGATAGCTGCAGTCATTACTCATTAGATACTTGGACATTGTCTAGAGTTGTAGACAAATAGAAATGCGGTGGTACCTAATAACAATTGGTAATTCAATAATCTTAGTTATTTGGAATTGTTATTTTTAACCCTCCTGGCCTTCCCCTAGCATCATATTATGCATTTTTTGAGTCACAGAACTGAACATGGAAGAAAAAATCTAACTTTTGGGCATAATCAAAGAAACAGAATTGGAATTGGACCCCCAAACCCCCTAAGGGCCTGAATTCCAACTTCGCATCTCAATTTTAGGGCCAAGACCATTGTAGGAATTCCAACTTCGCATCACAATTTTAGGGCCAAGACCATTGTAGTCAAAGGTGAGTCGGGGGCTTGAGCTCTAAGCCAAAACACCTTTAGTGAAGCGCTCGCCTTTAGACCCTAGGCGAGCAAGGTGACCACCTTAAGCCATGAAAAAGGCGCTAAGGCGAGACATAGGGTTTAGAAAAAAAATTATTATTATTATTATTATTTAAATAATTTTAATTAATTAATTATTTTTAGAAGTTTGTTGTGAAACCTATTAAAATGCATGTTATAGAACCTATTGTTTGTTAAATTACTTTACAAAAATTTGTTGTAAAACTTATTGCTATATAGAAGCATGTTGCAAAACCTGTTGTTGTTAGAATAACTAATAGAGCCTAAATCATGTTAATCCTATTTTGAAATAATTTGATAGACCTAATATTTTTCATGCAACATATTGAAAAATCTGGAAAGCACGGGTGTGCCTATTGGGTTGGTGCACCTGAGTCCGACATGTACAGATGCGCTGTGCGGCCATCGGCGTGGCTGCATGTGAGTACATGATGACTTTTTTTTTTTCGATTTGGGCCAATACAGTCTGAAACTGGCCCCGAATCGGACCAATATGGGCCCAAATAAGTGTTAAAAAAAAAAAAACGTAAAACTTTTGTTAAAACACACCGTATTGACATCCTAGTTTAAAGAAAAAACCCTAAACTCATCTCAAACTCTATGTGACTCACTCGTTCTCTCCGTCTCCTCTCTCTCTCTTTCTCTCTCTAATCTACGGCTTTCCCTCAGACTCACTCCATCTACTATTGCTTTTAAATTGGTATTTGTTTACCATTATATATGAAAAAATTTGCGTTGCAATATATAGAAAATATAAATAAAAATATATTTAATAATTTATTAATAAATATATCTTGCCGCACCTGCACCATACTTTTTCAAAAATTGCCAAGTTGCCATACCCCAACCGAACCCAAATCCGCACCCGCGCTTCCTAGTGAAAAATACTTTCATTATAATATTTTAATGCACTAGGTATATATAATTTATGTTCTATATGTATAATTAATATATTAAGAATTTGGAACCTTGTTTTACTCGGGCTAGCACCTTTTTGTTGCCTCATGCCTCGGGTGATACTCACCTTTTGCCTTTGACAACCTTGGCCAAGACAACCCCCCCCCCCCTTTTTTTCTCCTCCAAGAGGAGTGCCTGGTTGATTCTTCTCTTAGGGAAAGATATCTTTAATTGTTAAAATTACAAATTTGTTGCCAATACGATCATGCAATTACCTTGGTGTTGACCATTACGTGATACTTTATGCACAAGAAGCAAGGTGAGAGTGGTTCAATCTTTTCTACATTCTACACTGTAAGGTGGCCTAGGAGCTGTGGTCATGCCTTATTCTGTGTTGGAAGGGAAGTTTTGGAAAGAGCAGTAATGGAGAGATTTGGAAAGCCATTCCTTTGTATTTAATGTGGTGTCTTTGGAGAGGGAGAAATGCTCGTTGTTTTGAGGGGAAAGAGCTGAGTTTGGTGAAGCTGAAGTTCTTAATTTTGAAGAATATATGATTGGACTTCAACTTTTCATTTCTACTATGAACTTCCTAGGGTTCCTGGGTAAATTGAACTTCAGTTAGTTATTATCGTATTTTTATTTCTTGATTGTTCTTTTATTTTTATTGGGCTTTCATTTGTATACTTACCGTGTACTAGTGTTGATCCCCTTTTGTGCTTTTTAATGATTTTTATCACTTTTATATAAATAAAAAAGCATACAACTGCAATGCGTGAAACTTCACCCTAGCTTAAATGACATTTCCTCCCCTTGTAAAAGAAGGTGGAGGGGTATGGTCATGGGCTCAAGACCATCAGGTGTGTGTGTGTGTGTGCAACTTACCAAAAAATCAAAAGAAAAAAAAAATACTAGTTATATTGAATGGTTTTGACTAGTCTGCACCATCTCTTTTTACTTGAAGATGGGCTGTTGCATTTGCTTTGAGGCAAAATTTTTTATGCCAGAGGCTGGATAAATTTTGTGTACATTTGTTAAGGTTTCTGGTGCATTTTTACGTCAGCATTGGAACAGTTTGATCACATTGTATCCTGTTCTATAAGTTTTAATCATGCACTTTATATCTTCCAGGGATTTCTTTCCTGCACTCCTTTTCAAACATCTTATGTCTGATTTCATTATTCTAGGTGGAGGGCATATTGGTACGAGCTGCAGATGAGTTGCAGGCCCTTCAAGAAGAACGCAAGGTGGATATTAATTAGGAGATTGACAATATTCAATATCATGTAATATCTTCTTCAATATCTTAATGCTATCTTCTGGGTTTTCCAGAAAGTGGATCCTCAGACTGCCGAAGCTCTAGATCAGTTTCTGTTGAAACTGAAAGCTTGTGCTACAGGAGATTCATCTTTTACCTTTATCCTGGACGATCCTGCTGGAAACAGCTTCATTGAGAACCTGTAAGAGAGAACTTTTTATGTTAGGGAAGCTTTAGTTATTATTACATGAAAGGGGAACTTTATGTTTCTGAACTGTTGTTCTTTTTATGGTTTTGTGTGTTATTTTATTTTTTTCTTTTTATAGCTTATTTTTGTTGGTACTTTGTTTGATTGGTCCTATGCTAGTGGACTCACCAATGGAGATTCCATTCTAATTTTTATTGAGTCTCCATCTCTTTGTACATAATCTTTTGTATTTTTTGTAATTCTTTAGGCTACTTCATGCCTTTTTTGCATTCTCTTTTCAATAAACAAAGAGTTGTTTTGCATGTTATTCTTGATGGTTGGACTAAACTGAATGCTATTATGGTTGCATAAATGACCCTTGCCAAGAGTGTTGTAGCCTAGTGGCATTGCCTAGTCTCCATTATAAGGAGAAATAGGGTTCAAATCCGCAAACCCCCACTTGTTGCAAAATTTGAATTATCCAAAAAAAAAAAAAAAAAAAAGACCCCCCTTGTGGTTTCTCATGGGTGGGAGAATGTAATTAACATGTAGCTGGGACCAAGGTTCTTATAATTGTGGTTCAGATTGTACATTAGTATGATCCTACAATCGTACTCTGTTCAAATGATCCATATTGCATGGTGATTGGTTGAGAAGCAAGATTGGAGGGGATCACAATAGGATAGTGGGATTGGTAATGTCACACTGATCCTACCATATAAGCCTTTGTGGGCTTTATTTTTGCTTTGGGCTAACTAAATCTTGGACTGTTTTGATTGTGCTTTAATTATTTAGGTTGTTTTAGACATTTCTTAAGCAAAAAAAAGCCCTAGAATAGATCATATTTAGCCTATCAAAGGGTCTCACTTCATTTTTCAAGCTCTAGCTTTGATCTTCCACTTCTACAGTGCAGCCCATCCAGCTTTAGTCGGTTGTCTAGCTATGCTTTTCTTCTTTGTATTCTTACATAATTCATTTTCATTTTTCTTGATCATAGCCACTTTTTGTGAATGGGTGTAGTCAAACTCAAAACTCTTTAATTCAGAGTTGACTCTTTTGTGTGTTTGGGATAATCTAATATTAATAGTCAAATATATGTAGAGTATTATCTATTTCTATGTGGGTCTATGAGTTATTTAATTTTCTGTAATGGGTCTTTTAAATTCATCTTCTTTATAGTGACGGTACTAAACTTTGTAGTTTGAGTTATTATTTAGTTGGCTCAATAAGTAAAGGAAAATTTTGTTTGGCTGGTATAGGTCCTCATTTTGACCATTTAATGTATAGATGATCACAAATTGGGTTACATTGAATCCTCAACTACTCATGTTTTAATTTAATCTTCTTATAATAATATGTGAATAGGTATGCTCCATCCCCAGACCCATCTTTGAGCATCAAATTCTATGAGCGAACTCCAGAGCAACAAGCAACATTGGGATATTCTGTTGACCCTTCACAGTCGGGAGATCATCGTGAGGGAATATCTATGGAGCAAATAAGCGGTGCTTCTGATGAAGTAAGAAGAGAGCCTCATGGATCCGTTGGAGCAACAGCTGCTCATCGGGCTATTGCTCAGAGTAATACTGCAGAGATTGTGGATACTGTATTTCGATACACTGCACCAGAAGAGGTAAGGCAGTTACACAATGTTCAGTTGATTTAAATTCTGGCATCTTATCCCATGTAACTTAATTTTTACAGAAGTTTATTACGTTACTTTATACCTACTTGCGTTTGACAGGTTATGACTTTCCCATCAACCTGTGGAACTTGTGGCATCGCGTGTGAGACTCGAATGTTTGTTACGAGTATCCTTATTTCATTTAACAATGCATAGTTTCCTGATGTTCGTCCTCTAATATTGGGGTGAAGGATCTGTACAGTATTTGTATGCAGTGATATTTCTAGTCATTTCTGTTTCTAGGTAATTTGTCACATTAATTGTGCTTGATTTAGTGCATTATATCGTTCTCTCTCTCACAGACCCTATAGCCCTCTAGGTTTATGAGTGTAAACTTGTTAAAGAATAGTAGCATAGATCAATGGGGAGGTCTAGATTTCAAAGCCATCTTAAGCATAGATCAATGGGGACTACTGCGATGCATGTAGACATTTTTTTGGGAGAGGAATATGTTATAGGACCAAATGGTACGAGGATGGGGAGAGTTAAGGATGTTAGATGTAATTCTTCAATTGAAATTGCTCCAAGCAAGAACTTTTTGAAATGAAGAAACATGTTGAAGGGCCAGTTGGATGGACTAGCTGAGCATCTTGAAATTTTTATAAATAGTTATTGTCTCATTGACAAAATCTCGGTATTTTGCAGTTTACTATGAAATAATAATTTGATAATTTGGTGTGTGTGTGTGTTATGTATTTATTTAAAAAGAAAATCCATTTATATGTAATTATACATAAATTGATGCAGAAAATTCATGTGTTTTCAATGTATTTATGTATTTATTTCGTACAATTTTTTTTTTCTATATTTATAAATACATAGATGCAGAAATTTCCTGAAAAATTCTATTTTTAGTTATGAACTATTGTATGAAGTTAGTTCTTGAGAGAAAAGTTAGCTACTACACAGTGTTTTGTTTGTAACCTGAAGATTGCTATTAGGATTGTCAGGGTTGTCAAATAATAGCATGATGCTGAAAGTTGGGAACAAAACTTTAAGTATTTTTTCAAATTGAATTCTGTTTATTTATTTATTTATCTTTAAATCTTAATTATCTATCATTTGGATCAGAATTAGAATTTACCTTGTTGAACTTGAACCATAAATAGAAATTCCCTACTTCCAAGAAGTGATCGTCATGGCATCCACTTGTGATGCTTGTGGTTACCGCAATTCTGAGGTTTGTAGTAATTTTTTAACTTTTTATTTTCTCTTTCCTTCTTTTGATGATTATCATGCTTTGCTGTGCAGTTAAAGCCTGGTGGGCGAGTTCCTGAAAAAGGGAAGAGAATTTCTCTCACTGTGAGGAACAATAAAGATCTTTGTCGTGATGTAATAAAGGTTTGTTGTGATCTTAATCTGAATTTTGTACTGTTCTACATGCAACACAAAGAATATGCTTTAATTCCACTGAGTTTTTTAGATGGCTTTGGTTCACACCTATACTGATTTATTTTATTGAGAATTAAGTATTTGTATATTACCATAGTATTCTATTTGTAATGAGTAATGATGAATTAATAACTTGAATGAAAAGAGTGTTGAAAGGAAAGTGAGACTTGCCATGAAGGGTTACATAATTACACTGATTGTGGGGATATAAGGAGTTTTAGACATTTAAATATTGAAACTAAGGCCAACTAAACAGTGGGATTATCTTGTGAAAGGAATGTTAATATTCCTATCATTAATTTTTTATCTACATTGTGCAAAATCTGAGGGACTTGTTACTATGGGAATTCCCCTTGGTCTATTACATTTATGATGAGATTGATTTCACTAAAATTGCAGCAGCTTATTCTCTTTGAGGGTGTGAATACCTTATCTTATATGTGATTGTGTAGGAAAACTTTGGTGTGATTGCTTAGTGCTTATCATCAAACATATTCAAGACCAAACTTTTAATTATCTAAAACCGTTGAACATTAATTCTATTTAAGAAATTTTCGAGATATCGTCAAGAAGTCTAATTTAGTGCTGAATTGCTAAAAATCCTACAACAAAATTGGTGTCAAAACCCATTCAAGCTTTTGGTAGACAGATTTACCCTCAATTATAGGTAATATGATGGCTTGACAGTTCATTCTATTATTTATTTTTACAATCCTTTTAATTTTAATTTCAAATTTTTTTAAACAAAAAAAATGTGTTGGGCCCATTTGTTTTAAATGTCTCTTTTTTATCTTTTAATTTAAGTTTGGGGTTGTCTAAAGGCAGTTTGAACAATGACAGGGAGAACATAGGCAATTGTTAGTATTATTTGATTGGCTAAAAAAGACTAATGTAGTGAACCCACGTAACTGGGATAAGCTTAGGGTTTTGTTTTGTTTTGTTTTGTTTTTTTTTTTTGGGTTTTTTTTGAGAGGAAAGATAAGCTTGTTGTGTTGGATTTTTGGTTCATCATACTTTTCCTTCTGTTGTATTTTCATTTTTTTTTTTCACACGCTCTTCACCTACATGGGTTGAACTTCCCAAAAATTCAATTCCCATGTGCATGTGTGCACATTTTGTGCGGACATGCCAAGTCATTGTGTGCATGCACATGTTTTTACATAATGGTAATTTTTTCTAACCATAAAGGAAAAAGGCATTTTTGACTGACTCTAAGTATTATATTAAAATTTATATGTAGGGAGATGTTTTGTAGGCTTTAAGCTAGCATGGTTAAGAATAGAACTTCGAACATATTGAAAAAGTGGAATGAAACAGGGTTTACCAATATAAAAATAAAAATAACTGAAATAAGAGTTTGGCAATGTTTCTCAACAAAAAAAATACTCGGTGAGGTTGCATTAAATCTATGGATGAGATTGAGGAGCCTAGATCATTACTAGATGATGAAATCTGCAATGTAAATAGGCCAAAGCGTATCTCGAGAAAATTATGTTGATGGAAGAAATTAATTGGAGACAAAAATCTTGGATGCTGTGGCTGAAGGAAGGGGATAAGAATACGAAGTTCTTCCACAGGCTTGCGAACTCATACCATTGCAATCACACTATTGGGAGGCTAGTGGTGGATGGAGAGGAGGTTACCAACCAGGTAATCATTAATGCGAAGATGTGGAATTTTATAAGGGCTGAGCTTGACGTGAAGCTTTTGAATGGGTTAGATCTTTCAGCCTTAGAGGGTGAGGCTTCTGGCTGGTTGAAAAGATGTTTTTTCAGAGGAGGAGGTTTATGAGACAGTTTGCAATATGAATGGGGATAAAGTTTTGAGACCAGATGGGTTCACGATGGCATTCTTGCAAAATTGTTGGACGTTTTAAAGGCGGATGTTATGAAGGTTTTCCACTATTTCCATGCACATGGAACATTTGAGAAAAGTTTCAATGCTACTTTTATAGCTCTTAATTCCAAAAAATCCCCGGGCAGTGGAGATCTCTAATTATTGGGATTTATAATATGATGGTGGAAGTAATGGAGAACCAGCTTAAAATGGTGCTTGATAAGGTGGTATCAGAATCTGAAAATGCTTTTGTAAGAGGGACAGATTCTGGACTCAATGTTGATTGCCAATGAATTCATTTAATAGCCCTCTAAGGTCTGCATACCACGGGTTTTGTGCAAGTTAATTCTGGAGAAAGCATACGATCATGTGCATTGGAATTTCTTGTTATATACATGCTCCAGTGATGTGGTTTTGGTCCTAGATGGAGGCAGCTAATTTTTTCATGTATATCTACAGTTCATTTTTCTGTGCTTGTGAATGACAGCCTGAGCGTTTTCTTCTGCAGGGGCTGAGTCAGGGAGATCCTATATCCCCTCATTTGTTCAGCATTGTTAAGGAGGTGCTTAGCAGGATGCTAGTGAAAGTGGGGAGAGGAAATTACATATAAGGGTTTTCAATTGGTGGCCATTCTGCTAGTCAGTCAGTAATTTCGCCTCTTCTCTTTGCGGATGATACTTTGATTTTTTGTTGGGTAAATCCATAGCAAGTTTGGCACTTGAAAAAGTAGTCTTTGTGTGGTTTTAGGTTATATCTGGTTTGAAGATAAATTTGGAAAAATCTGAATTGGTCCTGGTTGGTGTTGTGCCAGATGTTGAATCTTTGTCTGGTGTTTTGAGATGCAAGGTAGCTCAGCTACCCATTCATAACTGGGTCTCTCCTTAGGCTCCACTTTCAAAGTGAAAGTTGGGTGGAATGGAGTGTTAGAGAAAATGGAGAGATGTTTGGCCTGTTGAAAGAGACTGTTTCTTTCTAAGGGGGTTTTAATTACATTGATATGAGCACTCTATCTAGTCTACCTCCCTGTGACCTATCCTTGTTTCTAATCCCAATGAATGTTGCTCGAAGTATTGAAAGATTACAGAGGGATTTTATGTAGGGTGGGATGGGAGATGAGTTTAAGTATCACCTAGTTAGTTGAAGGGTTTGAGAATCAATTTAATATAGGGGGTTGTGCCTTCGAGATTTGGTTCTATTTAATTAGGTTTTGTTGGGAAAATGGTTGTGGCATTTCACAATGGAGAGGGATGCATTGTGGAGAAGGGTAGTGGATACCAGATATGGCAGGATTTTTTTTTTTTTTTTTTTTTTTTTTTGGGGGCCGGGGGGGTGGGGGGGGGGGGGGGGAGTTGGTGCTCTAATAGTGTGCAGGGACCTTAAGGGGTTTGTCTTTGGAAGAATATCAGTTTCAGGATGGGGTGGGACAATTTTCATCGTTTTGTCAACTTTAAGATGCGGGACGGTTCTTCTGTTAAAATTTGGCATGATTCTTGGTGTTGGGGGCTTCCTCTGAAAGATAATTTCCCATAACTATACGATATTTCTTGTAATAGGGATGCTTTTGTGGCTGAGCTTTATCTTTCCTAAGGGATATTTACCGTTGGAATGTTGGTTTTGCAGTACAAGACTGGGAATTAGAGTAGGTTGCTTTTATGGATTTGATTGGCTTAGTGAGACGGGATGGAGTGGATAAGCTGTGCTGGAAAGCCTCTTCCTGGGAGATTTTTGAAGTTAGATTCTACTATTGCCTTGTGGGGCATTTGGCGGGAGGGTAATGCTCCTACTTTTGAAGGAAGTGATAAATCAATTTAGGATGTGAAGCTTTCTTTTCTCCCAAACTTTATTCTAGTGGACAAATGCTTTTTGCTTGATAGTGGTACTTTCCATGCATCATAGTTTTCAGACTTTGTTGGTCCCTTGGTACGTTGACCATGTGCTTTGGTTCATTGTATTCTTCCATCTATTTTTCAATGAAGCATTATTACTTCTCAAAAAATAAACTAAAAGTTTGGCAATAAACTAATATTTTTTGATAGCATACAAAAAGATAGTAAAGTTTAAGATTACACAAGCCTAGAAAGTGTATAATCTAATGGTGTTTATACATAAATAAATATAAATACACACATGTATTTATGTTGTATGTATAATTAAGAGTAATACTACAATAAACCAATATTTTTTTTAATGATAAGTTGCTATTAGAATATGCCTAAATGATTACCATTTTCAACAAATTGAGCTTTTGGGACAATCTGTAATGTATTTGAGTAGGTGGTTATGAGTTGGAACTCTGTCTCCATTCTACCTCCTATTTAAATAAGTTTAACAATGTTATATGTTGGCCCCACTTATTAAGCATAGGAGTTTGGGTCCTCATGTGAGGAGGATTGTTAGAATATTGGTTAAATGATTAAATTCACCTCTCGTTGGAAAAAATAAAAAATCTTACTTGTTGGGCCTCGCTTATTCAGGGAGTGTTATAACATTGGTTAAATGGTTAAATTTACTATTTCATAATAGTTTAAACTTTTGGGACAATTGATAATTTGTTAGTTGCAAAAAAGAAACTAATTTATAAGATAACACAAGTCTAGAAAGTGTGAGGAATTATACCTTGTGTTAATTAATGAAGTAGCATCATGTGTGTGTGTAGCGTTCCTGAGCTGCATGTAAAGCTATGCCTATCATATTATAGCATTTCAATCCAGTTGCTGTGTTAATCCTTAATGTGAGTATAAATTCAAATTTTGTTGCCTCCTGGGCATGAGGATAAGCTGCTTAGCCCATCAGGGGGTGAAAAACCCCTATATTACTTGGTAACTGGTTTTGGTGGTTAGGGTCAGTTGCTTGTAAGAATTTGATTAACAGTGAGGATTGTTATATAGTATGCTCTGCGGCGTGCAACTGATTTGAGTAAAGTTCTCCTATGTCATCAAAAAAAAAAAAAAAAAAAAAAATCCAAATTATGTTATTTACCTTTCTTCTTGTTCTGGTTATATTTGATTATACATCTTTTTGACCTGGGATGGAGAAAACAGGCTGTTCCTTTCCTTTTATAACTCTTTGTATATAAGGCTACACAATCTTGTCTAACAAAAGTCAATGGGTTGTATCAGTCAGATACTGCAGGTGTGAAGGTCCCAGAGCTTGACTTGGAGTTGGCTAGTGGCACTTTAGGGGGAGTTGTTACAACTGTTGAGGGTTTGATTACAAAAATTAGCGAAAGTGAGTATCACTTTTCACCTCTCTCTTCTTTGTCACTCTGTTTTTCCTGGGCATATGCTTAATATCTCATCTGTTTCCCCTTCATTAAATTATATAAAAAAAAAAAAAAAAACTTTTAAAAGAAAAAGATTTGTGCTAGATATTTTTCCTGTTATTTGACCTAACACACCTTTTTTCTAGCTTATAATTTGTTTTTGTGGTACAAGTGGATGGTGCTATTACAAATTTTATGTTCTCGAGGTCATAACTTCTGAGGCGATCTTTAGGTGGACCTTTTTGTGGGATCTTTATAAATCATATCTCTTCCAAGGGTGATTGCTAGTAGTTTTTCCAGCAGGGTCACCAATTACCAGAATGGGAAATTTCACCATGGAAAATACAACAAAAATAAACTCCTGCCATTTATTTTCAAGGCCAAATGTACTACGAGAATAAATAAAGTAGTCCCAATTAATATGATCTTATTTAATCTTTTTATCTAATTTACATATTACCCATGAGCAACTACTTCTCATCCTACTATCCAAACATTCATCAACATTTAATTCTGAAGTCCAGAATTTGCCTGTTATTGCGGGAGCATTGTCTCTTTTAGACACCAAACTCCCTTTCCACTGCCCTTTTAATTTGTTTGCCAACACCCTAGTCAATAACTTACAAATGCTACTCACCAGCCTGATTTGTTTGAAATTTGTACTATCAGAAGCTCTGGGTTTCTTAGGCACAGCGTTGATGAAAGTGGAACTGATCAAACACACAAGAGCTATGAAATTCCAGGAAAAAACACATATTGTCAGCCTTTAGGATCTCCAGCAACCTTGAAAGGAAGCCAGAGTGAATCCATTTGGACCTGAAGCCTTATCACCATTCATGTCCCTCAATGCTACTACAACCTACTCTTTTTTATAAGTTCTCTATAATCTCCTGCAATCCTTCAAACCAATTTTGGAAAAGTCTGAATCAGCAGCCCAAGGTCTCCACTTGACAGATTCCTTTCAAAAGTTTTCATAAACTTGACTAATTCATTCTTCACCTCACTCTCCATTGTAAATACAATATCTCAATCAAATTACCTCATTTATGCAAATTTGCTAACCTATGGCAAAACTTTGTATTATTGTTGCTATTTGCCTTTTGCCTCATATTTTCAAACCTGAATGGGTTTCTCCTCTGCTTATCAAAGAGGATAATTGTCTAGGAAGTAATTGCTGCACTGCATCCTTGAGATGCTCCTCCTATTCCACCAGGGAGAAAGCGATTACTGTTTTTGACTGCATCTGATTTAATTTTTCCTCTGCATTTAGTCATGCAGCCTTGTTCTTTTATTTCCACTGTACTCCTCTTTTGATGCAGTCATGCATTTATTTATTTATATATATCTCTTATCTCTTTTTGATGTATTATTTATGCTAGTGTGTATCCTTAGTGGATGCACTTATTTTAAATAGTATGATTTACATGTGCAGGTTTAGAGAGAGTGCATGGATTTACTTTTGGCGATAGTCTAGATAATCATAAAAGAAGCAAGTGGGAAGACTTCAAAGCAAGGCTAGATAAGGTAAGAGCATGATATGGAAATAAATTTATTTAGGAAATAATAATGTAAACTTTGGTTTTTTGAAATTCTGTGATAAATAACCACGCACATATTCAAGGTGGTGCAATAACAAATGTTACCAGCTTAGGAGAAAATTGTAATAGCTGATACCTGAAGCCTCAGATGGGTGTTTGTGTCCATTCCTTGTGGTATACCTGAACAGCAGGCTTTTAAATTAACAGTTGGCACTGTCTCCTTATTGTTCCCTTTCTTTTGAACGTTTTGCTGAGATATTTATTGTGCTGCTTAAAATGTGTGTGTGTGTGTGTTTATTTTGATAAGTAAGCTGTATACCAAGGACTAACAATGAATAAAATAAAATAAAATAAAAAACACAAAAACAAAGAGAAAACAAGAAATACAAAAAATAAGACTTCCTCCATCCCAAATTGTTGGGCCTTTATTCTATTTTAGGATGCTCCAAAATGTAGTCCTCTTTGAAAAATCAGTTAAGAAAATTCCTGTCTTACCAATTGCTTTATTTAAAAAGTCAATACCATTCTTTCTCTAGAGTTTAAATTAATGAAGGTAGTTTTGGAAACTTGTACCTTTTTAACTAACAGACAACGCATTAAATACTGTTTGCTTTAAAAGTTGGATTTTCTATATAGGACCAACAGTTTGGGATGAAGGTAGTAAATATAAAAAGGGGATTCATCTTGTGAAAGCATTTCATCCAAGAAGTCCATGAAAGTATTGGTGGAGAAACTGGAATTAATATTCCACTCATATAGTCTCTTTAGAGAGTAGAACTTAAGATGTGACAATTGTATTTCTTTTCCATCAAATATCTGTCTGTTCCTCTCTTTTCAAATTCAACAAGAAGCATGAAGAAGTGGTTATCCTATCTACCCCACTTATAAAGTTGCCCATCAACCCCTTTCAACAAAAACCAATGTGGCAAGTACTTGTTTAGGCATTACCCATGTGACGCTGAAGTAAGTTCCATAAGTCCATAGCAATAGAATGATGTAGAAAAAGATGATCCAATAACTCCCCATTGGCTTTACACATGCAGAAACAATTCACTCCGCACTCTATTTAACTAAATGGCTGTTCTAAGTGGCCATTCTTTTTCTAGTTTGCTAGAATTTTTGGACTTATGACCTCTTAGCTGAGTTGTAATTCAACCTCTGTAGACTTCCTGTGTACAGTGTCAGCTCTATTTTTTCTCCTTAATAAAGTTCTTACGTTAACTGATAAGGGGAAAAAAAATATATCACCAACAAAAAGAAAATAAAGAAAAAGAAGACTGAATGGCTAAACTATGACTTCTGCTAAGGTACCTGTTTAACTTGCAATATAATAACTAATCTAATATGGGATTCATGGATAAATTTTGCATCTGTGTGTGCTTATAGTGGTTAGGCCCCAAAGTTGAATTTTGTTTTTTGCTAAGAAACAAGGCGGCCCCAAAGTTGAAGTTGGTCATAGGCTTAATGAAATGTAACATAATTCAGCATCTTTCTTTTTTTATTTTTCTAAGGAACTGTGTGAAGTAATATTCTGGAAAAAAATCTTGGTTGGCTTGGCTTTTGAGGGGTGGTGTCAGCTTTACTTTTGAGCTTGTTTTCCGACTAAGGTTTCCCTTTCATGTTTTGCAGCTCCTGAGTTTGGAAGAGCCATGGACTTTAATACTCGATGATGCTCTAGCAAATTCCTTCATTGCGCCAGTGACTGAAGATATTAAAGATGACCATCAATTGACATGTAAGTTTTGGTTCATAGAAATCTGTCTATTCTGTTAAAACATAATTTATTTAGTACCTACAGTTAATATTTTACCCATTTGAGGATTTCACCTAGGATGGATAATTCTTTTGTCAAAGGGAGGTATGTTTTTCATAGTTCATGGCTCTTCATCAAAACCTTCTTTTTTTTTGATGCATAACGAAAAATTTTATTAATAAAAAAATAGCCAACCCGGAGATGTACTATGGGGGCAAAAATCAAGAACCAAAATTACAGATCAAGCAAATCAAGAAGGGAAAAACAAGAAAAATGTGACAAATACTCTAATCAAGGAGAGTGTGTAAGAAAAAAGACTCAATTTCTAGCATTCCTTTCACTCTAAATACACTACATCAAACAATGCGGCACAAGTTTCCAAAAATCTATACTGCGATGTCACCTAAATTTACCTTGTCAAGACTCAGATAACTCAATTTGCTTAAGAGGCATAACCCATTGAAGTCCAAACAAACACAACACCATGGACCACGTCCCAAAAGCTATAGGGCAATGAAGAAGAAGATGATCCATCGACTCTCCACACCTCTTACACATGTAACACCAATTAAGAACAATAATACGCCTTTTTGTGAAGGTTATTAGTTGTAAGAATCTTACCTAAAGAAGCCGACTATGAAAAGAAAGCCACCCTTGGAGGAACCTTTGATTGCCACACCAAACTCCAAGGGAAAGAGTGAGTAGGAGTGTAGAAAGAAAGATAAAAGCCTCTAACCTTAAAACCTCTACTCCTTGTTAGCTTCCAACAAACCTTATCAAGGCCAACCCCCCTCACTTTTGAAGAGTAAATAATATCCATAAACTGATCAAAAGATTCTTTCCAATCTTGTGGTGGACTTCAAAAGGGAAAATTCCAATGAATACTCCCACTAGACCAACTCATAACCTTTGCCATGGAATAGTCCTTTACCCTACTAAGACAATAAAGTTTTGGAAAAGCCTTTTTGAGAGAACAATTCCCACACCACATGCTTCCAAAACTTCACTCTAGTACCATCATCCATATCATACCGCAGGGGTTTAGGGAAGTTCAACCAGCCAATTCTAATAAACCTGCAGAGGCTAACACCATATGGACTTGTCACCTTTTTTGTACACCAACCACCCCAAACATTCCCATATTTTGCCTTTATAACCCTTCCCCATAACGCATCTGTCTCAAAACCATACCTTTATAACCACTTGCCCAACAAAGCAGAGTTAAAACTTCTCAAACGTTTTATACCTAGCCCCCCAACCTGTATTGGCTTGCAAACCTTAGCCCATTTCCCTAGGTGTAGTTTAGAGTCACCACTAATACCACTCCAAAGAAAATCTTTTTGTAATTTCTCCATGCGATTAGCAACCTTCCTAGGTATAGGAAGAATGGAAAGGAAATAAGTAGGTAAGGAGGAGAGAGTACTTTTAATAAGAGTTACCTTACTCCCCTTAGATAAATATAGCCTCTTCCATCCTGCTAGTCCTTGCTCCGTCTTTTCTAAAATAGGATTCCAGATTGACAATTCCTTGAATTTAGTGCCCAAAGGAAGTCCCAAATATTGCAAAGGAAGAGAAGAGTGTCTACAACCCAACAGCCCCACCAACACATCCAGACTATGTACCTCTCCAACTGGAACCAACTCTGATTTCCCCAAATTAATTCTTAAACTTGATATTCCTCAATTCTAGTCAGAATCACCTTCAAAGTAGCTAACTGATTAGGGTCAGCATCACAAAAAATAAATGTGTCATTTGCAAATAAAAGATGAAACACCAGCAATGAAGTACTAGGTGAAGAACCTATAGAGAAGCCCGAAAACTGCTCAGCAAATGCAGCCACATCCAACATACAGCTCAAAGCCTCCATAACAACATCAAAGAGCAACAGAGAGAGAGAGAGGATCTCTTTGCCTAAGCCCCCTACTGTTTCCAAAAAAATTTCAAAGGACTCCCATTAATCAAAATGAAAGATTTAACCATAGAAATGCAACACATAATCCATTTTCTTCAGTTATCTGAAAACCCACATTGTTGCAATATATACATAACAAAACCCTAGTTCATATGATCATATGCCTTCTCCACATCCAACCTACACAACACCTTTAGAATCCTTGTCTTCAATCTACTATCAATACATTTAGAAGCAATTAAAATGCCAAAGCTCAGGGCACCGTGCAAATAATAAGAATCCTACCAAGATCTCACCCTTTCTACAAAACCCTCATCCTTCAGCCATGGCCTCATACTCCTATGAAAGGATCCACCCTCTAGGACAGTCGGAAAGTGATCCGATAAAAGCCTAGACAATCTTCGTTGGCAAACAGTAGGAAACTCATCCTCCCAATCTGCAGAGAATAAAAATCTGTCTAGCCTAGCCTTCGAAGCAACTTCTTGAGAATTAGACCAAGTAAAAGTTCCCCCTTCCAACGGGAAATCAATCAAACCTTATTTTTGTGCTTTTTATATCTTGAATACATTCTGTTTCGTCTTTCGAATTGTTTTCTTTTGTCTTGCAATATATTGTGTTTACAATGCCATATTTGGGAGGTGGCAGTTGGTTAGGACGTGGAATTTAGTTAGGCCTTGTTTCTTTTACTTCCATATTTCCAAACTGGTTGTATGTATGCCATTTTACCCTGTCATTAGTATACAATATTATTCCTGTTTCTCTTGTATGATGTTATTTGCTCGGGTGGTCGCCAGTTGAGGAATATGAGAGGTCGTGGGAGCAGAACGAGGAATTGGGTCTAAATGATATTGATACCTCATCGGCTGATGACGCATATCACTCAACTGATACAACAATGCAAGGAAAAACAGAAGTATAAATTTCCCTGCTTTCATGGTTGACTTTTTTTTTTTCCCTTTATAAGGGAAAAGGTAAAGATTATCTTTAAGATTGATTTTATGCAGTGCCTTCAATTGTAACTTATGTTTACTTATATAATTTGGATGTAAGCTGGCCCCTTAGCAAATAAAAAATATCATGTCATTGAACTTCAACAACAAATTATGATTGTTGTGTTATCCCTCCACCTCAACTTGAAAGAAAGTGGCTAATATTTTACAAGTGGAAAGAAAAATCTATAATTGGTTAGTATATAATTTTTATTTTTTATTTTTGAGGAAGATGTGGAGTATACAATGAATCAATGGTAAATGATTTTGTAGTGACTACAGCTTTTTTTTTTTTTAATTGTACTAGAGTTCTTTATTGAATAGCTATTATCATAAGTAGCCTAACACGCACCACAGGAGATTTGTCATTTTTCTTTTTACCAACATTTCAATATTCTTTTTATGATCTTGGATATATAAAAATATATATAGAAAAAGATCAAGTTATAAATAGTACTACTTTTTATGTTATTACGTCAATCAATAAATTTTTATTGGATTAACATTTTTAAAATCTTAAAGTTGGATGATATATTTTTGTTATTTTTAATATGCATATTAAATTTTGTGTTAATCATATAGTATTTACAATTTGATTTATAAACTCATGTTTTATGTATAATTTTAGTTAAAAAAAATTTTAAAAATTTGATGATAGTATAATTTTTTATATATGATCATCTTGATATTTTGCAAATATGGGTTAAGGAGATAATTTGTTTCAATGATTAATTTGTCAAAATATTCTTTTCATGAGAAGCTATGAAGTAATGAATAGAGTTGTTCATGGGGTAACTTGAACTTAATCATGGTGTAATATTAAGTTTTATAGACGTTAAATATTTTTATGAATATTTCAAAGTAGACCATTTAGTTAGACATGATGCTATTAATATTTTTGCATGATGCTATTTAATATTTTTGCATGATGCTATTAATCAAGGAAGTCAATACCGTACTAGAGGTTGTAACGGTTTGGCCAGTAATATGATATATTTTAGGTGTCAGTTAATACCGGTGTACCGTTTCGAGTTTATTGTTATTTTATATTTTATACACACACACACACAAAATTTATAGAATCATGTTTATAAGCATATAATATTTCACTGATATTATAATAAATATAAAAGTTTATCATAGAACATTACCTCAATTCAGAACAAATTATTCAAAATTTTAGACTTTAGCATCAATTAAAAGAAAAAAAAAATACAATATAAAAAATAGAAAGCATAATTGTTCATTGCATACTAAGAAAATAAATAATACTAATAAGTTAATATAAATAAGTTACTATTATACTCTTACAAAAATTCAAAATTACAAAACTAAAAAAAAAAAAAAAAAAGAAGCTTTTTTCTATACCGGTTGGTACGCCCTATACCGGTTGGTAATGCCCGAAATTGGTCGGTATGGCCGGTATTTAAACCGGTACGAAACGTTATCGTTTCGATACCGGTATTCGTACTGGTACAGTACATACCGGCCGGTACCGGTACGATATTGACTTCACTGTTATTAATATTTGTCCAAAATATGTATGCTATACTCTTATCACTAAAATAACAAACACAACTAAATTTGGAGAATGAACCCAAAAAAAAAAAACCCGCATTAGCTCATGTCTTTATTATGCAAAATAAGATTTTGTTACAATGCCCAAATTTAGGAGGCATTGTAGCTTATACAATATATTTTAAAAAAAAAAATATTTCTTTTGCTTTTCCCCAAAGTGAAGGAAGAAAGTTGATGAATGAATATGAAGGGTTTAAAAATGAATATCTTTTTAAGCTCTAAACTCATAGCCAATGGAGTTGAAGTTAGTTATTTAAAAGCTAGTGGGTTTGAGCACTGACAATTAGTTGGATGGCAGAAATGATGGTCTCCATCATTTTATGTTTGAGTAATTGTTGTGAAATTTAATTATATCAATTCTTCCCTACAAAAAGAGTATATGGGGTAACGGGAACTAATTTGTGAAATGGGTCTTGGAAAGATCACCATGCCTCCTTACTTTGAGGATTTGACTTGCTGATTGCCGTTGGGAGCAATAAAAGTTTGGATGAAGTAGATTCGATCATCACCTAAATGCAAATCCACCTCTGTTGGATATGCTTTATTTTGATTGTCTAACAAGTAACAAGAGTGAGCTCAAAATATATTATTGTCAGTAGGTAGTAGGAGAAGGGCCCTAACTTGTTATTCACGAAGCCATTCTGATTGACAGGTTGAATAAAAAGTTTTGTCACACGAGATGTGGAAGCATTTTGAGTGAATAACGTGTAATGCGTACTTGGACACGTCATATGTACAAATTTGCAGTCAAACTTTGTCGTAATAATAATAATATATATATATATATATATATATTTATATATATATATATATATATAATAGTAATAATATATACATATAAACATATAACTTCATCCTTAGAAGACTTCATTTTTCATGCAAGACTTTGTCCAATGTATGCAAGTCTTTTTGGCCAAAAATTGTGGACTTTCTCAAGCAATTCTTATTTTTTGTCCCAGGCCATATGTCCTTCTTGTGACACTTGTCACCCATGCAGGTGCAACTTGACATATTGTCCTCTCCCCCCAAACAACATATATCTGGTGGTCAGCAATATATCTGGAAGAAGATAAATTTGTCAATCCATTTTTCACATCCCCCACACTTTTAGACATTTGTCATGAATCAGTCGGCCCCTACCATTTACTGTAAAAAAATTTTATTCTCAGATTGTGAAATATTGCTGCATCATATTAATAGGTCCCTTGTATTCCTAGAAAGGTAGAGGGAGAGCAAGTAAGAAATGAAAAGTGAAGCCATTGTAATATAAGTTTCAGTTTCTCTTATGCCTGATGTAAAAAAGCTGTTGAACCTAATAATATTCTTAAATTTGTTGTATCTTGTTCTGTATTTCATTCCTTACGTAAATGTTATTTTTTATACAATCTTAGCAATTTATGCCATAAACCAGTTCTAGTAAACTTGTCATAATCTTCTTACACCTCCTTTATCTTATAGTTGGTATCAGAGCCATACAGATGAGTTCCATTCCAAACAGCCGCATTTTAACCAGTTTCTCCCTTCTTTGATCAGTATACTTTGATTATTGTCCTGATTAGTATGCTTTGTGATTTATAGTTGCTACTATAAGTGGATCCTTTGTATTTATCACATCAGAACACTGGATTTGATAATCAAGTAGAACACTAAGGAGTTGCTCTAAATAATTTAAAGAACCTAGTTTTCCTGAGTAATTTTGTGGGCGTGTAAGCCTAGAAGTGGCGTCTTTGTCCTGTCATAAGAAGATTGTGACAAGTTTACTAGAACTGGTTTATGGCATAAATTGCTAAGATTGTATAAAAAATAACATTTACGTAAGGAATGGAACACAGAATAAGATACAACAAACTTAAGGATATTATTAGGTTCAACAATTTTTTTACATCAGGCATAAGAGAAATTGAAACTTTTATTACAATGGCTTCACTTTTCATTTCTTACTTGCTCTCCCTCTACCTTTCTAGGAATACAAGGGGCCTATTTATAGGCAATATGATACAACAATATTTTACAATCTGAGGATAAGAAATTTCTATAGTAAATGGTAGGGGCCGACTGATTCATGATAGATGTCAAAAAGTATGAGGGACGTGAAAAATAGATTGACAAATTTATCTTCTTTTGGATATGTTGCTGACCACCAAATATATGTTGTCTGGGGGGAGAGGACAAAATGTCCAGTTTTGCTGCATGGGTGACAAGTGTCACAAGAAGGACATATGGCCTAGGACAAAAAATAAGAGTTGCTTGAGAAAGTCCACAATTGTTGGCTAAAAAGTTTTGCATATATTGGACAAAGTCTTGCATGGGAAGGAAATCTTCTGACGATGGAGTTATATTATTATTATTATTATTATTATATGAGTAGTGTGGGACTGGTGCTTTGTTTGGGGTGTAAAAATTGTCTCCTATATTAACCCCTCAGTGCGAGTGATTAGATTGGTGGCGATAATGATGGTTTTCAGACCCGGATCGTTTATTGAAACGTAAAAGGGAGAGGTTCAAGGTTTTTGAGGTCGAACCGAGGTCGAACCGGAGTCGAACCGTGATGACGTCATAATTAATTTAATAATTATTTTAAATATATATAAAAATATTAAATTAATAAAAAATAGAAAAATTAACTAAAATAGTCCAATTAAAACTATAAATCCATATTTTAGCTATGTCTAATATATCCATTTCAAACCCAAATATGAAATATTTATCCAATAATAATAACTATTTTTTTATTAAAAAAAATTAAAAGCATCAGATTGTCTTTCTAATTTTCACTTTCTAATGTCCACATGACCAGCTATTTAGCTCACATTCACAAACCTAAAAAAACACTAGAAACAAAAGTGATAGTATTTCATAATTTTCACGTGACCAACTATTTTACTCACCAATATTAACTAATAACAATCTATTACTTAAAATTTATTGTGAAAATATTGTGGTAATATTTCATAATTTCTATTTCTTAATATTAAATACTACACGTTTAAAAAAAAAATAAAAAAAAAACACATGATTACGTAAAAAAAAAAAAAAAAATTAAAGTAAGGATAAGAATCTCGCCACACATTTTTCAATTGAGTATTTATTACTCAACTACCACATTTATCACAAATGTATTCGGCCACTGAGTAGTATTCAGTGTTCACATAATCACATAAGAGAGAGAGAGAGAGAGAGAGAGAGAGAGAGAGAGAGAGAGAGAGAGAGAGAGAGAGAGAGAGAGAGAGAGAGAGAGAGAGAGAGAGAGAGCATCTGAAGCGCCGGTGGAGATTGAGGTCGCCAAAGCCGGTGGAGATCGGCGTTTCCCATGTAGCACTCCCTCGTCCACTGCCCCACGGCCGCTCGGCCTCCTCCCCTCTGGGTCAGATCGGCTTGTTCTTCTTGTTCTTCTTTTTTCTTTTTCTTTTTTTCTTTTTTTTCATATTTCTTGTTCTGATTCAACTTTATTGTAAGAATTGGATTTTGGTTTGTGTTTGGATTATGTGAAATGTTTGGATTATGTGAGATGTTTTGATTCAACATTTTCTGTTTGGATATTCTTTTTTCCGATCAAAAATATGAGAACCGCGAGAACCGCGGGGACCGTTCACGGTTCTCAGAACCGTGAGGTCCGACCGCGGGTCGCACGGCTCTGTGCATTTTTCCCGTTGAGCGGTTCTTGATGCTAAAAGAACCGCAAAGGTGAGAGGTTCGAGGTTTTTCCGGTCGGACCGTACGGTCCGGTCTGGGTTTCAAAACAATGGAGATAATGCATCACTACTTCTGCAATAAGGCTTTAGCTTGACAAGTATTCCATAATTCTTGAGACTCGAATTGCATGAATAAGAACAATAATTTGATGATCAAAATCTTGGACATTGAAGGACTGGGTTTTGGAAGGATTTGTGAAATCCATCATAATTCCAATTGTACCAAAACAATCTCAACCCCAAGGTTTGATTTCCTTCCAAATTACCCGGATGGTTTCTATTAGTTTCTATTAGTTTTGTAACCAAGTAATATTCTAGACGAATGAATCCCCCTCACACCTACAACTTGTAGTTCTTCACCACTGAGTGAATGCTATAACTGTAGAGTTACAGCAGCCCAACTTCTGGTTCTTCTTGAAGACTTGAACCCATTTTTGGCCAATTTCACCATTGGTAAGCAAACTTGCACTTGCAACATAACATTTCTAGTTAAAGTAGCACATACGGCCTCTCTATTACCAAATTAAATCAAAGAGAGGTTCTTCCAGATGCAAACTTATTCGACTAAATAAACTTTTCAACCAATGGATAAGCAATCCTTACAGTTGCAAAAGTTCTGCCAAATCAAGAGCAATCGTCTCAGAATCTTCATAAACAAAATCACAATCTTAATGATGATATTTGGTAGCCATCATTTACTTTCTAATATAATAGCATTCAAAAGCAGAATTCCATTGTATAAAATGGCAACATGATAAACACAACTGATCTATTTCTCCCAATTTTACTGACAAAGGAAATGAATCCACGATGACCATCCATCACTCCTTTGAAACAAAATGGTTTATTTTCATATGAGAGGTGCCACAATTTATCCAAGCTAGTCTTTTGATTTACTCATTCCCCACTCTTCCAATCCTCAGATAAATTGGGTGCTTTACAACCTTCTTGTCCTGTCCATCTTCAGTCCAAGCACGCTTGAATTCCTCAATCACATCATTGCTCAAAAGCTCCACACCCTTCTCCTTAGCTGTTTGATATGCTGACCATGATCTTAAGTACGTAAAATAACTATCTAAATCCATTAATCTTTCTGTTACAAATGGAAACGGTCCAGTATGATCAGCTCCATCCACTGGCTCAAATGGAAAATCGATGGTCTCATACTTGTTGTCCACCAATTCACGTGCAGGACCCCAATAAGGCTCCACAGCAATGTTATCATAGGGTTGGAAGACTGCATCGACTGATTCGTTAACTTCTGGCACGGTGTAGCACCAGGCAGCTATGACACCATGAGGTTTTTTGAGTACCCACTTCGCTTGTTGGTAGAAATTAGGGAGATCAAACCAATGGATGGCCTGAGCAATGGTCACAACATCAATGCTTGATTGAGGTGCAATACTGGATTCAAGCTCAGCAATAGACATGGTAGGAGGTGTCAGTTGGTACCTAATATTGGGTAGCCTTGGAGCGAATGCAAGCTGTTTTGGACTTGTGTCTGTGGCTATGACATTCTTGTAGATCCCAGATAGCTGAAAAATAAGGTTGTATTAGAACATAAGTCCACAAAAAGCAAATGTTTAAAATGGAGTTGGATGTATCTACTCAATAACAATGAGCAATTAAAGCAATTTATATAAAGATATAGAGGTAGGCACAAGCACAACCACAGTGCCACTTGCTATTAGGATCCTCTTACTATCTTTTTATTTTAAAATTGATCAATTTGGTTTAAATTAAACATTACAAATCTAAAAATGCATTTTGTATCTTATAGTCCAAGTTCTACATGACATGACATTTGGTATATTATCATATGCCAATAAAATCTTTTTTTATTTTTTATTTTTTACTTTTGCACCGGGTATTTCAAAGTTTTTAACTAAAGACTAATCACTATTCGCACTAGATGAGCCCACGAGATAAAGCGCTGCCCAAAAAATTCTTTTTAAAATGGAGGTAGCAAGACAAATAAAATTTTAATAGTAATATATACTGCACCAAATCAACTGTACCTCGTTTCAATTAATGTAATTTTGTTGACCAGAAAGACCCCCACATAGTTCCTCAAAAAATAAAAAAGAAAGACCCCGCATATGCAAAACAAATTTGTTACAATTTGGAGGGATGGAAGGGGAAAAGATAATCTTTACCTTTTCCTTTATATAGGGGAAAAAAAAGGTCAACCATGAAAGCAGAGAAATTTATACTTCTGTTTGTCCTTGCATTGTTGTATCAGTTGAGTGATATGCGCCATCAGCCGATGAGGTATCAATATCATTTAGACCCAATTCCTCGTTCTGCTCCCACGACCTCTCATATTCCTCAACTGGAGACCACCCGAGTAAATAACATCATACAAGAGAAACAGGAATAATATTGTATACTAATGACAGGGTAAAATGGCATACATACAACCAGTTGGAAATATGGAAGTGAAAGAAGCCAGGCCTAACTAAATTTCACGTCCTAACCAACTGCCACCTCCCAAATATGGCATTGTAAACACAATATATTGCAAGACATAAAAGAAAACAATTCGAAAGACGAAAAAGAATGTATTCAAGATATAAAAAGCATAAAAATAAGGTTTGATTGATTTCCCGTTGGAAGGGGGAACTTTTACTTGGTCTAATTCTCGAGAAGTTGCTTCGAAGGCTAGGTTGGACAGATTTTATTCTTTGCAGATTGTGAGGATGAGTTTCCTACTATTTGCCAACGAAGATTGTCTAGGCTTTTATCGGATCACTTTCCGATTGTCCTAGAGGGTGCATCCTTTCATAGGGGTATGAGGCCGTTTAGAATTGAGAACATGTGGCTGAAGTATGAGGGTTTTGTAGAAAGGGCGAGACCTTGGTAGGATTCTTATCATTTGCATGGTGCTCCGAGCCTTGGCATTTTAATTGCTTTTGAATGTATTGATAATAGATTGAAGACAGGGATTCCGAGGGTGTTGTGTAGGTTGGATGTGGAGAAGGCATATGATCATATGAATTGGGGTTTTGTTATGTATATGTTGCAGCAATGTGGGTTTTCAAATAAATGGAGAAAATGGTTTATGTGTTGCATTTGTATGGTTAAATTTTTCATTTTGATTAATGGGAGTCCTTCGAAATTTTTTTGGAAATAGTAGGGGGCTTAGGTAAGGAGATCCTCTCTCTCTGTTGCTCTTTGATGTTGTTATGGAGGCTTTGAGCTGTATGTTGGATGTGGCTGCATTTGCTTGGCAATTTTCGGGCTTCTCTATAGGTTCTTCACCTAGTACTTCATTGATGGTGTTTCATCTTTTATTTGCAGATGACACTCTTAATTTTTGTGATGTTGATCCTAATCAATTAGCTACTTTGAAGGTGATTCTGACTAGATTTGAGGAATATCAAGTTTAAGAATTAATTTGGGGAAATCAAAGTTGGTTCCAGTTGGAGAGGTACATAATCTGGATGTGATGGTGGGGCTGTTGGGTTGAAGACACTCTTCCCTTCCTTTGAAATATTTAAGACTTCCTTTGGGCGCTAAATTCAAGGAATTGTCAATCTAGAATCCTATTTTAGAAAAAACGGAGCAAAGACAGCAGGATAGAAGAGGCTATAAGGGGAGTAAGGTAGCTCTTATTAAAAGTACCCTCCCCCTCTTTCCTACTTATTTCCTTTCCATTCTTCCTATACCTAGGAAGGTTGCTAATCACATGGAGAAATTACAGAGACATTTTCTTTGGAGTGGTATTAGTGGTGACTCTAAACTACACCTAGTGAAACAGGCTAAGATTTGTAAGCCAATACAGGTTGGGGGGCTAGGTATAAAACGTTTGAGAAGTTTTAACTCTGCTTTGTTGGGCAAGTGGTTATAGAGGTATGGTTTTGAGATGAAGAAGGGTTATAGAGGCAAAATATGGGAATGTTTGGGGCGGTTGGTGTACGAAAAAGGTGACAAGTCCATATGGTGTTAGCCTCTGGAGGCTTAGTAGAATTGGCTAATTGAACTTCTCTAAACTCCTGCGGTATGATATGGGTGATGGTACTAGAGTGAAGTTTTGGAAGCATGTGATGTGGGGATTGTTCTCTTAAAAAGGCTTTTCCAGAACTTTACTGTCTTAATAGGGTAAAGGACTAGTCCATGGAAAAGGTTATGGGTTGGTCTAGTGGGAGTATTCATTCGAATTTTCCCTCTTTTGATCGGTTTATGGATACTGATTACTCTTCAAAAGTGAGGGAGGTTGGCCTTAATAAGGTTTGTTGGAAGCTAGCAAGGAGTAGAGGTTTTAAGGTTAGAGGTTTTTATCTTTGTTTCTACACTCCTACTCGCTCTTTCCCTTGAAGTTTGGTGTGGCAATCAAAGGTTCCTCCAAGGCTGGCTTTCTTTTCATGGTCAGCTTCTTTAGGTAAGATTCTTACAACTGATAACCTTCACAAAAAAGCGTATTATTGTTCTTGATTGGTGTTACATGTGTAAGAGGTGTGGGAAGTCAGTGAATCATCTACTTCTTCATTGCTCTATAGCTTTTGAGATGTGGTCCATGGTGTTGTGTTTGTTTGGACTTCAGTGGGTTATGCCTCTTAAGGTAATTGAGTTGTTTGAGGCTTGACAAGGTAAATTTAGGCGACATCGCAGTATAGATTTTTGGAGACTTGTGCCACATTGTTTGACGTGGTGTATTTAGAGTGAAAGGAATGCTAGAAATTGAGTCCTTTTTCTTACATACTCTCCTTGATTAGAGTATGGCTTTGTCTCATTTTTCTTTGTTTTTCCCTTCCAAATTTGCTTGATCATTGTAATTTTGGTCCAAGATTTTTGCCCCCATAGTACATCCCTAATGTACTCGGGTTGGCTATTTTTTTATTAATAAAATTTTTCGTTATCTATAAAAAAAAAATGGTTTGGATGAGGAGCCATGAACTATGAAAAAAAATACCTCCCTTTGACAGAAGAATTATCCGTCCTAGGTGAAATCCTCAAATGGGTAAAATATTTACTGTAGGTACTAAATAAATTATGTTTTAACAGAATAGACAAAGATTTCTATGAACCAAAACTTACATGTCAATTGATGGTCATCTTTAATATCTTCAGTCACTGGCGCAATGAAGGAATTTGCTAGAGCATCATCGAGTATTAAAGTCCATGGCTCTTCCAAACTCAGGAGCTGCAAAACATGAAAGGGATACCTTAGTCGGAAAACAAGCTCAAAAGTAAAGCTGACACCACCCCTCAAAAGCCACGCCAACCAAGATTTTTTTCCAGAATATTACTTCACATGGTTCCTTAGAAAAATAAAAAAGAAAGATGCTAAATTATGTTACATTTCATTAAGCCTATGACCAACTTCAACTTTGGGACCGCCTTGTTTCTTAGCAAAAAAAAAATTCATGATTGAGAAGATCCGACTTCACTGGGAGGATAGCTAAATGGGAGACTCGGTTAGGCTTATTTGACATCAGATACAAGCCAAGAAACTCGGTAAAAGGACAAATACTGCAGATTTTATCGCCGAATTCTCTCCAAAAAGTGAGGATGTTGTCTGCGTAGTGGAGGTCAAGCCGTGGAAAGTATTTGTGGATGGCGCGTCCAATACGGCTGGAGCGGGGGGCTGGGGTCGTGCTCATTACCCCGAAGGGCATAAAGTTGGAGCATTCGTTCAGACTGGGCTTTAGAGCCTCTAATAATGAGGCTGAGTACAAGGCACTGTTGGCCGGGCTAAGGGTCGCCTCAGACTTGGGGACTAGGGAGGTGGAAGTATACTCAGATTCTCGGCTCGTAGTGAATTAAGTATTAGGAAGTTTCGAGGCCAATGATTTGCGGATGGTCGAGTATCTATAGGTGGTGAAACAGGCTTTAGGCCACTTCTCAAGTGTGAAGGTAGAACAAGTTCCCAGAGGACAGAACCGCCACATCGACTCCTTTGCTACATTAGCATCCTCAATAGCTAGCGAACTACCCCGGTTGGTCAGGGTAGAACTGGTGAAAGAACCGAGTATCGGAGTAGGAACAAAGGTACTGTAAGTTACCACCACCGAGAGGTGTTGGATGAATCCTATCATCGAATTTTAAGCTGAAGATCGGGTGTCGGCGAACAAAAGGGAGGCAGCTAGAGTACGACGGGACGCCCCTCGCTATTGGCTATCTTCAAACCAGAAATTTTATCGGTGGTTTTTCGGGGGGCCTTATTTACAATGCTTGTATCTTAGCCTGACTGAAGGTTTTCTAGTCAAGCTCCATGAAGGTGTGTGCAACAGTCATGCTGGTGGAAAATCATTGGCCCACCGGACAATGACTCAGGGGTTTTGGTGGCCGCAGATGCAAAGAGATGCCTTGAATATGCATGGAGATGCGAACAATGTCAAAGGCACGCATCAATGATCCACCAGCTTGCCGGGAACCTAAACCCTGTTAGCAGCCCGTGGCCCTTCGCTCAATGGGGGTTGAACATAGTTGGGCCTTTTCCTCGGGCAATCGGTAACCAAAGATTTGTGTTGTTTGCAGTAGACTACTTCACGAAGTGGACAGAGGCGGAAGCACTGGCGAACATCCGGGATGTGGATGTCAAAAAATTCATATGGAAGAATGTCATAACAAGGTTTGGGGTGCCAGAGTCATTCGTGTCACATAATGGGCTGCAGTTCGACAGCAAGGCCTTTCGCGAGTTTTGTAGTAATTTCGGCATACGAAATCGGTACTCTACCCCAGCATACCCGCAAAGTTATGGCCAAGCTGAAGCCACAAATAAGACTATCGTTAATGGACTAAAGAAGAGGTTGGATGGCGCCAAAGGCAGATGGGCCGAGGAATTTCCGAGTGTCCTTTGGACATACAGGACAACCCCGAGGAGATCCACAGGAGAAACGCCTTTTTCTCTGGCTTTTGAGGCAGAGGCCATCATCCCAGCAGAGATAAACCTATGTAGTGCACGGGTAGCAGAGTTCTCCCCAGTCGAAAATGATAGATTGATGATGGGACAGCTGAACTTGTTGGAAGAGCGTCGCAAAGCAGCGACAATTCGGTTAGTAGAGTATCAGCAGAAGCTCGCCTGGAGGTACAGTAGAAATGTGAGGAAAAGGGAGTTTGTCGTAGGGGATCTAGTGCTACGAAAAGTTGTAGGGAATACACGAGACGTTAACACAGGGAAATTAGCCCTGTCTTGGGAAGGGCCCTACTGAGTAACAACCATTGCCGGCGCTGGAGCGTACTACTTGGAGGATTTGAAGGAGAAACCGCTGTGCCGACCATGGAATTTTTGTAACCTTAAAAAGTTTTATTACTAATCGTTCTCATTCCAGGGGGTGAACTTGATGTAATCTTGCGTCAATACGTGCCAATATGACAATACCTATTCACTTTCCTACGCTAAACCACATTTTTATCTATTTCCGATCAACAAATATGGAAAGAATCACGAGAACCTCCACACCATATTTTAAGGACAGAAACCTACCCTCGGTTCGATTTTTATCACCGAGCAGGTGGAAACCTTAAGACACCATATTCTAAGGACAAAAACCTGTCCACGGTTCGATTCCTATCACTGAGCAGGTGAAAACCTTAAGACACCATATTCTAAGGACAGAAGCCTGTCCTCGGTTCCATTCCTATCACCGAGCAGGTAGAAACCTTAAGACACCATATACTAAGGACAAAAACTTGTCCTCGGTTCGATTCCTATCACCGAGTAGGTGGAAACCTTGAGACACCGTATTCTAAGGACAAAAACCTATCCTTGGTTCAATTCCTATCACCGAGCAGGTGAAAACCTTAAGACACCATATTCTAAGGACAGAAACCTGTCCTCGATTCGATTCCTATCACCGAGCAAGTGGAAACCTTAAGACGTTATTCTCTAAGTACAATAACCTATGTCTCATTTACACTCTCTATCGGGCGGTTGGAAATACTACATTATGAAGGGTAGGATGGGCGGACTAAGTAAGCTCAGCGGCTGCCAAACAGGCTTGTTGCATGAAAAAGCAATAAGAAGGAAAGAAAAACAAAATACACGCATTCATGTCACAATGATAGAAATTAAAACAAAACAGTACGGTTTAAAACCATTGAAACAACAATTAAATTGTCTCATCGCCACATCCCGACGATCTGGGTTTACTTAAAAATAAAATACAAAAGAAGTAAAAATAAAAATAAAAATATAAATATAAAGAGTTGGCTTCACACGTTGGGGTCGGAGGGAAAAATTTTGGGCTGAAGGTTGTTCGGTCAAATCCTCGGCAAACTGAAAGGTAGGGGGGGTCTGATGCTGAACACCTTCATCTTCGGCAGGGACATTACTGGTGGCTTCCAAATCTACCATCTCCATATGAGAATCTATTGCCCGCACGAGGTCCCTCATGCTCAGTGTATCCTCATCCTCGCTGCTTGTCCGGCTCTGCACAGGTTGAGGGTTGGCCGGGTAAGGAATCTGCTTAGTATCTTACAAAGGGGAATCCTCGGCTACGCCCACAGCTTGCAGGGCAGCCAACCACCCTTCGCCAAACCCATGCTGCCGAGCTTGATGAATATGGGTTCCACTGAGTTTTCTACCTCCGTGAAACCTTCATTGTACCATTTCTCCTCGCAAGCTTTAAGGCCATCCTTCAAGGCGGTGATTTGGTCGGCTAGAGCCAAGTTCAGACCGTTTGCCTTCGCCAACCCGAGCTCCGTATCCTCCAGTTTGGTCGCCATGACTCCCAGCTTGTTTTCTGCCGCTTGCCGAGCCCTCTCAGCATCTACCGCCTTCCTCTCCGAAGCATTGGTGGCTTCTTCTTTCTCCTTAGCTAAAGCCTCCGTGGTGGCCCTCAACTCCCTTGCCCGGTCAGTGGCCTTAGACCCCTCCTTCAGCCTCCAGTCTATAATAGAAGTCAATTGCGTCGCCTACAAAGATAACAACAACAAGGTGATAAGGTTAGATGAATTCCTACACATCATGTGGCATGATGAGGAGTTAGAAAATTTTT
Source organism: Castanopsis chinensis (assembly GCA_032878915.1). Classification (NCBI taxonomy): domain Eukaryota; kingdom Viridiplantae; phylum Streptophyta; class Magnoliopsida; order Fagales; family Fagaceae; genus Castanopsis; species Castanopsis chinensis. The sequence goes on from JAVQMG010000109.1 coordinate 12,435,952, forward strand.
TACCGCAATAGTATGCCATTGCAACCGTCTGGCAAGTGACTCGTCGTCACCGCCAGAATAAATGTGGACATCCTCGGGAAGCAGAAGGCCTTGCACTAAGCTTTGGGCTACACGTCCCCCATCACTTTTGTCCCATTGCTAGACGCTAGCGGTCGCCGGTAAAGGTTCACCGCCGGGCCGAAAAACGTGCCGCCAACCAACTTCGGGTCGAGATGAAGACACCACGTCGGCACTGATTTGAGTGGTTGGTGGGGTAACAATCGGCGTCTCCTGGATCCTCGGGCCTCCCCTTGGGCGGGGTGGGGTCTTCGACAACGCGTTGCCAAGAACAGGTACGTTTTTCTCAGCAGCCTGTTTCCTCTTTCGGGCTTCGCCAGCGAGCTGAGGGGCCTGACTCGTACCTGTAGGGGATCGAGGCTGGGTGGCGGGGCTAGTCCTAGGTATGAACTGGGAGAGGTAGCACCTACTAGTTCGGCGGCTTCTTCCTCAGCAACCAGGTTAGCGTTGGCCTACAGTTCAATGGCTTCATGTCCCTCTCGATTTTGAGACACGCGCTCAACAGATTCGTCCCTGACTGGTGCGATGTCGTCTGCAGTGGTGTAGCGGGGGCCAGACTGGTGCGATGTCGTCTACAGTGGTGTAGCGGGGGCCAAGGTCTCGGGCCTCGCCAACTGTGAGCGTGGGAGGTAGAAATTTCTTGTGCCGAACGTCTATATACGACAAAAGGGGGCTATTAACTAAAAGCACGTAGCTGAAGTTTTGCCAAATGGAATACACGGGGCTGACGCCGATGATCAGATGGGACGCCCTGAGTTGCCCGTCGACATGCATGAAGATCTCTGATCGAAGAACGAAGTTGAGGTCTCACGCGTGGATAACCTTGATGTCCGGCAAAAACCTTTTCAATTCTGCAACAAGTCCAAAGAGATCGATCAGTTGAATGCACAAACAAACATGAATCTAAGATAGGCCAAGGGTTTCGATACCGACCAATGTCGCGTGGCGAAAGCGGGCAAAGCAGCGCCCCGGCGAGCCAGTTGCCACGCACCCGGACAAACTCCTTTGCTGAGTTCCTATTAGAATCAGGTAGGCAGGATATGAGCCGGACCCGCATATCCCTAGTTTTTAAATAATAGTCACTAGAAAAGTTCCCGCACAGTTTGTACGTGAAATTGATATCATGGTGATTTAACTGCAGCTCGAACAATTGGTTCAATCGGCTAACACAACTAACAACCCTATAAAAGTTGAGGGGAAGTTAGTCGGGGCAAAGGCCGTAGAACCCTAGGGTACTCATAATGAGGGGGTCTATGGGAAACCTTACCCCTCCCTCTAATATGGACATTAACGGAAAAAAGATAGTGTTCTGGCCAATGGCCCTCTCGAGAGCAATGTCGCCCTCATTACAGTACGCGATATCGACGTCCCTTGGGATACCAAGGTCTCTCTAAAACTAGCCAAGGCAGCCCCCAGGGTGAGAAGATGGGAGAAACCCATTTCTAAAGTAAGAAGCAGGGAGGAATAAAAAAAAAAGAAGAAGAAAGAGGTGGAAAGAACTTACTTGGGGTTCTAAAAGAGTGAAGAACTGGAGTGTTTATGCGCAAGAGTAGAATGCTCGGCAGAGAAGATATTGAAAGCGAGAGAATGTAAAAAGTGAAAAGAGGACCTGAAAGGGGGTATATATAGGTATGAAGGCATTAAATGAAGCTAGGAGCGGGAAAAAACCCTCCCAGTTTTCTTTTTCTTGGATAACCTCCCTTTACACGTGGGCACGGCTTACGAACCGTCAGACAATTACCAACCATCTGACGGTTCGCCAACTGACGGGATATAATTATAGATGTGACAGCCTGGCACTACGCGACTTTTGAAAAGTCTGTGACAGTCACCCTGACCACGCATGAAAAGGGTGACCGGTAGTTTCGAGGAATTGTCACCAAGATTCGAACCATTGTTGGCTCGTCCCCGATAACCTGCCCGTCGAAATCGACGATGACACTCGACCCTCGAAAACCATGATTCATTGCCAAGACCCGTGCATGAATCAAGGGGGGGCTATTGTACGGACGACACCTTTCCAGGCCTATTTGCCCAGAGGCCCATGCTACGGACAACACCTTTCCCAGGCCCATTTTCCCAGAGGCCCGTGGAAATGACAGCTCGTGTATGGGCCTGACACTGACCAGGCCATCTAACTCATTCGAGACCAACCTGGTGCTCACCAAGAATCCAGAACTTGGGAATAGAACCATTCACAGCATGCCCCTTAAGTGTGAAACTTCACCACTCTCGACAATCACGTCTCCCGGTTTTGGTCATACTCGGGTGCACGGCATTGCCTGAGATCACCGGGCACCGAACCTACCAACGGAACTAGTTCCAAGGCCACTATCGTCTTCTCTTCACCACCTAACCTCCAACTACGAGAAACGGTAGTGGACCTTCCATCCATCGTCTAGGGAATGCCCTCGCCTGGCAACAGACCTAGTGGTGGAACCAGTTCCAATGCCACTATCATCTTCTTTCCCTCATAATTAAACGTCCACTAAGGAGAAACAGCATTGGACCTCCCCTTCCACTAACCTAGAGAATGATCGTGATAATCCCATGGACTGCGGCTATAAATAGGAAGGAAGGTTCAATGGAGGGGGTTGGGCAATGAAAGGAGAGAAAGAAGGGAAGAGGATTAAGATATTTAGGATGCCAAGCAAAGAGTCACCCATTGTAGGAAATCCATAAACTCATAACACAAATAGATTGTGAGCCCAAAATATCTTGGAGGCCCAACTGTGATATTTAGGGACGCACAACACAATTTCATAGCAAAAAATTTGTAACGTGACATTGTAATCCAAAAAACATTTAATTTTAAGAGTCAAATGTGATTCTTGTACAAAAGTCGTGACCTAAATACCCCATGGCAAAATCCAAGTATGGTATTTCATGAAAGCTTGGATTGAGAGGGGATTTTGTAAAAATTAGGGGGGGGTCATACTCATTTCACAGTATTATTAACCCCAAAAAAAGAAAAAAATATGAAAGAAAGAAAGAAAGACAGGAAAACAAATTAAAGTGTCCTTGATTTTCTTTTCACAATAACACAACCAACACAGCCTATCCCATGGCGGAATAAAAAATTAAAAAAAGAAAAAAGATATGAAATGATATGAGAGGGAATAGAAGCCATTGCTAACCTTTACTAATAGATTAAACGCATTGCCTGCATATCTCATGGTGGTGGGTGTGTATTCTGATGGGCCTACTGAAGGTCCTTTGCTATTTGTAGTCTATTGAGGAGTAAATGACCGACTTAGTCCATTAGCGAAGACAGGGCCGCGTTTCGTATATTTGGGCCAAGTCCTCAAAATTGAGAGTGCATCATTCTTTGGAGTGAGAACATAACAAATAGACAAAGAGAATACATATCCCTTTGAATCTCTATAGATGAGTTTTTGGGTGGAAATGAGCAATTAGCCCCAATTTCTTAACAATATAGTTAGTAGGCACCGTTTTGAAACTATATAGCTTACTAACATCTCGACTCTCAGAGAGTCGATTTCGGGCCTACAAATCGAGTATTTAAGGGTCGATTTACAGGGTCTGATCCGTCTAATGTGGCATTTATATCCACGTGGAGTCTACTTGGAAATCGAGTTTCTAAGACTCGATTTACAAGCAAAAAAAAAAAAATTAATCTAAGTCTTTCACACCCCATTCCTAGAAATACACATCCTACTGAGCAAAAACCACCACACAACAAAAAAAAAAACCCCAAGCGCGGCGGCCTGGGTCGCGTGCGACATGGGCTCCTCGGCCTGGGTCGCGCGCGACCTGGGTCGCGCGCGACCTGGGTCTCGCGCGGCGGCCTGGATCCATCACCACCACCATCTACATGCAGTCCACAAACCCAGGAATAAAAAATAAAAAAAATAAAAAAAAGGCTTGCAGATCAGGTGAGAGCGGAGAGAGGGGGGAGAAGGTGAAAAAGGAAAAAAGAAAAAGAAGAGGGGGGTAGAAGGTGAAAAAGGAAAAAAGAAAAAGAAATGAGAGAGCAGGAGAACTTATGTATAAAGTGTAAATCGAGTCTTTAAGACTCGATTTCTAAGTGGCAGCCACATGGAAAAACTGCCACATTAGACCAAATTAGACCATGAAAATCGACACTCAAAGAGTCGATTTATAGTCCGAAATCGACTTTTTGAAAATCGAGATGCTAGTAAAAAATATAGTTTCAAAACGGTGTCTACTAACTATATTGTTAAAAAATTGGGACTAATTACCCATTTCCACCGAATTTTTGCCATTTGCGTAAGACAAGAACGGTCAATGGAGCACCCTCAAAAAAGAAAGAAAAAAAAAAAAAAACATACAGAAAGAATGGGTATCAAACTTTTTATTTTGAGAAAGAGAATGGAGTCCGAGTATCACCTTTTTTTAGAAAGAGAATGGAGTATAACTTGACAGCTGTACCATTGGTGAATATCTAATCCTGCAACTTGACAGCTGGGCCAATAATCAAGCGTCTAACAAATTAAGACAATATGCTCAGTAATTTGAGGTGTCAATACCTCAAATAAATCTTACTTTTCCCCGTTACCAAACAACTCCAATCTCTATGAGCAGTTGCCAGGTATCACCGGATTTGAAGCTCCGTGCCCGGAACCGGAACCGGGTTCTCGGGAGTGGACCAGCTCGAATCGAGAGTGTACCCAACCCAGTGTTTGGGTAATTGGTGGGGCAGAGGGATGAAGATTTCTCCGGCATTTGGGCTCGGCTTCGGCTTCGGGTTTTGGGGGTCTTCGGCGAATCCGAGAGAGCGGAGCTTGTGGGCAATGCGTTGGATAGCGGAATTTGGGAGGGTATGGGTATCAGAGGTGGAGCTCCGAATGAGGAAACGGGTTTTGCGGAGTGGTGAGTGTGAGGGGAAGAAGGGGAAGGGGAAGGGGAAGGGTGATTAGTCAGTGACAGTAAGGGGGTTTGAAGGGAAAGTCACCCCCAAAATCCTCAATCGCATCATTCTGACCTCCTACTAACGATTACACAGCCAGTATCTCAGTCGAACTCGCACACTCGGTGTTGGCGAGTCAAGCCCAATTGAGGACACTGCCGAGTGGGAGGGAAAATGATATGAGCCATTCATTTCAAGCGTAGTCGAAGACGTAGAGCGAAGGAGGCGCGGACACATCACACGTGCAATGGTGCACATGGTTGTGGTGGCGTCGAATCCGGTTTTGATCTGTCGGGTCGGATCTGTCGGATATTTGGGGATGTTTGGATACAGGGAGAAGGCGAGGTCTATTTGGCTCTTCTTAAGTGTTGACACGTTAGATTCCTGAGCGGCCATTGTGTGCTTTATTATTTGGCACTTTCTTATTGTACCAGCTGTTCAGATTGCAGGAATTGAATATGCGAGTGATTTCCGTTTAACTTCTTTGAACTCTTTTTAACTATCAGCCTCCAAATGAAGGTGGGAATGGGCAATTAGCCTCAATTTCTTAACAACATAGTTAGTAGGCACCATTTTGAAATTTTATTTTTTACTAGCATCTTAATTTTTAAAAAGTCGATTTTGGACTATAAATCGACTCTTTGAGTGTCGATTTTCAAGGCCTGATTTGGTCTGATGTGGCAGTTTTTCCACGTGGCTGCCACTTAGAAATCGAGTCTTAAAGACTCGATTTACACTTTATACATAAGTTCTCCTGCTCTCTCATTTCTTTTTCTTTTTTCCTTTTTCACCTTCTACCCCCCTCTTCTTTTTCTTTTTTCCTTTTTCACCTTCTCCCCCCTCTCTCCGCTCTCACCTGATTTGCAAGCCTTTTTTTATTATTTTTTTTTTCTGGGTTTGTGGACTGCATGTAGATGGTGGTGGTGATGGATCCAGGCCGTTGCGAGAGACCCAGGTCGCGCGCGACGCAGGCCGTCGCGCGAGACCCAGGCCGTCGGGCGAGACCCAGGTCGCGCGCGACCCAGGCAGCGGAGCCCATGTTGCGCGCGACCCAGGCCGCCGCGCTTGGGGTTTTTTTTTTTGTTGTGTGGTGGTTTTTGCTCAGTAGGATGTGTATTTCTGGGAATGGGGTGCGAAAGACTTAGATTAATTTTTTTTTTGGCATGTAAATCGAGTCTTAGAGACTCGATTTTCAAGTAGACTCCACGTGGATATAAATGCCACATCAGACGGATCAGACCCTGTAAATCGACCCTTAAACACTCGATTTGTAGGCCCGAAATCGACTCTCTGAGAGTCGAGATGTTAGTAAGCTATATAGTTTCAAAACGGTGCCTACTAACTATATTGTTAAGAAATTGAGGCTAATTGCCCATTTCCACCTCCAAATGAATTAATTGTGAGATTGAAAAGTGCTTTTTCAACTATCAACCTCAAAATTTCAATTTAACGACAACTAGTTGGTGGTCCTACTAGTTGAGTATTTTAATTGTGTATATGTCATTGTCAATAAATAATAATTGCTTAGGAGCTGAAGATAAAGATGGTCTATCGAGTCATTGTCAATAAATAATATTTGCTTAGTGAGCTGAAGTCATTGTCAATAAATAAAAATTGCTTAGTGAGCTGAAGATCAAGATAGTCTATCGAACCAAAACGAAAGTGTGTATATATATATATATATATATATATATATATATATATAAGGAGGAAACAAATATATGGCAAAGAAAGAGGAAAAAACAAGAAGGCCAGAACAATGGAGGGCAGCAATTTTCATTCCCAAGGGTTAGTTCAAATCTTTTTGCATTAGCCACTAGTTTTTGCTTTACATTTTTCTATTTATACGCCCATGAGTGCTACTACTTCAAGTCCATCATTTTTGTTATTAATTTTTCATTAAAAAAGAAGAGGTGTGTGTCAATGACTCATATCTGCTCTAGTAGGCGAATTCAAATCTTCTGTCCCACTTTTCCTGCTTCACTCTATACTCCACCAATAAAAATTTACCATGTATTCACCTAATTAATTAAATACTATAATTAATTGACTTATTAATGCTACCGTTATTAATTAGTAGTAGTATTTAATAAATTAGGTGAACACGTAGCAAGTTTTTATTGGTGGAGTATAGAGTGGAGTAGAAAAAGTGGGACAGAAGATTTGGACTCCTAGTAGGCACTTCTAATGGGAGTCCAAATCTTCTGTCTCACTTTTCCTGCTCCACTGTATACTCCACAAATAAAAATTTGCCACGTGTTCACATAATTAATTAAATACTACTATTAATTAGTAAATGTATCATTAATAAGTCAATAATGATAGTATTTAATTAATTTGGTAAATACGTGGCAAATTTTTATTGGTGGAGTATAAAGTGGAGCAGGAAAAGTGGGACAGAAGATTTGGATTCCTTCTAATGGTTTACAAAACATTTGAGTTTATGTCACACCTTGCATCTTTATTGCAAGTTTATTAACAATCTACATCTTTGACAGTACATCCAAAAGAATCTAGAACACTACTACAGCTTCTTTTTTTTTTTTTTTTTTTGCCTTTTATTTTGACATTATGTTGCTCCTCTTAATTACTTATTACTTAAGTTTTTTGTTGACTCTGTTCATGCATATACCATAAATTATAATTCGCAAAACTTGATACTTGAATTAACTTCTTGCGTCAATATTAGAAGATAAATCAAAATCAAGATAATAAGACTCTCTTTTCCCTATGATTCGGATTTATAAATGGAGTCATTGTGTACAGGAAACCATATTTTCTGGGGGTAACGATTAATCTTGACAAAGTTTTCAGAGAAGAAAAAAACTCGCACACAGCAAAATAAAATCTTTTTATAATTGATAAAGGTGAGAAACAAACAGAGAGAAAATAAATATAAATTAAAACAACAATTCAATAGGAGCCAGCAAAATAAAATCTGGGATTTAAATGCATGCAAGAACACAATAAAAATAATATTATTCCATCATTATCAGTGAACACGGGATTCAATATGAAGTCTTTGACACAATATTGAAGGACTCAGAAAATTTTTTAACTTGCACCTCTAAATTAAATATGAGCATTAATTTAGTTACAAGCAAAATCTTTTGTTGGAAAATTTAATATCATTGATATACCTTCTGCTCACTCGTCAATTGCAAATTCACAAATATTGCATGTAATATGAGACAATGAGACGACTCCATGTTTTTCTTCTATTTGTCACAGTCAACAGCAACTCGATTCCTCCACCACGGTCCATACTGCTTTGGGCTTTCTCATTATGGTGCTACTTACCCTTATCCAAGTCCGGTTTCAAAACTCTGACACCCCGTTTCATACAAATGGTGGAATCATGTTTTCTTTTATTGGATGTGCACTCGGTTACTCTATAACATTGGCATAGATAAGCCAACCAACTCTCAACACAAGTTACCTCCATATAGGCAGTAATGTGTGCGTCATTTTAGGCACTTCTGCCTCTGGCTTGCTAGTAGAGATCCTTCTACCTCCCTTGGGATTCTTCATCCTTGCCATTTGTGCATTAATGTTGGCACGGTTACTTTGTGTCTCACACCAAGAGATTCTCCAATGCTTTCGAGAAATTATCCAATCAATCAATCAATCTACCTCAGAGGCATTCAAAACATTGTGTGGCTGGGTCCGAAATGGTTTCCAATCACTAAAGCAAGCAGCTTCCAAAGCATTTAACAGTTCTTCATGATATCAGGTAAATAACCCCATATATTTCAATCAATTCATGCCTTTATCTTATGTTAAAAAATCCACATTAATATGCTCATATCAATTTAAGCTTCCGCAACAGATGGTTGTTTATGTATATTTTGAATGTCACAGATGTTAATACACTGCGAGGATAGTGGAAAGTGCCACGACTTTCGCCAAGAATATTATCTATGTTTCCTCAGTAAGCTAATTGCTGATGAGAGAAATAAGGAAGTGACTCGTGTACTAATATTACAAGAAAAATAATGAGATTTATCAAATTCATGTGTTGATGATTGCTTTAAATAATACAAGCTGGAGAGGGTCATCACTTTAGATGTGATCTATTGTTCCCAAATTTTCTATTTTTTTAGTTTTGTTTTCTTATCGTTGCTATGGTAGAATGAAACTCGTTTCCCCAATTTTAATCTAGATATATGACGCACGGCATTTTAAAAAGCCAATGATCTTAAGAAGACCTATATAAACCACACAATCAAATAAATGACACAAGTCTCACATTTGTTTAAAAATTGGAGATTAGAAGATTTAAATGGGAGGAGATCTTATCCCAAATTGGAACGCACAAAGATGATATGGTATGATAATGTAGTTTAATAAAGAAACAGAACCCATTGCTCACCTAATAATAATAGTTTCAATGCAGTTTCTTGTGGTAAGGCTGCAGCTACCCCACTATCATTGAGGGTGCATTGAAAATGTTGGCTGAGAGCTTGGTTTCAAACTTTCAATGATATTTGTAAAATTTTGAAAAATTAGATCAAGCAAGAACTAAGAGCAGGTGTTCTTACGTTCCCACAAAAAAGAAAACAGTTACCCCGATGTAGACCACTTCAAAACCAATTAAAATTAGAACTAATGTGTTCCATTTAATTGGTTGGAATAGTAAGTTCTGATTCAATCCAAATGATCTTTTCAAACTAAGCATTATTTTAAAGTTCTATCTATAATATTTCTCTGCACATGATTTAAAGTTCATAAGCTCTCACATTGGCGGGTATGAGAGAGGTGATTGGTAGGCACGGAGTGTAGAAGGGATCTACAGTACAAAAATTACTAGAATCAAGGAAATCAAGAAAAGAAGAGAGAGATTGGTTTCGCATAGCAACCAACCAATCCAATAAAGTTCTAAAGAAAAATAACTTGAAATTTGGTATGGACCTCTCATTATCTTCAAAACACCTACTATTTTTTTCCCACCAAAGACACGGGGAACAATTAACCCGGACCCTTGTCATGGTTGCACTAAGCCTGACCTCTTAGTTGCACATTATTTAATAACCCAAAAAAACAAAAATGTTTTCTTTATAAGTGTACTAATCGAATCCATACAACTCTGCAACAAAAAGAGATGCTAGACTAAGTAGGACTGCTTCAACGCATATGGTTGAATTAATACTGACACAGTCATCTGGAAACATTTATTGAGCATCAGTGTATCTAGAGAATAAGAAATCCTAAATATGTTCTTGAAAAACAAAATTGTATTGTAATATTTGGGTAGATGAGCTTTTAATGAATACAAGGAACCAACAGACTTGACAAAATCGATAATCAACATTTAGGACTGGATTTGTGAACAGCCTATCTCCTGGCACAAAACACAAAAGCAGAAAGAAGAATATGATATGATGAGGTAATTGAAAGAAGAAACAAAACCTACGGAACATAGCTCAACGCATTGTACGAATAACTTAAAGCCTGAGCACTGAGTAGCGGTGTTCAGAAAAGCGGACCTTGTACCGGGCGTCGGTGAGGAAGCCATCAATCTCGGGCTTTCGTGGCGGAGGAGACCCAGCTGCCTCTGCTTTCCTTCCTGTCAATTGTGTCGTGAATTTGTTGAGGAAAGGGGATTTTTTTTCTTCTTCAAAGGAATGGAGTAATCGTGAGTATTATTAGGCGACAGAGCGGGCCTGTTAGGCTCCACAAGATACTGGGCCTTTTTATTTAATCAAGGCCTTTATGTTGAGACTCACAAAAAAAATAAAAAAAGATGAGGGTTTATTTTGGGAAAAAAAGAAAAAAGAAATAATATTAACACCTATTTTTAGCGCTGCCAACACTATATTGCTATTCTGTAAAGTCTGATAGTAAAATAAATAAAGTAATTTTTTGTGATATCAGATTGCTAAATAACAAGTGGGAGAGAAGTCAAGGCAAGAAGATCTCTTCCAAGATTTGCAAGTTCAAGACCAAGTGATGCATTGGGAGTATTTTTAGGGCATTTCAGCAAATGAGACAAAAATACAAGGCACAGCTGCAAATAGTATGGCATGAAAACAAAGGTACAAAGCCACTAGGAGAAAAAGGCGCATAATAAAAAATAGGCTAAAATATAAAGAGTAAGTAGGAAGGGCGACATGTCGAAAACCTTAAAGAAGTGTTTGAAATACTACGATGACACCTTCTGCGTCTCAATGCCAACAAGTGCACTTTTGGTGTGGGCTCCGGCAAGTTTCTGGGATATTTGGTCACAAGACGGGGTATCGAGGTAAACCCCGAACAAATAGAAGCCATGAAATGTCTCAGATCGCCGAGCAATCCGAAGGAGGTTCAGAAATTGACCGGCATGTTGGTTGCTCTTAACCGGTTTATCTCTAAATTCGCTGATCAGTGTCGACAATTTTACCAGCTTTTAAAGAAATGGAAGTGGTTCAAATGGGATGAGGGGTGTAATAGAGCTTTCTGTAACCTAAAGGCATATTTTGAATGGGTTCCAACGTTGACGGCCCCGGAACTCGGGGAGGATCTGTATATGTACCTCTCGGTATCTGAGCATGCAGCCAGCGTGGTGCTATTGAAGGATAATGGCGTGCAGTTACCGATCTATTACATAAGCAAGACATTTGTAGACGCCGAGACAAGGTATCTACCACTAGAAAAGTTGGTGTTGACTCTCGTACAATCTACTCGAAAGTTGCCCCATTACTTTCAGGCCCACATCGTCTATGTTCTAATTGAATATCCCCTTCAATCATTACTGAGAAGATCCGACTTCACTGGGAGGATAGCTAAATGGGGGACTCGGCTAGGCTCATTTGACATCAGATACAAGCCAAGAAACTCAATAAAAGGACAAATACTTGTAGATTTTATCGTCGAATTCTCTCCAAAAAGTGTGGATGTTGTCTGCCTAGTGGAGGTCAAGCCGTGGAAAGTATTTGTGGATGGCACGTCCAATACGTGACAATAGCCGATAGTTGGGGGAGGCAATGCTATACTTTTAACCAAAATGAAATATTACAACCATCCTGTACTCAAAGAGGGAAAATTGCAATTTACCTTTAACATTTAATAAACTCAAGCAATAATGAAAGAAACTATCATACAAACACCAAGAAATCAAAATGATTACACCACAACAAATCAAATATATAGAAAAACTTCTAATGTTAGAAGAAAAAAAAACCCTCGACATGAATAAATATTAGAAAAAATTACACCTTTCTTCCCTAATCTTTCACCTAATTTACAATGTCACCTTGAATTTTTGAAATACACAATTGACCTCCCAACGAAAGTAAGTTAAAATATTAAAATAAAATTTTGTCAAATTTAAAAGGCACAACTTATATTTTAGCCTATTTTTTCTTATGCACTTTTATCTCCTAGTGGCTTTATACCTTTGTTTTCATGCCATACTATTTGCAGCTGTGCCTTGTATTTTTGTCTCATCTGCTGAAATGCCTTGAAAATGCCCCCAATGCATCACTTAGTCTTGAACTTGCAAATCTTGGAAGAGATCTTCTTGCCTTGACTTCTCTCCCACTTGTTATTTAGCAATCTGATATCACAAAAAATTACTTTATTTATTTTACTATCAGACTTTACAAAATAGCAATATAGTGTTGGCAGTGCTAAAAATAGGTGTTAATATTATTTCTTTTTTCTTTTTTTCCCAAAATAAACCCTCTTCATTCTTTTTTTTTATTTTGTGAGTCTCAACATAAAGGCCTTGATTAAATAAAAAGGCCCAGTATCTTGTGGAGCCTAACAGGCCCGCTCTGTCGCCTAATAATACTCACGATTACTCCATTCCTTTGAAGAAGAAAAAAATCCCCTTTCCTCAACAAATTCACGACGCAATTGACAGAGAGGAAAGCAGAGGCAGCTGGGTCTCCTCCGCCACGAAAGCCCGAGATTGATGGCTTCCTCACCGACGCCCGGTACAAGGTCCGCTTTTCTGAACACCGCTACTCAGTGCTCAGGCTTTAAGTTATTCGTACAATGCGTTGAGCTATGTTCCGTAGGTTTTGTTTCAATTACCTCATCATACCATATTCTTCTTTGTGCTTTTGTGTTTTGTGCCATGAGCTAGGCTGTTCACAAATCCAGTCCTAAATGTTGATTATCGATTTTGTCAAGTCTGTTGGTTCCTTGTATTCATTAAAAGCTCATCTACCCAAATATTACAATACAATTTTGTTTTTCAAGACCATATTTAGGATTTCTTATTCTCTAGATACACTGATGCTCAATAAATGTTTCCAGATGACTGTGTCAGTATTAATTCAACCATATGCGTTGAAGCAGTCCTAATTAGTTTAGCATCTCTTTTTGTTGCAGAGTTGTATGGATTCGATTAGTACACTTATAAAGAAAACATTTTTGTTTTTTTGGGTTATTAAATAATGTGCAACTAAGAGGTCAGGCTTAGTGCAACCATGACAAGGGTCCGGGTTAATTGTTCTCCGTGTCTTTGGTGGGAAAAAAATAGTAGGTGTTTAGAAGATAATGAGAGGTCCATACCAAATTGCAAGTTATTTTTCTTTAGAAATTTATTGGATTGGTTGGTTGCTATGCGAAACCAATCTCTCTCTTCTTTTCTTGATTTCCTTGATTCTAGTAATTTTTGTACTGTAGACCCCTTGTACACTCCGTGCCTACCAATCACCTCTCTCATACCCGCCAATGTGAGAGCTTGTGAACTTTAAATCATGTGCAGAGAAATATTATAGATAGAACTTTAAATCATGTGCAGAGAAATATTATAGATAGAACTTTAAAATAATGCTTAGTTTGAAAAGATCATTTGGATTGAATCAGAACTTACTATTCCAACCAATTAAATGGAACACAGTAGTTCTAATTTTAATTGGTTTTGAAGTGGTCTGCATCGGGGTAACTGTTTTCTTTTTTGTGGGAACGTAAGAACACCTGCTCTTAGTTCTTGTTTGATCTAATTTTTCAAAATTTTACAAAATATCATTGAAAGTTTGAAACCAAGCTCTCAGCCAACATTTTTAACTGCACTAAGAGAGAATGTCTCCTAAAGTTAAAACTATTGTTGTTTCCTGCACAGCTTATTTTTATGTTCAAATCTACAATGGTAAAGAGGACTATAACATTTATTAAAAAAAAAAAAAGAAGTAAATTGCAAGCAAACATCAAGGCTTGGAAAAGTAATATTTGATGGAGGTATAATCTTATCCTTCCACTTCGAGCACCCAGATAAGTATGAGAGGAAACTTCGAAGGATTGAAAATTGACAATGTTAAATATAAACCACTCACATAAGATCAAGATTTTTAAAAAATTTTTAATTTATAAAATTACTAAAAAGAATAAGTTGATGAAGGCCTTGTAGATGCGAGGACAACACCAGTTACACCACACTTTATTATTATCTCATTTAAATTTTTGTTTATTGAACTTTGAATATCAGTCATTCAAAGATTTTAAAAACGCAACTGTTAAATGATGTTTTTCTTTGTGTGGGAACAAGAATTTTCTTGGCCATTTCCTTTTTCCCTCTCATATTGGGGAGACAGATTTGTATCAACCATAGAAATGATTTGAAAACAAAACTCAAACTAAAATTTTTTTGAAATTAGAAATTTTTTAAACAATTGATCACAACTAAAGCGACCAACTTGTCCAGCTTGTACTATTTAAATAATCATCAACATATATATTTGATAAATCTCATTGTTTTTCATTTAGTACATGAGTCAGTTCATTTTTTCTTTCACCAGCAATTATCCTTACTAAGGAAACATAGCTAATAGATCTTGGAATTGTCATAGAACATTCAAAACATATATAAACAACAGATTACAAGGTCACTTACTTTGACATCTTAAGTATCTTCTAAGTGTTGATATGAAGACTAATTAGGCGCTAATTACTTCCATTTTCACCACTTGTCTCTGTTGAGTTGGCAGCTGGCATTGAAGAACTATTGATTGGTCTGGAAATTGCTTTGATGCGGTGATTGGAAGCTGTCTTGGAGCCAGACGCACAATTTGTTGAATGCATTTGAAGTAGCTTCACTGATTGTGTTGAATGCATTTGAAGTAGCTTCACTGATTGATTGGAGAATCTGTGAGTCATAAAGTACCCATAAAACGAGGATGGGCAATCCTAAAATGAGGACAAGCAATCCAAAGGGGGGTACAATAATCTGTAGCAGCAAGCCACAAGCTAAAGCTCCAAAAATGATGCACACATGCCTAAGTATAGGGAGGTATTTTGTGTTGGGATTTAGTTGGCTTATCACTGCCAATGCTGTAGTGTAAAAAAATATGGCTATGACAGAAGCCGACATGGTTGCACCATGCGTTTGAAATGGGTTGCCGGAGCTTTGACCCCTGACTTGGAGGAGGGTAAGCAGCGACATTATGAGAAAGCCAACAGCAGTATGGATTGCAATGCGGGAATGGGGTTCTTGTTGACTGCCACAAATAGAAGAACATGGAATTGCCTCAGATTAGATGCAATATTTGCGACTATACATGCAGTTGAAGAGTTAGCACGAGGAAATTAAGCAAATATCCATGACATTCCATTTGTCAACAAGAATTTTTGCTTTTAATGAGATTAATGCACCTACAAAATTTACAGTTGTATAAGTTAATTTATTTGTTGAGTCTTTCAATATTGTATCAAAGACTTCGAATCAAATCTTCCGATCACTAATGTTAACCTCTTCTCTTGTTCCTATGCTTACATCTAATATTCTTCTTGAACAAAATAAAGAGAAGTTATCTGATTTTATATTACTGTCTCTTACCGAATTGTTTTTGTAAATAAAAAAAAAAAAGAAAAAAAATCCCCTCCATTTCTTTCACTCCTCTGTCTGCCATTGTCTTACTCTCCTAGGGGTGTTTGATTTGCTCCAAGTTTTCTTTTCTCATAGTTTTCTTCTTCTATTAAAACTAGGATACAGTTTAGCAACAAAATTGGTTGTAGCTTAAGGCTACAAACCTTACTCAGTATCATTAACAGTACTACATATTTTGAAAATCTAACAATTAAATTGCATGTTCGTTACGCTCTTAATACACATGTGAAATTTTGTGTCAATCGGCTATTATTTACTATATGATCTACATGATTATATTTTATGCATAATTTTAAATTAAAAAATTTGTAATTTAAACAATTTATTGATGACATATTTATTGAACTATAATTTTCTAGAAATTTTGCAAGTACGGAGGATACAAGAAGAAATTGTAATCTAATGGTGGATTTATCAAAATTTATCTCCAATAAAAGAAAAATTAAGTAAGATTATAGCATTAGGCTGTAACCAATGACTCAGAGATAAATTAATTGGAAATGGTGTTCAAAACATGAGGAACAATTCATTTATCCTTTTGAGGGTAAAAAAACAAACCTTTTGTATCTTGATTTTTATCCATCTTCTAATATTGACCTACCAAGTTGATTGAACTTTCAAGTCTTGGGAATTATGTTTTCTGGTCAGTCACCTCAAATTCAACAAAAATTCTATTAAAACTAAGTTGTTAGAAATCTGGTTCATAACAGACAAACTCAAATATTTTGGTGAAAGACGATTCATTAAAAACAACTAAATAGGAACATCACTAAATAAGAACATCATGTTCAGGACATGTCCAGTAACCTTATTGAGAACGTCCCCTAACACTTCAATCAATTCACAAACTCAAATATTCTGTAAACAATTAGCAGTGCAGGTAAGCTGTAAGTCCATGCACAATCGTCAGGCTTAAACCAAAAACAGAGCAAGATCCCCTGCAACATCACAAATAATGTCTATCCCATTCCATTCCTTTATAATTTATTCGACGCATCATATTATAAACTAGTAAATGAATTCTTGGTGATGAAACTACCAAAGCAATAAACTTGTTGTAGGAAATGTAAAACAAAAACTAGTGAGTAGAGAATTCGACTAACCCGTCCGGTTCGGGACGAAGATTGCTGTGCCGGTTCCCCATTCTCTCTCTCTCTTTTTGTTATGTGTAACTTCGTAGAGATGAAATCTTAGTGGCTTAGTGTACCACTTCTTACAAAGGATGATTCTGCAGAGCTGACGGAAACAACCTTCAAAGCGTATTTTTTTTTATTTTAACGTTTTCTGAAAGGGCTGTTAAGTTATATACCCACAAGTGAGTCTACAGTTCCTATGAACAAAAAAGAGTGGATGGATATGAGGATTATTCTACAGTTCCTATGACGGAAACAACCTTTACGTCATCGGGTTTTCCACATATCCCACACACTCTTTTTTGTTCATAGGAACTGTAGAATAATCCTCATATCTATCCACTCTTTTTTGTTCATAGGAACTGTAGACTCACTTGTGGGTATATAACTTAACAGCCCTTTCAGAAAACGTTAAAATAAAAAAAAATACGCTTTGAAGGTTGTTTCCGTCAGCTCTGCAGAATCATCCTTTGTAAGAAGTGGTACACTAAGCCACTAAGATTTCATCTCTACGAAGTTACACATAACAAAAAGAGAGAGAGAGAATGGGGAACCGGCACAGCAATCTTCGTCCCGAACCGGACGGGTTAGTCGAATTCTCTACTCACTAGTTTTTGTTTTACATTTCCTACAACAAGTTTATTGCTTTGGTAGTTTCATCACCAAGAATTCATTTACTAGTTTATAATATGATGCGTCGAATAAATTATAAAGGAATGGAATGGGATAGACATTATTTGTGATGTTGCAGGGGATCTTGCTCTGTTTTTGGTTTAAGCCTGACGATTGTGCATGGACTTACAGCTTACCTGCACTGCTAATTGTTTACAGAATATTTGAGTTTGTGAATTGATTGAAGTGTTAGGGGACGTTCTCAATAAGGTTACTGGACATGTCCTGAACATGATGTTCTTATTTAGTGATGTTCCTATTTAGTTGTTTTTAATGAATCGTCTTTCACCAAAATATTTGAGTTTGTCTGTTATGAACCAGATTTCTAACAACTTAGTTTTAATAGAATTTTTGTTGAATTTGAGGTGACTGACCAGAAAACATAATTCCCAAGACTTGAAAGTTCAATCAACTTGGTAGGTCAATATTAGAAGATGGATAAAAATCAAGATACAAAAGGTTTGTTTTTTTACCCTCAAAAGGATAAATGAATTGTTCCTCATGTTTTGAACACCATTTCCAATTAATTTATCTCTGAGTCATTGGTTACAGCCTAATGCTATAATCTTACTTAATTTTTCTTTTATTGGAGATAAATTTTGATAAATCCACCATTAGATTACAATTTCTTCTTGTATCCTCCGTACTTGCAAAATTTCTAGAAAATTATAGTTCAATAAATATGTCATCAATAAATTGTTTAAATTACAAATTTTTTAATTTAAAATTATGCATAAAATATAATCATGTAGATCATATAGTAAATAATAGCCGATTGACACAAAATTTCACATGTGTATTAAGAGCGTAACGAACATGCAATTTAATTGTTAGATTTTCAAAATATGTAGTACTGTTAATGATACTGAGTAAGGTTTGTAGCCTTAAGCTACAACCAATTTTGTTGCTAAACTGTATCCTAGTTTTAATAGAAGAAGAAAACTATGAGAAAAGAAAACTTGGAGCAAATCAAACACCCCTAGGAGAGTAAGACAATGGCAGACAGAGGAGTGAAAGAAATGGAGGGGATTTTTCTTTTTTTTTTTTATTTACAAAAACAATTCGGTAAGAGACAGTAATATAAAATCAGATAACTTCTCTTTATTTTGTTCAAGAAGAATATTAGATGTAAGCATAGGAACAAGAGAAGAGGTTAACATTAGTGATCGGAAGATTTGATTCGAAGTCTTTGATACAATATTGAAAGACTCAACAAATAAATTAACTTATACAACTGTAAATTTTGTAGGTGCATTAATCTCATTAAAAGCAAAAATTCTTGTTGACAAATGGAATGTCATGGATATTTGCTTAATTTCCTCGTGCTAACTCTTCAACTGCATGTATAGTCGCAAATATTGCATCTAATCTGAGGCAATTCCATGTTCTTCTATTTGTGGCAGTCAACAAGAACCCCATTCCCGCATTGCAATCCATACTGCTGTTGGCTTTCTCATAATGTCGCTGCTTACCCTCCTCCAAGTCAGGGGTCAAAGCTCCGGCAACCCATTTCAAACGCATGGTGCAACCATGTCGGCTTCTGTCATAGCCATATTTTTTTACACTACAGCATTGGCAGTGATAAGCCAACTGAATCCCAACACAAAATACTTCCCTATACTTAGGCATGTGTGCATCATTTTTGGAGCTTTAGCTTGTGGCTTGCTGCTACAGATTATTGTACCCCCCTTTGGATTGCTTGTCCTCATTTTAGGATTGCCCATCCTCGTTTTATGGGTACTTTATGACTCACAGATTCTCCAATCAATCAGTGAAGCTACTTCAAATGCATTCAACACAATCAGTGAAGCTACTTCAAATGCATTCAACAAATTGTGCGTCTGGCTCCAAGACAGCTTCCAATCACCGCATCAAAGCAATTTCCAGACCAATCAATAGTTCTTCAATGCCAGCTGCCAACTCAACAGAGACAAGTGGTGAAAATGGAAGTAATTAGCGCCTAATTAGTCTTCATATCAACACTTAGAAGATACTTAAGATGTCAAAGTAAGTGACCTTGTAATCTGTTGTTTATATATGTTTTGAATGTTCTATGACAATTCCAAGATCTATTAGCTATGTTTCCTTAGTAAGGATAATTGCTGGTGAAAGAAAAAATGAACTGACTCATGTACTAAATGAAAAACAATGAGATTTATCAAATATATATGTTGATGATTATTTAAATAGTACAAGCTGGACAAGTTGGTCGCTTTAGTTGTGATCAATTGTTTAAAAAATTTCTAATTTCAAAAAAATTTTAGTTTGAGTTTTGTTTTCAAATCATTTCTACGGTTGATACAAATCTGTCTCCCCAATATGAGAGGGAAAAAGGAAATGGCCAAGAAAATTCTTGTTCCCACACAAAGAAAAACATCATTTAACAGTTGCGTTTTTAAAATCTTTGAATGACTGATATTCAAAGTTCAATAAACAAAAATTTAAGTGAGATAGTAATAAAGTGTGGTGTAACTGGTGTTGTCCTCGCATCTACAAGGCCTTCATCAACTTATTCTTTTTAGTAATTTTATAAATTAAAAATTTTTAAAAAATCTTGATCTTATGTGAGTGGTTTATATTTAACATTGTCAATTTTCAATACTTCGAAGTTTCCTCTCATACTTATCTGGGTGCTCGAAGTGGAAGGATAAGATTATACCTCCATCAAATATTACTTTTCCAAGCCTTGATGTTTGCTTGCAATTTACTTCTTTTTTTTTTTTTAATAAATGTTATAGTCCTCTTTACCATTGTAGATTTGAACATAAAAATAAGCTGTGCAGGAAACAACAATAGTTTTAACTTTAGGAGACATTCTCTCTTAGTGCAGTTAAAAATGTTGGCTGAGAGCTTGGTTTCAAACTTTCAATGATATTTTGTAAAATTTTGAAAAATTAGATCAAGCAAGAACTAAGAGCAGGTGTTCTTACGTTCCCACAAAAAAGAAAATAGTTACCCCGATGCAGACCACTTCAAAACCAATTAAAATTAGAACTACTGTGTTCCATTTAATTGGTTGGAATAGTAAGTTCTGATTCAATCCAAATGATCTTTTCAAACTAAGCATTATTTTAAAGTTCTATCTATAATATTTCTTTGCACATTATTTAAAGTTCATAAGCTCTCACATTGACGGGTCTAAAAGAGGTGACGACTGATAGGCATCCTTACCCCCAAATTTTTTTTTTAAGTAATGAGTTTTATTGACATAAAAAAAAGAAAACCCCAGTACACAAGGAGTGTAAAAGGGTCAATAGTACAAAAATTACTAGAATCAAGGAAATCAGGAAAAGAAGAGAATGATTGGTTTCGCATAGCAACCAACCAGTCTAATAAAGTTCTAAAGAAAAATAACTTGAGATCTAATATGAATCTCTCATTATCTTCAAAACAATTACTATTTCTTTCCCTCCAAAGACATCACATTAAGATACGGGGAAGAATTAAACATATATGACATTTTGATCACGTAGATAACCTGCGCCTTGCCATGGAAGGCACTTGCCATTGCACTAAACTTGACCTCTCATTTGCACATTATTTCATAACCCAAAAAAAGAAAAATGTTTTATTTATAAATGTTTAATCGAATCCATACAACTCTGCAACAAAAAGAGATGCTGGACTAAGTACGACTGCTTCAACGCATATGGTTGAATTAATATTGACACAGTCATCTGGAAACATTTATTGAGCATCAGTGTATCTAGAGAATAAGAAATCCTAAAAATGTTCTTGAAAAACAAAATTGTATAGTAATATTTGGGTAGATAAGCTTTTAGTGTATACAAGGAACCAACAGACTTGACAAAAATCGACAATCAACATTTAGGACTGGATTTGTGAACAGCCTATCTCCTGGCACAAAACACAAAAGCACAAAGAAGAGAATGGTATGATGAGGTAATTGAAAGAAGAAACAAAACCTACAGAACATTGCTCACCTAATAGTGATAGCTCAACGCATTGTACGAATAACTTAAAGCCTGAGCACTGAGTAGCGGTGTTCAGAAAAGCGGACCTTATACCGGGCGTTGATGAAGCCTTCAATCTCGGGCTTTCGTGGCGGAGGAGACCCAGCTGCCTCTACTTTCCTCTCTGTCAATTGTGTAGTGAATTTTAGTAAAGGGGATTTTTTTTTTCTTCAAAGGAATGGAGTAATCGAGAGTATTATTAGGGGACAGAGAGGGCCTATTAGGCTCCACAAGATACTGGGCCTTTTTATTTAAACAAGGCCTTTTATGTTGTGACTCACAACAAAAAAAAAAAATGATGTGGGTTTAGTTTGGGAAAAAAAGAAAAAAGAAATAATATTAACGTCATGTTGCTATGTTTAGCACCGCTAACACCATATTGTTATTTTGTAAGGTCAAGTAGTAAAATAAATAAAGTAACTTTTTATGATGTCAAATTGCTAAATACTAAGTGTGGGAGAAGTCAAGGACAAGAAGATCTCTTTTAAGATTTGCAAGTTCAAAATCAAGTGATGCATTGGGGGCATTTTCAGGGCATTTCAGCAGATGAGGCAAAAATACAAGGCACGACTGCAAATAGTCTGGCATGAAAACAAAGGAATAAAGCCACCAGGAGATAAAGGTGCATAATTAAAAATAGGCTAAAATATAAATTGTGCCTTTTAAATTTGACAAAATTTTATTTTAATATTTGAACTTACTTTTGTTGGGAGGTCAATTGTGTATTTCAAAAATTCAAGGTGACATTGTAAATTAGGTGAAATATGGGAAGAAAAGTGTAATTTTTTCTTGTATTTATTCATGTAGAGGTTCCCCCCCCCCCCTAACATTAGAAGGTTTTCTATATGTTTGATTTGTTGTTGTGTAATCGTTTTGATTTCTTGGTGTTTGTATAATAGTTTCTTTCATTATTGCTTGAGTTTATTAAATGTTAAAGGTAAATTGCAATTTTCCCTCTTTGAGTACAGGATGGTTGTAATATTTCATTTTAGTTAAAAGCATAACATTGCCTCCCCCAACTATAGGCTATTGTCACCTAACTATTTGAGAGGATAAACGAGCCGAGCAGTAGTGTTGCGCCATGGGCTATGCCTGAGGACATATAGGAGCCCAAGGATAGTCAAAAGGTTTGATAAGTTTTGGGGTCACTGAGCCGAGGATAAGGAAAGATAATAACAAACTAGTGGTAGCTCCTAAGGAAGCCAAGCTTCCTCAAGAAAGCATTGTGAAAGGTTGGAACCCAGCCACCTTGAGAATGCTGTGCAAGAGGTAACCATTCTTTTGAGGATAAACTTTAAGGAAAGAAGCCAACAATAAAGGAAGAAATATCTAGGAAGAAGGCTTTTACCACCACATTAATTGCTTTGCATCTGACCAACTTGCCTCCACTTATGTAAAAATGACACCTGAACAGTGGTAATTCAATTTACAATTATTCCCAAAACCTCCAAGAGGTTTTGGATGAGACAAGCATCCAGTAGATCCCCTATAAGATCAACAAGTGGAAGGCTAGGATGAAGAAGGATAGGACTATATAAGGAAAAGGCCTTTACAAAAAATGGGGCATGTAATCGGGAGGAGGAGAGAGAAAGAAAAAAGAAAATTGTATTCATATATTCTAGATTTATTATAAGAGCACTTGATCCTCAAACTTAATAGAGGAGTGTAGTTTCTTTCAAATTATGTCTCTAATATTATTAATATGAATCCAATCATCTATGGCCCTTATTTAACTTGCTAAGTTGCCTTCCTGTTAAGCCCACACTCTGATAAATATATTGTTTTGAGCTCTTTGGGCTATTATCCGTTGTTCTTGGTGGGTTGTGGTTCAAATCGAGTTCTTACAATTGACACTGTTTATGGGAAATTATGGGAAACGCTTATAGTTTAAACCAGGCATGGTGGGTTTTGGACCAAACTGAGAAAAATCTATGAGATCTCAACGGGAGGACCAGCTTGTTAACCTTGAAAGAAGGAGAGATCGTGAAGTTAGCATGCACACAACCCACACTAGTAGGAGTCACTCTAAAACCGGGAGTCATATTTCGTATGGGGAAGAAACTATGAACCTCAAATTGGAGATAGACTATTTGCTCAGAAAATTATGTCATAAACAGAGAGTGGCATCTCCTTCAAGCTCAGGATCCGAATCAGGGGGAGATGGCAGTTACAGACCAAGGTCTAGAACATCTCCCAGCGAATCTGTTTCCTTATCTTTGCGGTGGGATAGGAGAAACGATATTACAAGAAGAGGGATAAGAGCCCAATCCCTAGGAGCATGGGGAATGATGCAATGAGCAAAGCCTTGTGACAAATTTCCAAATCACCATTTACATGTAGAATTGATAAGGCTAAGCTCCCCCATTGATTTATGCAACCCACTTTTATGATTTACAATGGGAGGACTGACCCAGTCAAGCATGTCAGTCATTTCAATCAAAGAATGGCTATTAATTCTAGGAATGAAGCTTTGATGTGCAAGGTTTTTCCCTCTAGTTTAGGACCTGTTGTAATGCGATGGTTTGATAAGCTTAAAGAAAGTTCAATTAACTCTTTTCAAGAGCTCACAAGGGCTTCCGGTGCCCGTTTTGTTACATGCAATAGAGTTTCTCATCTCTTAGACTCCTTATTATCTATGGTAATGAGAGAGGGAGAAACACTGAAAACCTATTTGGATAGATACTAGGAAACATTTAATAAGATAGATGGAGATTTGAGGATGTCGCAATTAGGACATTCAAGGTCGGCCTCCCTACCGAGCATGAACTGAGCAAATCCTTAATAATGAATCCTACGCAGAGCATGCACCAACTTATGGATCAGATTGATGAGCACAAACGTGTCAAAGAGGATCAGCAGCAAGGGAAGAGGAAGGCAAAGATTGTTCCCCCTGACCAAAGAGAAGTTAAGCCAGAGAGGTATAACAACAACCGACCTAGGAGGGATTTTGCTAGGCATGCTGGTAATTCTGGTTCGCAGGTGGTTAGTTTAGTGTTCAAGGAGCCCATCCATTAGATCCTTGAGAAGATTAAGCTTGAGCCCTACTTCAAATGGCCAAACAAATAGGGTGTGACTCTGTCAAACGCAATCAGAGTCTTTATTGCCAGTATCATTAGGATCACGGGCATACCACCAAGGATTGTAGAACTCTTAAAGTGACTATTTGGAGCAATTGGTCAAGGTGGGGAAGTTAAGGCAGTTTATGTATCAGCCTTCAGGGCAAGGAAGTCAAGTTGGCTCAACATATCAGAGAGAATCTATCTCTAGAACATCCCTGGGTATAATCAATGTTATTTTTGCAAACCCTAGGTCGGATCAAACGATCCCTTTATGAGGTTATGTCCATAGCAAGGCTAGATACTGAGTGCTCGATTCCTGAATCTAAGCGAGGGAGATCGAAAGTTTGACCCACTTTGAGCTTTTTAATGAAGATAAGGTCAGAACTTATCAACAGCATAACGATGCCTTAGTGGTAACCCTTCGAATTAGAGGATATGATGTCAGGGGGAATTGGTAGAGCAGGGCAGTGAAACAGAGATTATGTACCTTAACATTTACTGAGGACTTAATCTAAAACTTAAAGATTTAAATAGTTATGATTCTCCTTTGATGGGGTTTGATGGGAAGACGGTCATTCCCAAGGGCCTGATCAAATTGCCTATTCAGATAGGGTCAAGGATGGTTGAAGTTAGTTTCATTGTGGTGGATGCTTATTCACCCTATACTACTATTTTGGTAAGATCATGGCTCCATGCTATGGGTGTCGTTTCTTCAACTTTGCATTTGTAGGTGAAGTATCCCTCGGAGGGGGCATGTCGGGGAGTTGGTTGGAAGTCAGGCCATGGCAAGGTAATGCCTGGTTGCTGCTATTAGGCATCTTTCCGAGGTGGGCACCTTGGATATCATATAAAAAGCCTTATAGCAATTGGCAGAAGTAGTTGAACCCCTAGATTTTAAGAATGAGGAGGTAAGGTATGAAGAGCTAGAGAGGGTTATTGTGGATACCGATACTAATAAATATTTCCAAGTTGGGTTCAGCTGCCTCCTTGGGAGAAAGAGGAGTTATTACTTTTTCTTAGAAAAAATGTCAATGTTTTTGCTTGGAGTGCGTATGAAGTTCCGAGGCATCATCTTAATGTGAACCTAGCAATTGTCCCTAAGAAGCAACCACCTCGGTGCTTCTCTAAAAAGCATGTTGAGGCTGTTAAGGAGGAAGTGAATAAACTTAAATGTGCAAGGGCAATCAAAGAGGTCTTCTATCTAGAATGGCTGGCTAATACAGTGGTAGTGAAGAAGAAGTCAGGAAAATAGAGGGTTTGTGTGGACTTTGCTTATTTGAATAAAGCTTGCCCCAATGATCTCTTCCCGATTCCCACGATTGACCAATTGGTTAATATAATGGTTGGCCATCCTCAAATGAGGTTTTTGGATGTCTTCTAAGGATATCATCAAATACTACTAGCTTTGGACAATCAGGAGAAGACTGCCTTCTTGACTCCCACTGGAAATTATCACTACCGAGTGATGCCTTTTGGCTTGAAGAATGCTGGATCTACTTACCAAAGGATGGTGACTAGAATGTTTGAGTCTCAACTAAGAAAAAACGTAAAAGCATATATAGATGATATGGTTGTGAAGAGTAAGGTAGCTATTGAGCACTTAGTTGATTTGGGAAATGTATTTGAGATACTAAGGAAGCATAAGTTGCATCTTAACGTTTCAAAATGTTCATTTGGCGTCAGTTCTAGCAAGTTTTCTCAGCAACCAATTATATTGAAAAAAAAAAAAAAAAAAACCTGTCTTGTATAAAAATTTGAAAGAAAAAAAAAACTAATGTTACAATTAATGACATATCAATATGCCAGTTAACATAAATAAAATAGAAAGAATGGCGATCATCTGTTACGTGTAAGTTTCCATAAGTATTAGCCTTAAAAGATAGATCAATCTAGCAAAAGTGCAAGTTAAATCCTTAATTCGTACTTAAAATGACACTCAAACCAACAAAATAAATCCACCAAGTAAACAAATTAAGAATATCTAAAATTCCATTAGAAATTTTTGGTCCATAAATTGTGATATTATTCAATTTCAATAAGTACAATTTTTTGCAATTGATTAGGCATTTGAAAACATCTCTCAAACCCACAAAATAAACCCATAATGTAGACAAATTAAGAATATCTAAATTCCATTAACATTGAACTTTGTAATTCATGGTTTCCCTAAATGGTTATATTATCAACTTAAACAAGTAGAATCTTTTTACATCAATACTAAGGACTTACCATTCACAAAAGCTTAATGAAATTTTAACCATTTGATCTTTACTTTTACAAAACAATTCTCCTTATTAACATCAGTGGGAGAAATAAAGTCGACATAAGATTCAAATAACAAACCACCACTTTCATATCATCATAAATAAATAAATAAATAAATAAATAAAAGTGGGAAATTTAACCATTTATATTCATTTTCTCTTTATAAAACCTGGCCTGTCCCAAAAGCCTCAAAAGATGGGTACTGGACAATTATGCTCTAAGGGTCCATTTGGTTGGAGGAGTGGAAAAGTGGAAGGATAGAAAAGATTTAGTTTTCCCTCGTGTGTGTTTGGTTGGAGAGATGGAAAAGTGAGAGGGTGGAAAACTCTTTTGTTTAGTTAAAAAGAAAAGTGGGAGGATAGAAAATGTAGTTTATATAAATGGACTATTATACCCTTATTACATAATAGGTAAGAAATAGGTTTATTTGTAGTTATTAAATAATATAAAATTTACCACATCATACATATAAATTTATGTTATTATTATTATTATAATGTAAAAATTACAATAGTGTACTTGCATTAAAATTCATTAAAAATTATAATTTAAAAAAAAAACGTGGTCAGCAACTGGGCAAACTTTACAATAGTGTATTACATATTATAATGTAAAAATTACAATAGTGTATTATATATTCTTAGCAACGTGGTCAGCAACTGGGCAAACTTTGCACTCATTAAAAAAAAAAAAATTTATCTAACCATTCAACATGGTCAACAATTGGGCAAACTTTCTTCACCTGGGCAATGCACCATTCAACCAATACTTCACTTGGGCAAAAGTCATCATGTCATAGGTGAGATAAATAAAGTGAGGGATAGGTGAGATGAATAATGAGGGTATTTGTGTAAAGTGCATCGCACTTTTCCCTCTCAGTTTTCCTTCCAAATTGGGAGGATAAAAAAAGTGAGCCCGGAGGGAAAATTTTCTTCCTTATTTTCTGTATCTCTTATTTTCTCTCCTCAACCAAACAGTGAAAAATACCATTTTTCACCTTATTTTCTTCTCTCTATTTCCATCCTCCCTGTTTTGCACCCCAATCAAACATACCCTAAGAGATACCACCTACTTAAGAAACACGGACAAGTAATCAATGAGTGAAAATTACTATATAGTCTCGGATTAGGTGGACTCACCCCTTTGTGAGAAGGAGGAAGCACAGCCCACCATTCAAACATAAAAGCTTATTGAACTTTGTTTCTCATCATAAGAAAAAAAAAAAAAAAAAACCATAGGCTTCGAGAATTCGAGAGAACTTATTGGGCAGTGCAGTTGGCGCAATAGTGGATTGGGGTTGCTAGGTGGCCGCTGAGTCAACGATTTGGTGGTGGTGGTGGGGTTGTTGTGGAGGTAGTGGCAGTGGTCGGGTTTGTGATGAGGATTGAAGGGATTTTGGGTCTGAGAGAGAGAGAGAGAGAGTGAGTGAAAAGGCACCAGTGGCTCTATGAGTTGGGTGTTTGGGTTGTGTCCGGCAATCACAGTGGGTTCGTCTTCACCGAAGATGAAGAGTTAGAAAGAGAGAGTGTGAATAGGCGCCGATGGATTTTGAGAGTGAAATCAGAGAGAGTGTTTTTGGTTAGAGCTGCCAAATGAAAAGGCACTAAAAATGAAAAGCCAAAAAAAAAAAAAAAAAAACAGAGGGAAAATTTGGAACCGAAACGGGGAATTAAAAGGTCTATTGTGGCAGTCCACACCACCGCTATAACTAAGAAGACGTGTCGCAAAATAGGTATCTATTGCGGCGGTGATCTCACCGCCGTTACAACCTACATATTGTGACGGTTTTCTATACCACCGTTATAGTATTCCGCAAAAGATTATATTTATTGCGGCAGGTTTTTGGAGCGTTGCTATATCTAAGTTTAACGCCGCTAAAACACATTTATTGCGGCGGTTTTATATACCGCCATTGTAATATGCCGCAAAAGACTAAAACTATTGCAACGTTCCAATGGAACACCGCAATAGATCCCATGTACAGTGGCAGTCTGAAAAAGTGCCGCAATATGTGACATATAGCGGCAATTTTCTCACCCGCCGCAATAGCTCGTTTTTCTTGTAGTCGCTACTACATTTTTCAGGAGAAAGTCATGAATACTCACTTAATTCCCTTTTACTCACTCTTCCAACTGTTTTTTTTTTTTTAATTTTTATTTTGTACCAATACTACATGCAATTTCAGCAAATTCCATGTTTTTCTATTTGTGACAGTTAGCAGGAACTTGGTTTCTTTACTACATTCCAATTTCATACCGCTTTTGGCTTTCTAATTCTATTGTTGCTCACCCTCCTCCAAGTCAAGTATCAAAACTTTGGCAACCCATTTCAAATGCGTGGTGCAACCATGTCACTTTTTATCATATCCGTGCTTGTTTATGCCATAGCATTGGCAGGGATAAGCCAACCAAGATCTAACAGAAGCTACCTCCCTATATTAAGTATACTTGGACGTGTGTGTTTCATTTTTGGAGCTTTTGCTTGTGACTTGCTACTATTGATCCTTGCACGTACCTCCCTTTGGAGGGCTCATCCTCACTTTATGTGTATGCATGTCTGTACCATTACTTTGAGACTTATATCGACAGATTCTCCAATGCTTTCTACAAATTTTCCAATTGATCAATCAATATACTTCAAAGACATTCAACATATTGTGTGGCTAGTTCCAAAAAAGTTTCAAATTGTTGTGTCAAGCAGCTTCTAGACCATTCAAAAGTTCTTCAATGCCAGCCAACTCAATAGAGATAAGTGGACAGGGGCATAGCCAGGAATTTTTACATGGGGGGGCCGATTCGAAGTATTGATATAAAAAACATAAATCATAAGTCTATTGAATATGATATTTCAATTTTGATATATCTTAAACATTAATAAAAATACAAAAATTGTTTAGTTCACTATATACATATACAAAAATATCCACAAAAAAAAAAAAAAAAAAAAAAACATTTCACATCAAAATCATGCCTGACGATAATGAGTATTATCATTGTATGGATAGTCTAATTTTTAGGTTGATATGAACCTTCTTTGAGATAAGCTCATCAAATTTCATCTTATTTGTTGATAGGGAATTCACATATTTGTTTACGTGATTCTAGATCACGATCTATCTCTTCAGATTGAATTCTTGAACATTTGGAGGGGATCTATCTCTTCAAATTGAATTCTTGAACATTTGGAGGGGTGTTCATTAGGCATTGAAGTATCAACATTTGTTTCTACAGCCACAGCCATAGCCACAGGTGTTGTACTTTCTGAATTGCTAATATCTTTTTTTCTTAAAGAATGCATCAATTGTTTTTCGTTTGCTCATGATTCTTTTACCTTTAAGAATATGACTGAAAAATTAACCTGAAAAGAACTTTAAAAAATAAAATTTTAATTAAAAATTTTTACTTAGTTATATGGACATTATTCAAACTCAAGAAAAAACAAATTTTCCACTATAATTTAAACAGTCAACCCATCAATCATCGTCATTTCTATTATTAAAATTTTCTTGTATTTTAATTTTTTTAATACGACTTTAATTAATAATAACCCCTCAAACAAAAACAAAAATTAAACCCATAAGTATTGGTACACAACATAAACCAAACAATTTAACAACATTCACAGCCACATGGTTTCCAACTAATCAAACATAGGTAATAAATCAAAACAATTTTACGTTAGAAACTTTGTCTTGACAGAATCACAAAGTGCAAGAATGGGTGTGGGCCGTGTGGCGTGGCAATGCCTATTGCCTACAACTGTAGATATTCTTCCCTTCAAGACTCATCACAAACAATCTCCATCCCCATGCCTTCAATCATATATTTCTCTAAAAATCAATGAAAATATAAAGAGCATGTGAATATTTAGGTGTAGATAGTTGAGAAAATCAAAAAAAGACATTGGAAAGAGATGAAGGTCTAGTGCTTAAATAAGAGAAGAAAACTCACCAGGCAGTCACCAAGTTTCAAATTCTGAAATTTGACAATGACATATGCTGAGTGATTTGTTTTAAAAAGCAAGAAAAAAGAAAAAATTGGTCAGGATTTTTTTTTTCTAGATTGGAGGACTGATGAGTTTTGGGGGCTGGTAGGCGGTACCAGTGGGAAGTGTACCACAGAAGACAAAAAAGAAGAAGAAAAGAATAAGAAGTAATAGGAATAAGGGATTCCGTGGGTGGGTTTTTAAGATGGAGAAAGTGAAATTTTGTTGTTATGTGTTTGGATTTTTAGAATTTAAATATAAGTGGAGTGGGCTAGCTTGATTTTTGTTTCATTTGGAGTATGAGAGGCCTAAAACTAAAAGTGGAAGCCTAGGAGAATAGAGGCCTAAAACTAAAGCTAGGAGAAATAGTGGGGATATTGGGGGGGGGGGGGGGGGGGCGCGGATGTCTAATATTGGGGAGACCCAGTCAATTTTCTTACATACTCTGATGGATTTTTTCTATTTTTTGCAGGGGACATGGCCCCCCCAAGGGACAACGTGGCTCCACCCCTGCAAGTGGAGGAAATGGAGGTAATTAGTGCCTAATTAGTCCTAGTCATCAACAATTTTGAGATTACTATCATGTCAAGGTGGCCTTATAAACTGTTCATATCCTTACTCTACATCTATTTCTTGAGTTAAAAACTCCACGTATTAATATATGTTCATATCTATTTAAGCTTCTGTAACATATAGTTGTTTATGTACGTCATATTGCAGGAATTATGAGTTATGACCTTTGTTTCCTGGTAAGGCTATTTGCCGATGAAAAAAGAAAATTACGTCACTCACATGTACTAAGATGAAAAGAAATATAACGTGATTAATTAAATACATGTGTTCATGATTGCTTTAAAAAGTACAAGCTGGACAGTGTGATCTCTTTAGCTGCGGTAATTTACTGTTTCAAAATTTTCTAGTTTCAACAAAATTTTAGTTTGAATTTTGTTTTCAAATCATTGCTATGGTAGAATGAAACCTGTTTCCCCAATATGAGATGGAAAAAGAAATAGCCGAGAAAATTTTCTTTCCCAGCTCGCACACAAGGACAAGCATCATTTAATAGTTGTGTTAAAATCTTTTAATGAGTGAAATTCAAACTTAAATAATCAGAAAGGACAAAGTTTAGCTACAAAATTAGTTGTAACCTTAGGCTACAAACTCACTCAATATCTTTTTATTGGAAGTGAATTTTGACAAATCCACCATTGGATTACATCTTCTTTATATATCCTCTATATTTGTAAAATTTCAAGAAAATTAAAAATTAATAGCTATGTCATTAATAACATTTTAAATTGTAAGTTTTTATAATTTAAAATTATGCATAAAATATAAGTTTATAGATTATATAGTAAATAATATCCGATTAACACAAAATTTGACACGTGTATTAAAAGTATAAGGAACATGTAATTCAACAGTTAGATTTTCAAAATATATAGTAATATTTATTTTATTACGATAGTTTGTAGCCTTAAGCTACAAACAATTATGTAGCTAAACTTTCTCTAATCAGAAATGTAAATGAGATGACCAAAAAAAAAAAAATTGTGGTGTGACTGGTGTTGATTATCACATTTACAAGATTTTCATCCTGCAACTTGACAGCTGGGCCAATAATCAAGCGTCTAACAAATTAAGACAATATGCTCAGTAATCTGAGGCTCAAATAAATCTTATTTCTCCCCGTTACCAAACAACTCCAATCTCTATGAGTAGCTGCTGGTATCACCGGATTTGAAGCTCCGGCCGCCGCAAAATCCACCCCTAGGATTTCACCTAGGTCTTAAAGTCACCCCAAAATCCTCAATCGCATCATTCCGACCTCCAACTAACGATTACACAGCCAGTATCTCAGTCGAACTCGCCCACACGGCGTTGGCGAGTCAAGCCCAAGTGAGGACACTTCCGAGTAGGAGGGAAAATGATATAAGCCATTCATTCCGATCGTAGTCGAGGATGTAGAGCGAAGGAGGAGAGGACACATCACACGTGCAATGGTGCCCATGGTTGTGGTGGCGTCGAATCCGGTTTTGATCTGTCGGGTCGGATCTGTCGGAGATTTGGGGATGTTTGGATACAGGGAGAAAGTGAGGTCTGTTTGGCTCTTCTTAAGTGTTGACACGTTAGATTGCTGAGTGGCCACTGTGTGTTTTATTTATTTATTATTTGACATTTTCTTATGCATTCCTGCCGACGAAAGACTATATGTGTATACAAACTATGAGACCGGCTAGTTTGGCGCTCAGAAAAGGTTTAGGATTTGAACTTCATTGATTCCTCCTTTTACATCCCACTTTGATATATGAACTTCATTGATTCCCCCTTTTACATCCACTTTGATATCCTTTTACATCCACTTTGA
Organism: Castanopsis chinensis; assembly: GCA_032878915.1. Lineage (NCBI taxonomy): Eukaryota > Viridiplantae > Streptophyta > Magnoliopsida > Fagales > Fagaceae > Castanopsis > Castanopsis chinensis. Next base: position 12,469,168 of record JAVQMG010000109.1, read on the forward strand.
TATATCAAAGTGGATGTAAAAGGGGGAATCAATGAAGTTCATATATCAAAGTGGTAATATATATATATATATATATATATATATATATATATGGGGCAAAGAAAGAGGGAGAAACAAGGAGGCAAGAACAATGGAGGGCAACAATTTTCATCTTCAAGGGTTAGTTCAAATCTTTTTGCATTAGCCACTAGTTATTGCTTTACATTTTTCTATTTATACGCCCATAAATGCTACTACTTCAAGTCCATCATTTTTGTTACAAATTTTTTCATGAAAAAAGAAGAGGTGTGTGTCAATGACTCAATATCTTGCCCGCATGTTCATTTTCTGCTCTAGTTGGCACTTCTAATGGTTTACAAAACATTTGAGTTTATGTCACACCATGCATCTTTATTGCAAGTTTATTAACAGTCTATATCTCTGACAGTACATCCAATTATCCAAAAGAATCTAGAACAGTACAGCAGCTTCTTTTTTGCCTTATATTTTGACATTATATTGCTCCTCTTAATTACTTATTACATAACTTTTTTGTTAACTCTGTTCATGCATATACCATAAATTATAATTCACAAAACTTGATACTTGAATTAACTTGTTGCGTCAATATTAGAAGATAAATCAAAATCAAGATAATAAGACTCTCTTTTCCCTATAATTCGGATACCAGGAATTATAAATGGAGTCATTGTGTACAGGAAACCATATTTTCTGGGGGCCACGATTAATCTTGACAATAGGGTGTATCAGTCAGATACTGCAGGTGTGAAGATCCCAGAGTTTGACTTGGAGTTGGCTAGTGGCACTTTAGGGGGAGTTGTTACAACTGTTGAGGGTTTGATTACAAAAATTAGTGAAAGTGAGTTTCACTTTTCACCTCTCTCTTCTTTGCCACTCTGTTTTTCCTGGCCATATGCTTAATATCTCATCTGTTTCCCCTTCATTAAATTATATAAAAAATAAATACTTTTTTAAAAGAAAAAGATTTGTGCTAGATAATTGTCCTGTTATTTGACCTAACGCACCTCTTTTCTAGCTTATAATTTGTTTTTGTGGTACAAGTGGATGGTGCTATTACAAATTTTATGTTCTTGAGGTCATAAATTCTGAGGCGTTCTTTAGGTGCACCTTTTTGTGTGATCTTCATAAATCATCTCTTCCAAGGGTAATTGCTAGTAGTATTTCCAGCAGGGTTACCAATTACCAGAATAGGAAATTTCACCATGGAAAATACAACAAAAATGAACTCTAAGCCATTTATTTTCAAGGCCAAATGTACTACAAGAATAAATAAAGTAGTCCCAATTAATATGATCTTATTTATTCTTTTTATCTAATTTACATATCACCCATGAACAACTACTTCTTATCCTACTATCCAAACATTCATCAACATTAATTCTGAAGTCCAGAATCTGCCTGTTATTGCAGGAGCATTTTCTCTTTTAGACACCAAACTCCCCTTCCGCTGCCCTTTTAATTTGTTTGCCAATACCTTAGTCAATAACTTACAAGTGCTACTCACCAGCCCAATATGTTTAAAATTTGTACTATCAGAAGCTCTGGATTTCTTATGCACAGGGGTATCGAAAGTGATATTGATCAAAAATGCAAGAGCAATGAAATTCCAGGAAAAAGCACATATTGTTAGACTTTAGGATCTCCAGCAACCTTGAAAGGAAGCCAGAGTGAATCCATTTGGACCTGAAGCCTTATCACCATTCATGTCCCTCAATGCTACTACAACCTCCTCTTTTTTATAAGTTCTTTATAATCTCCTGCAATCCTTCAAACCAGTGTTGGAAAAGTCTGAATCAGCAGCCCAAGGTCTCCAATTGACAGATTCCTTACAAAAGTTTTCATAAAATTGACTAATTCATTCTTCACCTCACTCTCCATTGTCAATACAATATCTCAATCAAATTACTTCATTTATGCAAATTTGCTAACCTATGGAAAAACTTTGTACTATTGTTGCCATCTTTAAGCCTGGTTTTCCTTGATTTTTGCTCCCAAAAAAATTCCCTCCAACCGAGCTAAGTCTTTCTACATATCCTCCCATTAGTGAGATCTCCATCGCCCTCCTCCAAGTCTAATATCTTAATTCGCCCTAACGCCTCTTTTCTCCACCCGTTCATTCCCTAAAGACATGCTCCATTTCTTCAAATCCTCCTTCAAAGGTTTTTATTTTTATTTTTTTTAACAATCCCAAAGCTTGGTAAGCCTTGGTCATATACCTATGCCACTGGTGTCAGTAACACCAATTGCCTCTAGCCACATATTTTCAAACCTGAATGGGTTTCTCCTCTCCTTATCAAAGAGGATAATTGTCTAGAAAGTAATTGCTGCACTGCATCCTTGAGATGCTCCCCCTATTCCACTAGGGAGAAAGCGATTACTGTTTTTGACTGCATCTGATTTAATTTTTCCTCTGCATTCAGTCATGCAGCCTTGTTTCTTTTATTTCCACTGTACTCCTCTTTTGATGCAGTCATGCATTTATTTATTTATATATATCTCTTATCTCTTTTTGATGCATTATTTATGCTAGTGTGTATCCTTAGTGGATGCACTTATTTTAAATCATATTATTTACATGTGCAGGTTTAGAGAGAGTGCATGGATTTACTTTTGGCGATAGTCTAGATAATCATAAAAGAAGCAAGTGGGAAGACTTCAAAGCAAGGCTAGATAAGGTAAAAGCGTGATATGGAAATAAATTTATTTAGGAAATAATAACGTAAGCTTTGGTTTTTTGAAATTCTGTGATAAATAACCACGTACATATGCAAGGTGATGCAATAACAAATGTTACCTGCTTAGGAGAAAATTAGCCTCAGATGGGTGTTTGTGTCCATTCCTTGTGGTATTCCTGATCAGCAGGCTTTTAAATTAACAGTTGGCACTGTCTCCTTATTGTTCCCTTTCTTTTGAACTTTTTGCTGAGATATTTATTGTGCTGCTTAAAATGTGTGTGTGTGTATATATTTTGATAAGTAAGCTGTATACCAAGGACTAACAATGAATAAATAAAATAAAAACACAAAAACAAAGAGAAAAACAAGAAAAACAAAAAATAATACTTCCTCTGTCCCAAATTGTTGGTCCTTTATTCTATTTTAGGATGTCCCAAAATGTAGTCCTCTTTGAAAAATCAGTTAAGAAAATTCCTACCTTACAATTGCTTTATTTAAAAAGTCAATACCATTTTTTCTCTAGAGTTTAAATTAATGAAGGGAGTTTTGGAAACTTGTACCTTTTTAACTAACAGACAACACATGGAATAATGTTTGCTTAAAAAGTTGGATTTTCTAAATAGGACCAACAATTTGGGGCAAAGGTAGTAAATATAAAAAGAGGATTCATCCTATGAGAGCATTTCATCCAAGAAGTCCATGAAAGTATTGGTGGAGAATTTTGAAGTAATATTCCATTCATATGGTCTCTTCAGATATTCTTTTCCTTCAAATGTCTGTCTGACCCTCTCTTTTCAAATTCAACAAGAGGCATGAAGAAGTGGTTATCCTAACTACCCCACTTATAAAGTTGCCTGTCAACCCCTTTCAACAAAAACCAATGTGGCAAGTATTTGTTTAGGCATTACCCATGTGACGCCGAATACACATAGTAGTAAGTTCCATAAGTCCTTAGCAATAGGATGATGTAGAAAAAGATGATCCGCTGACACTCCATTGGCTTTACACATGCAGAAACAATTCACTCCGCACTCTATTTAATTAAATGGCCATTCTTTCTCTAGTTTGCTAGAATTTTTGGACTTAGTGCCCGTGCCCTCTTAGCTGAGTTGTAATTCAACCTCTGTAGGCTTCCGGTGTACTATGTCAGCTCTGTTTTTTCTCCTTAAAAAGGTTCTTACGTTAACTGATAAGGGGGAAAAATATATCACCAACAAAAAAAATACAGAAAAAGAAGACTGAATGGCTAAATTATGACTTCTGCTCAAGGGACCTGTTTAACTTACAATATAATAACTCATCTGATATGGGATTCATGGATAAATTTTGCATCTGTGTGCGCTTAAAGTGGTTAGGCCCCAAAGTTGAAGGTTTTTTTTTGGCTAAGAAACAATGCAGCCCCAAAGTTGAAGTTGGTCATAGGCTTAATGAAATGTAACATAATTCATCATCTTTCTTTTATTATTTTTCTAAGGAACTGTGTGAAGTAATCTTCTGGAAAAAAAAATCTTGGTTGGCTTGGCTTTTGAGGGTTGGTGTCAGCTTTACTTTTGAGCTTGTTTTCCGACTAAGGTATCCCTTTCATGCTTTGCAGCTCCTGAGTTTGGAAGAGCCATGGACTTTAATACTCGATGATGCTCTAGCAAATTCCTTCATTGCGCCAGTGACTGAAGATATTAAAGATGACCATCAATTGACATGTAAGTTTTGGTTCATAGAAATCTTTGTCTATTCTGTTAAAACATAATTTATTTAGTACCTACAGTGAATATATTACCTATTTGAGGATTTCACCTAGGATGGATAATTCTTTTGTCAAAGGGAGGTATTTTTTTCATAGTTCATGGCTCTTCATTCAAACTTTTTTTTTTTTTGGATAGATAACAAAAAATTTTATCAATAAAGAAATAGCCAACCTAGTGCATTAGGGATGTACTATGGGGGCAAAAATCAAGAACCAAAATTAAAATGATCAAGCAAAATAGCACATACAGCCTCTCTATCACCAAATTAAATTAAGGAGAGATTTTTCCAGGTTCAAACTTATTCGACTAATTAAACTTTTCAACCAATGGATAAGCAATCCTTTTTTTTTTTTATAAGTGACCAATGGATAAGCAATCCTTACAGTTGCAAAAGTTCTGCCAAATCAAGAGCAATCGTCTTAGAAGCTTGATAAACAATATCACAATCTTAATGATGATATTTGGTAGCCATCATTTACTTTCTAATATAATAGCATTCAAAAGCAGAATTCCATTGTATAAAATGGCAACATGAAAAACAGAACTCATCTATTTCTCCCAATTTTACTGACAAAGGAAATGAATCCATGATGACCATCCATCACTCCTTTGAAACAAAATGGTTTAGTTTCATATGAGAGGTGCCACATTTTATCCAAGCTAATCTTTGATTTACTCATTCCCCACTCTTCCAATCCTCAGATAAATTGGATGCTTTACAACCTTCTTGTCCTGTCCATCTTCAGTCCAAGCACGCTTGAATTCCTCAATCACATCATTGCTCAAAAGCTCCACACCCTTCTCCTTAGCTGTTTGATATGCTGACCACGATCTTAAGTATGTAAAATAACTATCTAAATCCATTAATCTTTCTGTTACAAATGGAAACGGTCCGGTATGATCAGCTCCATCCACTGGCTCAAATGGAAAATCGATGGTCTCATACTTCTTGTCCACCAATTTACGTGCTGGATCCCAGTAAGGCTCCACAGCAATGTTATAATAGGGTTGGAAGACTGCATCGACTGATTCGTTAACTTCTGGCACGGTGTAGCACCAGGCAGCTATGACACCGTGAGGTTTTTTGAGCACCCACTTCGCTTGTTGGTAGAAATTAGGGAGATCAAACCAATGGATGGCCTGAGCAATGGTCACAACATCAATGCTTGATTGAGGTGCAATACTGGATTCAAGCTCAGCAATAGACATGGTGGGAGGTGTCAGTTGGTATCTAATATTGGGTAGCCTTGGAGCGAATGCAAGCTGTTTTGGACTTGTGTCTGTGGCTATGACGTTCTTGTAGATCCCAGATAGCTGAAAAATAAGGTTGTATTAGAACAAAAGTCTACAAAAAGCAAATGTTTAAAATGGAATTAGATGTATCTACTCAATAAAAATGAGCAATCAAGGCAATTTATATAAAGATATAGTCGTAGGCACAACCACAGTACCACTTGCTATTAGGATCCTCTTACTATCTTTTTATTTTAAAATTGATCAATTTCATGATTTAGATTAAACATTACAAATCTAAAAATGCATTTAGGATCTTTCAGTTCAAAATTCTACATGACATGACATTTTGTATATTATCATACTCAAATAAAATCTTAATAGTAATATATAGCGCACCTAATGAACTATACCTCATTTCAATTAATGTAAATTTTGTTTGACCAGAAAGACCCCACATATACGAAACAAATTTGTTACAATTTAGAGGGAAAAGAAACTCACAGATCGAGCAGCCTGGCCGCTTCCAGCGCCAACATCCCATGCAAGGTCGTGAGAGGGTGTCTTGGAAGCGATGAATTCAAACAATTCTGGAGGATAACTAGGCCTACCCTCTGCGTACTGCTCTGCCTGCTTAATGAACAAATCTGCCATTTCTTTCTTCTTTCTCTCTCTCTCTCTATCTCTCTCTCTCTCCAAGTTTTAAGTATGGCTCTATTCTAGCTTAGGTACCCCATTTATAGTTTTGTAAAAAAATCGAAGATAGAGCCACGTGAATTGAAGAAGACCCATTTGCTGTGAATCACAACTTTACAGGGCAGGGCTAACTGGGGAAGCATCATCGCGAGTTCCGTGTCAAAATCATGTTTTGACCCAAATTTCATGGGAGCAAAAACAGTGGCGGCTCCGGATTTATTATCATTATTATTTATTTTTATATTTTTTTAATTTTTAAGGTTATTAAGAAATATAAATTATACCAAATCTAAAATAAAAGAAAACTTGAAATATATTGATGTTACCAAAAAAAAAAAAAAAAAATTACGCAAATGCATAAAGTGTTATAATCACCTTTTATGAAATTTAATATTTTGAAATTGTTATATGATAAATTCATAAATTTGCTTAGAAGATGAATCTTATGTCTACATGATCTCTTTATTAGAAATTTTTTCCATATTACTAACTAGAGAATAAAAGATAAATTATAAGTTTATTTAGCATAGACCAAAACTTTATTCCATTCAAATGAATTATGGGTAGCTTTTATTTTTTTATGTGATTTAAGAGGTGCTGAGTCCACGATATTTTTACAATATTTTCACAATAAATTATAGGTGATTAGTTGTTATTGGTTGAAATTTGAACCTCACACTAAGATTACTTTTTTGCCTTAACAATAACAACCATTAACAACTTGCCACGTAAAATTTGTTGTGAAAATATTGTTATCATGCCCCGAATCTAACTATTAAGATAGACACGTGACAATTGCCCTAAGCACCCTATAAATGTGCAAGGCCTTCTTAGCAACTAAAATTTATCCTCAAATATTAAATCAAATAAATCCAACATACCTCAACAATTTCTTTATGAATAGATCTCTAATAATTTAATAGGAACAAAATCCAAACCTCATGTACATAATGTCAATTGGTCAATAAATATAAAATTATTAGAAGACCATCCAATCCCAAAAATCATTAAGTTTCTTTTCCTACTCACAACACAATATCAAAACTCCTAAAATTTGCTATTCTTCACAATCTGAAATTGGAGGGGAAAAAGGGGGTGAGTTGACAACTTAATAAGTAACCAAAGTTCTAATAAGTTCTATTAAGCAATTGATCTGTAAAGTATAAAATGTAATATATGTTTTCAAAAGTTATCATATACTATGTGTTTTCAAAATAATTGAAGAAGTTTCATAGTATTAAAATAATAAGTTGCACATATATCACATACTTTAATCTTACAAATATATCATAGATGGTTTTGAAAATAGTCAATTTTCTATATATCAAAAACTATAAATTACGAAAGGTTTCAAAAACACATAAGCAGTTTTAGTGGCTCAAAATAGTTAAATACTCAAACATTTCCAAAGTCACCTATGTAGTTTTAAAGACTCAAAAATAGTTCAAATATTTAAACGTAATTCATATTCTTAACAATCTTATAACTATGGTCACACTATATCCCTATGACTAGGTATCAAACTTCCAATAAATAACCTCCATTGGCTGGGTATTAGAATACCAATGAATGACTCTCATTGGTTTAGGTATCAGAATACCAATGAATAACTCCCACTGGCTAGGTATTAGAATCAATTCATATTCAGATTGTCTATAATCATATATATAAAATCATAGTTTCTAACAAAAATATATCTTATTCAAGCATGTATATAAAAATCATATACTCAATATTAAAATATATTTGTAATAATCTTTTACTTGAAATCAGTAATGCAACAGAAATAAAAATTCTAACAATTATAAACAATTTTCAGTAGTTAAAAATACATTAATATAAACAAAATAAAACTTAATTAGGATGAGGTTACTTACCTCAGCTAGCTTACCACAAAATAACTTCTCCCTAACACTTTCTCTAAAAATCCTTAGATTTCACCTAAAATAATTTTACAAGTTCCATTTACTCAATAATCAAATAATTAAAGAAGAACTTATAACGGTACCCAACCAGAAGAGAAACTACAAAAAAAACTAATAATTTCTCATTATTAACTCACAAAAAATCCACATATTCATAATAGGATTTTACTAATGTGTGCCATAAAGGTACACAATAATATTCAATTTTTGGAAAAAATTTTATTGGGAATTGAAAAGTTTTACAATTTTTTCAATTCCTCGTAAAATATTTTCAAAAATAGATGGTTTAATATATACCATAAAGACACACATTAATCAAACTCTTTATAATATATATTTTCTTTACTTTCTGCCACCTACCGCCCTTAGTTCACTTTTGAGATAAGGACAAAACTAGATACATGACTATATCATCTAAATGAAAGCACCTGGGCTTTTATGGATACACAATTTTTTTTTTAACTTGTCAGACCTCAACTCCATTAATTCGGTACTATTCCTTTAATAAAGGGCGGTGCAGAAACTTGTCTTACAAAGCCTAAAAATCTGCAAATTCTATCTCCGTTCAACGCAACAAAATGCATAAATAAAGATTAAGTTATTGAACAAAGAAGAATCTGTAATAACAACGTCTAGTGTACCGAAAATAAATCTAAAATTTTCTACGTTTGCATCTTTAAAACTCTTAAATAATTTTACGACTGGCCAAAAATTCACATAAAAAAAATACTCTAATTCTAAATAAAGCTTAGATTTGACAAGAAAGATATTCTTAGGTTATTACCCCAATTGTGCAGTCAAACATTCTCTTCTTCAGTCTTTTGCATAGTCTCCTCTCTTAAAATATCTTCCATATATGTTGACTTAATAAGCTTATATATATAATTAGGGTTTCAACCTTATATTATAAAAACTCTCTTATAATTATAAATTATAAAATTGACCCCACAAAAAATTTACTTAAATGCCATTCCTTTTAATCTTTTTTTTTTTTTTTTTTTTTTTTTTTTCGGGTATTACAATTATGGACATACTATTTCTCTTTTTTAATAGATTTGAGATCAAATTAGTTTGTTATTTGGACTTTTTTTTAACCGGCCAAACCATGGTTAAGGGGACCAAGTTCAATTCAATCAGGCTACAAGAAAACAAGTAATGCTATTTGTACAAAAATTTTGACAACATTTTTTACACTTAACGAGTTGTCGAGTTATCACTAATTCTTAATTGGGTCAAACACTGACATCATTTTTTACTTACTATTAACCATCTGACACATCAATGTGTCAAATTTTCTTTTTCTTTTTTTTTTTTGGTGTCTGTACTCAGTAGACTTTCTCAAAGAAAATTTAGTGTATTCCAAAGTTTTATTTTAGTGTGGTTAAAAAAAAAGTTTAAAAATGTTACATATTACATAAAAAAAAAAAAAAAAAATTTCTATTGCCAACTCAGTTTGAACCCCTGACTGAATGTGGTGCTTGCTCCGAGCCAACGCACCTTGTCTATTGCGAGGAATAGTGATGGTGCACAAATTGTTCACGAAGTCTCATTTCGGTCTTTTTATCAAGGGACTATTATAACTTAAATTTTATTATCACAAACTAAGTCATAATTTTTGTCACAATTATTCATATGTTTAGTGGTAAGTAATGAACAAAAGTTGTAAGTTTATATAAAAGTGATAAATAGATAGTCACTGTTTACCATATAAGATAATTGTGACAAAAATTATAATTTAGTTTTGTAGTACTCGAATTTATTATAACTTATTATCATTTATGTGTTTTGTTTCAAAAATGAGTAATGTTTAGTATAAAGTAAATCTGTGAAATTTTGGCGTGCGTTAAAGTGTGTGCAACAAGGTGTACGAAACAAGTATTCTACTTTCATTATTAACTGTTAAGACGATAGTTTCTTTATATTATATTCATATACACTTTAAACAAACTATGCTGGTTGTTGATTCTCAAAAAAAAAGAAAAAAGAAAAAAAAACTAATCTGGTTGCAAACTATATTATTCCCGTTGAATAATACACTCTACACAAAGTTACGTGTCCATTTAGGAAGGATTCAGTGATTCACCATCATTTTTAAGATTTCTAACATTCATAAATCATTTTTCTTCACGATTATTTTCTTGCATAATTTTCTTACAAAGCAAATAGAAATTAAGATTATGTGTTAAGAGAAAAATAATAGTAATTCAAAACACACAGATAAGGTAAGATATTTTGAAGAGGTAGGTCCAATTTGGTGGTTCCTAGTCTATAGACTCTATACTGGAGTCAGTAAAGAAATGGAGTCAATAGACACACGTCATGCGTGGGGGAACAAGAATCCTTCCTAGCTCCTTCCTTCCCATTCAGAACGTGCACGCCAAGTTGTTTTCTGGCTATGCACATTGCTGGTGGCATTTTGTTTTGTTCTTTTAAATAGCATAGTATTTACACTAATCGAATTTTGTTGTAGTTAGAGTTCAAATTTTAAATTTTTTATTTAATGAGAAGAGATTTTACTAATTAAATTAATTGTAACTCACAATTAATTGGCATCTTGTATCATGTATTTTGTCCTTGTGAGACAAGCATATGCTCTCTTTTTTTTGTTTTATTTTTTATTTTCTTAAACCAAGTTTTTAAAATTAAGGGATTAAAACGACAAGAATTCATAAGTGCAGGGGTTTAATTTTAAATTTTAAAATTGAGTTATATGTTACAATTAATCTAATATGAGATTTTTATAGGAGACTAAATTTAAAACTAACTATACACCAAACCATGGTTACTAAACTTGTAGTACAAATAGAATACTTTATTTGCACATCAAATATGATTGGGATTGAGCTTGATATCTTTAACACATGGTTTAAGTTTAAAGCCTTTCAGCCATTTATATTCTTAGCTCAACTCCAATACGAAGAGCCATTTTCGGAGCACCAAAGAGATTTGTGAGGTTTGCTATAATATCTTAATGCCCGTTCTCTATTATATGGTAATCCTGCTTAGCTAATACATCCCGTGATATAGTAAAGATTTTCCAAGAATAATTTTTTGTTAGCTCACTCATATATCAATTTCGCTTTGAGTGTTTGTATGTTTGAAACCACGTAGCCAAATCTTAAGTGAATTATAGTGCTAGAGATTTTAACATGGAGGAATCACTATACAATAATTTCAAAGGTTCTAAGACTACCGAGGTAGTTAGGAAAACATGACGTTTGCAGTTGTTGCATAGAATCTAGGCTAGCAAAGGTTTTTGTATGTTATTGCTTGTTATAATTGTGCTTTAAATAGTGGATTTTCTATGAGTGTTTGTCCTCTTTTTCCTTTGAGGGTTTTTCATTTAAGGGTCATTTGGTTGTGATAATTACTAGGGATGGAGAATGGAGGAAAATGGTTTTTTTTTTGGGTTGTTTGGTTAGGAAGGGAAACTCGTGAAGATTTTGGTGGGGCTCAAGAGTTTTCTTCCCGAGCTCACCATTTAGGATGATTTTGTTTTCTCCCAAATTTGGGGAAAAATGTGTGGGGAAGAGGTGGCTTGATGGAAAATTACTCATCTGCTCCAATCTTATCCCACTTGTATATGAATTTTCTTTTAATTATTATTTATTTTTAATTCTAACAACAATTTCTTTAAAAAAAATTAAACTATTAGTTTTTTTAATAAGAATAAATTTGTATAAATTACATTTTCTATCATCTCATTTTTCTTTTCTACCAAACAATTTTTTTTTCCTATTACTTTACTTTTCGATCCTCTGAATCAAACAAACATAAGAGAAAATTAAATCTTTTCTATCTCCCAAATTTTCCATCCTGTCATTATTTACTATCCCCCAACCAAACAAAATTTAGTTTTTCTTCGTGATCAATCTTTGTGTCAACCTCTATTGCTTTGATTTGATATATTGCATAAATTGTGTTGTGTGTGTATATATTTATTCTGCCGAGTTATTTTTTTTCTTTGATGTGAGTATTTGTTAATTTATTTAATTCCCTATTGTTAATCACTTAGGGGTATGAACTTAATTGTTTAGCACTTTTGTTTTCAATTAGCAAGTAAAAAATTTAGAGGATTAATTGAAAGTTTCAAAATTTGAGAGATCAAAATCATAATAACACAAACATTGGAGGGTTAAAAAGCTATTTTAGCCAAATATTCGAGCATCTTATGCAATCTGTATTCTTAACTTCATTCTTTCTAGTTTCTACTGTCCTCACTTCAAACCAAAAACAAAGACAAGAGTCGACAGAAAGAGACAACTGGGCATTCTCGGCCACCAAACTAAAGTCCGAGATTGAACCCTTTCCTAATGAATTGCTACAACGTATGGGGGAGGGGATTGTCTCTGGGAATCGAGATCAAAGAATGAGCCACGGGCTCCTTTTTCCACCAGAGTTGAGTTTTCTCTCTAAATTATTTGTTTCGCTCCATAACATCAACATTCTAGACTTTGTTTACATTTTCCTTATCACTTTATTCACTTAACCTGAAATTTCATTTACTTGAAATGATACCATGTCTCGTTCAATTATGTCAAATTTTAGTATTTCCTAGATACAGAGTGCTATTTTTAAATGACTTGGCATTGGATACAACTTCAAATTTGTTATCTTTAATCTGACTATAAAAAGGATAAATTTCAAATTTGTCTTTTTATTTTTAGACAATTTTTAATCTCCATGGATTATTTTTATTTTTGATTTTCTTACAAACTTAATATCTGAAGTTGTGAGCATGATAAGAAGACAGAGAGCAAATAGCTAATCGCTTTTTATGATTATTATTATTTTTCGATAAATTGTTACAGGGAGTGGGGGAGGGATTTGAACCATGGTTCTTGATATTAAAGAAACCGGTCAATGCAATTTAGTTACAAGATTCTTGGCATGTCTTGTTGTAATAGATCAAATTAATTAGATAAGGCAGAATGAAATGTTTTCTGATTTATTATTGAAAAACATACATCTGTATATTATAAGCTTCTCATGAATTTTTGTTGCTGAGATTACTGTTAGACTCTGCAGACACTTGCTCAATAAGGAGCACATCTGTTAAATAAAATGATTAGAGACAAACTTGATAAGTACTTTGTAGAAAATTTAGACTTGTTTCCTCACACAGACTTTTCCGTGTGTTCATGACTCTGCATAAATGAATGGATAAAGAAACCAAACTGCAGTCTGTCAAAGTAAATAACTATGAATTTAAAAATTTTGCAGTGGTTTTGGCACAACATTCGCATATATTGCAGTAGAAGCAATGGCTGATAGTGGGGTAGCTGCAGCCTTACCACAAGAAACTGCTTTGAAACTATTGTAATTAGGTGAGCAATGGGTTCTGTTTCTTTATTAAACTACATCATCATACCATATCATCTTAGTGCTTTCCAATTTGGGATAAGATCTCCTCCCATTTAAATCTTCTAATCTCCAATTTTTAACCAAATGTGAGACTTGTGTCATTTATTTGACTGTGTGGTTTATATAGGTCTTCTTAAGATCATTGGCTTTTTAAAATGCCGTGCGTCATATATCTAGATTAAAATTGGGGAAACGAGTTTCATTCTACCATAGCAACGATAAGAAAACAAAACTCAAAAAATAGAAAATTTCGAAACAATAGATCACATCTAAAGTGATAACCCTCTCCAGCTTGTATTACTTAAAGCAATCAACACATGAATTTGATAAATCTCATTATTTTTCTTGTAATATTAGTACACGAGTCACTTCCTTACTTCTCTCATCAGCAATTAGCTTACTGAGGAAACATAGCTAATATTCTTGGCGAAAGTCGTGGCACTTTCCACTTCCTCGCAGTGTATTAACATCTGTGACATTCAAAATATACATAAACAACCATCTGTCGCAGAAGCTTAAATTGATATGAGCATATTAATGTGGATTTTTTAACATGAGATAAGGGCATGAATTGATTGAAATATATGGGGTTATTTACCTGATATCATGAAGAACTGTTGAATGCTTTGGAAGCTGCTTGCTTTAGTGATTGGAAACCATTTCGGACCCAGCCACACAATGTTTTGAATGCCTCTGAGGTAGATTGATTGATTGATTGGATAATTTCTCGAAAGCATTGGAGAATCTCTTGGTGTGAGACACAAAGTAACCGTGCCAACATTAATGCACAAATGGCAAGGATGAAGAATCCCAAGGGAGGTAGAAGGATCTCTACCAGCAAGCCAGAGGCAGAAGTGCCTAAAATGAAGCACACATTCCTGCCTATATGGAGGTAACTTGTGTTTAGAGTTGGTTGGCTTATCCATGCCAATGTTATAGAGTAACCGAGTGCACATCCAATAAAAGAATACATGATTCCACCATTTGTATGAAATGGGTTGTCAGAGTTTTGAAACCGGACTTGGATAAGGGTAAGCAGCATCATATTGAGAAAGCCCAAAGCAGCATGGACTGTGGTGGAGGGATCGAGTTGCTGTTGACTGCGACAAATAGAAGAAAAACATGGAATTGTGTCAGACTTCATACTGAATCCTGTGTTCACTGATAATGATGGAATAATATTATTTTTATTGTGTTCTTGCTTACATTTAAATCCCAGCTTTTATTTTTCTGGCTCCTATTAAATTGTTGTTTTTATTTATACTTATTTTCTCTTTTTTTGTTTCTCACCTTTATCAATTATAAAAAGATTTTATTTTGCTGTGTGCGAGTTTTTTTCTTCTCTGAAAACTATTGTCAAGATTGATCGTTACCCCCAGAAAATATTGTTTCCTGTACACAATGACTCCATTTATAATTCCTGGTATCCGAATTATAGGGAAAAGAGAGTCTTATTATCTTGATTTTGATTTATCTTCTAATATCGACGCAACAAGTTAATTCAAGTATCGAGTGTTGTGAATTATAATTTATGGTATATGCATGAACAGAGTTAACAAAAAAACTTATGTAATAAGTAACTAAGAGAAGCAATATAATGTCAAAATAAAAGGCAAAAAAGAAGCTGCAGTAGTGTTCTAGATTCTTTTGGATGTACTGTCAAAGATATAGATTTTTAATAAACTTGCAATAAAGATGCACGGTGTGACATAAACCCAAATGTTTTGTAAACCATTAGAAGTGCCTACTAGAGTAGAAAATGAACATGCGGGCAAGATATTGAGTCATTAACACACACCTCTTCTTTTTTCATGAAAAAATTTATAACAAAAATGGACTTGAAGTAGTAGCATTTATGGGCGTATAAATAGAATAATGTAAAGCAAAAAGTAGTGGCTAATGCAAAAAGATTTGAACTAACCCTTGGAGATGAAAATTGCTGCCCTCCATTTTTTCTTGGCACTTCTTGCCTCCTTGTTTCTTCCTCTTTCTGCCGTATGATTCATGTGAGTCATGGCCTCCTTTATATATAATGTCTTTGTGCATTTTGGGAACCTGTCACGCTTTCATCTCAAATTTACATAGTCCCATCAATTTCTGTTTTTTTGATCAGACCTCAGTCTCTTATTTTCCAAGTTTCCCTTTGACTTGCACAAATTTAAAATCAGTTGATTGCAGAAGGAATGCTTTGGTACAATCACTGCATATTCAATTCCTGCAATCTGAACAGCTGGTACAATAAAAAAAAGTGCCAAATAATAAGTAAAGCACGCAGTGCCCAGTCAGCAATCTAACGTGTCAATACTTAAAGAGCCAAACAGACCTCACCTCCTCCCTGTATCCAAACATCCCCAAATCTCCGTGACTGACCCGACAGATCCGACTCCAAGTTAAACACCGGATTCGATGCCACCAAAAACATAGGCACCATTGCACGTGCCCTCGCCTCCTTCTCTCGACGTCTTCGACTACGACCAAGATCCAGAAGTATTTTGGGTTGACTTCAAGACCTAGAAGAAGTCGTAGGGGTGGCTTCTGCGGATGCCGGAGCTTCGAATCTGGTGAAATCTGTGGATACCGGCCGCTACTCATAGAGATTGGAGTTGTTTGGTTACGGGGAGAAGTAAGATCTGTTTGAGGTACTGACACCTCAGATTACTGAGAATATTGTCTTGATAGACACTTGATTATTGGCCCAGCTGTCCAGTTGCAGGATTAGATATTCACCGATGGTACAGGTAATTCTACAACATTATCGATAGGTTTCGCAGAACGAAAAAAATAGATGCCACCCTTTTAAAAAGTTTGTCGACGGTGGGACCTTGTGTCATTTCTGAAGAGTAGCCGGCTTACGTTGATGGAATGATAGTTATGCGATCAAATAGATGCCATGTCTCTCTCAAAAATACAAAACAAGTCTTTGAGAAAGTTATATTGAAAAAGTCCTTGAGAAAGTTATATTGATGTTGGGAATGGTGCACCATATGTGCACAAGCTCCCACCATCAATATAAGTTTCTAAACAGTAACATGTATGCGTCCTTAAGAGCACTTTTACGAAGGCTTTTAAAACTTTTGGCATTTAACACATGAAAAATCAACTTTATAATGTTTAACATGTTACTTTACAATATACTTAATATTAAAATTTTTATTTTTTTAATCATTTTATTAAAATATTATTTATTTATTATTTTTTATTCTTTTTGAGAGAGAGCAGAGAGTGAGATCTGAGGGGAGAGAGAAAATGGGGAATAAAAAAAAAATAAAAATGATTAGTATCTTGCTACAGTACGGTGTTAGTAATAGCATCTTACTATAGCAAGATGCTAAAAAATTTAAAATTTAGTACCATTGATGTAGGGGTTTCTTTAATGATTTTATTGTTAAAAATAGCTTTTAGCATTTATCCCACATTTGAAGAGAATGCTCTAATATTACTTTCTAAAAGCTTGTATGCCCACAAAAACAAAAAAAAAAAAAAAAAAAAACCCTTGCAAATGTGGATGCACTCTCAGTTCGAGGGCACTACAAATAGCTAGGACCTTCAGTAGGCCCATCAAAATACACAGCCACCAATTCTGCTAGGCCTAAAAAGAACTAACTCACCTTGAGATATGCATGCAATGCATTTAATTTATTGGACAAAACTTAATTATAGTACCTTAAGTGTTATTCCTTAAGTTCATCTCTTAAAATTCAGTCATATAATTATTTAACTAAAAAATACACTTCCATTCTATGTGCAAAAATCCACATGGAAGAATCTTACAAGGGGAACATAAAGAACAACACTTAAGTACTGTATCTAAATCTTGCTCTAATATATTAGTATAGGTTAGCAATGACTTTTGTTTCCTCTAGAGATGCACTCTCAATTTTTTAGCTTTAAAAAGAGCATTCACAACAATGTTTAGTCATTTTAGCAACAAAAACATTAAAAAAACACACTACAACAAAGAAGTTAAAGCTAAAATTTTTTGAGAGATAGCTATAGTGAGTTGCTATCTCTAGTAGCTCACTGTAGCTGAATGATATTAGTAAAAAAAACATTTTATTTTTTATTTTCCACATGCTCACTTTCACTCCCACATGTGTATTGTTTCTACCCCCTCTCTCTCTCTCTCTCTCTCTCTCTCTCTCAAACAAACAACTTTGCCTCTCTCCCTCTTTCTCTATGCCTCTCCATCTCTCTTCTTTCTCTCCTCTCTCAGCAATGATAAATGAGTTAGAAGTTGGTGTGCAGCGTGGGCATGTAGTAGGGTTGAAATCAGTGTGCGTCGGTGTGTTGTGGCTGTTAAGATTGGCGTTTTGGATCTGTGGTTGTTTTGGCATTGGCGTTTTGGATTTGTTAAGCCCAATGTTGTTTGGTGGGTTTTAGGTTGCTGGATTTTAGGAGTTGTTTGGTGGAGATGGTGATGGTGGTGAGTCGCCTTGCTAGTGGTGGGTTATGGGAGTGGGTGAAGGTCGCAGTGGGTGGTGGCTGTGCTTGCTGATTTTAGTGGGTGGTGGGGCAGTGGATTGTGGTTGTGGGTCGTGGGTCATGGTGAGTGTGTTGCTAAGATTTGGTAGTGGCCAAGATTTTGTGATGGTGGTGGAAGAGGAAGATGGATGGGTTTTGTAATTTGGAAGAGGAAGGCCAAAGGTGGTAGCTGGGTTCATGGTTTTGTTTTGTTTTTTTTCCTATAATGGGTTGTGGTTGCCACAGTGGTGGTTGTGGTTGGTGGAGCAGTGGTGGGGGTTTTGATTTGCAGAGGTTGTAGGTGTCGGTAATGGTGGTTTTGGGTGGAATGCGTTGATTGTTTACTGTATTAAATATATTATTTTATTGTTTTGTTTATATTATTTTAATGTGTTGAATGTTAAAATAAAATCTTTGATATTTGGTGTATTGTAAAATGAGTTATTAAAATAGATAAAGTAGTTTTTTGAGTTGCTAAAAGCTATTTTTTTTTTAGCTTTCTTACTGTGAATACTCTAACTTCATTGCTATAGTGTGTGTTTTTAGTGATTTAGTTGCTAAAATGACTATTTACCTTGTTGTGAATACTCTAAATGATGCTTGTCCTTGTGTGGGAACTGGGAAAGAGAATTTTCTTGGCTATTTCTTTTGACTTGAAAACAAAATTCAAACTAAAATTTTGTTGAAACTAGAAAATTTTGAAACAGTAGATTACCACAGCTAAAGAGATCACACTGTCCAGCTCGTACTTTTTAAAGCAATAATGAACACACGTATTTAATTAATCTCATTATTTTTCTTTTCATCAGAGCCGGTTGAATGCTAGAGAAAAAAATGCGGTCGCCTAAGGCCCCAAGCAAAAAAAAAGGCCCCAAAATTTTAACCAATAGGGTTATTTATAATCAATAAATAAAATAATATTTTTTTATCAGATGAAAAACAAATAAAAAAGAGAGAAAAATACAACGTCTACAATATTTTTCACAACACTTTTACAACTAATGTTAAGTAGTAGGTTGTTATTGATGGCAAACAAATAATTATAATGATATTTTCAAATAGAAAACAAAAAGCAACTTAAAACCTAGAATTTTTTATAAAAAAATATTGTGAATATTGAACTTCTAAAAAAAAAAAAGTATAATAATAAGAGTTGAGTTAGCAAACTTTTACTAGTTCTTATTTAAGTCTACCACTTACACCGTTTTTTTTACTTACTACTATCAATTTACCACATCAACAAGTATGAAAAATTTTGTTAAACTTTTTCTGTTTATAAAATTTCTAAAAAAAAAAAAAAGAAAAAAAAATTCTATGTAGTTTATATTAATTAGTAGTAATTTTGCATCTAATACAAGATAATCAATTTTCGCTTAAGACTTCCAAATGCATCAAGCCGGCCCTGCTTTTCATCTTAGTACATGTGATTCACGTAATTTTTTTTATTCATCAGCAAATAGCCTTACCAGGAAACAAAGGTCATAATTCTTGCAATATGAAAACGTACATAAAAACCTATATGTTACAGAAGCTTAAATAGACATGAACATTTTAATACGTGGAGTTCTTAACTCTAGATTATAGTTGTAGAGTGAAAATATGATAAGTTTATAAGGCCACCTTGACATTATAGTAATCTCAAAATTGTTGATGCCTAGGACTAATTAGGCACTAATTACCTCCATTTCCTCCACTTGTCTCTATTGAGTTTGCTGGCATTGAAGAACTGTTGAATGGCCTAGAAGCTGCTTGACACAACAATTTGAAACTATTTTGGAACTAGCCATGCAATATGTTGCATGCCTTTGAAGTATATTGATTGATTGATTGGAAAATTTGTAGAAAGCATTGGAGAATCTATCGGTATGAGTCGCAAAGTAATCGTGCAAACATAAAGTGAGGATGAGCCATCCAAAGGTAGGTACGTACAAGGATCAATAGTAGCAAGTCATAAGCAAAGCTCCAAAAATGAAACACACACGTTGTTAGGAGCTTTGCAAGTTGCTGATGATGGCATGAGGAATTGAAGTGCTTAAATAACATCATGCCAGTCACTTGGCTTAATGTTTTCTCAAGACACTAATGGCTCCATGCCTATCTAGTGAAACTTCTAAGTGTTCTTTGAAGGGGACAAGCCCGGTCTTCCTGTTGCATTCAAATTGATGAGCATAATGAGGGGCAGCATGTGGAGGCGCCTTGCTCCACATGATGCCCCAAGGCCATGGCAGTGGTGAGCTATGGTGGGCAGAGATGGTTTGGTGATGATGGGCAGCAGCAGGTGGTATTAACCCTAGGTGATGTTGATGATATAGTGGCTTGGTTGGGTTGCTTTATGTATGGGCTTGGTGGCTTGTGTGTAAGGCAGTGCTGGGCTGCTGTGATGATATTAGGCTATGTAAGGCATTGGGCTGGTTGGTGCTAGCAGAATGCATGGACTGGTGTGAGTGGGCTGATAGCAGTTGCTTGCTAGGCTGCATATAGACATGCTGTGTGGGCTGTGATGCTGATGAGAAGGGCTTGGGCAAGGGTTAGGGCTAGGGCCAAGCTTTTAAAACGTGATGGGATAATCATGTGTGGGCTGTTGGAGCATAGGCAGAGGCCTCATGATATGCTGAGTGATGGGCTAGCATGTGCAGAGTGTGCAGTAGTAGTTACCAGCAGTTACTAAGCAGTTACTAACTTGCTGGATGTTCAGACCTGCTGTGTAGGGGCTGGAAACGTGGAGAGCAGGCCAAGACAGCATCAGTTGCAGGTGTCTTAAGTCAGACCACATGTGGTAGCAAGTCCTGTAACTGCAGTGACAGTTATTTCTGTGCATATAGTTTAGAATGTTTGGGCTGTCAACAGCAGAGAGTGTAATTGCCTTAGAGAATTTTGTGTGTATTCTCCAGGCTTCCTTTGTACTTGAATATTGAGTAATAAAGGTTGGAATTGGTGCCCTGTAAATACTGTGTGTACTGTGTGTGTGTGTGTGTGTGTGAATTCCCTTAATAATTCTATCCTGAGTGTTCTTGTAGTGTGTGTGAGTGGTGTATTGGCTGAGACTAAGGGAGGAACTTAGTGCAATTACAGGCAGAAAATTGAAAAGAAAAATTGACCCTGTGACACACGTCCAAGTATACTTAGTATAGGGAGGTAGCTTCTATTAGAAATTGGTTGGCTTATCCCTACCAATGCTATGGCATAAACAAGCATAGCTATGATAAAAAACGACATGGTTGCACCATGCGTTTGAAATGGGTTGCCAAAATTTTGATACTTGACTTGGAGGAGGGTGAGCAACAATAGAATTAGAAAGCCAAAAGTTATGGAATGCATTGTTTTCAGGAACCGGACCGGACCGAGATGTCAGACTGTAAAAACTGAGAACCGGGATGAAAATTGGTTTTTAAGCACAAACCGGTGTCAAGAATTGTGTGGTCCAACTCCTTAGTAATATATATATATAAAAACAACTTAACAGAATTTTATTCTACTTAATTAAATTATCCATCTCTTATAAGGAATAAAAAAAATTATAATTAAAATCCTTCAAAAATATTCAACTTTACTTTAAAAACTAATCATAAATTTTAATATTTTCATGGTTATTATATTATTTTATTAATTTTCTTATTTAATTATTAAATATATGCTTGAAAATCATTAAATTTTCCTCACATATATAGATATATTAGTCAATTTTGCTAGTTTTATAAATTTAATATCTATATTTAGGCTTTAATTAATTATTAAATTAATTATGACATCATCACAGTTCGACCTCAAAAATTTTGAACCTCTCCCTTTTACGGTTCAATGAACGGTCCGAGTTTCAAAACCTTGATGGAATGTGGTCGAGAAACCAAGTTCTTGTTGATTGCCACAAATAGAAAAACATGGAATTGCCTGAAATTGCATATAATATTGGTACAAAATAAAAATTAAACAAAAAAAAAAAAAGTTGAAGAGTGAGTAGAAGGGAATTAAGTGAGTATTCATGACATTCTCCTGAAAAATGTAGAAGTGTCTTAAATTATGTTGGCTATGCCAAAGAAATACTCTCTCTCTCTCTCTCTCTCTCTCTCTTCAAAAAAATTATGTTATATTTTCTTTACTTGCAATAAAATGTCAAGTTTATCTTCATATAAGTCAAAAATAGAGATAATAATCTAAGAAAGGAAAAAATTTAAGATTATCTCCTCTAATTTACTATATGTCAAAAACTACATATAAATGATCTTTACAATCATTGGAGGAAGATAACTCCAAACTAGTTTGGAGCTTTAACTTTTTCTCCTAAGAAAATATCACTAGAAAAATTACTAATAACAAACTTAATTACTAATTCTAATTATGTGGAAAATACAGTAGCACATGTGAAAAAATGTGTTGATACGTCAAATACTGTTTTTAGAATATACAATTGCACTACAATATTACAATTGTTAATATAAAATAAAATTTCTAATAATATATTATAGAAATTCAAATGTTGTTATAGAACCGATATGTAATTTAAATGACTTTTCTGCTATAACCCAAAAAATAAAAACCAAACTCTACCTTACATAAAGTTGTTAAAGTACGTTTAACTTCTGTAGTTGAAATAACTACTTATATACCTAGTATTTGTCAAAATTTACTACAAAAAAGAAAATGATCATGCAGGTAAGACATTGACAAGTTCTTGTTTTTGTAATGAAAAAATTTTATAATTGAACTAGTAGGATTCATGGGCATATGAAAAAATGTAAATACATTTTAAAGCTGTATATATATATATATATATATATATATATATGAAATTTGAACAAACCCTAGGTAACGATGATTGCTGCCCTCCATTCTCGCTTCCTTGTGTCTCCTTTCTATGCGTGTTGAGTGTTCCTAATTGCTATGTGCTTGCCTTTTTATACTCTCTATTCTTCATGTCATGTTTGTGCTAGAATTAATAACCTGCATACTGATAAATACGTAATCATTATTCCAGAAATTTGATATTGGGATTGTTTGGTTAGGGATAAGAAGAGATTGAGTTAGGTTATGTATTTAGACGTCAGATTGCTGAGTCCGTACAGATATATTATTGTCTTTTAATTTAATTGAGACGTTATTTACTTTTCAGGTTTACAAATATTGACGGATTGCAGAGCTGAGAAAACTTGCAAAAGTTTCAATTAGTTTGGTACATCATGATAATTGAACCTTGGATATGTTTCTGATGGTCCCACGTCTTCCTGCTGATTCCGACAAGAAACTAAAATGTAATCGTGTTGATTCCGGACCCGGTGGAAAATAAAAGTAAATAACTCAATTCATAATATCACTAAAGTCTAAACCACAAGTAGTCCAGATTTCGGTTCCACTTTTGAATCTTTATGCTACTAATTGTTAAAAATGTGAAAGTTTGGCTGCAAATTATCTTTGTTGTAATCTAAGGTTATAACTTCACCTAATATATTTTTATTAAATATAAATTTTGACAAATCCACAATTGAATTATATCTTTCATGCCTTCAAAATTTCCAAAAAATCAAAGATCAATAAAAATTATCATCAATCATTTGTTTAAATTGCAAGTTTTGGTAATATAAAATTCTGCATAAAAATTAAGTTTATGAATCAGACAGAAAAAATATCCGGTTGGTATAAAATTTGACATGTCTGTTAAGAGCGTAAAGAACATGTAATCTAACGGTTATATTTTTTAAATATGTAGAAACCTTAATTTTTTTAAAGAAATTTGCAACCTTAAGCTACAACCAAATCTGTAGTCAAATTTTGTCCAATTGTTAA
The DNA here is from genome assembly GCA_032878915.1 of Castanopsis chinensis. Lineage (NCBI taxonomy): Eukaryota > Viridiplantae > Streptophyta > Magnoliopsida > Fagales > Fagaceae > Castanopsis > Castanopsis chinensis. The sequence goes on from JAVQMG010000109.1 coordinate 12,493,066, forward strand.
TATCTAAAGCTGGGGGCATATTTGTTGTTGAATCACTTTGATTACTTAGGCATATGGACCATATGGTTTGTTAATTACTCTCAGGACTGGACCATACGGTTAAAATAAAATTTAAAGCTACAAATTTACAACTTTGGTATGGACAGGACTTGTTCAAAAATTTTCTTCACAATTTGTTAAGATGGAAAGTTGTGAACAATAAAAAATCACTTTCACATTTGCTTTACAATTTATTAAGAAGATAAGTTGTGAATGATAAACAATTACTTTCATATGAATTTACAAATAATATCAATTTTTTTTATTACTTAAAACCTGCCACTTACTTCATATGTTTCAAATATTACATTTTCGTCTCACATGAATTTGAATGTCACGTGTGGATTTTGTTTCTGTAGGTGGGTATAATTTCAGAGAAGAGATGGAACTGCAACAGGAGTTTCTACGTTGACTAAATTAATAGTGATAAAGATCCTTGCAACCTCACAAACAGTCTGACCAGCAGGTAGGCCAAGAAGGCTTAGCTGTGAAGTTGCAGGGTTAGATATTCACCAATTGTAAAGGTGATTCTAATACAAGTTTTCACACCTAACGCCTATTCTTGCCCGAAACGATGGTATAATAAGAGCTCACGCGCGCGCGCACTAACAAAAAAAAAAAAAAAAAGGTTGTCATACTCATCGAAAGTGACAATAGGAACAGATTCTCTCTAAACTTTTACACATACTGTACTAAAAATTGCAAAAAGAGGTAGCATTGTCTTTTTTTATTTATTATTTTCCCCTGAAAGATGTAGCAATGACTTAAATTCTGTTGGTTCAGCCAAAGATGTAGCATTGTCTCTCTCTCTCTCTCTCTCTCTAATAAACTATGATATATATACTTTCTTAACTTGCACTAAATTGCCACCTCCTCTACCCCCCAATATGTGAAAAAATTATCCATTTCTGTTTGATACATAAAGCTAAAAATATTATGTTTGATACATAAAGTCAAAAAAATAAAAACAACACATGCATAAAATAACAACATGCATGTCAAGATTTTTATAATTTAAGTAGCATTTCAGATATATTTCAATGGAAGACACTCAAAAAGGTGCATACCAATCCATTTTCAACATGAATGACTTGGTGGAAAATGTCGAAATAAACACGTTCAAGTTCTAACAAAAAGCACCTGCATGGTTAAAAGGTATTTATAAATTTAACATGTTCAATTTGACAGAAAATTGAAGAAGCTCTCCAACCATTGTCTAAGAAGTCTGTTAGTACTAATATTTAATATCTAGCTGTGAGCATATCAGCATATTTATTACTGAATCACTTTGATGGCTGAGGCATCTAGTTTGTTTATTACTCTCAGTATTGGACATATGGTTGATTGAAAATAAAATTTAAAGCTCTACATGTACAACTTTGTTATGGACAACGTCCACAATTTTTTTAAATTTGTTGAGATAGTAAATTGAGACTAATAAACAATCACTTTCACATAAATTTATTATAAATATCAAATTATTATTATTTTTTATTCAAAACCTACTACTTTAGTAAGTTGTGAAAAAGTTGTCATTATATTTAATAAAAAATTACTTCAAATACTCAATATTTTACATTTTCCTCTCACATGAAGTTGAATATCACACATAGTATGTGTTAGGTTCCAGCTTAAAAAGCCAGCTTATTTTTACTATTCAGCTTATTTTTGCTACTATTTATGAGCCTTACTGTACTTTTTGGCACTATTTATAAGTTCCACTATACTATCTTAACTAATTTTTACTTTTATCTATAGTATTTTCAGCAAAAAGGTTTCAGTTTCAACCAAATAAGCAAATCTCAAATAGACTCATAAATTCTGTAGGCGGGTAAAATGACAAGAGATGAAAAACCATAACAACAATTTTAAGGTGACTAAACAGTGATGAGCATCTTTGCAACCTAACATACACCCTATTAAGAATGGACCGGGAACCTTGGTTCATTTTTGTCCAACTTGAAAGTTGGCAAGGAAGCTTTGATAGTGTTTTTTTGTTTTTTTGAGAGCAGGAGACTTTGATAGTTAAAGTTAGCAAACCAATGGCCGATAAGGAAAATGACATAGTAACAGTACATAGAGTTGTATAGCATATTTGACCAAAGAATGGAGTACTTTATAGGCATGTGAGGGGCCAATTTTTGCATGAAAATCCAACCTCGTCCCCGCAGTTCGACCAAAGGGACATGTGTCAGGAAAGCAGCTCCCACTCCCAGTGTGTATTTAGATGGGATGCTGCTCAATAGCATTAAATAGGATGGTTTCTAGTGGGCACAATAAATGCAACTGGGAAGAGAATTAGGGTGAGTTACTGTTGAAAATGACTGCATAACTGGCCAACTAGGGAATTAAGGTAATCATATGTTGATGGTTAGATTGAAAGGAAAGGGTAATTTATAGGATGCCTTGAATAATTCTACACGGGAAGGGAGTGGAAAAACTAGAAATCCAACCATATTGGGTTATTGACAGAGATAATTTGGAGGCTAGCCGAGGAGAGAGCTAGTCCTTCGGCAAGGTTCTGTCAAAGAAGGAAGGTTTTAATGGGCTCATTGATGATGGATGAACTGCGCTAATCGAGACTGGGCTATCAATCTTGATAAATTAGGCTGAATATATGAAAGGCGGGCCAATTTTCGCTGATGGGCTTAGTTGTCATCTCCTATTGCAAATGACTAAAAGTGAACAATGAAGAGTTTCAGCAGGCCTCATCAAAATCCAGCGATCAGATCCGCTAAGCCTAGAATGTAAAAAACAGCAAATTCACACACCACAACATTAGGACGAAGCCACAGTAATTGGGATTGAGTATGCAATTAATTCCCTCCCTCCCACAACAACTTTTTTACTAATTCTATTTTTTTACTTTTTTTTTTATATATATAATTGTTCAATGGTTAAGACTTAAAGTTACTTTTTGCAACTTTAAATCTCAATCATTCATTTCAATGGCATAAACCACAAGTTCCAACTTTTAGAGACTCTTTTACCTAATCTCTCAAACTAAAATTTATGCTATTCTTTCTCTTTGTGATATAATATCAATGAATGAGGTGCAAAGTAGAGCACGACATTGGGTTTGATTTTACACTCTTTTTTATTTTTATTTTTAATATATATATATATATATATATATATATTATTGTCTCCTGCTTCTCATTGGCATTATTATTATTATTATTATTATTATTATTTGAGAATCACTCATTGGCATTAATTATATTGTAGTTTTGGAAGTCATCTTGGAGCTCCGGCACATCATTTGAAAAATAAACTTCTAGTGTTACTTGCTGTGGAGCACAAAATACAAATGGAAACTAGAAAACTCAAACAAAAATTGAAAGTAGAAAAGATTAAAACGATAGATCACGGCTACTATTTAAAGCAATCATCAACACACATATGATAAACCTCATAATCTTTTGAACATATGAGTCACTTCATTTTTTTTCATCAACTAGTAGCCTTACGAAGAACCATGGCTAATAGTTGTGACACTTTTCCACTAACCTTACAGTGTATACACCTCTGTGAAATTCAGAACATACATAAACAACTATTTGTTGCACAAGCTTAATTTTTGGAGTTTTTAACCTTCGATTGGAGCTGTAGAGGGAAGATAAAATCGGAACACAAGGTCACTTACTTTGTTATGATAATCATCTCATAAGTCTAAACTGATAAGCGGGACTAATAATTAAGCATTAATTTCTGGCATTTTCACCACTTGTTTCTCCATTGAGTTGGCAATTGGCATAGAAGAACTGTTGAATGCTGTGGAAGCTTTTTGGAACCAGCTGCATAATATGTTGAATGCTTTTGAAGTAGACTGATTGATCAGTTGGTAAATGTGTCGAAAGCATTCAAGAATTTGTCGATGTGAGTCACAAAGTAATCGTACAGACATGCATACACATAAAACGAGGATGAACCATCCAAAGGGAGGTACAAGGATCAGTAGCAGCAAGTCACAAGCAAAAGCTCCAAAAATGAAACAAACACACCTGAGTAGAGGGAGGTAGCTTGTGTTGGAAGTTAATTGGCTTATCCCTTCCAATGCTATGGTGTAAACAAGCACGGCTAAGATAAAAAGCAACATGGTTGCACCATGTGTTTGATATGGGTTGCCAAAGTTCTGATACTTGACTTGGAGGAGGGAGAGCAGCGATAAAATTAAAAAACCAAAAGCAGAATGGGCTGTGGTGGAAGAACCAAGTTCTTGCTGACTGCGACAATTAGAAAAACATAAAATTGCCTGTGATTACATGCAATAGTGGTGTATAGATAATTGAAGAGTGGGATTAAGTGAGTATCCATGACATTCCATTCGCTAATTGGAGTTTTTGCTTGTAAAGAGATTATGCTCACAAGTTAAATTATTTGGTGAGTCTTTGAATATGCATCTAATACTTCATATCAAACCCCACTTGAGTAAATAATAGTTACCCTTAGAGCACAGCTGATGTGACGCTCCACATAATGTAAACTTAGTGCTAGAATTAACTTTGTCATACTACTTGATGGACTTATGTCGTATTTTTACATTATTTTTCTTGCCAAACAGAACATTTAGTAACTTGAGTGGTTTTAGAACCATAAACTATTTCACATTTTCTTTGTCATAATTCTAACATGGTAGACGGTGAGTAGTTGGTTATCGCTCATACATTTATTTATTATTTTTTCTTCACCACTCACACTCTGTCATATCATAGTGTGATAAGAAGTTTTGAAATAATTTGTGGTACTAAATTTTTTCTTAGTAGCTCTGTCCAGAACATGGCCCTCCGCTGCTCCTTGGGGCAATTTGATTATCAGTGCTCCATGGGGCAATTTGAGCATTAGAGCCAAAGTGAAAATGGAAAAAGAAGTAGCACTATCTTGAATATAGTTGGATGTGCCAAAGATATAGTTTGTTAACTTGCACTAAAAAGCCAGCTTTGTTCATTATAATACAAAAACTCAAATGTTTCTGTAGAAACGCTATGTAATTTAGACTTGTCAGATGTTTCGTTTTCTCATGTTGTAAAAACATAATTTGTTGCTTTATTTAATCCTCTTCTTTCTACCCAAAAAAAAAACTCAAAAATTTTGTAAACCAAAAATAGTGTTTACTAAAAAAGAAAATGATCGTGCACTGTGCAGGTAAGACATTGACACATGTTCTTGTTTCGTCATGAAAATATATTAATATTGAACTAGTAATATTCATGGGCATATAGGAAAATGTAGAACTTTTTGAAGCAAAGAAATTTGAACTAACCCTTCGTGTTCGTGACGAAGATTTCTGCCCTCCATTCTTGCCTCCTTGTTATGTGTGTTCAGCGTTCCTCTTTGCTATGTGTTTGCCTTTCTTTGCTTTGTTTTATAGTGTTCTTCTGCAGTCCTTCATGTCATGTTTGTGGTAGTGCATACCGATGAATATGCAATTTCTGCATTTTGAGCAGCTGGTCCAATAATAAAGTGCCAAGTGCCTTTCTATACTATGTTTTATATTGTTCTTCTGCAGTTACTCATGTCATATTTGTGGTAGAATCACCTGACAGTGATGAATATGCAATTCCTGCAATTTGAACCACTAGCTGCTAGTCAAATAATTTTTATTTTTTATTTTTTGATGTTGTCAACAGACTCAACACCAACTGATCAACAGTTTGGCCTCCTACACTTTTCTTTGTTTTGTTACTTTTTGCTGGCATTTAGCATGGGTTAATCTTTTAAGATTCTTGAGAATGTCAAAATATTCTCAAATTTAGTTGCAAATCATATAAGAGAATCAAGTGCGTTAAGGATACCAAAATTTCCTACCATTTTTTTATAGTAATATGGATTCCCTTAAAAACAAATGTAAGTACCTATATACTTATGCCTTGATAAAGTTACACCTTGTATAAATTGACAATTTTACTAAATCTCTTTACCCTTTAGCCAACAGGGCAAATATATATATATATATATATATATATATATTCACATACATACATACATGGCCGCACTATTTTAAACTATCAATTTAAGTAATTATTTTTTTATTTATATGTCATTAAAAAAATGTTATATTATAGTTTCATTGAATTTCCTATGGTTTATAGTTTATATTTTTTTTCTCATTATTTAGTTGGAGGAAGATTAAAAAAAAAACTTTATGTTGTATTTACGAATCAAATGATATTTTGGGAAAAATAAATAATTTTTATAAGATTTTTAGAAATAAACCAAATATAAGCATCTTATGTTCTTAAGATTTTTATTAGATTTCAAATTGAACCAAACATAAAAATAGTTACATTTTCATACATTTAGGTTACTAGGCATTACATTTTCAAAAATTTGAATTCTAGGTATAATATGAATTCTCTCCCGCGCTATCTTGTAGTGTTCTTTTGTAGGTCTTAATGTCATGTTTGTGGTAGAATCACTTGCATATTGGTAAATATTTAATTACTAAGAGAATTGCTAGTGTTAGAAACTTTTATATATATATATATACATATATTACAAATTATTGATATAATAAGTATTTATTAGTAAGTAAAAAAATGATATTAATAGTACGTAAGTCACATAAAAACCATTAAAATATTTTCATAATAATAATTTTGTAAAATAATTTATAAATGTAGTAGTACTCAATTAGTAATTATTCCTACAATTTGAGATTGAATTGATTGTTTGGATTTGACAAAAGACACCTCGGAATATTGCTGAGTCAGTGCAAACGTGCTATTGACTTCTAATTTATTTGATGCTTAAATTTCTCAGCTGTGACGTGGCAGGATTAAACATTGACGGATGACAGAGACGATTCCATCCAAAAATTCCACATTGTGTGGAAAAATGTCATTGAAACTTAGATATATGATAGTTCCACATCTTCCCGATTGGAAAAGTAAAAAGTAACCCATCTTGTCACCGTCTGCAACAAAGCGTGCGAGTTTTTTGGTTTCCACTTTCCACTTTCCAATTTCACTTAAAAAAAAGTTAGGGCCGGTTTGAACACAAAATTTTAGTATTGTTGTTTATAATGCTGTCAAAATTATGGTTTAAAAACCGTTGTAAAAACATGTTTTTTATAGTATTTATAAGGTAAAAAATGTTTTTGGTATTATGTTTCAAATAATATGTCTCAGTGTATAAAAAAAATATAATTATGCGTTTAGTACGTGTGTATATGTTTTTTTTTTTTTAAATTGACAAGTGAGCCTCTTGTTGGAATTGAAGAAGAAAGCTTTATGTGTTGTCTAATCAAGTGGGCTCCATTTTTTTTAAAATATTTACAAAAGTGCCATTAAGTAACGTTATTTGAAATCTGAAAATTAGTAAGAGGAGTTTCTCAAATTCAGTGTTTAAACACCTTAAAATAAGCAACATAACTTAAACACTCTTACTAAACACGTATTTTTTTTAGAACCACAGTTTTCAGTGTTTAAACACTGAAAATTATTGTTTGAAATCACATACCAAATTGGCTCTAGTTATACAAATAATGCATATTTGGGGTTTTAAGTTAGTTATTTTATAATAAAAAAAAAATTATAGCTTCTATATATATCTTTCTTAAATCTCACTTTTTTTTTTTAAATATAAAAATATTTTTAGTACATAAAATCTTATATACAGTAACTATATTTTTCTATCACAAAAATATGAATATCACATCTGGATTATACGTATGAGATTCATTTTATATTAGAGGAAAGTATAATGTATTGGATAAATATAATTTCACATGCGAACAGGCTAGAAGTCGAAACATACAGACCAATGGGAGACTCAGCAATTAATCACCCCTTTGGAGCCCCACAAAAATTGACCTATATAAAGATATTTTTGAAATATTTAGGCCCCTTTGTTAAATCGGTTTACTTTACAAAAATCAACTACATATTTCCTCATTTCCTAAACAAAAGATGGTGGTTGATGGATCCCACGTAAAACTGTTTCTTTAAAAAAAAAAAAATTGTTTGTTTGTTTTTCACTCTTGTCATCGATGTCAATCATTGATTAGTGGACCCTCAAAAAAAAATCATTGATTAGTGGGTCCTACGAAATATATTTCTTTTTGAAAACTGTGGGTTTGTAATTTGTATACCAGCTCCAAAAAATGTATACAACTTATTTCACAATTGATAAAACGGCTGACTATAAGTGATGAACATAAATTACACTCATGAAAACACTATTTTTCCTTCTTCTATCACTTATATAGTTGATAAATTTAGTAATCACAATTTTTCTTGTGAAAAGGTTGCATTGTAACATTATTGCGTACTAAAGGGACAAAAAACTTTAGAGTCTCCACTAATATTTTTATCTTTTCCATGTCTTGACTATTTTATGGTTTCAAATGATGAGTTCTTGTATAAACCAAAATTTAACTACTTAGAAAAATAAAGGAAGAAACTATATATTATTTTTTAAAATCATTCTAGACAATGAGGCATGTATACAATTTTTGTAGGTTTATTGCTATATATTGTTTTAACACTTTTTATTTGTCCCTCAAAAAAACACTTTTGATTTAATTCATCGTATATTTAAGAAATCAAAACACATATTTAAACTTTATGTATTTAAATTAATATCTCAATTTCAGTACAGCATGGCATTGGTTCTTCAGGGTTTGTTTTTATTTATTTTTCCCCCACTCCGTATTGGCATTTGATGGTGTTGCAGTTAAATAAGTCATCTCGGAGCTATGGTCGCTAAATTTGGAAACTAAACTTCTTGTGTCACTTGCCGTGGGTCACAAATTTAATATTTTGCAGGTTTTTAAAGACTATGGAAAGAATTGTCATCTATAATTGTATGTCTAATTGGTAGCTTATGCAATTACTTACACTCTACGATATTACAATCACAATTTTTTGCTTTTTAGATAGTTTCAATTTATGACGTCCGCTTATTATACACATCTTTCAACCTATGTTCATTAACGAATGATATGACTTCTTGACTCTTGAGACCTTGAACTCCCCCATTGTAAAAATTCACCATTTTTGTGATTGAGTAGCATCTATTTCCTTTGTCAAATCATCCTTGTAAGGACACGAAAATTAGGGGCCCAAACCCACCTAGAATAGTGAAGCCTATACCACCCAACTAGGCCCAAACAGATAAATATTTGTTTAGAGAGTGGATAAAATAAGTCGAGCTCAAGTTCGAAGATCCAAACAGGAAGGGAATGAACAGAAGTTAAAAACAAGTATATTGATGGTTCTTTACAAACTCGCCCGAGGACGATGTTCTTATGCAAGGATACACACTGTTCTCTCTCTCTCTCTCTCTCTCTCTCTTTCTCTCTCTCTCTCTAATCTCTTTTTCTTGATTTTTTTTCCAAGGCCTTTCATTTGGAAGTTCTCTTACTTTATATACTCCTAAGCTTCTTGCATCCTAGCTCTCTATCTGCAATCCTGTAGTTCCTTCTTATGATAGTTGTCCTATTAGACTCTTATTGAAAGTGGTAGAAGGAGCTACTTAGCTGTGAACCTACTGTTCAGGGGTCATTTCCTCATCAATACAGCTAATAAAGATGTTGCCAACCATTTAATGCAGAGGTAGTACGTGAGCTTTCACAGGAAACTTCTTTCAACTACCTTGATTCTCTCTCTAAACGCCATTCTCTCCTTCCAGATTTCTAGGAGGTATTTTGTCTCTTCTCTTCCTCTCCACGGTCGACCCCACTCCTCAGGCTTAAAGTACTTTCACCTGAGGAATGAACGATGGTTACAGTGGTTTTATCCATCCTCGATCCTCAGACCCCCACAATCCTTTTCCATTGTCAAATCAAATTGAATCCTTGAAATGACGACCTCCCCCCAGTGTCACCACACTTTTTTTATTCTTTAAAAAAAAAATTACAGATTACACCCCTAAAATTTGGAGTGTTTGAATTTTACACCATGAAGTTTCCAAATTTGGAATTTATCCCTTGAAATCTGGGGGTGTTTTGATTTTACACCATAATGTTTCAGAATTTGGATTTCACCCCTTAAAGTTTGGGGTTGTTTGGCTTTTACAGTTTACACCCCAAAATTCTGAAACTTTAGGGTGTAAAATCCAAACTCCCCCATACTTTATGGGTAAAATTTAAGTCTTGAAATTGTAGGGCGTAAAATCCAAACACCCCAAACTTTATGGGGTGTAATTTGCAATTTATCCACAAAATTAATTAGTAAGGAGAAGTTGATGAAGGTCCTGTAGATGTGAGAACCAACACCAGTGTCACCACACTTCTTTTGTCATCTCATTTACATTTTTTTTAATCAAACTTCAAATATCACTCATTAAAAGATTTTAATAAAATACAACAATTAATTAATGCTCCTTCCTGTGTGGGAACAAGAATTTTCTCAGCCAAATGCCTCTCATATGGGGGAAACAAGTTTCATTCTAACTACCATCTCATTGACATGACAAGTGAAAACAAAACACCAACTAAAATCGAAAATAGAAAAGTTTGAAACAATAGATCATTGCTACTATCTAAAGCAATAATCAATATTTGTTTGTTTAGACCCCTTAAAGCAAATAGTTTAACTTATTATATTAGCCAAGTGATTACTTAGGTTAATTATTCAGATTTAGTTTAAACAATAATAAATCATATCATGCAAATCAGTAGAAAGTAAATAACACCACGATATGATGATCTAGGAAAACCAATAGAACGAACCATCTCAAGGTAAAAACCTGAGAAGGATTTGACTTAGCAATCCTAAGGTAAAGCAAATCCATTGTAAGAGAATCAAAATTTTTACAATCAGATTTAACCCTAAATCTATTACTACCTCCAGTTGTAACCTACTGACACGACCATGTGCAAGCTTCGAATTTACAGACTCATTCTCTTTTTGGATTTACTGCAACACAAGCACCTGCACTTGTGACTTTGAGATCCCACTCAAAGGTTTCAGATCACCTTCACTTGTTGGTCTTTATAGTAGCAACTAGGTTCTACCAATGCTTGATTGTAGATCTTGCTTCGGTAGACGCTTGTGTAGTTAGAAGGTACAACACCTCTTAGATCTCACAATGAGTAACACACAAGTCTTTTAAAAGTCTCCAAAACATAGCTAGGGTTTCCCTTTTATTTGTGGACAAGTTAGATTGAAACCCTAAAATTTTTGTGGGCTTGGGCCTTGTTTTAAACTTTTGCAGAATCTGATTTCTGTGATTCTCAATCGGTTGGATCTAATTTTCGATTGATCAAATTTGGAAAATTCTAACTCTTCTTTTCTGCAGTTAGCTCGAACTTGAAACTTGAAACATACACCTTTGAGCAATGCCTAACACATAGACTAGACACGTTTTGTTCTCAGTTTGCCAATACATACAAAATAGAATTCTAAACATTTAATCCTAAATCTCTAGAACCTTACAATCTTCTCCTTTGGTAATCTGTGACAAAACATATACACAATGAATTTCTAAAAAAAAAAAAGCCCAATTACAAAGTATTTCCCCTAATACAATTCTATCACAACCACTAACTATCAGTTGCTAGTATAGACGGTAGCTATTGAAATAATTAACCTGTAAATTCCTAAAATACTGAAAATAAACCATAAACACATGTCACGTCCCAAACCTAATACCTGAATTTGTGACCATGACTGGCATGCTAATATCAAGCTTAAACCTGATATTAACAAGAACCAACTAAACTTTTTGCAAAAGTTTCCCTCTTTCTTATCATTCTTGTTTCTTTACTTCTTGATATAACTTTCCACTTGATATTCAGAGCATCTACATTGTACTTCAAGGGATAACACAATCCACCAATTACTCCAATTCTAAATTTCTCATAATACATCTCTTATTACTTTAAGGTACACAACTTTCATTAGATCCTAAGATACATAGTACTACAAAGCTAAACATCAAATTGCTAATTTGGGATCTATACATTTAAAACTAAAATCAGCTCCTTTCAAAACTCGACTAAGGCTCCTTCTGCTTCAAAATAAAACTTGCTGACTGAAAGAGTGGAAGGGGTGGGTTACACAGCTCAGTAAGGATAAGATACACAAGAATTTAATAAGAATGCATGTAAGTCAAATAATTTCCTTTTATGAATATTTAGATAGGAGAATATCTTTTCATGCGTAGTATTTTATACTATTCATAATAATAACTCAAATGCTTTTCTTAAGAAAATAATTGTTCTCCTTTTTTCTTATCAAAACAATATTACCAAAACCTTTTAGACTGAATTTCTTTTATGTCTTACAAAGTCACTAAATATAATATTGATTGTTTAAAATCATATACATACATACATATATACATACATACATATATATATATATATATATATATATATTCTCATTACAAAATAATCATTTTAACTTAAATCGGATAATTGGTAACTTCGTCTTAAATTAGAAACATCTTGACGAATAAGAAAACTTTTCTTTATAAACTTCTCATAAAATATTATAACTTTCGTAGTCATAAAACTTAACATTTTAATATTAACATAAACTTGTACTTTCGTTAGAAACTTTATCTTTAAAGAATAGCAGAAACTTCAGAAAATTTATCTTTAATGAACAACTTTTCTTTTCATTAGAAACTTCTTCTTTTCATGAGAGCTTTTAACTTTTCACAATGCATTTAAACAAAATCATTCTCTCATGATGAATAAAATAATATAGCTGTTCATAAATAACATAGTGGTTAGTCCAAATCTGATAAGTCTATACATAATTTGGAGGCTTCCAACATTCCCCACAATGCTAGGGATTCCCGGGATCATATCATAATACATATCTTCAACCATGGGGGTTGGTTGGCACCCTACACAAGTTGGTCGTTCCCAACAAGGGCAGGTATAGCAAAGTCCTCACCACTTTTAATGGCCAATCAGATAACATTTTTTATGGAAAGTCAGTAATTTAATCCCTACTGGCCGAGTTCAGATCATTAGAGGACATAACCCAAAAACATTTCATACTAATACATCATACTAAAAATTCATAATTTGCATAGCATCTCATAATAATAGCATTTCCATTATTTTCTTTAAACATCATGTTCGTAGAATTAAAATAGCATAAATATGCTTAAATCATATACATAAGGTTTCGAAAGCTTACGAACATATCTTTGTCTGAAACATGATTATATGCTATATCTCTAATAAAAAAACCTTTTAATGTGATTCTAAAAAAAAAAAAAAAAAAAAAAAAAAAAAAAACCTTTTAATGCATAATACACTTTAAAATAACCTCATCACTTACTAAATACCCATATAACTTATCCCTTACCTGAAAGCAGAGGAATCGAGAGTCTACAGTTGAAGGAGTTCAGGTTTGGGTACTGGTAGCACCTAAACCAAATATCACAGCTTATTATTATCAATTATAACTTAGAATAAACTTACACGTTCATCTCAAAGCCTATCTCTTATAATCAAGGAAATCCTAATCTTCCCTTAACAAGGTTCCCCAAACACAATATTCATTCATCAAATAACATGATGTACCAAATCTTTGAGAAACCATTATTTTAATGTTCATACTCAGATTATGTTAAACAGCTTTCAAATCAATTCACAATGTGTTTGTATTGGAAGCCATGGTGCATGCATAAACTTACACAAGGCAACATACAACATGTTGAAAAAAATAGCTTTATAAAAACAACAGTCGAAAGGTTTAGAACCCCTCCTTTGAGTACTAAACCTTGAACCAAGTTATATAAAAATTATCTATGATCTAGATATACCAAAAGATAAGCATATCAAATTATAGCTCAAAACATTCACCCTAACTTTAGAATTAAATCCTCAAAGTCAGAGTCATCATTTACTGTTTACTGCTCATTTCAGCAGCATATGCCTCATTTGTAAAATATAAATGGGCTATCTAAACACATCCAATTTTTATGAAATTTTACAGAGCCACTCCTCTGGATGTCTAATAAATACTAAATCAATTTCAGAGTAAAATCATAAAACCATGATTTACTAAAAATCATACAAGACAACATGCTCAAATCTGTCCTAACATAATCCAATTAACTTTCAAATTGCACTACTATTTTTACATTGATCCGATAGCTGTGAGATCAATTCATTAACAATCACAAGTGTCTTAGATTTCATAGGAAATATCCATAGCATCCAAATTCGTTGTATACAATTTAATACATAATTTACCATGTGTAAACATAGAATTTGTCACAATGACAACTTTGCAACATTTTCTTGTAAATTCACAAAAAATTATCAAACGATGGTATTTTCATATGAAATATATTATACACATACTAGACATATTAAATAATAATCTCTAACAAAACTTTTACCCATAAATTCCTAGAAAAATTACTGGATTTATAATGACCAAATAGGTTAACCAATAAGTGCAACTCTTAAAAAGTTCATGAAGTGCCTATTAACTAACTCTCAACAAGCTGCAAATACTGAATCAGCTACACATTCAGCACCTCAATTAGCAATTCCATAAGTTTATCTAGCTATTTTACTCATTTCAACACTTACCCATAACAGATTTTATCTTAGTCTATCATCTAGGAGCACATGCAAGCATAAACAATGACTCAATTCATATACAAATTCATATAACTGTCACTTAAGTTTAAATAGACAATAGATAAAAGAATTAGATTTTCCCTTTACCCTAGGCACGAGTTCTTGGAGTGATGAAGCTAGAATCACTCTTGCATGAAAGGATTTCCCTTTACTAGTTGCTGGACTCGAAAGTATGAGTGGTAGAGAGCTTGAGAGAGTTTTTGAGTTTTCTAGTTTCTTTGAGAGAGTATAAAAAAGAAATGAGATGGAGCTTTATTTTTCTTTTGGTGTGTGGACCCCTGGGTTTGAGAAAAGGGATTCAAGAGAGCTTCTAGCTCTTTCTTTAAGAGAAATGAGAGCAAAGTGAGGTGAGAATTTTGATTTGTTTGGACCCGTGAGAATAAAGAGGGAGAGAGCTTCTTGGTTATTGTTCTAATTGCTTTGAGAGAGTAGAAAGAAGAATGAGGTGAAGCTTGTTTGTTGCATGGCCAGCTAGGTGTTGGTCTTTGGAGTTTAAGAGGATAACATGTGTCAACATGCATGACACTTTGGCTTTACATGTGTTGAATTTCACTTGGTTGCATGTGTTAGTGGAATTACAACTACATCCTTCCTTTGACTACCTACTTACAACCTTAACCATGTTATAACATCTCATGCATCATATCTAATTAAAACACTAACTATGTATCTAATAAGTTAAACCACTTAATATAGTTTTGTAAATACTTAGTATGTATTCATAATACAATTAGCCATTTAATTATATATAATCTTTACAATTCTTATTCAATGGCATTATAAAATAATATGTTTATCAAATACTCTTCTATTAATTAGAGAAAGGAAGTGGCTGAAAAATAATAATTAACTACTCAAACACATAGTTTAACTATAAAGTTGGGTCAAGATGTTACAATGCATGTGTGGAAAATACAGTATAAATCCAACAAATAGAAACTGGACTTGAATTCACAAAACATAAGAGATAGATAGAATATCAAATGAATAAACATCAAATAAACTATCATAGTTAATGAACCAACAACATTTGTGAAACAAGAACAATAAAATAAAACAAATATAGATCAAAACAATGAGAGAAAAAAAAAATCTAAATCTCTCATCTCAAAATTTAAACAACTCCCCCTAAATACAAAATATCTCTACTCCCCTTATATACCAAAGCCCAAAAACCTAAACCTACTCCCCTTTTTTGTTATGTATTGCCAAAGACAACCATTAAGGGTCAGGGGGTGGAGCGTGTGGAAAAATATTCCGATACTCGACAAAATCTGCTCTCAAGGCAACAACCTCAGTGATCAGTAGTTCATCAATAAGCAATCCATAAGCCACTTGAGTAGTCATAAAGGACTCCATCACGGCACGGAGTGAGAGAGGAGGGGTAATTGTAGGTTTAATAGCATCATCATCACCAGTGGGATCCACAGCCGCAGAAAGATCCACATGTACCTTGTCAGCAGCAGGTATATCACTAGAGGTAGGAGCTATAGTAAAAGCTTCACCTCTTGATCTCTTTGAATTCCTAGTACTTGGTTCAGCACTTCATCTGAGCCTGTCATTGTCTAAGAAAAATGGCTTCTATAGGAGCAGTGATATGAACTAATTCTAGTGCAGGAAAGTTTTCTAACCTTAGAAAGTTCAACGCCCTATATATAAACACAAGAAAGAATAGTCTTTAAGATTTGGTCTTACTCCTATGTATACTAACAATAGTCTGAATGAATAAAGAAGGGAAACACATAAATCCATCTATGATGAAGGCATAGAGAAAAGCACACATGTCTATAGGAATTGTGTGAACATGAGAGATAGGGAAGATATTATGGCAGGCTATCCTAAAGTAAAGATAGTTAAGCTCAGTAACTCACATGAGTTTATTCTTGGTTCAGATTCCTAAGTTACCAATCTTCCATAAAGTAAAGACATGATATCATCTACAGTAGGAAACTCAGTGTATGGATATGTGGCTTTACGAACCAAAGGACACCTAGAGCTTCAAAAACTACCTATTTAGGAATCCTAAACTCTCTACCTCTAATCCAAGTAGTCAAATAATGACCATTTGTAACCTTAGAATAGACAGAAAGGTTCGAGTAGAACTTTCTAATCAAAGCAACAGGAGGAGGATTAGAGAAATCACATAAGGATACCCAATTCCTAGACACTAGATTCCTATGTATGGAAGGATCTAACTCATCCAGGACTATATGTCTTTCTCCCCAAATAGACCTAAACTTGGTTAGGGTCTCAAAAGTTTCCTCAATCTTTGCTAAAAGAAACCTAACCCTATCAACTTGAGAAGGGGCAGAAGAAGAAGATGCAGAGGTTCTATAGGCTTTGGTTTTGAATTTTCTACCAACCTTAGGAGCCATATCTAAAGGTTTTAAAAAAAACACAAACAAAAACCAAAGGCAGACTGCATCAAATAGAGTTAAAGCACAGGATAACATAAAATTTGAAAAACTATATGATGCATGATGTAAATACACATATGATGCATGATCTAATGCTCTAAAACTGTTCAATTTTGTCTCAAATTTGAAAATTGACTAAGAAAATTAGAAATTTAGCAAAATCCCCAATATTCAAAAACCAAAATTTCAAAAAATCCTTATATTGATCAATTGAACAACACAACAAGTATAAAACATGTTATAATCACTCAATTAAATAATATCATAAGCCTATTTCAATCAATTTTGCTTAATTGAACAAAAAAAACCCAAAGTCCTCAAGAACATGCAAACCCTAATTTTGAAAATTTGAAGAAATCACGAAATTTTTTAAATTAAAGCATGAGAATCAATTTTATATGATGCATGAACAAAAACCCATTAAAAAAAGTGGATCAAAACACTCAAAACCATAAAAAACTCAAAAATCTCTTTAGTTCGAAAATTTGAAAATTTTTGAAGAAAATGTAAGAATGCATGTAATTTAAACAAAACAAAAGGGTAAACAAATCTTTCTAGGTATTGAGGAAGAGAGCCCTTGAAGCTTTGACTTAAAAAAAAAAAAAAAAAAAATTTGAGTGAGAGGAATCAAGAGAGGAATCGAAGAAGAAAACAAAGCACTGAAGAATTGTGATCTGAGACCTATTTGTTTAAAAGAAAAATGATTTTTGATTGGTCGAGAGGAATTGAGATAGGAATCGAAAATCACTTAAGGACAGATTCGACTGATCAAGAGAAATCGAGGCAACCCGAGAGTTTAAGCCTTAAAACTAGGTTTTTTCGATCGGTCGAAAATAGGTTTGATTGATCGAATCTTGAAAAATCAAAATTTTTTGAAAAACCTGGGAATTTTCTGCATAAACATTTGTAAAATAGATTTTTATGATATGGGATGCATGTTAATGATTCCAAATTTTTTTCAAATATTCTTTTCTGAAAAAATAATATTAAGCTTCAAAAAAATTTCCTTCACACAATTCTTACCTCACACCCCCAAAAAGTATTAAACATTTCAAGAAGTAAAATTTTGGATGGCTACAAGAATTAACACATAATCAAATGTATAAAGTTTAACAAAGATTTGCTTGTGGTGTGTGCAACTATTAAGTGTATGAGATACCTAAAGAGGTGATATGTAGATGGAAAATAAGTACAGTTTCTACATTATCTATTACATAAGTTTGAAAGTGACTATCACTTAAAGAGTTACAACATATAACTCCCACATCTCCTAAAAAACACGCTTGCAATCATGTAAAAGCAATTTTATTATTGTTTTTTATGCTTTTTGTTTGCTTTGTTTTTCTTTTTCTTTTGAATCCTTTTTTTTTTTTTTTTCACACACTTTTCATAATTAACACGTTTTATCTTGTTATACAAGTGTTACACCTTATCAAGCACGGCTTTTATAATTTGCACATAGGTTTCCATAATTGGCGAGTGATAGTGATGAGATGGTTGTTTATGCCTTTCTCCTAAGTTTTTTAGTCCTTACAATAAAAAGAATATGACTTTAAAATCAAGAGCATGTGTTTAAAAACCAAAAACAACTTACACAATATAAGCACTACATAGCATAAACTAGCAAAGTGCAGAAAAATAAAACTCATCAAAGCTAAACAAGGTACACAGTTATGAAATGCAAATTTTATAGGCCTACCTCAATTACACAACTTGAAGATGTGTAATACAAACCATTTTTTTTGTTTTCCTTTTATTTATTTTTTAAAACTTTAAAATGTCATAAAAAAACATAGAATGAAATGTATGAATGTAATGAAAATGAAAATGTAAATGCTAATGAAAAACATTTTGGTCACAAGAGATTGAAAGAATTAACACAATGACCATGTCAGACAAACTCATTGAGCCTGAGTCTTTTGCTTCTACACTTTCTTAGATGCAAACAAGGAGTTGGAATTTCTAGTTGAATTAGTCCTAAATTCAGCTCTTGTATTGGCATAAAGGTTAAGAAACCTTTACCAATTCATGAATAAGTGTCATAGGATTTTGTGCTTTTTGCACAGATACTTTTTGTATGGATGCTTGCTTTAAAGCTTGTAACTTAAAGCAATTTGGGCATGTATGCCCAGCTCCACCACAAAAATGACAAAACCAATGAGGTTTATGTTGTTTCTTGCTTCCAGGATGATTAGGATTCTTAGCTTTTGATTCACTTAAATCTAACCTAGTTCTTCTAGAAGCTAGAACTTCTTCCTTAGGTACCTTGATTTCGGGTAAAGAGTTAGACGTAGCAGGTACAAACTTAGGAGGATGAACAGTAGAAGTTGAAATACTCTCAACAAACCCTAAGCTTGACTTTTCAGAAAAAGATTTTGAACATTTAGCATATCATCCAGTTTAGAAGTAGAAGTTCTATCTAGTTGTTCTCTAGCAACTAATAATTCAATTCTAAACTTTTAACTTTTTCAATTAAGGACATGTTCTCAATTTTAACAAAATTTAAGAGTTCATTAGCATCAAATAGTTTCAACAACAAATTTTTCTTCTCTTGTTCAAGAGTGTTTATCTTTTTCAACCCTAGATCAGCACTTTTGGCATCCTTTACTACAATCTTGCAAAGCTTGTTATAAGCTTCTTGTAAGTCACCATTCTCAAAGAGTTCCCCATTAGAAGGATTCTCATCAGTAGTCTCAATTTCACTTACTACAGCAGCAGCAGTGAAACCCATGAAGTTTCCTTCTTGATCACTTTCGGATTCATGATTAGAAACTTCATCATCACTTAGGGTAATAGCTGTAGCCTTTTCTTTGGATCTAAAAAATGTAGGACATTCTGATTTTAGATGACCATACCCCTGACAACCAAAACACTGTTGGCCTAAAGAGTTGTTAAAAGATTAAATTACTTTATCTTTTGATTTTTCAAAATTGTTATTTTTAGTTGTATCATTCTTCTTCACAATCTTAGGATCAACATTGTTTCTATTTCTTGCCATTTTAATATTATTTCTCAGAAAATTTATAAAGTTCTTGGCAAGATAAGCAATCTCAGTAGATGAGAGTTCATCATCAAATCCACAATCCTCAACATCATCAACAGATTTTAAAGCCATAGATTTAGATTTGTTAGTTTTGGGTAAGTTAGATTCCTATGATTGAAGAGATCCTACAAGTTCATCTATAAGAATGGAGTCCACATCTTTACTTTTAGTTATGGCAGTCACTTTGGGTTTAAAGTCCTCAGCTAATGATTTGAGAATTTTCTTAACAATTCTAGGTTGATCATAAACTTCATCAAAATTAAAAGCAGAATTGACAATATCATTCAACTTAGCATATAATTCATCAAAAGACGTATCATCAGACATTTTAATGATTTCAAATCTAATGGTCAATTGCTACAGTTTATTGATTTTTATTGCCTTAGTGCCTTCATGCACCGTTTGCAAGATGTTCCATGCAATGTGAGCAATCTCCACATTAGAAATCCTCTTGAATTCTTCCATAAAAATAGCATTGAATATTGCATTCATGGCCTTACTATTAAAGCTTCGCCTTCTTTTTGGGCAATTCCATTCACAATTAGCAGTGGTTGGTCTTTCCCAATCGTTTTCAATAGAGAGCCATACTCTCTCATTAATCACGACAAGAAATCTAGGTTTAGGCAACGTTTTTAAAACGTCACTAAAAACCCAAAAAAGTCACTATATACACAAATGGTTTAGAGCGATTTTTTTTTTTTTTTTTTGGCGATGTTAAAAAATGTTGCAATAGAGCAGTCACTATAGGTCTATTACGATGATTCAAAAAACGTAGCCATATGTTACTCTTTAGTGGCATTCAAAAATGTTTAGTGACGTTTTCTAAAACGTCACTAAATAAAATAACTTTTGTCATATATAATATAGGAAAATACATTTAGCGACATTTTTAAAACGCTGCAAATAATCGCACCTATAGCAACATTTCAAAAACGTCACAAAAGCATTTGTCCTCTTGCTTTTTAGAGACGTTTTTAAAACGTCGCTATAGGATTGATTATTTGCAGCGTTTTAAAGGCGTTCCTAAAAAGGATTTCCTCTTACTTTTTAGCAACATTTTTAAAATGTCGCAAAAACCTGCTCATTATTGTTTTTTTAGATATTAAAAATGCTATATAAATCTGCTTAAGATTCAACAATAACTAACACAAGCTTGTAATAGATCAAATATACCTATTGATCATCAATATTCCACAATAAGACATTAACCATAGATTCAGTGTATATATTCGTTTAATACCAATACATGTATCATCTTGAATTGAACAAAACACTTGTCTATCTACAAAAAAAAAAAAAAAAAAAAAAAAAAAAAAAAAAAAAAAAGAAGTGTGGACAACTATCTAAACTATGGCAATATTACACAAAGTAAAATACTTCCAAAATGAATGTGGTTATAACAAAACACTTGTCTATCTATACCAAAAATAAAACAACCACCCAAACTATGACAATATTATAAACAAAGTACAATAGTTCCAAAATTATTGTGGTTGTTCAAAACAACTATGTAATAGCCCATAGAGTCCTTAAAACACTGCATGTACCGCTATTCGCTAGTTTCTTGATGGGAAGAAGCCTGTGATTTATAAGGAGTTGGAGATTCATGATCTAAACTGAAACCACCCTGAATACAAATTAAAGTATCTAATAAGTTCATAAAGAAATCATTTCAAGTAACAAAATAATAGTTGCTATACTTAAAAAATTTAAACACCAAATACATTATTAAAACATTAAAATTTAATACCCAACTAGTTTCTGAAGAATGATTTTGCTGATTTTGCACTAGTTGCATCAATTGGCTCACTCGCTCCCCCAAGTTTTTATAATGATTCACTTTCTCCGTCAAAGAAGCCACTTGATTCTTCAACTGAGTCACTTCAGCATCCCTTTCTTGACTTCTTACTTGAGCAATTGCAAGAATGCTCTTGGCAGGATGCATACTTGGGTTTGAGCCAAATCCTACACCCTGAATATGACCATTGCGCTCGTTACCAAACACTTGAGCATATATATCATCTGGTGCCCATGCAATACTACTAGTAAGGTCGGATGACTGCACATGATTTAAGGACTCACTCAACAGTTCGTTGATTTTTTCCTAATATTCAAAATTTGAACACAATAACACATTAGAAATTAACAATGTTAATAGATTCAATATTACATTTAGCAAATCATGATATTACTTACAATGTTGCTTTCTGCATCGACGTTAATAGGAGTACCATCTTTATGAAGATGGAGTTTACATATATATCTGCACACTTTACAGGATGCCCAAGCGTTGTTACCTAAATTATGGTCATTACATTTATTTAATTAGGAATAATGGTTTCATACAAACCTAAGAACAATCTAATAAGTCATTTAGAAGATAATTATTGAGTCATTACCACTTCTTCTGCGTACGAAGCAAAGTTTTTTGAACCACTAGTATGTACATTTGTTTGCTTGGAACGACTGTTCTTGTTTTTTAAAGCAAGATCCTACGTTCAAAAAAATTACATATTTAAACAAAGTATTATTTGAATATATTTTTCATGGTAGATATTCAATGTAGAATAAGGATATCCGTATGAATGTTCTTGTTCTGATGATGATATAGTACAATTAAAGCATATCAATATAGAATAATACCTTCGTTTTTGGTAAACTCCAATGCTGAACAATGGTTTCATAATCTTCCTGAATTACATTTGGTAGTGCTTGTGCTCTATTTTCTCTTCTTAGAAAATACTTCTTCTTCAAAGTTGACTTGTGGTTCCTCTAATATGTCACAATTAAGGACAATGTCCTATTCTTCATTGCCTCCAACCTAGCATGTTCTTTAGGCAAAATCCATTTTGACTACATGCAATAGCTTAGTTAGCAAAATCCATTTTGACTACATGCAATAGCAGTGAAAAATAAATAATACTACGATATGATGACCCTAGAAAACCAATGAAACGAACCGTCTTAAGGTAAAAACATGGGGAGGATTTGACTTAGCAATCTTCAAGGTAAAGCAAATCTACTACAAGAGAATCGAAGTTTTTACATTCAAATTTAACCTTAAATCTATTATTACCTCCAGTAGTAACTTACTGACATGACCTCATGCAAGTTTCGAATCCACAGACTCCTTCTCTTTTTGGACTTACTGCAACATAAGCACTCACGCTTGTGACTTTGAAATCCCAGTCAAAGGTTTCAGATCACCTTCACTTGTTGATCTTTGTAGCAGCAACTAGGTTCTACCAATGGTTGATTGTAGATCTTGCTTTGGTAGATGCTTGTGTAGTTAGAAGGTACAACAGCTCTTAAATGTCACAAGGAGTAACACACAAGTCTTCCAAAAGTCTCCAAAACGTAGCTAAGGTTTCTCTTTTATATGTAGACAAGTTGGATTGAAACCTTAAATGTTTTTGCGTGCTCTGGCCTTGTTTTAAACTTCTGCAGAATCTGAATTCTATGATTCTCAATCAGTTGGATCTAATTTTCAATCGATTTAGCTTGGCAGATTTTGACTCTTCTTTTTTGCAGTCAGCTCGAACTTGAAACATACACCTTTGAGTAATGCCTAACACATAAGCTAGACACGTTTTGTTCTCGGTTTACCAACACACACAAAATAGAATTCTAAACATTTAATCCTAAATTTTTAGAACCTAACAATCAACACATGTATTATTATTCTTTTCATCAGCAAGTAGCCATACCGAGGCAAAGTTTTCCACTAGCTTTGCAAAGTATTCACACCAGTGACATTCAAAACATACATAGACAACTATTTGTTGTAGAAGCATAAATTGATATGAACATATTGATATATTGATATATGGAGTTTTTAACTAACATTAGATGAGAGGTGTAGAGTGGAGACTGGAGACAAGATCAAAATATAAGGTAACTTTGAAATCATGAAAATCTGAAAAGCTTAAGTTGATAGGAGGGCTAATTAGGCACTAATTACCTCTATTTCACCACTTGTCTCTATTAAGTTGGCAGTTGTCATCGAAAAACTCTTAAATGCTCTAGAAGCTGCTCGACACAACAATTGGCAACCATTTCAGAACCAACCACACAATATGTTGAATGCCTTCGAAGTAAGTTGATCGATCAAATAGAAAATTCATTGAAGAATCTGTTGGTGTGAGTTGCAAAGTAATCGTATAGACATGCATACACATATAAAGAGGATGAGGCATTCATAGGAGGGTGTTCAAGGATTAGTAGCAGCTTTTGATGGTGGTGAAGGTGGTGTCGACGGCCAACGATGGCTGAATCTAGCAGATTTGGAGATTTTTGGCTACAACGAGAAGGTGAGGTTTGGGTTAATGTTTTGATTAGTAATTCTAGAACCATCATAAAAAAGGACAAAATTTAGTTACAAAATTGGTTGTAGTTTAAGGTTACAACCTTACTCAATATATTTTTATTGGAGGTGCATTTTGATAAATCCACCATTGAATTACATCTTCTTCTTATATCCTTCATATTTGCAAAATTTCAAGAAAATTAAAGATTAATAGCTATGCCATAAATAAATTGCTTAAATTATAAGTTTTTGTAGTTTAAAATTATGCATAAACTATAAACTTGTAGATCATATAATAAATAATATCTGATTGACACACAATTTGACATGTGTATTAATTAATAGCATAAAAAACATGCAATTCAACGGTTAGATTTTCAAAATATGAAGTAATGTTTATTTTATTGAGTAAGATTGTAACCTTAGGAATTTTGTAGCTAAACTTTATCCAAAAAAAAATATCCACTTCTAGTCGGGCTTGGTATAGTCTTTGGGCCGCATTCTGTGGAAGAAGGAAATGTCTAAATTTTGGCCTAATGGATAAACTCACTAATAGAGTTGGGCTCTCGAGTTTGAATAATTGGGCCGAATAAAGGAAATGTTGGCCAATCTTTACTAATGCGCCGAGGTGCTCGTTTCCTACTACAAATTACAACACTAACACCATGTTTGGTTATAGTTAGGGAAAGGGAAGAGAAAGAAATATATTTCCTTTTGGCGTGTTTGGATATAAAGAGGAAAAGAAAAAAGAAAAGAAAAGAAAATACTTATGTTTGGTTGGCTAAGAGAGGTGAAATAGAAAGAAAAGTGTATATTTTTACTTATATACCCTCATAAAATTGAGAGAGAGAGAGAGAGAGAGAGAGAGAGAGAGAAATAATGGTAGAAATGTACTTATAAAACATGAAAAGTCAAATATGTCAAGCCCCACTTTTTTGGTTGAAGTCTTTCTCTTCATTTCCCCCCAAAATGGGAGGATTGTAAAATATGGGCCCATATGATTGAATTTCTTATCTTTTCTTTTCTCTCACGTAAACCAAACAAAGGAAATTACTATTTGACCTAACCCTTCTCTTCCTATTAAACCAAGCATAGTGTAAATTCAGACGAAAACATACCCAAAGGAACAACCTTTAGTTTCTTTTAAGTGTTTTTTTTTTTTTTTTTTGGAAAACACACACACACACACACAGGGGAAGGGAGATGAGATAAGGGAGATGAGATAAAGGAAAACAAACCAAAAGGGACAATCAGCTGGTTTACTTAAGTATTTGTTTGAGAATTGCTTCTTTCTAATAATTTATTTGTATAATGTAAGTCAAAAAAATAAAAGTTAACTTATTTTTATAAAACTGAAAGTTAGATTAATTAAAAAAAACTAGGACAAAAAGTAGTATGAGACCCATAAACATAGGATAATTTAAACAAAAAACAAGCTTTTAATTGGTTGACAAAAGTAGACTAGATATAATTTGATGCCTAATATGATAAATTTAAGTTTTTTTTTTAATATTTAAATATGAATTAAATAATATATATTTAAATTTTTATTTGAAAATCATTTTGTTTCTTTTAAATTAGGTTTTTGTATTTAAATATGAATTGGCTAAAGTGATCACGCGTTGCAACTTCTACCATTTAAAGGAACCAAATACACATATTTGGTAAATCTCATTATTTTTATATTTAGCACTTTTATGAGTCACTTCCTTTTTCTTTAATTAGCAAGTAGCCTTATTAAGTAAAATAGCTAATAGTTCCCACAATAGTCGTAGACTCATAGCACTTTACCACTAACCTTGCATTGTATTCATATTGTGACATTCAAAACATACATGAACAACTATTTGTTGCAAGAGCTTAAATTAATACAAACATATTAATTTGTGGAGTTTTTTACTTCAGATAAGAGGTAAGATACGATCAGGTTATTAGGTCACTTTGGCATCATGATAATTTCAAAAGTATATTAATAGAAGGACTAATTAACCGCTAATTATTTCCATTTCCTCCACTTGTTTCTCACTTGAGTTGGCAGTTGGCATCGAAGAACTTTTGGATGCTCTGGACGCTGCTTGAAACTGTGATTGGAAGCTATTTTGGAACAAGTCATACGATATGTTGAACACCTTTGAAGTACACTGATAGATTGATTGGAAAATTTGTTGAAAGCATAGGAGAATTTGTTGGTGTGTCTCATAAAGTAATTGTAGAGATATGCATACACATAAAACGAGGATGAGCCATCCAAAGGGAGGTACAATGATCAATAGCAGTAAGTCACAGGAATAAGCTCCAAAAATGAAACACACGCGCCTAAGTATAGGGTGGTTGCTGGTGTTGGGAGCTGGTTGGCTTATCCCTGCCAATGCTATATTGTAACCAATTACAGCTACAATAAAAAGGAACATGGTTGCACCGTTTGTTTGAAATGGGTTGCCAAAGTATTGATATTTGACTTGGAGGAGGGTTAGTAGCGATATTATGAGAAAGCCAACAGCAGTATGCACCTTAATGGAAAAACCAGGTTCTTGTTGACTGCCACAAATAAAAGAAGAACATGGAATTTCCTCATATTAGATGCAATATTAGTTGATATACACTTGAAAAGTGTGCAGAAGGGAATTAATGGAATATCCATGACATTTCATTTGCCAACAAATGTTTTTGCCTATAATTAGATAAATGCACATTTTACGTTAGAAGAAAAATAGTTGACACGATTTTTTTTGTCACAACTTTTCATCAAGTTATGGCAAATGGTGTGATATGATCCTAGTAGAATTGTTAATTTAGAGGTGCAAGTTACATTATTTGTTGACTCTATCAATATTATATCAAAGACTTTGTATCAAATTTTGTGTTCATTAATGGGTTGCAATTAATTCAACTAGTAAGGTTTTTTGTCGTCGAATAAAAGATTTGGAGATCAAATTCCGCTTAAACCAAAAGCATATTAGTATCTTAATTTGATAATAAAAACAATTATCATGAAGCAGATGTCATGTCATATGTTAAAATTCTATTGTTTCTAAAAAACAAAAAACTTGTGTTCACTAATAATGATGGATAATGTTAACTTTATTGTGTTCCTCCACTGCTTACATCTAATATTTCTCTAGAACAAAATAAAGAAAAGTTCTCTTGTTTTGTTCAAGGTTTTCAGACCCAGATTGTTTATTGAACCGTAAAAGGGAGAGGTTCAAAGTTTTTGAGGTTGAACTGAGATCGAACCGTGATGATGTCATAATTAATTTAATAATTAATTAAAGCCTAAATATAGATATTGAATTTATAAAACTAGCAAAATTGACTAATATATCTATATATGTGAGGGAAAGTTAATAATTTTCAAACATATATTTAATAATTAAATAAGAAAGTTAATAAAATAAAATAATAACCATGAAAACATTAAAATTTATGATTAATTTTTGAAGTAAAGTTGAATATCTTTGAAGGATTTTAATTATAATTGTTTTTCCTTGTAAGAGATGAATAATTTAATTAAGTAGAATAAAATTTTGTTAGGTTATTTTTATATATAAAAAAAAAAGTTGCTAAGGGGTTGGATCGCATGGTTCTTGCCACCGGTTTTGCATGAACTGTGCGGTCCAACCCTGGTTTTAAAAGTTCATGGAATTGCCACATATGCCCAATTCTCTATGCTTAAAAAACCGGATATCTATTCGATTCTCGGTTTTCATGGTTTAACCTCTCGGTCCGATCCAAGTCTGAAAACCTTGGTTTTATTTGTTGGCTCCTATTGAATTGTTATTTTTATTTTATTTATTTCTTCCTCCTTTGATTCTATCCTTTATCCGTTATATTTCTGTTTGTAACTTTTTTTCTTCTTTGAAAACTAATATCAAGATTAAATTCCACGCCCCCCCCCCCCCAACAGAATTCGGTTTCTCTAACACATTGATTCCATTGACCAATTATTTCCTGGAATCCAAATTATGGGAAATTATTTTTTCCTTTGAGAGAGAGAGAGACTTCTTCACGTTGATTTTGATCTATCTTCGTAAATTGAGCCAATAAGTTGACTCAACTTGCAAGTGTTGTGAATTAAATTGTGCAAAAGTTAATTCCTTTTTTCACTACTCAAAACCTACCACTTTAGCAAATTGTGCAAAAGTTATCGAACAAGTTGTGTCACCAAATTTATTTATAAATTTACTTCATGTGTTTCAAATATTACATTTTCCTCTCAACATATATTTTGTAATTGTTGTTAGAAGTTTTGAATATAGGTTCCAAATATTAATTTTTACAAAAACCTCCCTTTTTTATTTTGTTTTTGTATGTGTTTTATGTTTTGGGAGGAAAGATACATAAAAGTGGAGAAAAATTACATATTTAGTCCTATTTTTAACAGAGATGAGTTTCGGAACTTTAACTGAGCTAATCTCAAGAGGGTATAATATCAAATTTCAAACCACAAGTAGGCAACTTAAATTTTGTTTAAACCATAGGTGGGTAAGTTGTAATTTGCCCTAAAAAAAGTTGTTTATGTGTTATAGCATTCCCATTTGATATCAGCAACCTACTATCCAAACAAAGTGACTCAGCACATAATTTGATAAATAAATGATAACAAAATCGACGTTAATTTCATATAGAAAATCAAATGTCATAGCTTATGCGGAACATTTAACAAAATGAAATAAAGATTTATTATAATTTAAAAAAAAAAAAATTACTTTACCTTGGGCAAGGTGTTAAATGGTGAAAAAGAAAATTGAAATCTACTTTCTAATTTCAATTGAAAATAGTTGGGTAACAATAGCCGAGAGTTGGGGGAGGCAATGCTATGCTTTTAACTAAAATGAAATATTATTTGCTCAAAAAAAAAAAAAACTAAAATGAAATATTACAACCATCCTATACTCAAATAGGGAAAATTGCAATTTACCTATAAAATTGAATAAACTCAAACAATAATGAAAGAAACTATCATACAAACACCAAGAAATCAAAATGATTACACCACAACAAATCAAATATATAGAAAACCTTCTAATGTTAAAAAAAAAAAAAAATCCTCTACATGAATTAATATAAGAAAAAAATTACACTTTTCTTCCTTAATCTTTCACCTAATTTACAATGTCACCTTGAATTTTTGAAATGCACAACTGACCTCCCAATGAAAGTAAAGTTAAAATATTGAAATAAAATTTAGTCAAATTTAGAAAGTACATTTTATATTTTATCCTATTTTTTATTATGCCTCTTTATCTCCTAGTGGCTTTATACCTTTGTTTTCATGCCAAACTATTTGCAGCTGTGCTTTGTATTTTTGTCTCATCTGCTGAAATGCCTCCAATGCAACACTTGGTTTTGAACTTGCAAATCTTAGAAAAAATCTTCTTTTCCTTGACTTCTCCCCCACTTGGTAGCTATGCTTTTCCTCTTAGGGGTGCAAAAAAATTTAGAAATTTGGCACCATAAAAAGCTACTTTATTTATTTTACTATTTTACTTTACAAAATACCCAATATCAATAATTTTATTTTAGCATTCAATATAATAAAATAATATAAATAACACATTAAAATAATATATCTACTACAATAAACAGCAATTACCACTACCAACACAATAAAATAATATAACTTTTAATAAAAAATTTTTTTTACCATCTTAGCTACAGTGCACAGCCCAAGATGGCTGTACATTGTAGCTCAACAGCAAATTTTTTGGCTTTTCCTCCGCTATTGCAGTATACTTTTTAGTATTGACGGTACTAAAAATAGCAATGTGGTGTTAATATTATTCCCCCCCCCCCCCCCCCAAAGGAAGCCAACGTCATATTATTTGTGAGACTCAACAAAAAAGGGCCTTGATTAAATAAATAGGCCCAGTATCTTGTGGAGCCTAACAGGCCCGCTCTGTCGCCTAATAATACTCTCGATTACTCCATTCCTTTGAAGAAGAAAAAATCCC
Organism: Castanopsis chinensis; assembly: GCA_032878915.1. NCBI lineage: Eukaryota > Viridiplantae > Streptophyta > Magnoliopsida > Fagales > Fagaceae > Castanopsis > Castanopsis chinensis. The sequence continues at coordinate 12,523,382 of JAVQMG010000109.1, forward strand.
CTTTCCTCAACAAATTCACGACACAAGTGACAGAGAGGAAAGCAGAGGCAGCTGGGTCTCCTCCGCCACGAAAGCCCGAGATTGATGGCTTCCTCACCGACGCCTGGTACAAGGTCCGCTTTTCTGAACACCGCTACTCAGTGCTCAGGCTTTAAGTTATTCGTACAATGCGTTGAGCTATCACTATTAGGTGAGCAATGTTCTGTAGGTTTTGTTTCTTCTTTCAATTACCTCATCATACCATACTCTTCTTTGTGCTTTTGTGTTTTGTGCCAGGAGATAGGCTGTTCACAAATCCAGTCCTAAATGTTGATTGTCGATTTTTGTCAAGTCTGTTGGTTCCTTGTATACACTAAAAGCTCATCTACCCAAATATTACTATACAATTTTGTTTTTCAAGAACATTTTTAGGATTTCTTATTCTCTAGATACACTGATTCTCAATAAATGTTTCCAGATGACTGTGTCAGTATTAATTCAACTTTATGCGTTGAAGCAGTCCTACTTATTCTAGCATCTCTTTTTGTTGCAGAGTTGTATGGATTCGATTAGTACATTTATAAAGAAAACATTTTTCTTTTTTTGGGTTATGAAATAATGTGAAAATGAGAGGTCAGGTTCAGTGCAATGGCAAGTGCCTTCCATGGCAAGGCGCGGGTTATCAACGTGATCAAAATGTTCATATATGTTTAATTGTTCCCCGTATCTCAGGGCCCGTTTGTTAGATGCGTTAAAAAACTGAAAATTGTTAGTGGAAAATATTTGTGGAAATATGTATGAGTGAAAAAGTGTGTAAAAATGTGTAAAATGCTGTTTAAAAATTGAAAATTGTTGTTTGAAAAAAAGTTGCCAAACTCCCCCTTAATGTGTCATCTTTAGAGGGAAAGAAATAATAATTGTTTTGAAGATAATGAGAGATGTATATCAGATCTCAAGTTATTTTTCTTTAGAGCTTTATTAGATTGGTTGGTTATTATGCGAAACCAATCATTTTCTTCTTTTTCTGATTTCCTTGATTCTAGTAATTTTTGTACTGTTGCCTTTGTCTACTCGTTGTGTACTAGGGGTTTTTTTTTTTAATTTTTAATTTTTTTTAATTTTTATGTCAATAAAACTTATTATTTATTTTAAAAAAAAAAATGTGAGGGTAAGGGTGCCTACCTGTCACCTCTTTTAGACCCGACAATGTGAGAGCTTGTGAACTCTAAATAATGTGCAGAGAAATAATATAGATAGAACTTTAAAATAATGCTTTATTTGAAAAGATCATTTGGATTGAATCAAAACTTGCTATTCCAACCAATTAAAAGGAACACATTAGTTCTAATTTTAATTGGTTTTGAAGTGGTCTGTATCAGTGTAACTGTTTTCTTTTTTGTGGGAACGTAAGAACACCTGCTCTTTGTTCTTTCTTGATCTAATTTTTCTAAATTTTACAAAATATCATTTCAAGTTTGAAACCAAGCTCTCAGCAAACATTATTAACTGCACTAAGAGAGAATGTCTTCTAAGGTTAAAACTATTGTTGTTTCTTGCACAGCTTATTTTTATGTTCAAATTTACAATGGTAAAGAGGACTATAACATTTATATATATTAAAAAAAAAAAAAAAAGAAGTAAATTGCAAGCAAACATCAAGGCTTGGAAAAGTAATATTTGATGGAGGTATAATCTTATCCTTCGACTCCGAGCACCCAGATAAGTATGAGAAGAAACTTCGAAGTATTGAAAATTGACAATGTTAAATATAAACTAGTCACATAAGATCAAGATTTTTTTTTTAAATTTTAAATTTATAGAATTACTAAAAAGAATAAGTTGATGAAGGCCTTGTAGATGTGGGGACAACACCAGTTACACCACACTTACACCACACTTAATTATTATCTCATTTACATTTTTGTTTATTGAATTTTGAATATCAGTCAATCAAAGATTTTAAAAGCACAACTGTTAAATGATGTTTTTCTTTGTGTGGGAACAGATTTCTATCTACCATAGCAATGGATCGAAAACAAAACTCAAAACTAAATTTTTTTTGAAACTAGAAAATTTTGAAACAAATGATCACAACTAAAGCGATCAACTTGTCCAGCTTGTACTATTTCAATAATCATCAACATATGTATTTGATAAATCTCATTGTTTTTCTTTTTAATCTAGTACATGAGTCACTTCATTTTTTCTTTCATCAGCAATTAGCCTTGCTAAGGAAACATAGCTAATAGATCTCGCAATTGTAATAGAACATTCAAAACATACATAAACATCAGATTATATGGTCACTTACTTTGACATCATAATTATTTCAAAAGTGTTGATACAAAGACTAATTAGGCGCTAATTACCTCCATTTCACCACTTGTCTCTGTTGGGTTCGCAGCTGGCATTGAAGAACCATTTAATGGTCTGGAAGCTTCTTGACGCATTGATTGGAAGCTATCTTGGAACCAGACGCACGATTTGTTGAACGCATTTGAAGTAGCTTCACCGATTGGGTTGAATGCATTTGTAGTAGCTTCACTGAATGATAGGAGAATCTGTGAGTCATAAAGTAACAGCAGAGATGTGCATACCCATAAAACGAGGATGGGCAATCCTAAAACGAGGACGAGCAATCCAAAGAGAGGTACAATAATCCGTAGCAGCAAGCCACAAGCTAAAGCTCCAAAAATGATACACACATGCCTAAGTATAGGGAGGTATCTTGTGTTGGGAGTCAGTTGGCTTATCACCGCCAATGCTGTAGCGTAAAGAAATATGGCTATGACAAAAGCCGACATGGTTGCACCATGCGTTTGAAATGGGTCGCCAGAGCTTTGACCCCTGACTTGGAGGAGGGTAAGCAGCAATATTATGAGAAAGCCAACAGCAGTATGGATTGCAATGGAGGAATGGGGTTCTAGTTGACTGCCACAAATAGAAGAACACGGAATTGCCTCAGATTAGATGCAATATTTGTGACTATACGTGCAGTTGAAGAGTTAGCATGAGGAAATTAAGCAAATATCCATGACATTCTATTTGTCAACAATAATTTTTGCTTTTAATGAGATTAATGCACTTAACAAAATTTACAGTTGTAAGTTAAATTATTTGTTGAGTCTTTCAATATTGTATCAAAGACTTCGAATCAAATCTTCCGATCACTAATGTTAACCTCTTCTTTTTTTCCTATGCTTACATCTAATATTCTTCTAGAACAAAATAAAGAGAAGTTATCCGATTTTATATTGCTGGCTCTTACCGAATTGTTGTTGTAAAAAATTAAAAAAAAAAAAAAAATCCCCTTCATTTCTTTCACTCCTCTGTCTGCCATTGTTTCACTTTCCTAGGGTGTTTGGTTCGCTCCAAGTTTTCTTCTTATATTAAAATTAGGGTATAGTTTAGTTACAAAATTAGTTGTAGTTCAAGACTACAAACCTTACTCAATATCATTAACAATACTACATATTTTGAAAATCTAACCATTGGATTGCATGATCTTTACGTTCTTAATACATATGTTAAATTTTGTGTCAATCGGTTATTATTTACTATATGATCAACATAATTCTATTTTATGCATAATTTTAAATTACAAAAATTTAAAATTTAAACAATTTATTGATGTCATAATTATTGATATATAATTTTCTAAAAATTTTGCAAGTACGGAGAATATAAAAAGAAATTATAATCTAATGGTGAATTTGTTAAAATTCACCTTCACTAACAAAAAATATTAAGTAAGATTATAACCTCAAGTTATAACCAATGACTAAGAGATAAATGAATTGGAACTGGTGTTCAAAATATGAGGAAAAATTTATTTATCCTTTTGAGAGTAAAAAAACAAACCCTTTGTATCTTGATTTTGATCCATCTTCTAATATTGACCTACCGAGTTGATTGAACTTTCAAGTCTTGGGAATTATATTTTATGGTTTTTTTTTTTATTTAGAATTCTATTCTATGGTTAGTCACCACAGATCCAACAAAAATTCTATTAAGTTAGAAATCTGGTTCATAACAGACAAACTCAAATATTCTGTAAACAATTAGCAGTGCAGGTAAGCTGTAAGGTCAAGGCCCGAAGGTCCATAAATCCAAAAAGCCCGAGGTAGGCACACCTCTGTAGCACAATTCACCAGCACCAAAACAGTACAGAGTCATAAGGCTTAAACCAAAAACAGAGCAAGGTCCCCTGCAACAGCACTAATAATGTCTATCCCATTCCATTCCATTATAATTTATTCGACGCATTATATTATAAACTAGCAAATGAAGCCTTGGTGATGAAAATAATTACTACAAAAGCAGTAAACTTGTTGTAGGATTCATCGGCTTATAATTAGAAAAATGTAAAACAAAAACTGGTGCGAAGAGATTTCGACTAACCCTTCTGGTTCGGGACGAAGATTGCTGAGCCTGTTCCCCATTCTCTCTCTCTCTCTCTCTCTCTCTCTCTCTCTTTGTTATGAGTAACTTCGTAGAGATGAAATCTTAGTTGCTTAGTGCACTACTTCTTGCAGTGCTGATGATGCCGGTCTCTCGTATGGCACACTCTCAGAGCTGAATCAGCTGATAGATACCGCCTTTGAACCTATATTTTGAGGTTTTCTATTTTTTAAAAGCAGTTTTTGAAGGATTATTTTGTCAATCTCTCGAGTTTTTGAGACTTTTGTCGATTCATCTTTGTTTTTTCGAACGTACAAATACTAGAGTTACAGATTTACCCTTTATATTGTGCAAATAAGCTCCTGATCCGGTGAGAAGTCACGGGTATATAAGTCTTCTCGATCGCATCTGAGGGTGTGTGAAGAATTTCTTTTATTAATAGAGAGTGAGAAGACTTAAATACCCATAAGAGATATTCTCTCTCTTTCCATTACTTTTACTTTTTTTTTTTTGTTTTGAAAAACTTCTTTTTTGAATAGGGAGAAACTTCCATTACTTTTACATGAATTCCCTTAAGTCTTAACTTTGAAATGGTCAGCATGAAACTGTAACCTTGCGATTTACGAATATGACCTTCCTTTTTTAACAAGCTACAAATATAACTCGGCATTTTCAAGCTGAGGGTGGGCTGGGCATTTTCTAGACTCGGACTAGAAATCCAACCATGTCGGCCGTGCTAAATCGGAGGCTAGCCTAGGAGAGTGATGGTCCTTGGGCTAGTTTCTGTGGAAGAAGGGGCTGTCTCACTATCTGATTGCCTACTGAATAAACCCTGCCAATCGAGCTGCACTCTCAAGTTCCAGAACTTGGGCCTGTCTTCGCTAATGAACTGAGGTGGGTCATTTCCTACTACAAATACAAGCTCCAGCAGGCCCCAATTCAAAATCTAGCCACCAAGTCCGCTTGGCCTAAAAATACCGAACTATACACACCACAACACTCAGCCGAAAGCTACCATAAGCTACTCATGCTGTTACTGTAAGTTATGCATGCAATACGTTGAAGCTATTAGCATAGGCGTGCAATGTCTTCTGTTTCCTCTTTAAAAGTTACTTCATATATCATATCTTTTTTTCTCCCTTTTCTTTTTTGGCTATGAGATAGGCTGTGCTGTTTGTATTATTGTGGGCGAAAAAAATCAAGTCCATATTGGCCAAGGCGACAAATAGTGAATAAAAATAAAAAGAAATTTGATTTCTAATTTGTAATTAAAATAGTTGCGTATAATAAGGCGGATACTTAGGGAAGACATTGTTACGTTTTAAACTAAAAGGAAATATTACAATTGTCCTATAATTAAAAGGGAAAAGTGCAATTTAGACTTAAAATTTAGGCTAAAATGCAAGGTATTGACTGTGGTGGAGGAACCAAGTTCTTGCTGATTGCCACAAATTAAAAAACATGTAATTGCCTGAAATTACATGTAATATTGGTAAAAGAAAAAAAAAAAAAAAAAAACAGTTGTAGAGTGAGTAGAAGGGAATTAACGCTCTGTTTATTTCAGTTTTCTGGAAAATGGTTTATTTTTCAAATAGCATTTTTTAGAAAATTATATCATTTTCCAGTGTTTGGTAACGACCTTAAAAATGAGCTGGTGTTTGGTATGTAAATTTTTATTTTTATTTTTTATATTTCTTGTGTAATTTAAAACAAGTTTATTATATAAACCAACTAATGTAATCAATATAAATAATAATAAAAAACCAAGAATGAATTTGGTTTTAATACTAAAATTTTGACAATAGATACAATCAAAATTAGTTGTTAAATTTTCAAGATCTCTACCATTCATTTTGCTCATATATATGGACAGGAATGTCCACACACACACACACACACACACACACATCAACCACTTGTCTATATTCATAAAATTGACAAGAGAATACATCTTTAATAAGTACAAATAACAATAACTTTTAATTGTCTACTCTTTTTGTTGGTACACTAATTGTCTACTATGGTCAACCACAAATCTTTTATATTACTCAAAATTATGTATTTATATAATGTATCTACATAATATATTATCATTATATAGTATCTGTATAATGTATTTGTCAATAAAAAAGATTATCCTATGTAAAAGCAATTTAGAGCCATATAGGCACTATGTTTAAAATTTTTGTCTTTTACTTCATTCATTCATTCATTTTTTTTAAAAATTTTTTTAGTACTTTTATGTGCAAAAAAAACTTCTACCTAGAATCCATCAAACCAAAAATTTCTTAGAGAAAAAATAAAATTACATTTGAAATTCAAAGTAAAGAATTGGGATTTTGGCAGAGAGGAATGCAATAATTACCGTTGCAAATATGTTCTCTTTTACAAGTTAGTAGAGAGGAATGAAATAATTACTGGGCAATGAGGGAAAAAAATCTAATCAGAGAACTGTGTTATAAAGGGGATGACAAATATGGAGAGAGAGTGAGAGAGATTGTTTTCCAATTTTTTTTTTTGGAAAACAACCTATAAAATACAAGCCTTATTTTTATTAAGATTTTCCATGAACTAAAGATAGTTTTCTGTTAACCAGTTTTTTTTGTGCTACCAAATACTGAAATGTAGAAAACTATCTTTACAAAAAGTTTTTCAACAAAACAAACAGACCATAAGTGAATATCCATGACGGTTCTCAAAAAAAAAAAAAAAAAAAAAAGTGAATATCCATGACAATCTACTTGCTAACAAAAGTTTTTGCTTGCATAGAGATTGTGCCCGTTAATTAAACTAATAATTTGGTAAGTCTTTCATATTTAGTGAGTCTTTCAATCTTGTATCTAATATGTTATTTCAAACCCTGCATTAACGGCGACTCTAGGAATTTTTTTTAGGGTGGTCACTAAGAAATTTAAAATATAAAAAATCTAATAAAGCGATACCTTGAATATTTGCTACAATTGTAAGTTAAGTTACTAAGGAGAGCAAAATTATTGCGATTGCAAAACCCAAAAGAGTATAATTATCGTCACCATAAAAAAGAACTCACAAACACAATATTTTTCTTAGTACCATTTTTTTAAGGAAAATGAAATTAGAGATTATTTTATTGATTGAACGATCTACAAATTTGAATGATTAGCAGTTTTTATCTTTTTGTTTTATAATAGGCTTTTTGTTGAATAATTTGTTCGCTTCTTATTGTTTGGTCTTGTATTGTTTTTGTTTGGTTTAGGTTTGTTGTTATTTGAGCTAATATTTATTGTTTTTATTTAAGATTTTTTTAGAAAAAAAAATTATAAAAGGGATTAAGGATTATGTTTGGGAGGTAGAATTAATTTTGGAGTAATGTTACGTCCACAACATTTTTACAATAAATCTTATGCAAAAAACTATTATTGGCAGGTAAAAAAATAATATTGGTATTTGGGTTAAATTAGAATTAGTAATAGTTTATTACATTGAATTTGTTGTGAAATTATTGAAAGATGTTATAAATGTAACATTACTCTTATTTTGTTGAACCCAAAATTTTGTAATTCTCAAATCAAGGTGTTCAACATTTTTATTAGGGTGGTCACAATAGATTAGTTTAGCATATAAAATTTTTATAGCAAGTGTATATATACAATTTTTTGTAAGTCAGGTGCAAGTCAGGGTGGTCTTATGACCACCTTAGCTTGCACGAGGAGCCGCCTGTGCCCTACATATACATATATGCAAGGTTGTTAAAATCGGAATCCTACGTAGGATCGTGAGAGGTAGGTAGGATCAGAGATCGTAGAATTGGATCGTGGATCGTAAGATTCTACCTATTTTCAGATTTTAAGTAAAAAAACCTATTGATAGTGACTTTGTATGTTATATAATCACTTAAAATATGAATCCATCCATTAAAATAAAAAATAAATAAAAAAATTTGCATCATAAAATGTAATTTGCACGCACTACATCGTTCTTATGTCATTCTAATGAAGCAAAATATATTTAACTTTTGACATCATGTATCTAAAAAGTTCAGTACATGTTTAATTAGCAACTAAGTACCAAAATATTATCTACACATATGGAAAGTTCACTTTATTTTCTTTCTAGCCAAAGTAGACATTGTATATTTGTACTAGAGCTGCAAAAAAAAAAAAAAAAAAAAAAGACTCCAAGATACAGAGTATGCTCAAAAAATCACACAGAGAATTCATCAAACTGGTTGTGTGCAATTCTAAATTACTAATTGTGTTTACTAATATTTCTCAAAGATTCAAATACTGAAGATCCTATTTCATAATTTTTCAAATTTTACTTAATTTAGTTAAAAAAATAGAAAAATAAAAACCTTAAAAGCTTTGTCAAAATCATATACACAACACAACAATATGGAATCAAACTATCAAAGTACAAATAAATGATAAACTACTAAGTACTAACTACCAAAAAAAATTACCAGAAAGCTTAAAGGCAGCGATGGCTCATGGCAACATCATTGAGAGGGTTGAGAGGTGTTGGGTTTTTTATAGAGGAGTGAGGAGGTGTGGGACTGAGGTGTTGGGTTTTTTACTAGGTTTTAAAAAAAAAAAAAAAAAACGTTAAACTTAAGTTAAGAAAGCTTAAAGGCTGTGATGGTTCACCATTAACAGGGCTGAGAGGTGCTGGGTTTTTGACGGAGGGCTGAGGAGGCGTAGGACAGAGGTGCGTGCTGGAACTTTGTGTTCTAAATAGTTTAGGTTTTGTTTTTGAAAACGTTAAACTTATACTATAGGTTTTTTTGAGATTTTATGTTGACATAAGGGTAAATTTGGGACTTCAATTCATTATTGGGCTTCTAAAACTTGTTGGGCTTGTGGGTTTAGGTTTACCCAAATGAATCCCACTTAAAAAAAAAAAAAAAAAAAAATTCAAGCCAAATGGTAGGATCGGTAGGATCTCATACGATCCTACGATCCTACATGATCTTACCTATAATCCTAACATTTTTGCGATCCTGCTACAATTTTAAACTTTTTGGTGAGGTGAGATCGTAAAAGCGTGCAATTTTACGATTTTATGATCCGGATCGCGATTTTGACAACCATGCATATATGATACAACAAGGATGAGCCATTCAAAGGAGGGTGTACAAGGATTAGTAGTAGCTTTTGATGCTTGTGATGGTGGTGAAGGCGGAGCTGACGGCCAACGATAGTTGAATCTAGCAAATTTGGAGATTTTTGGCTACAACGAGAAGGTGAGGGATGTTTGGGTTAGTGTTTGATTAGAAATTCTAGAACCACCATAAAAAAAAGAAAAAAGAAAAATCCACTTCCAGTAGGGCTTGGTATAGTCTTTGGGCCGTTTTATGGAAGAAGGAAATGCCTGAATTCTGACCTAATGGATAAATTAGCTAAATAGAGCTGGGCTCTCAAGTTTGAATAATTAGGCCTGAATAAAGGAAACGTCGGCCTATCTTTACTAATGTGTTTAGGTGCTCATTTCCTACTACAAATTGCAACACTAAATTCAGACAAGAACAAACCGAAAGGGACAACCTTTAGTTTCTTTTAAATTTTTAATTAAGTTACTTTTTCTAGTCAAAAAAGTATTTGCTTAGGGTTATTATGTTTTCCTTAAATTAATATATCCCCTCTATGTGCCACACCCGCTAAAAAGTGACATTATGATAACGGCAATGACTTGGCAAGATATGCTAAAAGATTTTTTTTTTCTTCTAAAAAAATAGTTTTTTTTTTTCTTTTTTTGTGAGAGATAGATATAAGTTCATCTAAAATAGCACAAGCCTTACAATTTGTCCAACCAACCCCAAAAAACACCCATATCAACTCATGCAAAATTGTGCAAAATAGGATTTTAACAAAATCAACCGTGCAACTATACAAAATTATTGTTCAAACGTTATTCTATTTTTTAATATTTTCTTTACTCACAAGGAGAGAGAAATGATTTGAGATAATAATAAAAAAAATGATAAAGAAATAGTATTTTTAATAAAATATAATGTAAAATAGATAATTTGATATAAGTGTTTTAAAAAAGTAATTATGTAAAATAAAAAATGAAAATGCTTATGTTAAAATAGACATGAATTTTTGCACTTGCTGATGCGAATGCTCTAAGTTTTTAAACTTCTATATAACACTCTTTTGCATTACTTCAAAATTGGCATTCCAACTCCTAAAACACCTAGGTGAATGCATGACATCTTCAACAAAAAATCTCTCAAGTCTCAAAGCTTCGTCAGGCTTGAAAGTTTCTATTAATAAAGCACTGTGAGCCTATAAAAAGAGTAATGCTAGGGCCACAAATTATTTTAGAAATTGTTGAGATGGCATGGTCCACGTCAACTTTTAAAAAACTTTAAAAGACATGTATATAACTAAAAATTTCAATAAAAGCCTTAAATAAATAAAAAGAAAAATCAAATTTGAATCGTATATTCAAATGAATATCCATCTCTCTCTCTCTCTCTCTCTCTCTCTCTCTCTCTCTCTCTCTCTCTCTCTATATATATATATATATATATATACATATTTATTGGGGGAAGGGGGTTAACCTTTTAATTTCAAAGGTTTTATAGATAATAATTGCAAAACCAAGTGATGCATGAGAAAATAGTAATTTGGTATAATGTATAGTTTATTTTCTAAAATTGAACTATTTCTAAAAATATTTTTCATCTATCATTCTATTATTTTGGTTTTTTTTTTTTTTTTTTTTTTTGAGAAACTTGGGTGTGTTTGAGCGATATAGTTCTATTTTTAATTGGTCTGTATTCTTCAAGTTTTTGTTAAAGTTTGTTATTTTTTTGGGTACAACTAAAATTTTTTAAGTTTCAAATCAATTAATCAAATTTCTCATGAAGAGTCTTTTACTTCTAATATGACAATTCGTGTATGGTGAATATTAAAATACTTAATAATACAATCAACCAATAAATTATGACTTAATTGTTCCATCGCTAAAATCTATTGGATGTTATTAACTAATGAGATACGACATTGGACTATTAGCTTAGCACCAATCAAGAATCTCCAAGAAATTTAATGACAAATTTACCCTCCATTTTTGTGCACACGATGTATTGTTTCATCGAGATTGAAAACTAAATATTTTATATTCTCTAAATTTTCAATCTCGTCACTATTTTCTACCCCCAAACAAACAAAACCTTATTTTTATCTTTGTGATCAATCTCTATGTCACTACCTTTATTTCTTTGATTTGATATGTTGAATATAACGTGGTGTGTGTGTGTGTGTGTCTATATATGTATATTCTGTTGAGTTTTTTTTTTTTTTTGTTTGATGTGAGTATTTGTTAATTTATTTCTTTTTTTTTTTTTGGGTAGAAAATTGTTAATTTATTTCATTCCATATTGTTAATCACTTAGGGTAATAAACTTAATTGTTTAGCATTTTTGCTTTCAATTAGCAATTAAAAATTTAGAGGATTAATTGAAATTTTCGAAACTTGAGACATCAAAATGATAATAACACAAAAATTAGAGAGTTAAAAAGTTATTTTAGCCGAATATTTTTGTGCGTGTGTGTGTTTTTTTTGCTAAACTTGTGTGTGTTTCATTATGAACGGCCTTAGACTATTATTATTTAGAAAAGCCCAGCATCTTAAAGCCCAGCATCTTATTATCGATCCCTTTCCTGATGAGTTTCCTTTACAAGATTTCCAACTTATCGAAAGCAGAGTTGTTAGGGATTGCCTCTGGGAATCGAGATCAAAGATTGAGCCACGTGCTCCTTCTTCCACTAGAGTAGAGTTTTCTCTCTAAATTAATTGTTTCACTTCATAACCTCAACATTCTACAGTTTGTTTACATTGTCCTTATCACTTTATTCACTTTACCTGAAAATTCATTTACTTGAAATGATACCATGTCTCGTTCAATTATGTCAAATTTTAGCATTTCCTAGGTACAGAGTGCTATTTTTAAATGACTTGACATTGGATACACCTTCAAATTTGTTATCTTTAATCTGAACTATAAAAGGATAAATTTCAAATTTGTCTTTGTATTTTTAGACAATTTTTAATCTCCATGGATTATTTTTTATTTCTGATTTTCTTACAAACTATAACATATCTGAAGTTGTGAGCATGATGAGAAGACAGAGAGCAAATAGCTAATTGCTTTAATGTCATTGGATTTTTTTTTAAAACCATGCATCATATATCTAGATTAAAATTGGAGGGAATTAGAAGATTTAAATAGGAATTCTGTCAAGTCTTTTGGTATCAACAATCCAGAAGTTCCAATACAATTGGTTTTTTCAATACTATTTTGGGTTTACCAGTACTATATAATTACTCTTTTGAATCTTTGATAAACGCCTCTCTCAATAAGAGCTTTAATGAAATTCTTATTTAGATTTTGTCATGTAGTTATGTACAATAATGTTTTTCAGATTACTATGTGAGTGGTAATTCAAGTAGTTTATGCGTTGAAGAAGTCCCATTTGAGACCAGCATCTCTTTTTGTGCAAAGCTGCATGGAATACATGGGTACATAGTACATACCGTACATTTAAAGAAAGAACAATTTTTTGTTATGAAATAATGTGTAGATAATGAATTCAATAGAAATCTGACAGATCTTTGAAGTAGTTCTTAAAAAAAATTTTTTGAGAAGATTATTTGGATCAAATCAAGAGTATCTAGTCTGACCTATTAAAAGGAACAACGATCACTTACTAGTTTCACTTTTTAACTGGTTATAGTGGTCTGTATCTTACTATCTGCGTCACGGTTTTCTTTTTTGATTAAATGTAGGACCACCTGCTTTTACATTTCTCTTTCTTATGTTAATTTTTACAAAATGTCATTGGAACCTAGTTCTTAGCCAACATCTTTAACTGCACTAAGAGAGAATGCTTTCTTTAGTTCAAATTGTTGCAGTTTCTTCTGCAGCTCAGGTTTATGCACAAAACTTACAAAAGGACTATTACTTTTTTTTTAAAGTAGTATATTGTAAGAAAACTTAAAAGCCTGGAAAGGTGATATTTCATGGAACTATAATCTTACCCTTAATAAGAGGGTATTCTTTTCTGGTTCCTAAAGAGCCAGCTTAGGGTTTACTTAGGATTCGCTTATTTTGCTGAAACTAAAAACTTTTTGTTGAAAGTATTGTAGATAAATGTAAAAGTTAGCTGAAATAGTACAGTAAGACCTATAAATAGTATTAAAAAGTGCAGTGAGACCCATGATTAGTAGTAAAAATAAGCTGAATAGTAAAATAAGTTGTCAAAAATAATATTTGTCAAATGGACACTTGGTATGAAAAGAAACATGAAAGTATTGAACATTGACAATGTTTATATCAACCACTCACATAGAATCAAGATTTCTTTTTTGTTAAATTAATTTACAAGGAGAAGTTGATGAAGGAATTGTAGATGTGACAACCAACACCAGTTACACCACACTTTTTTTGTCATCTCATTAACATTTCTGTTTATTAAACTTTGAATATCACTATTTAAAAGATTTAAAAATACAATTGTTAAATGATTTTCATTTTTGTGTGGGAACATGAAGCCATTTCTTTTTCCCTCTCATATGGGGGAAACAAATTTCATTCTATCATAACAACAATAAGAAAACAAAACTCAAACTAAAATTTTATATGAAAATCTAAAATTTTAAAACAATAGATCACAGCTAAAGCGATCACCCTGTCCAGCTTGTATTATTTAGAGCAATCACAGACACAAGTGTATGATAATTGATTTATCACATTATTTTTCTTGTAATCTTAGTACATATGAGTCACTTCCTATTTTCTTTCATCAGCAATTAGCTTTCCCGAGGAAACATAGCTAATTGTCTTGGCAATAGTCATGGCACTTTATCCTTGCTGTGTATTCACATATGTGGCATTCAAAATATACATAAACAACTATTTGTTGCAGAAACTTAAATTGATATTAACATATTGATATGTGGATTTAACATTAGATAAGAGCTTAAATTGATCGAAATATAAGGTCACTTACTGATGTTATGACAATCTGAAACTCTAAATTGATAGGACTATTTAGCCACTAGTTGCTACATTTTCCGCTTGGTTCTCTATTGAGCTGGCAGATGGCATTGAAGAACAGTTGAATGCTTTGGAAGCTGCTTGCTGTAGCGATTGGAAACCATTTTGGACCCAGCCACACAATGTTTTGACTGCCTCTGAAACAGATGGATTGACTGATTGGAAAATTTGTCCAAAGCATTGGAGAATCTGTTGATGTGAGACACACAGTAACTGTGCAAACATTAATGCAGAAATAGCGAGGATTAGGATTCCCCACGGTGGTAGAAGGATCTCTACCAGCAAGCCAGAGGCAGAAGTTCCTAAAATGACGCACATTCTCCCGCCTATATGGAGGTAGCTGGTGTTGAGAGTTGGTTGGCTTATCCCTGCCAATGTCAAAGTGTAACCAATCACAAGTACAATAAAAGATGACATAATTGCACCATGCGTTTGAAATGGATTGCCAGAGTTTTGATACTTGACTTGTAGAAGGGTAAGCAGCGCTAAAATGAGAAAACCCAAAGCAGTATGGACTTTGGTGGAGGAACCAAGTTGTTGCCGACTGTGAAAAACAGAGAGGAAAAAAAAAAAAACATAGAATTGCCTCAGATTACATGCAATATTAATGGATATACAGTTGATGAATGAGCAGAAGGAATATCCATGACATTCGATTTGCCAACAAAATATTTTGTTGGTAATTAGATTAATGCTCATATTTAATTTAGAGTTCAAGTTAAATTATTTGCCGAGTCTTTCAATATTGTGTCAAAGACTTCATATCGAATCCTGTGTTCACTGATAATGATTTAATAATGTTATTTTTATTGTGTTCTTGCTTACATCTAATATTCATCAAGAAAGAAATAAATCCCAGATTTTATTTTGATGGCTCCCATTGAATTGTTGTTTTCATTTTTATTTATTTTCTCTTTGTTTGTTTCTCTCCTTTATCAATTAAAAAAATATTTTATATTTTTGTGTGTAAGTTTTTTTCATCTCTGAAAACTATTGTCAAGAAATCGTGACCCCTAGAAAATATGGTTTCCTGAACACAATGACTCCATTTATAATTCCTAGTATCCGAATTACAGGGAAAAATTATTTCCTTTTGAGAGACTCTTTTTTATCTTGATTTTGATATATCTTCTAATATTGACGCAACCAGTTAATTCAAGTAGCAAATTTTGTGAATTATAATTTATGGTATACGCATGAACAGAGTCAACAAAAAAATTATGTAATAAGTAATTAAGAGGAGCAATATTGTCAAATAAAAGGCAATAAAGAAACAGTACTCTCCTAGATTCGGGTGGATGTGCCAAAAATATAGATTGATAATAAACTTGCAATACAGATGCAAGGTTTGTCTTAATATATGACAGAAAACTCAAATGTTTTGTAAACCATTAGAAGTGCCCACTAGAGCAGAAAATGAACCTGCAGGTAAGATACTGAGTAATTGACACCTCTATATTGGATCAAATTTGAACCTAGCCTGAGATCACTCTTTTGTCCAAACAATAACAATCAGTAATAACTTACCGCTTAAAATTTAGTGTAAAAACACCGTGGAGATAAGATTTCTCCTGATAAAATTATAACAAAAATGAAGGACTTGAACTCTTGAAGTAGTAGCATTCATGGGCATATACATAGAAAAATGTAAAGCAAAAACTAATGGCTAATGCAAAAAGATTTGAACTAATTGGTGATGAAAATTGCTGCCCTCCATTGTTCTTGCCTCCTTGTTTCTTCCTCTTTCTTTGCCATATGACTCATGTCCGAAGCCGCGCCCTCCTTTATATACTAATGTCTTTGTGTTTTACTCACATTTGAATCGCTTTTGTTTCTTTCCCACATATGTTCCCTGTCACGCTGACGCCTTAAGCTAACAACAACTTGTTCTTCCAATTTTCACTTTGACTCCCAAATATTTAAAAACAGCGGCTTTGTCTTTGTCCCATTGCAGAAGGAAAGCTTTGGTACAATCACTGCATATTCAATTCCTGCAACCCGAACAGCTGGTACAATAAAAAAAAAGTGCCAAATAATAAATAAAGCACGCAGTGCCCACTCAGCCATCTAACGTGTCAACACTTATGAGCCAAACAGACCTCACCTTCTCCCTGTATCCAAACTTTCCTAAATCTCCGTGACTGACCCGACAGATCCGACACCAAGTTAAACACCGGATTCGATGCCACTACAGCCATAGGCACCATTGCACGTGCCCTCGCCTCCCTCTCTCGACGTCTTCGACCACAACCAGAAGCCAGAAGTATTTTGGGTTGACTTTAAGACCTAGAAGAAGTCGTAGGGGTGACTTCCGCGGCGTCCGGAGCTTCGAATCCGGTCAAAACTGTGGATACCGGCAGCTACTCATAGAGATTGGAGTTGTTTGGTAACGGGGAGAAGTAAGATTTTATTTGAGGTATTGACACCTCAGATTACTGAGAATAATGTATTGATTTATTAGACGCTAGTTTATTGGCCCAGCTGTCAAGTTGAAGGATTAGATATTCACCGGTGGTACAGGTGATTCTACAACATACATATTATTTTTTTAGGTAAAAATGCAAAATTGACCCTCTAATTTTTACCTTTTTTCGTTTCAGTCCTCTAACTTTTAATTTTGTCAATTCAGTCCTATATCTTTCAATTTTTGTCAATTCAAGGTTCCGTTAGAAGTCTGTTAGTGCTGCTGTTAGTGCTGCCAAAACGACGCCGTTTTGGAGTTGCTTTTTTTTTTTTTTTTTTTTTTTTTTTTTTTTTTTTTTTTCGGAATTAAAAGAAAAATCTGGAAAAAAAAGAAAAAAAGAAAACATTAAGGGGAACGACGACCCCTGAATCAAAACTTGAAGAAAAAAGGGATTCAACCAATCCCTAATTCTTCGACACATTGGGAGAGATTGAGAGAGAGAGCGAGACGCCGCGAGAGAGAGAGACCTCGCCACGAGTCGCTGCGAGAGAGAGAGCAACCTCGCCGGGACGTCGCCGTGTGGACCTCACCGCGACCACGCCGCGAAGACCTCACCGCGACCTCGCCAGGACCCTACCGCGACCTCGCTAGGACCCCACCGCGACCTCGCCGCCCTTGCTCGCCGCCCCTGCTCGCCGTGTGAACCTCGCCGCCCTTGCTCGCCGACCTTGAAGTTGTTGAAAGAAATGTTGGGGAATTAGGGATTGGTTGAATCCCTTTTTTCTTTAAGATTTGATTCAAGGGAACGACGTCGTCGTTCCCCTTAATGTTTTTTTTTTTTTTTCTTTTTTTTCCAGATTTTTCTTTTAATTCCGAAAAAAAAAAAAAAGGCAACTCCAAAACGGTGTCGTTTTGGCAGCACTAACAGCAGCACTAACAGACTTCTAACGGAGCCTTGAATTGACAAAAATTGAAAGATATAGGACTGAATTGATAAAATTGAAAGTTAGAGGACTGAAACGAAAAAATGTGAAAGTTAGAGGGTCAGTTTTACATTTTTGCCTATTTTTTATTAGAAAGTTTTAATGATGACGAATGGGGTTTAGGAAGCTTATATTCTGATAGAAATACATATTTTATAATTTCAATGGTCTCGAGCAAGCCCAATTTGATCCAAAGGATCCAAATACATATTTATCAGAAAAATATGTTTTTTGATCCTTTGGATCAAATTAGGCTTGCTCGACACCATTCAAATTATAAAATATGTATTTATATCGGAATATGGGCTTCCTCGACACCATTCAAATTACAACTTTCTGATAAAATTTGTATATATATATATATATATATAACATATATGGACTTCCTAAACCCCATTCAAGGTCATCAATATAACTTTCTAAAAAGTAATATGTATGCTTCCCTGATATTACTCTCTAAAAGCTAGGCGGTAAAGTTGACACGACTCGCGAACCTGACACGATACAAAATTAGTAAGTTATGAGTTGAGGTTTAATGGGTTCGTGTCATATTTGGGTTGACATGACTAACTCATTTAATAAATGGGTTAGGTTAATATCCATCACATGGAACCCGTCTAATCAGTCTGACTCATTTAATTAAATGACATTTTATCAATATACCATTCAAACTCTAAGTATATAAACTTATTAGTTGTTGTGATTTATTTTCTTTGACATATTATGATTGATTATTTGTAATATTGAGATATACTTTAGTTTTGAATTATTATTTGTAATAATGTTACTCGTTAGTTCTGAATTTTATATTAAAAATATTTATTTGTTTAGTTTTTCATAGTTCATATCAATTTGGTTAATACTAATTTTTTTTTTTTTTGGGGATAAAATCTCATAAACAGATTGACATAACTAAATGGGTTGGTTAGAGTTGAGGAATCTTTGACCCATTTAATAAACATGTCGGGTTAGGGTTAACTCATATAGTCAAATACTCATGAGTTGACATAATACGAATCCAACACGCAAATATGAATTGCCATCCCCTACTAAAAGCTTGTATGCCCATAAAAAAAAAAAAAAAAAAAAAAAAAAAAAAAAATCCTTTGCAAATAGAGATGCACTCTCAGTTCGAGGACACTACAAATAGCAAGGACCTTCAGTAGGCTCATCAAAATACACAGCCACCAATTCCGCTAGGCCCAAAAATAGCAAACCTACCATGAGATATGCATGCAATGAATTTAATCTATCTGTATAGGTTAGTAATGGCTTCTGTTTCCTCTAGAGATGCACTCTCAATTTGTTTCCTTTAGTCTGTTTGGATACAGTTAAAAACTAAAATTGAAAACTGAAAAACACTATAGCAAAATAATTTTTTAACGTGTAAAAAATATTGTTCATGCCTAAAATTACTGTTTATTGGCCTAAAATCACTGTTCATGACCAATAAACAATGACAAGTCCGCATCCAACCAAAAAAAAAAAAAGAGGGCTGAAATGTTTCAGCCCAATCCAAACCCCGCCTTATTCATTTTAGCAACAAAAACATTAAAAACGCACACTAAAGCAAAGGACTTAAAGCTAAAAAATTTGAGTGATAGCTACAGTGAGCTGCTATCTCTAGTAGCTCACTGTAATTGAATGGTATTAACAATATTTTTTGTTTTTTATTTCCACACGCTCACTTTCACTCCCACACATGTATTGTTTCTACCCTCTCTCTTTCTCTCTCTCTCTCTCTCACGCAGACAAACAGCTTTGCCTCTCTCCCTTTTTCTTTATGCCTTTCAATCTCTCTCCTTTCCCTCTCCTCTCAGCAGTGATAAATGGGTTAGAAATCAGTGTGCGGCGTGGGCATGCGGCGAGGTTGAGATTGGTGTGCGACGTTGTGTGGTGGCTGTTGAGATCAGTGTTTTGGATTTGTGGTTGTTCTGGCGTTGGCGTTTTGGATTCGTTAAGATCAATGTTGTTTGGTGGGTTTCGGGGTTGTGGGTTGCTGGATTTTAGGGGTTATTTGGTTGAGATGGCAGTGGTGGTGGGTTATGGGAGTGGGTGAAGGTCGTGGTGGGTGGCGATTATTGGGCTTTGTAGAGCCTAGTTTGTGTGTTGATCTAGTTGACGACCCGACTAGACCCGAATAATTTTTTTTTTTTTTTTTTTTTTTTTTTTTTTTTTTTTGTGGGTAGAAAACATTGTTTTAATTAGGGTTGTGTGGTGTAGTCGGTTTTGAGGAGAAAAAAAAAAATTCTGTAGGCGCAATCTGTATTTTCCCTGATAATAGTGAAATCTCTGTAACTCCGTGGACGTAGACAAATTGCCGAACCACATAAATACTGTGTTGTGCGTGTGATTATTTTTCTTTGGCGTGTGTTTTCTTCATATTTTGTTTCTCACAAGTTTAGGAATTCATGAAAATTCCTCTACAGCGATTGTGCTTGCTCATTTTAGCAGGTGGTGGGGTAGTGGATTGTGGTTGTGGGTTGTCGGTCATTGTGGGTCGTGGGTCACGGTGAGTGTGTTGCTGAAATTTGGTGGTGGCTAAGATTTTGTGATGGTGGTGGAAGAGGAAGATGGATGAGTTTTGTGATTTGGAAGAGGGAGGCCAAAGGTGGTGGCTGGGTCTGTGGTTTTGTTTTGTTTTTTTTCCTATGGTGGGTTGTGGTTGCTACAGTGGTAGTTGGGGTTGGTGGAGCGCTAGTGGGGGTTCTGATTTGTAGAGGTTGTAGGTGCTGGCCGGTGATGGTGGTTTTGGATGGATTGCCTTGGTTGTTTACTGTATTGAATACATTATTTTATTGTGTTATTATATTATTTTAATGTGTTGAATGCTAAAATAAAATCTTTGATATTTGGTGTATTGTAAATTAAGTTGCTAAAAGCTATTTTTTTTAAGCTTTCTTATTGTGAATACTCTTAACTTCTTTGCTGTAGCTTGTTCTTGGTGTTCTAATTGCTAAAATGACTATTTACCCTGTTGTGAATACTCTAAATGATGCTTGTCCTTGTGTGGGAACTGGGAAAGAGAATTTCTCGGCTATTTCTTTTTCCATCTGATCATATTGAGGAAACTGGTTTCATTCTACCATAGCAATGATTTGAAAACAAATCTCAAAATAAAATTTTTTTGAAACTAGAAAATTTTGAAACAGTAGATCACAGTGGC
Source organism: Castanopsis chinensis (assembly GCA_032878915.1). Taxonomy (NCBI): domain Eukaryota; kingdom Viridiplantae; phylum Streptophyta; class Magnoliopsida; order Fagales; family Fagaceae; genus Castanopsis; species Castanopsis chinensis. The sequence goes on from JAVQMG010000109.1 coordinate 12,544,360, forward strand.
TAAAGAGATCACACTGTCCAGCTTGTACTTTTTAAAGCAATCATGAACGCACGCACGTATTTAATTAATCTCATTATTTTTCTTTTCATCTTAGTACATAAGAGTCACGTAATTTTCTTTTTTCACCAGCAAATAGCCTTACCAGGAAACAACGGTCATAATTCTTGCAATATGAAAACGTACATAAACAACTATATGTTACAGAAGCTTAAATAGACATGAACATATTAATACGTGGAGTTTTTAACTCTAGATTATAGTTGTAGAGTAAGGATATGATCGGCTTATTAGGCCACCTTGACATTATAGTAATCTCAAAATTGTTGATGCCTTGGACTAGTTAGGCACTAATTACCTCCATTTCCTCCACTTGTCTCTATTGAGTTTGCTGGCATTGGAAGAACTGTTGAATGGTCTAGAAGCTGCTTGACACAACGATTTGAAACAATTTTGGAACCAGCCACACTATATGTTGAATGCCTTTGAAGTATATTGATTGATCGATTGGAAAATTTGTAGAAAGCATTGGAGAATCTGTCGGTATGAGTCGCAAAGTAATGGTGCAAATTTTTTAATCACCGCACCCGCATCTTACTTTTTCAAAAATTACCGAGTCCCGCATCCGAATCCGGAAACGCACCGTGCTTCATAGTATGCATACAGTGCATAAAGTGAGGATGAGCCATACAAAGGGAGGCACGTACAAGGATCAACAGTACCAACTACCAAGTCACAAGCAAAAGCTCCAAAAATGAAACACACAAGTCCAAGTATAAGGAGGTAGCTTCTGTTAGAACTTGGTTGGCTTATCCCTGCCAATACTATAGCATAAACAAGCATGGCTATGATACAAGGTTTGCACCATGCGTTTGAAATGGGTTGCAAAAGTTTTGATACTTGACTTGGAGGAGGGTAAGCAACAATAGAATTAGAAAGCCAAAAGCGGTAAGGAATGTGGTGGAGAAACCAAGTTGTGGTGGAGAAACCAAGTTCTTGTTGACGGCCACAAATAGAAAAACATGGAATTGCCTGAGATTTCATACAATATTGGCACAAAATAAAAGCAAAAAAAAAAAAAAAAAAAAAAGGTTCAAAAGTGAGTAAAAGGAATTGAGTATCCATGACATCATATTTACTAACAAAATTTTTTGCTCATGTATAGATTATGCTCAGTTAAACCATTCGGTGAATTTTTCAATACTGTATCTAATACTTTATATTAAATTTGTAGTTATTAGGTGTTCTTAAAGTACAATAGGTGAGGTGTTACACTAGAATTAACTTTTTCCAACTACTCTACGCATTTATGTCATATTTATATAGGCAAAAACATCATTTTAGAGTCATGATGAATTTGGTTCCTACATTTTAGTAGCAGTCAATTTAATTTCTGTTATTTTCAATTTATATCAATTTAATCTCTATCACTAACTCACTAACAAAAAATACTTATGTGGCAAACGATTTGTCCAGTTGACATCTCTAGTGTTAAAATATTAAATCAGATGCTGATGTGTGACCACATCAGTGATTATATGGAAAAAAAAGCCACATCAGCTTTAATATTTTTTGTTAACCAATTTATTTCCTTTTTTTTTTTTTTTTTTTTAATTTCTTCTTTGAATATTCTTACAATTTTTTAACCAATTTCATTTTGAATTCATTTCTTTCCATTTCTTGGTAAGAAAACACTAATCTATAGTCCAACAATCATAGATTATATTTTTTCTAACCTTCAATTTGGCTTTCAATCATAGCAAATTTTATGCCATCAATGAAGAAAGATCAAATTTTATGCCATCAATGATGATGATGACGTGTATTTGGTCGTAGTCATAGATTAGATTTTTACAGTACTTAATATATGTTACTCAGACTTGCATATGTAAGATTGGAGAAACGTGTTTTTTTTTTTTAGTGAAATCAAATGTATCTTTGCGGTCTAGTTTTTTTTTTTTTTTTTTTTTTTTTTTTTTTTTTTTTTTTAAGCAAAAATTGGTACAAAAAAACAAATATTTTTAAAAGATGATATGGCTTTTTTTTTTTTTGCCATGTAATTGCTGGTGTGGCAACTAAAAATTAGACACATCAGCATTTGATTTAATATTTTAATATTAGATATGTCAATTGGATAAACTGTTTGTCACATATGTATTTTCCGTTAATGGGTTAACGAGGAACTAAATTGATTACAAGTTGAAGATAATAGGGATCAAATTAACTGCTACCAAAATGTAGAAACTAAACTAATCGTGACAAAAAATGTAACAACCAAAATGGTTTATTCGATATTTTTATATTATTTGACCAGCCAAAAGGAAGCTTTAGAAACTGTCCTGAATTGAGCCCTACGCTGCTCATGGGTGAATTCCAGTATCAATGCTCAATAAGGAATCTAGGAAGGATTCATGATTAGATGGTTTGTCTTAAGTTTTGGATTGGTTTGGATTTGAAATTTACTTTGCGTTTAGCATTGGCTTAAAAAATGAGCATTTTTTTGCTATTTAACTTATTTTTACTATTATATATGTAGCTTATTTTTACTACTACTTATAGGTCTTATTGCACTTTTTGGTATTATTCATGGGTCCCATTGTACTATTTCAGCTATCTTTTAGCATTATCTATAGTACTTTTAGTAAAAAGTTTTCAATTTCAGTTGAATAAGTTCAGTGGCGTAGCAAGAAATTTTTTTTGGGGGGGAAGGGGGGAACTTATGATATGAATTTATTAGCTTATACAAACTTCCATAAACATGCACAAACACATATATCTATACACATATATAACTTAGTATTTTCCAAAGTGAATCCTTAATGTTTTCATTTTTAATATAGGTTACCAAGTTATCAACCAAAGTGAGTACAAAATTTTCAATTGAACTAATAAAGTATTATAAGACATGAATGATTCAAAACTTTAATAGACACAAGAACACATTTTACAATAAAAAATGAATGTGAAAAAGAAAAAAAAATATCTATATCACTAGACTAATTGGACAATTTTTTTAAGAGCATCATTAGACTAGCTCAAATATTTGGAGGGGCCATGTTCCATTTTTGTAGTATTAAAATATTTTTAATATTTATAGTACTAAAATATTTTTAAAATTTTGGGGGGCTGTGGCCCTCCCACTCAAACATGTAGCTCCACCCTTGAATAAGTTGTTCTTACGGACTCTTAGTATCTTTGTCAAAAGTGTTTCAATTAGTGTTGGACTCTATAAGGCTTGGTATGCACTTTTTTGAGCGTCTCCATTGAAATATCTAGAGATGCTAGTTATATTATAAAACTCTCGACAAGCATGTTGTTATTTTATGCATGTTGTTATTATATTTTTAGCTTTGTGTGTGTGTTGTATGTAATTTTTTTAGCTAGGCAATAGTTGAGGGATATATCCTTGATTTAATTCTACAGCTAGGGATGAAATGGTTTCGTGTCAAACAGAAATGGATCATTTTTCATATTGGGGGTAGAGGAGGTGGCAATTGACTCGTTTAGTATTTATAGAGACCTCTCCCAACAGTTGTGACTTTCTAGTGCTAATGTTACTAGCTAGTAAACAACTTGGTGTGTAGTTGCGAATAGGAAGGAGGACAGACTCTTCTTCCACCACCCAGGACGTGTATCTATATTCATTACTGACTCGAGTATGTACGTATAGACTACGAACAACCAAATTGGACCTGCCTCTTCAAAAAATTTTTTTTTTGAATAGAGTAAATAAAAAAAAGACAATGCTACGTCTTTCAGGAGAAAATAATAAATAAACAGAATTTAAGACACTGCTTCGTCTTTCAGGAGAAAATAATAAGTAAAAAAAAAACAACGCTAACCCTTTTTGCATTTTAATTTTGACCTAATATTGCTCTCTTAACTACGTATTTAGCCAAGTTTACTGTTTATTCTGTTCATATTTGTAACTAAACCTTTTTTTTTTAATTATTTTTTAAATTAGAGGGAATTCGTGAGAAAAATCTGACATATAAACTCTGATATGCATATACTATAAATATAATTCACAAAACTTGAAAGTCGAATCAACCCGGTGGGTCATATTAGAAGACAGATTAAAATCAAGATAGAGAAGATTGATTTTTTTTTTTCCCTTTAATTAAATTTACAAAAGCCAAACAAAATCTTTTATCAATTTTAAAAATAAAACATCAATTTACAATTCAACCGAAGAAAAACCTAAACAACAGAAAGGTCCAACACTAATCTAAAGTCTAAACAACAAAAAGGTCCAACACTACTCTACGCGTTTGAAGATGCGTGTATAAAGTTTAAAGTGTTGTTTAAATCTTTTTCAATGAGCATATAAGGCAATAATTTTTAGCTTAATTAAATTTTTTTATTCAATGAACCAAATATGAATGGTAGCATATGATCTTAATACTGTGAAATAAACTGTTGATTATTTGGTATATAAAAGTCAATTTTATGGTATGCTACGATACTGTTGAATGCTATCAAATATTGTAAGTGGTCTCCAACATTAACTACTTTTTTTTTTTTTTTAGAGTTTTCAGCCTATAGTTGAGGCTCAATTATCAAATTAAGATACCAATCAAATTTTGACGTGGGCGAAGATTGAATATTAGATCTCTCATTTAATTATTAAAGATTTTACCAATTGAACTAACTGGAACCTACACATTAACTATTTTGTTGCGAAATGAAAGCTATTTATTCAACTCTAAAGATGAAAAATGGCAATAATACGAACAAACTTAGCCAATCAAAATGAAATCTGATTTCAAGTCATCTAAAGGTAACAAATGGCAACGGTATGAACAAACCCAACAAAAGCCAAATGAAACTTGATTTCAAGTCCGTCTCTGTGAGAGAGAGAGAGAGAGAGAGAGAGAGAGAGATGATCTTCTTGAGCAGCCCCAAGCTTCCAAGCCTAAAATGAGATCTGATTTCAAATCACAAGCCTCTATTAGTTTTTCAAATCCTTCGAATTAAAAATTTTGGAAATCATTTCGCTTATCTTGTTTCATTTTGTCCTAAGAAAGTGCAAGATGAGGTTTTAGAAAAGAGACCACTAGGCAAATTGTATACTTATACGTAAATATATACAATGATTTTTTTTTTGTTTTTTTTTGCAAATGTGTACAATATTATACATATTTATTCAATCAACAATATAAAATTTACATTTACAGAACAATATAAACATATTACTACCCTCAATCTGTCGTTTGAATTGACGGATTGCAAATTTGCAAAGTTGAGATACCATCCAAATGTTCAAGGGGTTGGGCACATTCTCTACGAGTGTACGTAGATGATAAATGAAACTTGGATATCTGATGGTTCCACATCCTCGTGCTGATACCGGTGGAAAACATAAAAGTAAATAACTCAATTGAGTCAATCCATAATGTCACAGCCAAAAATCGTGCGGATTTCAATTTCCACTTTTACATCTTGACTACTACTTGTACTAATATGGGTAAATTTCAAATTACACCCCTGAAGTTTGGGGTTGCTTGGATTTTTTATCCCAAAATTTCGGAACTTTAATTTTACACTCTGAAGTTTGGTTCCGTTAACAATTCACTCCACATGGTTAAATTCCGCTGTTAAGTGACACATGTACATATTGACATGTTTTCTTTTAGCCAAATCAACCCCAAAACTCCGTTGTTTCAATGAAAAATAAAAGCTTATTTGGCAGTTTTTCCCCGACAAAAACACAAGACTCCAATCCTAAATCACACCGTTTCAGCTAAATTCTAAAACCCCAAATCGCTCATAACATCACACCAGCTACTTTCCCAAATCATAGAGCAGGCCTCATTATTAACCCATCCCCCTGAAAACCACCAAATGGAACCAATGCAAGTCTTCGATTTCTGTTTGCCTACTGCTCTAGTTGATTAGATATGCTTCTTACAAATGGGTGGGAGAAAAACAATGATGCATTGCCTTTGGATTTGAGTAGCCGCAAATATATATATATACACACACACACATACAATATTGTGAAACTAGTCGATAAATTTGGAAGGAGTCGAAGGCTAATATTAGAAACACTTCCTATAGAAGAGATAGAATTCGCACGGCCACATGATCTTGGGGATTGGGAGGCACAACCACTATTCAGCATACTGTTGTAGAGGATTGTACCAAGAGAACCAGAAAGCTTTGCTGCGGCGGAGAAAGCCATTACCTAGCACCAAAAATATTCAACTAAAGGAAATGAAATAACAAGCTCAATCTAACAAAACTCTAGCCGAAACCTAATGGGTTTTTCATCCTCCCCAAATCAATAGTTTTTATTATTATTATTATTATTATTATTATTATTATTATTATTATTATTATTATTATTTTGGTTAAAAATCAATAGATATCTTCTCCAAATAAAACATCCCAACCTTCGAATCTACTCCTAGGAGACAAAAACCACACATAATAAACTCCCACCAATGTTCAATTCTACTCCTAAGAGACACAAAAACTCACATAATAAAACCCAGATCGAAGCCTTGCATTGGTTCCGTTTGGTAGTTTTCAAGTGGATGGGTTTAAAATGAGGCTTGTTCTATGATTTGCTAGCTAAGCTTTTATTTTTTATTGAAACAACTTAGTTTTGGAGTTAATTTGGCAAAAATAAAACACATCACCATGCATACGTGTCACTTAACAGTAAAAACTAACCATATGGGCTAAATTGCTAACGGAACCAAACTTTAGGGTGTAAAATCAAAGTTTTGAAACTTTGAAGTGTAAAATTCAAGTAACTCTAAACTTTAAGGGTATAATTTGCAATTTACCCTACTAATATTTAATATCTAGCTGTGAGCATATCAGCATATTTATTGCCGAATCACTTTGATGGCTGAGGCATCAGGTTTGTTTATTACTCTCAGGACTGGACATATAGTTTATTGAAAATAAAATTTAAAGCCATATATACACAACAGGAGTTATTCTACAAATTTTTTTTTTCACAATTTGTTGAGATAGTAAATTGAGGCAGATAAACAAGCACTTTCACATAAATTTACTATTGATATCAAATTATTATTATTTTTTATTCAAAACCTACTACTTTAGTAAGTTGTGAAAAAGTTATGTCAGTATATTTAATAAAAATTTGCTTCATATCCTCAATATCTTACATCTTCCTCTCACATGAAGTTGAATGTCCCACATAGATTCTGTTAGTGAGTAAAAATTTCAGAGAAGAGATGGAACCATAACGAGAATTTCAACAGCGACTAAACACAGATGAACACATCTTTGCAACCTAACAAACACACTGTCAAGAAAGTTTTTTTTTTTATAAGCGCCTATTAAGAAAGTTGGCAAGAAGGCTTTGACAGTTAAGTTAGCAAACCAATGGACGATAAGGAAAATGACATAGTAACAGTACGTAGAGTTGCTTACTATATCTGACAAAAGAATGGAGTACTTTATAGGCATGCGAGGGGCCAATTTTTTTGGCATGAAAATCCTTCCCCCAAGACATGCTAATTGGTCGTCCCGGCAGTTCGACCAAAGGGACGTGTGTCAGAAAAGCACCTCCAAGTGTGTATTTAGATGGGATGTTGCTCACCAGCATTAAATAGGATGGCTTCTAGTGGGCACAATAAATGCAACTGTGAAGAGAATTGGGGTGAATTTCTGTTGAAAATGACTGTAGAACTGACCAACTAGGGAAGGGAATCATATGTTGATGGTTAGATTGATCGAGGTGACCGTATAGCTTGGTCTTTAATTTTAACTTTTAAGGCATGGGTACCCTCACAAATTCTATGCATTAGATTCAATTTTATACGTACAGGAAAGGAAAGGGTAATTTATAGGATGCCTTGAATAATTCCCCACCTGAAGGGAGTAGAAAAACTAGAAATCTAACCATATTGAGCTATTGACCGAGATAAATTGGAGGCTAGCCGAGGAGAGAGCTAGTCCCTGGGTAAGGTTTTGTCAAAGAAGGAAGGTTTTAATGGGCTCATTGATGATGGATGAACTCATCTAATCGAGCTGGGCTCTCAATCTTGATAAATTAGGCTGAATATATTAAAGGCGGGCCTATCCTCTAATGCAAATGACTAAAAGTGAAACAATGAGGAGTTTCAGCAAGCCTCATCAAAATCCACCCTTCAGATCAGCTAAAGCCTAAAATGAAAAAAAACAGCAAATCCACACACCACAACATTAGGAGTTAGGACGAAGCCACCGTAATTGGGATTGAGTTCCGGATGCAATTGCATCTTGCAATTAACCCCTCCCTCTCACAACAACTTTATTACTCATTTTATTTTATTACTTTTACTTTTTTTAACTTTTTTTTTTTTTTTTTTTTCATATTTTTCATTCAATGGTTGAGACTTAAAGTTGCAACTTTAAATCTCAGTCATTCATAGCAATTACATAAAATGCAATACCTATATATATATATATATATATATATAGAGAGAGAGAGAGAGAGAGAGAGAGAGAGAGAGAGAGAGAGAGAGAGAGAGAGAGAGAGAGTCATTTACCTAATCCCTCAAACTAAAATTTATGCTATTCTTTTTCTTTGTGATATAATATCAATGAATGAGGTGCTATGTAGAGCACGATATTGGGTTTGATTTTAAACTCTTTTTATTATTTATTTTTAATATATATAAATTTTTGTCTCCTACTTCTCATTGTTATTAATTTTTTTTTTTAGAATCACTCATTGGCATTAATTGTATTGTAGTTTTGGAAGTCATCTAGGAGATATGGTCACAACATTTGAAAAATAAACTTCTTGTGTTACTTGTTGTGGAGCGCAAAATACAAATTCAAACTAGAATCCTCAAACAAAATTGAAAGTAGAAAAGATTAAAACGATAGATCTCGGCTACTATTTAAAGCAATCATCGACACACATATTTAATAAACCTCATAATCTTTTGTACGTATGAGTCACTTCATTTTTTTTCATCAACTAGTAGCCTTACAAAGAACCATGGCTAATAGTTGTGGCACTTTTCCACTAACCTTACAATATATACACCTATGTGAAATTCAGATCATACATAAACAACTATTTGTTGCACAAGCTTAAATTTATACGAGCATATTAATTTGTGGAGTTTTAAACCTTAGATTGGAGGTGTAGAGGGAAGATAAAATCGGAACACAAGGTCACTTACTTTGATATGATAATCATCTCATAAGTCTAAACTGATAAGCGGGACTAATAATTAAGCATTAATTTCTGGCATTTTCACCACTTGTTTCTCCATTGAGTTCGCAATTGGCCCGGAAGAACTGTTGAATGCTGTGGAAGCTTTTTGGAACCAGCTGCATAGTATATTGAATGCTTTTGAAGTGGACTGATTGATCAATTGGTAAATTTGTTGAAAGCATTCGAGAATTTGTCGATGTGAGTCACAAAGTAATCGTACAGACATGCATACACATAAAATGAGGACGAACCATCCAAAGGGAGGTACAAGGATCAGTAGCAGCAAGTCACAAGCAAAAGCTCCAAAAATGAAACAAACACACCTGAGTAGAGGGAGGTAGCTTGTGTTGGAAGTTAATTGGCTTATCCCTGCCAATGCTATGGTGTAAACAAGCACGGCTAAGATAAAAAGCAACATGGTTGCACCATGAGTTTGATATGGGTTGCCAAAGTTTTGATACTTGACTTGGAGGAGGGAGAGCAGCGATAAAATTAAAAAACCAAAAGCAGTATGGGCTGTGGTGGAAGAACCAAGTTCTTGCTGACTGCAACAAATAGAAAAACATAGAATTGCTTGTGATTCCATTCGCTAATTGGAGTTTTTGCTTGTAAAGAGATTATGCTCACAAGTTAAATTATTTGGTGAGTCTTTGAATATGCAGCTAATACTTCATATCAAACCCCACTTGAGTAAATAATAGTTACCCCTAGAGCACAGCTGATGTGATGCTCCACATAATGTAAACATAGTGCTAGAATTAACTTTTTCATACTCCTCGATAGGCTTATGTCATATTTTTACATTATTTTTCTTGCCAAACAGAACATTTAGTAACTTGAGTGGTTCTAGAACTATAAACAATTTCATATTTTCTTTCTCATAACTCTAACATAGTAGAGAGAGAATGGTTGGTTATCACTTATACATTTATTTACTATTTTTTCTTCACCACTTACACTCTGTCACATCACAGTGTGATAAGAAGTTTTGAAAAAATTTGTGGTATTAAATTTTTTCTTAGTAGCTCTGTCCAGAACATGGCCATCCGCTGCTTCGTGGGGCAATTTGAGTATCAGTGCTTCATGGGGCAATTTGAGTATTAGAGCCAAAGTGAAAATGGAAAAAGAAGTAGCACTATCTTGAATATAGTTGGATGTGCCAAAGATATAGTTTGTTAACTTGCACTAAAAAGCCAGCTTTGTTCATTATAATACAAAAACTCAAATGTTTCTGTAGAAACGCTATGTAATTTAGACTTGTCAGATGTTTCGTTTTCTCATGTTGTAAAAACATATTTTGTTGCTTTGTTTAATCCTCTTCTTTCTACCCAAAAAAAAAAAAACTCAAACATTTTGTAAACCAAAAATAGTGTTTACTAAAAAAGAAAATGATCGTGCACTGTGCAAGTAAGACATTGACACATGCTCTTGTTTTGTCATGAAAATGTATTAGTATTGAACTAGTAATATTCATGGGCATATAGGAAAATGTATAACTTTTTAAAGCAAAGAAATTTGAACTAACCCTCCATGTTCGTGACGAAGATTTCTGCCCTCCATTCTTGCCTCCTCGTTATGTGTGTTCAGCGTTCCTCTTTGCTATGTGTTTGCCTTTCTTTGCTTTGTTTTATAGTGTTCTTCTGCAGTCCTTCATGTCATGTTTGTAGTAGTGCATACTGATGAATATGCAACTTCTGCATTTTGAGCAGCTGGTCCAATGATAAAGTGCCAAGTGCCTTTCTATACTTTCTATACTATATATGTTTTGAATTGTTCTTCTGCAGTTACTCATGTCATATTTGTGGTAGAATCACCTGACAGTGATGAATATGCAATTCCTGCAATTTGAACCACCAGCTGCTAGTCAAATAATTTTTCGTTTTTATTTTTTGAAGTTGTCAACAGACTCAATACCAACTCAACAGTTTGGCCTTCTACACTTTTCTTTGTTTTGTTACTTTTTGCTGGCGTTTACCATGGGTTAATCTTTTAAAATTCTTGAGAATATCGAAATATTATCAAGTATAGCTGCAAACCATACAAGAGAATCTAAGGATACTAAAATTTCCTACCATTTTTTATAGTGATATGGATTCCCTTAAAAAAAATGTAAATATCTATATTCTCATGCCTTAATAAAGTTACACCTTGTATAAACTGACAATTTTACTAATTCTCCTTACCCTTTAATTAGCCAATAGGGGACATACACACACACACACGATATTTTAAATTATCAATTTAAGTAATTATTTTTTATTTATATGTCATTAAAAAAATATAATATTATAGTTTCATTGAATTTTCTATGGTTTATAGTTTATATATATTTTTTCTCATAATTTAGTTGGAGGAAGATTAAAAAAAAAAAAAAAAAACTTTATGTTGTATTTACGAATCAAATGATATTTTGGGAAAAATAAATAATTTTTATAAGATTTTTAGAAATAAACCAAATATAAGCATCTTATATTCTCAAGATTTTTATTAGATTTCAAATTGAACCGAACATAAAAATAGTTACATTCTCATACATTCAGGTTACTAAGTATCATATTTTCAAAAATTTGAATTCTAGGGATAATATGAATTCTCTCCTACACTATCTTGTAGCGTTCTTTTGTAGTTCTTAATGTCGCGTTTGTGGTAGAATCACTAGCATATTGGTAAATATTTAATTACCAAGAGAATTGCTAGAATTAGAAACTTTTATATATATATATATATATATATATATTACAAATTGTTGATATAATAAATATTTATTAGTAAGTGAAAAAATGATATTAATAGTGAGTCACGTAAAAATTATTAAAAAAATTTCATAATAAAAATTTTGTAAAATAATTTATAAATGTAGTAATACTCAATTAGTAATTATTCCTACAATTTGAGATTGAATTGATTGTTTAGATTTGACAAAAGACACCTCAGAATATTACTGAGTTAGTGCAGACATGCTATTGACTTTTAATTTATTTGATGCTCAAATTTCTCAGCTGTGACGTGGCAGGATAAAACATTGACGGATGACAGAGATGATACCGTCCAAAAATTCCACGTTGTGTGGAAAAATGTCATTGAAACTTAGATATATGATAGTTCCACATCTTCCCCGATTGGAAAAGTAAAAAGTAACCCATCTTGTCACCGTCTGCAACAAAGCGTGCGGATTTTTTGGTTTCCACTTTCCAATTTCACTTAAAAATAAGTTAGGGCCGGCTAAAAACATGTAAAAATGGTTTAAAATGGTGTAAAAATTGTGGTTTAAAAATTGTTGTAAAAATATTTTTTTACAATATTTATAAAGTAAAAAATGTGTTTGGTATTATATTTCAAATAACATATCTCAATGTATAAAAAAACATAATTGCGTATTTTGTATGCTTGTGTTTTTTTAAAAAAACTGACAAGTAGGCCTTTGTTGGAATTGAAGAAAGAAGTTTTATGTATTGTCTAGTCAAGTGAGCCTAATTTTTTTCAAAATATTTACAAAAGTGTTACTGAACAATGTTATTTATAATCTGAAAACTGGTAAGAAAAGTTTTTCAAATTTAGTATTTAAACACCCTAAAATGAGTAATATAACTCAAACACTCTTAAAAAAACATTCTTACCAAGCACTTTTTTTTTAGAACCACAGTTTTTGGTGTTTAAACACTGAAAACTGCTGTTTGAAATCACATACAAAATTGGCTCTAGTTTTACAAATAATGCATATTTGGGGTTTTAAGTTATTTATTTATTTTTTTCTCTCACTGAAATATGAATATCATATGTGGATTTTACGTACGAGATTCATTTTATATTAGAGGAAAGTATAATATATTGGAGAAATATAGTTTCACATGCGAACAGGCTAGAAGTCGAAACATATAGACCAAATGGCAGAGTCAGCAATTAATCACCCCTTTGGAGCTCCACAAAAATTGACCTACATAAAGATATTTTTGAAATATTTAGGCCCCTTTGTTAAATCGGTTTACTTTACAAAAATCAACTACATATTTCCTCATTTCCTAAACAAAAGATGGTGATTAATGGATCCCAAGTAGAACTGTTTCTTTAAAAAAAAAAAAATTATTTGTTTGTTTTTCACTCTTGTCATCGATGTCAAGCATTGATTAGTGGGTCCGACGAAATATATTTCTTTTTAAAAACTGTGGGTTTGTAATTTGTATACCAGCTCCAAACAATGTATACAATTCATTTCACAATTGATAAAGCAGTTGACCATAAGCGATGAACATAAATAACACTCATGAAAACACTATTCTTTCTTCTTCTACCACTTATAGTTGATAAATTTAGTAATCATAATTTTTCTTGTGAAAAAGGTTGCATTGTAACATTATTGGGTACTAAAAGGACTAAAAACTTTAGAGTCTCCACTAATATTTTTATCTTTCCATATCTTGACCTTTTTATGGTTTCAAATGATGAGTTCTTGCATAAACCAAAATTTAACTATTAGAAAAATAAAGGAAGAAACTCTATATTATTTTTTAAAATCATTCTAGACAATGAGGCATGTATACAATTTTTGTAGGTTTATTGCTATATATTATTTTAATACTTTTGATTTGTCCCTCAAAATAACACTTTTGATCTAATTCATCATTTATTTAAGAAATCAAAACACATATTTAAACATTACGTATTTGAATTAATATCTCAAATTCAGTAGAGCATGGCATTGGTTCTTCAGGGTTTGATTTTATATTTTTTTTCACCCACTTCTCTTTGGCATTTGATGATATTGCAGTTAAATAAGTCATCTCGGAGATATGGTCGCTAAATTTGAAAACTAAACTTCTTGTGTCACTTGCCGTGGGTCACAAATCTAATATTTTGCATTTTTTTTTTTAAGATCATGGAAAGAATTGTCTTACATAATTGTATGTCTAATTGGTAGCTTATGCAATTACTTGCACCGTACAATATTACAATTACAATAATTTATTTTATAGAAAGTTTTAATCTATAACGTTCGCTTATTATATACATATTTCAACCTATGTTCATTATCAAATGATATGACTTCTTGACTCTTGAGACCTTGAACTCCCCCATTGCAAAAATTCACCATTTTATGATTAAACTGCAAGAGAATTGTAGGAAGTTCCTTGAGAAATACCTCCAGCAACTGAAACATGGACTTCATATCGACAAGACTCTGTATGGTTTCACGATAAACACTGCCAAGATAATTCAGTGGAAGAGATAATTGGAAGAGAAGTCCAATCACCATGACCTGCACCATGACATTAATCCATAATTTGTGTAACCATCAGCCAATCCTTTCTGAAAATATAAATTTCATAACAAGCATATAGGAACATATTTTACCAAATCACCAACTGTCATCTCCTTATTCATAATTTCAAATGAACATAACACCATAGCTATTGAAAGAGTCGTGCTAAATATTACATTTTGGCTGAAGTTCAAATATGCAAGGTTATGTTGTGTTTTTAAAGCAGCATCTTCATACCCTAAGCAATTGAATCACCAACAGCAATAGAACAGCATTAAGATTCAATTAGAGTAAATTTGTAATGAAAATACTTTAAATGAAAGGATATAACTTGCACTTTTGCCATACTATCAGGAAGAAAGAGGGGGGGGGGGGAGGGAACTTAGAAGGCAAGAGATTAAAAAGAATATAAATAATAAAGAAAATCCAAAACAACCTGAACCATATTAAAATTGATTTGGTGGTTGGCCACATTAGAAGCATGAAGGAGGAGCGATCACCGAGTCCCAATTAGGGTAGGAGTGGCAACAAACCAAGATTGAGATAGGAAACCCCTTCTTAAACTTGAACCCACAGGAGCAATCTTTGTTCTAAACCATCAAAAACACAAGTTCCCACTTTGGAAACCCAAACCCAGCCCACCTAGTTAGCTGGCATTGTGCTCACAAAAGACAACCTACAAGTTGGGTAATTTCCCATTAGATTGAAGGTTGCCCAAATTATTTACTGCATTATACAACCAATGAAGAAGGAATAAAGGTTTTCTCCATAAGGCAGCAAAGCAACTAAGCCTCTTGATTCCTAACTATCCTAGAACCAAGTGGGCTATAACCCTTTAAAACCAATACACCTGAATTGATAATTACGCGTCAATGTAATAAGTACCATACCACTAAGATAACTTACTCTTTAAATACCCATCATATTGATCAGCTTCAAAAGCTTCACTGTTGAAGTCCTTGATAGTCTGGGACAAATGGACAGAATTGGAGAAACTAAGGCATCAGATAATCCATATGGAATAGCAACATAACAGCATTAAGATTCAATTAGAGTAAATTTGTAATGAAAATACTTTAAATGAAAGGATATAACTTGCACTTTTGCCATACTATCAGGAAGAAAGAGGGGGGGGGGGGGGGGGAGGGAACTGAGAAGGCAAGAGATAAAAAAGAACATAAATAATAAAGAAAATCCAAAACAACCTGAACCATATTAAAATTGATTTGGTGGTTGGCCACATAAAATCATCATTTCAAACCATTAGAAGCATGAAGGAGGAGCGATCACCAAGTCCCAATTAGGGTAGGAGTGGCAACAAACCAGGATTGAGATAGGAAGCCCCTTCTTAAACCTGAACCCACAGGAGCAAACTTTGTTCTAAACCATCAAAAACACAGGTTCCCACTATGGAAACCCAAACCCAGCCCACCCAGTTCACACAAAAGACAACCTACAAGTTGGGTAATTGCCCATTAGATTGAAGGTTGCCCAAATTATTTACTGCATTATACAGCCAATGAAGAAGGAATAAAGGTTTTCTTCATATGGCAGCAAAGCAACTAAGCCTCTTGATTCCTAACTATCCTAGAACCAGGTGGGCTATAACCCTTTAAAACCAATACGCCTGAATTGATAATTACGCGTCAATGTAATAAGTACCATACCACTAAGATAACTTACTCTTTAAATACCCATCATATTGATTAGCTTTAAAAGCTTCATTGTTGAAGTACTTGATAGTCTGGGAAAAATGGATAGAATTGGAGAAAATAAGGCATCAGATAATCCATATGGAAAAAATAAGGCATCAAACGATCCATAAGGAGAAAATCAAACATTAAAATACATCACAACCTCACGTCTTTTGGTACACATCACCAATGGCTCGGGACATAGGAAGTTTAGCATTGACCCAAGGCTTACCCCAAAGAGTGACAACGATACCACTAGCCACAGAGCTACTTCAATTCGAGCTCTTTCATCATCTCTACCTGGACTATTATCTTTTGTTAGTTCAGTAGTTGAAAGACTGGCTATCAAGTTACCTGTCATTTTCTTGTAAACATACAGATATTCAATTATTAGGGTAAAATAAGGTGAAGTTTTATACTCCTTTACTTGATGTACAAATAATGCTTAGGAAAGTCCTATTTCAGGTAAAAGCATTAAGAGAAAGGAATTCTTTATCATCTTAGCACATATCTAGTAGACACAACTAATTTCAACTCAAATCAGCTAAACCTTTATTCCCATTAATTAGGATCAATTATCTTCTGGATGCAACTGGTTCAAGAGTCAATAATCAATATCACTACTTAACAAAAAAAAAGGGAGATATCAGAGAACCAGTACCCTGACCAGACTAGATTAATTAAAAAAAGGGGGAAAGTGTAATTTACATCAATTTATTATTGATTAGATCAATTATGTGATTGTAATCAACGTTTCCTGGACTCCTCAAAATCAACAAGACAATGCATGGCAAATTGACTTATAACAAGTGATACCAGAGCCAAAAACTCCTGTTTAATGTAAATTTTAATAAATTTAGATATCCTCTGCCTCGAGATAGTAAAATTCTACCATTGGATTGATGTGACAGTGATCCTTCCTGCAAATTCAAAGCTCCTTATAATACAAGTTCAGACAACAAAGGAATGAGATGTGGCATATTGGGTTTTGGCATACAAGTTTAGACAATTTTAACAAGTGGTTCAAAACTTTAATCAAGAGAAACAACACAAAATACCAAAAAATTCCAGCCAATTACTACAAAAAGCCAATCCCATAAATCCTTGAGAAACATATCTTATAACACAAATCAATACTTTGCCCCACTATAGACATCTTCACTAGAAAAAAGGGGCCATAGAATGGATCAATTAGAAGGAAAACATAAAAGACAAGTAGCAGGATCTACCAAAAAACAAACAAGACAAACAACATAAACAAACTTCAAGCAATTAAACAAAATAACTTTTCGCTCATCAAATATGCATGCAAAAAGCCATGTTTCACCCCACTTTATTGTTTGGAGAAGGTGCCAATTGGTCATGGTTTCTACACTAGGACAAATGAAAGTCGCTGAAATTAAGAAATAGAAGAGAAATAGCAGCATAGAATAAAGAAGGGATCATTTACAGGAATAAGACCATCTGCAATCTGCAGCTTGCACAACTCAGTAGCAGTAATCCTTAGTGTCTCAGCTGCCTGCACAAAACAAACTTTTAATAGGTTAAAATTAAATGAACAACAGGCAGAAAATCCTAAGAGTGAATGCTGTATAAACCTGTGGAGCAGCTTTGGCACTCTTCCACAAGATTGTCACGCATGCTTCTAGACTGAGCCATGACAAGAATAGAGCCAAAACAAAAGAAACAGATGAGAGCATAGGGATTTAGCATATTAAAACAATTTGTAGAAACTGAGTTATAAGAGAAAAGAGAAAATTGCATCACATAATCCAAAGCATGGGTGTGTGGCCACATAAAACTAAAGATGAAACTATTTCGTTTATAAGGCAGGACCATTAAACAACAGAAACATTATTTCATTTAGCAAAAATAGCCCTTTGCCCATCTCAAATTGAGAATCAAAATGGAGAACTATGCTAGCAACTTCTAATGCTTATAAAGAGACTCAGCTTATTTTACAAATGACTATATTATCAATAGCAAACAGATATATTCAGTAGCCTCACAAGTAGTTATTACAGATGACACTTTCTGAATCTAAGTACATTTTTGTACGGCATTAATCCATAGCAATTACTTTTAATTTTAAGGTAAAGGTATACATCATGAGAACTTGGATGTCATCATTTAATGTCAAATTGCCCATATCTGCAATCAAAATTTTAACTCAGATGGAAGGTCTTATTCCCGTTACCCACATACTCAAATGGTGAATTTTCCAGCACAACAGGAAGTTTTACAAGTTTATAATGCATCAATATGATGCATTGACACCATCACCATGCCATAACTACACCGAGTTAATACTTTTAGGTCAGACATAAACATCTTATCAAAAAGAAAAAAAGAATGCAGGCTTTGTATTCATTGGAACAGGACAGTATCAAATATAAGGGAAAAATCGATTACCAATTCCAAGCTACATAACTTGAAAATGAATTTATAAAATTCATAAGCTCTAGTAAGTTTTATAAAAAAAATGAGTGTAAAAATCTCTGCAATGTAAAGAAGCTGAACAGAGCATTAAATTGCAATGACCCAAACCAAGCAAAAATTAAATTGATACTATTGATAAACCAATGCTCGTTTCCACAGGAAGCCTAAAATTAACAAACACAACAACACAAAAAAACCTTATAGATCCAACCCATACTTAAATTGATATTATTGAAATACTACACCATTAACACTTACCAACTCCTTTTTAAGCATTTCTTCAATATAATATGTTCAAACCTCATACATCCAACACATACTTCAGATTCCAAAGGACAGGTATGTTATTCCATTTCCATAGTATCCAAACCCTAGCCCCACATTATATTATTGGCGAGGAAGAGAAATATCAATGGAGAGAATGAGAGAGAGAAAACAAGAAAGAATACCGAAATTCCTTTGCAAAGTTCCACTAGGTAATTTCTAAATTCAATTTTTTTTTCTTGGGAAACAAACAGAGAGAGAGAGAGAGAGAGAGAGAGAGAGAGACCTATAATCGAACAAAGGGGCGGAGGAGATAGCTTTGACTATCAACAACTGGTCGTTGTTGGAGATAGGATCGCCGACCACCACGCCTCAACCGATTGTCAGAGATGAGAGAGAGAGAGAGAGAGAATTTTCTCATTTAGCTTGGAGTATGGTTGAACAAAATGAAAATGGGTTTTCAAAGAGAGTGAGCAAGGATTTATTCGAAAATGGTTTTCTGAATTCTGAGTTTGTTAGAGAGAAGAGAAAGAGACTTTATTCCGAGGGTTAAAACATTTGGATATCTTTTATTAAGGATTGTGTTAGAATTCCGTTGAAGAATGTAAAAATTTGGAGGGCAACAATTATGCAGGATTGTAGTGTTTTAGTTTATTTCAAGGGTTTTAATGACCATTGTAACAAGATTAGCCATATTTTAATTAGCGCTCCAGTTTTTAGCATTTGTTTCAACTATTTTCACTGAACCCTTGGAAAAAGTGGGTTGAAACAAGTCGTGTTTTTTGTAGTGCGTATAGACATGCATACACATATAACGAGAATGAGGCATTCAAAGGAGGGTGTACAAGAATTAGTAGCAGCTTTTGATGGTGGTGAATGTAGAGCTGATGGCCAATGATGGCTGAATCTAGCAGATCTGGAGATTTTTGGCTACAACGAGAAGGTGAGGGATGTTTGGGTTAGTGTTTTGATTAGTAATTCTAAAATCACGATAAAGTTTAATTACAAAATTGGTTGTAGTTTAAGGCTACAACTTTATTCAATATATTTTTATTGAAAGTGAATTTTGACAAATTCACTATTGGATTACATTTTCTTCTTAAATTGTTTAAATTCCATCAATATATATATATATATATGTCATCAATAAATTGTTTAAATTGTAAGCTTGTAGTTTAAAATTATGAATAAAATATAAGCTTATAGATCATATAGTAAATAATATCTTATTGATACAAAATTTGATATGTGTATTAAGAGTGTAAAAACATGCAATTCAATAATTAGATTTTCAAAATATGAAGCAATATTTATTTTAATAAGTAAGGTTGTAGCCTTAGGTTATAACCAATTTTGTAATTAAACTTTGGCAAAAAAAAAAAAAAAATCCACTTCTAGTGGGGCCTGGTATAGTCTTTGGGCCGCATTATGTGGAAGAAGGAAATGTCTAAATTCTGACTTGATAAACTCGCTAATAGAGCTAGGCTCTCAAGTTTGAATAATTGGGCCGAATAAAGGAAACGTTGGCCTATCTTTACTAATGCACTGAGGTGCTCATTTCCTACTACAAATTGCAACACTAACATCATGTTTGGTTATAGCTAGGGAAAGGGAACAGAAAGAAAAAAGATTTCCTTTTGGTGTGTTTCGATATAAAGAGGAAAAGAGAAAATAAAAGAAAAGAAAATACTCATGTTTGGATGGCTAAGAGAGGTGAAATAGAAAGAAAAGTGTATATTTTTTACTTATATGCCCTCATAAAATTGAGAAAGAGAGAAAAATAATGGCAGAAATGTAATTATAAAACATAAAAACTCAAATATGTCAGCCCCACGTTTTTGGTTGAAGTCTTTCTCTTCATTTCCTCCCAAAATGGGAGGATTGTAAAATGTAGGCCCATATGATTGAATTTCTCATCTTTTCTTTTCTCTCATGTAAACCAAACAAAGGCAATTACTGTTTGACCTAACCCTTCCCTTCCTTTCCTTCCTCTTCCTGCTGAACCAAACATAGTGTAAATTCAGACAAAAACAAATTAACCAAAAGGGACAACCTTTAGTTTCTGTTAAATTTTTAATGAAGTTACTTTTTCCTCTTAAAAAAAGAAGGAAAACAAACGGAAAGGGACAATTAGCCGATCTACTTAAGTATCTGTTTGGGAATTGCTTCTTTCTAATAGTTTATATGTATAATGTAAGTCAAAAACCTAGAAGTTAACTTATTTTTATGAAACTAAAAGTCAGATTAATATTAAAAAAAAAACTAGGTCAAA
The DNA here is from genome assembly GCA_032878915.1 of Castanopsis chinensis. Lineage (NCBI taxonomy): Eukaryota > Viridiplantae > Streptophyta > Magnoliopsida > Fagales > Fagaceae > Castanopsis > Castanopsis chinensis. The sequence continues at coordinate 12,565,473 of JAVQMG010000109.1, forward strand.
AAACATTGGATAATTTAAACAAAAAACAAAATTTTAATTGGTTGAAAAAGCAGACTCGATATAATATGAGGTTTAATATGATAAATTTAAGCTTTTTTTTTAATATTTAAATATGAATTAAATAATATATATTTGAATTTTTATTTGAAAATCATTTTGTTTCTTTTAAGATGCAAAATTACTAATTAGGTTTTCATATTTAAATATGAATTGGCTAAAGTGATCACGCGTTGTAGCTTCTACCATTTAAAGCAATCAAATACACATATTTGGTAAAGCTCATTATTTTTCTTTCTAGCACTTTTACGAGTTACTTCCTTTTTTTTTTTTTTTTCTTTAATTAGAAAGTAGCCTTATTAAGTAAAATAGCTAATAGTTCCCACAATAGTCGTAGACTCATAGCACTTTACCACTAACCTTGCATTGTATTCATATTGTGACATTCAAAACATACATGAACAACTATTTGTTGCAAGAGCTTAAATTAATACAAACACATTAATTTGTGGAGTTTTTAACTTCAGATTTTAGGTAAGATACGATCAGGTTATCAGGTCACTTTGGCATCATGATAATTTCAAAAGTATATTATATAGAAGGACTAATTTGCCGCTAATTATTTCCATTTCCTCCACTTGTTTCTCACTTGAGTTGGCAGTTGGCATCGAAGAACTTTTGGATGCTCTGGACGCTGCTTGAAACTGTGATTGGAAGCTATTTTGGAACAAGTCATACGATATGTTGAACACCTTTGAAGTAGACTGATTGATTGATTGGAAAATTTGTTGGTGTGTCTCATAAAGTAATTGTAGAGACATGAATACACATAAAACGAGGATGAGCCATCCAAAGGGAGGTACAATGATCAATAGCAGTAAGTCACGGGAATGAGCTCCAAAATTGAAACACACACGCCTAAGTAAAGGGAGGTAGCTGGTGTTGGGAGCTGGTTGGCTCATCCCTGCCCATGCTAAATTGTAACCAATTAGAGCATCTACAGCAGCTGTGACAAATATTATGTCATTTTTCTACACTAAAATCCTATTTTATTATTTTACCACATCATTTTACAACACCTCAATTATCAGATGTTTTATCTTTCAATTCTATACATTAAAATAATATAACTACACATTAAAATAATATATTCTTTCATCCCAATCAACAACAGCAACGGTAACATCATCACCGCCGATCACAACAGCATCAACAGCAACAACCCAATACCAACACCAACAACACCAACAACACTAGCTAACTTCAAATCCAAAAACCTAAAAAAAAGAGGAAAAAAAAAAAAAACTCAAACAGACCCCAAAAAAAACTCAAACAGACCCAAAAAAAAATCGGTGGCGAGCGTTGGAGCATGAGGCGGTGATATCGGCGGCGAGCTATGGAGAATGAGGCGGCGATATCGGCGGCGAGATCGGCGGCAAAGACTGGAAAGTGAGGCGGCAAGATCGAGATCGGCAGGGAGGAGCTGACAGAGGCGAGATTGGCAGGGATCGAGACCGATATCGGCGAGATCGGCGGGGATCTAGATTGATATCGGCGAGATCGGCGGGGATCGAGACCGATATCGGCGGGGATCGAGACTGATATCGGTGGGGATCGAGACCGATATCGACGAGATCGGCAGGGACTGAGACCGAATCGGCAAGATCAAGACCGGCAGGGAGAGATCGCCAAAGCCAGACCGATTTGTGGGTTTGATTTGAGGTGCAAAGAGAGAGGGACGTTTGAGGTTGAGGGAGGAGCTGGGAGAGAGAGACCGGTTGGGAGAGAGAGAGTGAGAGACAGATTGTGAGGAGAGAGAAACAAAAAGGATTAAATAATTGAGAAGAGAGAGAAAAGTTAAATAAAAAATATTAAAAATTATGCCACACCAATCCGTACCGTGGCAAAATTGCCACGGTACTGTTCAGTGTTGCAAATTTTTGCAACATATACATCATTTGATAAATGGCCTTTTTGTGTGTTTGGTGTGGGATATGTGCCAAATATTTACCATTTGGCACATATCCCATATCTACTGTGGGTGCTCTTACAGCTACAATAAAAAGCAACATGGTTGCACCGTTTGTTTGAAATGGGTTGCCAAAGTATTGATATTTGACTTGGGAGGAGGGTAAGTAGCGATATTATGAGAAAGCCAACAGCAGTATGCACTTTAATGGAGAAACCAGGTTCTTGTTGACTGCCACAAATAAAAGAAGAACATGGAATTTCCTCATATTAGATGCAATATTAGTTGATATACACTTGAAAAGTGAGCAGAAGGGAATTAATGGAATATCCATGACATTTTATTTGCCAACAAATGTTTTTGCCTATAATTAGATAAATGTACATTTTACGTTAGAAGAAAAATAGTTGAAATGATTTTTTTTTTTGTCACAACTTGTCATCAAGTTATGGCAAATGGTGTGATCCTAGTAGAATTGTTAATTTAGAGGTGTAAGTTAAATTATTTGTTGAATCTTTCAATATTATATCAAAGACTTTGTATCAAATTTTGCATTCATTAATAGGTTACAATTAATTCAACTAGTAAGGGTTTTTGTCGTGGAATAAAAGATTTGGAGTTCAAATCCTGCTTAAACCAAAAGCTATTAGTGTCTTAACTTGATGATAAAGAGCAATTATCATGAAGTAGATATCATGTCATATGTTAAAATTCTATTGTTTCTAAAAAACAAAAAACTTGTGTTCACTAATAATGATGGATAATGTTAACTTTATTGTGTTCCTCCTCTGCTTACATCTAATATTTCTCTAGAACAAAATAAAGAAAAGTTCCCTTGTTTTATTTGCTGGCTCCTACTGAATTGTTTGTTTTAATTTATTTATTTCTTCTTCGTTTGATTCTATCCTTTATCCGTTATATTTCTGTTTGTAAGTTTTTTCTTCTTCTTTGAAAACAAATATCAAGATTAAACACCCCCCCCCCCCCCCCCCCAAGAATTCGGTTTCTCTAACACATTGATTCCATTGACCAAATATTTCCTGGAATCCAAATCATGGGAAATCATTTTTTCCTTTGAGAGAGAGACTTCTGCATGTTGATTTTGATCTATCTTCGTAAATTGAGCCATTAAGTTGACTCAACTTGCAAGCGTTGTGAATTAAATTTTATGTCATAGCTAGGCATGTTACAAAATCCCTCTTGTTTCTTTTCTTTTCTTTATTTTTTTGGTAATTGTAATGACAAATATGAGTATATTTAAAATGTGTAAGTAATGAAGAGGAGTAATAAAATCAAAAACAATATAGGGCCTAGTTAACTTGTGTCCTTAATTTATTTTTTAATTGACCATTTTGATTAAGAAAACTTTGATAGCATTTTATAAGAAATATATAAAAAAAAGTGAAAAAAATTAATTTTTCTTTTCTTTTTTCATAAAATGTTTTTAAAAGTATTTCCTAAATAAAAGCATCCATTAATATAATATAAAAAATGCAAAACTAAGCTTCAGTGTCTTAAATTCAGTTGGATTGGCCAAATATATGGTAGTTTGTTAATAAACTTGCAATAAAAATTAATGCTAGTTTTGTGTTGATAATGACAAACTTAAATATTCTGTAAAGTAAACCATTAGCAGGGGAAGAGTGAGAAGAGATAATGATCATGCAGCTAAGATTTTGACACGCGTGTTCTTGTTTGTATAAACTGTTAGGTTCTAAGTACTTAGGAACTAATGTATTAGAACTCTAATATGTATTTTTGGCAAACCATGATCAAAACAGGTGTTTAGTCTGTTTTAAACTTGCTCAAAGTATGTCATTCATGTAAAGTTGGAATCAAGTTAACTGCAGAAGTTACTTTGTAAATCTGCCTGGTTCGATCTATCAAGAATTAGATTCCCGATCGAAAGTTGTGCAGATTATTTTTTCTGCAAAATTTCTAACTCAGCCCTAAGCTCATATGACATGTAGGGTTTTATGTTTCGCCCTAGGTATAAAAGGCAAATCCTAGCCACGTTTTTGAGATTGCTCATATTGCTGTTTGTGTGAATCTCTTGTGAGATCTAAGAGATGCTTGCTTTCACACAAGCTTAGGATTATCAAGAAGGAGATTTCTTTAAGAGCTTGATGATCATTCAGTTGTTGCCATAAGAGCTTAAAGATCCACAAGCGAAAGTGCTTGTACTTGCTGGAGAATCCAAGAAAAAAGGAGTCTGTGGTCTCGGAGCTTGCACGTGGTCGTGTTAGTAAGTTTTCTACTGGTGGGTAGCAATAGGATGTTAGTGGTCTAAGTCGCTATTGTACAAATTTCAATTCTTTCATAATGGATTCAAGTTTACCTTGAGGATAGCTAGGTTAAATCCTCTCTAGGTTTTTTACCGGTTTAATTTTCCTGGGTTATCATATCTTTGTGTGTTTATATTTCGCACTTTACATTGATATGATTATATGATTGTGTTAACCTAGATCTGAAATTTGGACTAAGTAATAACTTTGCTTGTTAACTAGGTTAATCCTTTTGTATTTTAAGGGGTCTAGAAACTTTACATAAACTTCTCCTTGAAAAAATTAATTTCAAAAATGGAGTGGAAGCAATAGCATTATTCATTGGCGTATAAATAGAAAAATGTAAAGAAAAAACTAATGGCTAATTAATGCAAAGAGATTTGAACTAACCCTTGGGGACGAAGACTTGCCCGCCATTCTAGCTCTCCTCCTCCATCTTTCTGCTCTATATGTGTCTTCCCCTTTGCTTTGCGGTTGCCTTTTATATACCTTGTACTTCAAACTAGTTTGTCTTGTCACAGAGCTGCTACTTCAAACTTCAAACTACTCATGTCCGAACGATAGCCAAAAAACAAAGAGACATAGGTCTCCCTCCTAAAAAGCATTCTTTATACGAATTCATGTACTATGTAGTGGGATGTTATTGGGTACTTTGAAAGTAACTTGTATGTGAGATAGAGGAAGTATACTCCACCCTATAATTTTCCTTTATGTACTAAGCTTTGAGATTGCCGATAGCTAAAAAACAAAGAGACACTCACCAGGTCTATTCTAACCGATCAACGTCCAATGGATGGTGAAGAAAAACTAGAATCTAAGGGCATATTCAAAGACACGTCACACGGGCTATTGGACTCGCTTGGGACCAAATATTGAAAACGCGGGCCTATCTTCGCTAATGGACTGAGGTGGGGTCATTTCCTACTTCAAATAGCAACAGCTCGAAAACACATAACAACAAGGAGCTGCAGAAAGCCCCATTTCAAAATCCAGCCACCAAGTTGGTTTGGCCTAAAAATAGCAAATCCACACATCACAGCACTAAACTGCTCATGCTGTAAGTTATGCATGCAGAAGTCAGCAGTGGTTTTTGTTTCCTCTTTATATGGACAATAAAATGTCTTGGCTTTTATGCGCAAAATTTAACAAAATGAGATCATTTTTACCAATTAAAAAAAAAAAAGGGAGTTACTTTACCTTGAGCAATGTGAGAAATGGTGAAGAAAAATTGGAATCTAATTTCTTATAGTTTTAATTGAAAATAGTTAAGTGATAATAGTAAGACCCATATTTGGGGGGAGGCATTGCTATGTTTTAGACTAAACTAAAATATCACAACTACCTCGTACTCAAATTAAAAGTGCAATTGACCTTTAATATTTAATAAGTATCACCACTACCCACAGCCTACTCCTACCACTACCGCAACTAGCAAAATCAACCCACAACCACCCATGAAAATCAACAAACAACCACAAAAATAAAACCCACAACAACATCAAAAATAAACCACCACTACAAGCCAAGAACATCAACCCACAACCACCAAAAAAAAAAAAAAAAAAAAACCCATGGTAACAAAAAAAAAACCACCATTGGAAAATAAAAGAAAAGAAATGTCTCACTCCGGTGTGAGATTTGCGGAATGGTGTGGTGGATGGCATGGCAAGCTCGGTGGTGTGGCCTAGTGGTCAACATGGTGAGATCGGCGTTGCATGGTGGTCAATGTGGTGAGATTAGCATGGCTGAGAGAGAGAGAGAGAGAGAGAGAGAGAGAGAGAGAGAGAGAGAGAGAGAGAGAGAGAGAGAGAGAGAGAGAGGTGGGCTGAGGAGGAGAGAGAAAATGTGTAAATAAAATAAGAATAAAATTTTAGCATTTGTTGTTCGTATTGTTCTAATAGTAGAATGGTATTGTAGCAAATCTATTTGGCATTTAGAATATCTGAATTGTGAGTTTTTAGTATTTGGTGTTTTAGCATTTGACACACCTAGTTTTAGTGCTCTTAGAGCATCCACAGTTGCAAATTGCATCCTATCTTATTTTACCATCCTAAAAAGCTACTTTATCAAATATACAATACCATTTTACAATTCTCCCAACATCCCAAAATTCTATTATTTTACCTTTTCATTAAAATAATATTTTTACGCAATAAAATAATATATCCCACAATTCCCACCTTTTACAATTCATCACATTATTTATTTTTTATCTCTTTTTCTTTCTGTTCAAGAACCATAACACCACCACCCCCTGCACTACACACCTGAAACCACCACCACCACCAGCAACCCACAATCTACCTTCAACACCAAAAAAAAAAAAAAAAAAAAAAAAAAAAAAAAAAAACCAGACCATCAACACCAACCTCTCCGATCATCAACACCACAAAAAAAAAAAAAAAAAAAAACAGCAACCCACCGCCACCCAGCACCACCAAAACGACACAACCCACAACCACCGTGACCTACACAGACCCACCACCAAAAAAAAAAATAGACCCACGATGAGCAAATCCCAGATTGTTGCCAGCAAACCACGTTAGAAACCCATGAACACACCATCCACCAAAACACGAGAGAGGATCGAAACCCACCAGAAAAAATGAACCAATCTCAGCCATACCCACCTCTTCTATAGGCATCGGTCACAACAGGAAAAAAAAAAAAAAAAAACCTGGAACCCAGAACTCCCAAACCTAGAACACAAAACACAATAGAGGAGAAGAATGATTCCTGTTGGTGTCTCTGATGTGGTTTTGTTTAATTTTAATCATTGATGTGTGAATTGAGAGGAGCATGGCGTTTGGGTTTGAAGAGAAGAGAGGGCAGGTGAGAAAGAGAGATGGAAGAGAGAGAAAAGAAAGAGAAATAATAAGAGAGGAGAGGAAATTTCGGGTAAAAAAGAGGAGAGAGAGAGAATTAAAAAATTATTTTTTTTTATACCATTCAACTACAGTACCATCTCACAAATAAGATGATACTGTAGCATTATACCAAAAAAAATTTGGCCTTTGGCATTTGGCCCCTTCCGCTGCTGGGCATTTTGTGGGCCTAAATGCCAAATGTATTTTACATTTGACATTTGAAAGACCCACTGTGGGTGCTCTAAGCGTGTGAGGGGCCATTTTTTGCATGAAAATCCTTCCCCCAAGACTTGCTAATTGGTCGTCCCCACAATTCAACTAAGGGGATGTGTGTCAGGAAAGCAGCTTCTAGTGGGATTGGGATCCGGTGCAATTGCTAAGTGCAATTGCACCGTGCAATTCACCTAATCCCTTCATAATTTATTTATTTTTTACTTTTTTACTTTTACTTATTTTTTATATTGAATGGCTGAGATTTAAAGTTACTTTTTACAACTTTAAATCTCAACCATCCATACCAATTGCATCAGGTGCAATACCCTAGGTATTGCACCTGATCTCAATCCCTTCTAGTGTGTAGGCGGATGGGATGTTGGTCAATAGCATTAAATAGGATGGTTTCTTGTGGGCACAATTAATGCTAATGTAAAGAGAGTTAGGGTGAATTATTGTTGAAAATGACTCCATAATTGGCCAACTAGGGAAGGGTGAATTATTGTTGAAAATGACTTAATAATTGATGGTCCAATTGATCGAGGTGGCTGCATAGCTTGGTCTTTGATTTTTAAGGCATGGGTACCCCCACAAATTCTATGCATTAGATTCACTTTTATACATATAGAAAAGGAAAGGGTAATATATATAGGATGCTTTGAATAATTCCACATGGGAAGGGAGTAGAAAACTAGAAATCTAACCATATTGAGTTATTGACAGAGATAAATTGGAGGCTAGCCGAGGAGAGAGCTAGTCCTTGGGCAGGGTTCTGTCCAAGAAGGAAGGTTTTAATGGGCTCATGGATGATGGATGAACTCCGCTAATTGAGCTGAGCTCTCAATCTTGAGAATTAGGCCGAATATATGAAAGGCAGGCCTGTCTTCGCTAATGGGCAACTTTGTTATTTCCTACTACAATAGCAAAAACACCATTTTGGTTCCTATATTTTGGGGTCACAATCAATTTGGTCTCTATATTTTGATATCAGTTAATTTGGTTCCTACTATTTTCAACTTACAGTCAATTTGGTCCTTACCCTTAACTCACTAACGGAAAATGTTTAGGTGAGAAACGGTTTGTACAGTTGCATATCATATACTATATAATAAAAGTTGAGCTTAGAAACTGTGGTTACACTAAGTGGCTTCATCAAATTGCAGAAATTTTTTTAGATTTAAAAAAAAATATATATATATATATATATATAATTTTTCTTCTCCTATAATTTTTAAGTTGATAAAAACTTTAATTTGATTACAATTCAAATTAAGATAAAAACAACAATTTTTTGATCTTATCAATCACTTTGGATAAAGTAAGAGCAAGTGTTTTAACAAAATACGCAACCTATGTTTTATTCATATCAACTTCTTTTCTCCAAAAAAAAAAAAAACCTTCTTTTTCTTTGAATTCCAATGAAAACGTGAGATCTTTCAAGTTTCAACTTTTCTTATTTTCTTTTGAGAGATCAAGAAAGCTTCATCACCAAACATGCTACAAGATAATGATAAAGCCTAGCAATTCAATGGATAACGATAAGCCCTTTGAGCTGTGTTTATCTAAAATCTTATATCAATAAGTTTTTGGATAAACATCGTGTGGCAATCTATGTTTGAAACATTTTTGTATAATAGTAATTCATATATAAATAGAATTATAGACTCTCGCTTAGGTAGTCAAAATACTTCTCATTAATATTTTTGCTACCTTAATCCGCAAAGCAAGGTATGTTTTTCTCCTCCTCTTCCTCTTCTTCTTCATTTTATTTATTTTTTTCTTCGATTTACTTATTGGCCAGAAATAAATTTGATATATGTGAAATCCACAGTACAATTATCTTCAATAGAAATAGATCAATTTATTTGAGCGCTCCTAACAGCAAATATCTTGATTGAATTCATGTTTGATTAAAAAATTATATGTTCTACTATATATATATATATATATATATATATATATATATATATAGTTTATTAAGAGTGCAACAAATTTTTATTAATAAGCATTAAAACTCACATGGATTTGAATTTCTCATTAACATTGGTGGGTTTGGGTGCCCTACTTAATGAGTGTTTGTAGGTTTTTTTTTTTCCCGCAAATTTCAATGCTAACCATTTAGAATATTTGATAAAGTTCCAAAAAAAAATATTATTAATAAAGTATAAAGAATGACAAAGATATTTATTTTTAAATGACAAAAACAGTTATTGTTTTTCAAAAAAATTTATAGAAAAAATTAATGACCAAATACTTTTTTTATTGAAAAAATGGATATAATTTTTTTTTTTTAAGTTTTATGTTTTTAGAGGAAATCATAAGGACCGTTTTTGGATCTAGCTCTACTTCCTTTCCAGTAGATACAGGAGAGTTAATCCTCTAATCTATTCCTCTTATATTGCTCCCTTAATATATTTTTAATTAGTTTCTTTTGGAGTGCAAGCACATACATTTGGCTAAATAACTATGCAAGTAGTGCGAGGATGAGTTCATACACCTCCAACAATATTAATTCACCTTTAACAAAGTTGATTGAGGAATATATATATATATATATATATATATAGTAGTTCATTCATTGCTTTGTATGATATCTTTGGGGCATAATAGTGAAGATGCAAAGATGGTTGCAACAGGTTTGAGAGAGTGGAGTCCATTAATTCTATTTTGTCGTATGTGATGTTGATAAAGGTTATCCTAATGATATAAAGCTGACGAGCCTAGGGCTGACGACCCCAAAGCTGACGACCCCATCTCTTGGGCTACCTGAAACTGACGACCTTAGAAGCTGTAGAATCTGAAGCCGACGACCTTCTCCGACAAGCCAACGTCTCGTGTATTGCCAAGCTGACGACTTAAGGCTGACGAGGCTAGACATGGTCCCGTCCACAACCTTGCTTGGTTAACACACATGCGAAAACAATTCTTGAGCGACACGTCTAATTAAGGAAACTCCTATAAGAGCGAGGATTTTGGGAGATTCGTGAGATCCAAGTATAACTGTCCTAAAAGGAAAAGAACTCCTTGATCGAGGCATGAATTTTGGCCCAACGCTACTATAAATACCCCAAGACCCTCTCAAAGCAAGGTATGTGCAAATAACTCAACTTTAGCACTCTAGTGTTGAAAATAAAGGTTTCTAACTTGACCTTCGAAGGGTCTTCGGCCGGTACCACACTGGTGCCCTTTCTTAGGTCTTCACTCTTTTCGTTCTGTAGGTACAAAATCAGGAGCACGTGCGGACCGTGTAACTTACTGACGATTTCAAGCATCATCAGTTGGCGCCGTCTGTGGGAACGAAAGTAACGTCACACTATCGCTTCCCGGAAAAAAAGTTGCATGGTACTCACCCGCTCAATGTCTACCACCAACAACGTTCAGGCGGACGAACCGTGCGCTACCGTTCTGGAAAGACAAGTCCAAACGCTCGCAGCAGCGGTCGAGCGCCTGACCAAATAGAATCACAACTTAGAGGAGCAGCTACGTCAAAAGAACGCGCATCCTGGAATACAAGAGGAAAATCAGGAGGAAACAAGCGCTGAGAGAAGGGATCCCGAGGCACCCGAAGGAAGCAACGCTCCGACAAGGCAGGAGAGGCGGGATACCAATCTGACTACCCCTTCGGAAGCCTTGCCACCTCACATCGCCGCAGAGATGCAGGAGATGCGATAACGAATAGACGTGATGATGAACGCCCTCAAAGGACGAGTATCTAACGACCTCGACTACCTGGTCCACCGGACTGATTCACCTTTCACGGCGCATGTCACTTCGTGCCCTCTCCCCCCGAAGTTTCGTATGCCGCAGGTGGAAAGCTACGATGGAACCAAGGACCCCCTGGATCACTTAGAGTCCTTCAAAACTATAATGCACCTCCAAGGGGTGCCAGACGGGATTATGTGCAGAGCTTTCCCTACTACACTGAAAGGGTCCGCAAGAGTCTGGTATAGCAGGTTGACGCCTAACTCGATTAGTACCTTTAAAAAGTTAGGTGCCCAATTTGTATCACACTTTATCGGGGGCCACTGGTACAAGAAGTCCACAGCGTGCCTGATGAGCATCAGGCAGAGGGAAGACGAGACTCTAAGATCCTACATAGCGCGGTTCAACAAGGAGGCTCTTTCAATAGATGAAGCGGACGATAAGATACAAGTAGCAGCCTTCACCAACGGACTGCGGAAAGGTAAGTTCCTCTTCTCCCTGTATAAGAACGATCCAAAGACCATGTCCGACGTGCTTTACAGGGCAACGAAGTACATGAACGCGGAGGACGCGCTGATTGCAAGGGAAGACAAGCCTAAGAAGAGGGAAAGGCAAGAAGACACTCGAACGGATAGGGGGCAAAAGAAGGCCAGGACCGAAGAGCGACGGGATGATCGCCGCTCCAAGCCGCCCCCGGGGAGATTCACGAGCTTCACACCGCTAACCGCCCCTATCGATCAGGTCCTAATGCAAATCAAGGACGAGGGGACTTTGACTTTTCCCGGCAAGATGAAGGGAGATCCCAACAAAAGGCCGAGGGATAAGTATTGCCGCTTCCATCGAGACCATGGACACGATACGGCTGACTGCTTCGACCTAAAGCAACATATAGAAGCTCTAATCAGGCAAGGGAGGCTGCAGAGGTTCGTTAGCAAAGAGCGAGCAGAACCGCCGCAGGACCAAGCTCCCCGACGGGAAAACGAACGCCCCAAACAGCCCTTAGGCGATATCCGGATGATTGTAGGGGGCACGGCGGCCGCTGGATCGTCGAAGAAAGCTCGAAAGACTTATCTTAGAATGGTGCAGAACATCCAGTTGACGGGGTCTGTATCCAAAATGCCATGGACTAATAACCCCCTCATTGGATTCTCGGAAGAAGATGCACGACACCTCCATCACCCCCATGAGGACGCGCTCGTCGTCACCATACCAGCAGGAGACTTCAACATGTATCGAGTTCTTGTCGATAATGGGAGCTCGGCGGACATCCTCTACTATCCTGCGTTCCAACAGATGGGAATTGATAGGGAACGACTGGCTCCGACTAACGCCCCGCTAGTCAGCTTCAGAGGAACAAAGGTATTTCCCCTCGGCGTTATCACCCTGGCAGTGACTATTGGAGACTACCCTCAGCAAGTCACCAAAAATGTAGCATTCCTTGTGGTTGACTGCTCATCAGCTTACAACGTCATCATAGGACGTCCCACACTTAACTCGTGGAAGGTTGTAACCTTAACCTATCACTTAATGATAAAATTCCCGACGGACTATGGAGTGGGAGAGCTAATAGGAGACCAAGTGGCCGCACGCGAATGTTATGTAACAATGATGGAGATGGACGATCACCGACAGACCATGAGCATAGAACAGCATACATCGACGGAGCCCACAGAAAAACTCGAAGACATACCTCTCGTCGACTCTCAGCCAGAGCGAACAACCAAGATCGGCACTCTTATAGACATGACGATACGACAGGAACTTGCGGCCTTCCTCAGAGAAAACCGAGACGTGTTCGCTTGGAGTCACGAGGATATGCCGGGCATTGACCCGTCGGTCATAGTACACAAATTGAACGTATCACCGTCTTTTCCGCCGGTTCGACAAAAGAAGAGAGTCTTCGCCCCGGAGAGAGATCGGGCAGTAGCGGAAGAAGTTCGTAAATTACAAGAGACGGGCTTCATTCAGGAGGTTTACTATCCCGAGTGGTTAGCGAACGTCGTCATGGTGAAAAAGAGCAGCGGAAAGTGGAGGATGTGCATAGATTTTACCGATCTAAACAAAGCATGCCCCAAGGACAGCTATCCTCTACCGAAGGTCGACCTCCTAGTGGATTCTACGGCCCAACACCAGCTGTTAAGCTTCATGGACGCGTTCTCGGGATACAACCAGATCCTAATGGACGAAGCTGATCGAGAAAAGACTTCGTTCATGACAAGCCAATGCCTTTTTTACTACAAGGTCATGTCGTTCGGCTTGAAGAATGCAGGTGCAAATACCAGAGGCTTATGAACAAGATGTTCGTAGAGCAGATCGGGAGAAATGTCCAGGTATATGTCGACGACATGCTAGTAAAAAGTCGAAGAAAGGAGGATCATTTGAAAGACCTGAAGGAGACCTTCGATACCCTCCGCTCCTACAACATGAAGCTAAATCCAGCCAAGTGTGCCTTCGGAGTGACAGCCGGAAAATTCCTAGGATACATGGTGTCCCAACGAGGTATCGAAGCCAACCCAGACAAAATTCGAGCTATAATGGAGATGACGCCTCCCAGAAACGTGAGGGAAGTACAGAGCCTTAACGGCAAGGTCGCCGCACTTAGCAGATTCGTATCCAGGGCGATGGATAGGTGCCTCCCGTTCTTCCGCACACTGAAGAAGTCCTTCGAATGGACGGACGAATGCCAGCAAGCGTTTGAAGACCTCAAAACCTACCTATTGTCGCCGCCACTGTTAACCCCCTCCCAACCAGGCGAAGAACTATTCCTCTATTTGGCCGTTTCTCCAGCCGCCGTCAGCGCAGCCCTAGTAAGGGAAGACAGCAAGGTACAAAGGCCGGTGTACTACGCCAGCCGAGCACTCCACGGGGCAGAAGGAAGATACTCGCCACTAGAAAAATTGGTCTTCGCTCTAGTCACGGCAGCACGCAAGCTAAAGCCCTACTTTCAAGCTCATACGGTGGTCGTACTGACTGACAAGCCCATCGACGAGCAATGAGTAGCCCTGATGCCGCGGGATGTATGGCCTTATGGGCAGTAGAATTGAGCGAGTTTGACATAAAATATCGCCCCTGCTCTGCCATCAAAGGGCAAGTACTCGCTGACTTTATTGCGGAGTTCACATATCAAGAAGATCAAGGGGCGGAGAGCTCCCAATGGGACGTGTTCACCGACGGGTCGTCAAACAAAAAAGCTGGCGGAGCAGGAGTCGTACTTCGTTCACCAAAGGGTGACGAGATTGAATGCATGATTCGACTTGATTTCCCTACGACCAACAACGAAGCAGAGTATGAAGCCCTCATAGCGGGCTTAGATCTGGCAAAGGCCGTAGGAGCCGTAGATACGGTAGTCCATTGCGACTCTCAAGTAATCACCAGTCAGATAAACGGTGACTACGAATGTTAGGGAGAAAGAATGAAGATGTACTTGGAACAAGCAAAGAGAAAGGTGGACGAACTCTAGGCAAAAGTTGTTCAAATTCCAAGAGGGGACAACAAGCAAGCCGACCGCCTTGCAAAAGCTGCATCCGCGGAACACGTGATCATCCCTGGCAAGGCGCTATCTTTTACTCAACCCGCACCACTAATAGATGTCATCAGTATGCAGGAGGTAAGATCCAAAAACGATTGGACCACCCCTCTGGTCGCTTATCTGAAAGAGGGCATCCTACCTGAAGAAAAGGAAGCCGCGAGGAAGCTGAAGGTCCAGGCAGCAAGATTCATCTTAATAAGGGGCATCTTATACAAAAAGAGTTTCTCCCGGCCGTACTTAAGGTGTCTAGGACCTGAAGAAGCGGATTATGTCATGAGAGAAGTACATGAAGGAATCTGTGGCAATCATTCAGGGTCGCGATCGTTGGTCCACAAATTAGTCCGGGCCGGATACTATTGGCCGACCATGCAGAAGGACGCCCAGACATATGTCAAGACATGCAACAAGTGCCAACGGTTCAGTAACTTCATCAAGCAGCCAGCTGAAGAACTGACCCCGATAACTGCTCCGTGGCCATTCGCCCAATGGGGGTTAGATATCATGGGCCCATTCCCAACGGCAGCAAGGCAGCTGAAGTTCCTAATAGTCGGAATCGACTACTTCACCAAATGGGTAGAAGCTGAAGCCTTGGCCACTATCACCGAGAAGAACGTACGAAGTTTTGTCTGGAAGAACATCATTTGCAGGTTTGGAATTCCAAGGGTCCTGATCTCGGACAATGGCAAACAGTTCGACAATAACGCCTTCCGAGATTTCTGCTCACAGTTAGGGATAAAAAACCATTACTCTTCCCCCGCTCATCCCCAAGCCAACGGACAAGTCGAAGTCACGAACCGATCCTTGCTCCGGATAATCAAAACTCGGCTCGAAGGGGCAAAAGGCATATGGCCAGACGAACTACCCAGCGTGCTATGGGCATACAGGACAACCGTCAAGACCCCCACAGGAGAAACTCCATTCCGCCTAACATACGGCAGTGAAGCTGTTATACCAGCTGAGGTCGGGCTCACAAGCTACAGAGTGGACAACCACAACGAAGGAAGAAACGACGAAGCCAGGCGTCTAGAGCTTGAACTAACTGACGAAATTAGGGCGACAGCTGAACAGAGGCTCGCGAGATACCAGAACCTCATGGCAAAACACTACAATTCCCGAGTCAAGCACAGGAACTTCGAAATTGGAGACCTCGTCTTAAGGAAGGTGATGGGCACCTCCAAAGACCCTACACAAGGAAAACTCGGCCCGAACTAGGAGGGGCCCTATAAAATAGCATCATGGCTAAGGAAGGGCACCTACCACTTGGAGACTTTGGACGGACTAAAACTTCGCCATCCATGGAATGCCGAGCACCTCAGAAGATACTACCAGTAGAAAACAAAGAACGCTACTCCTCATTTCTAGTCTACTTTTCAGTCATTTATTTTAGTCATTTATTTTAGTTCATTACAATACATTTAAAGCCCAAAGGGTTAAGGTTTATTCATTTTTGAACAATTTTATACTTATGTATGCCTTCAACACAATAAGAAGAGTTTATTCAGAAACGACTTGTGCATCTATTAGGTAGACGGAACAACTAAGTCCACAAGATGGACGACCCTAAAGTAGACGACCGTCAGATCGCAAAGTAAACAAACTAAAGTCCACAAAGGTGGACGAAGCTACAAAATCCACAAAATGGACGATCCAAACGACCCTTAGCCTACAACGTAAACGACCCTAAAAGTGGACGCCCCTAAGTCCACAAGGGGGACGACCTTAAGTCCACAAAGGACAGGTCGACTACTGAATCCACATAATGGACAACTACCTCAAGTCCACAAAGTGGACGGACCTACAACAAGGTCCCTAATGGACGACCCTAAATCCGTCAAAATAAAGGAAAACTGGTCCACGAAGTCCATAAAATGGACGATCTCAATCCAAAGTCCTCGAAGTGGACGACCTTATGTCTACAAAGTAGATGAAGCTAAAATATCCATAGAGTTGACGGCCACAAGATTGACGGCCTTATGTCTACGACATTGACGAAATATCTACTTAATCCACAAAACGGGTGACCTCAAACCCACGAAATCCCCAAAGTGGTCAACATTACATCCACGGAATTGACGACCTTTAGTTCGCAAACTAAACGGCCTTAAATCCATAAGATGGACGAAGTGGGCGACCCCACAAAGAAAAAGGGATATACAAAACTCACAAAGCAAGCAGCCTCGTCAAAATAGGCGAAGCCCACGATTAAAATACAAAGACATTATAAAATTCAAACCAACGGCACGAAAGCGACGGAAAAGAAATAACACTTGGGAAACAATAAACATTAGATACTATAAAATAAAATTGTCTTTACAAAAAGCCCAGAAACACGGGCGTCAAGCATTAAGATTCATTACAAACTAAAAACAAGTGTTTACAACATAAGGTTTACGAAGCAGAAGGAGCAGTTGACGAAGACAAGACGACGACCGGAGTAGAAGGATCCTCAGCATTAGATTTTCCCGCTTCAAGGCCAACTGACGGATCCAAAGTGACGAACCTCTCCAAGGCCGGTTGGGCAAGGACAAAGCTGCCGTCTCTCGAGTCTGCCAAAGGCTCGGTAGCCTCGTCATCCTCCTCGAGAATGGATTCACCCGCCGGGGTTGACGGTATGGGCTCATCCATGCTTATCCCAGATAAATCCAAGTCAGGATGGGCACACTTTATCTGCTTCAAGCAATCTTCGAAGCCGTCAGCGTAATAGACGGCGCAGGAATCGATGAATGATTGGGAATCCTTGAATTCCGCCACGGCGTCATTCCTGGCCGTCTCCACCTGACTCATAAGCCCTTGAAGCTCTTTTTCCACCGTCAGCTTTGCCTCGTCAGCCAGGCCCCATTGACGGGTCTCCTCCGCCAGTTTGTCCGTCAGCCTCTTCACCTCTCCGGCTAAGTGGACGTTGGCCTCCTTATACTGCTGCTGAGCATCAACGGCATTCTTGAGCCGGGTGTGCAGACGGGAGGTCACTGCTTCCTTAGCCGCGCATTTGTCCCGCAGAAACTTCATCCGGACCATGGCCTGCAAAGCATAAAAATAACGTCAGTCCATTATAAGATCGACCATGTAACACAACGAGAGGAAAAAAAAAGGTATACCCGAGTAAGGTCGAAAAGCCCTGACGACCCTATCTCGTCTGTCGGCTGCTCATCACACAGCTCCATCTCCTCTTCCTTTAAGATGGATTCCGCCACCTCCACAGCATAATCCTTGTGGGTAAGGAGGTGACGGACAGAATCAGGAGTGACAGCACCAGTCACCGTCATCAGGCCTTTGCCTAACCCATGAGAAGCTCTTGGGGGCGACGGCCTCTTAGTGGTTTTATCCCCAGAGGAAGGGACCACCTTCTTCCCGGACCGATCGTCCGTCCCGTCCGTCTTCCTCTTGACGCCCTTCTTCCCGACGGGCTTGGAAGTTGACGGCGGCGTCGCCTCCCCTTTGGTTTTTGCCTCCTCCTCTCTCTTTTTGGCGGCAGCGGCGGCGCGTATCCTTTGCTTGGCTGATTCCATTTCTGTAAAGAAATAACAATAGAATCAGAAAAAGATAATGTAGGACAGAGTTGACGGAGTCTTTAGGAAATACTTACGGCGACGGGAGAGATCGTTCAGTCGTCGAGCTTCCTCCGTCGGCTCTGGGCCCCCACAAAACAAGTGCAAAGTGTCGAGGGTTATCAAGTCCCTACACTTCCTCTCCTCCAAAGGAATGGACGTCACCCGATGGATAAAGTCCTCCTGTTCCTTCGTCACGCGCGGACGGGCGTTCGCTGAAAAAGAAAAGAGACGGGATTAGAAATTAGACATTTGCGAAGTAAAGGAAGTTGACGGGATCAACCTGAGTCCCGGACGTATGCCCAAGTGTTGTCGAAAAAGCCGTTTGGCATTAATTTCCACTCCTCTGGACGGCATACCCAATTCGTCCCTTCCACAAAGAAGTATCTGCCCTTCCACTTTCTATTGGAGTCAGGCATATCAGATACCAGCTTCAACTCCTTCTTCCTCGAAGAGAAATGATATATCCCTTTTGACGAGGAGATATGTTGGGGCCTATAACACCAGAAAAACTCGTCTAGGGTGAGTTGACGGTGTCCACCACTTAGACGGCCCCACAAGATCTCGGCTCCAATGAAGGTTCTCCAAGCATTAGGAGCGATCTGACTGACGGATATGCCCAAAAAATTCGCCAGCTGACGATGTAAAGCCGTCAGGGTAACCTTAATCCCGCTGCGAACATGGCATCATACATGCCCACGTCCACAGTTCGTCCCGAATAACATCTCTCACCCTCCTCGGGGAGACGGATCGGGATATCGACGGGTATTTGGTAACGGGCTCGAAGGTTTCTAAACACATTCTCCGTCATCGTTGGTGAGAACTTGTTGACGGACCACTCTTTAGGGAGAATGAAAGGACGATCGTCATAAGCACCCGAGGTACTCTCTAAGGACGTCTCGTCACTATCATCTTCAACCCCGTCACCAGAGTTCTCTCCATCTCCAACCTCACCACCCCTACTTGTTGCTTCCTCTTCGTCAGGAGTATGGGCTGACGTTTCCCTCTCTGACGAACGGGACAAGCCCTCCTCGGGCCCCCGACCTGACGGGAATACCTCGTCATAACCCGCTCCCTCGCGGATCGACGACTCCTCACTCGACATCTGACTTCCTACAAACGATGGGTATATTCTAAGAACCTAGGTTGACGACCTCACCAAAGGAAAGTACCTAAAGAATAAAAATAAAAGGAGAGAAACTTACGGGTAATAAGCCCTTTTAACGAGGCTGACGGTCTCGCAAAGTTGACGATTTCAGGGGTCGACGAAGTTAGCAAGTGAACGTGACGCTTTGGCTCTCAAAAGATCGCAAATGTTGGAAAGTTCGAAATGAAGGGAATAGGAGGTATATATATAGGAAAAAAGGCACGGAAGACGAAGCGACGTGCTCGTCGCAGATTGAGGCGAATCAGTGTGAACCACGTGTCCTGGCAATTAATGGAAGCTGCACGAAGTTTTAGGTATATACTCCATAGCTCGTCAGGATAGACTGACGAGGCTATGGAGTAGGGGGCAGCTGATAAGGGTTATCCTAATGATATAAAGCTGACGAGCCTAGGGCTGACGACCCCAAAGCTGACGACCCCATCTCTTGGGCTACCTGAAACTGACGACCTTAGAAGCTGTAGAATCTGAAGCTGACGACCTTCTCCAACAAGCCAACGTCTCGTGTATTGCCAAGCTGATGACTTAAGGCTGACGAGGCTAGACATGGTCCCGTCCACAACCTTGCTTGGTTAACACGCATGCGAAAACAATTCTTGAGCGACACGTCTAATTAAGGAGACTCCTATAAGGGCGAGGATTTTGGGAGATTCGTGAGATCCAAGTATTACTGTCCTAAAAGGAAAAGAACTCCTTGATCGAGGCATGAATTTCGGCCCAACGCTACTATAAATACCCCAAGACCCTCTCAAAGTAAGGTACGTGCAAATAACTCAACTCTAGCACTCTAGTGTTGAAAATAAAGGTTTCTAACTTGACCTTCGGAGGGTCTTCGGCCGGTACCACACCGGTGCCCTTTCTTAGGTCTTCACTCTTTTCGTTCTGCAGGTACAAAATCAGGAGCACGTGCGGACCGTGTAGCTTACTGACGATTTCGAGCATCATCAGATGTCTTTGGGCACATAAGCGAAGATGCAAAGATGATTGCAATAGGTTTGAGAGATTGTAGGTAAAGTTTTGTCCGCAAATATCATGCTAAGTAGTTTATTTATTTTTATTTTTATAGTTGATCAAACTCAAATTTAGATAATATGTGGGGTAGGATTTGAATCCAGTGCTTCACACAGGGATTAGGAAGTGCCACTAAGCTAAAATGCAAGGTATGATAGATACAACTTTGTTATTAACTTAACAATTTTTTTTTTCTTTTAAAATCACGTATATAATTTATAAATTATAAATATGACTATGGTCATTATCAAACTCTACACACACACACGCACATATATATATATATATATATATATATATATATTGCTGACTTATTTTGTTTTGTCAATAATACTGAAGTAGAGGATGAGATCAAATAATAAAATTATTTTTTAGATTTTCTTTCAATTATCAATACAAACTTAATTATTACCAAGGTCTTAACTCTAACTTTTTCTCCCAAAAAAAAAACCTTGATTTTTAGACTTAAAGTTCAATCTATTATTCAAAATCCTTTTATATATATATATATATATATATATATATATTTTTAAGGTATCTCTACCATCTTCCATTCAATTATGCATTTTAGTCTCACAAAATACGTATTCATTATACAACTTAAAAGTAAAATATTCATTTAATTTTATTATCTATTTTATTATTAAATTTTAAGTAAGTAATTAAAAAATTATTTACATAGAATTTTGATTAAACCGTATTGCACGGGCATAATATTAATTTAATATTAAAAAATTGAACCAGATCATGATGTGTCTAAGTTTAAGGGCCATGTAAGCGCTTAGGTGGGCATGTCTGTTATAATCCTATAATTTCACAAAAATAAAACCGAGACTCTCTGATATAGTAATATTTCATCTCTAGCAAAATTTTATTTCCCTCTCTGTGTGATAATTCTTGTGATATCTGATTCATGCCCAAAGAAGCCAAAGCCAACAGCAATTGCTGTCACTCCAATGCTATAGCCAATCTCCCAACTGGCTCTGACCAACGTACACGTGCGATGAGGAGCTCGCGGGACCCTGTTGCCGCACAAGGCGATGATGATCTGAGGCTGGGTCCATGCTGGTCGAGCTTGAGACGAGGAGATCTGAGTCAGGTGGTCGGGATCGATTGGATCTGGTTTTCTTTGGGGTTAGTGGCCACGGGTCGAGCTCTCTACTGGATATGGGTTTAGGATGGTGTTGGATGGTTGAGGTTGTGGTGATTTTGGGTTTGCAGGCGAGGATTGCGGGATTAGTTTGAAATTTTGTATTTGAGGCTTTTGTTTGAAATTTTTGAAATTAGTTTGAATCTGGGTTTTTTTTTTTTTTTTTTTCTTTTATGAATCTGGGTTTTCTTTTAGGAGATGATTTTGGGGTTAGAAGATTTTGTTGGTCTAATTTCTTTTAGAAGATTTCTAAGATTATTGGACTAAATTATTGTTTTGTTTTTTTAGAATAAAATTATTGGACTAAATTATTGTTTGGTTATCTAGAAGAAAGAAAAAAAAAAAAAAAAGCCAATATCAATAAAAAAAAATGAAATTATGTCAGGTTAAGAAAATTATGAGAAAATTAGAAGAAAAAAAATACAAAACCGAAAAATCTGGAAAAGAAAAAAAAAATTTTAAGTTGATGTGGCTTTTTTTTTTTTCTTTGTCACCTAATCGCTAACATGGCGACTTAAACTTAGACACTTCATCATTTTATTCAATTTTTTAATATTAAATATCTTAACTGTGTAAATTATTTGCTATATAAATATTTTTTGTTCGTGATTTAAAAATAAGGACTAAATTGACTATAAATTTAAAATAATAAAGATTAAATTGATTGTAATTTCAAAATATAGAAACCGTAATGCTGTTTTCACCGACGTCAATCGACTAAAAGCGAACAAAGAGGAGACTCAGCAGGCCTCAGCAAAATCCATCCATCGGATCCGCTAAGTCTAAAATGTAAAAACAGCAAATCCACACACCACAACTTTCGAACCATAATTGGCCCAGTTCTCACACAAAAGTCGAAGGCCATAAGTTCCAACTTTTAGAGACTCTTTTACCTTTTTATTTTTATTATTTTCATTTTTTTAATGAGAAGAGACTCTTTGACCTAATCCCTCAAACTAAAATTTATGCTATTCTTTTTCTTTGTGAGGTGCAAAATTTGAAAAATAAACTTCTTGTG
The DNA here is from genome assembly GCA_032878915.1 of Castanopsis chinensis. Taxonomy (NCBI): domain Eukaryota; kingdom Viridiplantae; phylum Streptophyta; class Magnoliopsida; order Fagales; family Fagaceae; genus Castanopsis; species Castanopsis chinensis. Next base: position 12,587,924 of record JAVQMG010000109.1, read on the forward strand.
TCACTTGTTGCGGGGCACAAAATACAAATTGAAAATAGAAAAAACTCAAACAAAAATTGAAAACATAAAAGATTAATAGATCACCGTGATTCTTTAAAGCAATCACAACACATATTTGATAAACCTCATTATTTTTCTTCTAATCTTTGTACATATGAGTCTCATCATTTTTATGTTTCAACTAGTAGCCTTGTGAAGAACCAAGGCTAATTGTTGTTTTTCCACTAACCTTGCAATGTATTCACATCTGTGAGATTCAGAACGCATACAACTATTTGTTGCACGAGCTTAACTTGATATGAGCATAATAATTTGTGGAGTTTTTAACCTTAGATAGGAGGTGTAGAACTGTAGAAGGAAGATCAAATCGGAATACAAGGCCACCTACTTTGACATGATAATTATATCATAAGTCTAAACTGATAAGCAGAACTAATTAAGCATTATTTTCTGGCATGTTCACCACTTGTTTCTGTATTGAGTTGGCAATTGGCATGGAAGAACTGTTGAATGCTCTGGCAGCTGATTGACATAATGGTCGGAATCTATTTTGGAACCAGCCGCACAATATGTTGAATATCTTTGAAGTAGGCTGATTGATCGATTGGTAAATTTGTTGAAAACATTGAAGAATTTGTCCGTGGGAGTCGCAAATTAATCGTACAGACACGCATACACATAAAATGAGGATGAACCATCCAAAGGGAGGTACAAGGATCAGTAGCAGCAAGTCACAAGAAAAAGCTCCAAAAATGAAACAAACACACCTGAGTAGAGGGAGGTAGCTTGTGTTGGAAGTTAATTGGCTCATCCCTGCCAATGCTATGGTGTAAACAAGCACGGCTAAGACAAAAAGCAACATGGTTACACCATGTGTTTGATATGGGTTGCCGAAGTTTTGATACTTGACTTGGAGGAGGGTGAGTAGCGATAAGATTAGAAAGCCAAAAGCAGTATGGACTGTGGTAGAGGAACCGAGTTCTTGTTGACTGCCACAAATAGAAAAACATAGAATTGCCTGAGATTACATGCAATATGGGTGTATATATAGTTGAAGAGTGAATAGAAGGGAATTAAGTGAGTATCCATGAGTCCATGACATTTCATTTGCTAACAAGAGTTTTTGCTTGCAAAGAGATTATGCTCACAAGTTAAATTATTTGGTGTCTTTGAATATGTATCTAAACTTCCATGTCAAATCCTACTTGAGTAATTATTAAGTATTTTTAGGGTACAACTGATGTGATACTCCACCAAATGTAAGCTACTCAATAATAGAATTAACTTTTATTTTTTATTACTCTACGGACTAAGAAAAGAGCATTTACATTGGATCTATTAAAATAACCAAAATGTTATTTTAGCACCCCAAATACCAAAAAATAACCAACATCCAGTGTGCTATAGCTTAAATTTTTTTGGCTTGTTGATGTAATAAACGGCTAGCTTTAGCAATTTACTGTAGCAACAACTAAACACAAATATTTTTTTATTCAATTCTCTCTCTCTCTCTCTCTCTCTCTCTCTCTCTCTTCCATGCATAAAGAAAAAATAAAGAACTAGCCTCATCACACTGCTTCGCATGTGTAATAAGGTTTTATTTATTTATTTTGAGTTTAATGTCATAATTTTTCAATTTAAATTTATCTATTGTTAGTGAGATTACGTGGAAGAGATCTCTAAAAAGCTATTTAAGATTTTGAAAATGAGTAAACTGTTGGGTTTAGTAAAAAAATTGTATCAATCGTGTGTGAGATATATTTAAATAGAGAGTGTGTGCTAATTTTTAGTAAAAAAATTTCTACAAATGTTTTTTTGTTTTTGAATTTTGTTAAATTACAATTTTAACCCTATTTTTTACTTTTTAGGAATAATAATTATCTAATTAGATCATGTGTATTTTTGATATTTTTTGAAGTCATAATAACTTTTTGAATCCTCTTAATATATAAAGATAAATAAAGAATATTTAGAGTATTCACATTTGATTAGCACACCAATAAACTACTTTATATATTTTTAGCATGCCACTTTACGATACACAATACATCTTATACTCAAATATTTTACCATTTTATTCAAATATTCTTATTATATTATTTATTATTTCTTTATGCATGAAAGAGAGAGAGAATTGAATATAAAATAACTTTTTTGTGTTTAGATTGTTGCTACAATAACTGCTAAAAGTAGCAATTTACTATAGTAACAAACTAAAAAAATTAGCTATAGCAGACCAGATGATGGACATTCTTTTTCAGTATTTGAGGTGCTAAAATAGCTACAATGCTATTTTAGCACCTCCCATACAAATGCTCTGATATGAAATGATAAAATAAGGGTTTATTGTTAAGTACTACACTAAAATAGATAAAAACAATTTTTTGGCGTGCTAAATAACTGTTTTAGCAGACAGATTGTGAATGATCTTACGTCATTTTTTTATATTATTTTTATAGCCAAACGGAGCCTTTAGTAACTCTGTCCAGAACATAGCCCTACGCTTCTCATGGGGCAATTTCGGTACGTATCAGCTCTCAATAAGGAGTAAGATTGAACTATAAGCCTTAAAAAAAAGAAAATGATCGTGCAGGTAAGACATTGGTACACGTTCCTGTTTTGTCAAGAAAATTTTTATTAATATTGAACTAGTAAGATTCATCGGTATATAAAGAAATGTAGAACTTTTTAAAGCAAAGAAATTTGAACTAACCCTTCATGTTCGTGACGAAGATTTCTGCCCTCCATTCTTGCCTCCTTGTATTTGCGCGTTCAGTGTTCCTCTTTGCTATGTGTAATGTGTTTGCTTTTCTCTATACTTCGTTTTATAGTGTTCTTCTGCAGTCCTTCATGTCATGTTTGTGGTAGAATCGCCTGCATACTGATGAATATGCAATTTCTGCATTTTTGAGCAGCTAGTCCAATAATAAAGTGCCAAGTAATAAAGTGCCTTTCTATGCTACGTTTTATATTGTTTCTTCTGCAGTAACTCTTGTCATGTTTGTGGTAGAATCAGCTAATAGTGATGAATATGCAATTCCTGCAATCCGAGCCGCTCGCTGCTAGTCAAATATATATATATATATATATATATATATATTAAATGTCAACATCAAATCAGCAGTTTGCCCTTCTATACTTTACTTAGGTGGCATTTGGATCGGGCGAAACTTCATTTACGTTTTTTTGCTTTTTGCTTTTTTTTTTTTAAGCAACAGTTCAAAAGGTCCCATGAACAGAGCATTTAGATTTATGAATAGTAACCTATACTGTTCATACACGCAGATTACATTGTGTAAAAGACATTGTGTACTGTTTACACACTGTTTACGAGATCCACAACTATTTTATTCAAAAAAAAATAAAAATAGGTTCTACAATACTATTTACACATTTAAAAATTATTTTGTTACAATTCTTTCAATTTTTAACAAAATAAGCGATATTTAAATAAACCTTTAGTTTTGTTACTTTTGTAGTTCTTAACGTCACGTTTGTGGTAGATACGACCACTTGCATACCAATGAATATGTAGGGTCCGTTTGGATAGAGCTTTTTTTTGCTGAACTGAAAATTGAAACTGAAATCACTGTAGTAAAATAATTTTTTAATATGTGAATAGTATTGCGGGACCCATTTTTTATAAAAAATTGCTAAAAAAAGTACATGAACAGTGCCGAACAGTGCGTGAACAGTGACAAACAGTGATTTTTTGTCTCCCGCACAGTACCGCTACAGTGAAAAAAGTGCATGAACAGTGTCGGTTACTGTTCATGCACGTTGAAAAAAAAAAAAAAAAAAAAGAGGAAACGCAGAAACGGAAACGGGTTGCTGGATCCAAACACATATGTAATTACTACCACCAACAGAGGTTGCCTAGTAGTTTTGGTGTGAACGCAAACCACCAAATCCCATGTTTGATTGTGAGATTTCTATCTACAACTAGCCTAAGTTTTTATCTCTCTCTTGAAATTAGGGTGAAGTCTCTAGTCACCTTCGATCACAATAATTATAGTTAAATATAATATCCTCTAACGAGAGATACACCTATAGTCACGTCTAAAAGATGAGTCACCATAATCACCCCATTGCTCATTAAAAAAAAAGGTGATTACTAAGAGCAATCTCATCAGTTTGTGTAAAAATTTTGTCTATTTTACACAAAAAAATCTACTTTTTCTATTTTACACATTCATTTTTACACAACCCTCACATCAGTTTGTCTATTATTCACATCTTTCAATTAAATAAAAAATTTCCTCACATTTTTTTATTATTTCCCTAACTGCCTCTATATATCACGCGCGTCTCTCTCTCTACCATTTCTGTCCGTTGCTCTCTCTCTCTCTATACCCATCTCTCCCCTGAAACACTCTCCCCCTCCCCTGAAAAAAACTCTCCCACTCCGATCAAGTCTCCCTCCACACCGATCAAGTCTCCCTCTGCTCCGATTCGCTCCGATCTCCTCTCGATCAAGTCTCCCTCTGCTCCGATCCGCTCCGATCCGCTCCGATCTCCTCTCGATCAACTCTCCCTCTGCTCCGATCCGCTCCGATCTCCTCTCGATCAACTCTCCCTCTGCTCCGATCCGCTCCGATCAAGTCTTCCTCTGCTCCGATCCACTCCGATCAAGTCTCCTTCCGCTCCGATCCGCTCCGATCAAGTCTCCCTCCGCTCCGATCCGCTCCGAGCTTCGAGCTCCGATCCGCTCCGAGCTTCGAGCTCCGATTTGCTCCGAGCTCCGATCCGCTCCGATCCACGCATTTCAAGCTCCGATCCGCTCCAATCACAAGCTCCGATCCACGATCCACGAACCACGATCTCTGATCCGAGCTCCGATCCACTATCCACGAGCCACGACTTCCGATCCGAGCTCCGATCCACGACCTCCGATCTGACCTCCGATCTCCGTTTGTGTATCTCTGCTTTTTTTTTTTTTTTTTTTAAGCAAGTGTTGATTCTCTGTGTTGATTTATCTGTTTGTGTGTGGGTGTGTTTTTGTGCTTCTGAGGAAAAAAAAAAAAAAAAAGAAGATGAACAGTTATTGGTTTGTTGAGCACAGAGATGAGAGAGAAAAAAACGAGCGAACTGAAAAATGATAAAATAATTTATGAACAAGCTACAGTACCTGTGTATATTTACACAGGTACTGTAGCTCGTGTATTGGTTTTCACATGTTTGCATATTTATACACCCACTGATGTGGGTGTTTTTTGACATAAAATGTGTAAAATTAATAATTTTTTATCATTTTACACATATATACACTTTTATACCTTTACTGATGGGAATGCTCTAATGTGTACAATTTGAGTTGTGATGATTGTTTGGGTTTGACAGTTGACACCTCTGAATATTGCTGAGTCAGTGCAGACATGCTTTTGATGCTTAGATTTCTCAGCTGTGACTTGGCAGATTACACATTGACGGATCACAGAGCTGGTACCATCCAAAAAGTTGTGTATATGGGTTCCACATTGTGTGGAAAAAATATCCTTGGGACTTTGATCTCTGACATTTCCACTTCTTTCTCGGTTGGAATAAAAAAAAGTAAATTACTCCACCCATCTTGTCACTATCTGCAACAAATTGTGCGGATTTTGGTTTGCACTTTCCACTTCCACATCTTTAGAATAATTACTTAATATCTAAAGCTGTGGGCATATAATTTATATTTTTTTTTGCTAAATCACTCGTTTTTTTTTTTTTTTTTTTAATAAAAAATGGTAGATTTTATAGTTATATTACGCCATCAGGCAGAGAGCCGGAGTCTCCTGAAGAACACATCCGTGTGAGAGTCACCTCACTTTGCGTGAGTACACCCCTCACTAAGTATACCCACCAACAAGAGCCTGCGGCCAGCAGAATTCAAACCTGAACTTTCTAGGTCCTAAGCTGAATCCATGACCACTTAGCCAAGCCTCTATTGGCGCTTAATCACTCTTTGGGCTATGGCATCTGGATCCTTAATTTGCTTTATCACTGTATCCTCAGCATACTACAGTAACTACACTTTCTTCTCATAAAAAAAAAAAAAAAAAAAAAAGCAGAAAAAAGAAAAGAAAAAGAAATGGATGTCACATCTGGATTTTGTACATGAGATTCATTTTATACTGTTGAATAATTTCACATGCAAATAGGCTAGAAGTTAAGTTGAATCATATAGATCAATGGCAGAGCTAGCAATCACTCCCCTCAGAGCTCCACAAAATTTGACCTAAATACTGATATTTGAACTACTTTGGCCCCTTTGATAAATTGATTTACTTTCCATAAAACAATTCCACTTTTCCGAACAAAAGATGGTGATTAACGGATCCCACCAAAAAAATAACTTTTTTAAAATTAAAAATAATATTATTTGCTTGTTTTTCTCTCTTCTCAAGACGTCAAGATTGATTAATGGGTCCTACAAAATAATTATCAAAAGATTACCTATTGTCAGTTTACATACCAGCACAATGGTAATGTTATTTACACAAGTTATTTCACAATTGTTAAATTGGCCGACTAGGAGTGAATGACTAATGGACACAACACACACTCGTGGAATCATTTTTTGTTTCCTCCTATTACCCAATTGATCACTTCAACAATAAAAAATTTTGTAATGAAAAAAAGTTGTGTAAAACATTATTGAAATTATTGAACACTATAGGTCTAAAAAATTTAGAGTCAGCACTAATATTTTTTCTTTTCCATATCCTGACATTTTTATAGTTTCAACTGCTGAATTCTTGCATAAACCCAAATTTTAACTATTTAGAAAAAATAAAGGAAGAAAGATTGAAACTCTATATTACTTTTTAAAATCATTCTAGACAATGAGGCATGTATACAATTTTTGTAGGTTTATTGCTATATTCTGTAACACTTTGATTAAATTCATCATTTAATTAAGGAATCAAAATACATGTTTAAACTTTATGTATTCTAAATTAATATCTCAATTTGATTATGTGGTGGGCCTTTTTGTAATTTTGGGCTGGACTGCCTCCTGCTGTATCATGGCCCGAATATTCTGGATAGGAGAGTTGGGACCGGTTTAGTTGTGACCCACCTTGAACCGGCTTGTGCACAAACACTATGCCTCGTTTGTTGAAACTTTAATCATGTGCCCACGGCAGACACAGTTGCTATGGAAGAGCCACGACAGATAAATATGATAAAATAATAATGAAAGAAATAAGTTACTATTAAGGCAAGACAAGCGAGAAATCGTTAGTCAAAACATGGAAAGAAAAACACATTCTAATTGAGGTTACAAAGACGAGATGAGAAGTAATAACAATAAGTGAGAAAAATCGAAGAACGAAAGATCAGTTTGCCATGTTTGATTGTGCTACGGGGGTGAGGCCAAGGAGGGAAACCACTTCCTCAACGTGGGTAACTTCACAGGATGATCCTACCATGGAAATTATCCATTTTGAGGGAATGAGCCTGGATGGCTTGTGCCCAAAATGAGTCATCTTTCCCCCTTTTTCCTTTTCTCAATGCTTACTTATCTAACAATGTTGTGATTCTCTCCTAGTAATTACTATTGCCGTGATCCTCTTCCATTATGCACAACAAGGGCCCTTTACATAATACCTGTCATGACTGGCTTTTACCATTTTAGCCTTTAACTACCTTTGTCTGGTCTGGGTGTCTTTGCTGACCACCACTAGTTTGTCAGTTGTGCAGCTACCACCACTTACCTGTGCTAGCTGCACCACTCCCTAACACCAGACAAAGAAAATTACTTTGTTTGCTTACTCATCGTAGCATTCTTATCTGCCACGGTGTGGGTGTTCTCTCTTCCTATCCCTCTTAGCATACACCTAGTTGTTCCAACTCATTCTTGCTTTTTTTGAGTAGTATGTCATCCTAGTTGGACATTTTCTCCCAAAAGAACTTGAGCGGAAACCCTAGAATATACTTTCCCTTCTCTCCACCACCAAACCATACCCTCTCTTACCTCTGATCCATGACCCACCACCTCTTATATTGGCTGGGTATAGGCTAGTAATGTTTGGGCCTTGCGCTTGCTCCACTTTTGTGTACGTCCAAAATCTGTCCGTTGCTCATGCGTTTGCCGTAGTCTGAGGGCTTGTCTGTGCACTCTGCCGCTTATCTTTGATCCCTTATGGCGAGAACTGCTTTCTAATTTCTCATTCCTTACAACTTGCTTCTTTCAAGGGCTGGACCTTGCTTGGTTGTAGACTTTTCTTCTTTCAGTATATTCTTTGCTCCTTCCATAATTCTACTGCTATTTTTTGCCATATCACTTTATTGTTCCTGTCGTGGTGTTATTTGACTTGTCCCTACTGGGCTTCTTTGGGCCTGCTGTCTATTCTTCTCCCAACGACTCAATATGGTCATTGGTTTTATATTCATGCTACTTTGGGCTTTTCTTGACCCATTTTGTTGCTTGTGGGCTCTCTAATCCCATTTGCTTTCCTTGGGCATCCTTGGCTCATTTCCTAATTCATTCCCATAAGTTTTTACTAACTCCCTTGGCCCCCCTTAGCCCAATTATCTTATTCCTCACCCTTGGGGCTCATGGGTTTCCCATCAGCCCCTTATTTTCTTACTTCATTAGTTTGGGCTTGCCGTGACCCATTCTTACTTTGCGACGTTACATAATGCCCATGAGTTTTCTACTTCTCATTCTAAGCTCATGTAGGCCCATTTGCTTTCCTCAAGGCTCATTTATGTACTTTATGGGCCTACGAACCACTGCTCTTGCCATCCAGTCTTAATGGTTCTTTTAACCATCCACTAACTCTTTTCTGCCCATATTGTTGAGCTTTTTCCTACTATTGGGCCTTAAAATGGTCATTAACAGATTGTTATAAACTATGAATTGATTATTATTATTATTATTTATTTATTTATTTATTTATTTTAACTAGTCTATAACCCCGTGCATATGCACGAGTATAATTAAAAACATTTACAATTATACACACATTTTAGGTTAAGTTTTTGGGGCTAATTCAAATCTCACTCCTAGCTATTTTGGTGATTGAAAAATGATAGGCCACAAATGCGTTGACCCCTTATGATTAATTAAGTTGATTAATCAGCCAAGTTTTTAATTAATCAAGTTAACATGCAAATATCGTGGTAGCACAAACAAATTACCAATAATTTAGAGTATGCAGCGGAAATTAAATGACACGGTAATTTGTTTATGAATGGGGAAAACCTACACAGCAAAAACCCCACCGGGTGATTTAAGGTTACCACTCCCGAAACTCCACTATTATCACAACAAGTGGTTACAAGTAAAGTTGATTAATTATCACAAATGCGTTGACCCCTTGTGATTAATTAAGTTGATTAATCAGCCAAGTTTTTAATTAATCAAGTTAACATGCAAATATCGTGGTAGCACAAACAAATTACCAATAATTTAGAGTATGCAGCGGAAATTAAATGACACGGTAATTTGTTTATGAATGGGGAAAACCTACACGGCAAAAACCCCACCGGGTGATTTAAGGTTACCACTCCCGAAACTCCACTATTATCACAACAAGTGGTTACAAGTAAAGGAATTCTAGTACCTTACCAACCTACAGTTGAACGCTTACCCTAATACCCAATTGGACTTGTTCTGTAGTAACAGTTTCTCCTTTGGATGCACGGCTCTCAGTACGTGACTAACTAATTGCGCAGATCCTAGTACGCGACTTCAATTCACCAATTAGAGAGAGAATTGTTGTCTGCAAAGTTCTTCAATTCATCCACACGATGAAGATCAAGAAGATTTTTGGTTACAAAACCCTACAGTGCACATTACACATCAACTTCTTCACAAGAAAGATGAACTAGGGCATGAACTTTGTCTCGGATCACAAATTTCTTGAACAAGGATTCTCAATACTTGTGCAACTTGTGTACGCTCTGACGGCCATTAAAACAATCTTTTTATATGTCTAGGGTTAAAAGAAAAGAAGTCTCAAAGACACATCTACGGATTGGAATTAAAACAGAACTTAGAATCTGTTTTCCTTAAATCTCGACAGCTAGAGGTGTCAAGGTGTTGTCGAGCCTCGGGATTGAAACAGCTTCTTAAAATTCGATAGATGCATGTGTCGAGACTAGGTATCGAGGTTTAATAACTTGCACTTTCTAGCTTGTTTCTTGGACAGACTTGATGACCTCAACACTTGATCTTGAAATATAGTTTCTTGAAGTGTTAAACACGTCTTAAATCTACCCAATTACAAGTAAAGTGCGTTTTGTCAAAGAATAAGCCAATTATATAAAATAATGACATATGTTCAAAACAACTTGAACCACATATGTCCTAACAAAAATTACGTAATCTCATTAAACTAACGCATAAACCTTGAATTGAAATGAATGGAATATTGTAGCATAAAAAATAAAAGCTTTGAACTACACGCGTCTAATAAGGCTGGTGTTAATATATCCATATAACATTACGAATTATATCATGAATGTGTTAGCCAAAAACATTAACATGGTGTTTGACCGGTTAAAAATCTAACGTTCAAGGGTTAATTGTTTGAATTAAAAAAAAAAGTTTGAGGACTATATTTGAAATGTGAAATGTTCAGAAGGGTATATTAGTAATTCAAACAATAGTAATTCTAAACCATAAAAATAGAAGATAACAAAATTTAAAGAATTGTTTTTTTATTAAAAAAAAATTGCACCTTCAAATTTGAGGATATCTAGGTCCATTGATTGCAACATGTGTTTACATCTCTCAGCGCATTTACCACCATTCCTATCTAGCTTTTAGATATTTACCATAAAAAAAGAAAAAGAAAAAAAGAAGAAGTATTTTTTCAAAGTTTCCTAAATCAATTTGGAGAAGTACAAATATTAGATATTTGTAATTCTTGCCTTACCTGTCTAGCTTGGGCTTCAGTTTAGTTGGGATGATGAACCCAAAAAAAGAAAAGAAATGCATTTGTTGAAAAATTCATCATATTAGTTGAGTTGCCTAATTTTGAAGCTAAATTCCCTACATGGTAGAAACTTAAACCATGTCCTTAAAAATGCACCTAAACTAAAGATATTTGATTAACATATGAAATACAAATCTGATAAATTTTACACATTTGAAAGCATGGTCGTTTGATCATTAACCATTATAATTAAGTAACAGAGAAAGAACAAAAGCATTGTTCTCTGAATCCAAATTAAATAAAAAGAAAAATATTGAAGAGGAAGAGAGATTTCAGAAAATTACCAAGTAGACGAATGGTAAAGCTAATTATGGTTACAAAAGACAAAAGAGAAGAATCCCAAAGCCTTATTAATAAGATCTTATTGGGTTTAATGAATTGACACAATATAGATAAGATAATTTCAAGGTTCATTAACCTTAATTTTTTTGGCTTTTGTACTCAATAATTCACTTAGATAGATGTTTATGATATGGTCTTATATTTAGCACAAAAATTAAGAAATAATTTAGAAGTCATGACGTAAATTGGACTTTAATTGTAGAAACTAATGGAACACATGGATGATTTTTATAATGTGGTCTCTACATAAATCTAGACACATGGCATAAAGTTGGACTCGAATTTGAAAATTCTAATTTGATTTTGCTTTGCTTGTTAATATATATATACATATATATATATAGATGATATGAAATATGTATTTATAGTTAATTGAAATTATTGATACAATTACATTAGCATACAATATGCTGAATGCCTTTGAAGTTGGTTGATTGATCAATATGAAAATTTATTGAAAGCATAGGAGAATCAGTTGGTGTGAGTCACAAAGTAATCGTATAGACATGCATATACATATAACTAGGGTGAGCCATTCAAAGAGTTTGGACAAGGATTAGTAGCAGCTTTTAATGCTTTTGAGTTTTGATGGTGGTGAAGGTGGAGCTTATGGCCAACCATGGCTGAATCTAGCAAATTTGGAGATTTTTGGCTACAACGAGAAGGTGGGGATGTTTGGGTAACTGGGTTAGTGTTTAATTAGTAATTCCAGAACCACCATCAAAATATCCACTTCTAGTGGGGCCTGGGATAGTCTTTGGGCTGCGATGGAAATGTCTAAATTCTGGCCTATTGGGTAAATTCGCTAATAGAGTTGGGCTCTCAAGTTTGAATAATTGGGCTGATTAAACGAAACGTTGGTTATCTTTACTAGTGCGCTTAGGTGCTCATTTCCTACTACAAAATACAAATTGCAACACTAAATTCAGACGAAAACAAACCGAAAGGGACTACCTTTAGTCTCTTTTAAATTTTTTATGAAGTTCCTTTTTCTACCTAAAAGAAAAAAAATGAAAACAAACCATAAGGGACAACCAGTTGGGCTTGCTTTAAGTATCGTTTAAGAATTGCTTATTTATGATTTATGATAGCTTACATACATAATACGAAACAAAAATTTAAAAGCTAACTTTTTTTTTTTTTAAAAGCTGAAATTTGGATTAATTAAAATAAAACTAGGACAAAAAGTAGTATGACTCATAAACAATAGATAATTTAAACAAAAAGCTAGCTTTTAATTGGTTAACAAAAGCAAACTTGATAAAATTTGAGGCCTAATGAGATAAATTTAAGTCTTTTTAATATTTGAATATGAATTAAGCAAAATAACCGTTTAGGTTTTTGTATTTAAATATGAATCCATTAAAGTAATCACTTCTTGCATTCAGCTTCTACCATTTAAAGCAATCAAATACACATATTTGGTAAATCTCATTATTTTTAACACATTGACTCCATTCATCAATTATTTCCTGGAATCCAAATTATGGGGAATTTTTTTTTTTCTTTTGAGAGAGAGAGAGAGAGAGAGAGAGAGAGAGAGAGAGTTCTGTATGTTGATTTTGATCCATCTTCTTAAATTGATCCAATGAGTTGATCCAGCTTGCAAGTATTGTGAATTATATTTTATGGCATGGACATGTTAGAAAATCCCTCTTTTTTTTTTTTTTTTTTTTTTTTTTTTTTCGTTTTTCGGTAATTGTAGCTTCAAAGATGAACAAAATAGGTGTAAGTAATTAAGAGGAGTAATAAAATCAAATACAATATGGGCTGAGTTAACATATGTTTTTAAAATATTTGTTAATTGACCATTTTAGAAAAATTTTAATATCATTTTTGTAAGAAATATAAAAACTAAAAAAGAAATCAATTCTTTTTTTTTTTTTTTTTTTTTCATAAAATGGAGTTGAAGCAGTAGCATTCATTCATGTGCGTATAAATAGAATAATAATGTAAAGCAAAAACTAACGCAAAGAGATTTCAACTAACCCTTGGGGACGAAGTCTTTCTCTCCTCCTCCTTCTTTCCGCCATGTGTCTTCCCCTTTGCTTTGCGGTTGCCTTTTATATACTTTGCAGTTCAAACTTGTCTCGTCACAAAGCTACTTCTAACTTCAAACTTCTCATGTCCAAACGATAGCTAAAAAAACAAAGCGAACAAAGCTTAGCTCCAAAGAGAGCTCTTGTTTACGAGTTCATATATTGTATATTCTAAGCTTTGAGAGTTCCGACTTAGATGCCTTCAATGCCACTACCAAGCTTTTAGCATCGACCATATTTGTGCTAGGGAATGTTTATTATTATTACAAACAGTCGACGCATATTCGAAGTCAAAGACACGTCACACGGGCTACTGGACTCGGCATTTTCAGGCTGAGGGTGGGCCGGGCATTGATTTGTAAGACTCGGACTAAAAATCCAACCATGTTGGCAGTGCCAAATTGGAGGCTAGCCTAGGAGAGAGAAGAGATAGTGCTTGGGCTAGTTTCTGTGGAAGAAGGGAATATCTGATGGCCTAGTGGATAAAGCATAAACTCTGCCAATATAGCTGCCCTCTCAAGTTCGAGGACTTGGGCCAAACACAGAAAGCGCTAATGGACTGAGGTGGTCATTTCCTCTTTCAAAGTAGAAACTGCAGTGTTACAGATGCCTTCAAAGTCAAAGACATGTAACCGATTGGTTATTTATGTATTCTATATGGTTGTAAAATTTTAAGGTGATAAAAAATAAAATATAAAAAAATCATGTCATTAATCAGTCGTTCAAATTGAAGTTTTTGTAGGTAAAATAATACAAAAAAATATGAGTTTATGAATCGAGTCATAAATAACATTCGATTGACATGAAAATTGGTATGTATATTAAGATCATATAATTTAATGGAGAAAATTTTAACATATGAATTTAATAACAAGTTATTGGATGATGTAATATTATTTAGAGTTATACTATGTGTAACTTGAACCCAACCATTTTTTAATATTAAAAATAGTAATAATGATGACATCCTATGCTATTTGCAAACGGTGACAACACGCTCAAAACCATTGACATTAGATCTAGTTAGCTAAATTATTAAAAGTTTTTGTCATCAAATCAGAGATTTTGGGTTCAATTTTTATCTACACCAAAATCTAATTGGTGTCTTAATTTAATGATAAAGAACAATGAGACTAATAACAATTAATAGACCAATATCACTCAATTTTTAAATTTCAAGTACCAACAACCAAGGTTTTGAAACCCGGACCATTCATTGAACCGTAAAAGGGAGAGGTTCAAGGTTTTTGAGGTCGAACCGAGGTTGAACTGGGATCGAACCGTGATGATGTGATAATTAATTTAATAATTAATTAAAGCCAAAATATAGATATTAAATTTATAAAACTAGCAAAATTGACTAATATATCTATATATGTGAGGGAAATTTAATGATTTTCAAGCATATATTTAATAATTAAATAAGAAAGTTAATAAAATAAAATAATAACCATGAAAACATTAAAATTTATGATTAATTTTTGAAATAAAGTTGAATATCTTTGAAGGATTTTAATTATAATTTTTTTTATTCCTTGTAAGAGATGGATAATTTAATTAAGTAGAATAAAATTGTGTTAAGTTGTTTTTATTAAAAAAAAAAAAAAATTACTAAGGGGTTGGACCTCATGGTTCTTACACCGGTTCATGTGGTCCAACCCCGGTTTTAGGGGTTCACGGAATTAACTAAAAATACGGTTCTTTAGGCTTAAAAAACCGGTCTTCATCTCGGTTTTCGGTTTTCAAGGTCCGACCTTCAGGTCCAATCCGGTTATGAAAACAGTGCCAACAACACTCCTTTGAAACTTCAGAGACCAAAAGCATTTACTTGTTAAATTTCAGGACCAATAATGTATATTGGTACAACAATAATAACAAAGGCTTAGTTCGAAAATTTAGGGGTCAACTATGAATATTTAACATATTAGTTAGGATTGGCCACATATATTTTGGTCTTTCTTTTATTTATCATAGCTTATGCCATAATAGTAATAATAATAATAATAAAATTTATTAATTTTTTTTAACTTTTGATTCATCAATAATTAAGGGTGAGGAATTTGAACCATAAATATTTCCATTAGCATGAATTGTTGTGCTGTGCCGGTTGAGCTATAAGACTTTTGCTAATTTTGGTTTGAAAATTGAAAGCTGCTTCTATGTCTTTAAGATATAAGGTCTTGATTAAAAACAAGGCTCATTGACCCAATCTGTCCCCTAAAAAAATCCAAAAGCAGAGGCAGAATGAGAGAGGAAAGCAGAGGCAGCAGGGCCTCCCTAGTCACCAAAAGTCTGAAATTGATGGCTCCCTCCCCGAATTCGTATACAAGGTCCACTCTTCTGAACTCCGCTGCTCAGTGTTTAGTCTGTAAGTTATATGTACACAATGCGTTCAAAGTGGAAATTGTCACAATGTATTAGGTGAGCAACATTGTGTTCTGTAATTGAACCTATTCATTTTTTATTTATTTTTTTTATAAGAACCTATTCATTATTCATACGTAAAGAAGACTAACATTTTTTTTTTTTGAGATTCAAAGAAGACTAACATTTATACATTCATTTTGGTCCTGTATCATTTGGCTTGCTTGCATATAATCATCAATTTAGGTTGGTTTGCTTGCAGATAATCAATAGGTTCATGAAACATACATGGAAGTGTAAATTTCTCCCGCATGACGGCCTTGGAATGCACTTGGAATGTAGATGACCAAATCT
Source organism: Castanopsis chinensis (assembly GCA_032878915.1). NCBI lineage: Eukaryota > Viridiplantae > Streptophyta > Magnoliopsida > Fagales > Fagaceae > Castanopsis > Castanopsis chinensis. Next base: position 12,603,951 of record JAVQMG010000109.1, read on the forward strand.
ATGGTGAGCTTGACCAAAGCTATTCCTTTTGACATCATAGTAATTGAAAAGAGAATTAGAATATTTATCTATTTTTATTGTCCAATACCTTTGTATTTCAACATTTATCTATTTTCATTCTTCTGTAACACCATTTGGCTTTCGACTAAGATAAATTATTCATATTAAAATCTTCTCTTTTTCATTCTCATGTTTTCTCCAGATATGAGGCTCTCTACTTATTAGCCCTTTCTTTTGGTAATCTCAATAATTTCAAAAAGGAAAAAAGAAAAAAGAAAAAAAAAAAAAAAAAAGAAGAAGCAGCAATCAAGTTGAACTAATTAAAGTTAAAACTAATAATTTCATTCATAAAAAGAAAAAAAGCATTATAATTCATCCGAAAAGACAAAGATCGAAACAAAAATAGCTAGATTAGAAATCATCCACAAAAGCATCGGAACAACAAAAGTCATAGATCAAAAGATCACAAAACATTAACATTCCATCCATCGTGCCATGATGAACTAATTAAAGACAATATAATGCCAATTCAAAGAGCTCTCGTTCGAAGCCAGCCTAAAGGTTGTCTCCAATATCTTGACTAACAAAAGGCTTTAACCTTTTTGCACTCCTGCTTTAATCAAAAACGATTTTAATTATAATTGTGAAATTCACAATCTCTCTTTCTCTCTCTCTCACACACACAAATACACACACATAAAGTCAAAACTTAGAGAAAATTCAATTAAAATTCAAATTAGATTTCAATTAGAGTCTAATTTTGTGTTATGTGTCTCTTTTAAAGCTTTTAATTTTTATGTCAAGTGAGTTAGTTCAATACAAAATTAAGAGGTTTAATATAAATGAACCATTATAAACTAAACCATATTTCAAATTATGTATCTAAAATTAGAAGAAAAGAGTTTGAAATATATATATATATGAAAAAATTAAGTCTAAATAATAGCATATCTACAAAAATAAGGATAAATAAAAGTTTTTTATACATACTGTCCTCGTTTCCTCTTGGGTTTTTCATCTGCAACCGGTGCTACTTTTTCCTGTTTCTTCTTGGGTGTTTCTTCAACACCATATGCTATTGATCTATCTCCACTAGTTTCACCAATTTCACTAGTCCTATCATCAGGTACTTGAATGAAACCTGGCCTATGCAGTATAAATATTCCTTCAATTAACTCCCCATAGCGTGTCTTAAGGTCTGGTATACTCTTCAATGGCAGTCTACTAGAAATTATCTCAAAAATATGTGAGCGCATGCTTAGAGGCTAGGTTTTTTTTTGGTAAACTGGGTAATGCATTGAAACTAAAAAAGAGGAGGAATTACAACTAAGCTAGGACAAAGCCTGGAATGATAAAGACCATAGAGGTCCGAAACATAAGAGTTAAATACATTGGGGGGAGGGGCAGAGAAAAACAAAAAATCAGCAGACATCTTTGACCCTAGCCGAGCAAGAGCATCTGTGTAGGCATTAGATTCACGGTAGCAATGCCTCATCTTGAATTGAGGAATTCTAGCAATCAAAAGACTGCAATCTACCACAATGGAGGAATTAGAAGCATTGGAGGACCTCGAGTTGTTCATTAGATCAACTACAACTTTTGCATCCAGATCTATTTCTAAGGCATTGATACTGAGGTCCAGGCACATGGTAAGGCCATCCCTAAGAGCCCAAAGCTCTGCCAAGAAGCTAGTGGGGTGATCAATTTGTCTAGCAAAACCCTTAACCTAAACACCTGCATCGTCCCTAAGCACACCACCTCCCCTAGCAGCCCCAGGATTCCCTATTGTAGAACCGTGCGTATTAGGCTTATACCAGCCCCTATATGGCCTATCCCACCTTATCATCTTAAGAATTCTCGGTTTATACAAGCTGTTTCCTTGAGCACAAAAGAAGTACTTTACAACCATTTGAATGACTTCCAGATGAAGAGAGGGAAAAGGGGCTTGGTTTTGAAATATCACCTTGTTACGGTGATTCCAAATGGTCGTGATGCCAAAGGAGAACAAGGTGTGCCACGGAACTTAGAAAAGGCAGGCATTTTTGACCATTCTGCAATTAGTTTCCAGCCAGATATGGAGGTCTTGAGAGAAAAAGGCAGGTGTAAGACTTAGAGCTTTGAGGTTGTGCCAAATATTTTGAGGCAATAGAGCAGTCCCGAAGGAGATGAAGAATTGATTCTGGATATTGGTTGCAGAGGGGGCAAGAGGGATTAATTTGTAGACCCCTTTTGGCAAGACATTCCTGGGTTGTGATACTTTTATGTAAACACATCCAGATGAATGTTTAGATCTTAGGAAGAAGATTCAACTTTCAAATCCAACTACCATTGAAAGGGGGAACGAAGTTAGCCTGTATGGTTGCAAGATTGTAGGCACTAGCAAGATTAAATTCCCCATTGGAGCTACAGCCCAAATGAGTTTATCCTTTTCATCTGACACACAGGAATGGGGCATGGCCTTTATTTCCATATAGATCTTAGCAGGGAGATCCATAGAGATTTTGCTCCAATTCCACCCAACTTTCGAAGCAACTTCCCTAACTTTCAGCACCTACTCTTCCCTAGTAAGAGGGCCGTGAATAAGATTCCTCAGCGGACCTACTGAAGTCCAGTTATCAAACCAGAAACTAATATCACTGTCTCGACCCAAACTCCATCTTGTTCCTGCTTTGAAGATTGCCCTACCTTTATGCAAAGCCTTCCAAGTACAAGAACTAGGAAGGGATTTTTCATTGCTGGAAAGGAGGCGCCTTTAGGATAAATATTTTTTCCTTAAACTTGGGACCAGAGAGCATTATTCTCCTCGTGGAACCTCCAAGTTAGCTTAGAGAGATATGCCAATGCCAAGTTTTTGCCCTTTGCCGTTTGAATACTGAGACCCCCTTCTACCTTGGATTTGGTGACTTTTTCCTAACCCACCCAATGCATTTTTCTCTTAGTCTCTAAGGAACCCCAAAGGAAATTTCGGCTGGTTTTGTCCAAATTTTCAAGAATTCTAGAGGGGAGGAGGGTAGATTGTATGACATAGGAGGGAATAGAACTGATGGAAGCATGGACCAAGACCTTACGACCAGCAAAGGACAGAAGATTAGCTTTCCACCCAGCTAATTTCTGCTCAACTCGGCTCAAGACGAAGTTAAGGTCTTGATTTAATGAGCCTGCATGTCTGAGGAGAAATCCTAAGTAGCTACCAAGATTAGAAGTGGAACGAAAGCCGAGAATATTACTGTAAGTATCCCTCTGCTCCTGGTCCACATTAGGGGAAAAGAGAACTTTGGATTTTGAGAAATTGACTCTCTGCCCAGAAAGCAAGCAAAATTCCTCAATAGCCTCTCTCACACTACCATAAATTTCCTCATTAGCTCTCGCAAAAAGAAGCAAGTCATCAACAAAGAACAAGTGTGAAAAAGCAGGACCACTAGAAGAGGCTTTAATGGGATTCCAGTCTTTTTGGGAGCATTTGTCTTCTATGATTCTGCCTAAGGCTTCCATGCAGAGAATAAAGAGGTAAGGGGAGAGAGGATCACCCTGACGAATACCTCTTGAGGGGAGAAAAGAGTCAAGGGCTCCACCATTGACTAAAATGGAGGCAGTGGAGGAGGAAACACAACTCATAATCAGCTAAACCATTTCCGAAGGGAAGTTGGTTGCCTGAAGAACGTCCCGAATAAAAGACCATTCAAGCCTATCATACGCTTTCTCAAGGTCAATTTTGATGACCATATTCCCCACTTTACCTCTTTTTCTACCAATAGTATGAATTATCTCTTGAGCAATAATGGCATTGTCCACGCCTTTTCGCCCCGGGACAAAAGTTGTTTGAAAGGGAGATTCCAGCTTGTCCAGATGAGGTCTAATCCTTGAAACAATAATTTTGGAGATTATCTTATAGATGGAGTTGCGTGGAGAAATGGGGCGATAATTCTCGATGGTTTCAGGCCCTTTAATCTTAGGAATAAGGGCAATATGCGTATAGTTTAGATAGGTAGGGACCTTCCTTTCACTAAAAACTTCTTTGATCTCCTTGATTACAAAGTCCTTCACAAGCACCCAAAATCTCTGGTAGAGCCCAACATGAATGCCATCGGGCCCGGGGGATTTGAAAGGTTTGAGAGACCAGAGGACATTTTTGATTTCTTTGTCCAACACTGGGAGGGATAGAATCTGGACATTTGAATCAGAAAGGTGAGAAAGGTTTTCTGAGGTGGAAGGAGCATGCTTGGAAGAACAAAGCATCTCAGAGGAAAAAAGATTCTGGAAGTGATTCTGAATGAAGTCCATAATTGCTGACTGCTCAAAAAGCCACTCTTCTTGGGTGTTTTTGATACTAAGAATCTTATTGTGCGTCCTTCTAATAAGAGTGGAAACATGATAGAAGGAAGTGTTCTGGTCACCCTGAATCATCCAATTGATGCGGGATTTCATCGCCCATAACTCTTCTTTATGATTTAACACCTTATTGAGCTCCTCTTGAAGGTGTTTTTCCAAGTTGATAAGAAACAAGTTAGGTCTGATTGCCATAGCTTTCTGGATGCCCAATAATCTTGCTAGCAACCTTTTTTAATTAGCAAAAATATTGCCAAAATGCTCCTTATTCCAAATTTGAGCTTCTCTTACAAAGTTTTTAGTAGCTTGATCTAGGTTGGACTGGGTAGCCCAAGCATTACGAATAATATTTGGAAAGGAGGAATCTGATAACCAAAAGCTCTGGAATCTGAAAGGTCTAGTCAATCTGTTATTATTCTGAGGTTGGAGCTCAAGAAGAACTGGACAGTGATCCGAGAAGCACCTAGCAAGATGCGAAACTTGGGCTTCCGGATACGCCATACACCAGTCAGGGTTGGCAAAAAACTTGTCTAATCTTTCCTAGATAAGAGAGCTAACATCATTTTTGTTGGTCCAAGTAAACCTTGGAAACCAAAGTCAGCCATGCTGCAGAAATCCAGACAATCTTTAAAAGCAATGACCCTAGAGGTTATAAGGGGTCTACCACCAAATTTATCATTAGCAGAGAGTAATTCATTAAAATCACCAGCCATTAACCAAGGCAAATTATGAGAATTGGCAAAAATAGATAAATTATTCTAGAGGAGATGTCTTTCCTTAAGCCTAGGACTAGCATAAATTGCAGTAAAAAGCCAACTAAAGTTAGAAGATCGCACCTTGACAAGAGCATGAATTTCTTGCTCTGTACTAGCTAGGTTAGTGATCTCCACTTTGTCAGAATCCCAAAGTAACCAAAGGCCACCAGCAAAGCCTATGGTGTCTGTGTGAATAGCTCCTTGAAAGGGAAGCCTATCTGTGATAACTTTGGCTCTATCACCTTCGATGTGGGTTTCCATCACAACAAAAATGGCTGGGTCATAAAGAGTAACCAAGTCTCTGAAACAGTTTTGAAAGGAAGGTTTTAGGGCCCCCCTGCAGTTCCAAATAACTATATCCATGATGACAAGGTGGGAGAAAAAGAAAAAGGGTAATCTGGTGGAAAGAGGAGCCTTTCCTCCTTCCTCACAATCCATTCGGACCCCTTCCCCAACCTTCAAGTTGCAGAGAGTTGATGGACCCCCATAATCTCTCTGGACAGTTGTTTTCCATCACTGACATCGGGGTCGATTGGCACCCTAGGGACTTTCGCAGCAGTAGCACCTGGCTTGGGACGGATTCGCAAGAGAGCGGCAGTGGAGATAGCCGTAGCACACTCCTCCATCGATCGGCCTTCACTACAAGAACCTCCTGAGTCTCTAAGTTGAAAACCCACCATTGATTTTCCATCAAGAGCCAAACTTGAATCTGTTAGAAGCTGCTCGCTGAAATTGGATTTTCGGTCCCTATTTCCTCCATCTTTAATACCCATCTCCCTTGGAACATCCCATCTGGACTTGAAGGTGCCATCAAAGAGCACAGGAGAGTCTGAAGAACAGGGGCGAGTAGGTGCATAAATGAGAGGCAGAGACTGATCTAAGGGAGTATCTGACTTAGGTAAAGGAATAGCCCAGCATGCATATTTTCCTCCTTGCCCTTGTGATTACGTTTGGAATTAAGCTTGGGCCCTTGAAAAGATGGCTTGCTAGGCCTAAAGGAAAACGGTAAGGCATTAGGGGGAGATTCAAGCCCAAAGGACTACCTTTTACTATCTTTGGGTTGGGGCCTCTCAAGATTGTTGCCAGAAGGGTAATGGGCCCGATTTAGGGCCAAGAAGGGGGCTTTAGGAGACGGGCTATCATTGGTTCTTTTGGAATTTTTGTTGGCTTGCTTCCTGCGTGTGACTACAAGCCACCGGCCATAATTGTCTTCTAGCGAATGGTCAGGTACTAACAACGTACCAGTATCAGTAGTGGGATTGGTGTATGTTGCGACAGTCTGTCCTGTATCAGTGTCTGTAGTGGGAGCGTTGCCTGTGGCTGGTGAACGGACCTTCCCATTCGAAGGGCGTGAGTCCTCTGCCTGAATAGAGCTGCCCGGCAATTGAGGTTTAATGGTGTAACAACAGCTGTCTTGCCAATTTGAAAGGCGTGAGTTCTCTGCCTTGTGGTTGCATTTCTCTTACACAACTTGAAGTTCAAGTGAACGCTCTCTGGAACGCTCAAGAGAAGAATGGAACGCTCTTTAGAATGCTTAAGAGAAGAAGAAGCAGAACTCTGCAGAAGCACAAAAAAAGTAATAGAATCTCATTGCAATGATTCTCAGCAACGCCCTCTCCATGGTTTCAATCCTAATGGTATGGGTTTTTTCTCTTCCTCTGAGCCCAGCACTACTAAGAAGTCTTTTAAGGACAAACTCATAGGAGAAATTCCAGGTGCCTATGCCTGGGCTTTTGATTTCTTTGAATATATTGACAATGGTATGGAATCGGACTCTGACTTCGAGGTGGATAGTTTGAGGCAAGGTGTTGCTTCGGTTCGTCTGTCAAGGAAAACTATCCACCATATTAGAGCACCTTGGTATAGTGCCCTCATCGTCAAGGTCTTTGGCAGAACAGTGTGTTACAATTTTTTGCACTCCAAACTTCATGCACTATGGAAACCAAAGGGTAAAATTGATTGTGTGGATTTGGAATGTGATTTTTATCTTATCAGGTTCTCCTTCAAAGAGGATCATGACATAATCCTTATCAAGGGGCCCTAGTTTATTGGGGAGCATTTTTTATCTATTAGACCTTAGGAGGCTAATTTCAAACCTGAGGAGGCCAACATTGCGTCAGTGGCATTCTGGGTTAGACTTCCACGCCTCCCTATTGATTATTATAACCTTGAAGCTCTTAAGGAGATTGGCCAAGCGATTGGCACAATGCTCCGAATAGACACTCACACAGCATTCGAAGCTAGGGGTAGATATGCCAAATTGTGTGTGCAAGTTGATATCGATAAACCGTTGATTTACACAGTCATGATAGGAAAATTACAGCAATCGGTTGTTTTTGAGGGTATAGGCAAATTGTGCTTGTCCTGTGGTCGTGTCGGTCATCGGCGAGACTACTTAGAGGCTAGTTACTTCTAATGGATTTGTGTTGTGGCTATTTTTTTTTTTGGTGGTACTCTTCCAAATGTTTCTGCCTAGTTTTATGGTGGAAAAGTCTAGGAGTCAATTCTGAAAATTTCAAGTTTTTGAAAAAGATGGGTGTGGAATCCCAGCATCTCCAAACTCAGATTCACCACAACCCAACCTTCAAGTACCATAGAACCACCATGGTGCCCAGTCTGTGGCCACAAATCTACCCCATCAAAAGCACGGTTGCCACTACGAAATGCCTCAAAAATCAAGACACCATTGCCAATCTCGTATTGAAATACACGTAACATCGTCGATCTCCTTGCTCTATGGACAGTTGTGTTGCAGTGAATCTAGGTTTGGGGTTCAATATGAATTTGGGGATTTTGGCTAAAACTTATGGAGTTAATTTGATCTTTCTTGATTGATGGCATAAAATTTGCTATGATTTTTTTTTTTTTTTTTTTTTTTTGTTGAGAATATGATCTGTGATTGTTGGACTATAGATTAGTGTTTGGTTACCAAGAGATGGATTAAAATGAAATTGGTTAAAAAATTGTAAGATTATTCAAATAAGAAATAAAGAAAAGGAAAAAAAAAATTGCTTAAAAAAAATATTGAAGTTGATGTGGCTTTTATTTTTTCCATGTAATCGCTGATGTGGCCACACATCAGCATTTGATTTAATATTTTAACACTAAACATGCCAACTAGACAAATCGTTTGCCACGTAGGCATTTTTTGTTAGTGAATTAATTGTAAGGATCAAATTGACTGCAAATTAAAAATAACTAGGACCAAATTGACTGCTATCAAAATATAGGGACCAAAATGATGTTCTTGTTTTAATATGTCAATTTAGTTTTTAATCTTTTGGTATTGTATCAAAATAATAGTATTTACCGTCAAGTGATAGATAAAAAATATTAACACAATTAACAATTAAAATAAAATAATGTTTTCTTGCAACATAATCGCACTGATTGCCTCATGATGCCAAATGCACACGTAGAATAATGTAAAACAGAAACTAAAGCAAAGAGATTTGAAAAAGACCCGAAGATTATTGTATTGCTCTCCAAACTAGACAGCTGTTTTGGGGGGGGGGGGGGGGGGGGGGAGCAGGAACAAACCAGACGTGTCTTCCTTTGTAAATTTCCTAGTAAAATAATATCTTAAAGCAAGCCTGTCTCCTATTCTCACTACGTGGAAGAATTTCTGGACCCATTGTCATACATGAATAGAAAAGGTAATACCAAACATCCGCTCGACTTCCCTTCGGTACCCAAAAAGAATCTAAAATGTAAAGCTTAATTTTTAGCATAGAGCACCAGTACAAAAAAAATTTGATAACATTTCTCACAACCGTTGCCTGTTGAGTTATAAAACCTTTTCAGGTTTTTATTTAGTCTATTATTGACATTATTTTTTTACTTGCCATTGCATTACTATTGATGCTCTCAAAGACACGTCACGGGCCGGCTATAGTAGTAGACATTTTCAAGGTGACATTGGGCTGGGCATTTCCAAAACTCGGACTAGAAAATCCAACCATGTTAGCCGAGGCAACGAGAGAGATAGTCCCTGGGCTAAGTTCAGTGGAAAAGAAAGGACCATCTAATATTGAGTGTCACACCCTATTGGGTGGGGCCTTCTTTACAAAACAAAGACACACGAGGCCCGGTATTTTTTGGAGCTTAACTGGCCCGACCTGTCCCCTAATAATAATACTCTCTTTTCTTTTCTTATTTCTTTTTTTGAGAAAGAATAATAATACTCTCTTGGTTGCTCCATTCCTCAAGATTCACGACACAATTGAGAGAGGTCAGGATTCTTTTTTTTTTTTTTGGTAAAATAGGGATAATCATATTAATCATAAGCAATTTGAACCCGAATAAATCAATTACAAGGTACAGAATTAGAGTCAAAAGAAAGGGCCTCCATAACAACAAAATGAGGCATTACATAGGAAATAAATGATTCAGATTTGCAGCGGGCAAGCTTTGCAAGCAAGTCAGCGGCTTTGTTAGTAGTACCCTTGGAAAACTTGGAGCATGTTCCTGTAGGGAATTTCCACGAATTCCTAAATCTGTGAGAAACAAAAATATAGAGAAAACACATGCCAAAGAAAATAATCACACGCACAAGACAATATTTACGTGGTTCGGCAATTTGCCTACGTCCACGGAGTTGCAGAGATTTCACTATTATCAGGGAAAATTCAAGTTGCGGCTACAAACTATTTTTCTCCTCACAAAACCGACTCCCCTCAGAAACCCTAATTGAGAGCCACAGTTTCTACAAAAACGGATTCATAATGGGCCAAAAAAAATTTTTCCCGGGGGCGTTGCCCCCGGACCCCTAAAAGGCTTGTCCATGAACATTCCGACTTGGGCCTATCAGCCTAAACCTACGCTCCATGGACTAAGCCTAAAAAAAACTCCCATTAAAAAACCACACAACATTATTCAGGTCAAGTCGAGTCGTCCACCAGATCAAATATAAACTACGCTCCACAAAGCCCAACAAATCTCCCACTTGGAGACTAGTTCAATCACCAACATCAGCTGCTATCTTCCAAACACAATCCCTCATCCTTGCAACTCATCCTTCTGTCCTCAAACTAGAAGGCCAACTAAAGCTGCACATAGCTTCAGCTTCTCAATAGTGACACCCTTAGTCAACATGTCGGCCAAATTCTTAGATCCACAAATCTTCTCAAGTATTACCAGCTTATCTTCAACAAGGTACCGGATAAAGTGGTATTTAGTCTGTATATGCTTCGACTTTGAATGAAAAGCCGAATTTTTAACAAGAAAAATTGCACTCTGACTGTCACTGTGTAGAATACCCATCTCTTGCTTCTTATCCAATTCATCTAAGAAACCATGCAACCAAATCATCTCCTTCCCAGCTTCAGTTGCTGCAACATACTCAGCTTCTGTAGTAGACAAGGTAACAATCTTTTGCAAATTTGAGGCCCAAGATATAGCTGTACCACCCAAAGTAAATACAATCCCAGTAGTACTCTTTTTACTATCAACCAGCAAAATCAGCATCTACATAACCCTGCAGTTTCAAATTTGCACCTGTAAAACAAAGACATGTATATGATGAACCCTTTAGATATCTCAGAATCCACTTGACTGCCTCCCAATGCTGCTTTCCTGGCCTACTCATGAATCTGCTCACAACTCCCACTGCATGTGCAATGTCTGGCCTAGTACACACCATGGCATACATCAAGCTGCCAATAGCTGAGGCATAGGGCACCTTACTCATATAATCCCTTTCTTCTTCTGTCTTTGGTGACTGTTCTTTGCTTAGTTTGAAATGACTACCCAAGGGTGTGCTCACTGGTTTGGCTTCATTTATGTTGAATCTGCTGAGAACTTTCTTCACATACTCTGACTGTGAAAGTTTCAATGTACCATTAGCCTTGTCTCTAATGATTCTCATCCCAAGGATTTGCTTTACAGCTCCCAAATCCTTCATTGCAAACTGTTTTGACAACTGCTTCTTTAGATTATTAATCTCCTCAATGCTAGACCCTGCAATGAGCATATCATCCACATACAACAGTAAAATGATATAAGAATTGTCAAAGAACTTAACATAGCAACAGTAATCAGCTTCACATCTTTTAAACTCAATTCTATGCATAAAACTATCAAACTTCTTGTACCACTGTCTAGGAGCTTGTTTGAGGCCATACAAGCTCTTTCTCAGTTTGCAAACTAGGTTCTCTTGTCCCTGAATAATGAACCCTTCTGGTTGAATCATGTAGATGTCTTCCTCCAAGTCACCATGAAGGAAAGTTGTCTTCACATCTAGCTGCTCAAGATGTAAATTTTCTGCAGCCACTATTCCCAGTACCAGTCTGATTGTTGACATCTTCACAACTGGAGAAAATATCTCTGTGTAATCAATGCCCTGCTTCTACTGGAATCCTTTAACAACTAATCTGGCCTTGTAACGTTTGCTACCATCATGTTCATTCTTTATTCTGTATACCAACTTGTTGTGCAAAGCCTTCTTTCCTGCTGGCAGTTCAGTCAGCTCCCATGTCTGATTCCCCAACAAGGAATCCACCTCATCCTTCATGGCTAACTCCCACTTGCTTGAATTTTCATCTTGCAAGGCTTCATCATAGCATTCTAGCTCACCACCATCAGTCAACAGGAGATAATTCAAAGCGGGTGAATAACGCTGTGGAGGTCTAATGGTCCTGGAAGATCTGCGGACCTCAGCTACAGGTGTACTCTGATCTACCTGTGAATCTACATTCTCCTTATCTTCTTCACCCATTTTTTGGACAGTGCTTTCAGTCAAATCATCTAAGTTGACAAACTCAGATTTATCTTGATCTACTCCTGTAACATTTGGCACTGCAGTTGACCTGTCCTTATACATAACCTGTTCATTAAATATTACATTTCTGCTTCTGATGATTTTCCTGTTTTGTTCATCCCAAAATCTATAGCCAAATTTCTCATCACCATAGCCAATGAAAAAACATATTTTAGACTTTGCATCAAGTTTACTACGAGCATCAGAATCAACATGAACATAAGAAACACAACCAAAAACTTTTAAATGGGAAAACTTTACCTCTTTACCACTCCAAACCTCCTCAGGAAGTCTGAACTCCATAGGAACTGATGGTCCTCGGTTTATTAGATAAGCTGCAGTGCTAACAGCATCAGCCCAGAAAGTTTTTGGCAGTCCAGCATGCAACCTCATACTTCTAGCATGCTCATTGAGAGTTCTGTTCATGCGCTCAGCCACACCATTCTGCTGTGGTGTTCCAGGAATGGTCTTCTCCATTCTAATTCCCTGTGCAGCACAGTATTCACTGAACCCTCCATCTATATACTCACCTCCATTATCTGACCTCAAACATTTTACTTTTAAACCTGTTTCTGTCTCAACCATAGCCTTCCATTTCTTAAAGGTTTCAAATACATCAGATTTATTTTTCAGAAAATAAACCCATACCTTTCTGCTTGAGTCATCAATGAAAGTAATGTAGTACCTTGAACCTCCAAGGGATGCAATCGGAGAAGGCCCCCACAAATTAGTATGCACTAGCTCCAATTTTTCAGCCTTCAGTGTCCTACTAGTTTTCAAGAAGCTCACCTTTTTCTGCTTTCCTGAGATGCAGCTTTCACACATGTCAAAATCAACAGACTTCAATTCTGGTAGTTTCCCTTTTGACAACAGTATCTTCATCCCTTTCTCACTCATGTGACCAAGTCTGCGGTGCCATAGGCTTGTATCAGTACTTGTTTCAGCAACTGCAATTGTGTCTCTTGGACTTGAGGTCATATAGAGAGTACCAGTCTTCTTTCCACGAGCCAACACTCTGGCTCCCTTTGTAACCTTCCAAGTACCACCAACAAATAGTATTGCATGCCCTTCATCATCAAGCTGTCCAACAGAAATCAGATTCCTCCTTAAGTCAGGAATATGTCGAACCTTCTCCAATAACCAAACAAACCCATTGGGCAACTTTATCCGGACGTCTCCCATACCCACAACATCCAAGACTGAACCATCAGCCAAATACACTTTACCAAAATCACCTGCAACATAATTCTGTATGATTTCTCGGTGTGGAGTGGTATGAAACGAAGCTCCTGAGTCCAGAACCCAATCATCAAGTGGACTGTCTACTGCAAAAAGTAATGCATCCTGTACCTCTTCTATTACAGCATTAGCAGAGTCATCTTCATTCTTCTTCTTAGGATTTCTGCATTGCTTCCTCAAGTGGCCTGTTTTCCCACAGTTCCAGCATTGTACTTGTTGGCCTGATCTAGATTTACTTCTGTTCCGGTTAGAATTTCTGGATTTTGATCTACCTCGATTTGAATTTCTATCATTCCTTCTGCCTCTTGTCTCAAGATTTAGGGCAGAACCAGATCCAAAGGTTTCACCTGCATCTCTTCTTCGAACCTCCTCAGCCAGAATTAAATCTCGTATGTCATTGTACTTCAGCTTTTCTTTTCCTGTAGAATTACTTACTGCCATCCTCATTGCCTCCCAACTGTTTGGCAAAGAAGCTAAAACGATCAGTGCACGGATCTCATCATCAAAATCAATTTCTACAGACGACAATTGATTTGTGATAGTGTTAAATTCATTCAGATGCTGTGCTACTGATGCGTTCTCTGCCATCTTCAGATTGAACAGTTTCTTCATCAGATGTACCTTGTTGTTTGCTGATGGCTTTTCATACATACCAGACAAAGCCTTCATCAGATCTACAGTGGTCTTCTCCTTCACAACATTGTGTGCAACAGACCTAGACAGCGTTAACCTGATAACTCCCAGTACCTGTCTGTCAAGAAGAGCCCATTCTTCATCCTTCATAGTCGTAGGTTTTGTCCCTAAAAGAGGTAGATGCAATTTCCTCCCATAGAGATAATCTTCAATCTGCATCCTCCAATACGCGAAATCTGTGCCATCGAACTTTTCTATTCCAGACGCCTTTCCTGCTTCCTCTGCCATTGCTCCCACTCAAACCTAACCCTAGGCTCTGATACCAGTTGTAGGGAATTTCCACGAATTCCTAAACCTGTGAGAAACAAAAATATAGAGAAAACACACGCCAAAGAAAATAATCACACGCACAAGACAGTATTTACGTGGTTCGGCAATTTGCCTACGTCCACGGAGTTGCAGAGATTTCACTATTATCAGGGAAAATTCAAGTTGCGGCTACAAACTATTTTTCTCCTCATAAAACCGACTCCCCTCAGAAACCCTAATTGAGAGCCACAGTTTCTACAAAAACGGATTCATAATGGGCCAAAAAAAATTTTTCCCGGGGGCGTTGCCCCCAGACCCCTAAGAGGCTTGTCCATGAGCGCTCCGGCTTGGGCCTATTGGCCCAAGCCTACGCTTTATGGACTAAGCCTCGAAAAATCTCCCATTAAAAAATTACACAACATTATTCAGGTCGGGTCGAGTCGTCCACCGAATCAAATATAAACTAGGCTCTACAAAGCCCAACAGTTCCTGCAATTATCCGCAATTGGCTGGGTTAGCTGGTTAAAATAATTTGGTTTAGAGAAAAGGTTAATGACTTCAGCAAACATTTATAATAAGTTTGCCAATGTTGAGGCTTTTGACTATAGGGATGCCATCTCTCAAAGCCCATAACTCGGCAAGAAATTAATCTAGAAAATCCCCTGATTCAAGAGCCATTTGAGTCTCTTAGAAGCCCACCCCCATCAGCACTGCTTGAAGATGGTGGAACAAATGCATTCACAATACTTGATACTATCACTATAATAAGGTGAGCAATGTCACGTGGGTTCTGCTGCTTCTTCCAATCATATCGCCATACCATATCTTCTTTTACTTGAGATAGGCTGTTCATAAATCAAGTCCTAGATATTAATTATTTACTCTGTCAAGTCCGTTGGTTTCTTGTGAAAATACCAAAGTTCAACATCAGATTCAACAACCATGTCCTCGCCACCTTCGCTCAACCCAACCACCGCCTGGGCCAGTTGGGGGCCTTGGAGAAGCCCTTGGGGTAACTTTTGTGGCAACCGGAGATTCAACTCCGGTGAAGTTACCTGGCCTCTGCTCAGACATTGGGGTTGGTTGACATTGATCACACAGAGAAAGTGCGTCCGGTAACGAGGGCCTTTTAAAAATACTTTTGAATGAAAAGGTATATAAAAACACGTGTAATATTGTTTAAAAATTAAAAACTATTGTTTAAGCTGTGTTACCAAACGGAATCCTATGACTCTAATATTGGCTAGACTATTAATTTGCTAGATACACTTCTTTCGATTTATTTGATGCTTTGCTATTGGCCAGACTGTCATGATGCTGGATTTATTTTATTTTATTTTATTTTTGAATAAGTTGCTGGATTAAATATTTACTGATCACACAAGTGATACCATCCAAGAATTATAGACTGGTACATATATTTTTCCAAGGATAAAGTTGACTCACAACTTCTCACCGGTTCCTTAAAAAAAAAAAAAAAAGGTTGACTCAAAACTTTGCAACCCGCCATTACGGCGCCACCGCCATGAGTAATTAAACAAAGTTTTCTAATGTTATAACTTTATTTATGCTATTTATGAATTTTAATTTAATGTAAAATATATTTTTTAAATCAAACTTAATGAATTATATATAATACAAAAATTAAGTGAGTGGGGTGGGCAGGTACCATGTCCACCCCCCCCCCCCCCCCCCCCCCCAAAAAATACACACAAAGCTTTTGAAAGCCTTACATAATACTATCTAAAAACAAGCTGCCCTTGCAAATGTATTAATTAGCCCCTCCAAAAAAAATTCACACACCTAGGTCCTAGTCTAATGTTAGTTTTAGTGCTTTCCCCTTTGAAATATGTTGTGGCTGTATGATCAATCAAAGGGTTAAAAACGATTATCTCTCAAAACTTCATAAAATGACACACTAGCTTGAGTGATAAAAAATATTTGATACCATAAGTATGCCTTAATTATATTGGCTGATAATTGGATGTATCCAGAGCATAGAACTATTAGGATTAAAAAAGGCATACGGAAGTAATGAAAATAATTAGTTAAGTGGGGCCATTGAACAAATTATGGCGTATAAAATGACTAAAACAAAGTAAAAGTATTAGATACCCTTCAGTCATTAGCCTTTGGTTTAGCAAGTGACTAGAGCAATTGTCATATGTTCTATTTTGTTGTGGTTCTTATACATTATACAATGTTAATTTCTTTATAGCTTTTCCTTTGATATATGACCATGTTAAAATTATAATGTTTTAGTTTTTCAAGTGGACTTTACCCAATAAAACACACGTTTGCTCAAACCAAAATAAAAAAAAAAAAAGTTATCAAGATGCTATTTTTTTTTTTTTTTTTTTTTTAAGAAAACAAAAGTGTACTGTGTTTGAGCATGTTCAAATGTGAAAATCGCAAAAACTTTATTGTGTTGTATAACTAGTGATTTTTTTTTTGTGTGGCATTCTTAGTCTTTAAGCTTCATTTCTTTATTTCTTTTAACTCTATCTATCTCACACATACATACACATAAATATATGAGTTATGACTAATGTACACCAAAGTTAAAAATGTTGGCTATGCCCCTGCATGTCCATGGGGTGCCTAATATTCTATTGACTATTAGTGTGAGGGTAGGGGCAAAAAAACTCGCCTTGAAGTAGTGGTGAGCAAGACGGAATAGAAAATAATAATTTCTCGATTGCTATCCCTACAATCTTCCATCCTCTAATGGGTCCCAAGGAAAACTTTTTCAATAATTTCAAAGAACGTTGTGGTACACCCTCTCCTCATATAAGTTATGAATTCTACTATAAATTTGACTAATAAGATTCACCATTCATATAAATAAATAAATAAAAATACTATATCATCATACTTTCAAAGTATAAAATAACTACTCTACTAAAATCCGTTGAGCGTAATAAAACAACCAACGCAACAAAAATCACAATATTTTTAAAACAATAGCTTGTTTTCTTGTCAACTTGCATGAACTTGGACTCCACAAACTTCCTATATGAGAGAAGCAATTGTATGTGGGTGAGGAGGGAGATGGGGCCATCGCCCCCTAGCTATTTCATAATTTACCATCGTTATATTTTATTAATAAAAATTTTAAACCACATATAAATTTAGGCTAAATTATAAATTATACCTTCTAATTATTTTGCCTAAAATTTAATTTAGTCTTGTTCTAACTTTTAATTTATTCATTTCAATTTTATAATTTTTACTTTTGTCCAATGTAGTCACTCCATCAAATTTTGTTCAATTGGTTTTGTTTGCTATCCAAAAACAACATTTTTTTTTTAATTTCCTAAACTAAAAAAAAAAAAAAAAACCAAAGAACTAAAAAAAAAATTTTAATTTTTTCCTTATTTTGGTGCATAAATGTGAAGAACACAGAAGAAAACAAAAGAAAGACGGAGAAGGAAGCTTTCATCACCAATCTCAAAACCCAAGCAAACAATCCGATATATGTGATATCTCTATTTGCCAACCCCAATACAATGGTAAGAGTCTTAAGACCCTCAAGTCTTGTCCTATCAGCTTGTGCATAATTTGTTGCTACATAACAGCATAATACCTGTTACCGTTGCTGCATAAAGCTTGCTATTGCATAAGCATAAATGCTTCGAGTGGTTTAGGGTGGTATTGCAACTATTTTTCTGGGATACAAGGCTTCTAGCCTGCTATTACTCAGAGTTGTAGGCTATTGTACGTAATGCAGCTTATCTATTGCTCGTAATTGATCACTTGTTGAAACAATCAATGACCATTCTATTGGGGAAAGCGAGATTTAAGCTTCAATTAGAATTCAATGGCTATCCATGTCATCTTGTTTGCATTTGATTTCAATCTTTCTTTAACATGTCGTCTTTTGCTAACTCATGCATCATGTATGCTTATTGCTTTTATGTGCTTGACGGCTTGACCGAAGCTTAGGTAATATAGATGAACAAGAACATAATCCTAAAAATATCATTTGAATTGTTATAGATGAATAAGAAATTAATTCCAAAATTTATAAAAGCGCATAACAATTAAAACATCGTATTGATGTGAAATTTAGACCACCATTAGATTGGAAGATCAAGTCAGGTCAAGTTTAACGATTAATATGCATTCTTGAAAATTAGGCTGGTCTGGATTGCTTTAGGCCTAATTTAACTTGGAGCTGGGCCTTGGCTCGGGCTCAACCAACTTTGACCTAGATCAGCCCCGAGCCCGATCCCATTCCTTTTTGTTGATTAGTTTTCATATTTTCCTTTAAAGAATCCTAGTATAAAGTTGTAATTATGGTGATTTGAGCCAACAATGCACCAACCATTTTTAGCTATAAATTAACATTCTTCTTCTTCTTCTTCTTCTTCTTCTTCTCCTTTTCCTTATTTTTTATATTTTTATTTTTATGAACAACTATAAACATTCTTTTTGATAGTTTATAAAGGGAAATATATTTTTAAACTATATTTCAAGGAAAAAGCATAAAGTCCAGGGGGCCCAAATGTTTTCCTAAGGGCAAGGCGCACAGGCTTCCCAAATCAAGTCTAAGCCCAAGAGATTTACTATTTTTTTTATATATATATAAAAAAAAAAATGATTAGGCAAGATGACCTGTGTGACTTCTTTACTTAAGTGTAACTAGATTTACTAATTTTTATTAACTTATTATTATAACCTTTATCCTGTATGGCTTTACTTGTTGCGTTTGCAGTTGTGCCTTGTTTGTTTGTTGCAAGTTGTCTCATCCATGAAAATGGCTACAAAATGCCCCCAACAAATCACCTAGTTTTGAGTAGGATTTACTTGATCTCTACCTCTTATTTCTCATCTAGTTATTCAATTCCCTCTACTCAAGGAACTCATAACCTAATCACTTAAGAACACGAAAGCAAGGCAAGAAATTGCGACATTTCTTGAAAAGCAAGGAGAAAAATGACAAGAACTCCAAAATTAATTAACATTTTTAAGTATCTTATTATGATAAATTACTGTTAAATATATTTAAGTGTTAATATTTTTTTTACAAATTTATAAGGTTTTTTTCAGGTATAATTTCTCTTTAATTTTTACATTTAATTTATTTATTTATTTTTTTAAATAACCCCACATTATCCATCTAAAGAACAGGCCTTTATTAAAAATATGACCTAGTATGCTATTAGTCCTAACTGGCCGAGTGTCCCCTCTGGAAGTCAAGATTCTGATTCATTACACAATTGAGAGAGGGAAGCAGAGTAGCTACTGGGCCTTCAACAACGTCACCAAAGTTAAAGATTGATGGCATACTCGCTGATGTCGGGTACAAAGTCCGTTCTTCTAAACTCCAATGCTCTGTGTTCAGGCTGTAAGTAATACATACATAATCCTTTGAGAGTTGAAACAATCATCATATCATATCTTCTTTGTGCTTTTTATTTATTTATTTATTTTTTATGAGATAGACTGTTTATAAATCGAGTCCTAACTGGTAACTCCTAAGTATTTATTCTTGATTCTGTGAAGTCTGTTTGTTTCTTGTGAAAATACCAAAGCTCAACCACCCCAAAAAATTTCAATTCATTTTTTTTTTTCATTAAATTTTTGGTTTTGTTTGCTCTATTTAATGACTCTTTTGAAAAAAAAAAAAAAAAAGTCTCAATCAGAGCTTTCATGAAATATTGTACTTAGATTTTTTTTTCACAATGCCTTAAGATTATGACTATGTCAAAAGTAAATTAAAGCAATTTCTATTCCAACTTATGAAAAGAATGTACACATCCTAGTTTTACTTTTTAACTGCTCTTGAAATGGTCTGTATCTGCATCACCTGGTCTTAAATTTCTCTTTTTTATCATCTCATTTACATTTCTGTTTACTGAACTTCAACATCACTCATAAAAATATATAAAAAACACAACTATTAAATGATGTTCATGGTTGTGTAGCAACACAAAATTTATCTGCTGATAGGCCAAGAATATATTGATCCATTATGATGAATTAATCAATTAATTTAGTCAAGTTAATTAATTAATCCAATTAACATGCATTATGTGTGGCTATATAAACAAATTACCAACTAAGTTAATATGCAGCGGAAAATAAAGTTGACACGGTGATTTGTTTACGAATAGGGATAACCTCCAAGGTAAAAATCCCGCTGGGTAATTTTAAGGTCACCACTCCCTAGAATCTATTATTATCACAACAAGCGGTATCTTATACTAAGTTACAGTTGAACCCTTACCCCAATATCCAATTGGACTTGTTCTGTAGTGACAATTTCTTATTTTAATGCACGGCTCCCAGTACCTGACTAACTAATTTATGCACGGATTCAAGTATATGACTAACTACCAACTTGAGAAGGATGTTAGCTGCAAAGTTCATCAGTTCATCAACACGATGAAGATCACGAAGCTCCTTAGTTACAAAACCCTATGGCATACAAACGCAGTAGCTTCTCGAAAAGAAAGATGAACTAGGGCATATGTCTCTAGTCACAATATGCTTGTGAAAAACCTTTGCATGAGGTTGCACTCACTTGTGTCGACTGTGAGAACCCTTAAAATAATTCTTATATATGTTTAGGAATGTGAGAAAAGAAAGCCTAAACATGTATATACGGATTGGAGTGAAATCAGATCTGAAATATTGATTTTTGTAAATTTTGATAGATAGGTTATCTATCGAGCAGCTATCGAGCATTGAGCAAAAGATGCCTTTTAAATCTCGATAGATGCTATCTATCAAGCTAAGTGTCAAGATTTAAAATCTAGTACTTCTTCATTTGTTTCTTGGACAGACTTGCATGGCTTTAACACTTGGATTTGAATTCTTGTTCCTTGAAGTATTAAACACATCCTAAATCTACCAAATTACAAGTAAAGTGCGTTTTGTCAAAGGATTAGTCAATTCTATATTTACATATGTTCCTAACATGATTCACATATGTCTTAATATCTGCCAATTCTTTTTCACTCTCATATTTGAAAATAGAAATGTTTGAAACAATAGATTATGGTTAAAGTGATCACCCCGTCCAGCCTCTACCATTTAAAGCAATCATCAACATATGTATTTGATAAATCTCATTATTTTTCTTTTAATTTTAGTTTTTTTTTAGTCACTTTATTTTTATTTCTTTCATCAACAAATAGCCTTGCCAAGGGGACATAGCTAATTGTTCTGGCTATGGTCCACTTTTCTACTAGCCTTGCAATATATTCACATGTGTTACATTTAAAACATTCATAAACAACTAATTTCGTTTTTTTTTTGCTTTTGTTTTTGCAGAAGTTTATATATACATACATATACATATATATATATATATATATATATATATATATAAACGTATTAATATGTGAAATTTTTAACTTTTGATAAGAGGTATAAAAAACCTCTAAAAAAGTAATAGTTATATAACATTTAAAATTATTATTATGAGCATATATAACATTTAAATTAAGTAAAATAAACATACACATAAACATACATGCACGCACAAGAATAGTTTTGTATTCACAAACATTTTTGTTTTTGTAAAAATACAGACATTAGAAAATTTGAAATTTCTTCTATCAAAATTTGAAATGATTCTATTTGGATCTATTATGACATCAAGATGTGACAGGAAATGATTGTTCTGATGTTTCGTCATTTTGACTCTTATTGCAATAGCAGTATATATAATTATTTTTGTAACCCAAATTGGCGGTCCCAAAATAGACAATCAAGACTCCTTTCAAGCTCCAGACATATGTTTTTTTTTGTATATTGGTTATGTTATAGTATCAAATCAATTTTCTTGGAAATGTACAACTTACTTGAAGAGCAAGGGCTTGTTTGGTTTAAAAAAACTTGTCACTCAATTTCCGTCACTTATCACTCATCACTCATCACTTAAAATACCCTACCTGTTTGGCACCATCACTCACTTGTCATCACTCAATATTTTTCACACTTTTTGTGGGCCCCATACCTGTCACTTAGTTCAGTTTTTTTTTTTTTTTTTTTTTTTTTTTTTTTCAAGTACCTAAACTCACCG
This sequence comes from Castanopsis chinensis, assembly GCA_032878915.1. Taxonomy (NCBI): domain Eukaryota; kingdom Viridiplantae; phylum Streptophyta; class Magnoliopsida; order Fagales; family Fagaceae; genus Castanopsis; species Castanopsis chinensis. The sequence continues at coordinate 12,626,005 of JAVQMG010000109.1, forward strand.
AATCCAGTAAAAAAAAAAAAAAAAACACTGAAGACCGAACCACTAAAAGAAGAAGAAGAAAAAAAAAAAAAAAAGAAGAAGGAAGATTTGAAGACCGAAGCAGTAAGAAAAAAAAAAGAAAAAAAAAAAAAGGAAGAACTAAAGACTGGACCGGTAAAAAAAAAAAAAAAAAAAAAAAGAGGAGGGAGAGCTGAAGACACGAACCAGTAAAAAAAAAAAAAAAAAAAAAAAAAAGAGGAGGAAGAGCTGAAGACACGAACCAGTAAAAGAAAAGAAAAAAAAAAAAGTGGAGCTGAAGACCGAACCCAGAGAATAAAAAAAAAAAAAAAAAAGTCAAACGGTCAAAAGTTGCGGCTGTGGGTCCCTTTAAGTGTGTTTAATTACAAATATGCCATTGAGTTATGAGTTATGAAAATTGAAAACAGCTAAAATATGTTTTCAATTTCCATAACTCATCACTCAAAAATCAGATAATTGAGTGATGGAAACTGAGTGATGAAAACTGAGTAATGGAATCCAAACAAATACTCCTCTGTGAGCCCTACCTGTTTTGGATGATGGATCATGAAAACTGAGTGATATCACTCAGTTTTCATGCAATCCAAACATGCTCTAAGTGTGTATTATCGATTCCAAAAGAGAACACACACACAGATATATATATATATATATATATATATAAAATAAATGCTTATTAATAACTACTAGATTTATCAAGTACGTTATTTTTTCCATTTATAATATAAAAAAACTCTAAAAATGTTATAGATATATCACACTTAGAATTATTATTTTGAAGATGGCATTTAAAAAAGCAACATAAACATAAACATAAACCTAAACATAAAATAGATGAGAATAATTTTGTACTCATTAACTTTTTGTTTATTTTATTTTATTTTTGTAAAAATACAAACATTAAAAAAGAGAGGGATGTAAACTACTGTGTTCCAAAAGAGAATGATGTTAGTTTTTTTAGTTTTTTTTATTATAATTTTTTTTTATGTATTTTGTTATTTTTTATTCTCGTAAAAGAGGAAATCATTATTATAAAAAGCTATTACGTTAGTTATGTCCTCGTGCCCTTCCAACTAGATGGCCATAAGCAAAAGGGACTCTATGGCACTCTCTGGGAGTCCTATTTGCAAAAGGTCCCATACATTTACATAATACAAAAATAGGACAATCACTATATTTATCTACTGTGCATTTTGGTATAGCTTGATTATTGTCCCAAAGCATCTTTTTATATTGTTTTGTGTAGATGGTTTTTTTTTTTTTTTTTTTTTAAATTCCCGTAGATAGAGGAATTTTCATTAAATAATATCAATGTATACAATGGGAAACATGATATAAGTCTGTAATTGAATTTTTTGTTTCTGTGGGTAAAAATAAAATCCTTAAAAGGAATATATTGTGAAACTAAGTAAAATCAATAATAAAAAAAACTATGAATAATATTAGATTAGATGTGTTTGTATTGTATATTATATTAATTTTGTTAGTCTTCATTATATTATTTTTAACGTAAGATATTGTTGTTCAGTCTCATCCTGTGATACTTATCTTCCAGCTTTTTGCCCCTATCCTTGATATGCGCAAAATTAGGACAATAACTATATTCATCTATTTTGCATTTTACTCTCTAACTTGTCTTAGTTATTGTTTTTATTTCATTTTGGTATAGTTTGATTATATACAAGTGCCATATATATATATATATATATTGAACAATCCATATATCTGTTTAAATTATTCTTTGGTGACCTTTTTGGAAGGTTCTTTTTATAAATATTTTTATTTATTTATTTAAGTAGTAAAATTCTTCAGGAATTTGCATAGAAGATTTATTTACGACCCAACACACTTACAAGGCTCAAAAATGGTACGAAGTTATTGTCTTCAAGTTACCAAATTCTACTATCTACGTACCATGGAACAATATAGAATTGAGTCATTTTATCCGAACTCTAGCTATTTACACAAGTCTATGGTTGCTAATATGCACTTTATAAAATTAATTTGATCATTTTTGAAACCAGTATTTCTAGAGCAACCCAAGTATGAATGTCCTTCATAGCAACTATCCTCAACTTTGGTGTGGAGTTTCTCAAGATTAAGCAAGTCAAACCAGAGAAGAAAAAGGAATTGAGCGAAGGTGCGCTACGGAATCTGGCTGAGTTCTTTTAATTATTAATTATAATCATTATTGTTTTTGTTATTATTATTGTGGTTGTTGTTAATGTAATGTTAATGTTATTGTTATTTATTTTTTTGAATTTAAATTTAATTAATGTACTTTTTTTTTAATTATAATTAATGTACTTGATAATTCGTTACTATATAATGAAATATTTATAATATATTATGGAACTATTTTCATAGGTCCCATTTGCTAGTGTTCACCTTTACAAACAAAGAATATTATTATGAAACACATGCTATGTACACATTAGAGGCTAACAAGATATACAAAGAAGTGGATTCAAGTTAGTTTAACTAGTAAACTCTCTGATGGTTGTCTAAGAGATCTGAGATTCAATTCTCGCTTATACAAAAAATTGATTGGTATCTTGGTCTGATGATAAAGAGTTATCATTAGGAGTAGACGCCATAGGTTGAAATTCTCTAAAAAAAAAAAAAAAGATTTAAAAAGAACATTCATAACCATTTCATTTTGTGAGCTTGAAATATATTTTAGTAGTTTTAATCACATTCTTTTTCTCTATTTTCATTTTGCCATTGTTGTTACACTTCTCTTTTTGTAGTTAATGGATATATGCATTTTTTGGCTTACTAGTTGTCACACTCAGTTGGATACAATTCTTGGTCTTTAGCTTTACTATCCACAAAAGGGGGAATTATTTATTTTGTGTAATAAGAAACCATTATACTAATTCATAACCACCCCCCCCTAAAAAAAAGGCTAAAATGCAAAACTCTCCCTCTAGGTTTCATAACTTTTCATTTCAATATTTTAAATTTAAGTTTTGTCATTTTAATCCTCTAAGTTTCATTTATTCTCAATTAAGTTCTCCATTAGCAATCCGTTAACTGCTGCCATTATCCATAGCAAAACTTCAACATTATTGTCCTTTATTTAATTTTTAATTTATTATTTATTTATTAATTAAAAAAACTATAATTAAAAAAAAAAAAAAAAAACCCAGAAATTAGATTAAGAAACTACATCCTATTTGGAGTACAACATTGAAGTAACATTTTGTGGTGGCTATCTGGTCATTGGAACGGCTTTGGATGGAGTGGGGTACCCGAATTCACACAAGCTAATATTCTCTTCAATTTTGGTATGGTGAACAACCAGACTGAGACTCCTACCAAGAACATTCGCAAGATTAGTGGTAAACGATTCGGGGTCTATTCGCCTTGTGACTAGGGAGGGAGATCCAAGATGGCTTTCTCTGGGGAAAGGGCCGAGGGACCTGTGTATTACGGCAAGTGTGGTGCATTTGGTAAATGTCAACTTCAAACGGATACTATATTTGAATGCACTTGTCTACTTGGGTTCCAACCCAAGCCACCAAGTGAATGGTCTTTAAGAAATGCATTTGGTGGGTGTGTAAGAAAGCGTAGACAAGCTTCTATATGCAAGATTGGTGATGGGTTTCTGAAGGTAGAAAATGTTCCTCTCGTCCAGCGACGATGAACGCAAACAAAAGAAGCACAAGCTCCTTCACGGCCTCAATTCTCATCCTTAATACCCGACATTGTTGCCAAATTCCATGTCCTTAATTTTCTTTGCCTTACTACTCTGAACACCCAAATTTAAATTTTGACAATCTAGAGGCCGAACTCAAATTCTCACGGTCTCTCTTCTCCCTCTTTCCCCTCTTGATCTCTCTTTCTCTCTCTCTGCCCCTCTTTCTCCCTCTCAGTCTCTCACAGTATGCAGGTGGGGATTCGATTTAGTTCTTCAACGTTGTTCTTCAAATAGGATGTAGTTTCTTAATCTAATTTATTTCTGGGTTTTTAAAAAAAAAAAAAAAATTTAAATTAACATTTTCTTAAAATTAATAAATTAATAATGAATTAAAAATTAAATAAAGGACAAAAATGGTGTAGTTTTATTATAGATAACGGCAGCAACTAACAGATTACTAACGGATGACTTAATTGAAAATAAATGAAACTTAGAGAATTGAAATGACAAAATCCAAACTTTGAGGATGAAAAATTATGAAACTTAGAAAGTGAGTTTTGTATTTTGGTAAAAAATAAAAGGTTACTCTTTGCATGACTAAAAAAGGCAAAAAGGAAAATGGCCGATCAACTGTTGGATGGAACTGGTTCCTTTTTCCTTTTCTAGTTTCTACTTTCTCTAAGGAGCTGCTTCAAGCACCAGGGTGCTTGGTATTAAAAATGAGAGAATGATACGTTAGGAAATTGGAAAAAACTATATAAAGAAGTGATGCAATACAGATTAAGGAGCAATTGGATCACCAAGACCCTTAATCTGGGCTCAAATAAAATTCTGGCGAATACAGTTTTGATTGAGGTAGAAATTTTGGTTTTTGATGCTTAATTCCTCTTGTTATTTTGAACTCTCTTTTAATTGGATGAAAGATATGGAGAAAAATGGAGAATACTAATTGAGGCACTATTGGGCTAGCGAACTAATCTAATTTTATAACGGTATTTTTTTTTTTTTTTTTGAAATATTTATAAGGGTATTTTTGTTTTGTCTAAAACCAGTTTGGTTGTATGAGGATTCTTTTTTTAACAAGGATTACTATTCAAGATTACGTACCCAAGCCATCTCGGAATCTTTGGAATTTTGAGGTGGGTTTACACTTTACATTATGTTTAATGAGTCTCATCTACCTCCTTTTTTTTTTTACTTTCTTCAACTTGACAAAAGAAAAAAAAAGATAGGAACGTAAGATTTATCCAAAGCTAAAAATGCTGAACCATGCATGAACAACGTTGTTTATAAAAATGCTGCATCTTTTAGTGTCATAGCATCAAGCAATGCCAAGCTTGATATGTCATTAAAGTTTATTATAAGTATTCCCCCCGTAGAAGCCACCTCTTTTTAACAATTAACTGGTGGATATCTTGCACAATGCGCGGTACATTTTGATAAATTTAGAAAGAAATTATTTATGATCCATTAATTTCATGAATACTATCATTGTTTGTCATAAGTAATATATGAAGTTTTCTAGTAAAACAAAATTCAAACTAAATAAATTGGGGAAAAATTCCTCTAATTCATGCAACCAACAAATGTCACCATATTATGTTCATAAACTTGGTTGTTCTTAGGTGTCTTTATTGTATGATTTATGCTTTATATATAGATTTTATAGTGTTAATTTCTACATTTTTTTTGCCACTAAAGTCTCTATCTCGATTATATTAACACTTATTAATTTTTATGTCAGTGAAAGTAGCTTTTCTTTAGTGTTTGTTTGGATTGGTGTCTGCGTTTTTTTTTTAATAAGTCCAGTGCCTCTTGCATTGTTCAAGGGACATGAACAGTGCAAATAGGCAAATGAATAGTGATTTCATTAATGAACAATAAACGAAATATATATTTTTATTATTTTCAGTTTTCAGCAAAATAAGCGGTATTCAAATGCACACTTAATTTTAGAATTGATATGAGATAAAATCACTACAACAAAATGTATTTTCAGTGACGAAAAAATTCGTCACTAAAAATCTAGTTTTTCGTCACTAAGAACCTTTAGTGATGAAATCGGACTTTTAGTAATGAAACTCATTTTGTTGTTGAAACCCCGTCACTAAAAGTCCTGGTGACGAAAAATTTCGTCACTAAAAGTCCGATTTGATTTTAAAAAAAAAAACTTTTAGAAACGAAAACGTTTCGTCACTAAATGTTTTCCTCACTAAAAATACCATTCAGTAACGAAAATATTTCGTCACTAAAAACACTTTAGTTTATTAAATCATATTTAGTGACGAATAATTTCGTCACTAAAATTATTTTCGGGTACATATAGTAACGAAAAAGTTCGTCACTAAAACTATTTTTAAGAAAATCCATGCACATATAGTGACGAAAATTTTCGTCACTAAAACCATTTCTTACAAAATTTTGCTACATTTAGTGACGAAATATTTCGTCACTAAAACTTATTTTTTTTTTTTTTTTTTCATGGCTTTAATATTAACCTGTAACCTGTTTTTACATTACTAAAACCTCACATTTGAATAATACATTTATTTCAACAACACATTTATAAAAAAAGATCCATACATTCCACAAGTAAAAAATAAATCAAGTATCCAATTCAAACTCCTTCTATACAATAATTGTTTGTAACATATACAATAACTCAAGATGTCTTATAACAATACAAAAAGTCTAACATAATATAATTAGAACTAACAAAAGATGTCCTCATATGTCTTCAAGAAATGCCAAAAGTAAATCTCCTAATAGCCACCAATAAGAAATCTGCACAAACATAAACACAATACCACATTAAAATCGTAAAGCAAAAACATTAATTATGTTATATGAAACATTTCTAACAATGCATTAAGAGTAGTCACACCATGTAATGTAGGTCAATTGCTAAAAGAAAGTACTAACCAAAAAATGTTTTAACTTGAAATTGAACCACCCCCATAGGTAAGAGCGTCATCATAATCATTCCTCCTTAAAAGGTTAAAAATATTCTTTTGGACCTCTTCTTGCTTAGCTCGTGCCTCTTGGTCCCGTGCCTCTTGGTCCCTAATGTCCAGTTCTTGTTCACAACAACATTTGAGATCACTTTACTTGTGTTTGTTTCAAAACAAAGTGTTGGGTTTGGCTCTCTCTAAAAACTAAATTCAAAAGTAGTTAAGAAAAACAAGGACAATAATGGTAATAATTGGTGGAGGGTCTAATTAGTTGAACAAACAAATTAGTACAGATTCCATAATGAGCTTTGTGTACAATCTACTATAACTACAAACAACTATATATAACTATAAAAACAAAAAAGTCTTATTAGTAGTAATTCAAATCAAAGAATATGACCCTTAACTGACTTCCTTCTCACCGATGGTGCCTAAAATTTTTAATTTCTTGTTTGCTAATTTTATGCTTTTTAAACTAAGATATTTAAAAAGCATATAAATATATGTTAGCATCTCAAAGAGGTACACATTACACAATGAGTTTAACCATCAAATATGAGACTATGAAGAAGCTTGTAAAAATAGCAGAGTAGTACTGGAGCTTGCTTCTATTTCATCTTTTTTTAATTCAAAAATGAGTTTGAATGGCTTAGATTAGATTTCATAAACATGACTGGTTCTGAAACTAACAAAAACCATTACCAAGAAAACAAGTATAAGTTGTCAATAAACTCCAATACCCATTTTTATTTTTCTCGTGCAAAATAACAACCAAACAATTCTCTCCATTCTAACAAAACTGTTAAAGGGTACTTCACAAATACAAATTTTAAACCATGTTGGACTTGACAATTTAACATAAACTCAATTAGTCAACTATATAGCACAACATGTAACAAACTCAACTCTCTGAGGCATTTTGTCAAACATCAAGCAGATAAATTTGGACAACATAAAAGGATTAAAGACCAGAAAAGAAAAACCCATTTCCATTAAATGAATAAAAACACAAAAATCATAACAAATCCAGCCATGGAAATAATGAAAAAGCAAAAGAGAGAGAGACCAGCTAGAGAGAAAGACCAAAGAAACTCACAGTCGCTGGTGCGAAGGGGAGGCGAAGGGTCGCTGGAAGTGTCGCGAACTGAAGCGTCGCCAATGATCGACGACCTGATGCGTTGCCAACAGCGAGCCCAAGCGTCGCGATCGGCGAGCCTAGGCGTCGCGATCGCGAGCCTAGGCGTCGCCATCGAGAGCCCAGGCGTCGCGATCGCGAGCCCAAGCGTCGCCATCGCAAGCCCAAGCGTCGCGACCGGCGAGCCCAAGCGTCGCCATCGCAAGCCCAGGCGTTGCGATGGCGAGCCCAGGAGGTTTGGGAGCTGATCTCTTTTTTTTTTTTTTTTTTTTTATCAGAATGATACTGGGTATTGAAATGTTTTGTGGTTAGCTGGGTATTGAAATTAGGCTTTTAAGTTTTTAGTGACAAATATCAGTTTCCTCACTAAAGAGCCAGGCTTTGTTAAGATTTTTAGAGACGAAATTCATATTTCGTCGCTAAATCATACTTTTAGTAACGAATTGTGATTTTGTCACTAAAAACATATAAGTGCAAAACTATTATTATTTTTAGCGATGAATATTTTTCGTCGCTAATTCTTCTTTATAGCGACGAAAGGATTTTTGTCACTAATACTATCCACAACAATACCTATAGTGACGAAATATTTCGTCATTAAAATTTTCAACTTTTAGTGATGAAATATTTCGTCGCTATAGATTAATTAAACTCGCACCAAAGTTTCTCTCTACTGGCGCCCATTTTTTAGATCACAATAGCGACGAAATTCATTTTTTGTCCCTAAAAGTTGAAATTTTTTTCATTATTAGTGACGAAATGCATATTTCGTCACTAAAGCTGTATTTTTAGCGACGAAAGATATTTCCTCACTAATTTTCGTCACTAAAAATACATTTTGTTGTAGTGAATTAAGGCCCATTAATATTTTAATTGAAGAAAAGTTTGATTTTCTAAGACCTTAATTATAATAGAGTGAAAATTGAAAGAATAATATTTTAATCAATTAGCTATAAAAATTGCTAGAATTTCATGATACAACAATGGAAACAATAATGCCATAATGACGCAATAATATCACAATTTAACCTCCAAATTTTAATTGAGCTAAAATGTTAGGATTGCATTCAATGATTAATTTGTGTAGTTGATTCGAGGTCAGCTGGGCCTCCAAGAATTTGGAAAGGGAAAACAGGGAGAAAGACAAAGGAAAGACTGAAATTGAGATTGTATTTACTTAGTTTCTCAGTGTACAATAGCCTTCTTTTTATACATCATCTACTAGCTGTCAATGCCACCTCAATTCTCTAACTAACCCTAACCATCCTGTACTTCCACTAACTAACCCATATCCAACTAACGCGTCCATATCCAACTAACTCATTACACTATAAGTCTGATATAGGCATGTGAGGTATAAGCACTTGATATGCACTTATGCTACTATTACAATACAACACAAAAAACCATCCCTAACAATGCCCTCCCCATTAGAGCACCTTGCCCACAAGGTGAGGGAACCTCTGTTGCATAACATACAAGCACTCCCAAGTAGCATCTTCAGTACTTTCACCTTGCCATTGAACCAGAACTTGAGTGATGGTCCTAGTGCGTAGTTGATGAGTCCTTTCTTGAAGCCACGGGTTCTGAGATAACAACCCCTTCCATATCAGTAGGTGGTAAGGTGGGAATAAAAACCACATGCTGCCCAAGCTTAGCCTTCAGGTAGGACACATGAAAAGTAGGGTGGATCTTAAAATTTGGAGGCAAGTCCAACCTATAAGACACCTCTCCCACCTTTTGCAAGATTTGAAATGGCCCATAATATTTAGGAGATAGTTTCTTCACGTGGTGGTGCTTGAGAGACTTTTGCTTGTAAGCTTGAAGATGAAGGAACATCCAATCACCCACAGCAAAACTCCTCTCAGACTTGTGCTTGTCATAATACATTTTCATCCTGTCCTGGGCAGCTGTCGAGTTCTGCTTTAACAAGGAAGTCAGTTGCTGTCTAGACTTCAAATGAGTATCCACACCTTCAACCTTTGTTGTGCCAGGAATATAATCAAAAGGAGTAAACTTGAGTGAGGTATGGAAATAAGTATTAAACCAAAACTTAGCAAGGGGCAACCACTCAACCCAGGTAGCTGGTTTGTCAGCTGTAAAAGCTCTCAAATAATGCTCAAGACTCTTGTTCACCAACTCTATTTAGCCATCTGTTTGGGGGTGATAGGCTGAAGACATGGCTAATTGGATGCCTTGAATCTTCATCAACTCTTGCCAAAAGTGAGAAGTAAATATAGGATCCCTATCACTAACAATTGATGAGGGCATTCCATGTAACTTACACACATTTTGCATATAAAGAGTTTCTATCTTAGAAGCAGTGTATGGATGAGACAAGGCAACAAAATGAACAAACTTTGTAAACATGTCCACCATTACCATAACCACCTCCTTCATCTGAGATTTTGGAAGGCCTTCAACAAAATCCATGCTCACAGCCACCTAAGGTCTCTCTGGTATAGGCAAGGGTTGAAGCAGGCCTGCTGGGTTACAAGTTTCATGCTTGAGCCTCTGACAGGTATCACATTCCTTGACATACATCTTAATATCTGCCCTTAATCCAGGCCAGCGGAAGTGTCTCTGGACCCGATGCAATGTTTTAAGGAAACCAGAATGACCCCTCCAAGGTCCATCATGAACTTGCTGCAAAATAGCTGTCTTTAATGAAGCACAAGTGCCTAAACATATTCTGCCTTTGTATAACAGCAAACCATTCTACATAGTGAAGCCTTTAGGACCTTCTTTCCCAGCTTGAAAAGCATTTAACACACTCTTAATGGAATGATCATCAACATAGCTAGCTTTAAGTTGAGCCAACCAATCAGGGGTAGGAAAAGAAATCATGCACAAAACACCCTTCTGCAAAGAAACCTTAACAGTAGAAACCTGTCTGGACAAAGGTTCTGTCACCACATTCTCTTTACCCTTTTTATATTCCACAATAAAAGCATATCCTAGCAATTTGGTGATCCATTTTTGTTGAGCCGGAGTACCAATTTTTTATTCCAGAATGTACTTAAGGCTTTGCTGGTCTGTCCTCACTAAAAAAGGCTTCCCAACTAAGTATGGCCTCCACTTCTGTACAACAGTCACCAAAGCCAGCAATTCCCTCTCATAGGTTGATAAAGCTAAACTCGTCCCCTCAAGAGCTTGGTTGTGGAAAGTTATAACTTTTCCTTCCTGCATTAGTATAGCACCTAATCCAACTCCTAAAGCATCAAACTCCACCACAAACATCTTATCAAAGTCTGGAAGAGCTAAAACAAGTGGACTAGACATAGCTGATTTGAGATTTTGGAAAGCCACATTAGCTTCATCAGTCCAAGTAAAAAAATCCTTCCTTAGAAGAGCAGTTAATGGGGCTGCAATCTACCCATACCCTTGAACAAATTTCCTGTAATACCCAGTGAGACCTAAGAACCCCCTCAAAGCCTTAACATCCTTAGGAGTAGGCCATTGTTGCATTGCCATAGTTTTTTTAGGATTTGTCTTTACTCCTTCACCAGAAATTAGATGCCCCAAATACTCAACCTCACCACAAGCAAAAACACACTTGGACTTCTTAGCAAATAATTATTCCTTAGCTAACACTTCCAATACAGCTCTCATGTGAGAAACATGATTAACCAAGGATTTACTATAAACCAAAATATCATCAAAAAAGACTAGAACAAACCTTCTAAGAAAGGGTTTAAACACTTGATTCATTAGGGACTGAAATGTAGAAGGTGCATTAGTGAGGCCAAAAGGCATAACCAAAAATTCATAATGCCCCTCATGAGTCCTAAAAGCGGTTTTAAGAATGTCCTCCTCACACATCCTAATTTGGCGATATCCAAACCATAAATCAAGTTTTGAAAATATGCAAGCACCATTCAATTCATCAAGCAATTCATCAATAACAAGTATAGGAAATTTGATCTTGACAGTATTCAAATTAAGGGCCTTGTAGTCAATGCACATATGCCAGGACCCATCTGCCTTCCTTACCAATAAAACAAGGGAAGCAAAGGGACTACAACTATTCCTAATAGAACCAACAGCCAATAATTCCTTAACTATTTTCTCTATTTCATTCTTTTGGCAAAAGGGTACTTGTAGGGTCTTTAGCAAACTGGCTAAGCACCCTTCTTAAGAGTAATGTGATGTTCATGCCCTCTTGAAGGAGGTAACCATACTGGAGTGTCAAAGACCTAAGCAAATTCTTGAAGTAAATCCACCACTGCTGCAGGTAAAGTAGCCTGCCCATCAGCTGAGGAGGGAGTTAAGATGTGAACCAACAACCCTTTCTTAATTGGAGCCTTAAAGAATCGATCCCCCATCAAGAAGATGTGAACCAGAATGCTTCAGTCCTTGCAGCAGAACCTTGTGCCCGTTATGACAAAACTCCATAGTCAAAAACTAAAAATTCTATTGAATATTACCAAGTATGGTAAGCCACTGAGTACCCAAAATGACATCACACCCCCCAAGTGGCAAGACATGAAATTGAATAGAAAATTCCTCCCCTTGAAGGCGTATTGGTACTTGATCACAAAACCCTTGAGATTTCACCATTGCACCATTAGCTACCTTAACATCTAAAGTTTAAGATTCGTCAACCAGCAATTGCAAGCTAGAAACCAATGCAGCATCAATGAAATTATGTGTGCTGCTTGTGTCTAACAAAACTACCAAACTAACTCCATTGATTTTACCCTTAATCCTCATAGTACCAGGCGTGGGAGTACCAATTAAAGCATATAGAGTTATCTCAACTTCCTTAGCAGCAAAACTAGCCTTCTGCCCTTCATTAATTGGACTCACAACTTCTTCTTCTAACTTAGTAATGTTAACCCCGAACTGTGAATTAGGCACCAACTCAATACCTTCAAGAAGGAACAATTTGACACTTCTACATTTATGACCAAGACCCCATTTGTCATCACAGTTATAACACAAGCCTTTTTCTTCCTTTCTTCCATTTAGGCAGGGGAAATTCTTTTAATTTGGATTCTAGGCTTAGATTCTACAGAAGTATTAACCTTAGGAATACCCAAGATAGATGGCTTACCTATTTCTTGTTGAATTTTTGAACTCCTTTTGCAACTTATCAAGTACTCCTCTTGAATTTTAGCCAACCCAAAGGTTGCATTCAATGATTGTGGAGACAGCATCCTCACTAGCAAGCATATCTCATCCTTCAAGCCACTTAGGAAACAGCTCAACTTGTGCATTGGAGATAAGCCCTTGATTCTATTGGATAAAGCTTTAAAATCTGCCTTGTAAACTGCTATTGTTGTAGTCTGCCTCAACTTAGTAAGGGCCTTCATAGGATCATCATATGATGTGGAACCAAACCTTACATGTAAGGCCTATATCATACCCTTCCAATTAAAGAAAACACCAGCTTCCTCTACATCTTGAAACCACACAAGAACTTCTTACTCCATATGGAATGAGGCCACCATGAGTCTATCCGTGGCTGGAATTTGGTAATACCCAAAATATTGATTAGCCTTGTACACCCAACTAGCAGGATCCTCACCTGAAAAATGTGGAAAATCAAGCTTGACAGGCTTTGCTAAGGACATTGTAGAAGAATGGTGAATTGGGGACGAGGGTTCTCGCGAGGATTGTTGCCTAGGTTCATCAGTACCCAACTTCTGAGGGATTGCAATAAGATGTTGGTTCATCTCATTCATAGTCCTTGTACGAATCTCTTGAATTTTTTGGAAATTCTCTTGGTCTTTTTGGATTTCTTGAATATTCTTGCTATGGTGGTCTGAGGTAGCGCGAAGGGAAGCAATGACTTCATTAGTGGCCGCCATGGCAGCAATTGATCGTGTCTTAACCATCAGGTCACAAAGTCACGGCTCTGATACCAATTGTTAGGATTGCATTCAATGATTAATTTGTGTAGCTGATTCGAGGTCAGCTAGGCCTCCAAGAATTTGGAAAGGGAAAAGAGGGAGAAAGACAAAGGAAAGACTGAAATTGAGATTGTATTTACTTAGTTTCTCAGTGTACAATAGCCTCCCTTTTATACATCATCTACCAGCTGTCAATGCCACCTCAATTCTCTAACTAACCCTAACCATCCTATACTTCCACTAACTAACCCATATCCAACTAACGCATCCATATCCAACTAACTCATTACACTACAAGTCTGATATAGGCATGTGAGGTATAAGCACCTGATATGCACTTATGCTACTATTACAATACAACACATAGAACCATGCCTAACATAAAAACAGCGAAAACACCAAATATACTAAATCCTTACCAATATAAGCATCATACATACAGAAAACCCAAAATCTAAATTAGCACATAATATAAAAAAAAACCATCCTAACCACATTACAATGCTACATTAGTAAAAATGAATACATAAAATATAAACAAAATATTAAAGATGAATATAATATTTTGGAAGTTAACATACTTCTCAAAAAGAGAACTAAAAATATTGTGAGTGAAATTATGGAAGTTTGATTTTTAAGTCCAAAGAAAATGGGGATTTATATTAGACAAATGTGGAGACAAATAATCATATTACTCAATATTCATTGAATTTGACTCTTGCAATTCTGCATTGAAGTTAGTCTTATGCATAAAATTAAAAAGTTTTCTTAACTCCTATCTTTCCCATGACTTTTTAGGTCCATTCGTATCTATCCAAAGCATTTCAAATTATAAATATATACAAATTCTTTTAATTTTATTAATGCATTGAAATAAATGCATCTGTCATTACTTAATAGTTTGATATAAATGCTAAATTTAGATGAGGTGGAAGCCCAAATGAAAAAAAAAAATGCCATATAATAGAAGAACCTTATACTCTTGCAAATGAGGTCTTTGCTTTTATATATATATACCCCTAAATTTTAACCAATAGGTTTATTCTTTTTCTTTATAATAGTATTAATTAAGCCCAATTATTAGTGAATAAATAAAATAACATTTTTTATCAAATGAAAAATAAGAGAGCGAGAGAGATGCTATGTCCATAACATTTTTCACAATTCTTTCACAATAAATTCTAAGTGGTAGGTTGTTATAGGCTATTATTGATGACAAAAAATTAATTTCATTGATGGGTTAAAACTAAAACCAGTAACAACTTATTACCTATGATTTGTTGTGAAAATATTGTGAATGTAACACTTCTAAAAAAAAAAAAAAACAATACACAAAAATTCACAACATTTTTTGTAAGTTGAGTTCATAAACTTTTATTAGTTTTTATCTGTCCATTACTAATATTACTTTTTTATTTATCATTATCAATATGTCACATCAACATGTGTGAAAAGTTGTCAAATTTTGTCCATAGATTTTGTAATGAAAAAACAAATCTAGTTAATTAGTTGTAATTTTACATATAAAACAAAATAATAGAGTTTAAGTAATATTAATTTTTAGTAAAAAAATTAGATTTGAATATATAAAATGACTCAATTTCAGTTTTCGTCTTAGGCCCCTAAATGTATTAAGTCGCCCTAGCAAGATACAGAAGGTCCAGACATGCTTTGTGAGATTAAATCAAATGAAAAATGCTATGATCCCTTTGTTGGTTTCCATTGGTCCTTATTACCATCATGGCTCACCTGGGCTCTAGCTTGTGGAGAAGCACAAAATTCCAATGACACTGCAATATGTCAAGGACAGTGGAAAAGGTATTGACGTTTTATACAACAAAGTAGTTGAGATGGTTGACAATGCAAGAGAATGCTATGCTGAGGGATCAACACAAGAGTTTGACGATGAGGCATTTGCTCGAATGATGTTTCTTGATGATTGCTTCATTTTACAATTCATGTACTGCATTGCGAAAGACAAGCGCGAAGATAGGGGGATGAACAGTCACACTATAGCGTTGGTGCACCAAGACATGTTCATGCTAGAGATTCAACTCCCCTTCCTAGTCCTCAAGGCATTGATGAGCTTGTGGTTCAGAGAAGATGAAGAGAGAGATATTGTCAACATTTTCATCAAGCATACTCGGGCACTTCCTCCTCTAGGCACTTTGTGGCAGGAAAGGCTTTGTGGTTATTCCAATAAGCATTTGGGGACTTGAAGCACCCCAGCCAGAGCCACAAAGTATGAAGATCAACTTATTCAACTTCTTGAACTTACTCATGTGAACCTCATTGACGTCCCAGCTACTCTAGAAGGTGGACCTCATTCAAGCAGTTACTGCTACTCTTATCATTCAGCCAATGAGCTTAGGGTAGCAGGAGTACACTTCAAGCCTGGTAAGTCTAATCCTATTACAGTTACAGATGCGTTATTTGAATCAACCTTCTTTGGTGGTCAACTCACTCTTACTCTCCAATCATCGTAGATGACTCTACCAAGTCCATTCTATTAAACTTGGTAGCTTATGAAACATGCATTGATGCCCCTGATGATTTTGCAGTCACCTCTTCAATATGCTTCATGCATTCACGCATTCCTCGTGAAAAAGACGTGACGTTGCTGCGATCCAGGCCAATGAAGAGCTAGTTGCGTCTAGGCCTGACAATATCGTTGAGAAGGATCAGTCCGAATCTAACTATGGTCCCTGGATGGTTGTCACGAGGAAAAGGAGTGTGAGAAAGGGACGACCAAATGGGCTGACCAAACTAAACCAAATGAGTCAGCAAAGAAAAAAGGGTATTCCTGACTTTTCGCAAGAACATTATTATAAGGTAGTGGGAGCTGGAAAAGACCTTGTAAGGCCACATCCTATTGACTCAGCAGACCCTATAGCTAAAACCACACGTCTTGGTGTAGCCACACGCCCTGTTGCAGCCCAAATTCCACACAAAGATCTCGAAATGGAAACCGAGTGTATGGTGGAGAATGGCTTAGAAATTTCGGGCAGTGACATGCTACAGGAGATGTGACAAGGTGATGGGAATAAAATTAAAATTTCAGCCAAGACCAAATCGAAAGGCAGTAATCGATTAGGGGTTAAAAATTCAAAAATGTTGAAGGGTCTAGACTTCAAAAACGCCCGTTGTTCAACTTTGGGCATAAGAGTGACTCCTCACAAAACTGTGATACACAGGGAGGCAAAAATCAAGCCGAGAATGGAGGGGTTTTTGAGCGGGCTGACCTCATGGCCATGAACAGGATGGGCTATATGGTATAGGGGCAGAGTAGTGGCGATACCGGACGAGGTAATAGCTTAAATCCGAGCGGGGCCGACAAAAACTCCAGGATGGTTTGAGGAAGAGCTGGGGTTAGCGTGGAAGCTCCTCTTTCCCTTAACTCCAACAAGCATCCGAACTGGTGAGCTTCCTTTGGATCACAGAGCATGGAATCTCCCATGGTGGAAATTTCTCACGGACATTTTGGAGATTTCTTGGAAGGCGGCAGAGGAGCTGAACAGGCAACGACGGCCATCGGTCGTGCCCCATTGGGATGAATCCGGATGGCTTATTCAAGAAAGGAAATTAGTGGACTTCCGGGGGATGGCTATGGCTCACATGGGGAACCACCCAACTTTGAAACTGATCCAGCTCATGGCTCTAGTACAGAGATGCAACGTTCTACTCTGCTGTAAGGAGGAGATTGTGGATATCCTGAAGCACATGATAGTGTGCAAGCCGAAGTGGACAGCTTCCAAAAGCCTTTTGAGGAGGATGGGATGGAGTATGGTGGAGGCAGCGACAATGAATGCTAATCCACCTGAAATTGAGGAACCTCTAAGTCATTTTGTCAAAATGAATATCTTATTATGGAATTGTAGAGGAGCTCTTAATGCTGATTTCAAAAGAAGAATTTTTGAAATGACTATTAATCATCGTCCTTCTGTTTTGGTGGTGACAAAGATGAGGGTCGGTGGAGCTAGAGCTGAAAAAATTATTGAAGGCTTGCCGTTCGATGGGTACATTACTACGGATACTATTGGTTATGCTGGGGGACTATGGATACTCTGGAAAACAGAGGATGTGGATGTTGCCTCTCTATTTACCACTG
Source organism: Castanopsis chinensis (assembly GCA_032878915.1). Taxonomy (NCBI): domain Eukaryota; kingdom Viridiplantae; phylum Streptophyta; class Magnoliopsida; order Fagales; family Fagaceae; genus Castanopsis; species Castanopsis chinensis. Next base: position 12,643,715 of record JAVQMG010000109.1, read on the forward strand.
AGCAGGAAATTCATGCTTCTATTAAGGTACGGTCTTCTAATTTAACCTGGCTTATGTTTGCAATATATGCTAGTCCTAGGTTAGTAGAAAGAAGAATTTTATGGGAAAACTTAAGAATTGTGGCCGGTCTCCATAATTTACCTTGGCTTATGCTAGGATACTTCAATGAAGTTTTGTGTGGAGAGGATAAGTTTGGGGGGAATCAAGTGAATTTAACAGAGCTCTTGAGTTCAAGGGCTGTTTAGATGAATGTAACATGATAGATTTGGGTTTTGCGGGGGCCTAAATACACGTGGACGAATCGTAGACCCCTCTCAAACCTCATTTTGGAAAGAATAGATAGATGCTTTGCGAATTCAATGTGAAGGCTTCTTTACTCAGAAGCTGTAGTACCCCATTTACCTAGAACCTTTTCGGACCATCATCCAGTGCTTATTGAATTATGTAAGGCTAGTGTAAATCATTCTAGTAAGCCTTTCCAGTTCCAAACGATGTGGCTGCTTCATGCGGACTTTCCTAGGGTTGTTCAACAAGCTTGGTTCGAGGATAGAACATTACAAACAGCAACGTTTGATTTTATGGATAAAGCAAAGAAATGGAATGTGGAAGTTTTTGGAAATCTCTTTGCAAAAAAAAGGAGAGTATTGGCAAGGCTGAATGGTGTGCAAAAAGCCCTTGCTGATAATCCACGTAATTTTCTATTAGACCTTGAGAAGCAATTTGAGTCAGAATATTCTTTTGTTCTTATGCAAGAAAAGGAATTTTGGGCCCTTAAATCCAGGCTTAATACAGCCAATTTTGGAGATTGAAACACATCCTTTTTTCATGTCTCCACAGTTGTGAGACGCCATAGAAATAAAATAAGATGTATTAAGGACACTGTAGGTAATTGGGTTACAGAGGAAAATGAGATAAAAGAGTATATCAGGAATGGGTTTAAAAATTTGTATACCACAGAGCTGGAGGGGTTAGCCATGGTCTCGGATGTCTCTAATTTCACTTGATACTTTCTAAAAATGGAAGATAGAGCCAAGATTGACTGTGATGTATCTATTGAGGAGATTAAATCAGGACTTTGGGCTCTTAAGCCTTTTAAGGCTCTTGGACCCGATGGACTTCATGCAGGGTTCTACCAACATTTTTGGTTAGAGGTTAGGAGCTTTGTTTGTGAGAAGATTAAGAAAATTTTTGCATGTGGAGTGATGCCAAGCTATCTAAATGAGATGTTGATATCCTTGATCCCTAAATGTCAAAACCCTGAATCACTAGGCAACTACAGGCCTATCAGTTTATGCAACTCAGTTTATAAAGTGGTATCTAAGGTCATTATGGCCCGTATTAGACCTTATCTGAGCAATTTGATCTCGCCTGTGTGGACTGCCTTTGTGCCTGGCCGAAGAGGTACCGATAATGTCATTATTGCCAAAGAACTCTTCCATGCTTTGGATAATAAAAAGGGAAGAGCAGGCTTTATGGCTATAAAGCTGGATTTAGAAAAAGCCTATGACAGATTGGAATGGAGTTTCATCAATAGAGTGTTGCAAGCGTTTAAGTTTCCCCCAAAAATCCTTAAGATTATAATGAGCTGCATTACAACCCCTAAAACAGCCATTTTGGTCAATGGGGGTGCCTTAGAGCTTTTTGAGCCAACGAGGGGTATTAGACAGGGAGACCCCTTATCCCCGTACATTTTTATCTTGTGCATGGAGTACTTAGGACATCTCATCAAGCAGAAGTGTGTGGATGGATCATGGATCCCGTTGAAGGCCTCTAAGGAGAATTTGGGTTTCTCTCACCTCCTTTTCGCGGATGATATAATCCTTTTTTCCAAAGTTGATTCTGCTGCCTGTGAAACAATTTTGCACGTGCTTAAAAAATTTTGTGTTGAATCCGGGCAGAAAATCAGCACAGAAAAGTCCTGTATTTACTTCTCTCCAAATGTATGTGAAAGTATAAAGGAGGAAGTTTGTGATAAATTGGGCATCCGGGAGACCCATGACATTGGGAAGTATCGTGGGTTCCCGTTGAGACATAAAGGGGCAGCGAGGAATCCGTACAAGTTTATTGTGGAAAAGGCCATGAACAAACTAGCGGGGTGGAAGGCTAAATACCTTTCCTTTCCTGGTCAAACGATTTTGATCAAATTTGTAATGTCTGCAATCCCAAATTATGTGATGCAAGGGGTGGCTTTACCAGTCCATATATGTGAAAAATTAGATAAAGTTAATCGGGATTTTCTATAGGGCTCCACCAATGAGAAAAGGAGGATGCACATGGTGGGGTGGAATAAGATTGTGAAGTCCAAAGATGAAGGGGAATTAGCGATCCAGGCAGCCGGGGCGAAAAACATAGCGTTGCTTTCAAAGTTGAATTGGAGGATGTACCATGAACAAAATGCTCCCTGGACAAAGGTGTTACTTAAAAAGTATTGTTCATCATCGAGAATGAGGTCTAGAAACCAGGCAATATTACCTTCATCACCAATTGGAAAGCTATCAGCTTGGGGTTTCCCATATTCAAGAAAGGGATTTGTTGGGGAATTGGTAATGGCCATGGGGTGAGTGCTTGGTTGGATAGTTAGATTAATGGTGAATCCCTTCGAAGCATGATTGAAGGACCCTTACGGCAAGGAGATCAAGGGCTGACAGTGGCTGATTTGTGCCATGATTATGAATGGAAATGGGATCTCTTACCCTTTGAGTTGTCGAAATCAATCAAAAATAAGGTTAAAGCTATGCCAATGCAGCTATATGGAAATAGGAAAGATTATATTATGTAGAAGTACTCTAAAGATGGAGATTTCTCCACAAATTCGGCCTACCAGCTAGCTAATAAAGATATCATAGCTGGAAATAAGTTTCAAGAGCAGTGGCTTTGGAAACTTGACATTTTGCCTAAGATTATAAGCTTCCTGTGGCTTTGTGTGCATGATAGTATACTTGTTAAAAGTGTGTTGGTAGCTGGGGGTATTAATTGTGGAGGGATTTGTCCACTGTGTAATCAGGATGAGGAAACCATAATTCATCTCCTTCGTGACTGTGTTGCTCGTGACCTGTGGTGTAAATTAGGAGTTCCTACCTCACATAAAAATTTCTTTAATGAAAGATTTGAGGCTTGGATTAGAATAAATTGTTTAAGTACAGTTAGGCATAACACAGCCGTTCCTTGGAGCACTTTATTCTTATTTGCTGTTTGGTGGTTGTAGAAGAATAGAAATAATGTGGTATTTAAAAACTCCATTCCAAATCCTAGGTTGGATAAGATTGCATTGCTCATGCTAGGGAGTATTTTTTCTGTGTAAGTAAAAGTCGTCGTGTCTTGAATAGGGCTGTTACTCCAGTTTGTTGGGCTAAGCCGTTGGATGGTTGGCTTAAGCTCAATACTGATGGAGATTCATGGGGAAATCTGGGTAAGGCCGGCGGTGGAGGGCTTATAAGGGACTGTCATGGAGGTTGGGTTAAGGGCTTTTCAAGATCAATTGGCCACACTTCTAGTGTTATGGCTGAGTGGTGGGCATTGCGTGATGGTCTGACTTTGGCCACTCAATTGGGAATAAATCATCTAGAGGTGGAGCTTGATGCCAAGATGATTGTGGAGATGCTTAATAGTGCTGAATGTCCTAACAGAAGCTTTGTTCCTTTGCTATGTGATTGCAGATCTCTCATGGCCAGGTTCAGGTAGGTCCAGGTGGGGCATGTTTTTAGAGAAGCAAATAAGTGCACTGATTTTTTTGGCAAAAAGGGGCTGTTCTATGATGGAAAATTTTGTTGTTTTTGATGCTTCTCCATCAATTGAGCTAAATGTGTTATTAGATGCTGACATGAATGGTTTGTACTATTATAGGCAATCTACCAATACTTTGGCCTCTGTGGCCAGTGTGTAGTTTGTTGTTTTGTTTTGTTTTGTTTATATATGCACCTGTTTAACCAAAAAAAAACTTACTTTTTTGGTTCCTCTCGAGGTTGATCTTCTTTGTCCCTTTAACTTTTTTGGCCCTCTCGAGTCCGAGTTACTTCGCCGCTCTAGAGAGGTGCAATGAAGTTTGAAGTTAATGTCAAGCAAAGCATCAAATAATAGTTTATTATTTTGGCTAATACCGGGGGAAGGCATATTCAAAGACACATCACACGAACTACAAAACTAGTTTTCCAAGCTGAGGGTGGGTGAAAATAAATCTTCTGTACTATTTTTTATATTACACTTTATGTTTCACCAATCACAACTTGTTATATATTTGTTTAATTTTCTTTATAAAATAGTTAAAGTTAAAAAATACAAATAAATAAACACATGAAAAGTTGTGAGATAAAAAGTGAAACAGAGATGTTGTAGGTTGGGCATTTTCAAAACTCGGTCTAAAAGTGTAATTGCCTTGGCCATAATATTGTTTCAGTGTTGATGTGCATTCCATACCTACAATGTTTATGATTTCAAATTCTCACCCCTTTTTATATATATATATATATATATCTACTTTTAAAATGTGAAATGAATTATATGTACAAATGATTTATATCAAGAAATGTGTGAAATCAATATCCATAAACTCCACTAATTGGGCTACCCTCTCTAGTTTGAGAAGTTGGGTCAAATATATGAAATAAGGGCATATGTTTGCTAATGTGTAGAGGTGGTCATTTCCTACTACAATAGCAACACAAGCCTTCAACTAAAAACACACAGAAGTTTCATTAGAGTATTCACATCAGTCTTTCAATGTAATTTTAGCTCAATTGATCACACACACACACAAATGTACTTTTTATATTTTAGCAAATTTTAATATTTAACATTTATTTCTTTGTTAGATAGCAACTTGTACTTTTGCACAAAAAAAATTCAACATTAGTGATAATGAGATAAACTTACATTCTTACATAGGTAAATGGGGTGGTCATTTTGTCTTTTGCGCTAAATATTATGAATGGTCATTTGATATGAAAATAAGAAAAAAATGGACAATTGGCGCAAAAATTAGACTACAATTAGAAACTAATTTAGACTTGATTTGGATTATATTGTGTTTTGACTTTATTATATTATATGCTATTTAGGTATTATTTTTTCTTTCTCTAATCTCTTCCACCCTTTCCCCCATTTTTGGCCAAAAGTTCTTTCTTTAGCTTTAATTCTCTCTTACAAATACCATTTATGGATCAATTCAAAAATTCACCATTCACATGTTATTCTGAATCACATTTATTAAATTACAATCTAAAACACAAAGTTTAGTTCCCCTTTTTTAGCTTTACCACATTTTCTTACACCAATGAAACACAAGAAAAATTTATGGCTTTGCTGAGAAAGAGAGAGAGAACATTTTTTACTGTTGAGGACTTTGTGGACAGGCTTTCTTTGCCGAAGACTTACAATCTCCTAATTCAAATGACTTCGACTTGAATGATTGATTCGGAGGAAGATGAGTTGTGGTGGTTGTGAATCTTCTTAATCAGTGTGGGAACCATTGATCATAGGGTGCCGAATTGAAGGACCATATTGGGTTTTTGCAGACTCCCTTGAACACTATGTCGACTTGAATACCAAATAGGAGCTCAAGTTCCACGTTGAATTAATCTTCTTGACTTACCATGAGAGAGAGAGAGAGAGAGAGAGAGAGAGATGTTGGGGGAAATTATTACAAAATGAGATAATGGCATGTATTGATTTAACTTAGAGCTAGGCCTATTGACAGTGAAACTTTTTTTTTTCTTTTTTTGAGAAACTATTCACAGTTAAACTTAGAATGCCCATGTTGATACTTTTTTGGTTAATTGTTTTTTTTTTTTTTTTTTTTTTTTTTTTTAATTCTGGATTAAAAGCTGTCATTATTGTGATTTGAGCCAACATGTTATATACAACAACCAATGATCATATTGATGGCTATAAACATTTTCTTTTTGATACTTTGTAAAGGGGGAAAAAAAATTAAAATCATATTTCAAGGAAAATGTAGATGTCTAAAGGGTCCAAATGTTCTGCGATACTCTCTTAGGGCAAGGCACGTACTTCCCAAATCAAGTCTAAGCCCAAGTGATGTGCTAATTATTACTACTAACTTATTATTAACCCTTTATCTTCTGTGGCTTTACTCTGGTGCTCATGCAGAATATTTGCGATTGTGCCTTGTGCTACCAGTTTTTTCATCGATCAATTGAAATAGGTATAAAGTGGCCCCAGAACATCAATTAGTATTGAAAAAGATGTATTTGAACTTTACCTGTCATATTCTCATTTTGTTATTCTTTTCTTTATAGTGAAGAAACAACCCCCCCCCCCCCCTTGAATTTATAAAATAAAAGAGAAGTATATAATATTTTATGACTTTTTTGAATTTGGGCTTAAGAAAATTGTTCTTTCCCCCCTCTATCCACTCAAAATATAACCTTGATCTCTTTAACCAAAAAAAAATTAACCAAACCAACCTTCAAGAAAAAGTAGCCCAAACAACATAAAAAGTAAAGCCCAAATAAACAAGAAAATAGCCCTTAAAAATTTTATTAGATATGAATTGATCAGATCTTCGAATCAATAGTTCAATTTTAGCCCTATTCATTTTAAAGAAAAAATTTCCTAAAACAAATACAAATACTAGTCGAACAAAGAGAGAGTGTGTGTGATTTTTCCCTCTTTGATCCACTCATGACACTGCCGCCGTTTTTGCTTCATTAGTGAGACTGTGTGTCCAATCTCCTATCTACTAAATTGCTCTGACTCTAGTTTTTATCCTCTCTTTTTTGGCTGAGTTGCTCTCTCTTTCTTTTTGTGTCATTTAATTTCTTATTGTGTAATCTCTTTCTCTGAATGGCATTATCACTGCTTCACTTTATTTGACTTTGAAATGAGTTGGTTTTTTTAATAGTTATAAAGTGGTGTATAATGTGTTTTGGGAGTTGCTCTATTGCAACTGAACAATTAATTTAGTTGAGATGTTTTGTCTTTTTGTTCAGTGGAATGGTTACTGTTATGTTTAGGAATTAGAAGATAGTAAGATTAAAAATGCCACACCCGAGCGAATCATGAGTCATGACACACTACACATTGTTCAATGGTTGATACTTTGCTCTATTGCAAATTATAATTTATGGTTAACAATTGTCATACTTGGTTTGAAATAATTATTTTAGTTATGATGATTTTGAGATTTAAAATAATGCTATATTTCTTTTTGATGTATAATTGTTTCGTAATTTATTAAAAAATAGCTACTCATGTCTTTTCCTTTGTTATACGAAATAGATGCTAGTTTGAATTTTCAAAAAAAAAAAAAAATGTTTTTATACTTCGCCCGCCCTTGATAGAAACTCCTGGCTCGGTCCCTACTAGGATGCAACATGATAAAAACATGAAAACTAATTTATAATAGTATGTTTTTTTTAGTATATTTTTGTTTGCTCCAATAGAAAAGGGCCGTGATTAAAAAATAGGCCCAGCATCTTATAGAGCCTAACTGGCCCAGTCTGTTCCTCAATAGTCAAAACTCTCAGAGTTCCCTCTTCAAGAATCAGTGATTCACGACAGAATGAGAGAGGGAATCAGAGGCAGCTGGGTCTCCTCAGCCATGAAAGCCTGAGATTAATGGCCTCTCTCTTCGCCAATGCCGGTTACAAGCTCCGCTCATCTAAACTACGCTGTTCAGTGATCGGTCTATAAGTTACACGTACAACGCATTGAAACTATCACTATAATTAGGTGGTCAATGTTACTATGTGTTTTCTGTTTCGTTTTCAATTGCATCATCATACCCTACCATATCTTGTTGATTATAAAATTATATGGTACACTTGGTAGTATTAATTGCAAGCACTTTACGCGTTGAATTAGATGTCCCATTTGAGATCAGCATCTCTTTCTGTGCAGAGTTGCAATCAGCACATTCTTCGTTATAAAATTCTGTTTACAGAAATAATTTAATCGAAATATGGTAGAACTTTGAATGGTGCTTAATTTGAGAAGATTATTCGGATTGAATCAAGAGTTTCTTTTCCAACCTATTAAGAGGAACACATACTAGTTCCAGTTTTTAACTGGTCTCGAAGTGGTCTTTATGTCACTAAAATTAGGGATGTGCAAAAAACTGATGAACTAAAAAAACCGGCCAAAACTGACTGAACCGATGCCAAAATTTTGGTTTGGTTTCGGTTTCATTTTTTAAAAACCGAAATTTTCGGTCTCGGTGTTGGATTTTTTACCCCGAAATCGAACCGAACCGAACCGACTGATATATATATATATATATATGTAATTTTAAAACATAACTGGTCAGTGGCTTAGTGGTATGCTCCTTGTGGTTTACCCCTTGTGGTTTGCCTTGCTGATCCCAAGTTCGAGCCTTCGCGTGGGACGTGGGTTTTTTTTAGCTATTTAATTCTTTAAAACCCTAGAGCATAAAAAGATGGAAATACCCCCTCTTATTTACTTCCCTTTTCTTATCTTCGGCCCCCCCCCCCTTCTCCAACTTTATCTTTCAATTTTTTCTGTCTCTTTCTACCTTTCTCTTCATTCTTGCTTCAGTTGACACACACATACACACAGAGCAAAATGGAAGAAGAAGCTTTCTCAAGTTTTCTTCACTCAAATTCTTCAATCTCTCTAACTCTCTCTCTCTCTCTCTCTCTCTCTCTCTCTCTCTCTCTCTCTCTCCGAGTTTCATCTCTTCTCTTCAGATCAATGAAGACCAACTGTAAGAGATCTCTACTTCCATTTTCTTTCGTATATCTTAGATTCTCATATAATTGGTGAGTTTTTCTTGTTTTGTTTCGTTTATACTTTTTTTTTTTTTTTTTTTCAAGTGAATGGTAATTTTGCTTTAGAGTGATCTGTGTGAAAAGTTTTGAACTTGTGGTTTTTATCGATTGTGAGTGTGATTTTATATGCTTTGATTTTTTACTTTATCGTTTGAAAGAGTGTGGTTTTGAAAATCTCAAACCCTCTCTTTGGAAAATTGAAAATCGATCGAAATCGAAATACACCAAAACCGATTGGTTTCCACCCATTTCAGTCAGTTTCAGTTGAGAATTTTATAAACCGAAATATTCGGCTTCGGTTGGCCATACCCATACAAACCGACCAAAACTGAACCGAGCACACCCCTAACTAAAATTGTACAACCCTTATGAGGTTTATGAAATTACATTGCCCCTTGTTTTGAATTGTATGCACACCCTTTATTTTTAATAAATAAGATAAATTTAAACACATAATGTCCATTACAAAATAATTGTTATATGATAATTGTTCTTTAGTACCAATAAGTTTTTGGTGTATAAGAAACTAGAGCCCATATTTTTTTTCAATGATAAGTAATTTTATTAATTGAGCTTAAATTTCAAAATTATTTTAAACTTATTTAGGAAAATTGAAAAAATAATTTTTTTTTTTTAAAAATCATATATTTCCACTTTTACACTTCGTCTAAGTGAAATTCTCTTTTACCCTCTTGTTATTAAACCTAAACAAACACACCACACCATACTAAAATTTTGAAAGTCTCCCTTGACTTTGAGTAAACCACTTAAAAAATCACTAAATATTTCGTACATAACTGAATAAAAAAGCATGCTACATTTATGTGACGAGTCCTTCTAGGACCACATTATTTGACATTGCTTTTTTCATAACTTGATGACTTATGTAGTTGTAATCAAGCCTATACATGTTGCGGTGTGGCCGGTTATGGGGGGAGATTTTGCGCCACACCTATAGGGTGCGGCTTCCCCTTATACTTGGTTGTACGTCACATGTGAAGGGTAGTAACTGGTCTTCACCAGGTTCGGTTGGCTATAGCGGTGCGATGCGGTTAATTCGGTGCAAAAATAAAACAAACAAATAATTTAAAAAAAAAAAACCAAAAGACATTTAGAATCATCAAGCAATCCACATAGAAATATCAAACAACCCGAATATTCAGAAACAAACTAGATAAACATTTTCAAAATATTTCTCTAATACCTATACAAAATTTTGAAACAAATTATCCATCTTTCTAAAAAGCATTGAAAGGAGAAACAAGCATATATTGAGCATTATATAAATTCGCAAACCTGGAAGAAAGCATAGCAAGGAAATGAATAGTAACTAGGTATTAAGCATCAAAACATTCTCTTGAAATATGTAGATAATAATTGTGAAAAAGAGTAGATAGAAGAGGTGAAACCATGGAGAACGGTGGCATCGAGTGGCAGACGACGGTGGTGGCATCGAGTGGCAGACGATGGTGGTGGCAATGGCAACAGCTGAGGGAAGAGAGAGAGAGAGAGAGAGGAGGTAGACGAGAGAGTAAGAGAGAGAAATTAAAAGAGATTCAGATATTTAAACTAGGTTTTAACTAAAATGACGTCATTCTACCTTTTAATAATAAAAACATTCTGACAGTAAATGATGCCGTTTTGAACCTAGTATTAAAATTTATTAGTTCCAAAATGTCATCATTTTAGAGAGCAGATTTTAAAAAAATAAATAAATAAATGGAACGACGCGTTTTGTATCATTTAACTTAACCCTATTTTTCTTCTTCTTCCTTCTCCTTCTTCACATGCCTCTGAGTCTCGCTTTCACCGTTTCATGCCTGTGCTCTTTAATACACTGGTACTCTCTCTCTCTTTAGAAATTTCTTGTATTTTAAAACTGAAACATGATTATACACACACACACACACACACACACACACACACACACACACACACACATATAAATACACACATGGTGGTCAGTTTGATTACTCGTCGGAATGCAAAACCCATAACCGCTTGCCGCACTAGCCATCGTTAGTACTCATAAATTGTCTCCAACCACCACACCATACACCTTCGAAGAAGCTCAAATGGGTGTGGTTCGCATCAGTGCAGACCAGTTTAGTCGGTTGCAGGGGGAATCTGAACAAGCCTAGTTGTAATTGGTCAAACATCACTCCCAATTGAACCTACCTCTCTTTATCTACTCACAATTGTATGTTGTGGCTAGATCAAAATGTACCGACTTTCTATTATAAGTTGGAATTATGTGTGAGTGTCATTTTTTTTTGGGTAGTTTGACTCTTACTATGTAGTAGTAGAGTTGACTAAAACTCTCTCTCTCTCTCTCTCTCTCTCTCTCTCTCTTTCTCTCTAAAAAGTTCCATCTCATATATCTTTTAATTTTTTCCTCCTCTTTTTGTCTAATTCCCTTTCTCATCATCTTCCCCTCTCATTTTCTTATTGCCAAAAGTCTCTCCCTTTGCTCTCTTCCAATTTCCTTTTATTTTCCACTTTCTTTTCTTACAAAATCTTCCTTCTACATTTTTTTTCTTTTTCATTTCTCTTTCCTATAGGCTTCCATCTTAACTACCAAAGGTTGGGGATTTTTAGAGGGATCATGGGTGAACTTTTTAAGAGTCTTGATGGTTTTCTTCGATGGTTGGTCTAGTAGGACCACTATAAATAAGTGCAACTATTGTTAGGGAGTTGGGCAAGCTTTTCTAAGTTACAATATTAGGTGGCATTATTGTAAATATTTTGAATATTGTGGGACCCACAAGTTTGGCATTTGACTTCACATAACAGTGCATTTTCTCTCTCTCGTTCACAGCCTTCTCCTTAGTCCTTTCTCTAATTACTTCACCTCATCTCTCTTTCTCTCTCTCTCTCTCTCTCTCTCTCTCTCTTCACCTTCATTGTTTTTACTCTTTCTCTCATATCAAATGATCCAACACCACTATTACTAACAACAACAAAAGAAAGCCAAATAAAAAATAGGCAGAAATCACATTTTCGTCCCTACATTTTCAGATGATTCCCACTTTGGTCCCTAGATTTTATTTTTACTGCTTTTAGTCCTTATCTTGAAAAACACTTCCTGTTTTGATGCTTGCCGTTTCATCAGAGATGGAAAGTGCACACGTGGCAAACGAGAGAAATAAAAATATTAAATTATTGTCCACGTGGCCAATCTGCCCTTAATTAGTTCCATTCCCACCCTTAGTTAGTCATATGGCCCTCATGTGACATTCTCTAACATCTTAAATTTAGCTTCTTGGCAAATTGAAATCCCTAACCCCTAAATTAACTTAGCTCCTCACTCACCACATAGATTAAAATCCCTAACCCACAAACTCAGCTCCTCACTCACCACACAGCCCAAAAACATCTTCAAATCAACTGCTCTCATGAGTAAGTTAGTATCTCTCTTTGTAAAGTTTTTAAATTTCTATTCAAATTCTGGGTTGGGTGCAAATGCTTGGGTGTCACTAGAAGGGGCTAGTGGTGCGATTATTGATTCTGGTACCACCCTAAGTTATTTTTCAGAACCTGCTTATGAGATGATCAAGGAGGCATTTGTGAAGAAGGTTAAAGGGTACCCATTATTAGAAGATTTTCCCATTTTGAGTCCTTGTTACAACGTGTTTGGAGTTGAGAAGAGAGAGCTGCTTGAATTTGAAATTCATTTTGCAGATGGAGTTGTGTGGAATTTCCCAATTCAAAATTACTTTATCTCGCTTGAACCAGATGGTATTGTTTGTTTGGCAATTATGGGAACTAATCGTTCCAATCTTTCAATAATTGGAACTACCAGTAGCAAAATTTTCACATCTGGTATGACATAAAGAAGTTTAGGCTGAGATATGCTCCAATGAAGTGTGCTGATGTTTGACATTATTATAGAAGATTGGATATGGTGGAAGGAAAATTGTATACAATGGTGATTGGGAAGGGAGATTTTTTTTTGGGCCTAAATTTGTGTTGGCATGTATCAGTGGGAAAATGCCTGAATTTTGGTGTAATTCTCTCCATAATTCTAGACTTTAGCAATGGAACATGGCCTTTTTAATTAATCTTTGAATTGTATACCAAGCTATTGCATTGTTGTGAAGTATTTGTGCCTTGTGTGCACTCAACATCAAAGCAGTTTGAATAGTACCTTAAAAGGGTTATAACAAAATTTTCAATTTCATACACAGATAAAAGGCTTGTCTGTGGTATTATTGGGAACCATAAGAAAGAAGCAGAGCTAATATAGCAGGTAATCCCAAGTTAAAAAGAAATTTTCATTATTAAAGGCATTAAGTGTGCATCAACTGTAATAAAATATCAACACATTTTCAAATAGATCAAACATCATCAGTTGTATGCATATAGGATAAAAACTCAAACAATGTTCAAGTAAATTGTCTTTTAAATGGTGCTCCATTATACCCAAATAATGTGCAGTCTAACATTGTCCAAACCACCAATGCAGCAATATTCAATTCCATTAACTCCTCATAATGAGAGCTGGTCAACATGCTGCAATAATATCACAGCAATTTGGGGAAGTATTCATCATTGGGATCTTTGCCAGCAGCACACATCAGCTGACCACCTGTTTTAGTCTTCAGATGGCATGCATCTAGACCAATGATTGGCCTGCACCCTGCCAAGAGCCCTTCTTGCAACCTTCCAAGCAGATGTAAATTCTTTCAAAATATGGCAGCCCAGTTGCCAAGGCATGCTCAGCTGCCAAATCACCATATAAGTATGCACCTTCATCAATACTGTGCTCCTAGGACTGCACATTCTTAACTCATCACAGTGCTCCCACAGTTGGTTGAATTGTGCAGTGTGGGCCCCATCAACAACATCTTGAGCTTTCTCTCTAGCCCAACTTGCCTTGCTTGCACTTATGTCAACCATATACTTCTCATGCATAGCATCCTGAATGTCCTTGAGCTTTAGGTTAGGCTGTCTTTTAACCCTCTTCACTAACTTCTTCCCAATGTATGATGTTGTGCACCTTAGATTTCTATAACTTCTATTGCATGTGTGTTCCATGTTCAGTGTTTTCAATCTAAAACTCTTCTCCCTTGGCACCTTTGCAAGGTAGGCAACAAACTTGCACCCTAGCTGGCATTGGGCTCTTACTCTCACCAAGTCATTTTTCACAAATCTTATACCCCACCCACCATGGATTTCTAATTAGTTATAGTGTCTTTAAATTGTTTAGCTGAGATGAACAACATATCCTTCTCAAACCTAAGGTGTTCAGCCTTAGCTACTAGCCTAAAGATTAGGTATCCGCTCCTCCTAATAGAATTGTCAACCTCAATAATGGGGATGTCATCATCACTTGAATCATCACCATACTCACTGCTTGATGATGATTCGTCAAGGCTATGTAACTCCTCAATCTCATAGTCAGAATTCATGACACCACCACCCATTGGTCCTAGTTGAACCTTATCATCTCCAGCTTGATTGTCCCAACTATCAGTACTATCTTCACTAATGTTCATTGGTTGCATTTTTGGCTCTTCTATTAAGTCACTCCCCTCATTCTCACTACTCTCCTCAACTCGGACATCAACAACTGGTGCTTTGCCAGTCCTTCTAGCACAAACCTGCTCAGCATCTTCCTCATGTGGCTCACCATGGTCAACATTAGTAAATTCAGCATTATCATGGCCTCCAAATTGTGAAAAATCAGGTTTGTACTCTTCATCATCATTATCATTATCATTATCATACTCAGCATACTCATAATCGTGATCACTCTGAAGCTCACTGTCATTGCTAACACAATAAACCACATCTTCATTTTGCTGATCACCAACAAAAACCTCTAAGGCCTTAGCATCTACACCTTTTGGTTCATTACTAGGTTGTCTAGCAACTAAAGGCTCAAGTGGTTCATGCATTGGATGCTCCACAAAGACATGAATCTCCCCATATCCCTTCACGAAGTCAGTTATGAACATAGTAGCATCATCATCAACCACCTGATGGAAATTTGCTTGCTCTAGGTTCACACCAGGCATTTTAAACCATAGCTTATCCACTATAGTGTACCCAAACTCCCTACATATACTCTCAATCTCTAGTTTTGACCACTTATCTGGATTACAATTATCCACTATATCAATTGTGCCTCCCACATACACTTGAGGGTCCCACGTGAAATGCCCACCATGGGACATGCAGAGTAAAATGCTCATCTATCCTACATGCCAGTCACAGAAAGAAAATAGAATGTTGCAAATATCCACTTTTTGAAATTAATAAACAAATACAGACAATACAATACAATACAAACAAAGGGAACACTTGGACCCAACCACTTCTGGAAAAGCAAAACACAATACAAACAATCAATGCAAATACCAACACAAAGATTTCATGGTTTATCAAAGTCAATACAGTGACCCCTGATAAACAATAGTGACACACAATATAGACAAACAATGCAATTACCGACAAAAATATTCCATTGTCTATCATAGTTAGTATTGTGGCCCCTGATAAACAAAAGTAAAACAAACAGAGTTGCAAATACCAAAAGCTATAAACAAAAGTAACACACAATAGCCAAACACAAATCCCAAAATATTCCACTATCGCAGTCAATATTATCTCTACTACAAAAGCTATAAAGGGAGAAAGAGTGAGAGTGAGACACAACGAGAGAGAGAGAGAGAGAGAGTGAGAGTGAGACGCAATGAGAGAGAGAGAGAAAGAGAAATAGAGATAGAACCTAGTACCTTAGATTGAATCCATGAGAGCAGTTGATTTGAAGATGTTTTTGTGTTGTATGGTGAGCAAGGAGCTGAGTTCGTGGGTTAGGGATTTCAATATGTGTGGTGAGTGAGGGGCTAAGATAGGGAATGTCACGTGGCCCTCACGTGACTAATTAAGGGTGGGAATGGAACTAATTAAGGGCAGATAGGCCACGTGGACAATAATTTAATATTTTTATTTCTGTCGTTTGCCGCGTGTGCACTTTCCGTCTTTGATGTAACGGCAAGAACTATAACGGGAAGCGTTTTTCAGGATAGGGACTAAAAGCGGTAAAAATAAAATCTAAGGACTAAAGTGGAAATCGCCTAAATATGTAGGGACGAAAATGTGATTTCTGCCTAAAAAATATTACACCTACTTTTAGATTGGAAGTTCATCATATCAAAGGAAAAAAAAAAACTGCCAACCCAGATGTGGGTACTCAGTTTTGGTTGAATTATTTGGGTGTAATTTTATGAATTATGTAGATTTAGGCCTTGAAGCAAAGAGTGAAATGAAAAAAAAAAATGGAGAGAGGACTTGGGAAAAGGGGAAGAAGATAGGAAGAAGAAAAATATTACACCTACTTTTAGATTGGAAGTTCATCATATCAAAGGAAAAAATAAAACTGCCAACCCAGATGTGGGTACTCAGTTTTGGTTGAATTATTTGGGTGTAATTTTATGAATTATGTAGATTTAGGCCTTGAAGCAAAGAGTGAAATGAAAAAAAAAAAATGGAGAGAAGACTTGGGAAAAGAGGAAGAATGAGACATATGGCTTGGCTGTGTGGCTGTGGGAATGGGTGGGAGTGTGGGTCCGTGGGAGCCTCTCTCTCATTCTCATCAAACAAAATACTATTGTCCGAAAAAGATGATAATTTTAACACTTTTTATAAAATAACACTTACTCGTTTCAAATACCAAATCCTATTTTTTCACATATGAAAATATGTTATGAGAAACATAATATCAAACATATTTATTGCATTATGAGTATTTTAAACATGTATTTTCATAATACTTTTTAAACTACAATTTTGACATCATTTTGAACAATAATAATTAAACACCACCCCCAAACAGCCATGTATATGTGCTTGGTAGGTCGGAAATCTTTTTTTATTCTTCTTGTAAGGACACAAAGTTGCCTTTGGCCCAAAGTAAATGACTGGGCCGGCCCAAGTGGCCTTTACAATAGTATTTGTAGAGAATGGGTTCAAAGCCTAGACCTTCTGGGGCTTCAGAAGAGCGCGGTGTAAGGTTCCAGCCCACTTCTGTGAGATGGTTATCTTATGGAGTGGACTAGCTTCCCTTTCGGACCTGTGCCGAGAAGATTCGGTGCTGGCTGACGCTACGTTCTTCAAGAGAAAGACAGAGAGAGAGAGAGAGAGAGCCTTCTTCTTTTTTCTTTTTCTCAAAAGTCCCGGGCTCCCCCCCTATTTATACCTCCCACTCCTGGCTCTCACCTGTCCTTTCCCTCAAAATGCTCCCCCATGCCCTCAGGGCCATTCCCCGTCCTATCAGAAGTCATTTCTCCATTAATGCGGCCAGGCGGGTAGGTAAGAAGTCTTTAATGCGGTGGCAGAAACACTGTGTAATGCATGTCCCCCTTGTCTCCCTCCTCGGCGCATCATTGAGTCGTGGGGTGACTCGCCGAGCTCTGGGGGCGACTTCTCAGGCGCTCTGCTGCAGTGTTCTGCTCTCGGTTCTTAGTCCGAGGAGACTCTCTCCTCGGCTTGTCTCTGGTGGCTGGGTAGGCTGGTCCTTGGGCCTCAGTGTCAGGGGACCTTGCTCCCGTCATGTGGCCCATCTAGTGGGATTCGAGCCCTCGGACTAGGCCCAAAGCCCACAGGGTGTTTGGGCGTCTTTACCCCCCCACAATAGCCCCTCAAGAACCCGTTTGACTCTGATCCGAGGAGGCGAACGGGTTGTTGATCCACGAACTTTCTCTCCGCGTGCCATTTAATTTGCCGCACGTGTAGGGCGTGCTTGCACCTTTTTGGGCGCCTCTTTGGCGCTTCGTAACGCGTAACGCCTGCATTTAATGCGCTGGGTAACTCCCTGTCGCGCACGTTCTACGGTGAGATGAAGGTTTAACGGCCTGGATCTGCCCCGGAGATTTGAGCGGGATACTTCCCCCAAGGCGCTGTTTCTCAGTCATCTAAAACGCTTTGGTAGACGCGAGACTCATCATTTGCTTCAGAGAACACACTCACTGCAGAGTCATCCAACTCCTTTCTCTCCCTCAACAAGTTCTCCCAGTGCGCGCGCCTCTTCTCCCGCGTAAGTTTCTCCCTGACAGTCAGTTCCCCTCTCATCCCTTTACGAGCCTACTTCCCTAGCCCCGGTTCCATGGGTAGATTTAAGTGTTTGGTGGATACGCCCTCCGGCATGGAGGGATTCCGGGCCAAGTACCGCATTCCTGCTGATGTGGGCCTGGAATACTGCCCCCTGGGGCCGTGGCGGGCTCCAGGCAAGCGGGACAGGTCGTCATCCCCATTATTGCCTTCCTAGAGGGCGGGATGACCCTCCCTATGAAGGAGGTAACCAGGGAATACCTTCGCAACCATAGGTTATGCCCAGATCAGTGCGCGCCCAATGTGTTTAGAATCCTTGGTTGCGTCGACGCCCTTAACGAGCAGATGGGCCTCCACCTTACATGGCACGACGTCGTCTACATGTACGAGTGCCACCGGCTGAAAGACACCGGCTACTACCTCAAGTCGAGGTCTAGCGCGGTTCGGCTGGTCTCCTGTCTGCCAAAGTCCAACAAGGGCATGAAGGACGACTATCTCCTCGTTACTGGGAGGTGGTACGATGGTCTCCATTGCCCAGTGAGGGCGGGACAACCAGGTGTGACACCCTAGGGTTTTAAGGTCTTTAGCTTGCGTGACCTTCCCCCATTTTAGTTCCCACTGTAGTTTTGTTGCCAGTTGCCGCCGTTCTTTTTGTTTTCGCCGGGCATGACTAACTTCGTTTGCCTTCCCTCCCACTCTCTTGCAGATAAGCGACATACGTCCCCCAACTTGGGCAACGTCAACGTCCAAGATCTCAACAAAGTCCTGAGGTCCGAGGTCTTTGTGAACGGCGATCTCCAAGTCAGAGCTGCTCACCTGATTCTGGGGTACAACCCCCTCTCCAAAGTTTTTGGCGAGGTTGAGGACGCCATTCTCGCCGGCCACAAGCGGCGAGCTCGGATAGACGTCCGCCACGAGGGCTTTCTCGCTCCCCGAGCCCTGCCAGACGAGCCTTCCACGATCTTGTACGGCCAGCCTCTTCAGGCCGTTCCCTTAGCCGCTCATCACGAAGTCCAGGCTGTCCGAGAAGATTCCGTGACTTCGTCCTCATCTCTTGGTGACGAGATTGATAGATTCGATCTAGAGGAAGCCGAGAGGCCGTTGCCGAGACACGTGGTAGACATCTCCGACGAAGAAGAGACCGCCTCGGACAGGCATTCTGGTATCCCAGGGTTGGTAGTTGCAAGACCGGAAGTGTCCTCGGACGAAGAGGAAGATATGTCGAGGCTGAAGGAGCTTTTCGCCAAGAAGAGGGGGATAAGAGCCCCCCAAGATGATGCTTCCGGGTCCCAACCGGGGATACTCCCGCCTCCGCCTCCCCCTCCCTCCGACCCCCATGTTCCTCCTCCCGACGGCCAAAAGAAAAGGAGGAACGAGAGCGAGGAGGTAGACAGAGAGAGAGAGAAAAAGCAGAAGCATCACAGGCAGCTACAACAGCAACAACAACAGCAGCAGCAGCTGGTTGCCAAGGGAGGGGGCAGAGCCTCTTCTCTAGAGAGTGGGGAGATCCGCGGGCAAGCCGAGGTCCGCCGAGGTGAGCCCAGCTGGTTTCCCCCTTTGGAAGTGGACGGGGCTCCCATCTCAAACCAGGCGAGCCTCCGAGACTACCAGAGAGGCCATGCCCTCCACCTGGCCAATTCGCTGGAGAAGCCTCTACTCCTCCCAAAGGATATGGAGGAGCTGGGGAGGACGGGCCGTACGCGTCTCTTCCTCTCTCTCAAGAGGAATCTGGGCCTGGTAAGTTTCAAGCGTCTCGGCTCCGCGCTATTGCCTATGTCCTTTAACAAATTCCTGGGGTAACCCGTGCCTAACAAATTCCCTTTACGCAGGCTATACAGGAGGCCTTTGCTGCCGATGCTCTGGTCGAGCATTACCAGACGCAGGTCGGGGCCGAGCAGGCGGCAAGGGCAGAAGTAGAGAAGGACCTTGGCCGAATCACGGCGGAGAAGGCCGACCTGGGTGCCAAGCTGGTCTCGGAGCAGACGGAGAAGAGAAGTCTGGACGCTGGCCTCAAGAACGTCACGGCGCAGGCGGAGACCCAGCGCAAGCTCCTGCAACAGAAGGAGGAGGCCCTGGCCAAGGCGGTGCAGGAGGTTTCCATTTTGAAAAGGGAGCTTGCGCAGGCCGAGGAGGCGGCTCGCACTGTCAGGGAAACGGTGGAGGCCGCGACCAAGGCTGCCTACAACGAGGGAGTTGAAGTGACCGAGAATCGCCTGACCGAGGAGTTGGGCGAGCTGTGCAGGGAGTACTGCCAGCAGGTTTGGGCTGAGGCTTTAACGCCGCGGGACTCCCCGCCGGCTCCGAGCTGAGGGCGTCTGAGAAGATCTGGTATCCAGAGGATATCAGATTTGTCGAGGACGTGGCTCCAACTCCGGTCGGCGCTGAGATGGTTGCTCCGGAGCAGCCCCCCTCCTCCCAGGTTCAAGCTCCGCTCCACTACGGACTTGCCGACCCAGGGGGAGTCTCGGACGAGCGCGCCGGCTTAGCCCTCCCTCCGCCTGAGCCAAAGGACAGGGGAAGCAGGTTCTAGACTCATCCGTGGCCGAGGAGGGAGCAGGAGAAGGCCAAATCGTCGAGGATCGAGCCAAGCTGCCGAAGGAACCTCCTTTGAAGATTAAGGGGTAGGCAGGCTCAGGCTCCCTCCGTCACTCCATTCCAGGCGGCTATTTTTGTGCGGCTGTCCCATTCCGCTTTATTTTACTTCTTTTGTTTTTGGGGTGTATTTCCCTTTCCCTGTAATGTTTCGAACAGCTTACCATGTATGGTTCTTGCCCTTTTTATCGCTATTGTATAACTGTTTTATCTTTAGTGAATTATGTTCAACTGTTCTATTGTTGCTTCGTTGTCTTATTTCTTAGTTGTTTCGAATGACAAATTGTGAGTGTGTTCGAACTTTCTTAAAGTACGGGGTCCGAGGATCTGGCTCAGCCCCAGTCTACATTCGACACTCAAGACGACGTAGCACTTAATTAATACTTATCCGGGACGAACTGTGTTAAAATTCGAACCCTTAACTAAAAAATTAAACAGCGTCGACCTTTCCCAAGGTTTTGACGTTAACACTTAGTTGAAATCGAGATAGTGCTAAGTTTTCCCAAGGCAGAAGGTCCGAGGCCCCTGGCGTAGCCTAGGTTGACATTAACACTTAATTAAAAATGAGGCCGTGTTAAATTTTCCCAAGGCAGAAGGTCCGAGGACCTGGCGTAGCCTAGGTTGACATTAACACTTAATTAAAAATGAGACAGTGTTAAATTTTCCCAAGGCAGAAGGTCCGAGGACCTGGCGTAGCCTAGGTTGACATTAACACTTAATTAAAAATGAGACAGTGTTAAATTTTCCCAAGGCAGAAGGTCCGAGGACCTGGCGTAGCCTAGGTTGACATTAACACTTAATTAAAAATGAGACAGTGTTAAATTTTCCCAAGGCAGAAGGTCCGAGGACCTGGCGTAGCCTAGGTTGACATTAACACTTAATTAAAAATGAGACAGTGTTAAATTTTCCCAAGGCAGAAGGTCCGAGGACCTGGCGTAGCCTAGGTTGACATTAACACTTAATTAAAAATGAGAGGGACGGGGATAGAAGTATTCGACAATTGGCGTGATACAACGATATCTAAATACAGGGAGGCCATACTTCTCATTAGTAGTAGTATCTTCGAAGATTATTTACATTGAAAGGTCGCTTTACATGCTTGTTATCCAGGTCGGCTAGGTAATATGCTCCCAGACCGGCCACCGAGGTTATCCGGTAGGGACCCTCCCAATTCGGCCCTAGCTTCCCCCACGATGGGTCCTTTGCCGTCCCTACGACCTTTTTTAAGACCAAGTCTCCCGGGGCGAGAGGTCTGGACCGTACGTGAGAGTCGTATCCCCGTTTGAGCTGCTGCTGGTAGCTGGCTAGTCGGACCATGGCATTTTCCCGCCTTTCTTCCACCAAGTCCAGCCCTTCCAGCAGCATGTTGTCGTTGGCTTCTGGGGCGAAGGACTGCGTCCTCATCGTTGGGAACCCCATCTCCACAGGAATCACAGCCTCGGCGCCGTACGTCATTGCGAAGGAGTCTGGCCGGTGGATCTCCGTGGCGTGGTTCGGTAGGTCCATAACACGTGCGGTACCTCATCCACCCATCGGCCCTTCGCGTCGTCCAGTCTCTTCTTGAGTCCATTGACTATCGACTTGTTCGTGGCTTCAGCCTGGCCGTTTCCCTGCGGGTACGCTGGGGTGGAGTACCTGTTTGAGATGCCGAAGTCTCCACAGTACTTCCTGAAGGCTTTGCTGTCAAACTGCAGCCCATTGTCCGAGATAAGGGTGCGGGGAATCCCAAATCTGGTGATGATATTCTTCCAGACGAACCTCTTCGCGTCCACGTCCCGGATATTCGAGAGCGGCTCGGCCTCAACCCACTTAGTGAAGTAGTCCGTCCCGACAAGCAGCCACCGCTTGTTGCCCGCTGCCCTTGGAAATGGACCCACGATGTCCAGCCCCCATTGTGCGAACGGCCAAGGGCTGACCAGAGGATTGAGAACGCCACCAGGCTGGTGGATGTTCGGCGCATACCTCTGGCACTGGTCGCACTTCCTCGCGTACTCCTGGGCTTCTCTCTGCATGTTCGGCCACCAGTACCCCTGCGTAAGGGCCCTGTGGGCTAGTGACCTCCCGCCCGTGTGGCTTCCGCAAGTCCCCTCGTGCAATTCTTCCAAGAGTTGCTCTGTCTCGTCCGGGTGCACGCACAGCAAGTATGGCCCCGAAAACGAGCGTTTGTAAAGCTTGCCGTCCTCGGACAGCCAGAACTGAGGAGCCTTTCTACGGATCTTGTCGGCCTCTGTCTTGTCACCTGGCAGCGTGTCGTGTTTCAGGAACAACGCTATGGGGTCCATCCAACTGGGCCCTGTTCTGATTTGCTGGACCCGCATGGCCTGGCAGCCCGTTCCCGCTGGCTGAAGGAGGTCTTCAACGAGAACGACCCGAGGGAGCTCACGTGCCGATGAGGTTGCGAGAGTCGCCAGGGAGTCTGCGTGAGTGTTCCCGCTCCTGGAAATATGCGACAGTGAGAAGAACTCGAACTGGGCCCGTAGGCGCAAGGCGCGCGCTAAACATTCCCGCATCCTCGGCTCCCTCGCCTCCAAATTCCCTTCCACCTGGCCGACCACCAGCTGCGAATCCGAGAACGCGCGGACCGCCTTTCCTCCCATCTTCCAGATCATGTCCATTCCTACCAGCAAAGCTTCGTACTCGGCCTCGTTGTTGGTTGCCGGGAACGCTATCCTCAGAGACTTCTCAATGATGATCCCATCCGGTGATATTAGGACTACCCCAGCGCCCGAACCTCTTTGGTTCGAGGCTCCGTCCACGTAAGCTTCCCACACCGGTTGTTTCTCGCATGAGGCTACGCCGACTAGCTTCTCGTGTAAGCCGCTTGCCGCTAGGCTTTCCTCTAGGGAGGGCTCAGTGAACTCTGCGACCAGGTCGGCTAGGACCTGCCCCTTTACAGACGTGCGAGGGAAGTACTTAATGTCGAAGGCCCCTAGAAAGGTCCCCCACTTGGCGATTCTACTGGAGTAGTCCGCGCTTCGCAGAACGGACTTAAGTGGGAGCTGGGTCAGAACGATGACTGTATGAGACTGGAAATAGTGTGGGAGCCGACGAGTGGCGTGCACCACAGCTAGCACCGCCTTTTCCAATGGCAAGTACCGGATTTCGGCCTCCTGCAGGGACTTGCTCACGTAGTAAACTGGCCTTTGTATACCGGCTTCCTCCCTCACCAGGACCAGGCTGACGGCATGGGCAGCCACCGCTAGATACGCAAACAGGACTTCATCTGGATCGGGACGGGACATAACTGGCGGCTGAGAGACGTATTCCTTCAGTTGCTGGAACGCCAGGGAACACTCCTCGTTCCATTCGAATCCCTTCCACTTGTTCAGTAGTTGGAAGAAGGGTCGGCACCTGTCCGCGGAGCGGGAGATGAATCTGCTGAGGGCGGCCGTCATCCCGGCCAGCTTCTGGACTTCCTTCGGATTTCGGGGTGGTTGCAGGTTGCAGATGGCGGTTATCTGCTCTGGGTTGGCCTCTATGCCCCTGTGAGTAAGCATATAGCCTAGGAATTTGCCGGAACTTACGCCGAAGGAGCACTTAGAGGCATTCAGCCGCAACTTATGTTCTCGCAGGGTCTGGAACGTGCTGTCCAGGTCGGCCACATGGTCTGTCACAGCTTTGCTCTTCACGACCATGTCGTCTACGTATACTTCGACGGTCTTCCCTAGCTGTGACTCGAACATCCGAGTCATCATCCTTTGATAGGTAGCCCTTGCGTTCTTAAGACCGAATGGCATAACCTTGTAATGGTAATTGCCGGTGGGGGTCACAAAGGCAGTCTTCTCCTGGTCCTCCAGCGCTAGTGGTATCTGATGATATCCCTGAAAGGCATCCAAGAAACTCATGCGGGGGTGGCCGACCGTCGCATCTACCAGTTGATCTATGCGCGGCATCGGGAACGGGTCCTTGGGACAGGCCTTGTTGAGGTCCGTGAAGTCCACACACACCCTCCACTTACCGTTCTTCTTCTTCACTACGACTGTGTGCGCCAACCATTCGGGGTAGAATACTTCCTTGATAGCCCCGGCCCTCTTGAGCTTGACGACCTCCTCCTTCACAGCTTCGGAATGCTCCGCCGAGGATCGCCGAGGGGGTTTTTTCTTTGGTACCGCCGCCGGGTTTACGTTCAGATGGTGACATATGAAGCCTGGGTCGATTCCGGGCATCTCGTGTTCGCCCCATGCGAATACGTCGAGGTTCCTCCTCAAGAACGTAACCAACTCCTCTTTTTCTTCGGTCGGCAGGCGAGCCCCAATCTGGAAGAACCTCTCCGGGTCACCGTCCACAAGGACCCTGTCTAGTCCTTCACACGCCGGTTCCCCCACCACTGCTGCCCCGGCGGTGGCAGAGGGGGCTAACTGCTATGAAGCCTGAGCTGCGGAGGCAGCGGCTTCGTTGTCCGGCCTGCGGAGTATTGCGGCGGTCAGGCATTGCCTCGCCGCGGACTGGCTCCCGACGATTTCCTCGACTCTACCACCGAAAGGGAACTTCACTTTCAAGTGGAGGGTGGAGGGGACTGCCCCTAGGGCGTGCAGCCAAGGTCTCCCCACAATGGCCGTATACGGGGAGTAGGCGTCCACCACGATGAAGTCCACCTCTACCACTGCCGGTCCCGACTGCACTGACAATCTGATCTGCCCCTTAGGGATTACCATCTTTCCCTCAAAGCTTATCAGGGGCGAGTCGTAGGCGGAGAGATCCTCTTCCCTCAGGTTCAGCCCCTTGTACAGGTCGGGGTACATGATGTCTACGCCGCTTCCCTGGTCCACCATCACCCTCTTCACATCATAGCCTCCGATCCTTAGCATTATGACCAGGGCGTCGTCGTGGGGTTGGATGGTCCCTTCCTTGTCGTCGTCCGAGAAGGCCAGCGTGGGCGGCTCATTGCCCTTGATCTTCTTTGGCTCGGGGCCAGAGCTCCCGGTATGGGCCCGCACCACGTTCATCACCCTCGAAGGGCGCGAGCCAGTCCTCCCAGGGGCTGCGAGGATGGTGTTGATGGTCCCCAGGGGAGGCCTTGGTGCGTGGTGGCCCTGGCCCGTCGGACCATGACGCTCTCCCACCGTCCCCTGGTCATGCACGAACTGGCTCAACTTTCCCTCCTTCGCCAACTGTTCAAGGTAGTAGCGCAGGTTCTTGCAGTTCTCAGTCGTATGGCCGTGCTCTTGATGGTACTGGCAGTGAAGGTTCCGGTTTCGCTTTGAGGGATCTCCTATCATCTTGCTGGGCCACCTAAAGTAGGGCTCGTGGCGGATTTTTTCAAACACCCGCTGCATGGGTTCGCGGAACACAACGCCGACCGCCTGCGTTGGTATCCGACGTGGCTGTCCGACAAACTCTCTCCTCGGCCTGCTGTTGCTATACCCGTCCGACCTGAAATCCCTCCGCTCCTGAGGGATAACCTTCACCCTCGCCTTCACTTGCAGTTGATCCTCCTCCACTCGTGTGTACTCATCGATGCGGTCCATAAGACGTCGTACACTCTTGACAGGCTTCCTGGTTAGTGACTTTCTCAGATCATGATCGTTGGGCAGGCCAACCTTGAAGGTGCTTATGGCCACCTCGTCGAAGTCCCCGTCGATCTCGTTGTACATCTCCCAATACCGGTCAGTATATGCCCTGAGGGTCTCTCCCTCTCTCATGGCCATGGACAACAGCGAATCCAGGGGCCGAGGGACCCGGCTACAGGTGATGAACCGTTCACCAAACGCCCTGGTGAGCTCTGTGAAGGAATCGATAGAGCTCGCCTTCAGGCCGTTGAACCACCTCATCGCGACGGGCCCCAAGCTGGAGGGGAAGACCTTGCACATCAGGGTTTCGTTCTTCGAGTGCACCGCCATCCTCTGGCTGAAGTGGCTCACGTGCTCTACTGGGTCCGTCCTCCCGTTGTAGACTGTGAAGGTCGGCTGGGTGAACTTTCTTGGGAGCCTTCCCTTCTCAACCCTCCGAGTGAAGGGCGACTTGGAAATTTGGTGGAGCGCCTTGCTCAATGCATTGTTGGCCAGGCCCCTGGAGGACGCCCCTTTGTCCCTGCGCGGACGACGGCGTTCATCCCCCTGGGAAGAAGACTCGCTAAGGGGAGTGTTGGACCTAGAGCTGTCGGAGTCACTACTGGCGTCCACTGAGGATCGGTCTGAAGGAGTAGGCGTACGCCTCCGCTTTTCCCGGCGTAGCTTCCTTCTCAAATGATCAACCTCTCTTTGCAGGGTCTCAACACTTTTCTCGCGGGAGGTTCTACTACCACTGCGTGCATGGCTCCTCCCGCGCGTGTGTTCCGTGTGGACGCTGTTCTCGCGCTCTCCTTCCACTCGCACAAGATGGTCCTCTTGCTGGGACCCCCTAGACTCCGCATGACGTGAACCTGAACCTTGCATGGCACTTCCAGTCCCTTTTCGTCAAAGCTTTCCCACAGACGGCGCCAATTGTAAGGACACAAAGTTGCCTTTGGCCCAAAGTAAATGACTGGGCCGGCCCAAGTGGCCTTTACAATAGTATTTGTAGAGAATGGGTTCAAAGCCTAGACCTTCTGGGGCTTCAGAAGAGCGCGGTGTAAGGTTCCAGCCCACTTCTGTGAGATGGTTATCTTATGGAGTGGACTAGCTTCCCTTTCGGACTTGTGCCGAGAAGATTCGGTGCTGGCTGACGCTACGTTCTTCAAGAGAAAGACAGAGAGAGAGAGAGAGAGAGCCTTCTTCTTTTTTCTTTTTCTCAAAAGTCCCGGGCTCCCCCCCTATTTATACCTCCCACTCCTGGCTCTCACCTGTCCTTTCCCTCAAAATGCTCCCCCATGCCCTCAGGGCCATTCCCCGTCCTATCAGAAGTCATTTCTCCATTAATGCGGCCAGGCGGGTAGGTAAGAAGTCTTTAATGCGGTGGCAGAAACACTGTGTAATGCATGTCCCCCTTGTCTCCCTCCTCGGCGCATCATTGAGTCGTGGGGTGACTCGCCGAGCTCTGGGGGCGACTTCTCAGGCGCTCTGCTGCAGTGTTCTGCTCTCGGTTCTTAGTCCGAGGAGACTCTCTCCTCGGCTTGTCTCTGGTGGCTGGGTAGGCTGGTCCTTGGGCCTCAGTGTCAGGGGACCTTGCTCCCGTCATGTGGCCCATCTAGTGGGATTCGAGCCCTCGGACTAGGCCCAAAGCCCACAGGGTGTTTGGGCGTCTTTACCCCCCCACACTTCTTTCATCAGCCAGTAGCCATGCCTAACCGATGATACAAAGTTAGTGGTCCTGGTAATAGTTGTAGCACTTTTCCACTAGCCTTGCAATGTATTCACATCTGTGATATTCAAAACATACATAAACAACTGTTTGTCCTGAAGCTCAAATTGACACCAACATATAAATATGATTGGAATATGAGATCACTTATTGTATCATCATGATAATCTCAAATATTCGAGTAAATCGAAGGATTAATTAAGCATTAATTACTGCTATTTCCACCACTTGTTGCTCCGTTTGAGTTGGCAGTAGCATGGGAGATCTATGGAATGCTCTGGAAGTTGCTCCATGCAGTGATTGGATACTATTTTGGAACCAACCAACCAATATGTTAAATGCTTGAGAAGTAAACCGTTTGATTGATTGGAAAGTTTGTTCAAAGTACCAGAGAATCAGTTGGCGTGACTCGAAAAGTAATTGTACAAACATGTATATACATAACACGAGGATAAACCATCCAAAGGGAGGTACAAGGATCATCAGTAACAAGTCACATGCCAAAGCTCCAGAAATAAAACACACACGCCTGAGTATAGGGAGGTAGCTTGAGTTGGAAGTCGGTTCGCTTATCCCTGCCAATGCTAGAGCGTAAACAAATACAACTATGATAAAAAGCAACATGGTGGCACCGTGTGTTTCAAACGGGTTGCCAGATTTTTCATAATTAACTTGGAGGAGGGTAAGCAGCAACGTAATGAGAAAGCCGAAAATAATATGGATTGTGGTGGAGGAATCGAGTTCTTGCTGACTGCCACAAATAAAAGAAGAACATGGAATCACCTCAGATGCAATATTAGTGGAGGTATACTTGAAGAATGAGTAGAAGAGAATTACGTGAATATCCATGATATTCCATTTTCTGACAATAGGTTTGGCTCGTATGGATATTAATCATTATGCTCATTTTTAATTTTGAAGTGTAAGTAAGAATTTATGGTGAAAATTTCAAGTTTGTATCAAAGACTTTATATAAAATCATGCGTTTACTAATAATGATGAGATTATTTTTTAGATTTTATTATGTTCCTGCTTAAATCTAATATTCCTCCATCCAGAACAAAATAAAGCAGGTTCCCAGATTGTTTCCCCACAAAATTTGGCATCTTTTAACACAATGACTCCACTGATCAATTAATTCCTGGCGTCTAAATTGTGGAGAAAAAAATTATTTTTCCCTGTGAGAGAGAGAGAACTGAACATTTGGATTCAAACAGGGGCGGAGTTAAAAATTTTGGTTTGGGGGGGGCCCCAGTTGTGATGCTGATATATTAGTTAAGACAAATTTCTACATACACACACATAAATTAATTTACTAAGCGAATTTATCTTCTTCTAAATTTTAATTAGTATATAAAAGTCAAGTATTTCTTCTATTAGACATATACAAAAATTTATTATTTTCTACATAGTTTAATTTGTTAAAGCTCTTAATTTATATGATTTTAATATAATTTCTCTTTCTTTTAAGAGCACCATTGAAATGACTTAAAAATTGGAGGGGCCAACTTCAATTTTTACATGCTACATTTTTTAAAATGTAAATAATATATATACTATAAATTAATTTTTTAAAATTTTGGGGGGCCTTGCCCCCCAACTCGTGTGTGGCTCCGCCACTGGATTCAAAGGAATGTATGAGAATCCGTGGAGACAATGTAAAATTGGATGTAGAGCGGTTTAGGTTATTGTAAAAAAGCAAGCTTTAGAAACGCTATCCTGAACAGAGCCCTATGCTGTTCACCAATTCCAGCATATGCTCAATGCGGTATCTATGAAGAATTCATGAATAATACAGTTTTAGTCTTAAGTTTTGGGGCCATTACAGTTAGTTGAACTTCAAAGTTTGTATCTATGAAGAATTCATGAATGATACAGTCTTAGTCTTAAGTTTTGAAGTCACGACTTCTAGTTGAATTTGCAAGTTTTGTGGATTATGTTTTATCAAATATGCATGAGAGTATGTAAGTCAGAATTTGTGTTGTTATATGACACAAACTAAAATAAAATTGCAAAAAGGAAGTAGCAGTGTCTTAAATTCAGTTGAATGTGCCAAAGATATAGTTTGTTAATAAACTTCCAATAAAAATGCTAGGTTTGTCTTGATATATGACAAATGATATATAAACCATGATGACCAGTTCTTACCAAATAGAAAATGATCATGCAGGTAAGTTGTTGACACACGTTCTTGTTTGTTTAAACTTAGTCATGAAAAGAAATAATTAAAGATTTGATGGACTTGAAGTATAGTAGGATTCATGGTCATATATATAGAAAAATGTAAAACAAAAACTGACGCAAAGAGATTTGAACTAACCCTTCGGAACGAAGATTGTTGCCATCCATTCTGGCCTCTTTGAGTTGTGTCTCTTTACGTTGCGGGTTCCTCTTTGCTAAGTGTTTGCCTTTCTATACTTAGTGTTAGTAGTTCCAACTGGTCAAGTGCCATTCTTTGCTGAGATGAGAGTGACCTTGTTGACAAAAACCTTCACCATTACTTTGTTTTGTTTTCACTTTTGTTTTAGAGAGTGACCTAGGCATATCAAGTTCTGAACAGCTGGTGCAATTAGAAAGTGTCACCTAATTTTAAAAAACCAAAGTCAGCACCAAGTCAACAATCCAATGTGTCAACAACATCAAGCTAAATTACTAAACAAGAATCCAAATCTTCTGACCCATTTTTTCCGTATCACTCTATGCTCTAAAAGTAAAAACTTGACACATGTCCACTTATTTAATTAAATTTTACTTTTTGCATTTCTTAATATATTCTTATATTAAGTGTTAATTTTAAAAATCTTACCGTTGGATTGAATTTTCTTACTTTATTCTTCATGCTTGCAACATTTCAAGAAGATTAAAAATCAATTGCTACGTCATCAATCAAATGAAAGTTTTTTAAGTTTTTGAACAAAATTCGATATTCATGTTAAGAACATAAGGAACATGAAATTCAACGGTTGGATTTTTAATATTCACATAAAAAAAGAAAGATACATGAGAAGTTTAAAGAGTTTCTCTTCAAATTAGTTTGGAGAAAAACTGTATCCCTCAACACATTCCAATTCCACCACCAGTTTACCACCACCAATCCTCACTGGCGGCACTAACAAGATACCTTTGGCATCATCAATGCTGTTATCATATGCCAGCAGGTCCACACCACAACCCGTTATCTTCTTTAAATCTCTTACTGATATCCATTGCCTCCTTGTCTACTTCAAAGACATTGTCCTCTTCAAATCCCATACAAGGTTTAGCAACTCAAAAGACCAAACACCAACATATGTTTACATAAGATCTCCACTAGAAAAAATGATCAAACCAACATTTTAGCCCACCCAACCAACCATAAAGAGCGAAACTTCCAGAGAGACCCACTTCACTTTGTGGCTTGAATTTGCAGATCCAAATAAGAAAGTGGGAACCCACGAGGAGATATATATAGGGGTCAAAGCGTTTAATGAGGTGTGGAGTGGGAAAAAACCCGCCAAACCCTTTTTGAGCAAACCCACACTAGTGTGGGCGCAGTGTACGAACCGTCAGACTGTTCGCGTACCGTCAAACGATTCGCCAACCGTTGGACGGTTTACCAACTACCAAGTTATAATTACAAACATGACAACCTGACAAGGCACTATTTTTAAAGTGGCCAACGATAGTCACTCTGGTCTTGCGTAAAGGGGGTACGGTATCCTTTAGGAGCCGACATCGTGATCTGACCAGTCCTTGATTTAGTACCAAGAGTCTAACATGAATCAAGGGGGGGTTATTGTACGGGCATCACCCTCATCCAAGCCTATTTGTCTGTGTAAGCCCATTGCATCGACGCCACGTGTAGAATCTCACACTGATTGAACACCCAGGCTTTTCCTGAGCAAGTTTCGGTTCTTATCAAAAGCCCGGGATTTAGGAATGAAATCATTACCAACATGAACAACAAAGGCGAGGTCACGCCACCTCCGGTGAACACACCCTCCAAGCAAGCCAAGCTCGGAATGCACGGTATCGCCGCGAAACACCCCTGCTGGGCTACGGCATTGGACCTCCCCACAGTTACCAAGGGAATGGCTTTGCCGAGAATTAGATCTAACAGTGGAACTAGTTCCAATGCCACCACTACCTTCTCCCACTCGCAATTAAGCACCTACTTAGAAAGAAACAGTATTGGATCTCTACCTCCACTGACCAAGAAAACGATCATTGCCACCCCACTAACTTTGACTATAAATAGGCAAGGGAGATTCAGTTGGGGGGTTGGCAATTGGGGAGAGGGAGGACCAGGGAGAGGAGAAGCTCTTGAGAAAGTAAAGGAGAGCAATTGCAAGAACAGAGGGAGCTTGGGTACCTAGATTGCCGGACATAGGACCTACCATTGTAGGAAATCCAAAAAGCCCACAATACAAATAGATTGTGAGCCTAAATACCTGTCAGGCCCATCAGCCATACTTGGGTGCACACAGATGTAATTAAGTTTGGAAAAATAATATAAACATAAGAAATGGCAATTAAGAAATGCTACCACAATATTTTCATAATAAATTTTAATTAATAGATTGTTATTAATTAATATTGGTAAGTAAAAAAATAATTTCAGTGGTGAGTTCAAATTAGAACTAGTAACAATTTTTCATATAAGATTTTGATGTGATTCTTGTGAAAGTATTGTGAAAAATATTGTCAATATAACACTTTTTATTGAAAAATATAATTGTTAGAAATGAATATAGGAAGAATAAATGATAATAAAAAAAGAATAAAGAAAGAATGAATAAATAATATTTAAATGAGATGGAGAAAAAAATAAAAAGTCTGTTGAAAAGTGTATTTTAAAAAGTAAGTAAGTAAAAGATAAAATGTACTGTTCACTATTCAAACAATACAAAAATTTGAAGAGGCGGTTAGAGATACTTACTGTGTATAACAAAAATGACAACAATGATTAAATGCTTTTTTTTTTTTTTTTTTTTGCTAAGCAAAAATGGAGGCTCTTATAGTTGTATTATGCCACCCGAGTTTTTTATAACCATGTGAGGGACAGGACCCACAGATCACCCGGGTTTTTGATAACCATGTGAGAGACAGGACTTACAGATCCCACCGAAGTACCACCCGCCAAGGCTCGAACCTATATTCCCCTTAAATCCCTCACATAGCAGTCCACCAACAAGAGTCTGCTAACAGCAAAAATCAAACTTAGATTAATTAGACGAAGCAAACAATCCATACCAACTGAGCTAAACCCTTGTTGGCAACAATGATTAAATCCTAAAATTAAGGAATCATCCCACTTCCACTACTACAAATACCCCTGTGGGACCAATCACACACATCCATGTCCCACCTATTTTCCATGTACGTATCGTGACACCTTTCAAGAATTTCAATCCATTTTCCAAGGGGGGTTGAGGTTGACTTGAAACTTGCATATCCGAAGACAGTGGGGACTGAGAGAAACTTATAAAGAAGATCATACTCATGTCAGAGAATATTTTGCTAAGTCAGTTAAAGTTCGCTTGTGTCCCACATATATTAAGATTTACTTTTTCAAAAAATTAAAGAAAAAAAAAAGATTCGTTAAGATATTTTTTTAAAAAAATTTCCGGTCCATTAGTGCTACCAAATACCAAAAATAAAAACTTTTGACATATATAAGTTATTTACTTAAAATAAACTAGTCGCTAATTCATATGATACATAGAAATAGCTAATGAACGAGTTTCAAGAAAAAAAAATGTTATTTTATTTATTAATTTTTTGTGAGAATGAATAAGAGATATAATGTTGCGTCTCTAATTTAATTTGTGTTGTATATATAAATATATACAAGATAGGTTGTAGTATATATACCAAAAAATGCCTATTGAATGAAAATGTGTCTATTTACTGAAAATGTGCATGTTAAAGGGTCATAATCCTTTGGGTATAAATAGTGATTCAAATTCATTTGGTAACTTCTTCTTAATTTCTTTTCTTTCGTCTTTCTTAGAAACACAAGAAACATGTGGGTATTCTCTAAAATTACTATTTGCAAGTCACTTTTTTTTGTTAAATAGTAAAAAGATTCAGGAATCAAGGCACACCAACAGTAGCAACAATAATGCTAAACGATTCCTTCATTTGGTAACTTTTTCTCAACTTCTTCTCTTTCATCTTTCTTAGAAACACCATATATTTTCTATATAAACTCACTCAAGGAAGTCCTTCTTACCCCCCCTTTTCTCCATTGCTTCTCCTTATCTAAAACTCTGTTTTCTCTTATGAGTTCTCTGGTTTTTATTTACCTCTTTGCAGTCCATTTCTGATTAGTCTTTTTTTCTTTTTTCTTTACTATTTTCTTATGGCTACTACTTTAGAGTTAATCTATATTCTTATTTTCTTGTTGATGCTTAAAGGTTTATTACACGCAGAAGCCGTAGAATTGATTAATGTCTGTGTATATATATATATATATATATATATATATATATACACGCAGCTTAAAAGTAACGTTCTAAATATATATATATAATTTCAAAGTCTTCTAGAAGTTGTTTGGTCTTGTAGATTCCTTTAGGCTTGCCACCAAGCCTATACCATCCAAAAATCCCAGGTCAGAATCAAACTATATATTCAGAAGAGATTTTGTATACATGGAATGTACTTATCAAATCTAACCGCATCATACCTTGAAAGGAACGCTAGCAATTCCTCTCGGTAGATTTGATTAAGTACATTCCATGGAATTGATGAGGTTAGATTTTTTTTTTTTTTTTTGATGAGAAAGCTGAATTCATCCATTACGAAATTGGAGTACAACAAAGAGGAATACAAAATCTCTTCTGAATATATAGATTGATTCTGACCTGGGATTTTTGGATGGTATAGGCTTGGTGGCAAGCCTAAAGAATCTACAAGACCAAACAACTTCCAGAAGACTTTGAATATATGAATATATATATATATATATATATATATATATAGAACGTTACTTTTATTCCAACCAATGAAAAGGAATAATGTTTCGATATTTTTAAATGTAAACATGACATTAATTTTTTTCTTTTGTTGACAGACATGACACTAATTTGTATAGCCACGTGGCGCAATATGATGAGGTCAACAAAAACCAAATGTTTCACTTTTATAACATTATTATATAGATATTGATATAGATTAATTTATATAGTCATATGGTGTAATAAGAAGCGGTTAACAAAAAGTCAAAAGGTACCCATTGATTGAAAATGTGCCTATTGGTCGAAAATATGCCTATTAACCTAAAAGATGCCTATTGAAAAAAAAATGAAGTCACAACTATCCGATGTTTTTAAATGTATACATGACATTAATTTATGTAGTCACAAGGCATAATGAAGAGGAGTTAACAAATAGTCAAACGTTTTGGCTATTAGTTATTATATAGATACGAATAAAACAAAAAAACTCTACAGTTTTCCTTGGTTTTTGTTGTCTGCTGCGCTCCAGCCTCCGGTCAAGTGAATCAACGACTGGCGACCTCCACACTAGTGGCCAGTAGACTAGTGGTAATGTGGTATATCTCTGTTTCTTTGTATTCAGTTTTATATTTTTATCTCTATCTATTTGGATGAAAAAGACTAAAAAAGTGTTTATTTAGCCTGTAAATGACGCCACACAGTACCAGATTAGTAGCTTGTTGTTGGCATCTTCTTCTACTATTTTTATATTATATTTAACTTATTTGTTTGCTTATTTTGATTAGTGTTATTGCTATTTGTTATACGTTTGTTTATATATTTATGTTTGATCCTCTAAAAATGATATTGTTTGTAGAATGAGTGATTATAGACTATTGAAGCATCAATATAAAAACAAATTTACATAGGTTGGTTCTTTTATTTTCTGAGCATAAACAATATTTTACATTTTTTTTAAGTGAAAAAATTGGCTATATAAATATAATTAGTATTTAAAATTTAATATTTAAGTTTTAAATTTGGAGAATACTAAACCGTTCTCTATCTGGCTAGAATAAGAATACTAATGTTGAGCCCCTATACTAGCTCAAATATATGAATCTAAGGAATGTTGCTTTCTTTGAATGTGATATTGGAGTGAGTTTTTGAGTGATTGTTTAAATGCATATATAAAAAAATAAAAACAAAAATACTAAAAAATTAGTTCAAGATAAATCATATATAGTCTTAGTACCACAATTGACCCTAGAACACAAGCTTAGTGAGTTAAAGTTAACTTATATAAAAATATTTTTCTTTTTATTATTACTTAAGATTATGGTTTTATTTTCTTGGCTCCCCTTAGAAAAATTCCTGACTCTGCCATTGATTATCTCAACTATTAACAAAACATATTCTAAGTGTTGAAAAAAAAAAAGTAATGAGTGAAAAAGTAATAAGTAATTATTCATAATTTGCCACATAAGATAGAGTTATAGTAAAATGCGTAGTTATTAGTTTATTTATATAGTATTAAAATTTTAAAATTACTCTTTCATAGCTGGACTAGGCATTTTTAGGACTCGGACCAGAAATCCAACATCATGTTGGCCATGCCAAATTAGAGGCTCCTTGGCTAGAATATACGAGCTGTGCTCTCTCCAGTTCTAGGACTTGGGGCGAAACTCATATATAGAAACGATTGCCTATCTTCACTCCTTTTTCCTATGTGTTCGCCTTTCTATACTTCGTAGCTCCAATTTGTCAAGTGCTTTCTTTGCTGAGAGGGACTTTGTCGACTAAGACAAAGGCACTTCACCTGTGCTTCACTACAAAAAATGCGTCCTATAGCTTCGTTTTCAAAACGTGTCCTACCAACAAGAAGCTTCTTTGTTTTCTTTTCTTTTTATTTGAGAGTGACAAAACCATATCAAGTTCTGAATAGCTTGTGCAATAAGAAAAGTGTGTCAAATAATTCAAAACTCAAGCCGGCACAAAGGCAACAATTCAACGTGTCTATAATTAAAAGCTAAATAGACTTGATTCTCCCTGTAGCCAAACACCCCAAAGCTCGATGCTCTAGTAGTGGTAGCTCTCCACAGCTCCAACTCCATGATCATTAATGGATTACTAAGTCAGTGCATACATGTTCTCTTGATTTATTTGACGCTCTATTACTGCCCTAAGATGCAAGCCCTGCTCAATTTTGAGGTCTAAGGGTAGAAATTTTTGGGCATGTTGCTTTTTCCGTCTTCCAATTCGTCCGGGGCGACAGCCAACAACTTTTAGCTATGCATTTTCTTATATTTTAATTTTAATTAATTTTTTTAATTTTTTGGTAAACAAATAATATTTATTTAACTTTTTGATAATGAACATTGTAATTAATGAATTTGTATGAACAAATATTGATTTTGATTTCAATTGAGAGAGAGAGAGAGAGAGAGAGAGAGAGAGTTCATTTATTATGTATTTGTATGAATGAATATTTTTGTTTTTAAATTGTCATAAATAAAGTATGACACTCAAGACCGGCTGAACTATGAATGTAATTGATGCAATTGCCTAAGGCCCTCAAATAAAAAAAGGCCCCCACTTGTATAATAATAATAATAATAATAATAATAATAATAATAATAATAATATGTGGGGGCAGAAAAGTCAAAACGCCAACATTGGGCCTTGGGCCTGGTCCGAGGACACGGGCCAGCCCGAGATGTCACGATTAGTCCTAGGTCCACTAAAGCGTAAGGGCCCAGAAGCCCGCCAGACAGGTCGTGGCTCGTGTGGGAGAGTCCGAGGAGAACACGACCTCGGACAACTTAAGCAAGGGCCAAGGGACGAGACTCAGTGCCAACGGGGGAGCTTCTGGGGCCCAACAAATCGTCTGGGGCCTCAATAGTACGCCGAGGAGGGGGACAAGCGGGACGTGCCCTGCACAAGGTTACTGCCCCCGCATTAAAGGCTTCCACCTACCCGCCTGGCCGCATTAATGAGGAGATGACTTCTGAAGGGACGGCGGTCAGCTTTATAGTCTTGGGGAGCGTTTTCAGGGATAAGACGGGTGGTAACCAGAGAAAGAGAGTATAAATAGAACAGGGGATGCCACAAGGAAGGGATCCGGACTTTAGGGCAAAGGAGGAAGAAGAAGGTTCTCTCTTTCTCTCTCTCTCTCCCTTGAAGAACAAAGCGCCATTCAGCACAGAAGCTCCTCGGCCCACGTCCGAGAAGGGAGTTGGGTCACTCCATCAGCCAGCCGCCTCACAGAAGTGGACTTGGACCTTACACCGCATCCTTCTAAAGTACCAGGGGGTCTAGGCTTTGAACCCATTCTCTACAAATTCTATTGTAAAGGCCACTTGGGCCAACCCAGCCACCCATTTGGGCTCAAGGCCATTTTGTGCCCTTACATAATAAATTTTAATTTAGGAAAAAAATTTAAGTCCTTTTATTGGCCAATAGAATGAATTAAAAATGTCTCATTGTATCTTAAAATACAAGATTAAAAAGGAAAAGAAGCCCACAATTGTAAAAGAAAAAGAAAAAAGAAAATTTTTAATTAAGGAAAACAAAATTTTAAGTCCTTTTATTGGTCAGTAGAATGCATTAAAATGAATAATTATAACCTAAAATACAGAAGATTAAAAAGGGAATAAAACAGTCAAATTCAGCTAACAAAACTAAATTACAAGAGACAGATTCATTAATTCATTCTTGAAATATGCTGAAATCAAAATTAATATAAGACAAATTCATTAATAATGCAAAAATAAATATCATGAAATAAGAGATTATAAATTTCTAAAACAAAAGAAAAAAAAAATCTCTCAATCTCTTTGTTTTTATGTCTCTCCATCTATATCCTTCCCTTTCTTTTCTTCATCTTGAATCTCTTTATTTTTTTTTTTAATCTTTCTTTCTTCACTGTAAAATGAATCTGCAATAGCTTCAGTATAGTGGTGTACCCTGGACAGTGTGTGTGTGGGTGAGCCAACCCTGGAGGTAACCTCTTTCTCTCTGAAATTTTCATAAAGATTGAAGTCATCGAAGATTACTGGACTATTGATTCAATATTTCTAAAAAATAATAATAATCTGTGCTACACAGCTGACACATGACAGGATAGATTACTACATTATACACTGCATATATCAAATATCATTGTAGCACACCACAACCACATCCCACGTGGCCCACGCACTATCATTAAAGACTAAACACTGCACATGGCAAATATCATTGTAGGACACCACAACCACATCCCACGTGGCCCACACACTATCACTAAAGACACTAACCACCTATTGATCAGATGAGTTTTAGCATTTAAAGTTTCAAGATTTTTTAGATTTTAAGTTTTATTAACAAAACAGTCTTAAGCCCACCCACTATATAATAAACACCTGTACACACAGTCTCTTTTTATCACACCAATTGATAATTTGATATATATTATATTAACTTATTTGTATTATAATAATACTAATTTTTTGAACCAATTAATAAATTAATTTTTATTTGTGTAGGAATGTAGGTTTAAACTTTTAAAGAATAAAGTGGCCATAATGTTAGAAAAGTTGTAATAACCAGGTTCTATTATTATATACTTTAAATTTTATTTTTAGTTAAATTCTAATTTTTAATTATAAATTATGTTTTATTTATTTATAAATATTTGCTCATTATAAATTTTTACTAGAAAAAATTTATCTGGATATGAAAGACTTCAAAAAAAAAAAAAAAGAAAAAGAGAAAAAAAAAAAACTGAATTTCAAAAAGGATCAATAAATTTTAAATAAAATATAATAAAAATTATTTAATTAATATTTAAATATAAAAAGAAGCCCCTTAAAATTTTCGTTTAAGGTCCCCAAAGTTGTTGAGTCGGCCTTAATGACACATTAGAATAAATTCTTTTAAATGCAATATAAAATATATATATATATATATATATATATATATATATTTGGAGTATATTTTAGAGATTGTGATTATCTACAGTAAACTTATTTCAAATTTTGAAAAATATCTGATCTAGTGTTATTTGGTTGGAAGTATAAATATGGTCATTATATAGGCCATCCCGATAGAATTTATTCTCAAAGTTAGGAATAATTTTTTTTAAATAAAATTTTGTTGAGTAAAATTTTTGTGCCCTTAAATAAAAATTTTATACTGTGAGATAGATAGGTAAATTACACATTCTATTCGCCAATATAGGGAGCTTTAATTTTCTTTTTCTTTATTTTAATAGGGGCCTTCTTTCAATTGGAGGCCTTAAGTCATTGTTTAAATTGACTAAAAGTTGAGCCGGCCTTGGTACTAAAAAAAGTATCGTCTTTCACTAATTTACATCTATTTTAAACAAATTTCAACATTATTGGTACTAGAACCCACGTACTAATGTTAACAATCGATGTAAAAAAAAAAAAGAGTCGTATTTAAAACATAAAAATGATGTAAAAAAATGAATGTGATGGTATGGTTACCACTTACCCTTAAATATTCATCACTTGCGTGCACATACAGCCATACAGGTGAAACCTTCCAAGAATTCTGGGCCATTTTCTACGAGTCCAGGTTGATTGAAACTTTGCATATCTGAACTCATGATGCCAGTGGGGAATGAGAGGGACTAAAACGGTTATGGTCATATCAGACAAAATTTGCAGTCATTGTGAGGACTGAGGAGTCATATTCAAACAAAGGCAGTCAGGCAGGCTACTGACTAAGACGTTTCATTTTTCTCTTTTTCTATTGGGATAGATTGACTAGGCAGCTTCAAGCTGAGCCTAGCTTTGGGGAGAGATGGTCCTTGGGCGGAATATAAGAAATGAGGGGCTATCTTTGCTGATGGCCTGGTGGTCAATTCCTGTACAACAAATAGCAAAAGCGGCCTTCAACCGGAAACACACAAAAAGATGTTGTTCTACTCCTTACACAAAGATACACACAAAACTCTATTGACCGATACCATTGTGGATGGAACTTAGCTATTTTAGGTTCTAGGACGCATTCTTCAAATCTATTGAGTGTACTATCTGGATGTTTCCAAAAATGATGGGTCATCAGTTACTAAACAAGCAACATATGTAGTTGTTTTTAATTTTAAAAAATAAGCGAACGTTTTTTCCATCTCACTAGATCCTATCAAAATCTAACAGCCAAGTCTGGTTGGCCTAAAAATAACAAACCCATACACACAACACTATTGCTCATGCATAGGAGCAAGACCATTAATTTTTGTTTAGGATGACCGAGTTATGGTATTAGGTTTTATTTATGCATAGGGAGCAAATTACATTTAAATTTTTTTATAATATATGGTATTAACATAAATCTTAAGAGTGGTTTTTGCATTATACTTGTTTTCTTTGGAATACAAGCCTCAACTTACCCAAATAAATGTAAATTCAACACATAATTAGATGGATTTATACTAAGAAAGTAAAAAATAACTTCATGTAAAAAATAAAATGTCATGGTTTAAGGGTATTTTTCAGTAAAAAGAGATGAAATTTATTTATGTTTTATATTCTTTTTTAAATAGACTTACTTGACCTTGGACAAGAAGAAAAAAAGTATCATCTAATTTTAATTTCCTTTTCCTTTTTCTCTTTTTGATGATAGATGGACTATAGAGTATAGGGCCATAGGCATCTTCAAGCTGAGTGTATGGGCTGGGAATTCTCAAGACTCGGACTAAAAATCCAACCATGTTGACCATGCAGCATGAGGCTAGCCTAGGAGAGAGATAGTCCTTAGCCTAATATACAAAATGAGGGCCAGCCAATCTTTGCTAACGGGCTGCTGGTCATTCCTACTACAAATAGCAACAAGGGCCTTCAACTAGAAACGCACAAACTAGTATGTTTTGGAATAATTTATTTAGTTAAAATTAAAAATATTTTGTTAAAAGTACTGAATAGTAGTTAAAATAAGCTAAATAGTAAAAAAAAAAAAACCGTTTTTAAGCCAATGTTATGCGCACACTAGCTATTTATAGCTTTTTTCAGTTTTTCTTTTCTTTTTGTCTCACCTATATCTATCACTTAACTTTTTTTCCGTTTTTTTTTAAATATATTTTTATATAATATATAAAGAAGTGGTAATTCAACTTTTTAGTCAAATTATTTCACCCCTTATTTATAAGACAAGTAAAAAATTATATTGACTAATAATGTGGTGAATGAAACTTAATGCATTCTAATTTATGACGTGTCCTTTAAATGTATCATGAGCCCACCATTCGGGTATTCCTCTCATTTTTATTAGATAAGTAACAAAACTAGTTTCTTTTTTTAATTTAAAAAATAAACTAAATTTTATCATTTTATATTGTATTTGGCGAATAGGTTACTAGAAACTAAGGTATACTTACCGAGCTTCACTGAGCCCCATCAAAATTCAGTTGCCACATACACTTGGCTTAAAAATAGCAAACCCATACAATTGTACTATTTTAAAGTGCCCATAACCAACTCATACGGTAAGTTATGCATGCAATGCGTTAAAACTATTAGCATTTACTATTTATGGCATGTTTGGTACATTGAATGATGATCTTCATTACTATGAATAAAACATGTTGTAATGGAATAACTAAACATATTTATAAGTTTGATTGTGAGTTACATCATTAGAATAAAACTTGAATTATATTAGGAAATATCTTACTCATATAATTATACTATTTACTAAAAAATAATATATCTTTTTAAATTTGAGAGAGAGGGTGAGTTTTTTTTTTTATGGTTTTTTATTTTCAAATTTGGTATATGCATATAAAAAGTTTGTTTATTTGAAAATAAATTAATTTCAGAAAGTATTACACCTACTTTTTTTTAGAATAAAAATTATTACACCTACTATATATTAAGGAATAGCCATCACAACTATTTTTAGGAGTAATAATTATTTCTCATTTTAAATAATATTTATTCATAAAAAATTATTATTTTGTGTAATAAAAACAAAACCAAACTACATTTTACAATAATTACATTTTACATTTTACATACACTTACATACAATAGAATGTTTTTGGGTTACTTCATGTTACTCTTTAAAA
The DNA here is from genome assembly GCA_032878915.1 of Castanopsis chinensis. NCBI lineage: Eukaryota > Viridiplantae > Streptophyta > Magnoliopsida > Fagales > Fagaceae > Castanopsis > Castanopsis chinensis. The sequence goes on from JAVQMG010000109.1 coordinate 12,686,314, forward strand.
AATAATTTAAGTAGGTTTTTTTCCCCCTTTTGTAAAAAGTAGTTTATGTGTTGAAGTATTCCCGTTTGAGATCAGCATTTCTTTTTGTGTAGTGATGCATGGATATAAGCCTCAACCTATCCAAAAAAGATAGATGCAACACAAAATTTAATTAATTTAACACTAACAATATTAAAGTTATCTTCATATAAACAATGGCCGCTCCAAGGATTTTTTTCTAGGGAGGTCGATAGTGTCAAAGCTAGAAATTTGTTGTAGGAGGAGTAGAAAATAAAATAATAATTTTTTTGTATATACAACTTTCATATTACATTGTTAAGTTATGATTTTTCTCATAACATTAGTGTTGACTTATTCCATGACAAAAAGTGTTTTAATTGTATAAATTTATTTCCTTGTATTTTTATGGGATTTGTTTGTAATGGGTTTAGTATTAAATGGTGAAGATTTGATTAAGACAGCTGAAGGTCATATGAGAAGCACATACAGGAAAGTTAACAGTCAGGCTAGGTGTCCAGCTCAGTACAGCCTGTCCAGGAGGTTAACTCACGACTTGGATTCGCAACTTGCACCATTTGCAAGTGACTCGCGAAGTTCTCCTGTTTTACTGAAAATTGTGACTTTTTGTATTCCCATCACATATATTATACATGCCCTCATTACCCACAGAAATGAAAAGGAGCCTATTGAAAGAAAAACTCTAAGGGAGGTTTCTACAACACACCCACCTTATTAGAGAGAGAGCTATTCATTCTTAGAGAGAAATCTTTGTAGTCTCTTCTCCTCCCCTCTCCCATTTTTATACTTATTGAGAGAAGATTTGTACCCAAACACAACTCACACTCATTTAGAGTGTTGAGAGTTTTTTGGAGTTTTGGGAAGTATTGAAAGATGCCAAGGATGGTGGAAGCAATATGAAGCTTATTATGGGATCCGAAAAGTTAGAGAAGATACGGTTAGGCTTAACCTTGTTGGAGCAAGAAGCTCGAAGGGCTTAGGTGCATTGGGTAGATTAGGCTTGGAGGGTCTATTACTATTCATGTATCCCAACTAATTTTCTAGTGGATCATTTTACCACTTAGAGGGCGGTGAAAAGGTTTTTCGCTAAGTTCTTCAATTTCCTCTTCTATAACACGTGCCGGTGTTATCTTTGTGTTTGCTTCTCTCTTTCCTACTCTTTTCTTTTTAATTGCTGTTGTGTTTATGATTAATTATGATTTAGAGTGTTTTGCCAATTTTGGTATTGCTTATATTTATCATTCTGCTCATATATTATTTGAGTATAAGCTTGTGTTGGTAATTTGTAATTGGGGGTCTAAACATTCACTAGTGTTTTACACACTAATTGAGCTTGCATATATAAAATAATTTTTTTTTGAGAATCTATATTAAAAAATCTAAAATAATATTCTAAATACAATTTAGAATATAAACTGTACCACACAATAGTCTAAAAAATTATTAATAGTTTAAAAATCGATAAGACAACAACCATTGAATGCATAAATAACTATAATTAAATAACCAATTCAACATTTTTGTCAAATTAATAATAATTTATTATATTTATATGTACTAACAATTAAAAAAATTATAAAGGAGAATAGTAACACACATAAGATTTGGCTTGGGAGTAAATGTGAAACTAAGAAAAAAAATAGTAATTGATATAAGTTTTTGCTTTTAAAGTGTATGACTTTTTAACCATACACATGGTCATTCTCTTGGAATCAAAGCAAGCACTAAAAGTCTTTATGGGCTTGGAAATCTATGAAGCACTTATCAACCTACTTGATTAGACAAAGAAAAACATAGAAGGGAGAAAGAGAGATAGAGAGAATGAGGAAAAAAATCATAGATGTAGATACAAATAGGTTTGTTGTAGAGGTGGTGCATTTTTTTTTAATTGCTAAAAGTGGTATAATTTTTTGCTGATGAAGAAGAAAAGTGCAAGTAAATATAGTATCATTCCGCCGTCAACAGTAAAGTAAGCCAGAGTTAGATAAGGTTTATTTATTTATTTATTTTAAAACAAGAGCAATTTTAAGAGTGGTGTTACTATACAACACATTCACAACAAAATCTAGGTGACAAGTTGTTAAAGGTATGTAAAAAAGTGATGCCAATTGTAAGTCTAGATAAAATCAGTCAAAACTTGCCACTTAACCTTTATTTTAAAATTATTATGAAAATATTGTGAAAGTAGCACTAAATTGAGCATATTCAAACTTATTTCAGCTAGATTTAAACAAAATTTATGCTCAAAGTGTTCAAAATTTTATTTTAAGAGGTCAAAACGAAAAGAAAAAAAATTAAAAATTTTATATACAATTCTTTTTATTTTTTTGGCCAAGCCAGGAGGTTCATTTGAAACCCTGGCTTGGCTGTAGAGCTGCTCATGCATATAAAGAATCAAATGTTATAGCTTATTCACAACATTTAACAGAAAGTGAAGAAGATTAATTTATAAAAGACTTACTTACTTACTTACTTTACCTTGGACAATAAAAAAATATTTATAATTGAAGTAATCTCACATGTGGTTTTGGCATAAAATCACTTTGCTTACTTATGGTTTAAAAAATATTATTTTAAAGTAAGCTATATATGTTTGTATGCTGTAACTCATCTTTATTAAAAATATAGGTAAATAGGTATTTTGTATTCTACATAAGTTATTAGAAATAAAAAATTTTCAAATGAACACTTAATTTACACATTTGAAATGTAAGATACTATTTTGACACATAACACAAACATTAGAGACCAAAATGATAATTAAATAATTAAACCCAAGAAAAAAAAAATACTCTGCAAAAGTAACAAAACTCAAAACTAAATACAAATCTTCTCTCTCTTTTTATTTAGCGTAAAATACTATTTTGATCCTTAAATTTGAAAATAAATCTTTTTTCATTTTTTTACTTTGTAAAAAGATTTTTTATTAGTTTGGAGTCGAAAATAAGAATGAAAAAAAAAAAAAAAAAACCTCTTAAAAAAATAATTTAAGCCTTTAAGAATAAAAAATGATATATAAATTTTTAAATTTAAGGGAAAAAAGTAAAACATTTTTAATAATGGAACCAAAGGGAACTTTTCAATAGTTTAGAAATGAAAATCAACAATTTAAAGTTTAAGAAGACAAAAGTTTGGTAAAATTTGAGAACTAAAATAGTAATTTTTTTTCATTTTATTTATTCTTTTTAGAAAGAAATAAATAACTAATATCTAAATACAAATCATGTCATGGTAAAAACAAAACACAAATACCAATACGACGAACAAAATCCTATCTTGGATACTACAAACTTTCCTATTGGGAGTTTGGTACCCAAAAAAAAAGGCAAGAGAAAAAAGATATCCATAGCAGTGAAGCTATTTTTTTAGCTACTTAACACTATAAAAAATTATTTTATTTATTTTATTTCTTTATTTTACAAAACATCTAGTAATAATGAATCTATTTTAACTTTTAACACAATAAAATAATATATCTACTACACTAAAATAATATATTGATAAATAATATATCAAAAAGCCACCAAACCAGCACTATCCCAACCCCGAAGAAGACATGTATGCGTTTGCGTACGTCGCATCTAGGCTTGTTTTAGTGCAGCCTCCACAAGAACTCAAGTCACGACAACGGAAGCCACCACAACGTACCGTTTTCGCAGAATCGGCTCAACATGCGTATATCTGCGATGAAGAACTCACTAGTTCGAATCAGAGGCATGGAAGGAGAGTGGGTGAAGAGAGCCTTGATAGCTCTGATCCGCCCATCCTCACATTAGCTTCGCCAGCGATCCAGCTTGAGCCCATGTCGAGCTGACTCTGCATCATGTCCAAGGCCGGCGATCTCTGATTTGGTTCACACAAGTTGGTTCTTGTTTTTCCGGGCAAAAAGAGAAAAGAAATAAAGAATAAAAAATAAGTAAAGTAGGGTTATTTTAATACGTGTAGGAATTAAAAAACAAATTTCAAGTTTTAGCTTCACCTTCCGTACGAAAGCCAAAAGTAGCTTCACACGAAAACTTCAAGCTAAAAAATTTTGACTTTACCTATGTTGATCTAGTGCATTTTTTGTGTTTTGGTGAAGTTAAAATAGTAATATAGTTATTTAGCTTCAGTATTGCTACGGCTTTGACACAGCACTGCTTCCTCTTTCAGCAAACACACATTCACTCCCTATTTAAATGTGATTGCCTCTCTCACACTTCCATTTAAAACCTTTCTCTCTCTCTCTCAGGTGAAACGATGTCGTTGCTATGGAGGCGTTTCCAATTCCGACCGATACGTACAAGCTAGGTTTCTAGCTAGTTCAAGTGAAAGCCGTCTATAGTATCATTCTAAATTCATTGCCTTTCGAAGATGTCACCTAGTCCGTTAGTAAAGTTTAGTGGATATGCCAGACCTGGGGTTGCGTCTTCTTAGGAGCTTGCATACCATCAAGCTTACTAAAGTACTAACAAGCAAATGAAAGAATGAAAAAAAAAAAAAAAAACATTAGTTGTCTTTTTTACCTATTCTTGTCCCAAGAAAGATTACTGGGCACAAGCTTATTTTTGTGAGTGGCACACTCTTCTAATTAAGTGGACTACCTTCAAGATGTCTGGATTTATGGGTTCCCTGGGTGGTCACCTCATTGTGTTATGTAGACATCATATTAGTTTTTTTTTATTATATATATATATATATATTGTTAATTAGGGAAGTAACAGAAGGTATGAATTTATCTAAAATAGAATAGGAGAAAAAATTGTATGTGGCTAACCCTAACTAATCTGTGTAAGGATCCGTCAGTCAACAAAAGTTTAAGACTAAGACTTTGTTGTTGTTGTTGTTGTTAGTTTTTATATATTATAAATCTCACCAACTATATATATGTATACGAAATTGAACTAAGTATGAACCCCAAAAGAGGTTGCTAAAATTTATTTGATTTATTTGTTTTTTTTTTAAGCTGTCTAATTTTGTGCTATGTCACTGTTACTATGTTCTAATGTATTATTTATTGTCATTGCAATGCACTATGATTCTGAGCATGCATAATTCCTTTAGTAAGTTGTGGAAAGTGACATGCAATCCATATGTTACACATGGCAAAAGTAAAGGTGATTTTGATGTGGTTGTGGTGACATTCGAGGGTGGGGTTATAGAAGCGTATATGCGCGGTACGTATTTGGTTTTATTTACAGAGAGATTGTGATAGCAATGGTTACTTCACTGGGGGTGTAGTGGTTGTACATTCGGAAATTTTATGGTGGAAGTGTAATTTGGGATTGCCATTGCTGGTATTCATGAGTTGAAAGGTGGATTCCCTGGAACTTTAATAAAAGTAGTTATTGCTACAGTTAATTGCAGTCGAGAACTTTCCCAAAGCTAGTCATATCAACTTCTTTTCCAATTCTGGAAATGCTGTTATGCAATGGAGTCTCCAATTTATTTTAACTTATTATTATTTTTTAGAATATTTGAATAGGTTAGCTCTGACAGTGTAAGACCAGAAGCTACATAAGAAGAAAATGACTAGCCCTGGATTCCAACGATAACATTAGAGCCGAAACGGTGACGTTTGATTTGATAACAAACGACATTGTTTTGGATCTAAATGATTTGAGCTTATAAACATGACAAATACGGTGTCGTTTCTACTTAAAGTAAACGACACCGTTTCGTGCTCCTTCACTAAGTATCAAATCTGCTTCTTCACCCAAACGACACCGTTTCGTGCTTTAAGCTCATTTTTCTCACATGGTATCAGAGCCATCCATGGCTTCCACAACACCAACAGACACCCCACAGACCTCTCGTACCACTACAACACATACTACTACTCAACGACAGTCACCTCTGTTATCACTTTCCAACATGTCCAACTTGATGTCAATCAAATTGGATTATACGAACTATATTCCATGGAAGCACCAGTTGATCACTATACTGGAAGCTTATTCACTGATTGAACATATTGATGATTCTACATCACAACCTTGTCAATTTCTACTTGATGCTCAAGGGAATTTAACCACGAGTGTGAATCCATATTTTCTGCCCTGGAGAATCATAGATAAAGCTTTGCTTTCTTTGATTAACTCAACTCTTAACTCCACAGGTTTTCTCACTCAATATTGTTGGAATCACAAACTCAAGAGAAGTTTGGAACACTTTAGAAGCAGAGGTTTACTTCAACTTCAAGAGCAAATATCTTGAATCTGATCAAGCTTGAGTTACAAAGTCTCAAGAAAGAGAATGAATCTGTGAATAGTTTTTTTTTTTTTTTTGGCAAAAGATCAAAGTTGCTCGAGACAAACTCCTTGCTGTTGGATTAATTGTTGATAATGAAGAACTTATATGCATTGTTCTTCAAGTTTTACCTATAAAATTTGAACACTTTTGTTCTGAAATTCGTACCAGAAGTGATCCAATCACTTATGAGCAACTCTCTATCATGTTGCAAAGTGAAGAGCAAGCCATGACAGAGAATTCTGAAAATTTCTCTCATTTTTTAGCAATGTTTGCCTTCAACAATAAAGCCTCTGGTCATCCAGAGTCTCAATTTCATACACAAGGTGGATCCAATAGAGGTAGAAACGACTCTAAGAGAGGAAGAGGTGGAGGAAGGTATAATAATAATGGACAACTATATTCTTCTCAGTCACACCAGACCTATCCTTCTCAAGGCTATTCAAGTCAAAATTCACCTTCATCTCAATTTGGTGGCCAAAATTTGTAATAGTGACAGACCTACTTGTCAAATTTGTGGCAAATTTGGTCATCAAGGCCTTGACTGCTATCACAGAATGGATTTTTCCTTCCAAGATAGAAATCCTCCAACAAAACTAGCTGCTACGGCTTCAAATACAGCAATTACCAACCATCAAGATCCTTAGCTAGCTGATTCAGGAACATCGGACCAACTCATAGCCAATCTCAACAACCTTTCCATTCAAAACGACTAGTTCTGGATTCCAACGATAACATTAGAGCCAAAATGGTGACATTTGATTTAATAACAAATGACATCGTTTTAAGTCTAAAAATGGTTTGAGCTTATAAACATAATAAATATGAACCCATTTCTACTTAAAGTAAACAACACCATTTCATGCTTCTTCACTAAGTCTCAATTCTATTCTAAAATCACTCTGTTCTTCACCTTCACGAACTTAGCCTCCATGATTTCCAATTCAGATATTTTTTCTTAGATGACAGCTGTGACACACTCAAAATATCTTGTTATGTATAAGTTTGTTAGAAATCTGTTAGAAAATTCAGTAAAAAAAAAGAAAAGAAAAAACTGTTAGAATAGAACTTTCTAGAATGTTCTAGCTTGATTTAGTCTAAAGCTATGCTCTAATGTATTAGTTTTGTGAGCTTGAAATATATTTTAGCAGTTTTAATCAGAGTCTTTCTCTCTGTTTTCATTCCGCCATTGTTGTTACACTTCTCTTTTTGTAGTAAATGGATATACGCATCTTTTGGCTTGCTAGTTGTCACACTCAATTGGCTACAATTCTTGGACTTCAGTTTTAGTATCTAATTCATAACAAAAAAAATAAATAAATAAAAGATTACTCTTCGCATGACTAAAAAAGACAAAAAGAAAAAAAGGCCGACTGTTGGATGCAATTGGTTCCTTTTCTCTTTTCTAGTTTCTACTTTCTCTAAGGAGCTGCTTCAAGCACCAGGGTGCTTGGTATTAAAAATGAGAGAATGATACGTTAGAAAATTGAAAATAACTAAAGAAGTGATGCAATATAGATTTAGGAACAATTGGATCACGAAGGCCCTTAATCTGGGCTCAAATAAAATTCTGGCAAATACTGTTTTGATTGAGGTAGAAATTTTGGTTTTTGATGCTTGATTCCTCTTGTTATTTTGAACTCTCTTTTAATTAGACGAAAGATATGGAGAAAAATGTAGAATACTAATTGAGGCACTATTGGGCTTGCGAGGTAATCTAATTTTATTAGGGTATTTTTGTTTTATCTAAAACCAATTTAGTTGTATGAGGATTCTTGTTTTAACAAGGATAACTATTCAAGATTACGTACCCAAGCCATCTCGGGATCTTTGGAATTTTGAGGTGGGTTTACACTTGACATTATGTTTAATGAGTCTCATCAACTCTTTTTTTACTTTCTTCTACTTGACAAGAGAAAAAAATAGGAATGTAAGATTTATCCAAAGCTAAAAATGCTGAACCAAAAACAAAGTTGTTTATAAAAATGCTGCATCTTTTAGTGTCATAGTATCAAGCAATGCCAAGCTTGATATGTCATTAAAGTTTATTATACGCATTCCCCGTGTAGAAGCCACCTCTTTTTAACAATTAATTGTAGTATTACAAAACCTATACCTGACCATACTAAGGACTTACAAAAGAAGAATACATCTATTGGAGAATGAGTCAAAAATGCTAAATATTGTAGTCCAAAATCCTGGAGATTCATCTTCCGGTGGTAGTGATGAGTGGTTGAATTCCATATTGAAAGATGGCTGCAACTCTTTACGAAGGCCCAAGATACAGAAGGTCCCAGACATGCTTCTTGAGATTAAATAAAATGAAAAATGCTATGATCCCTCCGTGGTTTCCATTGGCCTTTACCAACATGGCTCACCAGGGCTCCAGCTTGTGGAGAAACACAAAATTCCAATGACACTACAGTATGTCAAGGATAGCGGAAAAGGTATTGACGTTTTATACAACAAAGCAGTTGAGGCGGCTAACAATGCAAGAGAATGCTATGCTGAGGGATCAACACAAGAGTTTTGACGATGAGGAATTTGCTCAAATGATGTTTCTGGATGGTTGCTTCATTCTACAATTCATGAACTGCATTGCGAAAAACAAGTGCGGAGATATATGGATGAAGAGTTACACTATAGCGTTGGTGCACCGTGACATGTTCATGCTAGAGAATCAACTCCCTTTCCTAGTCCTCAAGGCATTGATGAGCTTCAGGTTCAGAGAAGATAAAAAGAGGGATATCGTCAACATTTTCATCAAGCATGCTCAGGCACTTCCTCCTCTAGGAACTTTGTGGCAGGAAAGGCTTAGTGTGGTTATTCCTATAAGCATTTGACGACTTGAAGCACCCCAACCAGAGCCATAAAAGTATGAAGATCAACCTGTTCAACTTCTTGAACTCATTCCTCTGAACCTCAATGACGTCCCAGCTACTTTAGAAGGTGGACCTCATTCAAGCAGTGACTGCTACTCTTATCGTTCGTCCAATGAGCATAGGGTCACCGGAGTACACTTCAAGCCTGGTAAGTCTAATCTTATTACAATTACAGATCCATTGTTTGAATCAACCTTCCTTGGTGGTCAACTCACTCTTACGCCAATCATCCTTGATGACTCTACCAAGTCCATTCTATTAAACTTGGTAGCTTAAGAAACATGCATTGAGGCCCCTGATGATTTTGCTGTCACCTCTTATATATGCTTCATGCATTCACTCATTGCTCATGTAAAGGACGTGACGTTGCTGCAATCCAGGGGCATAATTAATAATTATCTTCCCAACGACCAAGCTGTGGTGGATGTCTTCAATGAAATACCGAAAGATTTGGTACCCAATCCTTATGCTAATGCCGGTGTTAAAGCGGCAATCGGAAGCCATTTTAGGAACAAACTCAAGATTTGGATGCTTGAGTGGCGATACTCTAGTAGACCTTGGAGCATTCTCGCATTCATTAATCCTCTAGTTTTTTCCTAGAAAGAACAGGTGCAGCTCCAAGGCCGCCGCACTCACACTCACACCCGAATCTGGAAAAGCACCCGTGGTTCATAGGTTTTTTCCTTGACCCTTACCCTCCTAAACGTGAATAAAAATCTTCTCTCCCATTTTTAGTGTGCTAATTTATGATTCACAAATAGTTGTATGTCACTTTTTTTCTATTTTAATTGATGGAGTATAAAATAAAGGAGAAATTACAGTAAATCTACCTGTGGTTTGGCCCATTTTCATTTTGCTTACCTATGGTTTAAAACATAACACTTTGCCCACCTGAGCTTCAATCCATTTGCTCTCCATTACCCACCTCACTCTCAAACGTTAGAAAAACACCTTTTTTAATACAAATCACAACATAACACAGATCAAAACACGAACCCTTTAAAATCTTTCCTCATGAGCCCTAGAATAAAAAAAATTCCTTGTATTGAGTTGGGGTTTTTATTTTTCTAACTATGTGGCATAAAACTTCATGTTCCCAGACATTTTGCTTTATGTGTTTTGGGTTTTCACCTTTTGATGCTAGCTTTGATTCACAAGAAATTTAGGTAGCAATTGATAAGCGATGTCTTCTTCGAGTGGAAAGTACTCAGGTTCAAGTTGGCATATGTGTACATGTGAGACTTGTGTGCTAAGAACAAGTCTAACAATGGATAATTTTGGGAGAAGGTTTATGGGTTGTAGCTGATATAAGGTAAGTATAGCATTTAGTTAATTTAGTTGACTCAAGTGAGTTTGGAATGTGATATGTTCAATTCAATTTATGAACAGGTTGGTCCTAAGTTCCCTTTCTTTCATTGGATTGATAATACCACTTGAATGAGTGGGATCGAAGCTACCCATTTGGTGCAACAAAAGCTGGATTTATTGTGGAGTGAGCTATAACTTGCAAATGAAAGAGAAAGAATAGCTACCCAAACAATAGTAGAAGCTACCCAAATGAAAAAAATTGCTCAAAAAAGGGCAAGAAAAGCTACTAAGGGGGAGATAAAGTTTCGAGCTTCCTCTTTTAAAGCCAAGGAGATAGCAATGAGAGCTTTAGAGCAAGAAAGAACATGCAGAATTACACTAATTTTGTCATGGTCTTTTTTTGTTTTGATTATGTTGTTTTCCTATTTCGACTCAAGTGAGAATGTTGGAATAATGAGATTAAGTCTGCCTAGTGGGTTGTAACATATAAGAAGGTCCTCAATTGGCCAATGTTGGCTTGAAGCCACTTTGTATTGTAATAGAACTATGTTAGATGTTGTTGGCTTGAAGCCACTTTATAATATAAGTTTTTTTAAGATAAAGTGTTATTTATGTTAGATGTTGTTTGTGTTTTTGTTTAAAGTGAATTGGCAACTTGTGTCTTGTGGTTTTGTTGGATGCTGTGACTTGTTTAAAGTGTAGAATTATGTCTGGTGTTTGTTCAAAAAGTGCATTGTGTGAAGATATTGTGTTGAAAGTGAATTGTTTAAAGTGTTTGTGTTGAAAATGCATGACAACTATTTGTCAACTTGCAACAAATGCACACATAAACCTGTTGTAGTCAATACATACATACATAAGCCTACTATGTTAAATTGCAATAATCAACCACATGACAACAATTAGTCAAAATAATAATTTTGAACACCTACAATTAAGTTGGGAAATTGTATATACATTTAAAGTGGCATTGAATATTGTCTTTCATCAACTACCAATCAATATAAGGCATTGGGTACAACAACCACAAAACAATTGCACCTGCCCTTATTTACAAAACTTACAAAGATAACACAAACCCCAATAGATGTTTTGACAGCATATATAACCAAAAAATTTTTGCCCTGCCATTGTTTACAAAATATATTTAACCCTAACAACTAATCATATTATCTTAACACTAAATATACATAGCAACAATCTTCTTCACATAAGCTTCATTTACTGCCCTACCTCTCCTCCCATAGTTGCCCTTTCCACCTCTTGTGTTATAGTTCAATGTCCTTGTTGCATTACTCCTTCCTTTGAAAGCAGCTCCTCTGGTAGCAAGTGGTCTTGTAGGCTACAAAGTACAAGAATTCAGATGTTAGCTATCAGTATTACAGATTTATGAATAAAACAGCAAACATAAAACTACAATACTATGATGATGGTGCTCTAGTGTATCATGTTTCTGCGGTAGTGTGTGGTGCTGGTTGGCTTGAAGAGAACCAAGGAGCTCCTCCAACTGTGTACCTAAAGTCTGTAGAGTACCTCTGAGTTGGTTGTTGTGACCATGAAGTCTAACCTAATGGCTGTGAACCTGCTGTATGGTTGGATGAGGCCATAGTATAAGGCTGATTCGTTGGTAAGGGCTGAGATAATGCTCAGGGTTAAGATGAAGATGGGGCTTAGGATGAAGATTAGGTCTGGGATCCTTGTCTGCATGGGGCTTGGGATGAAGATTTGCCTTTCTGCACTCTCTTCCTCCTCTCTCATGGTGTCTCACCAGTGACATTGGTCTTGCATCCTCTTGCATTGTGTCCTTCCTTTTGACACCCTCAATTTGTGACTGAATTTTTTGCTCTAGACACCCTGTAAGGGTTCCTTGGCTCATCAGCATCCCTCTTCCTTTTTATAGGTGGTCTGCTTGGTGGCTTATAGATAGTAGATGCACCAGGAGCAGGTTTGCTACTTGAGATCCACTCAAACTGGCTAGGCATGGGAGGTATGGGTGTCTTGTATGTCTCCACATAAACATCTTTGTAGTAGCATGGATGGGTGTAATCCTTTGGTTTCTCACGATTCATAAAAATGGCTTCAATTCCATGTCTTCTTGACCAAGTCCACCACATGCCTCTCCTTCTCATTGTCAACTTCATACACAAACGTCCCAAATGGCATTGCACAGAAGCCCTTATGCTCTGTTTTCATCTTCTTTAGCTTGTCCTGTATGCTTGGACACAACTTGCCATTATACTTTTCTATGCCTGTCCTCTTTATGTGCAATCTGCTCATAAGCCTAACCCTAATCCATTCCAGCATTGATAATATTGGCTTGACTCTAGCCTTCACAAACATAGAGTTAAAACTCTCACTCAAATTTTTTACTAGACAATCTGTTAAAGCCTTAAGGGAAAAGTGGGACCTGGTGCATTGTGTAGGTTCTATATCTGCAAGATACTTCCAAGCTTCTTCATCCAAACTCTTAAGATACTGCATCCTCCTCTCAAATTCCCTAATTGATGTTATGCTAGCACACCACCATAGTACACTCTTCAACTCCATGCCTTTGTGGTTAAACTTGAAGTTGTTGTATATGTGCTTCACATAATACTTGTGCTCTATAGTTAGAAATAGAGTCTCCATTGCAAGAATAAGGCCCTGAGTATTGCAAGAAAGTAAGCAAGTTAGCAAGTAAGCATTCAATATTAAATCATAGGCAAGTAATAAACATGAGCAATATGATAATATCCTTGTACTCTTGCTCAACCACAGCCATTGCCACTAGGAATATATTGTCGTTTCCATCCTTGGCAATGGCAAACAGTAATTGCCCACCAAACCTACCCTTCAAATGGCATCCATCCATCTCAACAAATGATCTACAACCACCTAGAAACCTAAGTTTCTGTGCATTGTACCTAATGTACATCCTTTTAAACTTGGGTTGTGCTTTCTCATCTTCCACCTCTATTTACAGTATCACCTTGCTTCCAACATCTGTCCTCCTTATCAATTCTGCATAATCTCTCAGTAGGCCGAACTGAGACTCTTCATTCCTAGTGATCAAACCCCTAGCTGCCTTTCTTGATCTATACACTTGACTAAGACTTAAATCAACTAAAATCTGCTGCATAACATGGTGATTAACACCTGAGACCTCCCAATTAGGATTTTTACTAAAATCTTCCAAATACCTATTTGCCACATATGCTAATGTAACTTGCCCATTTTGAAATGATAGGGGGCAGGTACACTCAAGATTAAGTGTCTTAATCTCAAATGTGTACTTTCCTGTCCCTATTGAGGCATAACACCTCCATCCACAATTATTCTTACAATATACAGAAATCTTCTTCTTCTCATTCAAGTTTCATTTGGTATCAATGTGATGCTAAATCACATACTCGCTCAAAGCCTTTCTAAAAACCTTGGAGTTTGGAAATTTCATTACTTTTACCAATTGAAAATTTGTCATATCAGTCCTCTCATTGAATTTTGGGTTGCTAGGCCTCTACTCATCATTAGAACCATCCATACTTGCAATATCATTCTTCAGAGCTGGTTCAACCCACTCATCATCTAAATCTATGTTTAGAGGTGGAACAGTGCTTGGCTGAGGTATATATGTGTTTGGTTGAGGTGCATTAGTGTTTGGCTAAGATGTATCAGTGGTTGGTTAAGGTGGATCATTATTAGGCTCAGGTGGACCACTGGAAGGTGGAGAAGACTCACCAAAAACATCATCACCAAAGTCTTCTCCTTCTAGACCTTCATTCAACCATACATACTCCTCTTCTACCCCCATACTAGCATCACCCCCTCTAACAACCCCATCACCAACCCCTTCACCAACCCTTCCATCTATCCCCCCACCAAACCCTTCAGAAACTTCAATTGAAAATGGAGCATGACTACTTTTCCTTTCCCTCCAAAGTATTCTAAGCTTGGGTACCAATGAAAAGTACCCCCATAATGAACCTTGAATTTCACTTCCTCATTAGCCATCTGCAATAACAAATTACCATTTTACACGTGGATAATTAAAGAATTGTAAACAGCAGACATATAAAGAATAAACACTTGCATGTTTCTATTTTGCTTTTGGGAGGCAACACACACATCAAAGGGACCACTTTTTCTACTTTACTTTTGTTTCTATTTTACTAATAAGCACATGCAAAAACTAAAATTAAAACCCAATAGATTCATAGGGTTCACAATGACCACAACAGACAAAATGCCCACAAACAAACACAAATCCAAACCACAGGTGGTCACATGTTTCATAAACATCAACAAACACAACCAATATTCTCAATAAACTACATGTAACATTGACTGATTACTCAAAAAATTACAAAACCTAAACAAACCCAAATAAAAATAGTTCGAAAACCCAAATAGTGACTAATTTATTGCCTGGATTTGAGTCCCTTAAACAACCCGTTGCTCGTCTTAGTTTATTCTTGCAACACGATTTCAATATCAAATGCAGATAGGGATTTTCATGATTCCTCAGCTCATGAGGAAAGATTTCGAAGGCTTCGTGGTTTTGATCCGTGTTATGTTGTGATTTGTATTAAAAATGTGTTTTTCTAATGTCTAAGGCCGAGGTAGGTAACGGAGAGCAAACAGATTGAAGCTCAAGTGGGCAAAGTATTAAGTTTTAAACCACAGGTAGGTAAAGGAAAAACGGGCCGAACCGCAAGTGGGCTTACTATAATTTCCCCTAAAATAAAACAGCTAGAGCAAAAAAAAAAGATTTTTATTGTACATGAGCTAAGGCAAGCAACTAAAGTAGTTTTCATGTACCATCGCACACCTTTAGTACAGTAGTCACAAAACAAGTATAACTATTTGTGAGGTGTGGGGGACAAGGCCAGGGTTCAAGTTTCTAGGAGGGAGTTTCACACACATATACAATGAAATTAGGCTAGAGTAGAATTTCTATCTTGTATAAAATTTTTTTTTTTTTTAAATTTAAACAAGATATTTAAATTTTAATCACTCAAATTCAAATTTACATGCACAAATCCTGCTATCCAAACAGATTTATTTGACCCTTGATTATTACCCTAGTTATCAAGTTGCAGGATTATATGTTCACTGATGGTACAGGTGATGCAAATTCCATGCAAGCTAATTGTGTTTCTAATCAATGAAGGATTCAAAGCTGACTTGAAACTTGCATATCCTAAAGTCAAAGAGAAGAGAAAATAATAAAATTATGCTCTGATGCTTTGCTTTACCTTAACTTTCTTTTTTGGTTCCTCTCGAGTCCGATCTTCTTTGCCCCTTTAACTTTTGTGGCCCTCTCAAGTCTGAGTTACTTCACCGCTCTAGAGAGGCACAGTGAAGTTTTAAGTTAATGTCAAGCAAAGCATCAGAGCATAGTTTATTATTTGGCTAATACTGAGGGAAGGAATTTTCAAAGACACGTCACATAGACTACAAAACTAGTTTTCCAAGCTGAGGGTGGGCGAATATAAATCTTCTATACTATTTTTTGTATTTTTTCACTTTATGTTCTACCAATAGCAATTTGTCATGTATTACATGAAATGAATTATATGTACAAAAGATTTATATTGAGAAATGTGTGAAAATCAATATCCATAAACTCCACCAATTGAACTACACTCTCAAGTTCGAGAAGCTGGGCCAAATATACGAAATGAGGGCATATGTTTGCTAATGTGCAGAGGTGGTCATTTCCTTCCACAATAGCAACACAAGCCTTCAACCGAAAACACACAAAATTTTCATTAGAGTATTCACATCAGTCTCTCAATGCAATTTTAGCTTTATTGAACACACACACAAAAAAATGTACTTTTTATATTTTAGCAAATTTTTATATTTAACATTTATTTCTTTGTTAGGTAGCAACTTGTACTTATGCACAAAAAATTCAACATTAGTGATAATGAGATGAAGTTACATTCTTACATAGGTAAATGGGGTGGTCATTTCATCTTTTGCGCTAAATATTATGAATGGTCATTTGATACGGAAAATAAGAAAAGTAAAATGGACATTTGGTGCAAAAATTAGACTACAATTAGAAACTAATTTTGATTTAATTTGGATTATATTGTGTTTCGACTTTATTATATTATATATTATTTAGGTATTATTTTTTCTCTCTAATCTCTTCCACCCTTTCCCCCATTTTTGGCCAAAATTTCTTTCTTTACCTTTAACTCTTTTTTACAAATACCATTTATAGATCAATTCAAAAATTCACCATTCACAGATTAATCTGAATCACATTTATTCAATCACAATCTAAAACACAAAGTTTAGTTCCCTTTTTTTTTTCTTTACCACATTTCCTCACATCGATCAAACACAAAAAAATTTATGGCTTTGCTGAGAGAGAGAGAGAGAGAGAGAGAGAGAGAACATTTTTTATTGTTAAGGACTTTGTGGACAGGCTTTCTTTGCTGAAGACTCTGTAAATCTTCTGATTCAAATGAATTTGACTTGAATGACGGATTCGAAGGAAGATGAGATGTGGTGGTTGTGAATCTTCTTAATCAGCGTGGGAACCATCAATCACTGGGTGTCGAATTGAAGGACCATATAGGGGTTTCTCTTCCTTTCTATCTTAATTTTCAAGCCCTGGCCATGCAGACTCCCATGAACACTGTGTCGACTTGAAGACCAAATAAGAGCTCAAGTTCCACCTTGAATCTTCTTGACTTACCATGAGAGAGAGAGAGAGAGAGAGAGAGAGAGAGAGAGAGAGAGAGAGAGAGAGAGAGAGAGAGAGAGAGAGAGAGATGTTGGGAGAAATTATTACAAAATGAGATAATGCGTTATGGTAACTCAAGGCATGCATTGATTTAACTTAGAGCTGGGCCTATCAGGGCCGGCCCAAGATTTTTTGAGGCCTAAGGCGAAAATTTTATAGTGGCCTTTTTACATCTAAATATCACTTAAATAATATTTATTTATTTTTATTTAAATTCAAATCCATTATTAATACTTACTTATTAATATGACTAATTCACCCAAAGTGAGCTAATGATAATTACTATATATGTTTTACAAATTGGCATATCACCAATAAAAAGAAAAGTTATTCAAACATTCATTTTACTATATTATTTAAGTAAGTAATAAAGCAACAGAGAGAGAGAGCTGTTGAACAAATCAGAACAACAGAGAAAGAAAAACTTCCAACAATATTTGTTCAAAAATTTACACATAGATTCCAACATAAAATTGAAAATATTTTGAATTAGCAAAAGGGTCCAGACAGAACTTTACCATTGCTGCACCATAGCAAGAGCCATAGTATGTCTTATAATGCTTGAGCCTACCACCATGTTTTTGTAGTGATTTTTCAATCTGAATTGAAGCAAGAACAGAGATATGTGACTCAGAGAGAAGAGAGATGCATGGCCATGGTCCATGGGTCTTAGAGAAAGAAAAGAAAAGAATGAGGCGGCTAAAGTGAGAAGGGTAGAGACTTAAAGAGAAAATTGGGGAAGGAGGCGATTGAAGCGAGAAGGGTAGAGAGAGACAGAGAGAAAATTGGGGAAGGGGGCGGCTGAAGAAAAGAAAGAAGAATTGGGGTATTTATGTCTTATAATGCTTGAGCCTACCACTATGTCTTTGTAGTGATTTTTCAATCTGAATTGAAGAAAGAACAGAGATATGTGACTCAGAGAGAAGAGAGATGCATGGCCATGGTCCATGGGTCTTAGAGAAAGAAAAGAAAAGAATAAGGCGGTTGAAGTGAGAAGCGCAAAGACTTAAAGAGAAAATTAGGGAAGGAGGCAGCTGAAGCGAGAAGGGTAGAGGGAGACAGAGAGAAAATTGGGGAAGAGGGCGGCTAAAGAAAAGAAAGAAGAATAGGGGTATTTATATCATGCTACTACTAGGATTTTAAAAATTAAATAGCAAAAACACAAGCGAAGGCTCAAACTTGGGATTAGTTATCCAAAACACAAGGAGCATACCACTAAGCCACTGATCAATTATGTCTTAAAGTTACATAAATATATATATATATATATATATATATATCAGTTTGGTCGGTTTCGGGGTGAAAAAATCCAGCACTGAAACTGTAACACCCCGACCCAACTTTATAATTAAACTATGTATTTAAGTGGTTAATTATTATTTTTAAGCCACTTTCTCTCTATAATTAATAAAAGAGTCTTTAATAAACATATTATTTTATAATGCCTTTGAATAAAAAAATGTAAAGATTATAAATAATTGAATAGCTAATTGCATTATGTATATATACTAAGTATGTACAAAATTATATTAAGTTGTTAAGTTATTAAATATATATTGTTGTTGGTGTTTAATTAAGTGTTTAAGGTAAGGATACGTATGCAAAGTTATTTTGTTCCTTGGGCTTCTCTAGAAATATAAACTTTTGAGGGGTAGAAAGTATAAATACAAAAGAAAATGAAAAAGTGAGTCAAACTTTGCTTTTCCTTATCAACCCACGTAACCCACCCAAGATTTTTTGCTCTCATCTCTTTTGGCTGCATCAGAAAGTCCAGCCCCCATTCTTCTTTCCCTTTTCCTTTCGTTTGTTCTCATCTCTTTCTTCTTCTCTTGTTCTCACATGGCAGCCCCTACTTCTCACCAACAGCTCTCCCTCTCTCACCAAAACAATAAATCTCACTCTAAAGAAGAAATTAAAAGATTGGCCCTAAGATTTCAGCTTCAAAATTTGTGGGTAAGTAAATAAAAACCTCATCTTTTATGGGTATTTTAATGGTGGCATGGTTTGGCTTTAGTTTCACTTCTATGTTGCTAATATGATTGTTAGAAGCTGAAATTTGTGGTTTATAAAATTAGGAAATCATGAATTTGTAAGTCCATATATATATGCTGTTTTGAGAAGCTATGAATTTGTGTTGTTGATTTGTTGAAGGTAGATTGGGGTTTTTACTAATAAATGATTGTATATGATTAAGGAAGTAAGAAAAAGTTGGGCTGAGTGCTTTTGAGGTTACTGCTGGGATTTTTGTTGTATTTGATTTTGCTCTAAATGGTTAAATGACTGTATATGAGTATTTTCTAACATGTCTAATGAGTGTATAAAAATCCCCATGTGATGATAAGGCTATTTGCAATCATTTTATAATTATACAAGAAAAACGTTTCAGAGCTGTCACTGTGACAGATTCTGTGTTTATGCATGATAAATTAGGTATTAAATGGTATATAGTGAATTTGGATGCTAGGGATAATTCCTATGAATCCTAAGACACATGTGGTTGTTATGGAAGTGGTCTCACAGCATTTGGATGAACATAAAATTAATGGTTTAGTTTCTAAGTTGCATGAAATTCTGTCAGGACAGATTTAAGTACGTTGTCTTGTATGATTTTTAGTAAATTATGGTTTTATGCTTTGACTCTTAAATTTATATGTTAATTGATAGACATCCAGAGGAGTTGTTCTGTAAAATTTCATGAGAATTTAATGTGTTTAGGTAGCCCTTTTGTATTTTACAAATGAGGCATATGCTGCTGGAATAAAACAGAGAACAGTAAGGGACATGCCTAACTTTGAGGATTTAATTCTAAAGTTAGGGTGAATGATTTGAGCTATAATTTATTATGCTCATCATTTGGTATGTCTAGGTCATAGTTTAATTTTGTATACCTTGGCTCAAGGTTCGGTGGACAAAGGAGAACCATCAAATTGTTCATGCGAGTGTATATGGTTACATGACCGTGCTTTAAAGAGTTTATGTTTATGCATGCATTATTGCCCTAATCTCAAAGCACCTTTTGAAATGAAGTTGGCTCTTCTGGAGATATGATATAAATATGAGAATGTTGCTTTTCTTTAGTTTGGACATCCTTTGTTGATGTGTGCATAATATGTTTGTGGGAACCTCTTGGAGGTGGGATTAGGACTTTCTTGATTTTAAGAGATAGGCTTTAAAATGAATGTGTAAGTTTATTTTAAGGTATAATGGATAGTAATAAGCTTTGATATTTGGTTTAGGGATTACCAGTACTCAAGTCTAGGCTCCTTCGACTGTTGGCTCTCGATTCCTTTGCTTTCAGGTAAGGGATAAGTTATATGAGCATTTGGTAAGTCATGAGGTTATTTTAAAGTGTATTATGCATTAAAAAGTTTTTTATTAGAGATATGACATATAATCATGTTTCAGACAAAGATGTATTCGTGAACTTTCGAAACCTTATGTATATAATTTAAGCATATTGATGCCATTACTAATTCCACGAACATGATGTTTAAAGAAAATAATGGAAATGCTATTATTGTGAAATATTATGCAAACTATGAATTTCAGTATGATGTATAAGTATGAAATGTTTTCGGGTTATGTCCTCTGGTAATTTGAACTCGGCCAGTAGGGGTTAATTATTGGCTTTCTATAGAAAATGTTATTTGTTTGGCCATTTAAAGTAGAGGAAATGGGGTTGCCCGTAACTCTAGGCCATTTAAAGTAAAGGAAATGGGGCTGCTCGTAACTCTAATCTGAACAAGGCCTTCTCCCCAATGTGTACGGACGGCGGGGAGGAATAAAACCTTGAGGGGATGTGCCATCAGGCCTCCCAAAAAGGACAATATCATACACATGGGAGCACCCAAATGTGATGAGGCCTTCTTTGTACAGACTTATTAGATATGGACTAACCAATATGTTATGAACAGCTATATTATTTTATTGATCATGAGAGAATGAATTGTTTATATGCATTATGAAAAGTTAAAAACTCTCATGAAAAGAAGTTTATGATGAAAAGAAAAGTTGTTCTTTAATGATAAAAGTTTCCGAAATTTTGTCATGCTTTAAAGATAAAGAATCTGATGAAAAGGTATTAGTGTTTTGTAAAGAAAACGCTTTTGATGAAAGTACAAGTTTATGTTAAAAAGTTATCAGATACCTGTTGTTTATAAAACGTTAAGTTTTATGATTATGAAAGTTACAATATTTTACGAGTTGAAGTTTATAAAGAAAAGTCTTCTTAAATTGTTAAAATGTTTCTAGTTTAAAACAAAGTTACCAATTATCTGATTTAAGTTAAAATGATTATTTTGTAACAAGAATATATATATATATATATATATATATATATACACACATATATGTATATATGTATGTATGTATGTATATGATTTAAACAATCAATATTGTATTTGGTGACTTTGTAAGAAATAAAAGAAATTCAGCTTAAAAGGTTTTGGTAATATTATTCTGATAAGAAAAAAAAGAACAATATTTTTCTATGAAAAACGTATAAGTTATTATCATGAATAATATAAAATACTATGCATGAAATGATGTTCTCCTATCTAAATAACCATAAAATGAAATGATTTGATTTACATGCATTCTTAATAAATTCTTATGTATCTTACCCTTACTGAGCTGTGTAGCTCACCCCTTCCACTCTTTCAGTTACAGGTTTTATTTTGGAGTAGAGGGAGCCTTAGTCGAGTTTTGGAAGAAGCTAGTTTTTAGTTTTAAAAGTATAGAACCCAAACTAGTAATTTGATGTTTAGTTTTACAGTATTGTGTATTTTAGGATTTAATGAAAGTTGTGTACCTTAAAGTATTAAGAGATGTATTATGTGAAGTTCACAATTTGAGTAACTGGTGGATTACGTTATTTTTTAAGTACAATGTAGATGCTCTGAATGTCCAGTGAAATGTTATATCTTTTAAGTAAAGAAACAAGAATAAAAAAAAAAAGATGAAAGCTTTTGGAAAAGCTTTTGGTAAAAGCTAAGTTGGTCCTTGTTAATATCAGGTTTAAACTTGATATTAGCATGCCAGTCATGGTCACAAATTCGGGTATTGGGTTTGGGTTGTGACAGAAACCAAACTGAAATATTTTGGTTTTCTAAAATTCACGCCGAAACCATACCGCACCAAAACCGAACCGAAAAATTGAACTCGTTTCGACCGATTTTTTTATTCATCAGTTTTTTGCACACCCCTACCTAGAATGCCTAGGTTGATACTTTTTTGGTTAATCGTTTTTTGGTTTCTTTTCTTTTAATTATAGATTAAAAGCTGTCATTATTATGATTTGAGCCAACGACATGCATGTTATATAAAACAACCAATGATCATTTTGATGGCTATGAACATTTTCTTTTTGATACTATGTAGAGGGGGAAAAAATTTAAATCATATTTCAAGGAAAATATAGATTTCTAAGAGCATCCACATTGGTGGAGCTATTTTTTTAGTTATTTGGCACTATAAAAAATTACTTTATCTATTTTACCTACTCACTTTACAAAACATCTAGCATAAGTGGATTTATATTAGATTTCAACAAAATAAAACAATATAAACATCACAATAAAATAATATATCACTACAATAAAATAATCTATCCATTACAATAAACTACTAACAACCACCGCGCCCCAAACCCAATCACACCCAACAGCCACCAATTACCACCATGTACAACCCACTACCAAAACAATACCACACAAACTGATCAATGGTATAATCGACAACCACTACCAACTAGGAACAGCCACCCTACAACAACTAGCAAGCTAAGAACAACCACCCACAACCACTGCCAAAAATCCAAATTAGCGAAAAACCACCACACAAATCACCACCAACACAGCCACACCACCACTGACCCACGAAACTCAACCACCATGAAACCCAGCCAAATCGCCACCACGAAAGCTAGAGAAACCCACAAATCTAGCCACACCACCAAAGCTGAATTCCTTTGCCTCGTTTCTACCTTGATCGGTCTCGCGACGCTCTTGAGTTTAATGAAGGCGATGCCAGTGGAGTTAGTTGGGAACAAGGTTTGGGCGTGGTGGGAGATTGCATTGTGGGCAAGATGACTTGGCGAGAGGGTTATTGGGAGAGAGATGGGTCGGTGATGGGGCTTGGGTCAACAATGGAGCTTGGGTCGGTGTTGGGTGAGCAGTGAGATGGAGGACTAGGCTTGTTGGCGAGAGAGCTTGGGTGAGCGGTGAGGAATGGGCTTGTCAGTGAGAGTGGAGAAAGAGAGAGATTGGGGGAGATGGTGAAGAGAATAACTGGAACAAAGAAATAATAAATAAATAAAAGAAAAAAAATATTATTTTAATGAGAGAGATAATAAAATATACTATTTGATATTAGCTTTTGAGCTACTATAGCTAAGTAGGTAAAATTTTTACCAATACCTCCACCAATGCGTCACACTTTTTGTGTATATATATATATATATATATATATATATTATTTGAGAAACACACACACACAAAACACTTTTTGTATATGATGGTGCTAAAAGTAGCAATATCGCTTTTTAGCACTCTCAATACTAATACTCTAAAGGGTCCAAATGTTTTGTGATTCGCTTTTAGGGCAAGGCAAGGACTTCCCAAATCAAGCCTAAGCCCAAATGATGTGCTAATTATTTCTACTTACTTATCGTTAACCCTTTATCTTCTGTGGCTTTACTTTGGTATTCATGCAGAATATTTGCGATTGTGCCTTGTGTTGCAAGTTTTTTCATCAATTGAAATGATTATAAAGTGGCCCCAGGACATCACCTAGTATTGAAAAAGATGTATTTGAACTTTATCTCTCATGTTCTCATCTTGTTATTCTTTTCTTTATAGTCAAGAAATCCGTAACTAACAGTTCTTGAAAAGCCAAGATGCAACATGACGAAAACATGAAATTTAATTTATAATAGTATATTTTTGTTTGCTCCAACATAAAAGGGCCTTGATTAAAAAATAGGCCCAGCGTCTTATGGAGCCTAACTGGACCAATCTGTTCCTCAAAAATCAAAAGTCAAGACTCTCAGATTTTCGTTTTCGAGAATCAGTGATTCACGACAGAATGAGAGAGGGAAGCAAAGACAACTGGGACTCCTCCGCCATGAAAGCCTAAGATTAAGGGCCTCTCGCCTCGCCGACGCAGGTTACAAGCTCTGCTCGTCTGAACTCTGCTGCTTAGTGATCGGTCTATAAGTTACACGTACAACGCATTGAAACTATCACTATAATTAGGTGATCAATGTTACTATGTGTTTTCTGTTTCTTTTTCAATTGCATCTTCATAGCCTACCATATCTTGTTGATTATACAATTATATGGTAGACTTGGTAGTATTAATTGCAAGTAGTTTTCGCGTTGAAGTAGATGTCCCATTTGAGATCAGCATCTCTTTCTGTGCAGAGTTGCAATCAGCACATTCTTTGTTAAAAAATTCTGTTTACAGAAATAATTTAATCAAAATATGTTAGAACTTTGGAATAGTACTTAATTTGAGAAGATTATTTGGATTGAATCAAGAGTTTCTTTTCCAACCTTTTAAGAGGAACGCATACTAGTTCCAGTTTTTAAATGATCTTGAAGTGGTCTTTATGTCTCTAAAATTGTACAGCCCTTATGCGGTTAATGCATGAAATTACATTGTCCCCTGTTTTGAATTGTATGCACACCGTTTACTTTAAAAAATAAACTTTATTTTTAATAAATAAGATAGATTTCGTCACCATAGTCCACTTTTGTTATAGTGAGTATCAATAAGTTTTTGATGTAAATGAAATTGGAGTCCATATTTTTTTCAATGATAAGTAATTTTGTTAATTGAGCTTAAATTTCAAAACTATTTTTAAATTTATATAAAATTGAAAAAAATATTTTTTAAAAATCATATATATCCACTTCACACTTTGTCTAAGTGAAATTCCCTTGAAATTTCTCTTTCACCCTCTTGTTATTAAACCTAAACAAACACACCACACCATACTAAAATTTTGAAAGTCTCTCTGGACTCTAAGTAAATCACTTAAAAAATCGCTAAACATTTTGCACATGATAGAATAAAAAAACATATTACATTTATGTGATTAGTCCTTCTAGGACCACATTATTTGACACTACTTTTGTTATAGTTTGATGACTTATGTGGTTGTAATTGATCAAACATCACTTTCAATTGAACCTATCTCTCTTTTTTTATTCACAATCGTATGTTGTGGCTAGATCAAAGTATACCGACTTTCTATTATAAGTTGGAATGATGTGAGTTGTTTTTTTTTTGGTGGTTTGACTCTTACCGTGTAGTAGTAGAGTTAACTAAATCTCTCTCTCTCTCTCTCAAAATTTCCATCTCATATATATTTTTATTTTTTCCTCCTCTTTTTGTCTAAGTCCCTTTCTCATCATCTTCTCCTCTCTCATTTTTCTTATTGCCGAAAGTCTCTTCCTTTGCTCTCTTCCAATTTCCTTCTATTTTCCACGTTCTTTTCTTACAAAATCTTCTTTCTTTATTTTCTTTCTTTTTCAGTTTTCTTTCCTGTAGGCTTCCATCTTCGCTACCAAAGACCGAGAATTTTTAGAGGGATCACGGGGTGAACTTTTTAAGGGTCTTGATGGTTTTCTTTGATGGTTGGTCATCTGGATATGTGTTTCTAGGGCCACTATAAATAAGTGCAACCATCCCATCAAAAATAATAATAATAATAATAATAATAAAATATGTGCAACTATTGTTAGGGTGCTGGGCAAGCTATAGTTTTTGAGTTACAATATTGGGTGGTATTATTGTAAATACATTGAACATTGTGGGACACACAAGTCTGGCACCTGACTGCACGTAACAGTTCATTTTCTCTCTCTCTCTCTCTCTCTCTCTCTCGTCCACAGCCTTCTGCTCGGTCCTTTCTCTAATTACTTCACCTCCATTGATTTTGCTCTTTCTCTGGTATCAGATGATCCAACACCATTGTTACCAACAACAACAAAAGAAAGCCAAATAAAAAATATTACACCTACTTTTAGATCGGAAGTTCATCATATCAAAGATGATATCAAAAGAAAAGAAAAAAAAAACAAACAAACCCGCATAGATTAGAAGTTCAAATGACCTAATGACAACATTAAAATGACCTAGGATGTGGGTACTCAGTTTTGGTTGAATTATTTGGGTGTAATTTTATGAATTATGCAGACTTAGGCCTTTGAAGCAAAGAGTGAAATGAAAAAAAAAAATATATATATATATATATATATTTATATATATAAGAAAGAAGACTTGGGAAAAAGAGGAGGAAGAAGA
This sequence comes from Castanopsis chinensis, assembly GCA_032878915.1. Taxonomy (NCBI): domain Eukaryota; kingdom Viridiplantae; phylum Streptophyta; class Magnoliopsida; order Fagales; family Fagaceae; genus Castanopsis; species Castanopsis chinensis. The sequence continues at coordinate 12,712,801 of JAVQMG010000109.1, forward strand.
TAGTTAGAAGAGGAAAAATGAGACATATGACTTGGCTGTGTGGCTGTGGGAATGGGTGGGAGTGTGGGTCCGTGGGAGCCCTCTTTCGTTAGCTTTTTCAATTTTTGAAAAGATATTTTTAAAATAATTAATTATTATGTGTCTTTAGAGCATATATTAGTAAAATTTTTATAAAAATGTATGATAATTTAACCACTTTTTGAAAAATAACACATACACGTATCAAATACCAAATTCTATTTTTTCATACACAAAAATATGTTATTAAAAACATAGTATCAAATATATTTTTTTATTTTATAATAATTTTAAACACATATTTTTAAAGCACTTTTTAAATTACAGTTGTCAGTTATCTTGAATAAGAATACTTGAACACCTACCCAAACAGCCCTGTATGGCTGTATAGGTGCTTGGTAGGTCCGAAATCTTCTTTTATTTTTCTTTCATCAGCCAGTAGCCACGCCTAACCGATGAAACAAAGTCAATGGTCCTGATAATAGTTGTAGAACTTTTCCACTAGTCTTGCAATGTATTCACATCTGTGATATTCAAAACATACATAAACAATTGTTTGTCCTGAAGCTCAAATTGATACGAACATATAAATAAGTAGAGTTCTTAACTTTAGATAAGAGTGCAGATTTAAAAATATGATTGGAATATGAGATCACTTACGTACTGTATCATCATGATAACCTCAAATGTTCAAGTAAATCGCAGGATTAATTAGGCATTAATTACTGCTATTTCCACCACTTGTTGTTCCGTTCGAGTTGGCAGTAGCATGGGAGATCTATGGAATGCTCTGGAAGTTGCTCTATGCAGTGATTGGATACTATTTTGGAACCAACCACCCAATATGTTGAATGCTTGAGAAGTAAACCGTTTGATTGATTGGAAAGTTTGTTCAAAGCACCAGAGAATCAGTTGGCGTGACTCGAAAAGTAATTGTACAAACATGTATATACATAACACGAGGATAAACCATCCAAAGGGAGGTACAAGGATCATCAATAACAAATCACATGCAAAAGCTCCAGAAATAAAACACACACACCTGAGTATAGGGAGGTAGTTTGAGTTGGAAGTCGGTTGGCTTATCCCTGCCAATGCTAGAGCGTAAACAAATACAACTATGATAAAAAGCAACATAATTGCACCATGTGTTTCTAACGGGTTGCCAGATTTTTGATAATTAACTTGGAGGAGGGTAAGCAGCAACGTAATGAGAAAGCCGAAAACAATATGGATTGTGGGGGAGGAACCGAGTTCTTGCTGACTGCCACAAATAAAAGAAGAACATGGAATTACCTCAGATACAATATTAGTGGAGGTATACTTGAAGAATGAGCAGAAGAGAATTACGTGAATATCCATGATATTCCACTTTCTAACAGTAGGTTTGGCTCTTATGGATATCAATCATTATGCTCATTTTTAATTTTGAAGTGTGTGTAACAATTTATGGTGAGACTTTCAAGTTTGTATCAAGGACTTTATATCAAATCATGCGTTTACTAATAATGATGAGATTATTTTTTAAATTTTATCATGTTCTTATATCTAATATTCTTCCAGAACAAAATAAAGGAGGTTCCCAGATTTTATTTTGCTTGTTCCTATTTTCTTAATTTGCTCTTCTTTCTCTCTGTTATATCTTATGAGAGGAAGATTTTGTTGTGCGCGTGTAAGTTTTTTTCTTCTATGGAAACTACGATCAAGATAAATTGTTTCCCCACAAAATTTGGCATCTTTTAACACAATGACTCCAGTGATCAATTAATTCCTGGCGTCTAAACTATGGAGAAAAAATTATTTTTCCCTGTGAGAGAGAGAGAACTGAACCTTTGGATATAAAGGAATGTATGAGAATCCGTGGAGACAATGTAAAAACGGAAGGTAACAGTTTGCTTGCTATTAAATTGGATGTAGAGCGGCTTAGGTTATTTTAAAAAAGCAAGCTTTAGAAACTCTGTTCTGAACAGAGCCCTATGCTGTTCACCAATTCCAGCATATGCTCAATACTGAATCTATGAAGAATGCATGAATTATACAGTTTTAGTCTTAAGTTTTGGGGCCATGACAGTTAGTTGAACTTGCAAGATTGAATCTATGAAGAATACAGGAATAATACAGTCTTAGTCTTAAGTTTTGAAGTCACGACTTCTAGTTGAATTTGCAAGTTTTGTGGATTATGTTTTATCAAATATGCATGTGAGAGTACATAGGTCAGAATTTGTGTTGTTATATGACACAAACTAAAATAAAATTGCAAAAAGGAAGTAGCAGTGTCTTAAATTCAGTTGAATGTGCCAAAGATATAGTTTGTTAATAAACTTCCGATAAAAATGCGAGGTTTGTCTTGATATGTGATAAATAATATATAAACCATGATGAACAGTTCTTACTAAATAGAAAATGATCATGCAGGTAAGTTGTTGACACACGTTCTTGTTTGTTTAAACTTAGTCATGAAAAGAAATGATTAAAAATATGATGGACTATAGTAGGATTCATGGTCATATATATAGAAAAATGTAAAACCAAAACTAACGCAAAGAGATTTGAACTAACCCTTCGGAACGAAGATTGTTGCCATCCATTCTGGCCTCTTTGAGTTGTGTCTCTTTACATTGCGTGTTCCTCTTTGCTATGTGTTTTCCTTTCTATACTTAGTGTTAGTATACTACAAGCTAAATTACCAAACAAGAACCCAAATCTTCCGTCCCACTTTTCCATTACCACTCTATGCTCCAAAAGTAAAAACTTGACACATGTCCACTTATTGAATTAAATTTTGCATTTTGCGTTTCTTAATATATCTTTATATTAAGTGTAAATTTTGAAAATCTAACCGTTGAATTGAATTTTCTTATTTTATCTGACGTGCTTGCAAAATTTCAAGAAAATTAAAAATCAATTGTTTAAAGTTTTAAACTCCTTAAATACAAGATGTTTAACCTAGTTATTTAGCTAAGTGATTGCTTAGATAAATTAATTAGATCTAGATTAACACATTCAAATCAAATTATGTAAATAATGTGGAAATATAAAGAACGCAACGATATGATAATCCAAAAAAACCTAACCAGTAAAAAATCTGGGGAGGATTTAACCTAGCTATCCTCAAGGTAAAAAAAAAAATTCACTATGAAAGAATTGAAGTTTTTACAATAGAACTTAGACCATTAACATCTTATTGCTACCTCGTATAAAAAGCTTACTATCACGATCTCGTGATAGCTCCGAGTCCACAGATTACTTCTTTCCTTGACCTATAGCAATCACAAGTTCACCTACTTGTGACTTTGAGTCTCCACTCAAAGATTTCAGATCTTCTTTAAGTTCTTTAAGCAGCAACTGAAGTGATCATCAAGCTCTTGACGCGAATCTTGATCTTGATAACTCTATGTGTATGTATGAAGGTAAATACCTTTAGATCACACAAAAGATTCAACACAACACACCAAAGACCTATAAAACGTAGCTAGAGTTTTTCCTTTTATATGTGAAGTAAAACACATAATGCTACATGTTAAACGGGCTTAGGCTGAATTAGAATTTTTGCAGAAAGATAAATCTGCATGTGGTTCGATCGATCGAGTATAATTTTTGATCGATCGAGCCTTGCAGATTTTGTCCAATAAATCCTACAATCACTTGATTCCAATTTTATAATTAAACACACTTTGAGCAAGTCTAAACTTAGACTCTTTGTTTTGATCATGATTTGCCAACACAATACATATTGAAATTCTAATACATTAGTCCCCAAGGTTTTAGAACCTAACAATCTTCCCCTTTTGGCAATCCGTGACAAAACATATTACAAAAACCTAAAATGCTCAAAGTAAAACAGCCAATTCAAATTTAAAAAGCCCTAAATACAATTTAACCTAACTACTATCTATCAATTGCAAATATAAACAGCAGCCACGACTGAATTAAACAGTAAATTCCTGAAACACTCAACAAACATATAAACACATGTGTGAAAAATACAAGTAAACCAAAAATTAAACTTCTTGATTTCACAAAACATAAAATAAAAGGCATATATCATTAATAACCTCATAAATATAAATCAATAATCAAATGTACCATATGTAAAATAAGAAACAATAAAACAACTAAAAAAAAATGTCTCCCCCTAACATAAACAACCCATAAAAATAAGTACATCAAAGCCAAAAAGAAATATATCACAAGCCAAAACCAAAAATACAATATGAAGCTTCTAAATACAATCTAAAAACTCCAAATCTCCCCCTATCTCCATATGTCTGTACTCCCTCTTCTTGTGACGAATTGTCAAAGGGCAATCAAGAATCATCATCAAAAGGTGGAGCATGTGGAGTAGAACCTCTAGCATGTGTCAAATCTGCTCGTAAGGCCACAACCTCATTGAGCAAATCCAACAAAATCTGTCCATGTGCCACTTGAACAATCAAAATAGTATCCAAAGTGGCATGTATAGAGGAGTCGCTCAATGTAGATGGTGGAGGATCCACGGCAAATGTGGAGTCTACATATGTCTTAGCAGAAGGATCATTAGAAGGAGGAGGCCTAGATGCATCACCTATAGAAGACTCGACTCTAAGGAGCTTAAAGCTAGCTTTCAACTAAGCAGCTCTTTGCCTAAGAAAGGTGGCACCTATAGGAGCTATGATCTGAACAGGCTCGGATGTGGGAAAGTCCTCTAATTCTAAATCCAAAAGAATCCTATGATTGAAAACCAGAAAGAATAAACCATGGGATTTGGCACTACTCCTATAAACCTCAACAAGAGAGCTAATGAAAAGAGAAGGAAAACTCATAGGAGCATTAGTGACGAGGCGTACAAAAACGAACATCTCTCAATGGGAATAGTATTAAGGTGAAAGATAGGCCAAATACAATGACAAGAAATCCGGAAAAAAAAAATAATTGAGCTCGATAAGCTCATGGGAAGTGATACAAGGATCAATAGCCCATCTAATGGAAGTACCAGTGATGAGTGACATAATGTCATCAAGAGGAGGAGACTCTATGTAAGGGTTCAAAGGCTACTATACCAAAGATACACCAAGAGCAGAAGCCACTAACTGAAGAGTAATGACATACTCTTCACCCTTTATCGAACTCTTCACAAACTGAATGTTGGAATCATTGGAGTGGACTGAGAGGTTCATGTAGAACTCTCTAATCAAAGCATTCAGAGGAGGATGCTTGACATTTAAAAGTGGCAACCAACCCCTACGCTCAAAATTCCTACGTAACTCCCGATCAAGCTCATCTAGAATGACCCTACGCTCGGCCCAAATCGACCTAAAGATATTCAATTTCTCATAAGTTTCTTAACAATTTATGATTCTAAACCTATCACTCTGGAACTCAAGGGTAGAAGGAGTCGTAGTTTTCTTGTTGGCTCTAGTCTTCCTAATCATGATGCTAAGGATTTAAAAAGAAAGGAAAACATAACACAAAGAAAATACTAAGGGCAGACTACATTAGAGAGGGTTAGAGTACAAAAATCTCAATAAATAACAATCTATATGATGCATGTAATGAATGCACATATGATGCATGCTCTAATGCATTAAAATTAGTTCAATTTTATTTTAAAAACCATCAATTAACTTGAACATAGAGTTTTAGTCCAAAAACTTCAAATTTGGAAAACCCAATCTCAAAAATTTAATCAAATTGATTAATTAACCATTATACTAGTTAGAAAACATCATATAATGAGTTAATCTATCAAAAACACAAGTCAATTTCACCAATTTAAGCCCAATTGAACAACCCCAATTTCACAAAGTTCCAACCCCTAGAAAGTTTAATTTTCCTCAAATCACAAAATTGATAAAATTAATGCATGAGGATCACATGTATATGAACTAAGAACAAAACCCATTGATTAAAAACAATTGATGTAATCAAAAATCCCTAAAATGCTTTGTTCGTAATTTTGAATAAAAATGCATGAAACAGTGATTAAATTGAAAAAGGAAGGGTATAAAGGACTTACCAATGCTTGTGGACAAAAACCTTGGAGAAAAGTTTGGAAGAAAACCACAAAAAATCTTAGATTGGATCGGTCGAGGAGAGAAAGTGAGAAAAAGTTTGGAAAAGCTTTTGAAATAGTGAAAAACACGTGAGGAGAAGCCTTTTATAAAACTCAACTTTCGAAATTCGATCAATCAAAATTGAGCTTCGATCGATCGAAAAATAGATTCAATCGATCACGGATCAATCGAGCACCGATCGAGCCAGGTAGATTCAAACCAAATTTTCAATCACAATTTCAATCGGTCGAGCAATAGCTTTGATTGATCAAAAATCTAGATAAATGACATTTTTGAAAAACAAAGGAAATTTTATGTAGAAACCACTCAAACTACTTTATTTCATGAATGAAATGCATGAAATGAATTTAAAAGTTTTTCAAAAACACTTGAATTCAACCCAGATCTTCCAAAAACAAGATTTTCACACTTTTTGTCCCCAAAAGTTAAAAATTAAAAATATTTTGCATCAAAATCAAGGAGCATATAATCTTGGATGGCCAAAAAAATTTTACACACAACATCGCATACTAAGTTTACCAAAGAATATTTGTGTAGTGTGTGCAACTAGTAATAGCACGAGATATATGCGAGGTAATATGTAGATAATAATCAATCACAATTTTTAAATTATTCATCACATAAGTTTGAAAGAGACTATCACTTAAAGAACTACATCATAGAACTATCACATCTCCTAAAAAACAAGCTTGCAATCATGTATGTTTCTTTTTATTTTGCCTCATAATGTACACACCAATTTTACTTCACTGTTAAATTGATATTTAAGCCAGACAATGTACACACCAATTTTATTTATTTATCTCATCTTTATTATAGCCCAATAATATACACACCAATTTTATTATTAATCCGAGGCTACACCTTATGTCCTTTTTGTGCATATGCTACACTTTCTCGACTACAAAATCTTATAATGTGCATTAAGGTGTTCATGATTGGCTAGTAAACAGTGGTGAGATGGTTATTTATGCATTTCTCATTAAGTTCTAGTTCTAGCAATAAAAAACATATGACTTCAAAATCAAGATCATGTGATCAAAAACTATAAACAACTCACACACAATATGCACTACATAGCTAAAACTAGCAAAGTGTAGTAAAATAAGCTCATCCAAGCTAAACAAGGTACACAAGTATGTTATGTAAAGATAATAGGCCAACCTTGATTACAAATCCAAGATATATGATATAAAACACATTTTTCCTTCCTTTTTATTTTTTAAAAAAAATAGTAAAAACAATCTTTCATGAAATGCATGAATGTAATGTAATGCAAATCCTAAAAGCAAAAGAAAAACGAAACAGCAAAACAGGAACGGTCACAAAGAGTATTGAAATGAAGCATAAGGACCAAAAAAGCCAAGAATGGCTAAGGACACAAAATCACACCAATCACTTGACGAAGTGTCTCAAACTTACTTCTATGAAGAAGTTTGGTAAAAATGTTAGCATTCTAACGTCCATTAGGGATATATTCAAGAGCCACAATCTTTCTTTCAACCAAATCCCTAATAAAGTAATATTTAATCTTTGTGTGCTTAGTCTTAAACTGTTGAACAGGGTTCTTAGAGATATCGATAGCATTAGAATTATCACAATAGACAATCATGGTGTCCTATGATATCCCATAATCAATTAAAAGCTTTTTCATCCAAATGAGTTGTGAACAACAACTTCCAACAACAACATATTCTGCTTCTGTAGTTGACAGAAAGATGGAATTTTGCTTTTTACTCATCCAAGTATCAAGATTAGCCCCTACATAAAAACATCCACTAGTGCTGCTTTTTCTATCACCAGCATTGCCGACCCAATCTGCATTTAAGTATCCAGCAAGAGACATATTCGACTCTTTGCTATAAAATAATCCATAATCACAAGTTCCACTAACATATTTTATGATTCTTTTAACAACATTCAAATGTGAAACCTTAGGATTAGATTGAAATCTTGAACACACACCAACACTGAAGGAAATATCTGAACGACTAGCAGTTAAATACAAAAGACAACCAATCATGCTTCTATATAATGTAACATCAACATACTCATCTGAAGGATCATTGGTTAGCTTTGTATTAGCAGCTATTGGTGTTCTAGCATGTGCAACTTTTTCAAGTCCAAATCTTTTGACAAGATTTCTAGCATACTTTGTTTAGTTGATGTAAATTCCAAAATCCATTTGCTTCACCTGTAACCCCAAGAAATAAGTTAGTTCACCAATCATACTCATTTCGAACATCTTCTTCATTTCATCTGCAAAAGATTTTGCAAGAGAATCATTAGTAGCACCAAAAACAATATCATTTACATAAATTTGCCCTGCTACAAAATAATTCTTATCCTTTCGTATGAAAAGGATAGTATCTGCAAATCGGTAGTTAACCTATCATACCATGCCTTGGGAGCTTGTTTCAACCCGCAGAGTCCTCTCTTCAACTTGTAGACGTCATCTGGTATGTGAGGACCAATAAAACCCTTTGGTTGTTCAACATACACCTCTTCTTACAACATCCCATTCAAAAACGCACTCTTAACATCCATTTGATACAACTTGAAATTCAAATGACTTGCTATGGCTAAAAGTATCCTAATGGATTCCAGTCTTGTAACTGGGGCAAAAGTCTCATCAAAATCAATCCCTTCCACTTGTGTGTATCCTTAAGCAACAAGTATTGATTTGTTTCTAGTAACTGTACCATCTTCATCTGACTTGTTCTTGAAAATCCACTTAATTCCTATCACATTCACTCCCTTTGGTCTAGGAACTAACTCCCACACATCATTCCAAACAAATTGATGAAGTTCTTCATGCATAGAATTAATCCAATCAACATCTTGAAGTGCTTCATCCACTTTCTTCGTTTTGAATTGGGATAGATAGCATGAGTGAATAATTACATTCAAGGCTTGAGACCTCAATCTCATGTTATCATTCAGACTACCCAATATGTTTGCGACAGGGTGATTTAACTTTACCCTAGCAGATGGACCTTTGACCAAAGATGTGGAGATACCTTTTTGTTCAGATGAAGAACTAAACTCACTTTGTTTTTGTTGGATTTCAAGAGTAGGAGTGGATGGTTCTGAACCTAATGGTTCTGAAACAGTATCATTCAACAACTATAGTTCTTTATCACTATGCTTTTCAACATAATCTTTAGGAAGAGAATCATCAACCTCCATAGTCTTTTCCTGAACAGGAGGAGCGTCTTCTGAATGAGATTCTGAATATAGTTCATCATTGATCACCACATTTGAAGACTCCATGATTATTTTAGTTCTTAGATTGTACACTCTATATGCTCTATTGGTGGAAGAATAGCCTTGGAAAATATCCTTTGTCACTCTTTGCATCAAACTTTTCTAGATTCTCCCTATCACGCAGAACATAACAGTCACTACCAAATATCTTGAAGTATTTGACAATCGACTTCTTTTCTCTCCAAAGTTCATATGGAGTTTTCTTGGAATTTGGTCTAAAATCCACTCGGTTGAATGTATGGCATGCAGTGTTAACTGCTTCTCCCCAAAAGGACTTGTGCATCTTCTTATTATTTAGCATGGCACGAGCCATTTCTTGAATAACCCTATTCTTCTGTTCCACTATTCCATTCTATTGTGGTATCTTAGATGAAGAGAACTCTTGATGAGTGCCTTGATCATTGCAGAAGGTAGCCAGTTTTGTGTTCTCAAATTCTCTCTCATTATCACTATTAATTCTGGCTATCACAGTACCATTTTCAACTTGCAATTTCTTGCAAAAGTGTATCATCTTTTCAGGAGCCTCAGCCTTATCTCTCAAAAACACAACCCAAATATACTAGTGAAATCATCCACAACAACTAAAATATACTTCTTTCCACCTAAAATTTGAATTCTGGCAGGACCCATGAGATCAATTTGCAACAACTCTAGAGGTCTTGAGGTTTGAACTTCAGTTACAAACGGATGCTTGGACTTCACTTTTTTACCTATTTGACATGGTCCACATATGCACTTCCCTATCTTTTCAAACTTGGCCAAACCAATAATAGCATCACACTTGGAGATTTTCTCTAATTGCTTGTGACTTGCGTGTCCCAACTGTTGATGCCTTAAGTCTACTTGATTTATCTTTGCATTAAAACACTTGTTGCTTATACTTGGTGTTATACCATAACAGTTATCAGCTGTCCTAACACCAACACAAATACAGTCACCTCCTCTATCAAGTATCTCACATTCAAACTTGGTAAAGAGAACATTCAGCCCATTGTCACAAATCTAACTGATGATGAGTAAGTTGGCCTTTAACCCATCAACATATCAGACATCTTCAAATGCTGGCAACCCAGGAAAGTCCACAGTTCCAATGCCTCTGATTACAAAGGAAAGACTTAACACATGCAACAAGCCATATAAACCAAAAATACACAAGTTGGATTTTTAGCAAAAAGAACTTCAAAGAATCCATGACATCAGGGGTTAAAGATTAACTCTTAGATCAAAAGATCTAAACACTAGAGCTAACTCGCTCTGATACCACTTGTAAAGTTTTAGACCCCTTAAACACAAGATGTTTAACCTAATTATTTAGCCAAGTGATTATGTAGATAAATTAATCAGATCTAAGTTTACACATTCAAATCATATCATATAAATAATGCAGAAATATAAAGAACACAATGATATGATAACCCAGAAAAACCTAACCGGTAAAAAACCTGGGGAGGATTTAACCAAACTATCCTTAAGGTAAAAACGGACTCACTATAAAAGAATTGAAGTTTTTACAATAGAACTTATACCACCAACATCCTATTGCTACCTCGTGTAGAAAACTTACTACCACGACCATGTGATAGCTCTGAGTCCACGGACTACTTCTTTCCTTGACCTGCAACAACCACAAGTTCACCTACTTGTGACTTTGAGACTCCATTCAAAGGTTTCAGATCTTCTTTAAGTTCTTTAAGCAGCAACTAAAGCGATCATCAAGCTTTTGACGCAAATCTTAATCTTGATAACCTTATGTGTGTGTATGAAGATAAACACTTTTAGATCTCACAAAAGATTCAACACAACACACCAAAGACCTATAAAACGTAGCTAGGGTTTTTCCTTTTATATGTGAAGTAAAACACTTAACCCTAGACGTCAAACGAGCTTGGGCTAAATTGGAATTTCTGTAAAAAATAAATCTACACATGGTTCGATCGATTGAGTCTAATTTTCGATCGATCGAGCCTTGCAAATTTTGTCCAATAAATGATGTAATCACTCAATTCTAGTTTTACAATTAAACACACTTTGAGTAAGCCTAAACCTAGACTTTATGTTTTGATCACGGTTTGCCAACACAATACATATTGAAGTTCTAATACATTAGTCTCTAAGGTCTTAGAACTTAACAATCTCCCCCTTTAACAATTCGTGACAAAACACATTACAAAAACCTAAAATGCTCAAAGTAAAACAACCCATTCAAATTTAAAAAGCCCTAAATACAATTCAACCTAACTACTGATATCCATTGCCTCCTTGTCTTCTTCAAAGACATTGTCCTCCTCAAATCCCATACAAGGTTTAGCAACTCAAAAGGCCAAACACTGACATATGTTTAACTAAGATCTCCACCAGAAAAAATGACCAAACCAACATTTTAGCCAACCCAACCAACCATAAAGAGCAAAACTTCCAAAGAGACCCATTTCACTTTGTGGCTTGAATTTGCAAATCCAAATAAGAAAGTAGGAGCTGAAAGCTTAAAAGGCTCAGAGATTGGACAAGAGAATAGGGATCCAAATGAAAGTTTCTAGTGGTGATGGATGGTTGGCGTTAATGACACCGACTATGTTTAGTTAGTGCCACCAGCAAACTTTGGTGATGGAGGATTGGTGGTGGGGATGTATTGGGTGTTTTTTTTTTAATAGTTATTTTGAGCAACTAAAAATAAGAAATTCAAAGAAGTATAATTTAGGACCACAAAAAATTCCACAAGTTTTGCCACAACTTGCCATGAGACAAGCTGTAAGTGGTGGGCACACATCACCATCACTCAAGACCTTGGCTGAGTCTAACAAGGCCATAAATGAAGAGCTCTCAAGATTGCAAGAGGGTCTCAATAACATGACGAAAAAGGAGTTACAATCTCTTAATTCAATGAAATTTGAAGAACAAATCAAGTCCCAAGAATCTAGTACTGTTGTTGCAAGCTGGGATGTTGATTTTTGTGTCAAAGTGGATGATTATATACATGCATATGTTGCCCTTGAAGTTCAATCAAAAGAACCAACAAAGAATGTGATGATGATCTTACAAGCACCAATTCTTGATGCATCAATAGAGGCTTCCATTCAAGAGTCTAGAATTCAAAAATTGGCAATCCAAGTGTCGGTGATCCAAGAATCCAAGATACAAGCGCCAAGAATTTTAATGGTTCTAGAATCAAATGAGGTCTTGAGGGTACAAGAACATTTCAAGGTTCAAAGAACCAATAAGACCTTAAAGATTAAAGAACCATTGAAGGCTCAAGAATTTGAGCAAAGTTTAAAGATCTATGAAGAAGAAACCTTCATGATCACAAGACCGCTTGTCAAAGAGAAATGCATGAATATGGTGATCGAAATTGCATTATAATATTGGTCTATTGGAAGATCTCCTTTGATGAAGATGCTATTTCACAAAAACACCTCATAGGCAAGGTGTTTTCAAGGGAAGGGAAATGTTAGGAATGCTATAAGTATATGGATAATAATTGTTGTATTGAAATTTAGTTAGTTAGTTAGTTACAATTCCAAGCATGTTAATCGCATTTAACACATGTTGGAATTATTAATGCACATGAGGAATAATAAAACCAATAGGATGAGATTATATGGGCCAATGAGATTAGAGCTAGTCTCCTATAAATACATGATTGTAATCCAACATTAGATATCAATTGAAGAATAAACCAACTTCTTAGTGCATTAGTGCATCTCTCTCTCTCTCTCTCTCTCTCTCTCTCTCTCTCTCTCTCTCTATAGAGGGTGACTACCTCAAATTAAGTCAATTTCCCTACAATTCATACTCATCCCCATTAGGAACCTCTAGGTTTCTAACAGTTGCTTTCTTTGAATGTGATATTGGAATGAGTTTTTGAGTGATTGTTTAAATGTATATATAAAAAAATAAAAATAAAATACTAAAAAATTAGTTCAAGATAAAGCATAAATAATCTTAGTACCATGGATGGCCCTAGAACACAAGCTTAGTGAGTTAAAGTTAACTTATATTTTTTTTTTCTTCTTTTTACTTAATATTATGGTTTTATTTACTTGGGCCCCCCTAAGAAAATTCCTGACTCTGCCACTAATTATCTCAACTATTCACACAACAGATTCTAAGTGTCGAAAAAAAAGTCATGAGTGTAAAAGTGATAAGTAATCATTCATAATTTACAACGTAAGATATAGTTATGGTAAAAGTCATAGTTAATTATTAGTTTATTTATATGGTATTAAAATTTTAAAGTTACTCTTTCAAAGCTGGACTAGGCATTTTCAAGACTCGGACCAGAAATCCAACATCATGTTGGCCATGCCAAATTAGAGGCTCCTTGGCTAGAATATACGAGCTGCGCTCTCTCCGGTTCTAGGACTTGGGGCGAAACTCATATGTGGAAACGATTGCCTATCTTCGCTCCTTTTTCCTATGTGTTTGCCTTTCTATACTTCGTAGCTCCAACTAGTCAAGTGCTTTCTTTGCTGAGAGTGACTTTGTCGACAAAAACAAAGGCAGTTCACCTTTGTTTCTTTTTTTTGTTTTCTTTTTATTTGAGAGTGACAAAACCATATCAAGTTTTGAACAGCTAGTGCAATAAGAGAAGTGTGTCAAATAATTCAAAACACAAGCTAGCACAAAGTCAACAATTCAACGTGTCAACAATTAAAAGCTAAATAGACTTGATTCTCCCTGTACCAAACATCCCAAAGCTCGATGATCTAGTAGCGATAACTCTCCACAACTCCATGATCATCACTGGATTACTAAGTCAGTGCATACATATTCTCTTGATTTATTTGACACTATTAATGCCCTAATTAAGATACAAGCCCTGCTTAATTTTGAGGCCTAACGGTAGAAATTTTTGGGCCTATTGCTTTTTCCGTCCCCCTATTCGTCCGAGGCGACAGCCAACAACTTTTAGCTAGGCATTTTTCTTATATTTTAATTTTAATTAATTTTTTTTAATTTTTTGGTAACCAAATAATATTTATTTAACTTTTTGATAATGAAAATTGTTACGAACAAATATTGATTTTGATTTCAATTGAGAGAGAGAGAGAGAGAGAGAGAGAGAGAGAGAGAGAGAGAGAGAGAGAGAGAGAGAGAGAGAGAGAGAGAGAGTTCATCTTTTATGTATTTGCACGAATGAAATATTTTTTTTTTAAACTGTCTTGAATAAATTATGACACACAAGGCCGGCTGAACTATGAATGCAATTGCCTAAGGCCCTCAAATAAAAAATGGTCTCTCACTTGTAGATAATAATTATAATTATAATAATAATAATAATTAAGGAAAAAATTTTAAGTCCTTTTATTGGCCAATAGAATGAATTAAAATGTCTCATTGTATCCTAAAATACAGAAAATCAAAAAGGAAAAGAAGGCCCTAATTGTAAAAGAAAAAAGAAAAAAAAATATATCTTTTAATTAAGGAAGACAAAATTTTAAGTTATTTTATTGGTCAGTAGAATGCATTAAAAATGAACAATTATATCCTAAAATACAGAAGATTAAAAAGGGAATAAAATAGTCAAATTCGGCAAACAAAATTAAATTATAAGAGACAAATTCATTAACTCATTCTTGAAATATGCTAAAATCAAAATTTATACCTGAAAAATTCATTAATAATGCAAAATAAATATCTTGAAATAAGAGATTATAAATTTCTAAAACAAAAGGAAAAAAAAAATATCTCAATCTCTCTATTTTTGTCTCTTCATCTTGAATTTCTCTCTTTTTTTTTTAATTATTTTTTTTATATAAGCTTTCTTTCTTCACTGTGAAATCAATTTGCAATAGCTTCATTATAGTGGTGTACCGTGGATGGTGTGTGTGTGAGCCAACCCTGGAGGTACCCTCTCTCTCTCTCTGAAATTTTCATAAAAATTGAAGTCATTGAAGAGCACCGAACTATTGATTTGTGATGACTTTTAGCTTTTTATTCAATATTTCAAAAAAATAATAATAATCTGCGCTACACACCTGACACTTGACAGGATAGATTACTGCATTATATACTGCACGTAGCAAATATCACTGTAGCATGCCACATCCCACATGGCCCACACACTATCACTAAAGACACTAACCACCTATTGATCAAATGAGCTTTAGCATTTAAAGTTTCAAGATTTTTTGGATTTTAAGTTTTATTAACAAAGCATTCTTTAACCCACCCACTGTATAACAAACACCTGTACATGCATAGTCTCTTTTTAAGTTTTTATTACACCAATTGATAATTTGATGTATATCATATCAACCCAGTTGTATTATAATGATACAATTTTTTAGAACTCTTAATAAATTAATTTTTATTTGTGCAGAATTGTAGGTTTTAACTTTAAAGAATAAAGTGGCCATAAAGTTATAAAAGTTGCAATAACCAAATTCTATTATTCTATACTTTAAATTTTATTTTTAGTTAAATTATAATTGATAATTATAAATTGTGTTTTATTTATTTATAAATATTTGCTCACTATAAATGTTTACTAGAAAAAAATTATCTGGATATGAAAGACTTCAAAAAAAAAAAAAAAAAAAAAAGAGAAAGAGAAAGAGAAAGAAAAATCGAAAAACAAACTAAATCTCAAAAAGGATCAATAGATTTTAAATAAAAGATAAAAAATTCCATAAAAATTATTTAATTAATATTTAAATATAAAAAGATGCCATTTAAAATTTTCGCCTAAGGCCCCTAAAGTTGTTGAGTCGGCCTTGGTGACACATTAGAATAAATTCTTTTAAATGCAATATATAAATATATATATATATATATATATATATATATTTGGAGTATATTTTAGAGATTGTGATTATCTGTAGTAAACTTATTTCATATTTTGGAAAATATCTGATGTGGTGTTATTTGGTTGGAAGTATAAATATGGTCAAGGACGGATCCACTCTAGGGTGGGTGCCCCCCCCCCCCTAACCCCCAAAAAAAAAAAGAAAAAAAAAAAAGCTAGTGCATATGTGATAAAATTTTAAATTTTGGTTTTAATAACCTCCAATTAAAAAAGAAAAAGAAAAACTGGTATACATATATAATTTAAAAAATTAAGGTTTGTCCTTAGATATATATATATTTTTGGATCTCCTATGAAATAGCGTCAAGTTCCATTTTGATAAATATGTTGAAATATTTAAAAAATGCTTATTTTATATGTTAGACTTTGTTGACATTTTTATAATATCAAATGTTTAAGAAATACGTATTTTATATGTAATATTTTGTTGAATATAAAATAGATGTTACTTTTTATTTTCATAAAAAAAAAAAAAAAAAAGTTGTTTTAAGCTTTTGCCCCTCTCAGATTCGAATCCTGGTTCTGTCCCTGAATATGGTCATTATATAGGCCATCCCGATAAAATTTATTCTCAAAGTTAGGAATAATTTTTTTTCAAATAAAATTTTGTTGAGTAAAATTTTTGTGCCTTAATTAAAAATTTTATACTGTGAGATAGATAGGTATATAACACATTCTATTAGCCAATATAGGGAGCTTTAATTTTCTTTTTCTTTATTTTAATCGGGGCCTTATTTCAATTGCAGGCCTTCTTTCAATTGGAGGCCTTAAGTAATTGTTTAAATTGACTGAAAGTTGAGCCGGCCTAGGTACTAAAAAAAGTATCGTCTTTCACTAATTTACATCTATTTTGAACAAATTACGACATTATTGGTACTAGAACCCACTAATATTAACAATCCATGTTAAAAAAAGTAAAAAAAAAAAAAAGAGTCGTATTTAAAACATAAAAATGATGTGGAAAAATGAATGTGATAGTATGGTTACCACTTACCCTTAAATATTCATCACTTGCTTGCACATACAGGTGAAACCTTCCAAGAATTCTGGGCCATTTTCTACGAGTCCAGGTTGATTGAAGCTTGCATATCTGAACTCAAGAATTCTGGGCCATTTTCTACGAGTCCAGGTTATGGTCATATGAGACAAAATTTGCAGTCATTGTGAGGACTGAGGAGTCATATTCAAACAAAGGCAGTCAGGCAGGCTACTGACTAAGACGTTTATTTTTCTCTTTTTCTATTGGGATAGGTTGACTAGGCAGCTTCAAGCTGAGCCTAGAGTTGGGGAGAGATGGTCCTTGGGCCGAATATACGAAATGAGGGGCTATCTTTGCTGATGGCCTGGTGGTCAATTCCAATACAACAAACAGCAACAGCAGCCTTCAACCGGAAACACACAAAAAAAGTGTTCTACTCTTTACACAAAGATACAGAAAATTCTAATGACCAGTACCGTTGTGGATGGAACTCTGCCACTTTAGGTTTAGGACGCATTCTTCAAGTCTATTGACTGTACCATCTGGGTGTTCCCAAAAAGGATGGGTCATCCTTTACTAAACAAGCAACAAAACTAGCTGTTTTTATTTTTTAAAAATAAGCTAATGTTTTTTCCATCTCATTTTTAGTAAATAAATTATCAAAAACTAAGTTATGATGAACCTCACTAGATCCTATCAAAATCTAACAACACCCTGGTTGGCCTAAAAATAACAAACCCATACACACAACACTATTGCTCATGCATAGGAGCAAGACCATTAATTTTTGTTTAAAATGACTGAGTTATGGTATTAGGTTTTATTTATGCATAGGAAGCAAATTACATTTAAAAATTTTGATAATATATGGTATTAACCCTGGTTGGCCTAAAAATAACAAACCCACACACACAACATTGTTGCTCATGCATAGGAGCAAGACCATTAATTTTTGTTTAGGATGACTGAGTTATGGTATTAGGTTTTATTTATGCATAGGAAGCAAATTACATTTAAAAGTAATTAATGAATATACATGTTTGAAATACTGAATAATTATATTGTATTTCTCCATTAAAGAATATACATGTGTGCCGTTATATAGAAGGAATAGGAGTGCAGTACAAGTAAATGTGTAGTACAAAAATGTGTGTTATACAAGTAATCTAGTTGGGCCTAAAACCCACAATACTATACATGTTAATAGCCCCTTTCAAACTCAAGATGGATGTGAGACCAACTTGAGGTTGTCAACTAAAATACAAAAGCGTCCCTTAGGATGTGATTTGGTGAAGATATCTGCATGTTGATTTGTAAAGGAGATTGAAATCAGCTTAAAAGCACCATGGACAAGATGATAACGGATAAAACGACAATCGATCTCGATGTGTTTAGTCCATTCATGGAAGACATCATTGTGAGCAATATGAATGGCACTCTTGTTGTCACAATAAAGAGGAGTAGCAGAAGATGTAGACACACCTAAGTCTTTAAGAAACCATCGTAACCAAAGGAGCTCAGATGTGGTATCAGCAAGGGCACAATATTTTGTTTCAGTACTAGAGTGGGCCACACGAGTTTGTTTCTTACTTCGCCAAGAAATCAAAGAAGAACCAAGAAGAAAGCAATAGCCAATGGTGGACCTGCGATCAATGGGATCTCCTACCCAATCAGCATCAGAAAATGCACGGAGAATAAGAGGAGACTGAGCAGAGTAGAAAAGATCATGGAAGAGAGTGCCCTTTAGGTACCGAAGAATGTGTAGAACAGCAGCATAGTGAGTCGATCATGGAGCAAACAGATATTGGCTCACCTGGTAAACAACATAAGAAATTTCTGGACAAGTAATAGTGAGCTAAACTAAGTTACCAGCCAAGTGTCGGTAAAGAGAGGGATTAGACAATGATTTCTCCCCTAAGGGAGTCAGATGCACATTAAGCTCAATTGGAGCGTCAACAATCTTGCTATCAGTGAGTCCAACTCTAGACAAGAGTTCAGAGGCATACTTGGCTTGAGTAATGTAAAGTTCATCTGTAGAATGAGTGATTTCAAGACCCAAGAAGTAATTGAGATATTCAAGATCTTTCATCTCAAACTACTGAATGAGAAAATCCATGAGTTCTTGAATGCCACTAAGTTCATCACTAGTTATGATCATATCATCCACATACAGGAGAAGTAAAATAGTGTCTTTGTCAGTGTGACGAAGAAATAAGGCAAAATCATAATGATTGGCAATGCAACCCAAGCAAGAGATGGAGCTAAATTTGGCAAACTAAGCTCGTGGAGCTTGTTTAAGGCCATAAAGTGCACGTCGAATGTGACAAACCTTGTTTGATTCAACAGAGAGACTAGGAGGAGGTTGCATATAAACTTCTTCACTTAAATCCCCATTAAGGAATGAATTTTTGACATCTATCTGGAAAAGGTCCCATTTACTGGTAGTAGCAACAGCTAAGAGGGCACGAACAAATGAGATAAGAGCAACCGGAGCAAAGGTCGCTTCATAATCAATCTCATACTCTTGTGTAAAACCTTTTGCAACAAGATGAGCTTTGTAGCACTCAATGGACCCATCAGAGCGAGTATTAATCTTGTAGATCCACTGACAACTAATCACAGATTTCCCAGGGGGGAGAGTGACCAAGTCCCAAGTATGGTTTTTGGATAATGCATCAAGTTCCTCTTTCATTACAATCTTCCATAAAGGGTTAGTGGAAGCCTTACGATAGGTGTGAGGCTCGTGTAGTATAGCAAGGGCATAGGAATGGATCTTACCCAAGTTGAGTGATGAGGTGGAATGTCTTGTGCAAGATCTTCAAGCGGAGCAGGAGCAAAGGACCCAAGCTCAGGGTTGGGTAGCTCGTCTTCGACCTGTTCATCTTCCACCTGTTCATTAAAAGGGGAACTGGGAAATGGAACAAGGATATCTAGTGGTCAGATAGAGAACTCTACAGGAGAATTAAGAGTAGCTACAAGAGGATCAGGAGCAGCTACAGGAGGGTCAGGAGTAGCTACAAGAGGGTCAGGAGCAGCTACAGAGGAGGAAGATAGAGAAGCACGGAAGTGAGAGAGCTCGACAAAGAGGCAATGTTCCTAAAAAACAACATTGCGGGAGATACAAAGATGATGAGAAACAAAATCATAACACCGATACCCCTTTTGAGTTTCACTATAGTCAAGAAAAAACAAAACCTTGACCGAGGCTCAAGTTGTTATGCTTATGTGGCTGAAGAAGAACGAAACTAGCAAAATTGAAGGAGCGAAGGTAGTGATAGTCTGGAGGTGACCCAAAAAGGCACTCATATGGAGTTTGATTTTGGATGACAGGAATGAGAATGCGATTAATAGCATGAATAGCAGCTTCGCTTCAAAAAGGAGAAGGAATTTCGGCAGAGAGAAGGAGGGCACGAACAGTGTAAAGAATATGACGGAGTTTTTGTTCAGCTCTACCATTTTGCTAAGAGGTACCTAGACAAGTTAGTTGATGAACAGTGCCATAAGAATGCAAAATAACTGGGAAAGCATATTGAGTGTACTCAAGAGCATTATCAGATCGAAAATTTTTAATACATTTGGAAAATTGAATTTCAATCATTTTTGTAAAATTAGAATACATTTACAATAATTCAGAACGATGTTTCATATTAAAAATCCAGCTATAGCGAGAGTAAGCATCAACAAAGATAACAAAATATCGAGATCCACCAATACTAAAGACAGAGGAAAGCCCTCAAACATCAGAATGAATAAGGTCAAAGATATCAGTGGATATTGATTTACTAGTATTGAAAGGTAAAGCTGGTTGTTTTCCTAACTGACATGAAACACAATCAAAATTTTCTATAGACATTGAACCTAACAAACCTCTAGAAGCCAATTGTTGTACTTGAGAGGAAGATGGGTGACCAAGTCAAGCATGCCAAAGAGCAAGGGAAGGAATAGAAGAAACTACAGTAGCTGTGGCAACAAAAACAGGAGCAACAAGTGGAAGACGAAAGTTGTCTACGAGAAACATACTCTCAACTCTGGGACTGATCCCAAGCTCTTGTGCTGTCCTTGGATCCTGCACAATACACCTAGAACAATTAAATATAATGCGATAACCCAACTTAGTTAATTGTCCCATAGAAAATAATTTGTAAAAAAGGTTAGGAACATTAAAGACCCCACGAACTGAGAGGTTGGAGGTCAAAACGGAACTTATATTGTGACCAGACATTCTAGAACCATTTGTTGTGCGAATATTAAGAGGGTGTGATGCAAGTATAAGTTCAGAAAATAAGGACGAGTAAGATGTCATGTGATTGCAATAAGCAGAATCCATAAGCCAAGAGGAATGAGACATACCAGATAAAGTTGAGAAAGAAGAGGAATAAGATGCATTATCAACTATACGAATGACATTAGCAATGATGTTTTTAAGGTCATCTGTGGACATAGTGAAAGTACGACCTGAAGATTTAATCTGTGTAGAGACGGGAGCCATTGGTTGGACACTCTCAGTGTTAGCAACAATAGCAGCAGAAATTGAAATAGCTGATTTGTTACGATGATAGCAAATCTCAATATTGTGGCTAAAACGTTTGCAAAAACGTTTGCTGGATTATCGGCAACGATTATTTCAACAAAAAGAAGCTCTGTCCTTATTCTTCATTTAGAAGCAAAATATATAAAAATGAACTGCAAAAATGAAATCTACACAAAAAAACTAGGTATAGAGCACCTAGACTGCAAAAAGTCAACCCTGAAGAAAAGTCAACGATCAAAGTCAACCTTCAGCCAAAATCAACGATCTGGTCAACGATGACGTGGCGGGTGACGTCAACGGGCAATGGACGATGATGTCAGCTAATGACGTGGCAGTGGTGACATCACTTAGGGCCGACGTCAGGCGTCAACAGGTGCAGATCTGGCGCGTGCAAGTGCATGATGGCGCGTGAGGAAGACTATCAGCGCGTGGGGCGCATGCTTCAGCGAAGAATCTTTGGGCGGCATGTGAAGGCTCGTGCTAGCTCCGCTGACTGCGAGGTTTCCACTATTGAGTAGATCAGGGCGAGACAATCACTGTGGTACCTGAAAAATACTTATCGGAGCAAGATGCACGGCAAAGACTGTAAGTGCAGTGGTCTGTGTGGTGCAGGACTCTCAATGACGACGACTGTAAATCCGGAACCAAGACAACGACTAGAAGACGTCGAAGGTTCTATGGCGAAAAAGTGCGATGGCTGCTGTGATGGCGGAAGCGATGTTGAGAATGTAGTAACACCAATAAAGACAAAACTGCTAAGAAAATGTCAGAGCAATGGCTTAGATACCATGTTAAAAATACTGAATAATTGTATTGTATTTCTCTATTAAAAAATATGCAAGTGTACTTTTATATAGGAGGCATAGGAGTGCAGTACAAGTAAAGGTGTAGTACAAGAATATGTGCTATACAAGTAATCTAGTTGGGCCTAAAGCTCACAACACTATACACGTTAACAATCCCAAATCTTAAGAGTAGTTTTTGCATTATACTTGTTTTCTTTGGAATACAAGCCTTATCTTACCCAAATAAATATAAATTCAACACATTATTAGATGAATTTATACTAAGAAAGTAAAAAATAACTTCATGTAAAAAATAAAATGTCATGGTTTAAGTTTAAGGGTAGCATTTAGTAAAAAGAGATGAAAATTTATTTATGTTTTATATTCTTTTTTAAATAGAGTTACTTTATCTTGGACAAGAAGAAAAAAAGTAAAATCTAATTTTAATTTCCTTTTTCTTTTTCTCTTTTTGGTGATAGCGTTGGCATTTCATTTTTCTTTTTCTCTTTTTGATGATAGATAGACTATAGAGTACAGGCATCTTCAAGCTTGAGTGTATGGGCTGGGAATTCTCTAGACTCGGACTAAAAATCCTACCATGTTGACCGTGCAGCACAAGGCTAGGCTAGGAGAGAGATAGTCCTTAGCCTAATATACAACATGAGGGCCAACCTATCTTTGCTTGTGGGCTGCTAGTCATTTCCTACTACAAATAGCAACAAGAGCCTTCAACTAGAAATGCACAAACTAGTTTGTTTGGGAATAATTTATTTAGCTGAAATTGAAAATATTTTACTAAAAGTACCGAATAGTAAAAAAAATAAGCTAAATAGTAATAAAAAAAAAAAAAAAAACCATTTTTAAGCCAATGCTAAACGCACACTAGCTATATATAACTTTTTCAATTTTAATTTTCTTTTTGTCTCACCTATGTCTATTACTTAACTTTTTTTTCCTTTTCTTTTTTTAAAAAAGTATTTTTATATAATATATAAAGAAGCGGTGATTCAACTTTTTAGTCAAGTTATTTCACCCCCTATTTATAAGACAAGTAAAAAATTATATTGACTAATGATGCGGTGAATGAAACTTAATGCATTCTAATTTATGACGTGTCCTTTAAATGCATTGAGCCCATCATTCGGGTATCCCTCTCATTTTTATTAGATAAGTAATAAAACTAGTTTCTTTTTTTAATTTAAAAAATAAACTAAATTTTATCATTTTATATTGTATTTGGTGAATAAGCTATTCGAAACTAAGGTATACTTACCGAGCTTCACTGAGCCCCATCAAAATTCAGTTGCCACATACACTTGGCTTAAAAATAGCAATCCCACGCATACAATAGTACTTCTCCATAGTGCCCATAACTCATGCTGTAAGTTATGCATGCAATGCGTTAAAACTATTAGCATTTACTATTTATGGCATTTTTGGTACATTGAATGAGGATTATAATAAAAATGATGATCTTCATTACTATAAATAAAACATGTTGTAATGGAATAGCTAAACATATTTATAAGTTTGATTGTGAGTTACATCATTAGAATAAGACTTAAACTATTTTAGGAAATATCTTACTCATATAATTATATTATTTCCTAAAAAATAATATATATTTTTAAATTTGAGAGAGAGGGTGAGTTATTTTTTATGGTTTTTTATTTTCAAATTTGGTATATGCATATAAAAATTTTGTTTGTTTGAAAATATATTAATTTCAGAAATTATTACACCTACTATATACTAAGTAATAACTATCACAACTATTTTTAGAAGTAATAATTATTTCTCATTTTAAATAATATCTATTCATAAAAAAATTATTATTCCGTGTAATAAAAACAAAACCAAACTACATTTTAGAATAATTACATTTTACATACACTTACATACAATAGAATGTTTTTGGGTTACTTCATGTTACTCTTTAAAAAATAATTCAAGCAGGTTTTTCTTCCCCCTTTTGTAAAAAGTAGTTTATGTGTTGAAGTATTCCCGTTTGAGATCAACATTTCTTTTTGTGTCGTGATGCATGGATACAAGCCTCAACCTATCCAAAAAAGATAGATGCAACACAAAATTTAATGAATTTAGCACTACCAATATTAAAGTTACCTTCATATAAACAATGACCACTCCAGGATTTTTTTCTAGGGAGGTCAATAGTGTCAAAGCTAGAAATTTGTTGTGGGAGGAGTAAAAAATAAAATAATAAATTTTTTTTTATATACAACTTTCATGTTATATTGTTAAGTTATGATTTTTCTCATAACATTAGTGTTGGCTTATTCCATGACAAAAAATGTTGTAATTGTATAAATTTATTTCCTTGTATTTTTGTGGGATTTATTTGTAATAGGTTTAGTATTAAGTGGTAAAGATTTAATCAAGACAGCTGAAAGACACATGAGAAGCACATGCATGAAAGTTAATAGTCAGGCTATGTGTCCAGCTTAGTACAGCCTGTCCAGGAGTTTAACTCACGACTTGCACTAGCCGTGAGTGGCCTATGAAGTCCCCCTGTTTTATTGAAAATTATAACTTTTCGTATTCCCATCACATATATTATATATACCCTCATTACCCATAGAAATGAAAATGAGCCTATTGAGAGAAAAGCCCTAATAAAGGTTTTTACAACACACCCACCTTATTAGAGAGAGACCTACTCATTCATGGAGAGAAATCTGTGTAGTCTCTTCTCCTCTCCTCCCCTCTCCCATTGTTATACCCATTGAGAGGAGATTTGTACCCAAACACAACTCAGACTTAAAGTGTTAAGAGTATTTTTGGAGTTTTGGGAAGCATTGGAAGATGCCAAGGATGGTGGAAGCAATATGGAGCTTATTGCGGAATCCAAAAAAACTAGAGAAGACACGGTTAGGCTTAACCTTGTTGGAGCGAGAAGCTTAAACGGCTTAGGTGCATCGGGTAGATTAGGCTTGGAGGGTCTATTCTTATTCATATATCCCAATTAATTTTCTAGTGGATCATTTTACCACTTAGAGGGCGGTGAAGAGGATTTTCACCGAGTTCTTTGGTTTCCTCTTCGATAACACGTGCCGGTGTTATCTTTGTGTTTGCTTCTCTGTTCCCTACTCTTTTCCTTTTAATTGCTGTTGTGTTTGTGATTAATTATGATTTAGAGTGTTTTGCCAATTTTGGTATTGCATATATTTATCATTCCGCACATATATTGTTTGAGTATAAGCTTGTGTTGATAATTTTGTAATTGAGGGTCTAAACATTCACTAGTGTTTTACACACTAAGTGAGCTTGCATATATAAAATAATTTTTTTTTTTGAGAATCTATATAAAATAATCTAAAATAATATTCTAAATACAATTTAGTATACAAACTATATTGTACAATAGTCTAAAAAATTATTAATAGTTTAAAGATCGATAAGACAACAACCATTGAATGCATATATAAATATAATTAAATAACCAATTCAACATTTTTGTCAAGCTAATAATAATTTATTATATTTATATGTACTAACAATTAAAAAAATTGTAAAGAAGAATAGTAACACACATAAGATTTGGTCTAGGAGTAAATGTAAAACTAAGAAGAAAAAAAATAGTAATTGATATAAGTTTTTGCTTTTAAAGTGTATGACTTTTAACCATACACATGGTCATTCTCTTGGAACTAGAGCAAGCACTAAAAGACTTCTTGGACTTGGAAATCTATAAAGCACTTATCAACCTACTTGATTAGATAGAGAAAAACATAGAAGGGAGAAAGAGAGATAGAGAGAATGAGGAAAAAAAATCATAGATGTAGATACAAATAGGTTTGTTGTAGAGGTGGTGTATTTTTTTTAATTGCTAAAAGTGGTGAAATTTTTTGTTGATGAAGAAGAAAAGTGCAAGGAAAAGTAGTTTCATTCCACCGCCAATAGTAAAGTAAGCCAGAATTAGATAAGGTTTATTTATTTATTTCTTTTAAAACGAGAGCAATTTTAAGAGTAGTGCTACTACACAACACATTCACAACAAAATCTATGTGACAAGTTGTTAAAGATATGTAAAAAAGTGATGTCAATTGTAGGTCTAGATAAAATTAGTCAAAACTTGCCACTTAACCTTTATTTTAAAATTATTATGAAAATATTGTAAAAGTAGCACTAAGTTGAGCATATTCAAACTTATTTCAGCTAGATTTAAACAAAATTTATGCTCAAAGTGTTCAAAATTTTATTTTAAGGGGTCAAAACAAAAAAAAAATTAAAATTTTATATATTATTCTTTTATTTTTTAGCCCAAGTCAGGGGGTTCATTTGAACCCCTGGCCTGGCTATAGAGCTACCCATGCATATAAAGAATCAAATGTTATAGTTTATTCACAACATTTAATAGAAACCGAAGAAGATTAATTTATAAAAGACTTAGGCTTTGTTTGGTTTAAAAAATATTATTTTAAAGTAAGCTATATATGTTTGTATCCCGTAACTCATCTTTATTAAAAATATAGGTAAATAGGTACTTTGTATTCTACATAAGTTATTAGAAATAAACAATTTTCAAACGAACACTAAATTTACACATTTGAAATGTAAGATACTATTTTGACACATAACACAAACATTAGAGACCAAAATGATAATCAAATAATTAAACTGAAGAAAAAAAAAACAATCTACAAAAGTAACAAAACTCAAAACTAAATACAAATCTTCTCTCTTTTTATTTAGGGTAAAATACTATTTTGGCCCTTAAATTTGAAAAAAAAAATCTTTTTTCATTTTTATACTTTGTAAAAAGATTTTTTTATTAGTTTGGAGACAAAAATAAGAATGAAAAAAATAATTTAAGCCTTTAAGAATAAAAAATGATATATAAATTTTTAAATTTAAGGAAAAAAGTAAAACATTTTCAATAATGGAACCAAAGAGAACTTTTCAATAGTTTAGAAATAAAAATCAACAATTTAAAGTTTAAGAAGACAAAATTTTGGTAAAATTTGAGAACTAAAATAGTAATTTTATTTTCATTTTATTTATTCTTTTTAGAAAGAAATAAATAACTAACAACTAAATACAAATCATGTCATGGTAAAAACAAAACACAAATACCAATATGACGAATGAAATCCTATCTTGGATACTACAAACTTTCCTATTGGGAGTTTGGTACTGCAATACCCAAAAACAAAATGCAAGAGAAAAAAGACATCTACAGTAGTGAAGCTATTTTTTTTAGTTATTTGGCACTATAAAAAGCTATTTTATTTATTTTACCTATTCATTTTACAAAACATCTAGCAGTGGATTTATTTTAGTTTTCAACACAATAAAATAATATAAACATCACAATAAAATAATACATCTACTACACTAAAATAATATATTAATAAAATAATATATCAAAATGCCACCAAACCAGCACTATCCCAACCTCGAAGAAGACGTGTATGTGTTTGCCTACGTCGCATCCAAGCTCGTTTCAGTGTAGCCTCCACAAGAACTCGGGTCACGACAACATAAGCCACCACAACGCGCTGTTTTCGTAGAATTGGCGCAACATGCGTAGATCTGCGATGAAGAACTCACTAGTTCAAATCAGAGGCGCGGAAGGAGAGTGGGTGAAGAGAGCCTTGATAGCTCTAATCCACCCATCCTCGCATCAGCTTGACCAGGTATCCAAATTTTAGCCCACAACAAGCCGACTCTACGTCATGTCCAAGGCTAGCGATCTCTGATTTGGTTCACACAGGTTGGTTCTTGTTCTTCCGAGCAAAAAGAGAAAAGAAATAAATAAAAAATAAAAAATAAGTAAACTAGTATTATTTTAATATGTGTAGGAATTCAAAAACTATTTTCAAGTTTTAGCTTCACCTTTCGTACAAAGCCAAAAGTAGCTTCGTACAGAAGCTTGACGCTTAAAAATTTTAGCCTTAGTGCATTTTTTGTGTTTTGAAGCTAAAATAGCAATATTGCTATTTTAGCTTCACTATTGCTCTAACTCAGCACTGCTTCCTCTTTCAGCAAACAGACACTCACTCCCTATTTAAATGTGCTTGCCTCTCTCACACTTCCATTCAAAACCTCTCTCTCTCTCTCAGGTGAAACGATGCCGTTGCAATGGAGGCGTTTCCAATTCCGAGTGATACATACAAGCTAGGTTTCTAGCTAGTTCAAGTGAAAGCCATCTAGAAAGGGGCGGAGCCACGTAGTGGCCTGGGGGGGCCGTGGCCCCTGCAAAAAAAAAAAATATATCCATTATCCTATGCATAAAAAACCATTGGACCCCCCCAATATATGACATCCGGCCCCCCCATACCCAAAATATCTTCACTATTCTCACCCTCTCAGCCCAGCTTCAGTTTTAGGACTAACATACTCCAAGGAAAACAAAAGATTGGCCCACCTCCAATTAAATAGTCAGATCCAAATAATAAAAACAAAATTACAATTTTCCCTCAATCTCAAAACCCACCCACCGAATCCCATTCCCTTGACTTCTTATTCTTTTTTTTTGTCTTCTTTGATACACTTCCTTCTTTGATACACTTCCCACTTTGCTTCCTACCAGAATACCTGCCCCTAAAACTCTGCACCATCAGTCCCCTGTTCTCACAGTCCAGAAAAAAAAAAAAAAAAAAAAAAAAAAAAAAAATCCTGACCAATTTTTTCTTTTTTCTTGCTTTCTAAAACAAATCACCCAACATATTTCATTGTCAAATTTCAAGATTTGGAACTTGGTGACTGCCTGGTGAGTTTTCTTCTCTTTCTTAAGCATTAGACATTCATCTATTTTTAGTTTCTTGTTTTGATTTTCTCAACTATCTACACCTAAATATTCACATGCTCTTTATATTTTCATAGATTTTTAGAGAAATACATTATTGAAGGCAATCTTGAAGGAATTAAATGGTTTATTTTTTTATTTTTGTATTTAGACTCACGTTTCATTCAACAACCCAAATGTAGTTATGATGATTCACTGATTACGGGTTATGATTCTTTCTAATATACATTTTGGCTTTTTCCTTTTTTGTTAGGGGTGGAAGATGTCAGAATCACTTCTTAATCCTGGCTGAGCTAGGCTATGTGCAAGTGATAATTTAGGATGACAATGGGATGATCTAAAGTTGTACGCAGTAGGCCTTGCCACACAGCCCACACCCATCTTGATCTTCGCACTTTGTGAAGACAAAGTTTCTAAGGTAAAATTATTTTGATTCATTACCTATTTTTAATTAATTAGATATCATGTGATGTGGCTGTGAGTGTTGTTAAATTGTTTGGTTTATGTTGTGTAACAATACTTGTGTGTTTAATTTTTGTTTTTTTTTTTTTTTTGAGGGGTTATTATTAATTATAGTTGTATTAAAAATGTGTTGATTGTTTAAATTATAGTGGAAATTTTGTTTTTTCTTTGAGTACGAATAACATCCATATAACTAAGTAAAAATTTATAATTAAAATTTTATTTTTTAAAGTTCTTTTCAAGTTAATTTTTGAGTCATATTCTTAAAGCTAAAAGAATTATGAGCAAACAAAAAACAATTGATGCATTCTTTAAGAAAAAATATGTTAACAATTCAAAAATTAGGACACCTGTGGCTGTAGAAACAAATGTTGATACTTCAATGCCTGATGAACACCCTTCCAAATGTTCAAGAATTCAATCTGAAGAAATAAATCGTGATCTAGAATCACGTAAACAAATATGTAAATTCCCTATCAACCAATAAGATGAAATCCGACGAGCTTATTTCAAAGAAGGTCCATATCAACCTAAAAATATAGACTATCCATACAACAATGATACAACAAGAAGGTCAGACATGATTTTGATGTGAAGTGTTTTTTTTTTTTTTTTTTGTGGATATTTTTGTATATGTCTATAGTGAATTAGACAGTTTTTGTATGTTCATTAATGTTTAAGATATATCAAAATTGAAATTTCATATTCAATAGACTTGTGATTTATGTTTTTTATATCAATACTTCGAATTAGTCCCCCCATGTAAAAATTCCTGGCTACGCCCCTGCATCTAGATTATCATTCTAAATTCATTGCCTTTCGAAGAAGTCACCTACTCCGTTGGTAAAGTTTAGTGGATATACCAGACCTGGGGTTAAGTCTTCTTAGGAGCTCGCATACCATCAACCTTACTAAACAACTAACAAGCAAATGAAAGAATAAAACGAAAACATTAGTTGTTTTTTTTTCCTATTCTTGTCCCAAGAAAGATTCTTGGGCAGTGGACACAAGCTTAATTTTGTGAGTGGCACACTCTTGTAATTAAGTGGACTACCTTCAAGATGTCTGGATTTATGGGTTCCTTGGGTGGTCACCTCATTGTGTCATATAGACATCATATTAGTTTTTTTATTATATATATTTTTAATTGGGGAAGTAATAGAAGGTATGACTTTATATAGAATAGAATAAGACAAAAAAAAAAGTATGTGGCTAACCCTAATTGATCTATGTAAAGATCCGTCAGTCACCAAAAGTTTAGGACTGAGGGCTTTGTTATTATTGTTAGCTTTTGTATATTACAAATCTCACCAACTATATGAATACAAAATTGAACTAAGTAAGAACCCTAGAAGAGGTTGCTAAAATTTATTTGATTTATTTGTTTTTTTTAAGCCGTCTGATTTAGTGCTATGTCACTGTTACTATATTCTAATGTATTATTTATTGTCATTGCAATGCACTATGATTCTGAGCATGCATAATTCCTTTAGTAAGTTGTGGAAAGTGACATGCAATCCATATGTTACACAAGGCAAAAGTAAAGGTAATTTTGATGTGGTTGTGGTGACATTTGAGGGTGGGGTTATAGCAGTATATATGCGGTGGCATTGTGCATGCGGTACATATTTGGTTTTATTTACAGAAAGATTGTGATAGCAATGGTTACTTCACTGGGGGTGTAGTGGTTGTACATTTAAGGGATGGTGGTGATTGAGGGTCATAACACTAGCATAAGTTAAGTTTTGTTGATTTCTCTAGTGAAGTTGCATATGTTGATTAGAATTATTAGAATTGGTATTATGTGAATATTGTTGTAACATGTTTGAAATTTTAAAGGTCTAATTTTGGATACGGGCTCTATTGGAAAGAAAGTCTGAAATATAGCTTCAAGGGGTAGCACAATCATTTAGGGACCACACGTTTATGAAGTGGAGGTAATTGATTTGAATCTTGTCTTTTCCTTCTTGTGGCCAACTCCAAAAATTAGTACATTCGGTTGGGGATTATGCCTCATGAAGCGAAGTTCACAAGTTCGAATCTCTCTCTTCCCCCTTCCCCTTGGGGCCAAAACATACTTATTTGAAAAAATAATAATTTCCTTACTAGTAGAATTAGAATTTACCATCACCCTATGTTTCTCTTTGATATTGTAATCATCATTGGGGTCCTAGATTGTTTGGTTTTAATGAATTACGATAACTTGTATCTACCTAAATCTATGCTATGTATTTTTCACAATAACTTGTATTGTAGACACTGTTATGTATATTGATAATATATTTCTCTATTTCATCCTATGTTAATATTGTGTTAGTTTGGAAACATTTGTGGTGTTGTTTTACTTACATTTGTGGTATTGTGTAAGTAGAGCCAAAACTATTATAGGTTTTTTATAAATAGGTTATCAGTATTACAGGTTCTTTGTAAACAGGTTATTATGGAAAAAAAAATAAAACAAAAAAAATTACCTATAGTGGCGGTCAGAAGCACCGCTAAAAGTGTGCTCGGAATGTTTTATTGGAAACCCTATAGTGGTGCTTATTGCCCCCACTAAATGTGGACACCAATAGCAGCGGTCAGAAGCACCACTAGATGTGTACTTGGAACGTTTTAAATGAAACCCTGTAATGGCACTTATTCCCCACCGCTAACTGAGGACACCTATAGCGGTGCGTATGAACAGCCGCTAATTCTTAGCCTTATATGGCAGCGGTGGAAAGCCCGCTACAATAAACCAAATCCTTCTCTAAAAGATACCTATATAACGACGCTTCTTATTACTGCCGCAATAGATCTACTACAGCACTTAAGCTGTAGCACATCGAAGCGCCACAATAGTAGCTGTTGCTAAAGGACAAAAGTGCCTTTAGCAGCACTTTTATTGGCTTTAGCAGCGCTTTTAGAGCGCCGTAACAACCCATTTTTCCTATAGTGATATGTGTGTGAAGCACCCTGATCTGGAGACTTTAACCCCGTCCTTTGCCCCCTCTCCTCCACACCCCATAAACATTTATACTTGTAAAGTAACCATCGCACCAAAGATGTGCGGTGGTTCTTCTCTATACTACTAATACATAATACTCGTAGCAGGTTGCTTTCATCTTCATCTATGTCCTCTCTATCTAATTATTTATGTTACTTTTTGTGGGAATTTAAGACCACGTGCTTTTAAATTTGTCATTCTTGTTTTAATTTTTCCAAATGTCAATGGAACCAAGTTTGAAAGCTTGAATATGTATGAAAACACAAGAGCTGTTTAGACCCCCAAATTAAAAATTATGACTCAGTTAATTTTACTCTAACTTAAACTAAGTGCGGAATATAGTAAATGCAAGCAAATAAACAATAAAACTACTCTAAGCCACATTCATCAAATATCAACAATAAAATGAAAGCTAAAAGAGTAGGGGAGAAAGATGCAAACACAAGATCACATTGAGACGTATTATCAAAGAGGAAATCAAAGAACTCGGCAAAAGACCTCACCTCCGCCCTCCAAGCAGTAAATCGATCCACTAGAGAATAAGTTGGAATACACAAATAACAAAAGACACTCCAAGCGTAGTCTATCCCATGTACTTGAGTCCCCCAAGCTCCTGCTACCATCTAACTTGACGAAGCCTTGTCTTCTCTACCTCTCCGAATCACGCAATTCGACTTGATTGCATCCACCAAAAAAATGGCTTCTTCCAATGCTTCTTGGTAGTACCAAAATCTCACTTTACACTCAGAATGAGTGTGGTAAGTGTTTGGACTATCAACCTCTCAAGGATTTAGATATGGAGAGGTAGGAGTTAAGGAAAACCACAAAGGATTGTGTAGAGGATTATGGGTATAGTAATCTCTAACTCTCAAGGGTAATAATATCTAGGTTTTTTCTCTAAAAAACACTCCTTCCAATATATGGGTATATATAGTATGGGTGAAGACATGGTTTAGCAGATATGCCAAAATAGAAAAACAAAATGTTTTACAATTATTTCACAAGAAGGCCTTATCTGCAAAATACTCGCAAAAACCAGTTGTCATGACTCTTCGCATTCCAATCATGTGCTCTGCATATGGCTCACTTCGCGGGCAGGCTTCTCACGAAACTTCTCGCAAAATCCACTTTGTCTTCAATAGGCGCTTAGGTCTTCACACTCTCTTTCACACACAACCCACACAATACAATCTCACATAAAATACAAGGTAAATATGATTGAACAAAAATACACTCAAATTTGGCGTGGAATTAAAGCTAACATAAAATAGTTGTAAATAACAACTTTACAAAGTTCTTAACAAATATTTTTAAATGCACTAAGAAATAATGATGATTTATTAAGTTAAAAGTATTGCAGTTTCGCCTACTTTTTTAAAGATTAATTATGATTTCTCAAATCCATGTTAACTGCACTAAGAAGGAATGATTTCTATTGTAGTCCTCAGTTGTTTTGAATTCTAAATTGGTGTTTAGATCAAATTTCTTGCTTGCTTGCTTTTATTTTTTTTTATTTTTTTAAATCTACTCTACCTTGATTGGATCTATCTTCTAAAATTGACCCATTGAGAGGAGTAAGCAAAAAAAAACTTGTGGAAGTAATTAATTCAGAGGAGTAATATAAGACCAAAATAAAAATGCAAAATAAGAAGTAGCAGTGTCTTAAACAGTTTAAGTTTGTTAATAAACTTTCAATTGAATTTCGGGTTTGCCTTCGTATGTGACAGAAACTCAAAACATTCTATAAACTATTAGCAATACTTACAAAAACAGAAAATGATCGTGCAGGTAGGCCATTGACACAGGTTCTTTTTTGTTTAAACTGGGTTACGAAAAAATTAATTAAAAAATATAGGTAATTTATTGAACTAGTAGGATTCACGGTTAAAGAGATTTGAACTGACCCGTCGAGACGAAGATTGTTGGCCTCCATTCTCGCCTCCTTATGAGTTGTGCCTCCTTTCCTTTCCTTGCCATGCTTGTTGCTTTTATAAGTTTGTTGTTTTTATTATTATTGTTACTATTTTTGTCTTGCTATAGGACAAATATCTTTTGGAGCTGTTTAATTACTTTGCTACACAGTGTTATTTTTTGTTTTTGGCTAACTTGGTGTGTTCGCACTTTTGGAAGTTATAGTGTTTCTCGTATCCATCTGAAGTTTCAACGAGTGTAAAAACTAAAAAGCGATGCTTCATCCATATAAAGTTGGACTTATAAACGGTTTATAAATATGAACCAGAATTGCATAGATTAGATGCCATTTTCGGCAAAAATCACATGCGTACTAATGAATACGCAAGTCCTACACTCTTAGCATTTGGTCCAATAAGAAAGTGACACAATGTAGAGTCAAGTAGTAGCAGCTCTAGGAATTTTTTTTAGGGTGGTCATCAAAAAACTTAAGTTATACAAAATTTATTCATCCAATTAATCAGCTGGTTGATGAGATGGCTGTTTCAGAATTAATTGATTCAGAGTTGCATGTGTGGAGAAGTGATATGATCATGTCATTGTTCCATAAAGAGGATGCTAATGCAATTACCAAGATTCCTCTTTGCAGAAGGGTTGTTCTAGATTCAATCAGTTGGCTGCACAATAAAAATGGGAAGTTTATTGTAAGTCTACAGATAAGGTGGCAAGAAGAATGAGAGGCCATGGGAATCGGGTTGAAACTTCAGGGGATTGTGTTGGGAAAATTATTTGACCGGTCTTGTGGAAGCATTGTATACCAAATAAAATTAAAATTTTCGGGTGGAGGGCATGTAATGATATTTTACCTACGAAGACCAATCTAGTAAAGAGACGAATAATTAATGAAGACAAATGCCATATTTGTACCAGGGATGAGGAATCAACAATTCACACGTTATGGGACTGTGCTATGGTGACAAATGTGTGGGTTGGGAGCATACCGAAATTGCAAAAGGGAGTTTCAGGTTTCCGAGATGTATAGCAGCTGATGGAGAATATGGTGAATAGGCTTTCAACTAAAGAATTGGAGCTATTTTGGGCTCAATGTTGGCTCATATGGAACTAACGTAATTGTGTACTGTATGGAGGGCAGCTGAAGAACCCGACTAGTCTTAACAAGAGAGTAGAGAAATTTTTGGAGTTTAATCAAGCTCAAGTGCATTTAGCAGTGAATCTGATTGAGCAACCAAGCGGTGAAGTCTGGTAGCCGCCTTCTCCAATGGTATACAAGTAAAACTTTGATGTAGCAATATTTTCAAGGATGGAGAAATCTGGTATAGGAGCAATAATACGAAATGCGAAGGGCGAAGTCATGGCTGGTATGTCTGCTAGTGGGCCGAAGGCGGATACAAGTGAAGAAGCTGAACTCCTCGCGTGCAGAAGATCTCTTGAATTCGCTGTGGATGCTGGTTTCACTAGACTAATGATAGAGGGAGATAGTACCAACATTATGCAAGCTATTTCTTTAGATGTGGCTAACTATTCATTCCTAGGCAATGTAGTGGATGATATTCACCATTTGATGGCTGGGTTATAGTGGGTTAAAACTAGTAAGATTAGGAGGGGAGGTAATAAGGTCACGCATGTTTTTTCTCAACATGCTAAAAATTTAGAATATGATTTGTACTGGTTGGAGGACTCTCCCCCACTAGCTTTGGAAGCCTTGTATTAGGATGCATCATTATTATGATTAAATGAATGGAGTTCCTTTCTCAAAAAAAAAAAAATGCAAATACATGAAATATTACAAATTTTTGAACTAGCAAAGAGGGAAAAAATACTTATAAGAGATAAAATGGAAATTGAAAATGCTAATATGAGAATAATAAAGTGACCATAACAATTTCATAACAAATCTTATGCAAAAAGCTGTTATTGGTAGGTAAAATAATTCAATATTGAGCCCAAATTAGAATTAATAACAGCTTACTATATAAGATTTGTTGTGAAAATATTGAGGATGTAGCATTACAATTATTTTTGTTGAATTCAAATTCTTGTGATTCTCAAGTCATATTGTTTAACATTTTTATTAAGGTGGTCAAAATGAGCTAATATAATATATAATTTTTTTTTTTTGGTAAGTATATAATATATACATTTTTTTCAAGTCAAGTGGTCATTGAATAGATAGATTTAAACTAATTATTTATATATATATATATATATATTTTGCTAAGTATAAAAAAAATTGGCAAGAATGGAGCCGCCTTTGGAGTCAAGTGAGTTCTTATTGTATACTCTCTCTCTCTCTCTCTCTCTCTCTCTCTCTCTCTCTCTCTCTCTCTCTCTCTCTCTCTCACACACACACACACACACACACACACACACACACACACACACAAACGGGTGGATCCCATGCTCTCTCCCTCTAAAAGATTAAGAGGGAGGAAGTATACTTCCGGAGTTTGTAATTATTTTCCAAGTTAAACACATCATCACCACTCAACACTATAACGTGTTATCACTTGGAGCCAAACACCTCCCAAATTTCAGTGATGGACCGTTACTAATAGAGTTTGGGGTTGTTTGGTCACTGGGCTAGGTGGGATTTATTTAAGGTTTTGACTTTTGACTCCTTGTATGATTCAGTACAATTCTCTTTGATTTATTTGACACTTGATTTTGGCCCAGCTGTCACGTTTCAGGATTAAATATTCACCAATTACATAGCTAATTACATCCAAGAATCGCGGGCCCTATCGCTCCCAAATTTAAAATTTGTACCTTTTTTATTTAGTTTTAATTATAATAAGATAGAAAAAATTTGTACTTATTGGAGAGAAGAGTCTACTTTGCATACTAAACACAGAGCATGGCATTACGTTGATCGACAACAACAACAGCCAGCATTTTCCTTTTTGTCTTTAAGTTCTCAACCTTTGCTAATCATGGACGGGAGCCATTCACTGGCCAAGGGAAGGGGGTCCATGGCACCCCCAATTTTTATTTTAAAAAAAATTTCTATATATACATGTGCTGAATTTGAAATTGGGACCTATAAAATCAAACTTAACCTTCCAAGCAAAATTCTTAGACCCTTACAAAAAGCACAAATAATAACAACAAGTGAACTTAATACCAAAATTTAAGGGTAATTATATTTTACCACCTTAAACTATACTCTTAATTACATTTTGTACTCTAAAATTTTAGAATACATAGTTAGCACCCTAAACTACAATTCATGTTACACTTTGCACTCTACTGTCAATTTTGTCATTATCTTAGACAGAAAACTAAAGTTTATGGCACAAAGTGTAATCGGAAGTATATTTTACGGTGGTAAAATACAATTTTTCACTTGTTTTTAAGAGATTGAGAAGATGAAGAATTGAGTCATTTCACGTAATTCCATCCATGATGATGATAGAGTTAACGGCGATGTGCAAAGTATAACATCGGTTATAGTTTAGGGTACTAACCGCGCATTCCGAAATTTTATGGTGCAAGTGTAATTTCGGATTGCCATTGCTGGTATTCATGAGTTGAATAAAGGTGGATTCCATGGAACTTTAATGAAAGTAGTTATTGCTACAGTTAATCGGAGTCGAGAACTTTCCCAAAGCTAGTCATATCAACTTCTTTTCCAATTCTGGTAATGCTGTTATGCGATGGAGTCTCCAATTTATTTTAACTTATTATTATTTTTTAGAATATTTGATGGGGTTAGCTCTGATTCTAGAAGACCAGAAGCTACATACGATAAAGAAGACAATGACTAGTTCTGGATTCCAACGGTAACATTAGAGCCAAAACGGTGACGTTTGATTTAATAACATACGACATCGTTTTAGATCTAAATGATTTGAGCTTATAAACATGACAAATACGGTGCCGTTTCTACTTAAAGTAAATGACACTGTTTCGTGCTTCTTCACTAAGGCTGTGTTTGTTTTGGCTGAAAAGCATTTTTAGGTGTAAAATAATTTCAAGTGAAAATATTTTTGGTAAAGGAAAATAATTTCTAGTATTTGGTTGCAATTTTAAAATTATATTAAAAAATAATTTCAAGTGTTTGGTAATATTCTGAAAATGCAAATTTTCTACTAATTTTTCACATTTTCTCAGTCATTTTCTCAGTTTCTAAATGAATTTTATATCAAAAAATCCATCAGCACCCACAGAAAATCCTCCACCACCCACACACTAGCACCACACAACACAAAAACCACCAAAACACCACCACCCACACCACCGCAACAACAACAAAAAAATCAGAGATCAAAAGCCACCAAAACATCACCACCAAAACACCAAAAAATTAGAGATCAAAAGCCATGAAAACACCACCACCAAAACACCAAAAAATTAGAGATCAAAAGCCACGAAAGCACCACCACCCACACCACCACAACAGCAACAAAAAAAAAAAAAAATTAGAGATCAAAGAGAGAAATATTGAGAGATTAAGGGAAAGAGATCAGCAACGGCAGCCAGAACGGTAATGGTGGTTCGAGCTTGGGGCTTTGGGGAACAAGATCGGTGGTTCGATCTAGAGGCGGTAGCAACGACAGGGGTGGGTGGTGGGTTGTAGATCGGTGACATGCGATCCCACCAATGATCTTGCGACTCAATTTCGCCATGCGAGCTCGACAGCACGTTTGGGCTTGGGGCAGTGGTCTGAGCTTGACGGCGCGAGCTTGATCTCACTCTCTCTTCGTGGTTGTTCTTTCTCTCTCTCTCTCTCTCTTCATGCTCTCTCTCTCTATGTTTTCAGTCAAGAAAATGAGATTTGAAGGTAAAATAAGAACGGATTTGATTTTCCATCAGAGAAGGGCTATTTTACGGCCAAACTGTAACATAATTTCAAATGACCAAATTTTCTGTGCCTACCAAACACACAACATGGTGTAAAACAATTTCTTGAAATGTTTTTTAGCCAAAACAAACGCAGCCTAAATATCAAATCTGTTCCAAAATCACTCTGTTCTTCACCTCCACGAGCTTAGCCTCCATGATTTCCTATTCAAACATATGTCTTAGATGATAGCTGCAACACACTCAAAATATCCTGTTATAAGTTTGTTAGAATTCTATTAGAATAGAACCTTTTAGAAGGTTCTAGAATCAGTCTAAGTTGTGCTCTATAAATAGAGCTATTGTGTAATGTATTAGTTTTGTGAACTTGGAATATATTTTAGCAGTTTTAATCACAATCTATCTCTCTATTTTTATTCTGCCATTGTTGTTAATCACAATCTATCTCTCTACACTTACAAGTGGGGGGGCCATGGATCCCCCAAAAATTTTTAAAAACTTCATAATGTATATGTATTTTTGCAATTTTTAAAAAATATTAGACCTTAAAATTAATAGTTAACCCCTCCCAAAAATTAAAGTTGGCCCCTAAAAAAAGTAATTGAACAACTAATTGTGGGTTCCAAAAAATATTATTTAATAACAACAAACTATCCATCTTGTAAGCGAAAAAAGTACTTCATTTCAGTTTTTTCTTCTCTTAATTGGTAAGTTTTAGCTGTTGAGTTAAAATAGTAAGTTTTTAATAAAAGAAACTTCTACTTAGAGTTTTTTTTTTTTTTTTTTTTTTTAATATTTGGATTAAGTCTTTCAATGTTGTTGTTAAGTTTCGTGTTGTTTGTCAATACTTGATTTAGTTATAAAATGTTGAATGAAAAAAACTACACCGAGGATATGTAATGTTTAGGGATGACAATACTTAAAAAGCAATTCTCTTGAACACACACACATGTGTGTGTGTGTGTGTGAAAATCAATATGTAGTTGCGTAATGAATGTATATATAAATATGTAATTCCCCCCCCCCCCCCCCCCCGAACCAAAATTTCTAGCTCCACCCCCGACAAACTCAAGAGAAGTTGGAACACTTTAGAGCAGGAGTTTACTTCAACTTCAAGAGCAAATATCTTGAATCTGATCAAGCTTGAGTAACAAAGTCTCAAGAAAGGGAATGAATCTGTGAATAGTTTTTTTGTAGAAGATCAAAGTTGCTTGAGACAAACTCCTTGCTGTTGGATTAATTGTCGATAATGAAGAACTTATATGCATTGTTCTTCAAGTTTTACTTATAGAATTTGAACACTATTGTCATGCAATTCATACCAGAAGTGATCCAATCACTTATGAGCAACTCTCTATCATGTTGCAAAGTGAAGAGCAAGCCAAGATAGAGAATTCTAAAAATTTCCTCATCTTTTAGCAATGTTTGCCTCTAACAATAAAGCCTCTGGTCAACCATAGTCTCAATCTCTTATACAAGGTGGATCCAATAGAGGTGGAGGAAGGTATAATAATAATGGACAATTATATTCTTCTTAGTCTCACCAGACCTATCCTTCTCAAGGCTATTCAAGTCAAAATTCACCTTCATCTCAATTTGGTGGCCAAAAATTGTGAGAGTGATAGACCTACTTGTCAAATTTGTGGCAAATTTGGTTGTCAAGGCCTTGACTGCTATCACAAAATGAATTTTTCCTGCCAAAGTAGAAATCCTCCAACAAAACTAGTAGCTATGGCATATGCTTCAAATAGAGCAATTACCAACAATCAAGATCCTTGGCTAGCTGATTCAGGAACATCTGATTATCTCACAGCCAATCTCAATAACCTTTCCATTCCAAACGACTAGTTTTGGATTCCAACGATAACATTAGAGCCAAACCAAAATGGTGACATTTGATTTAATAACAAACGACATCGTTTTAAGTCTAAATGGTTTGAGCTTATAAACATAATAAATATGGTGCCATTTCTACTTAAAGTAAACGACACCATTTCATGCTTCTTCACTAAGTCTCAATTCTATTCTAGAATCACTTTGTTCTTCACCTCCACGAGCTTAGCCTCCATGATTTCCAATTCAGATATTTTGTCTTAGATGACAGCTATGACACACTCAAAATATCTTGTTATATATAAGTTTGTTATAAATTTGTTAGAAATCTGTGAGAATATTCAGTAAAAAAAATCTGTTAGAATAGAACTTTCTCGAAGGTTCTAGCTTAATTTAGTCTAAGCTATGCTCTAATGTATTAGTTTTGTGAGCTTGAAATATATTTTAGCAGTTTTAATAAGAGTCTTTCTCTCTGTTTTCATTCCGCCATTGTTGTTACACTTCTCTTTTTGTAGTTAATGGATATACGCATCTTTTGGCTTACTAGTTGTCACACTCAGTTGGCTACAATTCTTGGACTTCAGTTTTAGTATCTAATTCATAACAAAACCCAAAAAAAAAAAAAAAAAGATTACTCTTTGCATGACTAAAAAAGACAAAAAGTAAAAAGGCCAACTGTTGGATGCAACTGGTTCCTTTTCTCTTTCTAGTTTCTACTTTCTCTAAGGAGCTGCTTCAAGCACCAGGGTGCTTGGTATTAAAAATGAGAGAATGATACGTTAGAAAATTGAAAAGAACTAAAGAAGTGATGCAATACAGATTAAGGAGCAATTGGATCACCAAGACCCTTAATTTGGGCTCGAATAAAATTCTGGAAAATACAGATTTGATTGAGGTAGAAATTTTGGTTTTTGAAACTTGATTCCTTTTGTTATTTTGAACTCTCTTTTAATTAGATGAAAAATATGGAGAAAAATGGAGAATACTAATTGAGGCACTATTGGGCTTGCGAGGTAATCTAATTTTATTAGGGTATTTTTTTTTGTCTAAAACCAACTATATGTATGAGGATTCTTGTTTTAGCAAGGATAACTATTCAAGATTACGTACCCAAGCCATCTCGGGATCTTTGGAATTTTGAGGTGGGTTAACACTTGACATTATGTTTAATGAGTCTCATCTACATTTTTTTACTTTCTTCAACTTGACAAGAGAAAAAAAAGATAGGAGTGTCAGATTTATCCAAAGCTAAAAATGCTGAACCATAAACAAAGCTGTTTATAAAAATGCTGCATCTTTTAGTGTCATAGTATCAAGCAATGCCAAGCTTGATATGTCATTAAAGTTTATTATACGTATTCCCCGTGTAGAAGCCACCTCTTTTTAACAATTAATTGTAGCATTGCAAAACCTATACCTGACCATACTAAGGAGTTACAAAAGAAGAATACATCTATTGGAGAATGAGTCTAAAATGCTGAATATTGTAGTCCAAAATCCTGGAGATTCATCTTTCGGTGGTAGTGATGAGTGGTTGAATTCCATATTGAAAGATGGCTGCAACTCTTTATGAAGGCCCAAGATACAAAAGGTCCCAGACATGCTTCCTGAGATTAAATAAAATGAAAAATGCTATGATCCCTCGGTGGTTTCCATTGGTCTTTACCAACATGGCTCACCTGGGCTCCAGCTTGTGGAGAAACACAAAATTCCAATGACACTACAGTATGTCAAGGATAGCGGAAAAGGTATTGACGTTTTATACAACAAAGTAGTTGAGGCGGCTAACAATGCAAGAGAATGCTATGCTGAGGGATCAACACGAGTTTGACGATGAGGCATTTGCTCGAATGATGTTTCTGGATGGTTGCTTCATTCTACAATTCATGTACTTCATTGCGAAAAACAAGCGCGGAGATATATGGATGAAGAGTTACACTATAGCGTTGGTGCACGGTGACATGTTCATGCTAGAGAATCAACTCCCTTTCCTAGTCCTCAAGGCATTGATGAGCTTGAGGTTCAGAGAAGATGAAGAGAGGTATTCCTATAAGCATGCTCAGGCACTTCCTCCTCTAGGCACTTTGTGGCAGGAAAGGCTTAGTGTGGTTATTCCTATAAGCATTTGAGGACTTGAAGCACCCCAACCAGAGCCATAAAAGTATGAAGATCAACCTGTTCAACTTCTTGAACTCATTCCTGTGAACCTCGACGACGTCCCAGCTACTTTAGAAGGTGGACCTCATTCAAGCAGTGACTGCTACTCTTATCGTTTGTCCAATGAGCTTAGGGTAGCAGGAGTACACTTCAAACCTGGCAAGTCTAATCTTATTAAAATTACAGATGCATTGTTTGAATCAACCTTCTTTGGTGGTCAACTCACTCTTATACCAATCATCGTAGATGACTCTACGAAGTCCATTCTATTAAACTTGGTAGCTTAAGAAACATGCATTGATGCCCCCGATGATTTTGCTGTCACCTCTT
Source organism: Castanopsis chinensis (assembly GCA_032878915.1). NCBI lineage: Eukaryota > Viridiplantae > Streptophyta > Magnoliopsida > Fagales > Fagaceae > Castanopsis > Castanopsis chinensis. The sequence goes on from JAVQMG010000109.1 coordinate 12,756,508, forward strand.
ATACATGCTTCATGCATTCACTTATTGCTCATGAAAAGAACGTGACGTTGCTGCAATCCAGGGGCATAATTAATAATTGTCTACCCAGCGACCAAGCTGTAGTGGATGTCTTCAATGACATGGCAAAAGATTTGGTACCCAATCCTTATGCTAATGCCGGTGTTAAAGCGACAATCGAAAGCCATTTTAGGAACAAACTCAAGATTTGGATGCTTGAGTGGCGATACTCTAGTAGACCTTGGAGCATTCTCGCATTCATTAATGCTTGAGTTTTTTCCTAGAAAGAACAGGTGCGGCTCCAAGGTCGCCGCACTCACACCCGCACCCACACCCGAATCTAGAAAAGCACCTATGCTTCATAGGTTTTTTCCTTGACCCTTAGTGTATTGCAGACTTACTATGCAACAAACCCTCCTAACGTGAATAAAAAACTTCTCTCCCATTTTTAGTGAGCTAATTTATGATTCACAAATAGTTGTATGTCACTTTTTTTCTATTTTAATTGAAGGAGTATAAAATAAAGGGAAAATTACTGTAAATCTACATGTGGTTTGACCCATTTTCACTTTGCCTACCTGTGGTTTAAAACTTAACACTTTGCCGATCTGAGGTTCAATCCGTTTGCTCTCCGTTACTCACCTCACCTCAGATGTTAGAAAAACACATTTTTAATACAAATCACAACATAACACGAATCCTTTGAAATCTTTCCTCACGAGCCCTAGAATAAAAAAAAAAATCCTTGTATTGAGCTGGGGTTTTGATTTTTCTAACTATGTTGCATAAAACTTCATGTTCCCAGACATTCTGCTCTATGTGTTTTGGGTTGTCAACTTTTGATGCTAGCTTTGATTCACAAGAAATTTAGGCAGCAGTTGATAAGCGATGTCTTCTTCGAGTGGAAATTACTCAAGTTCAAGTTGGCATATGTGTACATATGAGACTTGTGTACTAAGAACAAGTCTAATAATAGATAATTTTGGGAGAAGGTTTTTGAGTTGTAGCCGATATAAGATAAGTATAGTTTTTAGTTAATCTAGTTGACTTAAGTGTGTTTGGAATGTGATATGTTTAATTCAATTTATGAACAAGTTGGTCCTAAGTTCCCTTTCTTTCATTGGATTGATAATACCACTTGTAATCGTGGGAACGAAGCTACTCATTTGGTGCAACAAAAGCTGGATTTACTGCGGAGTGAGTTATAACTTGCAAATGAAAGGGAAAGAATACCTACCCAACCAACAACAGAAGCTACCCAAATGGAAAAAATTGCTTAAGAAAGGGCAACAAAAGCTACTGAGAGGAAGAGAAAGTTTCAAGCTTCCTCTGTTAAAGCCAAGGAGATGGAAATGAGAGTTTTATAGCAAGAGAGAAAATGCAGAATTACACTAATTCTGTCATGGTCTTTTTTTGTTTTGATTATGTTGTTTTCCTGTTTCGGCTCAAGTGAGAATGTTGGAATGATGAGATTGAGTCTGCCTAGTGGGTTGTAACATATAAGAAGGTCCTCAATTGGCCAATGTTAGCTTGAAGCCACTTTGTATTGTAATAGAACTATGCTAGATGTTGTTGGCTTGAAGCCACTTTATAATATAAGTTTTTTTAAGATAAAGTGTTATTTATGTTAGACGTTGTTTGTGTTTTTGTTTAAAGTGAATTGGCAACTTGTGTCTTGTGGTTTTGTTGGATGTTGTGAACTATGTTAGATGCTATAACTTGTTTAAAGTGCAAAATTATGTCTGGTGTTTGTGCAGAAAGTGCATTGTGTGAAGATATTGTGTTGAAAGTTAATTGTTTAAAGTGTTTGTGTTGAAAATACATGACAACTATCTATCAACTTGCAACAAATGCACACATAAACCTATTGTATTCAATACATACATACATAAACCTAATATGTTAAATTGCAATAATCAACCACATGACAACAATTAGTCAAAATAATAATTTTGAACACCTACAATTAAGTTGAGAAATTGTATATACATTAAAGTGGCATTGAATATTGTCTTTCATCAACTACCAATCAATATAAGGCATTGGGTACAACAATCACAAAACAGTTGTACCTGCCCTTTTTTACAAAACTTACAAAAACAACACAAACCCCAATAGATGTTTTGACAACATATATAACCAACAATTTTCTGCCCTGTCATTGTTTTAACCTTAACACCTAATCATATTACCCTAACACTAAATATACATAGCAACAATCTTCTTTACATAAGCTTCATTTACTGCTCCTACCTCTCTTCCCATAGTTGCCCTTTCCACCTCTTGTGTTACATTTCTGTGTCCTTGCTGCATTACTCCTTCCTCTGAAAGCAACTCCTCTGGTAGCAAGTGGTCTTGTAGGCTACAAAGTACAAGAATTCTAATGTTAGCTACTAGTATCACAGATTTATGAATAAAACAACGAACATAAAACTACAATACTGTGATGATGGTGCTCTAGTGTATCATGTTTCTGCAGGGGCGTATGATGCTGGCTGGCTTGAAGAGAACCAAAGAGCTCCTCCAGCTGTGTACCTAAAGTCTGTAGAGTACCTTTGAGTTGGTTGTTGTGACCATGAAGTCTAACCTAATGGCTGTGACCCTGCTGTATGGTTGGATGAGGCCATAGTATAAGGCTGATTTATTGGTGGGGGCTGAGATGATGCTCAAGGTTGAGATGAAGATGGGGCTTAGGATGAAGATTAGGTCTCGGATCCTTGTCTACATGGGGCTTAGGATGAAGATTTTCCTTTCTACACTCTCTTCCTCCTCTCCCATGGTGTCTCACTAGTGACATTGGTCTTGCATCCCCTTGCATTGTGTTCTTCCTTTTAACACCTTCCACACGTGACTAAATTGTTTGCTTTAGACACACTGTAAGGGTTCCTTGGCTCATCAACATCCCTCTCCCTTTTATGAGTGGTCTGCCTGGTGGCTTATAGATAGTAGATGCAACAAGAGCAGGTTAGCTACTTGAGATCCACTCAAACTGGCCAGGCATGGGACGTATGGGTGTCTTGTATGTCTCCACATAAGCATCTTTGTAGTAGCATAGATGGGTGTAATCCTTTGCTTTCTCACAATTCATAAAAATGGCTTCAACTCCATGCTTGTAAGGGATTCCTATCAAGTCTCATACTCTACAACTACATGTTTTCCTTACCAAGTCCACCACATGCCTCTCCTTCTCATTGTCAACTTCATACACAAACCTCCCAAATGGCATTGCATAGAAGCCCTTAGACTCTACTTTCATCTTCTCTAGCTTGTCCTATATGCTTGGACACAACTTGCCACTATACTTTTCTATGCCAATCCTCTTTATGTACAGTATGCTCATAAGCCTAACTCTAATCCATTCCAGCATTGATAATATTGGCTTGTCTTTAGCCTTCACAAACATAGAGTTAAAACTCTCACTCAAATTGTTTACCAGACAATCTATCAAAGCCCGAAGGGAAAAATGGGACCTGGTGCATTGTGTAGGATCTATATCTGCAGGATACTTCTAAGCTTCTTCATCCAAACTCTTAAGATACTGCATCCCCCTCTCAAATTCCCTAACTGATGTTATGCCAACACACCTCCATAGTACACTCTTCAACTCCATGCCTTTGTGGTTAACCTTGAAGTTATTGTATATGTGCTTCACACAATACTTGTGCTCTATAGTTGGGAATAGAGTCTCCATTGCAAGAATAAGGCCCTGAGTTTTGCAAGAAAGTAAGCAAGTTAGCAAGTAAGCATTCAATATGAAATCACAGGAAAGTAATAAACATGAGCAATATGATAATACCTTTTGTCTATAACTGATAAATACCAGATTAAGATCATCTGGCCTGCCAATATCATCTGCAAACTGCTCCAAGAACTAGATCTAGCTATCCTTGTTCTCTTACTCAACCACAGCCATTGCCACTAGGAGTATATTGTCATTTCCATCCTTAGCAGTGGCAGACAATAATTGCCCACCAAACCTACCCTTCAAGTGGCATCCATCCATCCCAACAAATGGTCTACAACCACCTAGAAACCCAAGTTTCTGTGCATTGTACCTAATGTACGTCATTTTAAACTTGGGTTGTGCTTTCTCATCTTCCATCTCTGTTTACAGTATCACCTTGCTTCCAACATCTGTCCTCCTTATCATTTCTGCATAATCTCTCAGTAGGCCGAACTGAAACTCTTCATTCCCAGTGATCAAACCCGTAGCTACCTTTCTTGATCTATGCACTTGACTAAGACTTAAATCAATTGAAATCTGCTACATAACATGGTGATTAACACCTGAGACCTCCCAATTAGGATTTTTACTAAAATCTTTCAAATACCTATTTGCCACATATGCTAATGTAACTTGCCCATTTTGAAATGATAGGGGGTAGGTATACTCAAGATTAAGTGTCTTGATCTCAAATATGCACTTTCCAGTCCCTATTGAAGCATAACACCTTCATCCACAGTTATTCTTACAATGTACAGAAATCTACTTCTTCTCATTCAACTTTCATTTGGTATCAATGTGACGTTAAATTACATATTTCCTCAAAGCCTTTCTAAAAACCTTGGAGTTTGGAAATTTCATTACTTTTACCAACTAAAAATTTGTCATATCAATCCTCTCATTGAATTCTGGGTTGCCAGGCCTCTGCTCATCATTGAAACCATCCATACTTGCAATATCATTCTCTAGAGCTAGTTCAGCCCACTTCTCATCTAAATCTATGTTTAGAGGTGGAATAATGCTTGGCTGAGGTGTATTTGTGTTTGGTTGAGGTGCATTAGTGTTTGGCTGAGATGTATCAGTGGTTGGTAAAGGTGGATCATTGTTAGGCTCAGGTGGACCACTGGAAGGTGGAGAAGACTCACCAAAAACATCATCACCAAAGTCTTCTCCTTCCAAACCTTCATTCAACCATACATACTCCTCTTCTACCCCCATACTAGCATCACCCCCTCTAACAACCCCATCACCAACCCCTTCACCAACCCTTCCATCAATCCCTCTACCAAACCCTTCAAAAACTTCAACTGCAAGTGGACCATGTCCACTTTCCACATACAATATGATGGTGTCTCTTGGCCCTCCTTCATAAAGCTTACACATAGACACTACATCTGTATCATCATGTATGTGCCTCAAGTCTTGCTCCAAGTTGCCCCCAAGAGCTGAATAATGACACCTAAACAGTTCAGCAATCCCCAATTCCTCATATATACCTTCTATTTCAAAATAACTAAGCCTATCAGGATCCTTATACACTATTTCAACTTTCCCGCCAAAGTATTCTAAGCTTGGGTTCCAATGAAAAGTACCCCTATAATGAACCTCGAATTTCAATTCCTCCTTAGCCATCTGCAATAACAAATTACCATTTTACACATAGACAATTAAAGAATTGTAAACAGCAGAGACATAAAGAATAAACACTTGCATGTTTCTATTTTGCTTTTGGGAGGCAACACACACATCAAAGGGACCACTTTTACTACTTTGCTTTTGTTTCTATTTTACTAATAAGCACATGCAAACACTAAAATTAAAACCCAACAGATTCATAGGGTTCACAGTGAGACACAATGACCACAACAGACAAAATGCCCATAAACAAACACAAATCCAAACCACAGGTGGTCACATGTTTCATAAACATCAACAAACACAAACAATAGAGTATTCACATCAGAGTATTCACAAGCCTTCAACTGAAAACACACAAAATTTTCATTAGAGTATTCACATTAGTCTCTCAATGCAATTTTAGCTTTATTGAACACACACACAAAAAAATGTACTTTTTATATAGGAAAATAGGGTGATAATGGTCATTTGATAATGAGATGAACTTACATTCTTACTTTTGTTAGGTAGCAACTTGTACTTATGCACAAAAAAATTCAACATTAGTGACAATGAGATGAACTTACATTCTTACATAGGTAAATAGGGCGGTCATTTCATCTTTTGCACTGAATATTATGAATGGTCATTTGATATGGAAAATAAGAAAAGTAAAATGGACATTTGGTGCAAAAATTAGACTACAATTAGAAACTAATTTTGATTTGATTTGGATTATATTGTGTTTTGTCTTTATTATATTATATATTATTTAGGTATTATTTTTTCTCTCTAATCTCTTCCACCCATTCCCCCATTTTTGGCCAAAATTTCTTTCTTTACCTTTAACTCTTTTGTACAAATACCATTTATAGATCAATTCAAAAATTCACCATTCACATATTAATCTGAATCACATTTATTAAATCACAATCTAAAATACAAAGTTTAGTTCCCTTTTTTTTTTCATTACCACATTTCCTCACATCAATCAAACACAAGAAAAATTTATGGCTTTGCTAAGAGAGAGAGAGAGAGAGAGAGAGAGAGAGAGAGAACATTTTTTTATTATTGAGGACTTTGTGGACAGGCTTTCTTTGCCAAAGACTATAAATCTCCTGATTCAAATGAATTTGACTTGAATGACGGATTTGAAGGAAGATTAGATGTGGTAGTTGTGAATCTTCTTCATCAGCGTGGGAACCATCAATCACCAGGTGTCGAATTTAAGGACTATATAGGGGTTTCTCTTCCTTTCTATCTTAATTTTCAAGTCATGGCCATGCAGACTCCCATGAACACTATGTCAACTTGAAGACCAAATAGGAGCTCAAGTTCCACCTTGAATCTTCTTTACTTAACATGAGAGAGAGAGAGAGAGAGAGAGAGAGAGAGAGAGAGAGAGAGAGAGAGATGTTGGGAGAAATTATTACAAAATGAGATAATGGGTTATGGTAACTCAAGGCATGTATTGAATTACCTTAGAGCTGGGCCTATCAAGGCTGGCCCAAGATTTTTTAAGGCCTAAGGCAAGAATTTTATAGGGGCCTTTTTACATCTAAATATCACTTAAATAATATTTATTTATTTTTATTTAATTTCAAATCCATTATTAATTCTTACTTATTAATATGACTAATTCACCTAAAGTGAGCTAATGATAATTACTATATAGGATTTACAAATTGGCATATCACCAATAAAAGAAAAGTTATTCAAACATTCATTTTATTATATTATTTAAGTAACACCAATTATAATCCTGTCACATCAGTTTGTAATTTTTTTTTCCCTAAAATTTGTATTAGCTTTAGCATTTTTCATGCACTTAATGGTGACTTGTTGTATTTTTTTTTTTTTTTTTTTTTTTTGTGTGGAGAAAATGCTAAAATTATTACAAATTTTTCTACAAAAAGCTTACAAACTGATGTGATAATGAGGTGGCACTTCAAAAAATAATAAATGAGTATTGAATAACTTCATCGGTTGGTTTTTATGGGTATGGCCAGCCGAAACCGAATATTTCAATTTGTGAAATTCTCAACCAAAAGCAACCGAAATGGTTGGAAATCAATTGGTTTCGGTGTATTTCGGTTTCAGTCGGTTTTCGGTCTCCAAACAGAGGGTTATTGAGATTTTCAAAACCCTAACTTTAATCACATATAAAAAAAAATATATTAAAAAAAAAGTAATAGAGTAATAGAGAGAGAGTTGTAGAACAAATCAGAACAACAGAGAAAGAAAAACTTCCAACAATATTTGTTAAACAATTTACACATCGATTCCAACATAAAATTGAAAATATTTTGAATTAGCAAAAAGGTCCAGACAAAATTTTACCATTTCTGCACCATAGCAGGAGCCACAGTATGTCTTATAATGCTTGAGCCTACCACCATGTCTCTGTAGTGATTTTTGAATCTGAATTGAAGAAAGAACAGAGATATGTGACTCAAAGAGAAGAGAGATGCATGGCCATGGTCCATAACTCAGAGAAAGAAGAGAAAAGAATGAGGCGACTGAAGTGAGAAGGGCGGAGACTTAAAGAGAAAATTGGGGAAGGAGGCGGCTGAAGCGAGAAGGGTAGAGAGAGACAGAGAGAAAATTGGGGAAAAGGGCGGCTGAAGAAAAGAAAGAAGAATACAGGTATTTATATCATGCTACTACTAGGGTTTTAAAAAATTAAATAGCAAAAACCCACGCGAAGGCTTGAACTTGGGACCAGTTATCCAAAACACAAAGAGCATACCACTAAGCCACTGATCAGTTATGATCGGTTTGGTTGGTTTCGAGGTGAAAAAATCCAGCACTGAAACCAAACCAAAATATTTCGGTTTTCTAAAATTCACACTAAAACCATTCTGCACCAAAATTGAACTGAAAAATTGAACTCGTTTCGGCCGGTTTTTTCGATTCATCGGTTTTTTGCACACTCCTACCTAGAATGCCCAAGTTGATATTTTTTGGTTAATTTTTTTTTTTGTTTTTTATTTTTTTTTTTAATTATAGATTAAAAGCTGTCGTTATCATGATTTGAGCCAACAACATGCATGTTATGTAAAACAACCAATGGTCATCTTGATGGCTATGAACATTTTCTTTTTGACACTTTGTAAAGGGGGAAAAAATTTAAATCATATTTCAAGGAAAATATAGATGACTAAGAGCATCCACATTAGTGGAGCTATTTTTTTAGTTATTTGGCACCACAAAAAACTACTTTATATATTTTACCTACTCACTTTACAAAACATCTAGTATCAATGGATCTATATTAGCTTTCAACAAAATAAAACAATATAAACATCACAATAAAATAAAATATCTACTACAATAAAATAATATATTCATTACAGTAAACTACTAACAACCACCGCGCCCCAAACCCAATCACACCCAACAGCCACCGATTGCCACCATGTACAACCCACTACCAAAAAAATACTACACAAACTGATCAATGACACAATCCACAACCACTGCCAACTAGGAACAACCACCCTCCAACAACTAGCAAGCTAAGAACAACTACCCATAACCACTGCCAAAAATCCAAATTAGCAAAAATTCACCACACAAATCACCACCAACACAGTCAGACCACCTCTGATCCATGAAACTCAACCACTACGAAATCCAGCCAAATAGCCACCACGAAAGCTAGAGAAACCCACGAATCCAGCCACACCACCAAAGCCGAATTCCTCTACCTTGTTGCTACCTTGATCGGTCTCGCGACGCTCTTGAGTTCAATGAAGGCGGTGTCGGTGGAGTTAGTTGGGAACAAGGTTTAGGCGTGGTGGGGGATTGCGTTGTGGGCAAGATGACTTGGCGAGAGGATGATTGGGAGAGAGATGGGTTGGTGATGGGGTTTGGGTCAACGATGGAGCTTGGGTCGGAGTTGAGATGGAGGACTAGCCTTGTCGGCGTTGGGTGAGCGGTGAGATGGAGGACTGAGCTTGTTGGTGAGAGAGCTTAGGGGAGATGGTGAAGAGAATAACTGGAACAAAGCAATAATAAATAAATAAAAGAAAAAAATATTATTTTAATGAGAGAGAGAATAAAATATACTATTTGATTTTAGCTTTTGAGCTACTGTAGCTAAGTAGGTAAAATTTTTACCTATACCTCCACCAATGTGTCACACTTTTTGTATATATATTTTTTTATTATTTGAGAAACACACACACACCTACACACACAACACTTTTTGTATATGATGGTGCTAAAAATAGCAATTTAGCTTTTTAGCACCATCAATACTAATACTCTAAAGGGTCCAAATGTTCTGTGATTCTCTCTTAGGGCAACACAAGGACTTCCCAAATCAAGTCTAAGCCCAAATGATGTGCTAATTATTACTACTAACTTATCGTTAACCCTTTATCTTATGTGGTTTTACTCTGGTGTTCATGCAGAATATTTGCAATTGTGCCTTGTGTTGCAAGTTTTTTCATCAATTGAAATGGTTATAAAGTGGCCCTAGGACATCACCTAGTATTGAAAAAGATGTATTTGAACTTTATCTCTCATGTTCTCATCTTGTTATTCTTTTCTTTATAGTCAAGAAATCTGTAACTAACAGTTCTTGAAAAGCCAGGATGCAACATGATGAAAACATGAAATTTAATTTATAATAGTATATTTTTGTTTGCTCCAACAGAAAAGGGCCTTGATTTAAAAATAGGCCCAACATCTTATAAAGCCTGACTGGACCAATCTGTTCCTCAAAAATCAAAAGTCAAGACTCTCACGGGGTGTTTGGTGGTTGTTTTCAAACAACTATTTTTAGTTCTTAAATAACATTTCACGCATTTTCACACATTTTTTCACTCACACATATTTTCACAAATGTTTTTAAACAACAATTTTCAGTTTTTAAACACATATACCAAACGGGCCCTTAGATTTTCGTTTTCGAGAATCAGTGACGACAGAATGAGAGAGGGAAGCAGAGGCAACTGGGACTCCTCCGCCATGAAAGCCTAAGATTAAGGGCCTCTCTCCTCACCGACGCCGGTTACAAGCTATGCTCATCTGAACTCTGCTGCTCAGTGATCGGTCTATAAGTTACACATACAACGCATTGAAACTATCACTATAATTAGGTGATCAATGTTGCTATGTGTTTCTGTTTCTCTTTCAATTGCATCTTCATGCCCTACCATATCTTGTTGATTAGACAATTATATGGTAGACTTGGTAGTATTAATAGCAAGTAGCTTACGCGTTGAAGTAGATGTCCCATTTGAGATCAGCATCTCTTTCTGTGCAGAGTTGCAATCAGCACATTCTTTGTTATAAACTTCTGTTTACGGAAATAATTTAATCAAAATATGTTAGAACTTTGGAATAGTTCTTAATTTGAGAAGATTATTCGGATTGAATCAAGAGTTTCTTTTCCAGCCTATTAAGAGGAACACATACTAGTTCCAGTTTTTAACTGGTCTCGAAGTGGTCTTTATGTCACTAAAATTGTACAGCCCTTATGAGGTTTATGAAATTACATTGTCCCTTGTTTTGAATTGTCTGCACACTCTTTATTTTTAAAAATAAACTTTATTTTTAATAAATAAGATAGATTCAAACACATAATGTCCATTACCAAATAATTTTTATACGATAATTGTTCTTTAGCACCAATAAGTTTTTGGTGTATAAGAAACTGGAGTCCATATTTTTTTTCGATGATAAGTAATTTTATTAATTGAGCTTAAATCTCAAAACTATTTTAAACTTATTTAGGAAAATTTAAAAAAAAAAAAATCATATATTTCCACTTTTACACTCCATCTAAATGAAATTCTCTTGAAATTTCTCTTTTACTCTCTTGTTATTAAACCATTATATGATGAGTTCTTCTAGGACCACGTTATTTGACACTATTTTTGTCATAACTTGGTAACTTATGTGGTTGTAATTGATCAAACATCACTTTCAATTAAACCTACTTCTCCTTTTCTATTCACAGTCGTATGTTGTGGTTAGATTTAAGTACACCGACTTTTTTTTATAAGTTGGAATTATGTGTCAGTGTTGTTTTTTTTGGGTGGTTTGACTCTTACCGTGTAGTAGTAGAGTTAACTAAAACTCTCTCTCTCTCTCTCTCACTCTCTCTCTCTCTCAAAATTTCCATCTCATATATCTTTTTTTTTTTTTCCTCCTCTTTTTGTCCAAGTCCCTTTCTCATCATCTTCCCCTCTCTCAGTTTTCTTATTGCCGAAAGTCTCTTCCTTTGCTCTCTCCCAATTTCCTTCTATTTTCCACTTTCTTTTCTTACAAAATCTTCTTTCTGTATTTCCTTTCTTTTTCATTTCTCTTTCCTGTAGGCTTCCATCTTCGCTACCAAAGACTGAGGATTTTTAGAGGGATCACGGGTGTACTTTTTAAGGGTCTTGATGGTTTTCTTTGATGGTTGGTCATGTTGATATGTATTTCTAGGGCCACTATAAATAAGTGCAACTATCCCATCAAAAAATAATAATAATAAAATAAAATAAACTAAGTGCAACTATTGTTAGGGTGCTGGGCAAGCTATAGATTTTGAGTTACAATATTGGGTGGTATTATTGTAAATATATTGAACATTGTGGGAACCACAAGTCTGGCATCTGACTGCACGTAACAGTGCATTTTCTCTCTCTCCTCCACAGCCTTCTGCTCAGTCCTTTCTCTTATTACTTCACCTCATCTCTCTCTCTCTCTTCACCTCCATTGATTTTGCTCTTTCTCTCGTATCAAATGATCCAACACCATTATTACCAACAACAACAAAAGAAAGCCAAATAAAAAATATTACTACTACTTTTAGATCGGAAGTTCATCATATCAAAGATGATATCAAAAGAAAAAAAAAAAAAAAAACTGCCAACCCAGAAAAAAAAAAAAAAAAAACAAACCCGTATAGATTAGAAGTTCAAATCTGAAAATGACAACATTAAAATGACCTAGGATGTGGATACTCAGTTTTGGTTGAATTATTTGGGTGTAATTTTATGAATTATGCAGATTTAGGCCTTTGAAGCAAAGTGTGAAATATATTAAAAAAAAAAAAAAAGGGGGAAGAAGACTAGGGAAAAAGAGAAAGAAGAGGAAAAATGAGACATATGGCTTGGTTGTGTGGCCGTGGGAATGGGTGGAAGTGTGGGTCCGTGGGAGCCTCTCTCTCATTCTCATCAAACAAAATACTAAATTGTCAAAAAAAAGAAAGATAATTTTACAACTTTTTAAAAAATAACACAAACACGTATCAACTACCAAATTTGATTTTTTCACATATAAAATTATATTATTAAAAACATACAATCAAACATATTTTTTTGTTTTATAAATATTTTAAACATGTATTTTCATAATACTTTCTAAATTACAATATTTATGTTATTTTGAATGATAATACTTACACCACTCTCAAACAGCCCTGTGCATGTGCTTGGAAGGTTGGAAATCTTCTTTTATTTTTCCTTCATCAGCCAGTAGCCACGCCAAACCGATGAAACAAAGTTAACGGTCCTGATAATAGTCGTAGAACTTTTCCACTAGTCTTGCAATGTATTCACATCTGTGATATTCAAAATATACATAAACAACTGTTTGTCCTGAAGCTCAAATTGATACCAACATATGAATAAGTAGTGTTCTTAACTTTAGATAAGAGTGCAGATTGAAAATATGATTGGAATATGAGATCACTTACTATATCATCATGATAATCTCAAATGTTCAAGTAAATCGAAGGATTAATTAGGCATTAATTACTGCTATTTCCACCACTTGTTGTTCCGTTTGAGTTGGCAGTAGCATGGGAGATCTATGGAATGCTCTGGAAGTTGCTCTATGCAGTGATTGGATGCTATTTTGGAACCAACCACCCAATATGTTGAATGCTTGAGAAGTAAACCGTTCAATTGATTGGAAAGTTTGTTCACAGCACCAGAGAATCAGTTGGCGTGACTTGAAAAGTAATTGTACAAACATGTATATACATAACACGAGGATAAACCATCCAAAGGGAGGTACAAGGATCATCAATAACATATCACATGCAAAAGTTCCAGAAATAAGACACACACGCCTGAGTATGGGGAGGTAGATTGAGTTGGAAGTCGGTTGGCTTATCCCTACCAATGCTAGAGCGTAAACAAATACAACTATGATAAAAAGCAACATGATTGCACCATGTGTTTCAAACGGGTTGCCAGATTTTTGATAATTAACTTGGAGGAGGGTAAGAAGCAACATAATGAGAAAGCCGAAAACAATATGGATTGTGGTGGCGGAGCCGAGTTCTTGCTGACTGCCACAAATAAAAGAAGAACATGGAATTACCTCAGATACAATATTAGTGGAGGTATACTTGAAGAATGAGCAGAAGAGAATTACGTGAATATTCATGATATTCCATTTTCTAACAGAAGGTTTGGCTCTGATGGATATTAATCATTATGCTCATTTTTAATTTTGAAGTGCATGTAACAATTTATGGTGAGACTTTCAAGTTTGTATCAAAGACTTTAAATCAAATCATGCGTTTACTAATAATGATGAGATTATTTTTTAAATTTTATCATGTTCCTGCTTAAATCTAATATTCCTCCAGAACAAAATCAGTAGCAGGTTCCCAGATTTTATTTTGCTTGTTCTTATTTTCTTAATTTCCTCTTCTTTCTCTCTCCTATATCTTATGAGAAGATTTTGTGTGCGTAAGTTTTTTTCTTCTATGGAAACTACGATCAAGATAAATTTTTTCCCCACAAAATTTGGCATCTTTTAACACAATGACTCCAGGGATCAATTAATTAATACCTGGCGTCTAAACTATGGAGAAAAAAGTATTTTTCCCTGTGAGAGAGAGAATTGAACATTTGGATTCAAAGGAATGTATGAGAATCCGTGGAGACAATGAAAAAACGAAAGAGAACATTTTGCTTGCTATTAAATTGGATGTAGAGCGGCTTAGGTTATTGTAAAAAAGCAAGCTTTAAAAACTGTGTCCTGAACAGAGCCCTATGTTGTTCACCAATTATAGTATATGCTCAATACGGAATCCTTGAAGAATTCATGAATAACACAGTTTTAGTCTTAAGTTTTGGGGCCAGGACTTTTAGTCGAACGTTTGAATCTATGAAGAATTCAAGAAGAATACAGTTTTTGTCTTAAGTTTTGGGGCCAGGACATTTAGTGGAACTAGCAACTTTGAGTCTATGAAGAATTCATGAAGTATACAGTTTTAGTCTTAAGTTTTGAAGCCATGACTTTTAGTTTAATTTAAGTTCTGTGAATTAATTTTTATCGAATATGCATGTGAGAGTATATAAGTCAGAATTTGTGTTGTTTTATGACACAAACAAAAATAAAATTGCCAGGTTTGTCTTGATATATGATATGACAAAAACTCAAATATTATATAAACCATGATGGAACAGTTCTTACTAAACAGAAAATGATCATGCAGGTAAGTTGTTGACACACGTTCTTGTTTGTTCAAACTTAGTCATGAAAAGAAATTATTAAAAATATGATGGGCTTGAAGTAGTAGGATTCATGGTCATATATATAGAAAAATGTATAACATAAACTAATGCAAAGAGATTTGAACTAACCCTTCGGAACGAAAATTGTTGCCATCCATTCTGGCCTCTTTGAGTTGTGTCTCTTTACAATGCTTGTTCCTCTTTGCTATGTGTTTGCCTTTCCATACTTAGTGCTACTAGTTCCAACTTGTCAAGCGCCATTCTTTGCTGAGATGAGAGTGACCCTGTTGACAAAAACAAAGGCCCTTCACCTTTGCTAGGCTGCCCTAGACATTTTCGAGCCTTAAGCAAAAACTAAAATGGGGCATTTTTTTAATATTTATATATTAATTAAATTAATATTTATTTCATATTTTTATATTATAATATATTAACAAAATTTAGTTACAAAATTGGTTGTAACTTCAAACTACAACCCTACTCAATAAAATAAATATTGCTATATATTTTGAAAATCTAACCATTAAATTGCATGTTTTTTACTCTCTTATTACACATTAAATTTTGTGTCAATAGAATATTATTTACTATATAATCTATACGCTTATATTTTATGCATAATTTTAAACTACAAAAACTTGCAATTTAAATAATTTGTTGATGACGTAACTATTAATCTTTAATTTTTTTTTTATAAATTTTGCAAGCATGGAGGTTATAAAAAGAAGATGTAATTCAATGGTGCCAAAATTCAATTCCATTAAAAAGATATTAAGTAAAATTGTAACCTAAAACTACAACTAATTTTGTAGCCTAAGGCTACAACTAATCTTGTAACTAAACTTTGTCCATAATATATTTCATTTAAAATTTATTTTTCTTGCTTTTTGAGATGCAAATTGAGTAATTAAATTTTTATATTCAAGTTCTTCTAACATCTCATTTTCAATCGATAGTATAGTTAATCCACTTAATCTTTCTTGAAACACTGTCGATCTTAATATGATTTTATTAATTTTAATTTTGAAAAACTTATTTATGCAGAAGCAACTGTAACAAGTATTGTTAGTAAAATTCTATAAGCAATGCATGTATTTATAAATAATTCTAACATTTTTATACAGTTTAGTATGTCAATTGGAGTATATTCTTTTACTTGTAAAATTTCCTTTAAAACTTTTAACTTTGAAAATAAATCTAAACTATCAATATCATAATAAACATCATGTTTGAGAAAAGATTCAAGAATAAGATAGTATTTTTGCAAACTATCATCATCTAGCTGAGAGAGAGGCAGAGAGCAAGAGTGAGAGGAGAAAAGGCATGAGTAAATTTTAGGGATTTGAGATTTTTTATTTGTTTTGATTTAAGATTGTTTTGTGGGTAATTTTTTAGACCGGATTTGCATTTTATCCAATTGATTTTTGATTTGTCTAGAGGTTAAGGATGATTTTTTTGGGATAATTGATCTTGTTTAGACCAAAGAATTTTTTGGGGTACCAATGTTTACAAGGATGTTCCAGATTTTTTGTTTTTTGGTCAAAATGATATATCAGAGTTTTTGGAGTTTCATCTAAAACTATATTTTGTTTTATGTTTTTTCTACTACCCCATCTTTTTCAAAATTTTGGGCCCCCCTTCCACTTAGGGGCCTTAGGCAATGGCCTAATTGACCTAGAGGAAGGGCTTGCCCTGACCTTTGCTTTGTTTTGTTTTCTCTTTTTTTAGAGAGTGACCAAGCCATATCAAGTTCTGAATAGCTGGTGCAATTAGAAAGTGTCACTAAATTTAATGAAAAAAAAAAAGTTTAAAAAAAAAAAAAAAAACAAAGTCAGCACTAAGTCAACAATCCAACGTGTCAACAACTACAAGCTAAACTGCTAAACAGGGATCTAAATCTTCTGTTTCACTTTTCTTGTATCAATCTATGGTCTAAAAGTAAAATCTTGACACATGGCCGCTTATTTATTTAAAATTTACTTTTTGCATTTCTTATTTTTAGTTGTTCAAAATAAATATTAAAAAATAAAAAATAAAAAAAATCAACACATTACAGTTCCACCACAAGTTTACCACCACCAATCCTCGTCGACGGCACTAACAAGAGACCTCTGGTGTCATCAACGTTGTTATCATATGCCAACAGGTCCACATCACAAACCTTTGTCTTCTTTAAATCCCTTACTAATATCTACTGCCTCCTTGTCTTCTTCAAAGACATTGTCACCTTCAAATCCCATCAAAGGTTTAGCAAGTTAGAAGACCAAAAACCCACTTATGTTTACCTAAGATCTCCATCAGAAAAAATGACCAAACCAACATTTTAGCCCACCCAACCAACCATAAAGAGCGAAACTTCCAGAGAGACCCATTTCACTTTGTGGCTTGAATTTGCATATCAAAATAAGAAAATAGGAGTTGAGAGCTTAAGAGGCTCGGAGATCGAACAAGAGAATAGGAATTCAAATGAAGGTTTTCGCTGGTGATGGATGGCCAGTGTTAATGACGCCAACTATCTTTTGTTAGTGCCACCAACAAACTTGGTGGTGGAGGATCGATGGTGGGAATGTGTTGGGTGTTTATCTTTTAATAGTTATTTTGAGAAATTGAAAATAAGAAATGCAAAAAATTAAAATTTAGGACCACAAAAAAGTCCATATTTTGTCATAACTTGCCATGAGGCGAGTTATAAGTAGTGAGTTCACACCTCCATCACTCACAATTTACCATATGGCGAATTGTAACAAAAATTGTATACTTTGTTTTGTGATTCTAGCATTGTTCCTATAAGAGCATTAGTATTAGGGGGGTGTAGACCCCTAAATTCCTATTTTACCAACTCACTTGCTCAAATTAAGCTTTACCCTTGTGTGTGTTGGCAGTTGCTAAAACATTTAGCAACCATGAACAATAATTTGGTGCATATACATACAACCTACTGTTCATGGGTTGTACACATAAATATATTACTTTATTCTTTCTCTCACTTCCAAACTCTACATCTCAAACTCTCTCTCTCTCTCTCTCTCTCTCTCTCTCTCTCTCTCTCTCTCTCATCCTTCACTATGGGACCTCGATGGCTGAATTAGTGTTGGGGAGGTGGTAGATCGACGATGGTGTAGGTTTTTATCAACAGTGGCGGTGGGTTATGTGGTAGGTTTGATCATGGTGGTGGTGAGTTTTGATGTGGGTTTTGATCAATGGTGATGATAGGTTTCATGGTGGGTTTTGACCTCAGCGGTGGTGAGTTTTGATGTGTGTTTTGATCGATGGTAAAATATGGGTTTTGGTGGTAATTGATGTTTAGTGGATGGTGGTGGTGAGTCTATTTTTTGTGGTGGTGAATTGTAGTGGTGGTGGTGAGTAGGTAGTGGTTCAAATTTGGGTTTGAACTTTTTTTTTTTTTTTTTTTTTTTTTTTTTTGGGTTTATGGGTATGGATATATGATTTTGGTGGTTGTCGATAGTAGTGGTGGTGGTGGTGGTGGTAGATTCCAGGTGGTGGTGGTGGGTTTTGAGGGTGGTGGCTACTGTGGTTAAGTATTTTTTTTTTTTCCCTTTGGGCTTTGCTTTTGGGATGGGTATTGACTATGATGGTGGTGGTGGTGGTGGTGGTGGTTGGTTTTGATTGTTGCGGTGATGGTGTTTGGTTGGTTTTGATTATTTTGGTTCGGATTTTCAACAGTGGTTGTGGCTGAGTTTTGGTGGAAGGTGGTTGCATGGGTTTTTAGGAGAGAGAGAGAGAGAGAGAGAGAGAGAGAGAGAGAGAAACAAAAAATTTTATATTATTTGATTGTGTAGTTTATTTTATTTTATTGAATTGTATGTAAAAATAAAAACTGAGATATTGGGTACATTGTTAAAAATGTTGGTAAAATAAATAAAGTAGTATTTGAAGATGTAAAATAGATAAATGGGCATTTTTTTACATCATTAAATGTGACTTCTCTAACCAAACATCCCAAAGCTCGGTGACTGACCTGACCCAATCTAGCATCAGTTGGTCTCCACAACTCCAACTACATGTTCTTCACCAGATTAGTGAGTCATTGCATACATCGTCTCTTTTGATTAATTTAACGTTTGATTATTATTTTCACAAGGCCAGTTGTTACTAAAATATTTGCTGTTGTGGTGGA
Source organism: Castanopsis chinensis (assembly GCA_032878915.1). Taxonomy (NCBI): domain Eukaryota; kingdom Viridiplantae; phylum Streptophyta; class Magnoliopsida; order Fagales; family Fagaceae; genus Castanopsis; species Castanopsis chinensis. Next base: position 12,775,457 of record JAVQMG010000109.1, read on the forward strand.
AATATTTACAGTTTAAAAATCGAAAAAAAAAATGTCAAACGCTTAAAACATAAAAGTGAATATAAAAAAACATTTTAAAAAAAAAAGTAGTTGTGAGAATATCATTGCCCTTAGATTTTTTATTGCATGGGTTTAAGAAGGAAAAAAGTTATTTCACTCCCATTCCCATCTACTATTTCCAGGGCCAGCCGTAGACATTTTGGGGTCTTAAGCGAAAATGAAAATGGGGTCTTTTTTGTATTTATGTATTAATTAAATTAATATTTGTTTAATATTTTATATTATAATATATGGACAAAGTTTAGTTACAAAATTAGTTATAGCCTTAACCTACAACCTTACTCAATAAAATAATCATTACTATATGTAGGGATAAAAGGCCCATAAAGTATAGTGGGTCGTGGGCCTTATCCGGGGACATCTAGTAGTCCAAGGACAAGGATAAGGTAGGGAAGACATGCGAATCCAAGCGCCAAGAACGAACCACGACTGGGAAAGTTTAGGAAGGTAGTCTAAGGATGAATACCTCCTCGGCTAAGTAAGGCAGAGGTCAGTGGGTGCAAATTGCCATTGGGAGCAACTTTCCAGAAGATTCTGCTGATAAGGATAAATATCAGTGGAGCATGGGACAAATGAGTGCTAAGAAATATCAAAAGAAAAGCTACTTCCACCGCATTGAATACTCTACATCTAACCCTCTGGCCGCATTAATGTAGAGGTAATACCTGAACAGTAATCAGCAGCCTTACAACTACACCCAAAGACTTCAAGAAGGTGCAAAAGGGACAAGTATAGAAGCCAATAGCTTGCCCTACACGTGGAGAGTGGAGATGAAGAAAAGCGTAGTATATAATAGAGAAGGAAGTCTTTTATGTAGGGATCCATCGAAATTAGAAGGGGAAAACCATTGTAACACCAAGAACTGAACTTGTAACCAAATTCAAAGGAAACATATATAAGATTTATTCTCCTCGAACTGTGCCGAGGATGATTTACTTCATGCAAAACATTCATATTCTTGTTTTCTTTTCATCTAGGCTCACTATAATTATCTTCTGATTCATTAAAACCTAGTTTTCCAACCCACTCTTTATAAATTTATTGTACTGGGCTTTTTTGGGTCTAGATTATTTTCCCTTTAGAATAGGGAACCAAATCCAGTCCTTACAATTGGCGTCATCTATGGGAAACTAATCGAGCTTTGGTGAAGGCAACACTGAATCATAGTGGGCTCAAGGCCAAACCAAAAGGAGTCCATTGGGTCCCAACGTCAAGAACAATTTCTCAACCTTGAGCAAAGGAGGGACCGAGAAGTTAGTTTCCATACCACATATACCAATAGGAGCCAGTCTAGGAATGGGAGCCATGTCTCTCATGAGGCAATGACCATAAGCATGCAATTACAAATTGATTGTTTGAGAAGAAGGTTACGCCAAGAGCGGTGTAGAGGAACTCCTTCAAGTTCTAAACCCTCCTCTGATGAGGATAATGATCATGGCTACCAGTACAGGTCAAGGACTCCTCCTAGCGATTCTTTTTCTTATAACAAGGAGCATCATGATAGGTAGGGGAGGAGAAGTTTGTCACATTAAGGCTTGGGCAACGATGCCATGAGTAAGGCTCTGAGTCAGATCTTCAAGTCACCTTTTACCCAGATAATTGAGGGAGGAAAGCTTCCCCAGCAGTTTACTCAGCCAATGTTTACCATATACAATGGTAGAATAGGCCCTATGGAGTACGTGAGCCATTTCAACTAGAGAATGGCTGTTCATTCTAAGAATGAGACTTTAATGTGCAAGGTCTTCCCATCCAGTTTAGGGCATGTGGCGATAAGGTGGTTTAATGGCCTAAATGAGGGATCTATTCACTTTTTTAAGGAGTTGACGAGGGTTTTTGGTTCTCAGTTTGTAACTTGTAGTAGGGTCCCTCGGCCTTTGAACTCCTTACTGTCTATGGCCATGCGAGAGGGAGAAACCTTAAAGACGTACTCTGATCGGTACTAGGAGATGTTTAATGAAATTGATGGGGATTTTGATGACGTAGCTATAAGAGCGTTTAAGGTCAACTTGCCTACCAAGCACTATTTAAGGAAATCATTGATAGGGAAGCCAGTTAGTAACGTACGTCAACTCATAGACCGCATTGATAAGTATAAGTGGGTCGAGGAGAACCAACAATTAGATAAAGGCAAGGCTAAGATGGTCCCTTAGGATAGAAGGGACTTTAGGTCGGACAAGTACAAAAGTAATCATCCTCAGCGGGATTTCTCTAGGCAATCTAGTGCTACTGCTCCTTAGGTAATTAACACGGTATTCCTAGAACCTGTGCATCAAATCTTAGAAAAGATTAAGAATGACCCATATTTTCAATGGCCAAACAAGATGGGAAGAGACCTCATGAGGCGCAACCAAAGCCTTCATTGCCAATACCACTAAGAGCGAGGGTATACAACGAAGGACTGTGTAACTTTGTGGAATCACCTAGAGTACCTAGTCCGAGGAGGTAAGTTAAAGCAATTTTTGTATCACCCTAACGAACAAGGAGGCCAGGCAGGGTCAAGATCCCAGAAGGATGCTTCTTCAAAACCACATTTGGGTACAACCAATGTCATTCTTGCTGTTAAGTTTTAGATCCCTATAAACTAGATTGTTTATCCTAATTAATTAACCAAGTGAATACTTAGGTTTATTATTCAGATCTAGGTTAAAACAATAACAATCATATCATGTAAAGCAGCGAAAAATATAAAGAACACAAAGATCTGATGACCTAGGAAAACCAAACCAGTAAAAAACCTGGGGAGGATTTAACCTAACTATCCTCCAGGTAAAAATCAAATCTACTATAAAAGAATTGAAATTTGTACAATAGAACTTAGACCACTAACATTCTATTGCTACCTCGAGTAGAAAATTTACTACCATGACCCCATGATAGCTCCGAGTCCACGGACTACGTCTTTCCTTAATTTGCAGCAACCACAAGTTCTCCTACTTGTGAATCTTGATCTCCTTGAATGTTCTTTATGCAGCAACTGAATCAACCATCAAGTTCTTGACATCAATCTTGATCTTGATAGCTCTATGTTTGTGTATGAAGGTAAACACCTCTCAAATCTCACAAAAGATTCATCACATAATTTAACAAAGACTCTAGAGAGCTTTTAGGTACAAAACTCTAGATCTATAAAAGAGTCACACTCTTCTCTCTCTCTAAAAGCTTTTTAAAAGCGTGCTTAGAGTTTCCTTTATATACTAGAAGAAGTAGCTCTAAAACCCTAATCCTTAATAGGCTTGAACTGCTGTTTGGGCCTTAATTAAAATTCTGCACATATGACTCTCGATCGATTAAGCCTGTCTCTCGATCGGTCGAACCAAGCAAATTTTGAATTCACTTTTCCGCAGCTTGCTTGTTCTTGGATCTTAACTTGTATTACTTGAGCATTGTCTAATAATACATATAGACTCTAAAATCTATACCTAGATAAGTTTGTGTTCATGATTTATCAATTGTTCTAAACTTTTATAACCTAACACTTGCCACCCCAAGAAGGGCTGGTTCTCACCCCTCTAAGATACTGTCCATAGCTCTGCCACTTGCAGAGGACTCCTCCCCTGAGTTGAAGAGTAGTAGGATGGAAGTCCAACTAGTCCAACTAGCACTAAGTTTCTTCGAAAAGGACAAGATTGGCACCTTGCAGCTACATGATAATGCATTGGTTGTTACTCTTAGGATAGAAGGGTATGATGTGAAACGAGTGATGGTTGATCAAGGTAGTGGGGTGGAGATTATGTACCCTGATTTGTATAAAGGGCTCAAATTGAAGCCAGAGGATTTGACCAATTATGATTTACCCTTGGTAGGTTTTAATGGAAAGGTGGTTGTACGTTTTTAGAACCCTTAAAACACAAGTTGTACAACCTAGTTATTTAGCCAAGTGATTACTTAAGTAAATTATTCAAATCTAGATTAACACAAGTAAATCATATCATGCAAAGCAGTGCAGAAAAATAAATAACACACGATATGATAACCCAGGAAAACCAAACCAATAAAAAACCTAAGGAGGATTTAACCTAACTATCCTCAAGGTAAAACAGATCCACTATGAAAGAATTGAACCTAGCTATCCTCAAGAGACTTAGACCTAGCTATCCTTAAGCGACTTATACCACTAACATTCTATTGCTACCTCAAATAGAAAACTTACTACCACGACCATGTAACAGCTCCGAGTCCACAGACTAGTTCTTTCTCAGATCCATAGCATCCACAAGTATACCACTTGTTTTTTTTTTTTTTTTAAAGCTCTTTATGCAGCAACTGAAATGATCACCAAGCTCTTAATATCAATCTCGATCTTAACAACCCTAAGTATGAAGGCCAACACCTCTAGATCTCACAAGAGATTCACACATATGGCATAAACAACAACAACAACAAAACGTGGCTATAGTTTTCTCTTTTATACTTAAGCCAAAACATAAAACCCTACACATCAAACGGGCTTAGGCTAAGTTGGAAAATTTTGTAGAAAAACATTCTGCACGAGTTTCGATCAATCAAGTCTAATTTTCAATCGATTGAGCCTTGCGAAAATTGAATAGTAATTTTCTGCAATTACTCGATTCCAACTTTACAATAAACACATACTATGAGCAGCCTAAATCTAGACTAAACGTTTTGATCATCGTTTTCCAATATACACACATTGAAGTTCTAAAACATTTAGATTCTAAATCCTTAGAACCTAACAGTGGTTATACCAAGGGGCGATATCAGACTACCAGTACAAGCAGGGTCAGAGGTAGTAGAGGTGAACTTCATTGTAGTGGATGCTTACTCTTCCTACACTGCCATCATGGAAAACCCTAACTACATGCCATGGGAGCCATTTCTTTCACTTTACACTTGAAGGTGAAATATTCATCTGATGACCAAGTTGAAGAGTTGGTTGGAAGCCAATCTATGACTAGGCAGTGTTTGGTCTCAGCCATTAGGCATCAGGCTGAATGTGAATCCTTGGCCTCTGCCGAACGAGGCTTATAGAAATCAACGAAGCCAGTGTCATATACAAGTATGGTAGAAGGGGCAAAGTGTGAGGAATTGGAAAAGATTGTTATTAGAGATGATGGGGAGAAGTTCTTCCAGGTTGGAGCACAGCTGCCTCCTCGGGAGAAGGAAGAATTTGGGATATTTCTTAGAGATAATATTGATGTGTTTACATGGAATGCTTACGAGATTCTTGGAATAGATCCGAACTTCATTTTCCACTATTTAAATGTCAACCCGGTAGCCATCCCTAAAAAACAACCACCTCGACGCTCATCTAAGGAGCATTCTAATGTTGTCAAGGACAAGGTGATCAAGTTTAAGCAGGTTAGGGCTATTAAAGAGGTTTTTTACCCCGATTAGCTAGTCAACATTGTGGTAGTGAAGAAGAAGAATAAAAAATGGTAAGTATGTGTAGATTTTACTAATTTGAACAAAGCTTGCCCCAAGGACCCCTTTTTCCATGCCTCGTATAGATCAGTTGGTGGATGCCACTGTGGGTCATCCTCGGATGAGCTTTTTAGCTGCTTTTCAAGGATACCATCAAATACCCCATGCTTTGGATGATCAAAAGAAGAAATCTTTTGTTACTCCTATTGAAAATTACCATTACAAGGTGATGCCCTTTGGTTTGAAAAACGCAAGATCCACCTACTAGAGGATGATGACCAAGATGTTTAAGCCACAACTAGGGAAAAATATTGAGATTTATATAGATGATATGGTAGTAAAGAGTAAGCTAGAGTTTGAGCACATTGGTGACCTCGAAAGTATCTTTGGAGTATTATGGAAACATAAGTTGCGCCTTAATGCCTCCAAATGTTCTTTCGGTGTTAAGTCAGGAAAGTTTTTGGGCTACATGGTCACTCATCATAGAACTGAGGTCAATCCCAATCAGATTAAAGTGATCAACAGCTTACAGCCACCTCGAAATCCTAAGGAGGTCCAAAGATTAATGGGGATGACTGCTGCCTTAACCAATTTATCTCTTAGTTAACAGACAGGTGCAGACCTTTCTTCTAGTTAATGAATGAATGGAAGAGATTTGAGTGGACTGAGGAGTACGCCCTGGCCTTTCAACAGTTAAAGGAATACCTTTCTTGGCCACCCATCATGTCCAAACCTGAGGAAGATGAGGTTTTCTTTGCTTACATTGTTGTAGATCCGTATGCAGTTAGCTTGGTACTGATATGGGTTGATGATGGGGTTCAGATGCCAGTTTATTATCTGAGCAAGTCCCTACATAAAGCAGAGGTCCAGTATCTACCACTGGAAAATGCCATATTAGCAGCAGTGCATGCAACACCTAAGCTCCCCCCCCCCCCCTCATTACTTCCAAGCTCACACGGTGGTGGTGTTGACTCGACTTCCTCTTCAATCCCTGCTTCGTAGAGCTGATTATACTGGGAGGATTTCTAAGTGTAGTACAATTCTAGGAGCCTTTGATATCAAATATATGACTTGTACCTTTATTAAGGGCCAAGTTCTTGTAGACCTGGTGGCTGAGTTTGCTAAACCTTCTATAGACAAAGAAGGAGAAAAACAGAACATGGATGGAAAATCAATTGGAGTGGTCTCTTCATGATAACCTAAATCCTGGAGGGTATATGTTAATGGCACTGCCAATCAAAGAGGATCCAGAGTGGGGCTAGTTATGGTATCTCCTGGGGGGATCGTTATTAAGAAATCCTTGAGGTTAGCTTTCTCAGCCACGAATAACGAAGCTAAGTATGAGGCCCTATTAGTGGGAATGATTATGGTTCAAAAGATGGAAGGAAAGGCATTGGAAGTGTTTTTGGATTCTAGATTAGTTGTTGGACAAGTAGAGGGTCTATTAGAAGCCAGGGATCTAAGGATAAAAGAGTACTTAAGTTAGGTCAGACGTTTACAATCAGGGTTCAAGTCCTTTGTCTTACAACAAATCCCTAGAAGCAGAAACACTCATGCAAACTCTCTTGCCACACTTGCAACCTCCTCAGCTCAGGGTTTACCTCGGGTAATCCTGGTTGAAAATTTGTACAAACCTGCCGAGGTAAAGAAAGGCATAGTTCAGACTCATCAAATTAGGAGAAGACCTATTTGGATGAATCCTATTGTTATGTTCCTCAAATATGACGTCTTGCCCAAAGAAAAATGAAAAGCTAATAAGGTGCGAAGAAAAGCTCCTCGTTTTTTGTTATCCGAAGACTAAAAGTTGTATAAGCGTTCCTTTTCTGGACCGTACTTGCTATGTATACATCCCGAGGCAGTAGAACCCCCTCTGGAAGAATTGTACGAAGCGATCTGTGGGACTCATACAGGTGGCAAATCTTTATCTCAAAGGGCCCTTACTCAAGGGTACTGGTAGTCAGGTATGCAAAATGAAGCACAAGAAGATGTGAATAAGTGTGACTAGTGCCAGAAATTTGCCCCAAACATTCATCAGCCTGGGGGAGTCCTTAATCCTATCTCTAGTCTCTGGCCATTCACTCAATGGGGCATAGATATTGTAAAACATTTCCCTAAGGCAACAAGGAACAGAAAATGGCTTTTGGTTGGCACTAATTACTTCACCAAGTGGGTTGAAGCTAAACCCCTGGCAAACATTAGGACTGTGGATGCTAAGAGGTTCATGTGGAAAAATATTGTTACTCAGTTTGGGATTCCCTACACTCTCATCTCAGATAATGGGCTTCAGTTTGATAGCAAGGCTTTCAGGAAGTACTGTTACGATATGGGCATCAAGAACAAATATTCAACTCCTGCTTATCCCCAAGGAAATGGGCAGGCCGAGGCTATGAATAAAGTCATAGTAAATGGACTCAAAAAGAGGTTGGATGATGCCAAGGACAAATGGGTGAAAGAGCTGTCTTATGTCCTTTGGACATATAGAACTACTCCTCGTAGGTCCACGGGTGAGACTCCTTTTTCCTTGACATAAGGGTTCGAGGCAGTAACTCCTCTCAAGACTGGATTCCCAACGTTGAGGACAAGTTTGTTTGCTCCGAACAACAATGAAGGGTTACTAGAGAATAACTTGGGTCTGATTGAAGAGCGAAGAGAAAGTGCCTGGTTTAATTGACATGTTATCAACAAAAGCTTAAGCAAGGGTACGATTCAAACGTGAGGTTAAGACCATTAGCCCCTGGAAATTTGGTATTGCCCAAAATTTTGGGCACTGCAAAGAATCCAGCATGGGGAAAGTTAGGACCCAATTGGGAAGGGTTGTACCATATCACCTCAGTTGCTAGCATAAGAGTGTTTTTTTTGGAAGACCTAGACAAAAAAATTGTACCACATCCCTAGAATGTAAATAACCTGCAAAGTTATTGCAATTAATAAAAGGTATTTCTGCCATGTTTTGTTTATAACATTATTTGTTGTTCTCATTCTTTGTCTAAGTATTAAACAGAATATTGATCATGCCTAGCTCCTCGGACCACATAACTTGGATAAATTAATATTTTTTTATCATTTCTCTAAGTATTAAATAGAACCTTAGTCATGTCTGGCTCCTCGGACCACATGTCTTGGGTAAATTAATACTTCTTATTATTTCTATAAATGTTAAACAGAACCTTGGTCATGTCTGACTCCTTGAATCACATACCTTGGGTAAATTAATATTTTTTATCATTACTCTAAGTGTTAAATAGAATTTTGGTCATGTCTGACTCCTCAAACCACAAACTTTGGGTAAATTAATACTTCTTATTATCTCTCTAAGTATTAAACAGAACATTAGTCATACTTGGCTCCTTGGACCACATACTTTCGGTAAATTAATACTTTTTATCATTTCTCTAAGTGTTATATACCTTGGGTAAATTAATACTTCTTATTATTTCTCTAGGTGTTAAACAAAACCTCAACCATGTCAGGTTTCTTGAACCACTGCGTTGAGGGGATAAACAATTAGTCCAGCTATGATGGATAACCTAAGAAATTGTAAGTAATTAATCTAACTATGCCACACATGAGCATCACTTAAAGCATTTGTGAGTGTATCCATGATCAGATCAGGAGTTGGGAGTCCTCTGCAATTCCTAAAATCTGATGCTAAGGGGTAGGATGTATGGAACTATGAATGATGCATGGGACCCCTTAAGTGGGCTATATTTACGGTATGTTTTTACAGTTAATAGTCTATTTTGTCAAGGTTATGAGCCTGGATGGTCCTATCAGATCAATTGTTGGTTGTAAGGGATGTAGCAACTGGGTTATCTCTTACCTTAATAGCAGAATCAGTTTATATTGTGTTTATGTATTGACTAAGTGTAAAAAGTATTTCTTCTAAGTTAAAAGTCACCTCTTGTTAAATATATATATATATATATATATATATATATAATAGAAGTTTGGAAAGTTTCATTTATTCTGTGATTAATTATTTAAAGTAGAGAGATGATGCTGTCACTGGCACCAATGATCATCAAGGTTAAATAGGTGAGTGCGTGTTAAGTCAGATGCTATCTTTTTGTTCTTAGACCAATTAAGTGAAAAGCAGAACATAGGAAATATAAAATTTGCACAAACCATCTATAATAAAACTTTTCAACTTCCATTAAATTAGACCTTAAGAAAAATTAAAAAAAAAAAAACCTAGTGCTCTAAAAGTTACTTAAGTTTAATTACAAGTTTATCTTTTGCTGAGGTCCTTGAGGGCTGGTCAAAAGCTGTCGTAGAAGAAGCAGGGCCTTTACCCTTGAGGTCCTCCATGGTAGGCATAGGTAGGGTGGCAAGGACGAGTTCCACAGTCTAGGAGGCCTCTTTCTCCTTGGTAGGGTCCTTGGGGGCAGCTGAAGGCTAAGTGACGTCACAGGCCACCTCCTTTGTTGTGTCAGTTGCTTTTCTAGTGGCCTCAGGCTGTTTGGCTTCCTTGGATAGACTGCTAGAAGAAGGGGGGGACCTTGGCTGGGCTGTCCTTACCAACATCTGCTTCCTTAGAGGTAGCATCAGCTTTAGAGACAGATGAGCTAGAAGCCCAGATGGCAAGAGGGTAGTAAACACTCTTTACTCTCCTGAGAGCATAGGAGGCCTCAACCCTAGCCTAGTTGAGGGCCTCATTCCACACCTGGAGGCGGTAGTATCTACATACCTCTAAGACCTCAACCCTGAAGGCATCCTCTGTCTCTGCCACCCCTACTTCATACCCATCTTGCTCAACCTCCTCCCTGGCCTTCTCAGCCTCCTCCAAACTCTTTGTTAGGGCCTTTATTTATTCTTTGGCCACTAAAAGGTCTTCCTTGGCCTGATGGAGCTACTTACACTGAGCCTCTACCCGCCTCTCTGCCCCTTCTAGAGTGGCCTCGGTGCTCTTCTTTTCCCTCTTAGCCTCGGTGGCAATGCGCCTGGATTCCTCCTCTTTCATTGATCTATGAGAGCTAATGACTATTTCCTCAGCTCTATGGGCAGCTTGGACAGCCTTTTTTAAGAAATTAAAAAAAGAAACAACAACAACAACACCTAGGTTGGCGAAGTCAAGTATAAAATATATAACAATAAATAAAATATAACAAGTACATATAACGATACTAAAATGAAAATAGTAGTTAGTGGTCTTACCAGGGCAAGGTCCCTCTTCAAAGTGAGAAAGACCTCATGCTTCCTCATTTTCCACGAATCGGCCATATCCTTGGGCAATACTAAAGTCTGCTCCACTACATTGGCCACATAACCAGATTTTCCTTGTTGGAAATCTCTAATTAAGGCATCAACAATCAGAGCTGCTCCATCCAATACCATGGCTGGAAACCACACCAGAGCAGCTACCTGAGCCTTGGCCCTCTTCTCCACTGCTATTTATGTTGTCCTAGCCTGCTTGGCTCCCTTTTGGGGCTCGGTTTCTTTGGAGGAGTGGCTTTTTCCCCCCTCCACCACCTCTTTACCCTTGGGCTAATCCCTCTTTCTTTTGTGATCAGCAGAGTCAGGATATTGGGCTTGGGTGGGCGGAAAGGAGGAAAGTTTAGGCTAGACGGCCCTCTCCCGCTCTTGGCAGCTTGCCTAGGCTTCCATCAAGTCACGAAGACTTGATCTAGTGTTACGCTGGATTGGCATCGCTTCTAGGATGGTAGGGTCTTCTTGTGTGTGGCTTACTTAGACAGGGGATAGGAGGCTAAGATCATCGGCTAGGCTCTCTGAAGGCGAGGGTAGGTTAAAAACCTCAAAATCGTCTTCGGAATGTAAACGAACCAAGCCACTCATGAACAATTCGGGCTCGGCTCGATAAAAAGCTCGTTCATTTGTTTGTTTACAAATAAGACAAACTTGAGCCTTAGTTTTATACTTGTTTGATAAACAAACTGAGCTTAAGCAAAAAAAAATTGTTCGTGAATAAGCTCGTGAACAATAGGGCTTGTACAAAACATGCCGAGCATAACCATGTTTATAACTTGATATATGTTTACTAAATAAACTTATTATTATGACATTACACGTATGTTTTGGAATGTTAATTTATAGCTTGTTTATTCATATATGTTTTGGAATGTTAATTTATAGCTTGTTTATTCATATATATTTTGGAATGTTAATTTATTTAGATTTGTGAAGATTATAGTTGTACGAATGACAAATGTGAATGTAAAAATTCTATTTTGAATAGTTACTCAAGCTATAGACAATAAATGATGATGGATGGATTAAATTATGTAAAGTTGTAATGTGAACAAATTCTAATTACAGGTGTTAGAAGCATGATAAAATGAGTATATTATATATATATATATATGTATGTATATTTGTTTACTTGATTTTTGGTGACATAAGCATTTGAAGATGCAATTTTTTTTAATCCCAAGCTAAAAAACTTGACTTGAGCTCAAGTTTGAACTTGATATTAAGCTTAAGCTTAAGCTTAAGCTTGGCTTGACTAATTAATCAAGCCAAGCCAAGCTCAAGCTTTTTGGCATTCTCACAAGCTCAAGTTCAAACATTGTTTTTAAGCTTGTCTCAAGCTCAAGCCAAGCTTGATCAATTGGTTTTTATTGACGAGTCAAGATCAAACACATACTACTAAGCAAAACTTGGCTCGTTTACAGCCCTAGGAATTCTAGACATTGACTACTTCTTCTTCTAGGCTAAGAAGAGGTGGCTTCCACGATAGTGTATTGGGATGGCAAGGTCACTTCAAACACGCCTTCTGGGATGGGACTAGTGGTGAGAAAGCCCGAGGCAGCAACACTAATCAGGGGTAGGCAAGGGTCTTTCGCTTTGATCACGTTCTTCGGTGATTGAAAGTTTGATGAGAGGGGTTTGTAGCTGAGGATGAGGTAAGCTGCCCTCAATTGACCATCGCTGTGGATGAAGACCTCGGCTTTGAGTATCTTGCCTAGGTCTAATTGGTTAACGAAATTCAGGTTGGGAATCGCGGCGTGCTTATCTGTGAAACCATTAAAAAATAGGCTGTTAGAAAAATGACATGATTCAAAGAGAAGTTCGAATTGCACACACAAATAAAAAGAAACAAATGTAGAGAGTATCAAAGAGAAAGGGGGTGACATCAAAGTAATTAACCTAGACCTAAGAATCCCATCTGGTATCTCGTCTCTTGTCAGGCAGTGGAGGCCATCGTGTCACTCCCCTAAGATAATTAAGAAATCTTTGTTCATGCCTTTGTTAGAATTAGGGAGACATAAGATTAGCCTAACCTCAAGGACCCTAGTCTTTAAATAATGCCCTGCCCTTTCAAGAGGTAGAGATTGTAAATCCAGTTGACGTTGTGGTGCATGAGGTTCAAGTCCATCTCTCATTGAGGGCATCTACACTACCTAGGATTTTAAACATGTTTGGAGCGCACTAGGTAGGGAGAGACAGTGAGCTATTAGGTAATCCTTAGTGACTTTACCCATAGGGATTCTCATCCCTCCCTCTATAAAGACAATCATAGGGATTACCACTTCTCCCTCCTGCCTCATAGCATGCCACTCTCCTGTTTACAATACCTAATGGAAACTCTGGGGGGAATTTGGTATTGGGTTTAAAGTCTTCTATGCCTTCGGGGGTGTCCACTAAATAAGCGAATCTCCCCATTTATATAAAAGAACTGAGGGAATTAGGTGGCCGAGGTGAAATTATAAGGCCCGAGGAAAAGAACAGGATTTAACTATGAAGAATGACAAAAGGGACTGGAAGAAAGGAAAAAATTGCTAGAAACTACTTACAGAAACAAATAAAGGCTCCTCGGACTAGTTCTTGAGTTCGGAAGGTGCAAAAGTGAAGTGTGTGAAATTTCGAAGTGGTATATATATGAGAGAGAATAGCAAGCAAGAGAATTCCTGCCCAAGTTCCAATGAAAATCTTAGCCATTGGATCTTCATCATGACGTAGAACATGGGAGACATAAAGCCGTAGAAATTTAATGCGGATGCGCCTCGGGTTCCGAAGCGTAATGACGATAATAAGGAGAGGGTAACGTACAACAAGGAGAGGGTAATGACGATAATATCAAAATCCCTTTCTTTTTCGAGGATCAAAAGAAAGAAATTTTTGAGGGGCTATTGTAAGGATAAAAGGCCCATAAAGTATAGTGGGTCGCGGGCCTTGTCTGGGGACGTCTAGCAGTCTGAGGACAAGGATAAGGTAAGGAAGACATGCGAATCCAAGCGCCAAGGACGAACCATGACTAAAAAAGTTTAGGAAGGTAGTCTGAGGACGAATACCTCCTCGGCTAAGAAAGGCAGAGGTCGGAAGGTGCGAATTGCCATTGGGAGCAACTTTCCAGAAGATTCTGCTGATAAGGATGAGTATCAGTGGAGCATAGGACAAATGAGAGCTAAGAAATATCAAAGGAAAAGTTGCTTCCACCGCATTGAATGCTTTACATCTAACCTTATGGCCGCATTAACATGGAGGTGATGCCTGAACAGTAACCAGCAGCCTTACAGCTACACCCAAAGACTTCAAAAAAGTGCGGAAGGGACAAATACAGAGGCCAACAGCTTGCCCTACACGTGGAGGGTGGAGATGAAGAAAAGCAGAGTATATAGTAGAGAAAGAAATGCCTTATGTAGTGATCCATCTGAAATTAGAAAGGGAAAACCATTGTAACACCAAGAACTGGACTTGTAACCAAATTCAAAGGAAACATATATAATATTTATTCTCCTCGGACTGTGCCGAGGATGATTTACTTCGTGCAAAACATTCATATTCTTGTTTTCTTTTCATCTGAGCTCACTATAGTTATCTTTCGATTCATTAAAGCCTAGTTTTTCAGCCCACTCTCTATAAACTTATTGTACTGGCCTTTTTTGGGCTTAGATTCTTTTCCCTTTAGGATAGGGAACCAAATCCAATCCTTACACTATATATTTTGAAAATCTAACCGTTGAATTGTATGTTCTTTATGCTTTTAATACACATTTTAAATTTTGTGTCAATCGGATATTATTTACTATATAATCTATACGCTTATATTTTATATATAATTTTAAACTACAAAAACTTACAATTTAAACAATTTATTAATAACATAACTATTGATCTTTAATCTTTTATAAATTTTGCAAGCATGGAGGTCATAAGAAAAAAATATAATCCAATGATGAATTTGTCAAAATTCATTTCTATTAAAAAGATATTAAGTAAGGTTGTAGCATAAGGCTATAGCTAATTTTGTAACTAAATTTTGTCCATAATATATTTCATTTAAATCTATTTTTCTTGCCTTTTGAAATGCAAATTGACTAATTAAATTTTTATATTTAGGTTCTTCTAACATCTAATTTTCAATCAATAATATAGCTAATCCAATTAATCTTTTTTGAGATATTGTCAATTTTAGATATGATATTATTAATTTTAATTTTGAAAAACTTTTTATATAGAAGTAACTGTAACAAGTCTTGTTAATAAAATTCTATAAGCAATGAACGTATTTTGAAATGAATCTAGCATTTTTATACAATTTAGTATGTCAATTAGAGTATATTCTTGTACATGTAAAATTTCTTTTAAAACTTTTAACTCCGAAAATAAATCTAAATCATCAATATCATAATAAACATCATGTTTGAGAAAATATTCAAGTTTAAGATAGTATTTTTACAAACTATCATCATCTAGTTGTGAGAGAGAGAGAGAGAGAGTGAGAGAGAGAGAGAGAGAGAGAGAGAAAATGTATGAGTAAATTTTAGGGATTTGAGATTTTTTATTTGTTTTAATTTAAGATTGTTTTGTGGGTAATTTTTTATACTAGATTTATACTTTACCTAGTTGACTTTTGATTTATCTAGAGGTTAAGGATGATTTTTTTTTAGTTAATTGATTTTGTTTAAACGAAAAAAATATTTGAGTACTAATGTTTACAAAGATATTCTAAATTTTTGGTTCTTCGCTCACAGAAATATATTCAAATTTTTCAAAATTATGGAGGCCTTCCTCCTCCTAGCGGCCTTAGACAATTACCTAATTGCCCTAATAGAAGTGTCATCCTTGACTATTTTACACACCTGTCGATAATTAATGTGAGAATATCTGCATTTTTACATAGAATGTAGAATAAGAAACCTAAAACAGCTGATGTGTAACAATCCTTCGAAGAATTTTTGGCCATTTTCTTAGGGGTTGAGGTTGACTTGAAACTTGCATATGTATCTGAAGCCGGTAGAGACGTCCGAGGGGGACTGATGGTCATATGATATCTATCAGAATATTTGCTGTGTCATCATGAGGACTGACGAGTGCCGACTGAGTCACTGAGGCGGCGTATTCCAAACAAAAGAGTGTCACGCGGGCTACTGACTTGGCAGTATCCTTTTTTCCTTTTCTTTGTTTGATCGATGGACTAAGCCTATATCTTCAAGCTTAGTGTGGGTTGGGCTTTTCTCAGGATACTAGGACTAGAAATCCAACCATGTTTGATAGATGGACTAAGAAAAACAAGGGCCTAGCTTTGTTAATGGGCTCAGCCGCTCAGGTGGTCATTTCCTACTGCAAATAGCAACAGCAGCAACCTTCAGCCCCACCGACACTGCCCTTAGATATTAGGGGAATATCCTCTTATGCTTGTTTACAACGCTATTGCTGTTAAATTATTGGAAAAGTTTTTTTTTTTTAAATCATAAATTTCCATTTTTATACTTCTTCTAAGTGAGATATTCCCATTTTACTCTCATGTGATTAAACCTAAAACAATCAGAACACATTTAGAATTATAAATAAGTCGAGTATTAAAAGTTCAAGATTATTCATTTAATTTTATTTTGAATGCAAGTTGAGCTCAAGTTCATCACTAAAAAAGACTTGATGTTCAAACTTGATTTATTTTTAGGCCAAACAAGTTTAAGTTTGTTCATTAGTTACTTGATTAACTTATTCTTTTTGAATATATACTATACACCACAACTAAATTTTTTTTACTCTTTTGCAAATATATGCTACAAATTAATAGGTAAATTATAGATGAAATTATATTGTTTGAGTTAATTAAGTAAAATGATTTTTTTATGAGCTTAAAAAAATGGATTCAACAATCTTGTATTGTTAGGTATTATATATAATTTTACTACAAAATTAACTATTTATATTATCAATAATTTGATATCTTATGAACTTATTTATAAACTTATACAATTTAACCTTCAGTCCATATATAAGTATATTTAAAATATCTAAACATATAAGGATATAATATAATATATACTTTAATCAAGTCTCTTACTCAAAAACTTGCTCATAAACACATTATTGTGTTTGTGCTCAATTTGTTTAATATTCAAGCTAAAATTAGGCTTGAGCTTAGCTTATTTACTAAACTAGTCTATAAATTGTGCGATGCATGAGAAAATAACTTAATATGATTTTTTTTTCTTTTCAATTTTTTCTAAAAATGAAATTTGATAATTATAATAGTTATTAATAAATACTCATTATTATCGTGTTTGCATATAAGACTATATATTCTAATAGTACACATTTATTATGATTTGGTTTATATATGTAACTATATATTTAAATTCATTTAAAAATATATACTAAAATAAAGACATATAATATTGTGATTTATCAAAAGCTAAAATGGTATAATATTATGAGGTCAACAGAAAGTCGAAGTCAACTCAGTTTATTTACAACTCTAACCACATTATCAATCTACTAAAATCACAACTCTTTTTCCTCCTCTTTTGTTTAAGTCCCTATCTCATCATCTTTCCCCCTCTCATTTTCTTATGTCCAAAAGTCTCCCCTTTTGATTATATTATCTATTTTCCAATTTTTTCTTCTTGCCCAATCCCCTTTATTTATTTATTTTTTTTTTCTTGGCCTCCATCTTTGCTACCCAAGACTGAGGACTTTTAGAGGGGTCACGGGTGAGCATTTTTCTTTTTTTGGCTTAACGTTTTATGGGTCTTGATGGTTTTGTTTGATGGTCACGTGGAAATATGTGTTTCTAGGGCGGGTATTATTTGGCGCAAGTAATGTTAGGGAGTTGGGTTGGGAAAGCTAGGTGCTTGGTAGATTGAGTGAAGGGCAAAATAGGAAGTTCACTTGGAACGGAGGGTAAAAGTGGAAGTCTCATTATTATTTTTAATTATAATTTGATAATTACAACAAAAAATGAGAAATATGAACTTAGATATGTCATTGATACCAAAAAGTAATAACCAATTGAACTATAATACTCTTAGCAAGTAATTATGAGTTATTTTATATTTGTCTTTCATGAGCAAGTAGCCACGCCTTACCAAGAAAACAAAGCTAATGGTCCTAGAAATTGTTGCAGCACATTTCCACTAGCCTTGCAATGTATTGCATATGTGATATTTAAAACATACATAAACATTTGTTTTTAGCGAAGCTCAAGTTGATACCAACATATAAATACGTAGAGTTTTTAACTTTAGATAAGAGTGTAGGTTGAAGTTATGATTGGAATATAAGATCACTTACTCTGACATCATGATAATCTCAAACGTCTAAGCTGATCGGATGATTAATTAAGCACTAATTATTGCTATAATCCACCACTTGTTGCTCTATCTAAGTTGGCTGTAGCATGGGACTTCTATTGAATGCTCTGGAAGTTGCTCTATGTATGCTGTGTTTGGAAACTATTTTGGAACCAACCACTCAATATTTTGAATGCTTGAGAAGTAGACCGATTGATCGATTGGAAAATTTGTTGAAAGCACTGGTGAATCTGTTGGCGTGACTTGAAAAGTAATTGTAAAAACATGCATACACATAAAACGAAGATAAACCATCCAAAGGGAGGTACAAGGATCATCAGCAGCGAGTCACAAGCAAAAGCTCCAGAAATAAAACACACACCCCTAAGGATAGGGAGGTAGCTTGAGTTGGGAGCTGGTTGGCTTATCCCTGCCAATGCTATAGCATAAACAAATACGGCTAAAATAAAAAGCAACATGGTTGCACCATGTGTTTCAAATGGGTTGCCGGAGTTTTGATAATTGACTTGGAGGAGAGTAAGTAGCAATATGATGAGAAATCCAAAAATATCATGGACTGTCATGGAGGAACCAAATTCTTGCTGACTGTCACAAACAGAAGAAGAACATGGAATTAATTACCTCAGATTACGTAAAATATTAGAGGATGTACAACTGAATAGTGAGCACAAGGGAATTAAGTGAATATCCATGACATTCCATTTGCTACAAAAAGGTTTAGCTTGATATAAATACTGTGTTTACCAATAATGATGGGATAATTTTAACTTTTTATTGTGTTAAAATTAAATTCTCCTCTATACCAAAATAAAGTAAAATGCACAGAATTTATTTTGCTTGTGCTGTTCTTACTAAAGTTTCAATATTTTGCATCCTTGACAGAAAGACTCGGTGATCAATTAATTCCCTCTATCCAAATTATGGGGAAAAAATTATTTTTTCCCTTGAGAGAGAGAGAGAGCTGAATATTTGGATTCAAAGGAATTTGAGAATCTATGGAGACCGTGTAAAAACGGAATAGAACATTTTGCTTGCCATTAAATGGGATGTGGAGGCTTGGGTTGTTGCAAAAAAAGGAAGCTTAATTTAGAAAGTCTGTCCTGAGCAGAGTTTTATGCTGCTCACCAATTCCAGTATATATGTGCTAATACGGAATCTAAGAAGAATTCATTAGTGCAATTTTAGTCTTATGTTTTGGTTTTCTTTGGACCAATGACCTCTAGGTCAACTTGCAAGTTTTGTGAATTATATTTTATTGTAATATGAGGCCAAAATATAATTATAATGTAGTAATATGAGGCCAAAATAAAATTGTGAAAAGCAAGTAGCAGTGTCTAAAATTCAGTTGGATGTGTTGAAGATATAGTTTGTGAATAAACTTGCAATAAAAATTGTTAAATTACTGATTATCCCAAAAGTTTAAGCAATTGAGATATGGTAAATTTAATCATTTAACCAATACTTCTAACACTCCCCCTCACGTGTAAGCCGAAACTACCTTTTAATAGGTGAGGCCCAACACGTAGGAATTTAAATGGGAGATAAAGTGGAAGAGACGATGATCTAACTTAAGATCTAGATCTCATGCTCTGATACCCTATTAAATTACCGATTGTCCCAAAAGCTTAAACTATTGGAATATGGTAAATTTAATCATTTAACCAATACTTCTAACAAAAATGCCAGGTTTATCTTGATATATGATACAAACTCAAATATTATGTAAACCATGAACAGTGATTTCTAAAATAGAAAATGATCATGCATGTAATATGTTAACTCGCGTTCTTTTTTGTTTAAACTTAGTCATGAATAAAATTATTAGAAAAATGATGGACTTGGAATTAAGTAGTAGGATTCGTGGGCATATAATCACTTAATCAAATATAGAGAAAAAAAATGTAAAACAAAAATTAATGGAAAGACATATGAACTAACCCTTCGGGACGAGGATTGTTGCTCTCCATTCTCGCCTCAAGTTTGTCTCTTTGCTATTTGTTTGCCTTTCTATACTTCGTAGGTTAAACTTAAAATTTCGTAATGTGTCATTGATGTTCTTTTGGTATATAAACTTTGGTGGGGGTGACTTTTTTTGGACAATGTACAAACAAAGGCCCTTCTCCTTTGCTTCTATGTTTTGTTTTTAGTTTTTGTTTTTTACTGACCTCGGTGGGCCATATGATATGAAGTTATGAACAGCTGGTGTAATAAGAAAGTGTGAAATTCCTATTAAAAAAATACGTGTGAAATAATTTAAATAAATAAAAAAAATCTATTGTGTCATTACTTTGCAACCGACCGATGGGCCATGATATGTTCTTTTGATTTATTTGATCTTCTAATCTATAGCATTCACTTTCAATAATAGTTCTTTATCATTAGATTAAAATACCAATCGATTTTTAATGTAAACGAAAATTAAACTCCAAATATCTTATTCAACTATAAGAGATTTTACCGATTAAAATAACTAAAACTCACACTGTTGCAGGATATATTATATGTTCACCAATTACATGGTGATATACTAGTAATATGCACACAATTTTTGGGAGAAAAAAAGAATTTTAAAAAAGAAAGAAAGTATAATTTTTGCTACATTTAGGGAACTACTTTTGTATGTAATAAGAATAAAAGAAAACAAAGAATAAAATTTGGATATGACAGAAAAAACCTTACCTCTAAAATTCAATTTGAAATTAAAATTCAATGATGATTTATTGCATGAAACCATTCACTGGCTTTATACAAATAACAACAATGATTAAATGCTAAAATCAAGGAACACTAACAAGTAACAACTCTAACTAACGTTAATGGTATCAATGGTGGGTCTAAGAATTTTTCTTAAAATGTTCCTTAAAAAATATAAATTATACAATCTAATAAAAAAAGAAATTCATATATTGAAAACAATAACAACAATAAAAAACACACAAATACATAAAATTTATAATTAACTTCTATGAATTTTCATATTTTAAAATTATTGTATAATAATCACATTATTAATGCTACAAATTACATTTCTTTGGATATACATAATCCCACAGTCATTCATTCATTGAATATGGGAGAATAATTTTCCATGCACGTATCCTGACACCATCCAATAATTTTTGTCCATTTTCCAATGGGGTTGAGGTTGACTGGAAACTTGCATATCCGAAGACAGTGGGGACGGACAGAAACTTAAAAAGGAGGTCATGCTCTCATAGGAGAATATTTGCTGAGTAGATTACCAAAAACAAAAACAAAAAAACAAAAACAAAAAAAAACAAAAAAAAAAATTGCTGAGTCACTGTGAGGAGGCATATTTCTCTTTTCTTTTTCCTTTTTATGGCAAAAAATTCTTCCACAACTACACCATAATAATTGTCTCTACTGGAAGAGCCACGTTGGGACCAAGGGGGCCACGCCCCCCTAAATTTTTGAAAACTTCATTTACTGCCTTAAGAAATTGAAAAATTATATATAAGTTTTTATTGTAGATAACTTATTGCCCCAACCAGAATTTAAGAAAAAAATATATATTATGAGTTCAGTCAAAATTAGCTTGTTTCTTATATATCTTAAGATTCGTTACAAAAAAACAAAAAATAAAAAGATTTTTTTTTAAATCCAGCCCATTCCTTGGCCCATTAACTTCTCCAAAAACCAAAAATAAAAATCTTTGACATATAGGTTATTTACTTAAAATGAATATGAATAAAACAAAACAAAAAATCCTTACTGTTGTCACCACTATAGTCTCAGCACTGCAACGAACTCTAACATTTTTCCTTGGTTCTTGTCATCTGCTGCACTCCAGCCTCCAATCAAGTGAATCAACGACCAGCGACCTCCAAACTAGTGGCTAGTAGACTAGTGGTAATGTGGCATATCTCTGTTTCTCTGTATTCAGTTTTATATTTTGCCGAGATCTCTATCTATTTGGATGAGAAGGACTAAAAAGTATCTCTCTTTTAATTAAAAAAGTGTTTATTTAGCTTGTATATGACGCCACACAGTACCTAATTAGAGGCTTTTTGCTGGCATCTTTTTCTACTATTTTTATATTATAGTTAACTTATCTGTTTGCTTATTTTGATTAGTGTTATTGCTATTTGTTATACGTTTTTTTATATATTTATGTTTGATCCTCTAAAAATGATATTGTTTGTAGAATGTGTAATTATAGACTATTAAAGCATTAATATAAAACCAAATTTACATAGGTTGCTTCTTTTATTCTCTAAGCATAAACAATATCTTACATTTTTTTAAATGAAAAAAGTCGCTATATAAATATAATTAGTATTTAAAATTTAATATTCAGGTTTTAATATATATATATATAGGTAATTTAATGAGAAACCAATCTACAATTGGTACATATTATACGAAAACAAAATTGGAGAATACTACACAATTCTCTATCTAGCTAGAATAAGAATATTGATGTTGAGCCCCTATACTAGCTCGAAGATATGAATCTAAGAAATGTTTCTTTCTTTGAACCATGGTATTGGAATGAGTTTTTGGGTAATTGTTTAACAATATATAGAAAAATAAAAATAAAAATACTAAAAAATTAGTTCAAGATCAATCATAAATAGTTTTAGTACCATGAATGATTGACACAAGCTTAGTGAGTTAAAGTTAATAACTTATATAAAAATACTTTTTCTAATTTTTGCTAAAGAATATGATTTTATTTACTTAGCCTTCTTAGGAAAAATTCCTAACTCCGCCACTAATTGTCCTAACTATTCACATAGTAGATTTTGAATGTTGAAAAAAATGTCATGAATATAAAAGTGGTAAGTAGTCCTTCACAATCTACTACATAAGATATAGTTATGGTAAAAGTTGTAGTTATTAGTTTATTTATATAGTATTAAAATTTTAAAGTGACTCTTTGATAGCTAGCTGGACTAGGCAATTTCAAGACTCCGACCAAAAATCCAACCGCATGTTGGCCATACGAAATTAGAGGCTCCTTGGCTTGAATACACGAGCTGTGCTCTCTCAAGTTCTAAGACTTGGGGCGAAACTCATATATAGAAACGATTGCCTATCTTCGCTCCTTTCCTATGTGTTTGCTTTTCTATACTTTGTAGCTCCAACTTGTCAAGTGCTTTCTTTGCTGAGAGTGACTTTGTCGACAAAAACAAAGGCACTTCACCTTTGTTTCTTTGTTTTGTTTTCTTTTTATGTGAGAGTGACAAAACCATATCAAGTTCTGAACAGCTAGTGCAATAGGAGAAGTGTGTCAAATAATTCAAAACACAAGTCAATAATTTAAAGCTAAATAGACTTGATTCTCCCTATAGCCAAACATCCCAAAGCTCGATGTTCTAGTAGCAGTAGCTCTCCACAGCTCCAACTCCATGTTCATCACTGGATTACTAAGTCAGTGCATACATGTTCTCTTGTTTTATTTGATGCTCTATTATTGCCCCAGTTGGGAGATATTGCCCTAAGCTACAACCCCTGCTTAATGCATTAGAGCTTGAGTTCATCTTTTATGTATTTGTGTGAATGAAAATTTTTGTTTTTAAACTGTCATAAATAAAGTATGACACATTATAATAAATTCTTTTAAATGCAAACTGCAGATTTAATATATATATATATATGAGATGGGTTCAAGTTACACCTGGTGTAACTTCACAAGAGTTACACCTTTTTTTTACCGTAGATTATCATTAGATCTAATGGTTAATAACATTCTATGCCTTGTAATTAATATTCTAAATATTGCATTAATGAGTTACCAAAAACCTCCATTTTATTTTATTCTTTAAAATTAAATGCCTTTTCTCTCCAATTCCAAAGCACACACGTTCTCTCTCTCTACTCTATCTTCTTCTCCATGGCTTCACCCTTTCCACCACAAGACACATGATATATATATATATATTTGGAGTATATTTTAGAGATTGTGATTATCTGCAGTAAACTTATTTCATATTTTGAATAAATATCTAATGTGGCGTTATTTTGTTGGAAGTATAAATATGGTCACTATATAGGCCATCCCGATAGAATTTATTCTCAAAGTTAGAAATAATTTTTTTCTAATAAAATTTTGTTGAGTAAAATTTATGTGCCTTAATTAAAAATTTTATACAGTGAGATAGATAGATAAATAATACATTCTATTAGCCAATATAGGGAGCTTTAATTTTATTTTTCTTTATTTTAATAGGGGCCTTCTTCCAATTGGAGGCCTTAAGTCATTGTCTAAAATGACTAAAAGTTGAGCCAGCTTAGGTACTAGAAAAAGTATTTTCTTCCACTGATTTACATCTATTTTAAACAAATTTCAACATTATTGTTTCTAGAACCCACTAAAATTAACAATCGATGTAAACAAGAAAAAAAGATGTATTTAAAACATAAAAATGATTTAAAAAAATGGATATAAAAAAAAATGAATGTAATAGCATGGTTACCCCTTACCCTTAAATATTCATCACTTGTTTGCACATACAGGTGAAACCTTCCAAGAATTCTGGGCCATTTTCTACGAGTCCAGGTTGACTTGAAACTTGCATATCTGAACTCTGAAGCCAATGGGGAATGAGAGAGACTAAAACGGTTATGGTCATATCAGAGAAAAATTGCAGAGTCATTATGAGGACTGGGGAGGCATATTCAAACAACGCAAATGTTAACAAACACCAAATGTGCTTGTTAAGGTTGGACTAACGTGAGTTTCACTTAATAAAAAATTAATAAAAAATAAATAGAAAAAAATATATAAAACTGGCCTTGCAACCCTTTTTTTTTCTTTTTTCTTTTTTTCTCTTTATGAAGCTGGCCACACAACCTATAAAACTATAAAAAAAATGCCATAAAGCTAAAAAAAACAAAAACAAAAACAAAAAACTGCTGTTAACAGGCATACCGTTAGCACAACCCCTCAAACAAAGACAGTCAGGTATTAACTAAGGCATTTCTTTTTCTCTTTTTCTATTGTGATCGATTGACTAGGCATCTTCAAGCTGAGGCTAGCTTTGGGGACAGATGTCCTTGGGCCGAATCTACGAAATGGGGGACTAGCTTAATTTGCTGATGGCCTGGTGGTCAATTCCTACACAACAAATAGCAACAGCAGCCTTCAACAGGAAACACACAAAAGAGCGTTGTTCTAACTTTTTTGCGAGACTGTTCTACTCCTTACACACAGCCGGTCCTAGACATTTTTGAGTTTGTGAGAATTAAAATTAGGCCTTTTTTATATGTATATATTAATTAAATTAATATTTTTTATTATAATATTTTATTTAAAATTTACTTTTCTCATATTTTGAAATACAGATTAATTAATTAAATTTTTGTATTCAAGTTCTAACTTCTAATATCCTATTTTCATTGCCTTTTAACTTTTTTTGGTGAATTTTTTGTTTATTTGTGATATTTTCATCTAAATTTTGTGTTGTATTTTGCTTATTACTAATAACAAATTTATTCATTAATCTTTTTTTAGACTTAATTAATTTTTTTTTTTTAAATTTTTCGTATCCAAATGCATATTTTCTAATAAAAATTTCAAACAAAACAATATTTAAAAATAAAATAAACACTATCTATAATATATTTATAATGATCTAAATAAAAAATAACTTTTGAGTATAAATAATATAACCTAATGTGTAGAAAAAGTACCATATAGCTCTAACTTTACTGAACAATATAAAGAATCTAGCAATCTCAAGTTCTCAACCTGCACAAATATAAAAACGCATGATTAAAACTCAAAAATTAAAAGCCCGGAAAAAAGTACAACTCCACCTACAACCCAGCCAAAAATCGAAAGCACAGCCAAAACCGATTCTATCACCTAAAAAAAAAAATATATATATATATATATATATGTAAAAGACAACTTTAATGCCCACGGCCCCAGCCTAAGCTAAGACATAAGAGTCCTAAGACTCTAGTCCACCCACAGCCACAAGTCGCATTAGATAAGATTAGCCTCCATCCACAAAACCAGTAAACCACGGCACCATTTGGATTCTGGATCTGCAGAGTGCAGAGCAGAGGAAAAGTCATATAGCTAGAGAGCATAGAGTTGAGAAGGATCACTGATTAGATCGAAGGAAGCATGAGCCAAAACAAAAGATTTAAAAGTAGAACCAGTGTAGAGAAAGAATGAGAGAGGCAGAGAGCAAGAGCTAAGAGAGAGAGAGAGAAAGAGAGAGAGGAAGAGAGCGAGAGAAAGAGAGAGAGAGAGAGAGAAGGTATGGGTAAATTTGAGGGCTTTGAAATTTTTATTTGTTTTGATTTGAGATTGTTCTGTGAGTAAATTTTTTAGACCAAATCTGTAATTTATCCCGTTGAATTTTGATTTGTTTAGAGGCTAAGTTCCTAAGAATGATATTTTTTGGGATAATTAATTTTATTTAAACCAAAGAATTTTTTGGGATAGCAATATTTACAAGAATTTTTTAGAGTTTTCATTTGAAACTAAAATTTTTCTTTCTACTAATTTTTGGCCAAAATGGATTTCTACATTGTTCATGGTAACATGCATGAACGTATCATTGTTTTGAAAATATGTAGAGATCTATCACTTTTTGGTCTTCAAATTTGAGAAAATTAAGTTTTAAATAGTATTCGACTTTCATGAACTTGAGTTTTTTGAAAAAATAGTCGAAAAAATTTTGATAGAACTCGAGTTTCATGAACTTGAGTATCAAAAAAGTGGTACCTTGCTACTTATTTCTGAAACAGTGGTAGATTTCTATATATTTCGCTTAAAGGAGCTACAGTGCCATTTTCGCCCTAATTTTTCAAAATTTTGGGGCCCTCCTTCCACTGGGGGGCCTTAGATAATGACCTAATTGACCTAGTAGAAAGACTAACCATTTACGCAAAGACACACAGAAAACTCTATTGACCGGTACCATTGTGGATGGAACTTAGCTATTTTAGGTTTAGGACACATTCTACAAGTCTATTGAGTGTACTACCTGGGTGTTCCCAAAAAGGATGGGTCATCCTTTACTAAACAAGCAACAAAACTAGTTGTTTTTATTAATAAAAAATAAGCGAACGTTTTTTCCATCTCATTTTTAGTAAATAAATTATCAAAAACTAAGGTATGATGAACCTCACTAGATCCTATCAAAATCTAACAGCCAAGTCTGGTTGGCCTAAAAATAACAAACCCATACACGCAACACTATTGCTCATGCATAGGAGTAAGGCCATTAATTTTTGTTTGGTACGACAGTTATGGTGTTAGGTTTTATTTATGCATTGGGAGCAAATTACATTTAAAATTTTTTATAGTATATGGTATCAACCCAAATCTTAAGAGTGGTTTTTGCATTATACTTGTTTTCTTTGGAATACAAGCCTCAACTTACCCAAATAAATATAAATTCATCACATAATTAGATGAATTTATACTAAGAAAGTAAAAAATAACTTCATATAAAAAATCAAATGTCATGCTCTTTTTGATGATAGAGTTGGCATTTCATTTTTCTTTTTCACTTTTTGATGATAGATGGACTACATAGTATAGGGCCATAGGCATCTTCGAGCTGAGTGTGCATGGGCTGGGCATTCTCAAGACTCGGAGAGAGATAGTCCTTAGACTAATATACGAAATGAGGGCCAGCCTATCTTTGCTAATGGGCTGCTGGTCATTTCCTACTACAAATAGCAACAAGAGCCTTCAACTGGAAACACACAAACTAGCTATCTATAGAAGCTTAAATATACTTTTGGTCTTTATATTTTGAGTTAATTTTTAATTTAGTCTTTAAACTGATTTTGCTTCTAGGTCAATCCTGATCTCAAAAAATCGTTTTTATTTTGGTTCCTGCCGTCAACCCAATAGTAGAAAAATCTGAGGTGGCAAATAGAGTGTATAGGTGGCATGTTAAATGTTGATATGGCAAATAAAATAATATTAAAAAAATTATTTTTCTTTTAAAAATGACAAGTCAGCATTTTAATTAATAAAAAAATACAAGTAATTTCTAAAAAAAAATTAAACTGAAAAAATTCAAAATCAAAAACCAAAAAAACTTTTTCAATTTTAAATATTGAGAAAACAATTTGTAGCAACTATTTCAATTTTTCTTGAACTTTCTTAAGAAACAAACATTAAGTTAACACCCCTTCTCATTTTGGGCTGGCGTGTCTGTGTTTGTGTTTGTATCTATTTCATTTTCTTCTTTCTTTTAAGATAAACCAAAAAAAGAAAAATCAAAACAAAAATAACTTAATAAATAAATATTATTGGTGAGTGTTTGTGTCTGTATCTTTCTTCTTTTCTTTTTATTTTTTTTTTTTTCAGATCCTCTCTTTCTCTATCTCTTGGTGTGTATTTGTGTTTGTATCTTTATTTTTCTTCTTTCTTTGTTCAAGCTTTTGATCCCTCTCTCTCTCTTTATCTCTAACTTTTTCTCTCTCTCTAAACTCGACTCTCTAATCTCTGGGTTTTTCTAGTTTTCTGTGGGGTGGTCGGTAATGGAGGTGGAGATCGATGGTCGGGGTGGAGATCAGTGTGGCGATGGGTCTTGGATTATGGGTTTGGTTGGAGATGGAGATGGCTGGGTTTGGTTGGAGATGGCTGGGTTTTTCTAGGTTTCAGTGGGGTTAAGTTGTGGTCGTGGAGATCAGTCTGGGTATTGGATTTGTGTTTACAGGTTTGGTTGTAGGTGGGGTTTTTATGGGTTTCTGTAGGGGTGAGTGGTCAGTAGTGGAGGTGGAGATTGGTGTGGCCGTATTTGTGTTCTGGAGATGGAGATGTCTCAGTGAGTTTGGTTTCGTGTTTGTGGTTTTTTTTTTATGTGGATTTGTATTTTTATTTCTTGGATTTATTGAGTTTGATTTACTAGAGGTTTATGGGTTTGATTTCTTGGATTTATTGGGTTTGATTTACAGGATGTTTATGGGTTTGATTTATTAGATTTATTGGGTTTGATTTACTAGATGTTTATGGGTTTGATTTCTTGGATTTATTGGGTGGTTTATGAGTTTGATTTCTTTGATTTATTGGGTTTGATTTACTGGATGTTTATAGGTTTGATTTCTTGGGTTTGACCTGGGGAAGAACATGAAGCATGAAGTTCATGTCCTAGGGAAGAAGAACAACAACAATGTTCTTCCCAAAAAAAAAAAATTAAGGTGTTTTTAAAAAATTTATTTCGTTTTTTGTTTTTTAATTTTCCGATATGGATTTTTTATTTATTAAAATGCTGACATGGATACTGACGTGGTATTTATTAATGTTATTTTATTAGCCGCATCAATATCTAACATGCCATTTATGCACTCCATTTGCCACCTTAGATTTTTCTGTTACTGGTTGACGACAAAAATCAAAATAAAAAATGATTTTTTGAAATCAATGACTAACCTAGGAGCTAAATCAATTTAAGGACCAAATCGAGAATCGGCCCAAAATGTGTGGACCAAAAGTGCATTTATGCCTAATGTAAGGGCACAAAGTTGGCTTTGGGCTCAGACGAGTGACCGGGCCGGCCCAAGCGGCCTTTACAATAGAATTTGTAGAGAATGGGCTTAAAGCCTAGACTTCTTAGTGCTTTAGAAGGCTATGGAGTGAGGTCCAAGCCCACCTTTTGCATGCAGCTAGCTGAAGGAGTGGTCTATTTCTCTCGTCGGACGTGAGCCGAGGAGCTTTCGTGCTGGCTGACGTCCTGTTCTTTAGGAGAGAGAGAGAGAGAGTGTGCCTTACTCTTTTCTTAGAGAAAATCTGAATCCCCTTCTAGTGGTTCCTCCTTCTCTATTTATACTCCCCATCTCTGGTTCTCACCTGTCTTTTCCCTGAAAATGCTCTCCTATGCTCATAAGGCTGACCACCGTCCCCTCAGAAGTCATTTCTCTATTAATGCGGCCAGGCAGGGAGGTGGGAGGCCTTTAATGCGGTGGCAGCAGCTTTATACTGTGCACGCCCCGCTCGTCCTCATCCTCGGCATCCCGTGGGAATTCCGTGCGACTTACTGAGCTTCAGCAGCTTCTCCATGGGCGTTATGTTGCGCCTCTCGGCCCATGCTTCTGTTGTCCGAGGCCATGCTCCCCTCGGACACTACCAAGCGGGCAGTGACCTAATCGATGGGCCTCTGGGCCTTCGTGCCTTAGTAACCTCCTCCCTTCTCGTGGCTTTTTGGGCAGAACGGTATCCTCGGACCAAGCCCAAGGCCCATACAGCCATTTTGACATTTCTGCCCCTACAATAGCCCCTCAAAAATTCATTTGACCTTGATCCGAGAGGGGGAATGAGTTTTTGACTTGGGAGCTCTATTCTCACGTGACCCCTTAAGTGTAGCACGTGCGGAGTTTTATCCCACGCCTTTTGGGATGGCTCGCGACGCTTCGTAACGCCCAACGCTGGCATTAAATGCTCTGAGTAACTCTCTGTCGCCCACGTTGGATGGTGAGATAAGGATCGTGCGGCTCTGATTCTTCCTAAAAGTTCGCGCGGGACAGGCCTCATGAATGTTCGCTCCTCTAAATCCCTAAACGCTTGGGAAGTCGCGCATACAACCTTCATTCCCCAAAGCAATCGCGCCCCTCGAAGCGTATACTGTCATTTCCTCTCCAGAAGCATCTTCAGAGTAATGTCCTTCTTTCTTCGTAAGTTCTCATTCCCTTAGCCCTTTTCTCCTCGGCAGTTGATTTTTCCCTTCTGCCCCTAGGTTTACACCATAATCTGGGTCACATGGGTAGGTTTAAGTGTCTGGTGGACTCGAAATCCGATATGGAGGGATTTCGAGCCAAGTACCACATTCTCCCGGAAGTGGGACTTAAGTATTGCCCGCCTGAGGCGGTGGCTGACTTCAGGGGGGACGAGCAGGTGGTTATTCCCATCATCGCCTTCATGGAGGGTGGCATGACCCTTCCCATGGGTCCTGTCACCAGGGAGTACCTTCGCAAACACCAGTTATGCCCTGACCAGTGCACGCCCAACATGTTTAGAGTACTAGGGAGTGTGGATGCTCTAAACGAGCAGATGGGTCTGAACCTTACATGGCGGGATGTGGTCTACATGTACGAATGCCACCCACTCAAGACCATAGGGTACTACCTCAAGTCCCGGTCAAGTGCCGTTAGGCTCATATCGTGTCTTCCCAAGTCCAATAAAAGGATGAAGGATGACTACGTTGTTGCCTCCGGGAGATGGCACAACGGAATCCACTGCCCCGTCCACGAGGGAAAACCAGGTGTGGTTGCCTTGGGTTCTGGGTTCTTGTTTATGTTTTAGTTCCTTTACCTTCGCCTTTGGGAATTTGTAGTGTGTTGTCTTTGCTGCCTCTTTTTGTTGCCGGATCTAATCGTAATTCCTCCTTTGGATGTCTTTTTCGCAGACAAGCAGCACGTTTCTCCCAGCCTTGGAGACGTAAACGTCCGAGACCTAAACAAGGTGCTAAGATCCGAGGTGTTCGTGCACGAGGACCTGCAAGTGAGGCTGCCCACTTGATCCTGGGATACGAGCCACTGTCCACCGTTTTTGGGGAGGTTGAGGACGCGATCATCGCCTGCAACAGGAGGCGGAGGCAAATTGACGTGACGAAGCCCAACTTCCTTGCCCCACGTGACCTGCTCGACGACCCCTCAGTGGCCTTGTACAGCCCCCCATTGCGCGCAGTGCCGGTCTCGGTTCGGCCTCCAGAAGCTACTGCCAAGGGAGAGGACGACATTGTCGAGGTCTCGGACGACGAAGCCACCCAATGCTCGGGTATCAAAGGCCTAATAATCTCCAAGGTCGACAGTAGCACCGAGGAGGAAGACATAAACAGCCTGCGATCCCTCATGGGCGCGCGAGGCGCGCAAGTGGCTAAGAAAGGTGCCACCGGGTCTCATCTCCCCCCTCAACTTCCCCCTCCCCCTCTTCCTCCAGCCGACCCCAAGGTTCACGCCACCGACATCAAGAAGAAGAGGAAAAAGGAAGAAGACGAAGCCGAGGAGGCTCGTCAAAAGAAGCTCAAACAGCAGCAACATCACTAACACCAACAACAACAACAGCAACAACAACAACAGCAAAGGGCCGCCAAGGGCAGGCCGCGGGCCCACTCAGTGGAGAGTGGGGAGAGCCAACCACTGGCCGAGGTGCGCCGAGCCCAAGCCTTTTGGTCCCTTGCATTGGAGCTGGACGAGACCCCCATCCCCGAACGCGCCAGCATAAGGGAGTACCAAAAGAGGCACTCCCTGTATCTCGCCGAGGCCCTCGAAAAGCCCCTGCTTCTCTCCAAGGACATGGAGGCCCTTGAGCAGATGCAGCAGCAGCAGCTGTTCCTCTCTTTGAAGAGGGACCTGGGACTGGTATGCTTCAATCCGCTTTAACTTATTTGCGCTAGTCCCGAACATGTGTGCTCTCCTTCTTACATCTCTCACATGCATGCAAGCTATCCAGGAGGTCGCTGTGGCCGAGAAATGGGTGGAGGATGCCCGGAAGAAGGCATCCGCTGAGCTCAACATCTGAGTGGAGACGGAGAGAGCCCTCACCCTTGCCGAGGCCAAAAAGGTGAAGCTCAGCCAAAGGCTGACAACCAAGGAGCAGGCGAAGAGGAGCGCCGAGGCTGGCCTAAAAAACGTTACCGCTCAAGCTGAGGCTTAGCGAAAGGAGCTGCGAGGCTGCAGGGAGGACCTCGTGAAGGTGAAGGAGGACAACGCCGCTCTGCAGGGAGAGCTAGCGAGGGCGAAAGAAGAGGCCCAAGCCGCCAAGGAGGCTGCGGACTCCGCTGCCGCGGCCTCCTTCCAAAGGGGGGTCGAGGAGACGGAAACCAGCCTGGTTGAGGAGCTGGCAGACCTGTGCAGGGAATACTGCCGACAGGTCTGGTCAGAAGCCCTCAACGCGGCGAGCGCCCCTTCTTCCTCCGAACTGAGGAGGGTCGAGAGCGTGTGGTATCCCCCGGATATCCGCGAATTCGATGCTCCTCCTGCCGCGGCCACCCCCACCTCTTTCGTGGCTCCAGCCCTTCCTTCTGCCTCCTCGGATCCTGGCCAGGTCGTTCCTCCGGGAGAGCAAGCCGAAGATGGCCAAGGCAAGCAAGGCGGCCAGGGTGACCCTCCACTCGAGGCAAGAGGAGTAGAGGACCAAGTCATCTTGGACGGCGAAGCGCCCAAAGAGGATCCCCTACCGACGACCAAGGCTTGAGCTGCTAATCTCCTTCTCCTTTTCCGCCGAAGCTCTTTTGTTTTTGTTGAAAGGACATTCTTGTTTCAATTTCCTTTGTGTGGATTTTAGCATTTTATCTGTAACCATTTTATTTATGATTATGAACTACTTTTATTTCCGACTTCCTTGTAAGCAATTACTTTGTATGTGAAAATTTGAGATAAGTTCCCTCTGTTTGCGCAAGAGATTTAGCCAAAATGTTTAAGACTTAGTTAAAAAGAAAAATGGTATTAGTACGTCAGCTTTTTCAAAGCAGTTGATCTGAGGTTCGAGTGTAACCTAGGCTCTCGTCAACACTTAGATGAGAAATGAGAATGTGCTAAGGGCCCGCGTGCTAGGGAGAGGCAAAATATGCTTCAAATTTACCTAACGAAGGGCAAGCAAAGTGTTGAGTGTGAAGTTTACCCGAGGCGTCAATACTTAAAGAGAATAAGCATGATACAGGCACATAAATAAAAATTGATCTGAGGTGCGACTTAACCAAGGCTAGAAAAAATTGACACCAGCACTTAGTGAATAATATTAACATTAACACTTAAAAAGAACTGATTGTATGTTAAATTTTTCCAAGGCAGAAGGTCTGAGGACCGGGCTTAGCCCCAGTTGACATTAACATTTAATAAAAAGTGATACGTGTGTTAAACTTTCCTAAGGCAGAAGGTCTAAGGACCCGGCTTAGCCTTAGTTGACATTAACACTTAATAAAAGAACTGATTGTATGTTAAATTTTTCCAAGGCAGAGGGTCCGAGGACCTGGCTTAACCAAGGTTGACATCAACATTTAAAAAGAATAAATTGTATGTTAAATTTTCCCAAGGCAGAAGGTCCGAGGACCTAGCTTAGCCAAGGTTGACATTAACATTTAAAAAGAATACATGGTATGTTAAATTTTCCCAAGGCAGAAGGTCCAAGGACCTGGCTTAGCCAAAGTTGACATTAACATTTAAAAAGAATAAATCGTATGTTGAATTTTCCCAAGGCAGAAGGTCCGAGGACCTAGCTTAGCCAAGGTTGACATTAACATTAAAAAGAATAAATTGTATGTTAAATTCTCCCAAGGCAGAAGGTCCGAGGACCTGGCTTAGCCAAGGTTGACATTAACATTTAAAAAGAACAAATTGTATGTTAAATTTTCCCAAGGCAGAAGGTCCGAGGACCTGGCTTAGCCAAAGTTGACATTAACATTTAAAAAGAACAAATTGTATATTAAATTTTCCCAAGGCAGAAGGTCCGAGGACCTGGCTTAGCCAAGGTTGACATTAACATTAAAAAGAATAAATTGTATGTTAAATTTTCCCAAGGCAGAAGGTCCGAGGACCTAGCTTAGCCAAGGTTGACATTAACATTTAAAAAGAACAAATTGTATGTTAAATTTTCCCACGGCAGAAGGTCCGAGGACCTAGCTTAGCCAAGGTTGACATTAACATTAAAAAGAATAAATTGTATGTTAAATTCTCCCAAGGCAGAAGGTCCGAGGACCTGACTTAGCCAAGGTTGACATTAACATTTAAAAAGAACAAATTGTATGTTAAATTTTCCCAAGGCAGAAGGTCCGAGGACCTGGCTTAGCCAAGGTTAACATTAACATTTAAAAAGAACAAATTGTATGTTAAATTTTCCCAAGGCAGAAGGTCCGAGGACCTGGCTTAGCTAAGGTTGACATTAACATTTAAAAAGAAGAAATTGTATGTTAAATTTTCCCAAGGCAGAAGGTCCGAGGACCTGGCTTAGCCAAGGTTGACATTAACATTAAAAAGAAGAAATTGTATGTTAAATTTTCCCAAGGCAGAAGGTCCGAGGACCTGGCTTAGCCAAGGTTGACACTAACATTTAAAAAGAACAAATTGTATTTTAAATTTTCCCAAGGCAGAAGGTCCGAGGACCTGGCTTAGCCAAGGTTGACATTAACATTTAAAAAGAACAAATTGTATGTTAAATTTTTCCAAGGAAGAAGGTCCGAGGACTTGGCTTAGCCAAGGTTGACATTAACATTTGAAAAGAACAAATTATATGTTAAATTTTCCCAAGGCAGAAGGTCCGAGGACCTGGCTTAGCTAAGGTTGACATTAACATTTAAAAAGAACAAATTGTATGTTAAATTTTCCCAAGGCAGAAGGTCCGAGGACCTGGCTTAGCCAAGGTTGACATTAACATTTGAAAAGAATAAATTGTATGTTAAATTTTCCCAAGGCAGAAGGTCCGAGGACCTAGCTTAGCCAAAGTTGACATTAACATTAAAAAGAATAAATTGTATGTTAAATTTTCCCAAGGCAGAAGGTCTGAAGACCTGACTTAGCCAAGGTTGACATTAACATTAAAAAGAATAAATTGTATGTTAAATTTTCCCAAGGCAGAAGGTCCGAGGACCTGGCTTAGCCAAGGTTGACATTAACATTTAAAAAGAATAAATTGTATGTTAAATTTTCCCAAGGCAGAAGGTCCGAGGACCTAGCTTAGCTAAGGTTGACATTAACACTTGATAAAAAGCGACAGAGATTATAGCATTAACAACCAGTATAACACAATGATATCCAAATACAGGGCAGGCATGTCTTTCATTAGTAGTAATACCTTCGAAGGTTATTTACATTCCATGGTCTTTTTACACGTTTGTTCTCCAGGTCAGCTAGATAATATGACCCTATGCCGGCCACTGAGGTGATACGGTAGGGCCCCTCCCAATTTGGTCCCAATTTTCCCCATGATGGGTCCCTAGCAGTTCCGACGACCTTTTTCAAAACTAGGTCCCCCGGAGCGAGAGGCCTAGACCGCACGCAGGAGTCGTACCCCCGCTTGAGCTTTTGCTGGTAACAAGCTAGCCTGACCATAGCGCTTTCCCGCCTTTCCTCCACCAAGTCCAGCCCCTTCAGCAGCATGTCGTCATTAGCGTTTGAGGCGAAGGACTGGGCCCTCATTGTCGGGAACCCCATCTCTACTGGGATCACGGCCTCGGTGCCATATGTCATTGTGAAAGGGGTCTCGCCTGTGGATCTTCGCGGCGTGGTTTGGTAAATCCACAGCACGTGTGGTACCTCATCTACCCACCTCCCCTTCGTATCGTTAAGTCTTTTCTTGAGCCCGTTGACTATCGACTTGTTGATCGCTTCGGCTTGCCTGTTCCCCTGCGGGTAGGCTGGGGTGGAATACCTATTCGTGATGTCGAAGTCCCCACAATACTCTCTGAAGGCTTTGCTGTCGAACTACAGTCCATTATCCGAGACGAGAGTACGCGGGACCCCAAATCTGGTGATGATGTTCTTCCAGACGAATTTCTTTGTGTCCACGTCCCGGATGTTCGAGAGTGCCTCCGCCTCTACCCATTTGGTAAAGTAGTCTGTCCCGACGAGTAGCCATCGCTTGTTGCCCACCGCCCTCGGAAATGGCCCCACTATGTCCAGTCCCCACTGTGCAAACGGCCAAGGGCTGGCCAATGGATTAAGCACACCACCAGGCTGGTGGATATTGGGCGCAAACCTCTGGTACTGGTCGCATTTCCTCGTGTACTCCTGCGATTCTCGTTGCATGTTCGGCCACCAGTACCCTTGCGTGAGGGCCCTGTGAGCTAATGACCTGCCGCCCGTGTGGCTACCACAAATTCCCTCATGCAACTCCTCCAAGAGCTGCTCCGTCCCCTCTGGGTGTACGCACAGCAGGTAGGGCCCCGAAAATGAGCGTTTATAGAGCTTCTCATCCTCGGATAACCAGAACCGAGAAGCTTTCCTGCGGATCTTGTCGGCCTCAGTCTTGTCCTCCAGCAGCGTGTTGTGTTTAAGAAAAGACACTATGGGGTCCATCCAACTGGGCTCTGTTCTGACTTGTTGGACCCGGATGGCCTGATAGCCCGGACCGGCTGGCTTGAGCAGATCCTCTACGAGAATGACCCGAGGAAGGCCATGTGCCGAGGAGGTTACCAGAGTGGCCAGTGAATCTGTGTTGGTGTTTCCGCTTCTGGAGATGTGCGATAGTGCGAAGGACTCGAATTTGGCCCGCAGGTGCCTGGCGCGGGTTAAGTACTCTTGCATTCTCGGCTCCTTGGCCTCCAACCTCCCTTCCACTTGGCCGACCACTAGTTGCGAGTCCGAGAATGCCTGCACCACCTTTCCCCCCAGTTTCCAAGCCATATCCATTCCCACCAGCAAGGCTTCGTATTCGGCCTCATTATTGGTAGCTGGGAATGCTATCCTTAGAGATTTTTCTACCACGATCCCGTCCGAAGATATCAAGACTATCCCAGCCCCTGAACCTCTCTGGTTGGACGCTCCGTCCACATAGGCTTCCCACACCGGAGGCTTTTCGAGCGAGACTGTGCCGACTTGCTTCCCCCCCAAGCTACATCCCCCTAGGCTTTCCTCCAGGGAAGGCTCAGTGAACTCCGCCACAAGGTCGGCCAGGACTTGCCCCTTCACAGATGTACGCGGGAAGTACTTGATGTCGAAGGCTCCCAGGAAAGTTCCCTATTTAGCGATTCTGCTAGAGTAATCTGCACTCCGCAGCACAGACTTAAGTGGGAGTTGGGTTAGCACGACGACCGTGTGAGACTGAAAATAGTGTGGGAGCCGGCGGTCGCGTGCACTACGGCCAGAACCGCCTTTTCTAACGGTAAATACCGGATCTTGGCCTCCTGCAGAGACTTGCTCACGTAGTAGACCAGTCTCTGTATGCCGTCGTTGTCTCGTACCAGAACTAGGCTAACTGCGTGGGCGACCACTGCGAGGTACGCAAAGAGGACCTCATCCAAATCGGGGCGGGACATAACTGGTGGCCGAGATAGGTATTCTTTTAGCTGCTGGAAGGCCAAGGAGCACTCCTCGGTCCATTCAAATCCCTTCCATTTGTTCAGCAGCTGGAAGAAGGGTCGACATCTGTCCGCAGATCGGGAGATGAACCTGCTGAGGGCAGCCGTCATTCCAGCCAGCTTCTGGACCTCCTTCGGGTTCCGAGGCGATTGCAGGTTACAGATTGCGGTGATCTGTTCGGGGTTGGCCTCAATACCCCTGTGGGTAAGCATGTAGCCTAGGAATTTGCCAAACCCTACGCCGAAGGAGCATTTGGAGGCATTCAGCCGCAACTTATGTTTCCGCAAAGTCTGGAACGTGCTATCCAGGTCGGCCGCATGGTCCGATATGGCCTTGCTCTTCACAACCATGTCGTCTACGTATACCTCGACAGTTTTTCCCAACTGTGCCTCGAATATCCGGGTCATCATCCTCTGATAGGTAGCCCCTGCGTTTTTCAGATCGAAGGGCATCACCTTGTAATGGTAGTTATTGGTGGGGGTCACGAATGTGGTTTTCTCCTGGTCCTCTAAAGCCAAAGGTATCTGGTGGTACCCTTGGAAGGCGTCCAAGAAACTCATGCGAGGGTGGCCAACCGCCGCATCTACCAGTTAATCTATGCGTGGCATCGGGAAAGGGTCCTTGGGACAGGCCTTGTTGAGGTCCGTAAAGTCTACGCACACTCTCCACTTCCCGTTTTTCTTCTTCACCACTACTGTATGCGCCAACCATTCTGGATAGAACACTTCCTTGATAGCCCAACTCTCTTAAGCTTGATAACCTCCTCTTTCACGGCCTCAGAGTGTTCCACGAACGAGCGCCGAGGGGGTTGCTTCTTTGGTACTGCCGCCGGGTTAACGTTTAGGTGGTGGCATATGAAGTTTGGGTCGATTCCAGGCATCTCATGCTCATCCCATGCAAACACATCGAGGTTCCTTCCCAAGAGTGCGACCAAATCTTCCCTTTCTTCGGTCGGCAGCTGAGCCCCAATCTGGAAGAACCTCTCTGGGTCGTTGTCTACGAGGATCTTGTCTAACCCCCGCACGCGGGCTCCTCTGCCACCGTCCGTCTAGTGGTGGCAGAGGAGGCTGATTGCTACGAGGTCGGAGCAGCCGGAGATGACGGTTCAGGGTCTGACCTGTGTAGAATTGCGGCGGTCAGGCACTGCCTTGCTGCAGACTGGCTCCCAATAATTTCCTCGACTTGGCCGTCGAAAGGGAACTTCACCTTAGTGTGGAAGGTGGAGGAGACAGCCTCTAAGGCGTGCAGCCAAGGTCTCCCCACAATGGCTGTGTAAGGGGAGTAGGCATCCACCACGATGAAATCTTCTTCTACCACTGCCGGGCCCGACTGTACAAGCAACCTGATCTGCCCCTTGGGGACCACTACCTTTCCCTCGA
Organism: Castanopsis chinensis; assembly: GCA_032878915.1. Lineage (NCBI taxonomy): Eukaryota > Viridiplantae > Streptophyta > Magnoliopsida > Fagales > Fagaceae > Castanopsis > Castanopsis chinensis. The sequence continues at coordinate 12,814,725 of JAVQMG010000109.1, forward strand.
AGCTTATGAGTGGCGAGTCGTACGCCGAGAGGTCCTCTTCCCTCAGGTTCAGCCCCTTGTATAGGTCGGGGAACATGATGTCGGCGCCACTCCCTTGGTCCACCATTACCCTCTTTACATCGTATCCTCCAATCCTTAGCATTATGTCTAGCACATCGTCGTGGGGTTGGATGGTCCCTTCCTTGTCTGCCTCCGAGAAGGCCAACGTGGGCGGCTCATTACCCTTAATCTTCTTCAGCTCGGAGCCAAAGTCCCCAGCATGGGCTTGCGCCACATTCATCACCCTGGAAGGGCGCGAGCCAGTCCTTTCGGGAGTAGCAAGAACGACGTTGATGGTCCCCAGAGGAGGCCTCGGGGCATGGTGTCCCTGGCTTGCCAGCCCAGGGCATTCTCTTTGCCCTTCATGCTCGTCTACGAACTGTCTCAACTTTCCTTCATTCGTCAGCTGTTCTAGGTAGTATCGTAAGCTCTTGCAGTTCTCGGTTGTATGGCCGTGCTCTTGATGGTACTAGCAGTGGAGGTTCTGGTTACGCTTCGCGGGATCACCTATCATTTTGCTGGGCCACCTGAAATAGGGCTCGTGGCGGATTTTCTCAAGCACCCGCTGTATGAGTTCACGAAACACAGCGCCGACCACCTGCGTTGGCGGCCGACGAGGTTGCCCGATGAACTCCCTTCTCGGTCTACTGTTGCTATAGCCGTCCAACCTGAAATCCCTCCTTTCTTGAGGGATAGCCTTCAACCTAGCCTTCACTTGCAATTGATCCTCCTCCACCCGCGTGTACTCATGAATGCGGTCCATGAGACAACGCACGCTCGTGACAGGCCTCCTAGTTAGTGACTTCCTCAGGTTATGCTCGTTTGGAAGGCCAACCTTGAAGGTACTTATGGCAACTTCATCGAAGTCTCCATCGATCTCGTTGTACATCTCCCAATATCTGTCGGTATATGCCCTGAGGGTCTCTCCCTCTCTCATGGCCATGGACAACAGCGAATCTAGAGGTCGAGGGATCCTGCTGCACGTGATGAACCGCGAGCCGAATGCCCTGGTGAGCTCTGCGAAGGAGTTGACAGAGCCCGCCTTTAGGCCGTTGAACCATCTCATCGCGACGGGTCCCAGGCTAGAAGGGAAGACCTTGCACATCAAGGTCTCATTCTTCGAGTGCATCGCCATCTTTTGGCTGAAGTGGCTCACGTGTTCCACTGGGTCCGTTCTCCCGTTGTAAATCATGAAGGTTGGCTGAGTGAACCGCCTTGGAAGTTTTCCCTTCTCAATTCTCCGCGTGAAGGGTGACTTGGAAATCTGGTGGAGCGCCTTGCTCAGTGCGTTGTTGGCCAGGCCTCTAGAGGACGTCCTCTTGTCCTTAGGCTGGCGACGGTGTTCGTCCTCCTGCGAAGCAGACTTACAACGAGGTGTCCTCGACCTGGCACTGTCGGAGCTATTGCTAGCATCTGCTGAGGACTAGTCTGATGGGGATGGTGTGCGCCTTCGTTTCTCCCGACGCAGCTTCTTCCTCAGATGGTTAACCTCCCTTTGTAGGGTCTCGACGCTTTTTTCGCGGGAGGCTCTACTTCCGTCACGTGTATGGCTCCTCCCGCGCGTATACTCAGTGCGCATGCTGGCCTCGCGCTCTCCTTCTTGCTCTAATCGTGCAAATTGGTCCTCGCGCTGGGACCCCCTAGACTCTGCATGACGTGAACCTGAACCCTCCATGATACTTCCAGTCCCTTTTGTCAAGGCTTCCCACAGACGGCGCCAATTGTAAGGGCACAAAGTTGGCTTTGGGCCCAGACGCGTGGCCGGGCCAGCCCAAGTGGCCTTTACAATAGAAATTTTAGAGAATGGGCTTAAAGCCTAGACTTCTTGGTGCTTTAGAAGGCTATGGGGTGAGGTCCAAGCCCGCCTCTTGCATGCAGCTAGCTGAAGGAGTGGTCTATTTCTCTCGTTGGACGTGAGCCGAGGAGCTTTCGTGCTGGCTGTCGTCCTGTTCTTTAGGAAAGAGAGAGAGTGCGCCTTACTCTTTTCTTAGAGAAAATCCGGATCCCCTTCTAGTGGTTCCTCCTTCTCTATTTATACTCTCCATCTCTGGTTCTCACCTGTCTTTTCCCTGAAAATGCTCCCTTATGCTCATAAGGCTGACCACCGTCCCCTCAGAAGTCATTTCTCCATTAATGCGGCCAGGCGGGTAGGTGGGAGGCCTTTAATGTGGTGGCAGTAGTTTTATACTGCACACGCCCCGCTCGTCCTCATCCTCGGCATCCCGTGGGAATTCCATGCGACTTACTGAGCTTCAGCAGCTCCTCCATAGGCATTATGTCGCGCCTCTCGGCCCATGCCTCTGTTGTCCGAGGCCATGCTCCCCTCGGACACTACCAAGCGGGCAGTGACCTAATCGATGGGCCTCTGGGCCTTTGAGTCTTAGTAACCTCCTCCCTTCTCGTGGCTTTTTGGGCGGAACGGTATCCTCGAACCAGGCCCAAGGCCCATACAGCCATTTTGACGTTTCTGCCCCCACACCTAACTTTTTCAGTTTTTCTTTTCTTTTTGTCTCACCTATGGTCTATCACTTAACTTTTTTTTCCTTTTTTTTTTAAATATATTTTTTATATAATATATAAAGAAGCAGTAATTCAACTTTTTAGTCAATTATTTCACCCCCTATTTATAAGACAAGTAAAAACATTATATTGACTGATAATGTGGTGAATGAAACTTAGTACATTCTAATTTATGAGGTGTCCTTTAAATGTATTGAGTCCACCATTCGATGACCCTCTCATTTTTATTAAATAAGCAACGAAACTAGTTTTTTTTTTTAATTTAAAAAATAAACTAAATTTTATCATTCTATATTGTATTTGGTGAATAAGCTATTAGATACTAAGGTATACTTACCGGCCTTCATTGAGCCCCATCAAAATTCAACTGCCACATTAGTGGTGGCTCTAGGAATTTTTTTGAGGATGGTCATTAAAAAACTTAAACTATACAAAATTTAATAAAAAGAGAACTTCATATATTGACAAAACACACACAAACACGTGCACACGCACACACACACACACACAAATACATAAAATCTTACAATTTCCTTCTATAAGTTTTTTTATTTTGAAATCGTTACATGATAATTTCGTTATCAATGTTGCAAGCTATATCTCTTCAAAAGTTTAGTTAAATAAAATTTTTCTTGGATTTTTTTTAATTTTATTTCTAAGGACCTAATATATTGTTAAGAAGACGAAAGTTTAAGAAAAAAATTTGGCTACAAATTTTGTTGTAGTCACTTTCACTAAATGAATTAACATTGTTACATATTTTGAAAATCTAATTGATGAATTGCATGTTCTCTATGTTCTTAAAACACGTGAAAATTCTATGCCAATCAGATGTTATTTATCATTTGATTCATAAATTTTTTTTTTATGCATAATTTTAGATTGCAAAAGAAAAAAAAAACTTGAAATTTAAATATTTGATTGATGACATAGCTATTGATCTTTTATCTTCTTGAAATTTTACAAATATGAAGGATTTAAGAAGAAAATGCAATTAAATGGTGGATTTGTTAAATTTCACATTCAATAAAAAAATATTAAATACAAACTTAGTCTACAACTAACCTTGTTGCCAAATTTTGTTCAAAATTTAATTATGTTGGGTCTAAAAAAAATTTATGGTGGTCACAAATTTTTTTTAAGGATAAAAAAATCATAAACTTTTAAAATTTATATATAATAATTTTTTTTTCTCGGTCAAGGTAGTCCTGTGACCACCTTGGACTCTATGTACAGCTGCCCTATGCCACATACACTTGGCTTAAAAATGGCAAACCCACACGTACAATTGTACTCCTCCAAAGTGCCCATAACCTAGCCCATAACCTACTCATGCTGTAAGTTATGCGTGCACTGTGTTTAGTATTTACTATTTATGACACGTTTGGTACATTAAATGCAGGGCCAGCCCTAGACATTTTGGGGCATAAGACGAGAACTAAAATAGGGCATTTTTTATACTTATGTATTAATTAAATTAATATTTATTTAATATTTTTATATTATAATATATTTCATTTAATATTTATTTTTCTTACATTTTAAGATGTAAATTAACTTATTAAATTTTTGTATTTAAGTTCTTCTAACATCTCCTTTTTATTTGATAATACAGCTAATCCACTTAATCTTTCTTGGAACATTGTCGATCTTAAATATGATTTTATTAATTTTAATTTTGAAAAACTTCTTTCTGTAGAAGCTATTGTAATAGGTATTATTAGTAAAATCCTATAAGCAATGCATGCATTTGGAAATGAATTTAATCTTTTTATAGTATTTAGACTCAAACAACTTGCAACAAAAATAAAATACTTGGTCCATATCTTTTGAATACACTAGCCATTTTCTATCATGCTTTCCCCCATTTGATAATATTCGAATGTAATGAATAGTAGAAAAATGTCTAGTGTCATCACCTTTAGGAAAAATTATATCATTGTCTCTAATTAGACATCTTTCTACTAATAAATATCTTAATTTTGTGTCAACATTTTTCCAATTACCTGGATCATAAATATTTGAAGGAATATAATTCAACATGTCATTGTTATTTTCATTTTCTTCTAGTTGAACATCATTATGGTGAACTTGTTTATTTGTGACATTTCCATCATTATTTTCATTTTCTTCTAAATTCTTTTGAAGTTCATTATCAATATTTTTTGTATTGCAAAATTGAACATCATTGTTGTCTTGCAAATTTATCATTTCATTATCTTCTAACTCTTTTTGGTGAATTTCTTGCTCATTTGTGATATTTTTATCTAAATTTTATGTCATATTTTGTTTATTACTAATAACAAATTTATCCATTGATCCTTTTTGAGACTCAATTAATTTTTCTTCTTCTTTTTTTTTTTCTTTTTTTAAGTTTTTCCTTATCCAAATGCATATTTTATAGTAGACATTTCTAATCAAACAATATATTTATAAAGACTAAAATAAAAAATAATTTTCAAGTGTAGAGCAAATGAGAAATAGAATCTGATTTATATAAAAAGTATTGTTGTAGTTTTATCGAATAATAATAATTTTTTAGCAATCTTAACATGCATAAATAAATATTTATTCATTATATTACCAAAAACTAATATATATATATATATATATATATATATAAACACAAGATTAAAAAAAAATTAAACACAACACTGTACAAACCCAGCGCCCCAGCCCAGCCAAGAGGATACCTGCCAAGATGGCACTCACAAAAAACATAAAACAAATCCTATTGCACTTATAACACCAAAAAAAAAAAAAAAAAAAAACCAAGCTTAGCAAAAATAAAAAAATAAAACTTGAAGGCCCAAACGTGGTGAAACGTCCAACCCACTGCCCAGAGAAAACTTAAGTCTTTAACAAATCTAAAGAAGAGTCTAGAGAAAGGCAGAAATCCAAGAAACTCAAAAGTCAAAACTCAAAACCCATTAAGCCATTCTTTAGTTCTGCAAAATCAAAACCCCAATGCAGTAGTGGGAAAAAAAAAAAAGAAAAAAAGGAAAAAAGATGAGATCAAAGGAAGCTTGGTCTACGGTCGGCCCTGATAGTGGGAGTGGAGGGAAAGAATGAGAGAAGCGGAGAGCAAGAGTTGTGAGAAAAAAACAGAGCAAGAATGAGAAAAAGAAAGGTAAAAATTTTAGAGATTTGAGATTTTTTATTTGTTTTGATTATTGATTGTTTTGTGCTTTATTTCTTAGACCAGATTTGTAGTTTATTTTGTTAAATTTTGATTTGTTTAGAGGATAATGATGATATTTTTGAGACAACTGATTTTATTTAGACCAATTTTTTTTTTTTATGCTACCAATTTTTAACCGGGTATAATAGAAATTTTGTTTTCTGGTCAAAAGGATGTGCCGGATTTTTTTTTTATTCATCTGAAACCAAAATTTTTCCCCCCTACTACCCTTTCTTTTCTAAAATTTTGGGACCTATATTCCACTTGGGAACCTTAGGCAATTGCCTAATTGGCCTAGTAGAAGGGTCAACTCTGATTAAATAAGGATTACAATAGGAATGATGATTTTCATTACCATGAATAAAACATGTTGTAATGGAATAACTAAACATATTTATAAGTTTGGTTGTGAGTTATATCATTAGAATAAAACTTAAACTATTTTAGGAAATATCTTATAAATACAAATATATTATTTCCGAAAAAAATAGTATATACGTTCAAATTTGGGAGAGAGTTGAGTTATTTTTTTTATGATTTATTATTTTCAAATTTGTTATATGCATACAGAAAGTTTGTTTATTTGAAAATATATTAATTTCAGAAATTATTAAACCTATTTTTTTTAGAATAAAAATGATTACACCTACTAAATACTGAGGAAAAATTATTACAATTATTTTAAAGAGTAATAATTATTTCTCATTTTAAATAATATCTATTCATAAAGAATGATTATTCCGTGTAATAAAAACAAAATCAAACTACAGTATAACTAAACCATACGAATCATTATTATATTATAGTGTCTATTACCATTTATCAAACATGCCCTTAGTATATGTCAACGATAACTTATGTTTGGAAAAAAAAAGAAGAGTAAATAACAAATGGCCCTTTCAATCCAAGTTTTCACGATATATCATGCTTTGGATTTTACCATGGTGTATTTTTTTACAAAAAGAGGGGGGGGGGGCGATCATATGTGACTTACCCCCTACGGCATGACCTAATAGGGGCACTTCCCGCTAGGGAATGTTAGATTGAGCCATAGCTATTGTGATTGGGGTGCCACAGACCTCACCCTAGCACCTCAAGAGAGCTAGTGGATGAGGCACAATGCATGCTATGAACCCACCCCCCACATGGTACCCGCCACGACTAAAACGAGGGAGCTCATACATGCATGCGGGATCTCACACCAACTGAGCCACCCCTCCTAGGACACCATGGTGTATTTCAACTTTCGACTAAGATACACTTATATAAAATAATTACATTTTACATTTTAGATACACTTACATAGAATATAATGTTTTTGGGTTACTTCATGTTACTCTTTAAAAAGTAATTCAAGCAGGTTTTTCTTTTTAGGTTTGTTTTTTCCCTTTTGTAAAAAGTAGTTTATGTGTTGAAGTATTCCCGTTTGAGATCAGCATTTCTTTTTGTGTAGTGATGCATGGATACAAGCCTCCACCTATCCAGAAAAGATAGATGCAACACAAAATTTAATGAATTTAACACTAACAATATTAAAGTTACCTTCGTATAAAGAATCAAATGTTATAGTTTATTCACAATATTTAACAGAAGGCGAAGAAGATTAATTTATAAAAGACTTACTTACTTTACCTTGGACAATAAAAAAATATTTATAATTGAAGTAATCTCACATGTGGTCTTGGACTAAAATTACTTTGGCTACATATGGTTTAAAAAATATTACTTTAAGGTAAGGTATGCTTGTGTCCTGTAACTCATTTATATTAAAAACATGGATAAATAAGTATTTTGTGTTCTAAATAAGTTACCAGAAATAAACAATTTTCAAACGGACACTAAATTTACATATTTAAAATGTGAGATACTATTTTGACACAAAACACAAACATTAGAGAACAACGTGATAATGAAATAATTAAACCCAAGAAAAAAAAAACACTCTACAAAAGTAACAAAACTCAAAACTAAATACAAATCTTCTTTCTCTCTCTTTTATTTAGGGTAAAATTTATTTTGATCGTTAAATTAAATTTTTTTTTCATTTTTATACTTTGTAATTTTTTTTAATAGTTTGGAGATAAAAATAAGAATGAAAAAAGAACTTTTTTTAAAAAACTAATAATTTAAGCCTTTAAGGATAAAAAATGATATATTTAAATTTAAGGAAAAGAGTAAAATATTTTTAATAGTGAAACCAAAAAGAACTTTCCAATAGTTTGGGAATGAAAAATAATAATTTAAAGTTTATGATGACAAAATTTTAGTAAAATTTGAGAATTAAAATAGTATTTTTTTTCATTTTATTTATTCTTTTAAGAAAGAAATAAATAACTTATAAACTAAATACAAATCATGTCATCGGAAAAACAAAACACAAATACCAATACGACAAACCAAATCCTATCTTGGATTCTACAAACTTTCCTATAGGGAGTTTGGTACTGCAATACCCAAAACAAAAAAAGGGCAAATAAAAAAGACCCTTTCTTTCCTTAAAACGCGGCACTGCTTCGTCTTTCAGCAAACACACACTCGCACTTCCATTCAAAACCTCTCTCTCTCTCTCTCTCTCAGGTGAAACGACGTCGTTGCAATGGAGGCGTTTCCGATTCCGAGCGACACGTACAAGCTAGGTTTTATCGGAGCAGGTAAAATGGCGGAGAACATAGCCAGAGGAGTCGTCCAATCGGGTCTCTTGCCTCCATCGCGTATCAGCACTTCACATTCCAACCGTCTTCGCCGTGATGCCTTCGAGTCCTTCGGCGTCTCCGTCTTTTACCGAAACGACGACGTACCGTTCATTCCCCTCTCTCTCTATCTACAGAGCCTTAAGAATTTCATTCTGAGTGTTAATTTTTTTATTTTTGGTTATGGTGACAGGTGATTGAAGAAAGTGATGTGCTTATTTTCGCTGTCAAACCTCAAGCCAGTAATACTTTTTTTTTTTTTTCACTATTAGATTTTTGAATTTGGATTTCTAGTAGTATGATTTTATGGTGAATTTTAAGGGGTTAGAGAAATTTGGAATTAAAACGAATTGAACAATGTGAAAATTTTGATTTTTGTGCTTTTTTTTTTTTTTTGGGACACTCACAGTTTTTTGGTTTTCTAGAATTTGAATTTAAGATAGTATGATTTTAATATGCTGATTTTAGGGGGGTTTAATAAATTTGGAATTAAAACGAAGAGAACAATGAGAACATTTTGGGTTTTTCTGTTTTTGTATTTTAATTGATCAGTTTTTATTTTTGTATATTTTTTTTTATAAATTTAAAATTTTAGTACAATGCATGGAAATTGAAGTGCAAAAGACATTAGTGAAGAATGTTGAAGTAGGGCCATTTTGAATTTTGTTTTTTGCTTCTTTAATCGTTAAATTACACAGTTACTGAGTAAATTTTTGAACCGGCGAGGCCACAACTTTACCCTCGGGCCTTGTTTATACAGGAGAATAAGTGTCATTTGAGTCAGAGGTCATTGGATTTTTATTTTTAAGGTAGATATAGTATGAATGCTGAAGAATATTCAATGATGAGGTATTATTGTGAAAATAATGGTCCTCATGATTGTTTATGATATGTATACTTTCTGGTAGTAGAGTGTTTGCTATTTTAGTTAAAATCAAACCACTTTTACACACATATGGATGATAAACTTCTAAGATGCTGTTGTTGTTGTGAGTTTCTTTATTGTATATAAATTTCACCTTTTTCTGTTGTTGCAGTAAAAAAAGTCGTCTCACAAGTGAAGCCACTGCTTTCAAAAAAGAAGCTTCTGGTTTCAGTTGCTGCTGGAATTAAATTGAAAGATCTGGAGGTTTGTGAAATAGAATGCTTCCTACTTTGTGCAAATTTCAGTGGTTGGACCTTTTGAGTGCCAATTCTCAAAGCTGTCTGTGGGTGTCATTATAAATTATCTACAGGAAGAGAAAAAATAGAAATAGTCATTTTTATATATCATTATCACTGTGGGTTTGCATTTGTAATCAACATCTGCAGTCAGTGTATGTACGGGAATACCATTTTGATAGGTCACAACACAAACCTTATGGTCTTTTAAGAGAGTCTCTGCCTCCTACTGGGGTACTACTTTGATGGGCTGCAACACAAGCCTTATGACCTAGCAACCAGTTTCAACATCTTTTGGTTTACAGAATAGCTTAGATGAATAAACTCAAATGAATAACAAGACTGTATTTACAAACCAATTTCTTGTTTTTTATTTTAGTTTCAAACGTCTCTCTACACTAATACTCCTAGTTTTAGAACACATTCTTTTTGCCTTTCATTGTGCAACGTCATTTGTGCCCTTTGCTTCATACCTCTGGGCACTTTTATAATCTTTTTTGTTTTTGATAAATGCATGTGTTTCTGTTTTTTTTTTTTTTTTTTTTTTTTTAATTTAGTATTGAGTTCTTGATTTTCAAGCTCTACATATCTCATTGAAGCAATCACTTTCATTCAGGAATGGGCTGGTCAAAGCCGATTTATTAGGGTAATGCCGAATACTCCTTCAGCTGTAGGCGAGGCAGCAAGTGGTATTTCTTTTTCCTGATATATATTTTTTAATATTTATTTTTTAGCATCCTCATCATGGAAAATATATCATGTTAACTCATACTCATTATTTATACAAGTTGTAAATTATAGTTTTTATTGGCTTTTCTTTAAGGCTACTCAACACCCTATGCATAGCAAGTTTGCAGGGCTGAAGTGTTTTCCTCTGTTCTGTAATCATCATTCCTTTAGATTTAAAGCTAGAATTTTTCTCCTGTAAATCATAATACAAAGAACCAGCAATGGCTTTTGTGAGGGACCCAATATGACAATGTGGGAAGTGTGAATATACTCACTTGTTCCCAACCCTTCTCTGTTTTGCTGGCTGATGCATATTCGCAGCTCTGTAATCACAAACACACCTAGCTGTGTATGGATTTTGTCAGAACCCAAGTTTGAGTGCTGAAAATCACTGAAGCTGATTATGATGGGTGCATTTGTTAATACCTGTCATTAAAAGCTTTCTTGCTATTAGGGAGTTTAGATATTGTACTCATTCTTGGCCAGTCAAAGTATAGAATTTGTATGAGATGAATAAGATTTGGTATACTACATGGATTCTCATAGTTCATTGTAATTTGTAGGCCAAGCTTTGTGTCAATTTCTAGGATTATGACGGCATAAGCCTTTAAAAAAACAGCATGCCTTTCCCTTCTCCTATACTTCTTTTATCTTTTGGAATGATATCCCTAGATGATGACTGCACATCTTTTCTAGTTTTCTTCTTATGTGCTTACTTGTGTGCCTACAATGTATGTTAGTGCTGCATGTGATCTTAGTAACAGAACAACTAATTCTTCATATGTTAAGTGGAAAAACTTAAAAAGAAAGAAGGAAAAAAAATATAGTTTCTTATTTGTCTTTTAGGGAAAGGGTAATTACAGTGAAACAGTTGGGTTGTTGACATATATCTTATAAAGAGATTGAAAGTTTGATTGGGTAATGATCATAAGAAACCTTCATTTTCCTTTGTCAGATATATCTTTCTACTCTTCAAGTCTTGTAGCTCTTGTTTGTGTTACCTTCTTTACCTAAATGTCAAAAACTAATAGTTTTATCAAAATGGTAAAGTTCTTTAATTTTATTGCATTCGATAGTTATGAGCTTGGGAGGATCTGCAACAGAAGAAGATGCAGACATAATAGCTAAATTATTTGGATCAGTTGGCAAGATATGGAGAGGTGATGAGAAATTGTTTGATGCTGTCACTGGTCTGAGGTATGTGGCATCTGTCAATATAGAATAGTACTGTTTAATACCATAGCACAAAAACTTATGTCAGATGGTTTTGAGTATTTGATCTTAAAAGGTTCTTGAAGCAAGAAAAAATACTAGTAAACTTGTGATTATGCATTTTTGTTTGAAGAGATGGAGCTTTACTCAAACTGCAATTCTTTTAACAAACCATCTTTTGTATTGAATGTGCTCAGTGGCAGCGGCCCAGCATACATATATTTAGCGATAGAAGCTTTGGCTGATGGAGGAGTGGCTGCAGGTCTACCACGAGAACTTGCTCTAGGTCTAGCTTCTCAAACTGTAAGTGCTTTTATAGCAGATGTTAATTATTTTTCGATTAGTCATGTAATTTCACTATACTTTTACAAGAACTAGTTATTTGATCTCTTGTCAGATGCTTAGAGCTTATCCCATCCTACCAAAACTTTTAAATCATTAAATAATAAAGCTTCTGATCTAAATGTTTTAGTAATTGTGACAACTCTTTACTGGAAGTCAACAGTTATGATTTATGATTTTCTTAGAGCACATGCTATTTTCAGTCTGCCAGAACTAAAGCTTGTATTATAGGCTGTAGAAGAGAGAAAAAAAATGATTAGCATTTAATCATTGAAATGACAGACCATTTTCAAATTAATATTTGGATGTCAAAGTAGTTGGAATACTACCTAGGCTTATAGTTGTAAGCACTAGTTTTCTAAATTGGTGGACCGAACTACAATTTGGAATGGGTGATACTGGTTGCTTTCATGTAAAATACATGACATTTGTGAAGAATGCCTTATAAGCCCTCAAGAAGTTTTGCAAACTCATAAAGTTTTAGAAAAAAAGATATGTTGGAATAGTAATTTAAAATATTAGGCATATTCTTAAATTTGGGACTAGAATTAGCTTACTTATGCTCACAAGTGCCTTACATGTGTTTTGCAGTTTATGCTTTTACTAATGTTCATCACACAGTTGCATTATACTAAGGGTCTGTTTGGGAATAGCTTATTTAGCTTTTGCTGAAAGTGTCTTAAAGCTACTTGTACCTTGAAAAAATTTAGAAAAGATGGGAAAAAGTGTGGTTTTAAAAATCTGTACATAAAAGCTAAAAGTTAAAAGCTAAAGCTTAAAACTAATGCAAAACTCACCCTAATTGCAGAAGTTCTACAAAAATAAAGAATTGTAGAAAACTTCATTTGTAACCAAATTTGACAACATAGGTCTACATGACTATAGTAAAAAGAAAAAGAAAAAGAAATGGAGCACCTTAACTATAGGATGAGTTGCAATATCTCCCTTAAATGGAGTAAATAATCCCTTGAAATTGAAAATAATAGGAAATAGCCCCCAAGCATTTGAAATTACTATTAAATTTGGACATGTCAATTGTGCCTGCAAGTTATATGACTGGGGACCCTTCAAATGAGCTGAAAATATCACAAGTTGCGATGTTGCCTGTGAAATGTCCCGCGAAATTAGACTTTTACTCCTACTTCCTTTCTCTCTGCATCAGAAATAGTTCCATTGTTTTTGGAATATCATTTTATAGTTTCAATTTGATTGCTTTCACTCCTTTGGCTGCAATAATTCTGTCAAGATCTTTGTAGTTGTTCACTATAATCTCATCAAGTCTGCCAAGTGCCAACCCATAAGCTTTGCCATTGTAACTTTACCAATCTCCTTGGCTACCACTCCAAGCTTGACCTGACCCACTGTAAATCACTCATTTGCTCCTTTACTGCTGAAAGTACCAATTTGTCATTTTCGCAGCTGCTGGAATGATGGCATCCATGGCAAGACCAGAACCTTGCCAATTTATTTGAGTTGACCTCTAGATCCAAATCAATGTTGTTGATTCCTTCTCCTTTGTTGTTCAAATTTATTCATCATTGTACTGAATCATCACAAAATCCACCATGGATGGAGCATAATAGGTAAACATTTGAGGATGTAGATGGTTAGGAAGACCAGCTGCTTACTTCTTTTAGTGGTCTTTTTGACTGGTCTTGGGCATGGGGACTCACATCTAGTGACTCCCTCCATCGGTTCATTAGTTCTCTTCTCTCTTGTATTTAAGTTTTTTCTTTCCTTGCTTTTATCTTTTTCTTCCTTGTTCTTTTTGATTTCTTTGTGCTCTTTTGCATAAAGAAGCTTTATTTATATGTATTTTTCTTTTTTTTTGATAAGTAACGAAAAATTTTATTAATAAAAGAAAAAAAGCCAACCCGAGTACATTGGGAATGTACTATGGGGGCATAAATCAAAAATCAAGATTACAATGATCAAGTAAAGAAGGCAGGGAAGAACAAGAAAAATGACAAAAAACCACACTCCAATCAAGGAGAGTGTGTAAAAAAAAAGACTTAATCTCTAACATAGAGCGTTCACATCCCTCAAAGCTTCTAGCATTCCTTTCGCGCCAAATACACCATACCACGCAATGAGGCACAATTCTCCACAACTCTATATTTCTATGCCGACCAAACTTACCCTGCCAAGATTCAAACAACTCCACAACCTTCTGAGGCATAACCCAATGAATTCCAAACAAACAAAACACCAACGACCACAACTCGCAAGCAATGGGGCAATGAAGAAGAAGATGATCCACTGACTCCCCACTATTCTTACACATATAGCACCAATCGAGAACTAACACACGTCGTTTGCGAAGGTTATCTGTTGTTAAAATCTTATCTAAGGAAGCAGACCATGAAAAGAAAGCTACCCTTGGAGGAACTTTCGATTTCCAGATCATCTTCCAAGGGAAAGATGAAATGGTAGGATTGTAGAAAGTAAGATAGAATCCTCCAACCTCAAAACCTCTACTCCTTGCTGGCTTCCAACATACCCGATCCGGACCCAATCCCCGCACTGTCGAAGAGTAAACCAAATCCATAAACATATCAAAGGATTCTTGTTCCCAGTCTTGTGGAGGACGACGAAATTTAGCATCCCAATGAATCCTCCCACCAGACCAACACATAACCTCCGCTACCGAAGAATCCTTAGTTCTACTTATACTATAAAGTTCTGGAAAAGCTTCTTGGAGAGTACGATTTCCACACCACACATGCTTCCAAAACTTAACACGAGTACCATCCCCCACATCATACAGAAGTAGTTTAGAGAACCTCATCCAACCACTCCTAATATGCCGCCACAAACTAACACCATAAGCACTGGTCACCTTTTTTGTGCACCAACCTCCCCACTCATTCCCATATTTGACCTCTATAACCCTCCTCCATAGAGCCTCGGTTTCCATGCCATACCTTCATAACCATTTTCCTAACAATGCAGTATTAAAACTCCTCAAACATCGAATACCCAACCCACCAACCTGCAGCGGCTTACAAATCTGAGCCCAACTGACTAAGTGTATTTTAGGGTCACCATTACTACCACTCCACAAAAAATCTCGTTGTAACTTCTCCATACGATTGGCCACCTTCCCAGGTAAAGGCAGAAGGGAAAGGAAGTATGTAGGTAAGGAGGAAAGAGTGCTTTTAATAAGAGTTACCTTGCCCCCCTTAGATAGATACAACCTCTTCCACCCTGCTAATCTCCTTTCCATCTTCTCCAAAATAGGATTCCAAATTGATAACTCCTTAAATTTAGCACCTAACGGAAGCCCCAAATATCTCAATGGAAGAGATGATTGCCTACAACCCAACATCCCCACCAGAACATCCATATTGTTGACCACCCCTATGGGAACCAACTCAGATTTCCCCAAATTAATCCTTAAACCTGAGACCTCCTCAAATCTAGCCAGAATAGCTCTCAAACTAGCTATTTGCGTAGGATCAGCATCACAAAAAATAAGTGTGTCATCAGCAAATAAAAGATGAGACACCATCACCGATTGCCCAGCCATATTACCGACAGAGAAGCCTGAGAACTGACTATTATTGGCAGCCACTTCCAACAATCGACTCAACCCCTCCATAACAATATCAAAAAGCAACGGAGACAAGGGGTCACCTTGCCGAATCCCCCTAGAACTACCAAAAAAATTCGAAGGAGTACCATTGATCAGGATGGAGAACTTAACAGTAGAGATGCAACACATCATCCATTTTCTCCATTTCTCTGAAAACCCACAGCGCCTGAGCATATACATTAAAAAACCCCAACTCACATGGTCATATGCCTTCTCCACATCCAGCTTACACAACACTCCTGGAACACCTGACTTCAATCTACTATCAATACATTCTGAAGCAATTAAGAAAGAGTCCAAAATCTGTCTACCTTTCACAAATGCATTCTGAGAATTTGAAATAAGCTCATGAGCCACCCTTCTGAGACGATTAGCCAACACTTTAGAAATAATCTTATAAATCCCACCAACTAAGCTAATAAGCCGAAAATCCTTGATCTCCACAGCATCCACCTTTTTGGGAATAAGAGCAAGAAAAGAAACATTAAGACTCTTCTCAAACACAGCCTGAGTATGAAAATTTTGAAAAACTGCCATAATTTCAGCCTTAAGAATACACCAACAAGACTGAAAAAAAGCCATAGAAAAGCCATCCGGGCCTAGAGCCTTATCACCCTTAAAATCACTAATCACCCCAAACACCTCTTCCTCATCAAAAGACCTATCTAGCCAAAGAGCATCTTCCTCCGAGATACAAGAGAACTCCACATCATCTAACACAGGTCTATGAGCCACAGTTTCAGCATATAGCTGCCTATAAAAATGAGAAATACAACCTGCTATAGCCTCTGAATCTGAAGACAATTCTCCATCCACCATAAGCCTATCAATAGAATTAGATCTTCTGTGAGAGTTAGCTATACGATGAAAGAAACTGGTATTCCTATCCCCTTCTCTAATACAAAGGACTCTAGACTTCTGCCTCCAACAAATTTCCTCCATCAAAGTAACTTTTTCTAATTCACCTCGAACTCTCTCCAACTCTAGCCTTTCCTCCTCAATTAAATCTCGACTCTCCCCAATCATCTCTAGATCAGTAAGCTTTTGCCATAATTTTCTCACCCTGTCCTCAACATTTCCAAAAACCTCCACATTCCATTTCTTCAAATCAAATTTCAAGAGCTTCAATTTATTGGCCAAAACAAAACTTGGAGCTCCTAAGACATTATAAGATTCCCACCAAGATCTCACCCTCTCCACGAAACCCTCATCTTTAAGCCACATATTCTCAAAACGAAACGGCCTCCTACCTCTCTGAAAGGAACCTCCCTCAAGAACAATCGGGAAGTGATCAGATAACAGCCTAGGCAAGCGTTGTTGAGCAACAGATGGAAACTTAGCATCCCAATCTGCAGAAAACAAAAATCTATCCAGCCTAGCCTTGGAAGCAACTTCACGAGAATTTGACCAAGTGAAAGAACCCCCTTGAAGCGGAATATCAATGAGGCCTTGCTCAGAAATAAAATTGGAAAATTCCCTCATAGCAGCAGTAAAAGAGGCTGATCCAGAACGCTCTGAGGGAAACCTTACCACATTAAAATCCCCACCCACACACCATGGAACATTCCACCAACTGTTCAAACCAAATAATTCTTCCCATAAGAACCTTCTGTCTCTCACAAAATGAGGACCATAAATGCCAGTAAACGCCCAAACAAAGGAATCTGACACACTTGTAAACCGACAAGAAACCGAAAAACGCCCCACAGCTTCCTCCACCTTATTCACAACCCGTGTATCCCACATTAGTAACACCCCTCCAGAAGCTCCACAAGAGCCTAGATAAGACCAATCAACATGTTGACCCCTCCATAAACTGCGAATCACAGCTCTAGTTATCAACTCCATTTTTGTTTCTTGAAAACAAATAACATCTGGCTTCCATCTTTTGACCAAATTACGAACCTGAAGCCTTTTATCCCTATCATTCAGCCCTCTAACATTCCAAGAAATAATCTTCAAATTCATTGATAAACCACCATAGCCCGCTCCTTACTTACATTCCTAGGTTTCGTGGAACCAACCTCAACATTCAAAGAGGTCAATAAATTTTTCAACTCCCGCTGACCTTTCTGCCCCGACTTGCTGTGCTTCAACTGATCATCTACTGCCTTAAGCTTTTTATTCTTTTTCTGGCCTCTATAGCTAGCAGCAATCCCGTAATCTGCTCCTCGAAACCTTCCAAGGAAGTGCCCACAGATTTCCTAAATGCCTTAATCCGATTTGTAACCAATAATGATAAATTATTACCATCAACCGACTCCTTACACCCATCCCCCAGCTCAGAACTACACTCCAGCTCCAAAGGAACTTCTGTGGCCAAAGGTACCACAACTAAAGGCTTGCCACTACACTCCCATTTCATTGACCTCTCATCAAAATCCCACATCTCCTCCTCTGCCTCATTAACAGTAGTCAAAGAATCAACTAACCCCTCATAGTCCTTTGCCCAGCTAACTATCTGACCGTTATTGATGAAGGAATCAGAACCTATGACAGTCTCTATATCAGTGATTGAGCAATCCGACACACTCTCTGGAGACCGATATAGAGATAGCGGAATCACTATTTGTCGACCATCCCGCAATTGTAACATCCACTCTTTAGAATTACCCCATGATTTATCCAAATCACTGACCAATTCCCTAATAGTGGGAGAAGAATTAAAAACCACCTTACCATCAGAAGCCCCCTGCTCCATCGCACCTACCTCCGGACCCAAGATTACATCCTCCACAACCTTCGTCACCACTGGAAATGGCAACTTCTCCTCCAGTTTTTCTATCAGATCCCCTGAAGCCACCCCCGTCGTCTCCATCGGCTCCAAAAAGGGACATATCGGAGCTAAGGGTGCTGAGCCTACCTCACATGCAGCTTGGACCACCTCCGCTGTCGATATCGGCAAGGTGGGGGGCTGGGTATGACAGCTCGGGCTCACCGGAATGCTAGACCCACCCCCACCGGGAAGTTCCGGTGCCGGTATGGAAGTACACGAGCCCACGGAGACCATCGGAGCCATCGCCGTCATTGTTGATGGTAAAGCATCAAGCACCGAGCTCCCGACAAACTCCACATCACTCGCACCGTTTGAGCTCGTGCCTGAAGAACTTAACTCTAACTTACCAGCCTCAGCAAATGGGCCCGTGAAACCTGGGCTGGGATTATCTTGGGCATGTTTGGAACAAGCCCCTGCCTCAAAGATAAAATGGCTATTCAATAGTGGGCCTGAACCACTCAGAACATTACCCACCCAAGGAGCATGGGCTTGAGAAGGCCCATTGTCCATAGCCTTCATAGCAACCTGGGCAGAAAAATCCTCACGTGCCACCCACTTGATAGCTTGCTTATCACCCCTATAACGTTGCCAAGACACCCGCCTCTTACCAAATTCATTTACTTCCACAGTCAAACCTTTCCTTAACCATCTAAACCTCCTAGATTGACGCTCCCTACCAGAATCAACTTTCAAATTCAAATGGTTCAACCGGAAATTATTTTGTTCCGGGATTCTCTCCTTTAACTTTGCAACTCCATTAATACCACGGTGACTCCCCTCCACACCACCCACGGCAATCGGTAAAGCATTATCAACCGGAACATCAAAATCCACCACCTGAATCTCTCGGAGGCGGCGGTGGTGTGTTCTCCACTATTATAATCTTCTCTTTCTCTCTAATGGAGGGCTGGTGTGACTGCTTCCCTACTTGCGCAGACCCTTTGACCGTTTCAACAAATGACCGAGCAGAGTGAATCTCTGAAACCAACTTAGAGTTGTACGGTACAGCTTTTGAACCACCCAACGCATATAGAGAAGGTTCCAACATTCTCCTTAATTCAATCCCAAAGGCTCTCCAACCTTGATGTGCCTTACCTGCAGGAATAATGATCGATCTTCTCATCCTGCCAACTTTTAACTCTGTTACTAAAATATATTGCCCAAACGAATTCGATCCCCGTTGCACTGTGTATGCGGTGTCACCTTCCCTGAGTGTGAAGAAATGCTTTGGCTTAACCCCGATCACCATGTGTTCCAAGCTCTGCATTAACCAACGTGCCGCATTCCTACCCATAAAAACTGACTGCATGACATACTTCCCCCGTTCAAAGATCTTAAGGGAGAAAAAATTTCCCCCTTCCTCAACCACCAATTGAAACAACTTCGATTCAATAAAAAAACTACGAAAACCACCCATAACTATCCAAAACAGAAGAAAAAACAAACTGGGAACAATATTTCTGGCTAATTTGAGGTAGCCGGGCCTCTCCTCAAACCCAAAATCTTTGGAAGTTCATCATCATTAACAAAAGAGTGACAATGAAGCAACCCTAGTGCAAGGGATGTGTACATGAGGCAGAGCTACAAACAGTAAAAAAGTCAAGAAAAATAAGAAATAAAAAGTACTACAAACCTTTATATGTATTTTTCTTACCTATCAAAAAAGATAAAATCATTGTTGACCGACTTCCCCTGTTCTTTTTGGTGATCCCCCTCTAGAATTAGATTGCCCAACTTTCTTTCCTTGGGATTTATTCTGTTTGTTGGAAGGAACCCTGTCTTTGGGATCTACACTTTGTTGTTGATAGTGTTGAGAGTTGAGCGGAGAGAGGAGGGACACAGCCTTGAAATTAATTTGCAATGACTAAATTGTAATTTTTTGATAACTTTGTAATCAGTGGTGGGCTATAGAAGTGTCTTGCACGTCTTAAGAAAACTTAGAGATAATGGGAAGGACTTATTTATCATTTGCTTGATTTTAAAAGAGGGGGGGAGGGGTGTGGTTTTTGGTTAATCACTCAGTTTGAAAGTTTAAGGGAACATTGCAACTTTCATGGTTTGGGTGGAAAATTGTAGTTTACCCAAAGAATTGTTGACTTAAAAACAACATTCCTTGGAATAGAAAACAGTAAAAAGTTACCTAATTATGGCAAGTAAAAACGTATATATTGTACCATCACTTTTCCTGCCAACTTTTAGAATTCTCAGATCCTGTTGAAGTAATGTTTGGTTGTTCAATATCCATAACAAATGGTTTTGTTTTATCAAAGCTCACCTGGTGCTGTGTAACTTCCCAATAGAAAAATTTACTTATATGTTCATTTATTTATTGGGGGATGGAATGATGGGATGAAGGCCTAAAGTAGTTTTAAGTAGATTTGCTACCTTTTTACTTTATCCTCCATATCCTCCACACTTTTAGCAGGGTGTTCTTTGCTTATGAGGGGAAGTGAATTGTCTCTTTTGCAGGTACTGGGTGCAGCATCTATGGCCACCAAAACTGGGAAGCATCCAGGTCAGCTCAAAGACGATGTTACATCACCTGGTGGGACTACTATTGCTGGTATTCACGAGTTGGAAAAAGGCGGATTCCGTGGAACTTTGATGAATGCGGTTATTGCTGCAGCTAATCGCAGTCGAGAACTTTCCCAAAACTAGTCATATCATCTTCTTTTCCAATTCTGGTAATGTTGTTATGCAATGGAGTCTGCAATTTATTTCAACTGAATTATTTTTTAGAATATTTGAATAGGTTAGCTCATGGCCTCTCCTTTTGTAGTTAATGGATGTATGCATTTTTTGGCTTGCTAGTTATCACACTCAGTTTTAGTACCTATGAAAGGGGGAATTATTTATTTTGTATAATAAGAAACCATTATACTAATTCACAATAGAAAATCTTACTTTTTGCATGACTAAAAAACAAAAAAGAAAAATGGAAAATGGCCTACTGTTGGATGGAACCAGTTCCGTTCCTTTTCTCCTTTCTAGTTTCTACTTTCTTTAAGAAGCTGCTTCAAACAACTGGGTGCTTGGTAGTAAAAATGAGAGAATGATCTTGGTATTTAAAATGAGAGAATGAAACGTTAGAAAATTGAAAAGAACTAAAGAAGTGGTGCAATACAGTTTAAGGAGCAATTGGATCACCAAGATCCTTAACCTGGGCTCAAATAAAATTCTGGCAAAAAATGGACAATACGAATGGAGACACTATTGGGCTAGCGAGCTTATCTAATTTTATTAGGGTATTTTTGTTTTGTCTAAAACCAATTTGTTTGTATGAGGATTCTTTTCTTAACAAGGATCACTATTCTAGATCAGGTACCCAAGCCATCTTGGGAATTTTGACATTCTGTTTAACGAGAGTCCTCTACTTTTTTTTTCTTTCTTCAACTTGACAAAAGAAAAACCTTAGGAAAGTATAAAAATGCTGAATCATAAGCAACGTTCTTAATAAAAATGCTGCATCTGTGTCAATAGTATCAAGCAATGCCAAGCTTGATATGTCATTAAAGTTTATTGTACGTATTCCCCGTGTAGAAGCCACCTCTTTTTAACAATTAATTGTAGTGTAGAAGCCACCTCTTTTTAGCAATTTTGTAGTATTACAAAATCTAGTCCTGACCATAACGAAGAAAACTTTTAATGGAAAACGAGTCTGAAATGTTGAATATTGTAGTCCAAAATCCTGGAGATTCATCTTCTGGTAGTACTGGTGAGTGGTTGAATTCCATAATGAACGATGGCTGCAACTCTGTAATCAACCAATGGGCAAGACCCAAGATACAGAAGGTCCCAGAAATGCTTCGTGAGATTAAATCAAACGAGAAATGCTATGATCCCTTGGTGGTTTCCATTGGTCCTTACCATCATGGCTCACCTGGGCTCCAGCTGGTAGAGAAGCACAAAATTCCAATGACACGGCAGTATATCATGGAGAGTGGAAAAGGTATTGACGTTGTATACAGCAAGGTAGTTGAGGTGGCTGGCAATGCAAGAAAATGCTATGCTGAGGGATCAACACAAGAGTTTGACGATGAGGCATTTGCTCGAATGATGTTTCTTGATGGCTGCTTCATTCTGCAATTCATGTACTGCATTGCAAAAAACAAGCGTGGAGATATGGGGATTAAGAGTCACACTATTGCATTTGTGTATCGGGACATGTTCTTGCTAGAGAACCAACTCCCTTTTCTAGTCCTCAAGGCATTGATGAGCTTGAGGTTCAAAGAAGATGAAGAGAAGGATATCATCAACAGTTTCATCAAGCATAGTCGGGCACTTCCTCCTCTAGTGACTTCGTGGCAGAAAAAGCTTAGTGGGGTTATTCCTATAAACATTTGGGGACGAAAAGCGCCTCAACTAGAGCAACCAAAGGATGAAGATTATCCTGTTCATCTTCTTGAACTTGTTCGTGCAAAGCTCATCGAAGTTCCGAATACACAAGAAAGTAGACCTCAATTAAGCAGTGATTGGTACTCCTATCGTTCGGCCAAGGAGCTTAGAGCAGTAGGAGTACACTTCAAGCCTGGTAAGACTCATCTCTATACAGATGTCAAGTTTAAATCATCCTTCCTCAGTGGAAAACTCACACTTCCTCCAATCACGGTAGATGACTCTACCAAGTCTATGCTACTAAACTTAGTAGCATATGAAACATGCCCTGATGCCCCTGATGATTTTGGGGTCACTTCTTATATTTGCTTCATGGATTCACTCATTGATCACGCGGAAGATGTTTTGGTGCTGCGATCCAAGGGCATACTACTAAATTTTCTTGGCAGCGATCAAGAGGTGGCAGAACTCTTCAATGCAATAGCCAAGGATTTGGTGCCCAATCCTTATGCTTATGCTGATGTTAAGGGGTGCATTGAAAGACATTATAGGAACAAACTCAAGATATGGATGGCGGAGTCGTTACATACGCATTTTAGTAGCCCTTGGACCATTCTCGCATTCATTGCAGCAAGTTTTGCCATTCTCCTTAGTGTTATGCAGACTTACTACGCAGCAAACCCACCCAAAAGTTGAGAGAGGCAATCATGGTATATTACTTTCCATGTACCACTGGGGGAATGTCTCGGTTAGTGATTTCTTTGTATGTATTTGCCCATTTTTCTTAGCAAGGTCAACACAATTGTCATTAACAATAAGTAGATTAATCGCGTAAGTCTTGCCATGTGAACACGAATAAACAGAACATGGCTTGGGCATCTGAGTTTGAAATTATGTGTTTATTTGTCAGCAACATATGTAATGCCAAAATAGCCCTTTAGTGTGGCGAAATAAGGAAGATAACTTATCATTGGGAGAGATTTCTGTGGTGTATAGTTTATTAATAACGATTTGGTGAATATGTGATGTTCCCAAAAAAAAAAACATTTTTCAATACTAAGCATGCACATGATAATATTTATTAATTCCAAGAAAAGTTGGTGAAAATTGATTAATTAAACAATGAATTGATTGATTTGAGTCCCACATTGCCCACCTAAAGACTCATCTTTGATTCCTAGCATTCAATATAAATACTCTCTGTAGCATCAAATCAAGGCACACTGAATTTCAAATACAAAGTCTCTTATCTTTGTCCCTATTCTCTAGATTTAGAAGTCGGAAGGTTCATTAGGTGTTTTGGTCCTCCTGGTCTCAACTCACTAGAAGGGGTAGCTCAATCCTTTTGGTTTCAAGCTATCAACTTCCTATAAATGAATCTCCCCTCCAAAGAAGCTTTATTTCTTTTTTGGAGTGCTAGTGCATGCAGATAAGGTTTCTAAAAATTTCTTTTTTTCTTTTTAATTATGCCATAGTTCATTTTCAAGTTTTTCACGTTCTTGATTTTTAGCATGTTAGATTTAGGTTGTTCTTTTTATTATTATTATTATTATTATTATTATTATTATGTGCATGTTTTAGGATTTCAATTCAATAACATGTTCACGTGCTCTTAGATTAGGATTTAATATCAGATCACACATATATTTACCATGTCTTTCAATTTCATTCTTTTCAATTCATGATTGCATTTCGAGATTAGGGTTTTCACCATGCTTATCAATGTTTGTTTCAGTATGAAATATTTAATCTAAGTTCTTGGATGCTATTATTGTTTGAATGATGTGCTTTATTGTCCACCAAAGTCTAGGGGCAAGTTTGGTAGACTGTAATAGACACTGTAATATAACAGATATTTCTATGGCATAACTATTTGGTTGTTTGGTTATGTTTTTATTACAATAAATAATTATTTCTTATGAATAGCTATTCTTCAAAATGAGGAATAACTATTCCTTATCAAATGTACTGAATATCTATTCCTTCACCTTATGTAATAACTTTTTTAAAAATTTCCTAAAAAGCTATTAGTTTCCACATCTCAAAAGGAAAGAAAATAAATTTCCCTTATTGTTAATTATTAACTCTATTTTGAACACCCTAAAATAAATGTATTTTAGGAAATTTGACTTAAGATGATTTGATTACACATTCTTTCTATACTCTACTAAATTGTAGACGCATATTTAGGATTCTATTCCTAAATGGTCACCAAACTAATGAATAGTAATACTTATTACATTCCAACTTAATGTATTCTTTGTAATACTTATTCCTATTCCTATTCCCATGTAATAATAATTACAATGTACCAAATGTGCTCTAGAAGATGAGTGCCTAAGACCTTCCAATCTTGTAACCAAACATCACAACTTAGATTAAGGGTTAGTAGATTATGTTTTTCCTTTTAATTTTTAATTTCTAAATTGTAACTAGGAATCAAAGCCATGTACTCTTCTTAGATTGTATCTAGGACCAAAACCATTTAGTGTGTGTTTGACTCCAAATTAAAAAGTCAGCTTATTTTACTATTCAGTTTTTTTTTGCTACTATTCATAGGCCCCACTGCACTTTTTATTACTATTCATGGGGGTCCACTGTATTATTTCAGTTAACTTTTACCTTTATGTACAATACTTTCAGCAAAAAAATTTTAACTTCATCAAAATAAGCAAATCTTAAACAGACCCTTAATTTCTTGTTATTTTCAAGAGATCTACAATTTTGATTTTAAGTCATCAATTAGATATGTATTTTTCAATTTTGTTTTTATTTTTTTAATTTTTCAAATTAAATAAGAGGCAATTCCTTTGTAAAATCTTTAACCTATGAGGGATGATAATATCACTAGAATCTCCACTGTCTCTTGAGAGGTACCAAAATAACTCCATCCATTCATTTGGGTTTGGGCTAAACATTTGAAAGGGTTGAGCCGGGGCGTGGTCTCTCATAGAAAGGGAGGAAGATATGAGGTTGTAGTATTTTGTTGTGGCTCTTGGCTAGTGTTTGCTGGGAAATACACATGTTTAGAACAAAACGAGGAATAACAACCTAGAAAAATGAAATCCAAGAAAAAAGAAGAAGATAAAAATGAAACCACAAAAGCATAAAATTGATGTACTTAAATATTAAAATCCTTAAAGCACTAGCATCAGGCATGTTGAATGCTAAATTTTTAGCAATTAGCACACAAAACACTAAAAAAACTCCCACATCAAACTGTAGGAGGCAAAAATTTTAAGCCAATCATAAAATGCCACATCAAAATTTAGTAGCAAATTCTAAATTAATGTCATTAAATTAGGTGATGACATGTGTCATCCAAATTGACATCACATTGGCATATTAAAATTTGCCACGTGTCATTTGGCTTACAAGATAAAGATAAATTTCCTATTCAAAATTTATGGATAATTATCTTTATTAAAATAAATAAACAAATAAAATGAAGATCAATTTTCTATTCAAAATTGATAGATAATTATCTTTATTAAAATGAATTAAATAGATATAATTATTTATCTTTGTTGATTATTATCTTTATCAAAATATGATCTTTATCAAAATAAATAAATAGAGATAATTATCTCCAAGAAGAATTTGGGCCAATCAAAAGTCTACTACATACTTTCAAGTATATCAATTCGAAGTGGAGCTTATCCTCTAAAATCACTATAAATAGAGGACACCCCCTCTCATTTTTAGGAGGAAGTTTTCAAGGGGTCCAAGCTTTGGAGAAATTCTGTCTCAAGAATCTTTGAAGAACTTGAAGAACATTCAAAGGGCTTGAAGAACAACAAATCTCTAATAAGCTCAAGGCTAGAGATTGTTTGAGAAGACCGTTCAATCCATCTTCTAATCAAAATCAAGAAGATCTCTTGTACGAGTTCTTTGAAGTTCTATTGGAATTAAGCTAAAGAGCCTTCATAAACCTCAACAAACCCAAATCTTTGAAGCTCAACGGATTAAGCCTATAAAGCCCCGAGGAATTTCAACTTAAGAGCCTTCATGTTCGAAGATTGAAGAACAACAAATCTCTAATAAGCTCAAAACTAGAGATTTGTTGTGAAGATCGTTCAATCCATCTTCCAACCAAAGTCAAGAAGAGTCCTTATTCGAGTCAAGTTCAAAGAAGATAGAATCAGAGGGTATTCTTTTGTAAAAGAATTGAAATAGAGATTGTACTTATTATACATCAATACAAATTTATATTTGCAAACCATATTTCTCTTCAATTGTTTTATTTTCTGCAATTGGGAAATTTTGTGTTTACACAAATGTTCTAAATTCTAAAAAATTTAGCATTAATAAATAGTAAAATTCTAATTATAGAACTGTATAGACAAAAATGGTAAACTTTTTAATTTTAATTTTCTCTCTCCTCTTTCGCCCATTTGCTTATCTCTTTCAACCTCTCCTCTCTTCCTCTCTCTAGATTATGCCAGCTTCCAATCTCACCAAGTTGTAGACCAAACTGTACTGCCAATCTCGCCACTGCGCATGTTGCTAATCTCGCTCTTAGATTCCGTTGCTGATCTCGCTAGCCATTGATCTCGTCTAGCCAATGTTGATCTCACCTAGCCTCTTCTCCCCAAGCCACCGCCAATCTCTTCAGATCTCTCTCTTTGTCTCTCTCCTTAAGGCCCTTAGAGCATTAGCATCCAGTTTTTAAAAAATATCCAATTTTACCATCTTAAAAGCTACTTTATTTATTATACCATATCACTTTACAACACATTCAAGATTCCAACTTTTTATTTTCCTATATAACACAATAAAATAATATATTTACACATTAAAATAAGATACAACACATTAAAAGAGAGATTTAGAAGAGAGAGAGAGTGAATTTTTTTTTTTTTTTTTTTTTTTTTTTTTTTTTTTGTGTTTACAATCTTTCTACAGTAGTGTCTAAATTTAAGAAGGTACTGTAACAAGATTGTAAAAAAATTTAAGAACTCAAGCCCAGATAAAGCTTGCATTTTGGTGTTTTGATTGTAAAATACATTTTTTTTTTGGGGTTTACACACCTAGGTACTGATGCTCCTAGTAGTTAGCACTTCTAGTTTTACAACAACCTAAGCCACCCATAATTGATCAAGAAATAAAATGAAATTGGCGGTCAAAGTAACAACTAGTTTTAGTCAAATAGTAAATGTCTTGTGCGGCCGAAATATTATCGTGTGTACTGGTCACCAAGCCAGCATACTAAAAGCATTCTCCTTCAGAATTCTAAAAATTTTAGCATTTAACACTTCAAAAACGTACTTTATTTATTATACCACCCCACTTTAAAATATATCAAACATCAAAACTTCTATATTATTTACCATTTCATTTAAATAATATATACTATTCATTAAAATAATAATAAAACAACTACACACAAAGCTATAGCAACCAGCCAACCACCTCCTCCACCACCCCTACCATTGCTCCACTTGCCATAACCATAGTTACAACAACTGCCACTGTCACCACCACCCACAACCATGACCACCAACCACTAAAATCATAACCAAATCACAAACCTAAACCCACAACCTCATCACCATTCACTACCAACAACCGGAAAAAGAAAAAGAAAAACAACCCTCCAAAATCACAACCAAATCACAAACCCACAACCTCATCACCACCAACAATTGGAAAAGGAAAAAGAAAAACAACCACCGAGAGAGACCCACGCAATCAGAGACCCATGCCAAACTCTTAGCCGATGACCCACGCCGATCTACCCTTAACGTTGATGCCTACACCAGTCAGAGACCCACAAACTCAAACCCACAAAATCAAATCACCTCGTGGCC
This sequence comes from Castanopsis chinensis, assembly GCA_032878915.1. Taxonomy (NCBI): domain Eukaryota; kingdom Viridiplantae; phylum Streptophyta; class Magnoliopsida; order Fagales; family Fagaceae; genus Castanopsis; species Castanopsis chinensis. Next base: position 12,843,115 of record JAVQMG010000109.1, read on the forward strand.
AAGCTCTACCTCCATATTGGAGGCAACACTCCAAAAGTGAAGAGCATTTATTGTCTAGTGGTGTTTGGGCTTTGAAGTTCTGATCAACAAACTTTGGAGGGGAGGAGCTCAAATTGTGAAATTGAGAGAAACAGAAGCTACGAGGAAGAGAGAAGTAGAAATTGAGAGAGGAGAGAGAAGAAAGAAGAGAAAAAAAAAATGAAAAAGAAAAAGGAAAAGAAAGGGAATAAAATATAATTTTCTGTTTAAGATTTATGCTACAGTGAGCTTGTATTAATACAAGCTCATTGATACAAGCTCACTGTAGCAGTATGTTAAAAATTTTGCCATTTGAAATCTTTGATGGAGTGGCATTTTTTTTTTTTTGGGTGTTTTGATGGTAATATTTAGCATATACCCCATAAAAACGTAGCTATAGATTAGGTCTAAAGCCTCGTTTGCAAGTGCCTTAAGTTGCGTTTTTCAATATGGTCTATAGCCGCGTTTTCAAAAACGCAGCTATATATCCAACAAAAAATAATTTTTTAAAAGGATGGCCGCTTAGACCCAACCTATGGCCGCGTTTCCCATAAAAAAGCGGCCATAGATCCTGCCAAAAAAATATTTTTTTACAAGGACGGCATGTACAGCGCACAATTTTTTTTTTAATAATGGAGGGTCTATAGCCGCGTTTTAAGAAACACGGCCATAGGTCCAGCCAAAAAATAATTTTTAAAAGGGTGGCCGCGTTTCCCAGGAAAACGAGGCTTTAGACCCGACCTATGGCCATGCTTCTCCTAAAAACGCGGCCATAGATCCAGCTAAAAAATATTTTTTTTAAGTGAACGGCATGTACAGCGCACAATTTTTTTTTTAATAATGGAGGGTCTATAGTCGCGTTTTGGGAAACGCGGCAATAGGTCCAGCCAAAATATAATTTTTAAAAGGATGGCCGCGTTTCCCAGGAAAATGAGGCTTTAGACCCGACCTATGGCCGTGTTTCTCATAAAAACGCGGCCATAGATCCAGCTAAAAAATATTTTTTTTACGTGGACGGCATGCACAGCGCACAATTTTTTTTTTTAATAATGGAGGGTCTATAGTCGCGTTTTGGGAAACGCGGCAATAGGTCCAGCCAAAAAATAATTTTTAAAAGGATGGCCGCGTTTCCCAGGAAAATGAGGCTTTAGACCCGACCTATGGCCGTGTTTCTCATAAAAACGCGGCCATAGATCCAGCTAAAAAATATTTTTTTTTACGTGGATGGCATGTACAGCCCACAATTTTTTTTAAATAATGGAGGGTCTATAGCCGCGTTTTGAGAAACGCGGCCATAGGTTCAGCCAAAAAATAATTTTTAAAAGGATGGCTGCGTTTCCCAGGAAAACGAGGCTTTAGACCCGACCTATGGCCGCGTTTCTCATAGAAACGCGACCATAGATCCAGCTAAAAAATATTTTTTTTTACGTGGACAGCATGTATAGCCCACAATTTTTTTTTTAATAATGGAGGGTCTATAGCCGCGTTTTGAGAAACGCGGCCATAGGTCCAGCCAAATAATAAAAAAAATCCCACTTTCCCACCTACCCCTTCGGTTTTCTTTTCTTTCTTTGGTCTTTCTCTTTGTGCTTTTCCTGAGTCATTCTTTCCTGGGTTGATTTCTTTCTTCTCTGCAAATGACGCTCAACTCTTCTTTCGGTCTGTCTTTTTTTTATTTTTATTTTTTATTTTTTTTTCTTTCTTCCTTCTTCACTCCAGCAAAACCTTTTTTTTTTCTTTGTTTCTTTGCTGCTGCTACTTTTTTTCTTTTTTTTCTTCTTTTTTTTTTTTCTTTCAACACAACACACACTCCACACCACCATTTTTCAGGCAAGGGTCAAGGGAAAACTTCATAAGAAAAGCTCACTCATCTCTACTATTTGAGGTAAAAATTTTCAAATCCTTTTATGGGTATTATACTTTTGCTAGAGGTTATTTTTGCTATTGTGTTGTGATATTGTGCCTATGTTTAAATGGGTTTGTGTTCTTGAGCTTGTTCTTGTGTTTCTGAACTTGTGCTTTTGTGTTCCTTGAATGGATTTACTATTAAATTTGGGTTGGTTTTGTTGAATGAGATGAAATTCATGGGTTTGTATTGTTATATTTTGGAGCATGTTGTATTTTTATTGTCAATATGTTGTGTTTGATTTTGAATTTTTTGGGTGTGTTTGTATTGTGAGTATGTTGTGTTTGATTTTGAATTTTCTGGGTTTGTGTTTAAGGGTTGTGTTTAATTTTGAATTTTTGGGGGAAAAAAAAATCGAGAATTTTTTTTTTGATTTAAAAAAAAAACCAAGAATTTTGTTTTTGATTTAAAAAAAAAAACCCATAATTTTTTTTTTGTTTTTTAAAAAACTTATAGCCGTGGTTATAAACACAGCTCAAAATGGGTCTGTAGCCGCGTTTTTAAAAAACGCGGCTATAGACCCAAAGCCTATAGCCGTGGTTAAAAACGTGGCTTTAGGCCTGATCTTTAGCCGCGGTTATAAAAACGCGGCTACAGACCCGCAGGGGCTCTTGCTGCACAGCATAGGCCTGGTTTATAAACGCGGCTATAGACCCTTTTTTTGTAGTGTTAATGGGATTGCTCTAAGCCCCGGGAAACATATTTTGGCTTAAATGCCTGCATGTTTCGGAATGTTTAGGCTTTGTCGGCATATATACTAGATTAGAATATATAAATCATTTCAGAAAAGAAAACTTTACCATGTTGACTAAAACAAAGAATCTGACTGAAAACTCGCTGGAGGTTATGCAGATTGCAGCAGCCCAAGAGAAGAAAGAGAAATGGAATGACAAAGAAGTTCAAGGGGAAAAAGAATTCATACAGAAAGGAAGAAATAAGATGAAGAAGGAGGACTAGAGAATCTTGAGAGAGATCAAAGAAGCAGCAAATGGCCGAAGAGTGCAAAAATCAAGACAGTAAAAGGGTAAGGGGTGTTATTCTCTATTTGTGGAAAGGATTACATGTTAATATGTTATTGAAAAAGTCTAGAGCACAATAATTTTCACAAGTTTTTGCCACAATTGTAATTTGGTAGAGTGTGATTGGTAAAGGAAAAATAGTGGATTCACGTGTAAGTATAGATAACCACTTATAACCTGCCGTCAAAGTTGTGGCAAAAAAATTGTGGAATAATTTGTAATTTTAGAATTAGGATTTATCTTTGGTAGGTAAGAGTGGGAAAAATAAAAAAAATTGAGAATCACGTTACTAACATCAATAAATAAATGATTTGTTTATGAATTGTTCTCGAGCAAAACCATTGGACTAAATTTTTTTAAAATTATATTATATCATTTGGCCTATTTTAGTTTCTGTTTGAAATTTCTTATTTTCGTAGATTATTTGAATAGTATTTATCAAAATATATAGTTTTTTTTTGTAATTTTTTTATTAATATGTTATAAAAAGCTAAAAGCTATTTTATTTTATTTTATTAAAAAACTATAAGTTAGATTATTTAAAAAAAAAAAAAAACTGGGACAAAAAATACAAAGTAAAACTTTTTTTTTAAAAAAATCATGGTGCTGGGTTTGGGCTCACTTTCTTTTAGTAACATCTGATTGGGCCTCTTTATGCTTATCCAGGCCCAACCCTCTTTAATCTGAATTAAATTCCTCAAGTTTTATTGGTTTGCTTACTTGGGTCCATTACTTAGGCCCTTGTGGACGTTCAGCATGGGGCATGCCTAGACCTGCAAGCCCATTTTGCTTTAATAGCTCTCGTGTATTTGTCTTCGTTAATCTGAATTATGGCTTGGGTTATGGCTTGCCCGTGGGCCTGTTTAGCTTGGGCTCACCTTTGGTTTGGGTTTGGGACAGCCCCCGATTCCCAAAAAAGCAACCCAGAACACTCTTTTATTGTTTAAACTTTGAAGCACGAATGAAAACATAACAGTAACACAGTACACAGTTGTTATAGTACAATGGCAACATAACACAGTACACAGTTATGTTGTAGGCTTGACGCAAAAGAATAATTGAATAAGCAACAGTTTTATTGCGACAGTATATACCAAACTTGCTGGGTAAATAAAGTCCCTTCTATGTGTATCAAAAGTGTAATTAGATCTTAATTTTGTTTGAAGCAATTCATCATCATGTAAAATGCTTTCTCCCTTCCTTAGGAAACGTTGGTGCGTACTATTAAAGGTTTTATCATAGGAAAACTTTCACAAAATTTGCGGTACATTATATACCAATCTTGCTGCATAAAGATGAATGTATAACTTATAAGCCACAATTTATAGGAAAAGTGTGTACAGTTTGAAACTTGTACAACACATACCACTCTTGCTTTAGTAAAACTAAAAATATAGTTTTGTACGTGCTAGCTTCACATCAAACCTATATCATATAACAAGTTACGACTTCACAAAAGTGTGTACATTTGATTCTTTGATATATGAATAAAGTTCAAATTAAATACTCGTGTAGGCTCTTTTTTTTTTTTTTTGGATGGAATAGTGTGGGCTCTTCTATAGTTCTATTTGGGCACTTCTAATGCCCTCATATTGGAGAGAGGACCCCATAATTTTTATTAAATAGTATAATATCATATGTATTTAATAATCTTAAATAAATTGTTTCTGGTACTCATTTTTCTCAGGAAAGTAATCCATATCTAGCTAAAAAGGAAGAAATATAAAATATGTAATATGTATACGGATACTTTTTTTCCCCCTTTTCCTTTTGATAAATTTCTTTCTCTAGCTTGAAAATTATTTTTGTCGCTTATTAATGAAATACAGATTGTGTTTAAACCTCCGAAGTTATCAATAAGCATAAAGTTAATGTGTATTCGTAAGTGATTTTTGCAAACCCATTTGATTTAGCAGAGAAATGTGGTAGGTATGCATTTCGCTCAAAGATTGGTCTCATATGATATAATGATCACCAATAACAATTTACTTACACAAATGTCAAATAAAGTTAAAAAGATGCGTCATAAATTTTGGAGCATTTTCAATAAATTAGTCTCAAGTATAGTTAAAAGCAAGACTAGTATATTAATTAAAACTTTTTTCACCAAAAAATAATAATAATTAAAAATTCCATGCTCAGTACATGTTAAAGAAAACACAAAAGCTATATCATAAATAATTGATCTTTCAACCTGAATCAAATCAATTAATTGTAGATTAAAGCTTGAGAACACAAACAAATTTTTTTTATTCAAAATGATTCATCATGTGAGTTCAATCTATGATCATGTAGCAATATTTTAATTTCTCACATGCTTGTCACAATTTTATAGATTATTCTTCAAAATTGACGGGGTCATTAGATTTTGTATGTGATAATAATGATTATTTTTGGAAAGATTATCAATTAAATCATACAAAATATATATGTTTCCCTTTTTCTTCCAAAAATAAAAATAAAAAAACAAAAACGTTTTCCATTTAGGAAATTTCTGGTATATTTGATCAAATTCATATATATAGTTGCTTTAAAAATTATCAATATTTTCTTCTGAAAAAGGTATCAATATATAGTCACTATTTATTACTATAAATAGTATATGACTATACTAAACTACTACTCATTTATGATAACAGTATTGTTTGTTATCGATTCCCTCCAAAACTCTGCTATATATACTCTAAGCAGAGCCTAGACTGTAATTAAGAGAGAAACAATACAACTCAGTTTTCTCATTATCTCTACGAACTCTCTCTCTCTCTCTCTCTCTCTCTCTCATAGTTCTTCACAATAAACATACAGAATTGAATCGCCTTATTGGGTGCAAAATTGCTTTGGCCAGAATGGAGCATGTTATTGCCATGGAGTTCGATTCGAGGGAGGGTATCAGAAGAGAAGCCGGTGAAACATGCAGCGGCGCCACTGAGGAGGTCCAAACACAGAACATTGCAATCGAAACTACCAAGCTGGAAGAAAGGTTCAAAACAGTGATGGAGGCTAGAAAAAATGCAGTCAGTCAATCTCGAACACCAAAGATACAGAAGGTTATATTCTTGCTGCGAGATCACAAGGATTTCAAGAAGTACTTTGAGCCTCGAATGGTATCATTCGGTCCTATCCATCATGGTAAGGAAAATTACCAGCTAGCAGAGAAGCACAAGCTTGTATTGACATATGAGTTCATTAACGATAGTGGCAACACTATACAAGAAGTATACAAGAAGGTTGAGGAGAATATCGAGAAATTGAGGGAATGCTTTGAGGAAGAGGTGACCAAGGGCTATGATGATGAGGCACTCGCTTGGCTCTTGTTCGTGGATGGCTGTGCAATACTACAGTACATCACATACTGTGCTAATAGTACTATTAAGTTCAAAGAGTTGAGTATAAAAAATGTCAGTGTAGCCTTTGGACAACAAGATTTGTTTTTGCTGGAGAATCAGCTTCCCTATATTCTCCTTGAATGGTTGATGACTTTGAGTATGAGGAAAATGGAGTTGGAGAATTCGATTAATAGATTCATTAATGGGTTCGTTATGGTACAAAACGATCAGCATTCAAATTGCTGCCAAAATTGGCTATCAAAACAACTCTGGCAGAGTGTATTCAAGCAGCAACAAGGAGACAGCCGTTGCTCACTGCAGTCACAAGATCAAACAATATCAGTGGATATTATGGAGCCCAAGCCCAAGCCCAAGCCCATCCATCTTCTCGACAAACTAAGGACAAGTCTCTTGGCTAAGCATGGTGGACAACGGGTTCCTAAAATCGACACAGAGAGTACTCAAAAGTCAGATCAAAACGACGATTGGCAATCCTATCGCAATGTTCAGGAGCTTCAAGCAGCAGGTATCTATTTGAAACGCAGTAAAAATGATAGCTTGAGTCTGAGTGGCATATATTTTAGTACATTATTCCCTTGTTTCGGATTTCTTTGGCTTCCTCCAATTAAAGTAGATGACTCAACCGGGCCCAAGTTTTTCAATTTGATAGCCTACGAGATGTGCCCGGATTTCGACAATGATTATGGGGTCACCTCTTACATATCCTTCCTCGATTCACTCATTGATGAAGCCAACGACGTTAAGGAGCTAAGGAAAGCAGGGGTACTCCAAAACCTTCTTGGCAGCGACCAAGAAGTGGCTCAACTCTTCAACGTGATAGGCACTGACTTGGTGCCCAACCCCGAAATATATGCCGAGGTCAGATCCAGTATACAGAAGTACTACAAGAACAAGTTCTTGACCTGGACATCTCAAGTCATTCACGACCATTTCAGTAGCCCCTGGACGATCTTAGCTTTCATTGCCGCAATTTTTGCACTTATTCTCAGTACTTTACAAACTTGGTACACGGTCCCCTGGCTTAATGAACTGGTATAAAAAGGGTGGTATTAATGTATTATACACAGTTACACATAAATATATACGAACAAGTGAAAAAGCTACCGGACTATGACTTGATTTTAGAATTTCAGTTACTTTTTTGCTTGTAAGCTTGCGTATAATAGTACATATGTAATAAATTTTAACCATAATAAATAAATAAATAAATAAATAAGTGAAATTCTATTTAGCCTGTTCAGTTTGCCGTTTCCAAATAAAAGTACCTTATGGCTCTGCAGTCTGCACCCTTCGTGAACATAGCCGCAAGGACCGTCTCATTCTGTTCATTTACTTTCTTTTTGTCATTTGTATGGAAGTATAAATTAAATAAGTTGGGTGAATGTACCCAATCACAATGAAAATGTTAAGGTTACAAATATGTTACAGCTGCCTGATTTTTATTTTCGTGTGAGGAGTGTTTGAGAGAAACTGTAATGAGAATTAATAAATATTTTGTCCACAAGAAGTTTATTTTAGGATTTAGTTTTGCAATTAAATAAAATCACAATAGACACACACTTCCCTCTGCGTGCAACGTATTATATTGCATGTTTGAATTTTCATTTTTGGTTTCAGGAAGTTTATAATCCATAGATCGACAAGCTTAGATTTTGCTTTACTTTTATATTTGTAGTAAAAAATTTGAGTTAGTAAGATATATTATAAATTTTACTAAATATATTTTACAAACACCAATTAAGGACAAAAAGTAATTTAAGTATTTATCTATTTATTACAAAATAAGTTTTAGTATAAAAAACTTACAAAATGATTTGATAATGAATATAATTAGTACTTTATCAATATAATAAAAAAACTGTTTTTTTTTTGAGAAACTATAATAAACAAATTGTTGAATTACCTTTTTATGAAAAGTCATAATAATTTCTCTTGGGTGTCGAATTTTTTATTCCTTGCATTAAACACATTAATTGCTCTATCTATTTGTAAACTTTTTGTACTAACATGTGTAGCAACTTTAGGATTTTCCTAAAATTTTTATTTCCTTTAGAGAAAATTTATATTAAAAAATTGAAATCCTTCGTGGATGTAACTTGTATTCCACACGCCATTCAACTTTCACAATGCACAGACATGCGTAGCCAGTTGGGGGTCTTGCTAAGTGAGTTAACAATTGGCTATCGACGGTTGAGATTTATTTATTTATGAATGTTGACATCTGGGATGTAAGATGACTACGTAGCATTACAAATTTCCATTGGCAATATCATATGGTTGCCATCTTAGTTACCCGTTGAAATATATTTTTTCAAATTGGTTTACATACTTCACTATTGTACAGTAAACACACTTTCCTTCCATGAGTAGAAATTAATCTCTCGCATATCATATGTAACTCTTATTGTTTAAAGCATGATTGACAACTACGGCACATCCTTGGTGTGATGGTCACTCCACAAATATAGGTGCTTGTGGGATGTGGGGGGCAAATGCCGGAGTTCCAGTCTTTAAGAGGGAGTTTCACATACATATACACAAATTAGGCTAGAGTAGAATTTTATCTTTTATATATATATATATATATATATATAAAGCATGATTGACATATTATTCTTTTAAATCTCTTGAAAAAAGATAACTGTGACCAAGTACATTAGTACAATGAAACCATACCATAGAATTATGCTTGATACTAGGCTTAAAATTATAAGAGAAATACTATGTTCACCATATTTTCACAATAAATTCTAGATGGTAAGTTATTATTTATTATGATTTAAACTCACTATTGAAATTACATTTTTTATTTTATTTTTAGTAACAGCTAATAACCTATCATTTAGGATTTCTTGTGAAATATAGTGGAAATAGTACATCTCAAAATATAAACAACAGTTTTATGGGCCTATGGCAACAGTGTATACCAAACATGCTGGGTAGATAAAGACTCTCACTTGTATCACATATGTTCTTATTTTGTTTGAAGCATGATTTATCATGTAACCATGTAAGTATGTAACATTCATTCTCCTTTCTTTAGGAAATATTGATGCGGAGTATACGTACAGGTTCGAATCATAGCAAAAAATTTTCACAAAAGTTCTCTACATTTGATACCAATCTCTTGCTGCATAAACATGAAGGTATAACCCACGATTTATAGGAAAAGTGTTTAGAATTTGAAATTTGTGAATCACATTCCACGCTTGCTTTAGTATAAGGTGAAAAAATGGTTTCCCCTATCATGAAAGTAGTAAATTTGATTCCTTGATATATGAATAAAGTTCAAATTCCTGTATATAAAAAAGTTCAAATTAAAATACTATTGTACTAGAGCATGGTTTTTAGACCTGGACTATTCAATGAACTAAAAAAGAAAGAGGTTCAAAATTCTTAAGGTTGACCGAGGTTCAACTGAGATCGAATTATGATGATGTCATAATTAATTAAATAATAATAAATTAGAAATAAATGTATTAAAATGACAAACATTAATATATTTTTTTAATAAAAATATGTCTAAAAAAAATTTAAAAACTTTCAAATGAATTTTCACCATTTTTATAAGGATAGAAAATAATAAAAAGCATAAACAAGTTTTAAAAAATTTGTGTTTAGTAAATTTTCAAATTAAAAGAAATTTTCTAAAATAAAATCATTTTCAACATAAATTAGTAAATTGTATATTCACATGTAAAAAGCATAATAATTGATCCTCTAATAAAATTATCAAATAATATGAAAAATTGAAAAACTCTGATCTAAACTAAAAATAAATAAAATATTTTCATCCAAAAATAAATAGGCTTTTGGAACGGTTCTATTTATTAGATAATTGGATTTTAACCTAGTTCAAGGTTACCCAGGTTGGACATGCCAGTTCGATCTGAGTCTAACCTTGTACTAAAGCAGGCACTTCTGGTTTTGCAAAGGCAATTGTTTCATAGCCCCAAGTAGAAAAAAGGGTCTTTATATTTATACAATAATTAGGAGTGTGCAGCCAACTCACCAAAACTGACTTGATCTGACCAACCTATCGGGTTGGGTAAGTTGGCGGGTTGCATGGGGGTATGATTTTTTATTTTTATTTTTTAGTCTGTCGGTGTTAGTACTTTAGTACAAGACATCACTGCTATGATAACTATGTGCAGTAGGTACTTGTACATAATTAGTTAGCTAGAACAAGTATCAAAGTATTGCACATTTGAAAGTTGGAGTGTTGAGCTGTAATATGTTTACTTTGTGGTTAGTTAGTTACTACCAGAATTACCACAATAGCTAGTATAAGATAGAATCATTGAAGGACTAGTTCCCTCAAAAGAACTATAACATTGAGTGAGTAAGAGAGTTAGAATCCTTGAGGTTTCTTGCAGTCGGGTTGGGTTAAGGTCATAAGATTCACAAATTTGCTTAACTAGACCCAATCCATATATATTTAATATATATTTAAAATTTAAAAGATAATTAATATCTATTTAAAAATATATCATATAATTTTGTCATTTACTTTTTTGTCATTCTCACTAAATAAAATCCAAACCCTAAACTAGAACATTGTTCTATTGTTTAAAGCATGAATGACACAACATTTTTCTAACTTTTCTAGGTAAAGGTTGCCGTGAATAAGTGCTTGAAGCATGAATGGCAATTTTTTAAAGGAAAAAATCTCACATGTTTATGCTACCTCAACCTTAACCAAGTAATTATAAAAAAAAATAAAAAAAAAAATCCTTAATCAAGACACCAATAATTATCTCACCCTTTTTTCTGCTGAATATTAGTGCATGATGTTTGTGGGGGCAGAGACGTCCGGATGGCTGTGTGGGCCTTAGGTCTGGCTCGAGGACACTGTTCGGCCCAAGAAGCCACGAAAAGGGAAGAAGTCATTAAAAACCCAAAGGCCATAGGCCCATCGGTGAGGTCACTGCGTACATGGTCGTGTCTGAGGAAGACATGACCTCCAACGGCAAGGGCTAGAGCTGAGGAACGAGATTCAATGGGACGCCGAGGAAGGGGAACAAGCGGGACGTGTCCTGCACGAGGTTACTGCCTCCGCATTAAAGGCTTCCACCTACCCGCCTGGCCGCATTAATGAGAAAATGACTTCTGAAGGGACGGCGGACAGCTTTGCAGTCTTGGGGAGCGTTTTTAGGGACAGGACGGATGGTGGCCAGAGGAGGGGAGTATAAATAGAACAGGAGATGCCACAAGGAGGGGATCCAGAAAAAAAAACTTCTGAGGAAGGGGAGAAAGAAGACTTTCTCTCTACCTTAAAGACAGCGGAGGAAAGACCCAGACAAAAGCTCTCGGCCCAAATCCGAGGAGAAGTGGAGGCATTTCCCCAACTCCCTGCACGTTAGTGATGAGTTTCACCCTTACCCTATAGCTTCTCAGGACCCCAAGAGATTAAGGCTTTAAGCCCATCCTCTACAAATTCTATTGCAAAGGCCATTTGGGCCGGCCCAGTCACGCATTAGGGCCCAAGGCCAATTTTGTGCCCTTACAATTGGCGCCGTCTATGGGAAAGCCTTGACCGTAGGGACTGGAAGTGCCATGGAAGGCTCAGGTTCACGTCACGCAGAGTCCAGGGGGTCCCAGCGGGAGGATCAGTTTGCGCGGTTGGAAAGAGAGCACGATGCCAGCGCCCACACGGAACGTACGCGCGGGAGGAGCCATGCACGTGGTGGTAGTAGAGCCTCCAGCGAGAAAAGTGTTGAGACCCTGCAAAGGGAGGTTGACCATCTAAGAAGGAAGCTGCGCCGGGAAAAACGAAGGCGTGCACCCTCCCCTTCAGACCGGTCTTCAGTGGATGTCAGCAGCAGCTCCGGTAGTTCCAGGTCGAGGACTCCTCTTCGCGAGTCCCCTTCCCAGGAGGACGAGCACCGTCGCCAACCTAAGGACAAGAGGACGTCCTCCAGAGGCCTGGCCAACAATGCACTGAGCAAGGCGCTCCACCAGATCTCCAAGTCGCCCTTCACCCAGAGGATCGAAAAGGGAAAACTCCCAAGAAGGTTCACCCAGCCAGCCTTCACCGTTTACAACGGGAGAACGGACCTAGTGGAGCACGTGAGCCACTTCAGCCAGAGGATGGCAGTGCACTCGAAGAACGAGACCTTGATGTGCAAGGTCTTCCCTTCCAGCCTAGGACCCGTCGCGATGAGATGGTTTAACAGCCTAAAGGCAGGCTCTGTCGACTCTTTCACGGAGCTCACCAGGGCGTTCGGCTCGCAGTTCATCACGTGCAGCAGGATCCCTCGGCCAATAGATTCACTGTTGTCCATGGCTATGAGAGAGGGAGAGACCCTCAGAGCCTATACCGACAGATATTGGGAGATGTACAATGAGATTGATGGAGACTTCGACGAAGTTGCCATAAGCACTTTCAAGGTCGGCCTACCAAATGAGCACGACCTGAGGAAGTCGCTGACCAGGCGGCCTGTCAAGAGTGTGCGACGGCTCATGGACCGCATTGATGAGTACACGCGGGTAGAGGAGGATCAATTACAGGTGAAGGCTAGGGCGAAGGTTATCCCTCAAGAAAGGAGGGATTTCAGGCCGGACGGGTACAACAACAGTAGGCCGAGGAGAGAGTTCATCGGGCAACCTCGTCGGGCGCCAGCGCAAGTGCTCGGCATTGCATTTCACGAACCCATACAACGGGTGTTTGAGAAAATCCGCCACGAGCCCTATTTCCGGTGGCCCAACAAAATGATAGGCGATCCCTCGAAGTGTAACCAGAACCTCCACTGCCAATACCATCAAGAGCACGGCCATACGACCGAGAACTGCAAGAGCTTGCGGTTCTATCTGGAACAGCTGGCAAAGGAGGGAAAGTTGAGACAGTTCGTGCACCAGCAAGAGGGGCAAGAGGAACAAACTGGGCCAGCGAACCAAGGCCATCACGCCCCTAGGCCCCCGCTGGGAACCATCAATACCATCCTGGCCGCTCCTAGGAGGACCGGTTCACGCCCTCCCCGGATAATGTCCATAGCACGGACTTCCGCCGAGGACTCTGCCTCCAGGCCAAAGAGGATTAAGAACAACGGGCCGCCCACTATGGCCTTCTCAGACGCTGACAAGGAAGGGACCATCCAACCCCACGATGACGCGTTAGTCATAACGCTGAGAATCGGAGGATATGACGTGAAGAGGGTGATGGTGGACCAGGGGAGTGGCGCGGACATCATGTACCCTGACTTGTTTAAGGGGCTGAACTTGAGGGAAGAGGACCTTTCGGCCTACGACTCGCCTCTGATAAGCTTCGAGGGGAGGACAGTGGTGCCGAAGGGACAGATCAGACTGCCTGTACAATCAGGTCTGGCAGTGGTGGAGGTGGACTTCATCGTGGTAGACGCCTACTCTCCTTACATGGCCATTGTGGGGAGGCCTTGGCTGCACGCCCTGGGGGCCGTCTCCTCCACTCTCCATGTCAAGGTGAAGTTTCCTTTTTGCGGCCAAGTCGAGGAAATCCTGGGAAGTCAGTTCGCGGCGAGACAGTGCCTGACAACAGCAGTTCTGCGCAAACCGGAACCCGAGCCCTCGGCGCCCGCTGATCCGGTCCCATAGCAATTAGCCCCTCCTGCCACGACTAGAGGGGCAGTGGCAGAAGGGCCCGGATGCGAGGGGTTGGACAGAATGCTTGTAGACGACGACCCAGAGAGGTTCTTCTAGATTGGTGCCCAGCTGCCGACCGAAGAAAGGGAAGAGTTGGTCACGCTCCTGAAAAGAAACCTCGATGTGTTTGCAAGGGACGAGCATGAGGTACCTGGGATCGACCTGAACTTCATCTGCCACCACCTGAACGTTAACCCGGCGGCAGTGCCAAAGAAGCAGCCTCCTCGGCGCTCTTCTGCAGAACACTCTGAGGCCGTAAAGGAGGAGGTCATCAAACTCAAAAGGGCAGGAGCTATCAAGGAGGTGTTCTATCCTGAATGGTTGGCGCACACAGTCGTGGTGAAGAAGAAGAACGGGAAATGGAGAGTGTGTGTGGACTTCACATACCTCAACAAGGCCTGTCCCAAGGACCCATTCCCGATGCCACGCATAGATTAACTTGTAGACGTGACGGTCGGCCACCCTTGCATGAGCTTCCTGGACGCCTTTCAGGGGTACCACTAAATACCTCTGGCCTTGGAAGACCAGGAGAAGACCGCCTTCGTGACCCCCATCGGCAACTACCATTACAAGGTGATGCCCTTTGGTCTGAAAAACGCAGGGGCCACCTATCAGAGGATGATGACCCGGATGTTCGAGGCTCAGTTGGGGAAAACTATCGAGGTATACGTGGACGACATGGTTGTGAAGAGCAGGGCCGTATCGGACCATGTGGCCGACCTCGATAGCACGTTCCGGACTCTGCGGGAGCATAAGTTACGACTGAATGCCGCCAAGTGCTCCTTCGGAGTGGGATCGGGTAAATTCCTGGGCTACATGCTTACTCACAGGGGTATCGAGGCCAACCTCGAACAAATCTCCGCGATCTGTAACCTGCAACCACCTCGAAACTCGAAGGAGGTCCAGAAGCTGGCCGGAATGACAGCTGCCCTCAGTAGGTTCATCTCACGATCAGCGGACAGATGCCGGCCGTTCTTTCAGCTGCTGAACAAATGGAAGGGATTCGAATGGACCGAGGAGTGCTCCTTGGCGTTCCAGCAGCTGAAGGAATACCTTTCTCGGCCACCCATTATGTCTCGCCCCGATCCAGACGAGGTGCTGTATGCGTACTTGGCCGTGGCTGCCCACACGGTTAGCCTGGTTCTAATACGGGCTGACGGTGGCATACAACGGCCGGTCTACTACATCAGCAAGTCTCTGTAGGAGGCTGAGATTCGGTACTTACCATTGGAAAAGGCGGTTCTGGCCATAGTGCACGCGACGCGCCGGCTCCCACATTACTTCCAATCTCACACGGTCGTCGTATTAACCCAACTTCCACTCCAATCCGTGCTGCGGAGTGCTGACTACTCTAGTAGAGTCGCCAAATGGGGAACCTTCTTAGGGGCCTTCGACATCAAGTATTTACCTCGTACATCTGTGAAGGGGCAAGTCCTGGCCGACCTGGTGGCGGAGTTCACTGAGCCTTCCCCGGAAGAAAACTTGGGGGGATGGGGCGTCGGCGGAAAGCCTGTCGGTGTAAGCTCGAGCGAAACGCCTCCGGTGTGGAAGCTCTACGTGGATGGAGCAGCGAACCAGAGGGGTTCAGGCACGGGGATAGTGTTGACGTCCCCTGAGGGGATCATCGTGGAAAAATCCTTGAGGCTAGCGTTCTCGGCCACCAACAACGAAGCCGAGTACGAGGCTTTGCTGGCAAGAATAGACATGGCACAAAAAATAGGGGCAAAAGCGGTGCTAGTATTCTCGGACTCACAGCTGGTGGTTGGCCAGATGGAAGGAAAATTGGAGGCTAGGGAGCCAAGGATGCGGAATTACCTGGCCCGCGCGAAGCACTTACAAGCCAAATTCGAGTCCTTCGGGTTGTCACATGTTTCCAGGAGCGGAAACACCCATGCGGACTCGCTCACCACTCTTGCTACCACATCGGCCCAGGGACTCCCTCGGGTCATTCTCGTTGAAGACATGCTCAAGCCAACTGGACAGGAATGTCCCACCTCTCGAATCCAGCAAGTCAGAGTCAGGTGTAGTTGGATGGACCTCATTACGTCCTTCCTTAAGCACGACATACTGCCGGAGGACAAGTCTGAAGCCAACAAGATCCGCAGGAAGGCTCCGCGATTTTGGCTGTCCGAGGACCAAAGGCTTTATAAACGCTCCTTCTCGGGACCCTACCTGTTGTGTGTACATCCGGAAGAGACGGAGCAGCTCTTGGAAGAGCTACACGAGGGAATTTGCGGTAGCCACACGGGCGGAAGGTCGTTGGCTCACAGGGCCCTCACGCAGGGGTATTGGTGGCCGAACATGCAAAGGGAGGCGCAAGAGTACGCGAGGAAGTGCGACCAGTGTCAGAGGTATGCTCCCAACATCCACCAACCTGGCGGCGTTCTTAACCCATTGGTCAGCCCATGGCCGTTCGCACAATGGGGCTTGGACATTGTGGGACCGTTTCCAAGAGTGGCAGGCAAGAAGCGATGGCTGCTTGTCGGAACAGACTACTTCACTAAGTGGGTAGAAGCTGAACCCCTCTCGAATATCCGGGACGTGGATGCGAAGAGGTTTGTTTGGAAGAACATCGTTACCAGGTTCGGGATCCCGCGCACTCTAATCTCAGACAATGGACTGCAGTTCGACAGCAAGGCCTTCAGAAAGTACTGTGGGGACCTCAGCATCATGAACAGGTACTCCACTCCGGCCTACCCGCAGGGGAACGGCCAGGCCGAGGCGACTAACAAGTCGATAGTCAACGGACTCAAGAAAAGATTAGATGATGCGAAGGGCAGATGGGTGGATGAAGTACCCCATGTGTTGTGGACTTATCGAACCACGCCAAGGAGGTCCACAGGGGAGACTCCCTTCGCAATGACGTACGGCGCCGAGGCCGTCATACCTGTAGAGATGGGGTTCCCGACGATGAGGGCGCAGTCATTCGCCCCAAACGCCAATGATGGCATGCTGCTGAAGGAGCTGGACTTGGTGGAAGAAAGAAGAGAAAACGCCATGGTCCGACTAGCTTGCTATCAACAGAAGCTCAAACGGAGATATGACTCTCACGTATGGTCTAGACCTCTCGCTCCCGGAGACCTTGTCTTGAAAAAGGTCGTGGGGACAGCAAAGGACCCATCGTGGGGGAAGTTGGGGCCGAATTGGGAGGGACCCTTCCGGATAACCGCAGTAGCCGGTGTGGGGGCATATTATCTAGTCGACCTGGATGACAAACTTGTAAAGCGACCTTTTAATGTAAATAACCTTCGGAGGTATTACTACTGATGAAAGGCGTGTCCGCCATGTTTCCAGATATCATTGTCTTGTGCCATTTGTTAAATACTATCATCTTTATCGGTGCAATTTATTCTTTCTTAAGTGTTAATGTCAACCTTGGCTAAGCCAGGTCCTCGGACCTTCTGCCTTGGGAAAATTTAACATGCAATTTATCTTTTTAAGTGTTAAATGTCAACTGGGGCTAAGCCAGGTCCTTAGACCTTCAGCCTTTAGAAAATTTTAACACACCTACAATTTATCAGTGTTAATGTCAACCTTGGCTAAGCCAGGTCCTCGGACCTTCTGCCTTGGGAAAATTTAACACAATTTATTCTTTCTTAAGTGTTAATGTCAACCTTGGCTAAGCCAGGTCCTCGGATCTTCTGCCTTGGGAAAATTTAACATGCAATTTATTCTTTCTTAAGTGTTAATGTCAACCTTGGCTAAGCCAGGTCCTCGGACCTTCTGCCTTGGGAAAATTTAACATGCAATTTATTCTTTCTTAAGTGTTAATGTCAACCTTGGGAAAATTTAACATACAATTTATCTTTTTAAGTGTTAAATGTCAACTGGGGTTAAGCCAGGTCCTTAGACTTCTGTCTTAGGAAAATTTTAACACACCTACAATTTATCATGTTAATGTCAACCTCGGCTAAGCCAGGTCCTCGGACCTTCTGCCTTAGGAAAATTTAACATACAATTTATCTTTTTAAGTGTTAAATGTCAACTGGGGCTAAGCCAGGTTCTCAGACCTTCTGCCTTAGGAAAATTTTAACGCACTTAGAATTTATCATGTTACTGTTAACCTCGGCTAAGCCAGGTCCTCGGACCTTCTGCCTTGGGAAAATTTAACATACAATTTATCTTTTTAAGTGTTAAATGTCAACTGGGGCTAAGCCAGGTCCTTAGACCTTCTGCCTTAGGAAAATTTTAACACACCTACAATTTATCATGTTAATGTCAAACTCGGCTAAGCCAGGCCCTCGGACCTTCTGCCTTGGGAAAATTTAACATACAATTTATCTTTTTAAGTGTTAAATGTCAACTGGGGCTAAGCCAGGTCCTTAGACCTTCTGCCTTAGGAAAATTTTAACACACCTACAATTTATCATGTTAATGTCAACCTCGGCTAAGCCAGGTCCTCGGACCTTCTGCCTTAGGAAAATTTAACATACAATTTATCTTTTTAAGTGTTAAATGTCAACTGGGGCTAAGCCAGGTTCTCAGACCTTCTGCCTTAGGAAAATTTTAACGCACTTAGAATTTATCATGTTACTGTTAACCTCGGCTAAGCCAGGTCCTCGGACCTTCTGCCTTGGGAAAATTTAACATACAATTTATCTTTTTAAGTGTTAAATGTCAACTGGGGCTAAGCCAGGTCCTTAGACCTTCTGCCTTAGGAAAATTTTAACACACCTACAATTTATCATGTTAATGTCAACCTCGGCTAAGCCAGGCCCTCGGACCTTCTGCCTTGGGAAAATTTAACATACAATTTATCTTTTTAAGTGTTAAATGTCAACTGGGGCTAAGCCAGGTCCTCAGACCTTCTGCCTTAGGAAAATTTTAACGCACTTAGAATTTATCATGTTACTGTTAACCTTGGCTAAGCCAGGTCCTCGGACCTTCTGCCTTGAGAAAATTTAACATACAATTTATCTTTTTAAGTGTTAAATGTCAACTGGGGCTAAGCCAGGTCCTCGGACCTTTTGCCTTAGGAAAATTTTAACGCACTTAGAATTTATCATGTTACTGTTAACCTCGGCTAAGCTAGGTCCTCGGACCTTCTGCCTTGGGAAAATTTAACATACAATTTATCTTTTTAAGTGTTAAATGTCAACTGGGGCTAAGCCAGGTTCTCGGACCTTCTGCCTTAGGAAAATTTTAACACAAACTCCCCGTTTAATTTACATGTCAATATCAATCTTGGCAGAGCAGGGATCTTGGACCTTTCGCCTTGGGAAAGTTTGACACGGATCAATTTTCGTTGGGCGTTAATGTTAATTTTATGCGCTAAGTGCGGGTACCAATTTTATCCAGCTCTGGTCAAGCCACAACGAGGGTCAATTCTTATTTAAGCACTAGTATCGTGTTGGTTCTCTTTGAGAGTGCCAAAGTCTCAATCAATGTCACTCCTAACTAAGTCTTAGGCACTTGGGCCAAGCCTTTCGTACGTTATGAAGCAGGAGAACACGTAACGCAATTCTCACACATGAAACAACTATTAACAAAGGAGCCATAAGTAAAAGATAGTACTCGTTCGTAGCACAATTATCATACGTGAAATACTAAAGTCTTTGCATTAAAATTCTGAATAAGGAATGTACTACAGGGCTTGGCAAAAATAAACAAAAAACAGAAACAGGAGCTCCTACTGAAACACAAAAGGGGCCTAGCAACTCAAGTCTTGGTCGCCAGAGGGAAATCATCCTTAGGCGCTCCGCTATCCAGTACAATTTGGTCCTCTGCTCCTTTGGCGTCCGGTGGAGGGTTGCCCTGGCCGTCGTGCCCGCCTTGGCTCTCGCTGGCTTGCTCCCCCATAGGAATGGCCTAGGCCGGATCCGAGGAGGCAGAAGGAAGTGCAGGGACCACAAAGGAGGTGGGTGTGGCCGTGGCGGGAGGAGAATCGAGTTCGCGGATATCTGGTGGATACCACATGTTCTCGATCCTCCTCAGCTCGGAGGAAGAAGGGGCACCCGCCGCGTCAAGGGCCTCCGACCAGACCTGGTGGCAGTACTCCCTGCACAGGTCCGCCAGCTCCTCGACCAGGCAGGCCTTCGTCTCTTCGACCCCCTTTTGGAAAGAGGCCGCCACGGCTACATCAGCAGCATCCTTGGCAGCCCGGGCCTCTTCCTTAGCCATCGCCAGCTCCTTCTTCAGAGCTGCGTTCTCCACGTTCGCCTTAGCAAGGTTCTCCTTGCAGCCCCGCAGCTCTGTGCGTTGGGCCTCAGCTTGATCAGTGGCGTTCTTCAAGCCGGCCTCGGCACTCCTCTTTGCCTGCTCTTCGGCCTTCAGAGCCTTGCCCAGCTTTACGTTCTCGGCCTCGGCCAGGCAGAGGGCCTTCTCCGTCTCGACTCAGATATTAAGTTCAGCAGAGGCCTTCTTCCGAGCGTCCTCGACCCACTTCTCAGCTACGGCAACCTCTTGGATGGCCTGCATGCACACAAAAGTTATAAGTAGGGCAAAACTCGCGTTCGAGGCTAGCACAAGTAAAGTAAGAGTTGATCAGAACTTACCAAACCCAAGTCCCTCTTCAGGGAGAGGAACAGCTGCGGCTACGGCAACAGCTCAAGGGCCTCTATGTCCTTGGGGAGCAACAGGGGTCTCTCCAGGGCCTCGGCAACGTACATAGAGTGCCCCTTCTGATACTCCCTTATGCTGGCCCGGTCTGGGATGGGGGCCTCATCTACCTCCAACGGCGAGGACCAAAGGGCCTGGCCTCGGCGCACCTCGGCTAGCGGTTGGCTCTCCCCACTCTCCACTGGGTGGGCCCGCGGCCTACCCTTGGCGGCCCTTTGGTGTTGTTGTTGCTGTTGTTGTTGCTGGTGTTGGTGCTGTTGCTGCTGCTTGAGTTTCTTTTGACGAGCCTCCTCGGCCTCGTCTTCCTCTTTCTTCCTTTTCTTCTTGAGGTCAGCGGCTGGAACCTTGGGGTCAGCTGGAGGACGGGGTGGAGGGGGGAGTTGAGAGGGTAACTGAGACCCGGTGACGCCCTTTTTGGCCACCTGCGCGCCGCGCTCGCCCATAAGGGATCGCAGGCTGTTCATGTCGTCCTCCTCGGTACTAGTGTCGACCTTAGAGACTATCAAGCCTTTGATGCCCGAGCATTGGGTGGCCTCGTCGTCCGAGACCTCAACGACGCCGCCCTCCTCCTAGGCAGAAACTTTTGGCGGTCGAACTGAGACCGGAACTGCGCGCACGGGCGGAGCGTACAAAATCACTGCGGGGTCGTCGGGGATGTCTCGGGGGGCGAGAAAACCGGGCTTTGTGATGTCTATTCGTCTCCGCCTTTTGTCGCAGGCAAGGATTGCGTCCTCAACCTCCCCGAAAGCGGTGGACAGCGGCTCGTACCCCAAGATCAAATGGGCGGCCCTCACTTGTAGGTCCTCATGCACAAACACCTCGGACCTTAGCACCCTATTTAGGTCTCGGACGTTGACGTCGGCGAGGTTGGGGGAAACGTGCTGCTTGTCTGCAAAAAAGACATCCAAAAGAAGAGTTATAATTAAGTTCGGCAACAAAAATAGGCAGTAAGGACGACGGGCGACAAATTCCCAAAAGTGAAGGTAAAAGAACTAAAGCATAAACGAAAGCCCAAAACCTAAGGCAATCACACTTGGTTTCCCCTCTTGAATGGGGCAATGGATCACGTCGTACCATCTCCCGGATGCGACGACGTAGTCATCCTTCATCCCTTTGTTGGACTTAGGGAGACACGATATGAGCCTAATGACGCTCGACCGGGACTTGAGGTAGTACCCTTTGGACGTGAGCGGGTGGCACTCGTACATATAGACCACATCCTGCCACGTGAGGTTCAAACCCATCTGCTCATTTAGAGCGTCTACACTCCCTAGGACCCTAAACATATTGGGCGTGCACTGATCGGGACACAGCCGGTGGTTGCGAAGGTATTCCCTGGTGACAGGACCCATGGGGAGGGTCATGCCGCCCTCCAGGAAGGCGATGATGGGAATGACCACCTGCCCGTTCCCCTTGGAGTCAGCCACCACCTCAGGTGGGTAATATTTAAGTTCCACTTCCGGGGGGATGTGGAACTTGGCTCGGAATCCTTCCATACCGGATTCGGAGTCGACCAGACACTTAAATCTACCCATAATGGCCCAGACTAAGGAGTGAACCTAGAAGGTGAAAGGGAAATTTGACAGCCGAGGAGAAAAAGGCTAGGATGACGAGAACTTACGGAGAGAGAAGGACACAACTTTGAGAATGCTTTAGTGGAGGAAATGAAAGTGTTCATTTCCAGGAGCGCGATTAGTTTCTTGGGAGCGAAAAGTTGGATGCGCGACTTCCCAAACGCTTAGGGGTTTTGGAGAAGGAAGCATTTATGAGGCCTCCCCCGCACGAACTTTCAGAAAGAATCACAGCCGCACGATCCGCATCTCACCGTCCAACGTGGGCGACAGGGAGTTACTCAGCTCATTAAATGCAGGCGCTGTGCGTTACGAGGCGTCGCGAGCTGTCTGGGAGGGTGCGGGAGAAATTCTGCACGCGCTGCATTTAAAGGGGCACGTGGAAGAAACGTGTGTGAATCAAAAACTCATTTCCCCTCTCGGATCGAGGTCAAATAAATTTTTGAGGGGCTATTGTGGGGGCAGAGACGTCCGGATGGCTGTGTGGGCCTTAGGTCTGGCCCGAGGACACTGTTCGGCCCAAAAAGCCACGAAAAGGGAAGAAGTCATTAAAAACCCAAAGGCCATAGGCCCATCGGTGAGGTCACTGCGTACGTGGCCGTGTCCGAGGAAGACATGACCTCCAACGGCAAGGGCTAGAGCTGAGGAACGAGATTCAATGGGACGCCGAGGAAGGGGAACAAGCGGGACGTGTCCTGCACGAGGTTACTGCCTCCGCATTAAAGGCTTCCACCTACCCGCCTGGCCGCATTAATGAGGAAATGACTTCTGAAGGGACGGCGGACAGCTTTGCAGTCTTGGAGAGCGTTTTTAGGGACAGGACGGATGGTGGCCAGAGGAGGGGAGTATAAATAGAACAGGAGATGCCACTAGGAGGGGATCCAGAAAAAAAAACTTCTGAGGAAGGGGAGAAAGAAGACTCTCTCTCTACCTTAAAGACAGCGGAGGAAAGACCCAGACAAAAGCTCTCGGCCCAAATCCGAGGAGAAGTGGAGGCATTTCCCCAACTCCCTGCACGTCAGTGATGAGTTTCACCCTTACCCCATAGCTTCTCAGGACCCCAAGAGATCAAGGCTTTAAGCCCATCCTCTATAAATTCTATTGTAAAGGCCATTTGGGCCGGCCCAGTCACGCATTAGGGCCCAAGGTCAATTTTGTGCCCTTACAATGTTGATTAACCATTATTTTAATTGTTTTACTAAAGTAATACTAGACATGTATTTAAAATATTAACTATAGTTTTTGCAATTTTTTTAGAATCTTTTATATATAGCATTATGAAGTTATTAAGTATAGAATTATGTGAAATGAATAAATAGATTTTTAAAAAAAAAAAAATTATAATGTGGATAGAATAAAGAATTTGTCTAACCTTAGTCAAACCTTGAAAATATCAAGATGTGTCAATTGACTTACAGAACTCTTAATTATAAATATATATTATTGATTTTAAGAAAAAGAAAAAATACAAAAAATTTAAAAAATTAATGCTAATAATGCATCGCTGTCAATCTCTAGTATTAATATTCCAACTTTTTAAAAAATCTAAACAGAGAACTTTGGCCCCCCCTAAGTTTGAATCCTGGTTCCGTCCTTGACTATACTAGAGTGGGCACTTCCATTTAGACAAAAGCAATTATTTTATGACTCCAAGACTCCAAGTAGAAAAAAGGTCCCTATATTTATACAACAATTTGGGATGTGCAATGCCAACCTGCCAAAACCAACTCGATTTAACTTAACTCAGTGGTTGGGTTGGTTTTTAGGAGTTAGTGGGTTGGATTGGGTTATGAATTTTTATTTTTATTTTTTATTTTTTATTTATAGTGGGTTGGGTTGGATTTGGATCATAAGATTCACAATTCCGTCTAACCCGACCTGATCCACATATATTTAATATATATTTAAATTTTAAAAAATAATTAATATGTATTTAAAAATATTTCATACAAATTTCTTAATTACTTTTTTTGTTCTCTTCTTACTAAATAAAATCCAAACTCTAACCTAGAACACTCTTTTATTGTTTTAAGCATGAATGACACAACATTTTTCAAACTTTTTCCTGAAAAAAGGTTACCATGAATAAGTGCATAAATAATACAACGAAAACATAACACTGTACACAGTATTTTTTTTTATGAACCACAAATTTTATTAAGAGAGAAAACTAACCACACAGGCAAAGACAAAGTTATGTTATAGGCTTGTCACAAAAGAATAGACAACAATTTTATTGCGACAGTATATACCAAACTTGCTGCATAAATAAAGTCTTTTTTTTTTTTTTTTTTTTTTGTTGATGAATATAAAGTCCCTTTTATCTGTATCACGAGTGTACTTAGCATGTTTATGTTTATTTTTATTTCTTGAGAAATAGTAGGCTTATTTGTTATTTTTTTTTTTTGAGGGGGATGTTTATTTGTTATTGAGTGTTCAGTGTGGAATGTTTATTTATTTTTTGAGCGTGTTTTAGAGAATAATTATGGACCTTTAGTGAAGCCTTGTACGCTAACACTCGTAAAATGATTTCTTTAAGGGCGTGTGTCCGTTGACACGTGCCCAACACATACTTTTGGGTTTGGGATGCGACAAAGAGTGCTCTAGGGTTTTTTTTTTTTTGCAGAAACAAGAGTGATCTAGGTTTGATCTTTTGGGTTTGATAAAGACTTCCTCCTTTAGTTAAGCTCATTGACACATGCCTAGCTCATAAATTAATTGACTTCTAATAAAAAAATATATTATTTTGCAAATTTTACTTAACGCTCTTTTTGACACATTATTATTAATTTTTTTTAAGAAGAAAAGAAAAGTATCACATTTTATATATGAGATGGGTTCAAGTTACATCTGGTGTAACTCTTATAAACTTACACATTTTTTACACCGTAGATTTCTAAGAGATCTAACGGCTAAAAAAACATCATTAAATGCTATTGTTTTCCACCTTATTACCTAATTAATACTAGCATTCTCTCTCTCTCTCTTTCTCTTTCTCCTTATTTATTGCTTTCCATTATTATCATTATCTAATGGGCAATCCTTAATTTATCTAATAAAAAAACTATGATTTAAAATATTTAAATGATATTACTTTAGTTGTCATCTTACTGTAGTGTGCATATATATATATATATATATACACACACACACACACCTATTGAAATCCCTAAAATTTCCACATTTTTGCATATTATCATCTTATTTTACGAAAAAAAAATTAATTTTTTAAACTAAATAGTCAATACTACACAAGACCTTTGACAAACCCAACTATAGCCTATAGGTTTTCTATCAAACACGAAAACAGATCTCTTTCAAACAAATATTGAAAACCCCCCAAACACCCTCCCCAATTTTCTTCTCTCTTTCCCACACATGACATAGCCACCACTGTCCGTTGCCGTCACTGTCAACCACCATAGCCATCAAGTTTGTATCTTTGCCACTCTCTGTTTAACTTCAACCCGATAGTTTTAGAGAAACCCCAATATATTTGGTAAATCCTTCAATCCGTGGCCCTCTAAATCTAAATACTAACGCACAAAAACCCGAGATAATACATTCTAAATCATCCTGTATCTTTATTGTGTCTATGCTGTGCTCTTGCACCGCTAGTTGCTCACTACATGTTTGTGGTCATCCTCTCAACTCTAGCTCCAGTTCAAGCCAGCACCATTGGCATATATCTCTCTCGCGCTTAGTTTAGTTACTGTTAAGTGGTTTACTACTTTTGTTGTCTTTCTTTTGACTTTTGAGAAACTGTGTGCTGTATAAACTTACTGCTCTACTTCAACAATTTGAGTTCCATGACTTCTAAACGTGTGGCTGTCTATTGATTTCATTAAAAAATATAAAAATAAGACTTGTGGCTGTCAAGTTTAAAGTTTTACCCTTTTTTTGTTTTTTGAAAATTTTTACCGTGTTGTTTAGAGAAAGAATGTTATTTATAATCTAATATAGTTTATAATAGGTTATAATATATATGTATATATAAAATAGTTAATGTATTTATACAAGGGTATGACTTTTGAGATAAATACAAACAATTACTTAATAATAATTTGAATGTTCACACATTTTTTCTTTTCTTTTTAAATTAGCTATATACATGAAAACCATTCATAATTTTTGCGTATTCTTTATAAAAGAAAATGTTCAAGTTCCAAAAGCTATTGCTCAATCATCTTTTCAAAATGCTAAAAATGTATTTGTTGAACCCCTAGAAAGCCTAATGTTTGGCTTTACATCAAGCTTTACATCAAGTTTGTTTCAATAAATAGCAGATTTAGCAATAGTGTTTATTGAAATTATTCATAGCGTATGATTTGCAAAATAAGTTAGAGCAAAAAGTGGATTTGTGTAGTGAGGCTGTTGTATTTTTTTTTCTTTGGGTTCCAAAATTGAATTTGAATATTGGCCTTGAGCCAAGTAAACATACAAAGGTTGCCATCCTCTTTACAAATAGTTTCCCAATTGTCTTTAATGTTGCTTTAGTTTCCAACATTACAATTTTAACGTAGCAATATTACACTTTCTTTTTCTTTCTCAATCTTTTTTTCTTTTAAATTCTTGGCGGCCAAATTAGTCTCTCACTAATTATTTTAGCTTTTTCTTTCAACATGATATGAGAGATTTGCTAAAAGTGAAATTCTCATTAACTTTCTTAATGATATGCGAGATTGATCCTTATATACAATCAGAGTCTAAGTAATTAACTTAACAACTATAATAGCTACTTAACAAAAAAACTGAAAGCTCACACGTGCATAGTCACATGCATCACTAAATTATTTACAAGACTAACTAAACTACATACAGTTTAAGCTATATACAATACATAGACTAAAACTACAAGTAGCTTAGTCGTGTACATCTTCACTGATCTTCTCTGCCTCTTCTTGCCCTGAGTCTTGATGCTTTGATCTTTGATACCCCCCTCAAGATGGGCACCATTGGAATGAATATTCAAGATAACAATCTTGACAATTAAGGTTGTAAATTGATTCAAGTTCAAGGCCTTTGTTAACAGATCTGCCAACTGAGATTGACTTCTAATATGCATCATTCTTATTACTCCATCTTGCACCTTATCTCTCACAGTGTGACAATCTATTTCAATATGCTTTGTACGCTCATGGAACACAGGGTTAGACCCTATGTGGACTGCTGCCTCACTATCACTGAACAAAAAAGTAGCCTTGTCATGTGTAATACTCAAATCCTTTAGCAAATAGAGAATCCAGGTCACTTCACATACTGCCACAGCCATTGATCTATATTCAGCTTCAGTAGTGAATCTAAAAATAGTATGTTGCTTCTTAGATTTCCAAGAAATCAAGGAGTCACCTAGGAAGATGCAAAAACCTGTAATAGACCTTCTAGAATCTGGGCAAGCTGCCCAATCTACATCTGCAAAGGCTTTTATGTGCAATGAAGTATTTGATGGAAAAAATAACCCTTGTCCTACAGTTCCTTTAATGTATTGAAATTTCCTATATGCTGCCTTTAAATAAGGTTTTATAGGCTTAAACATAAACTGACTTAACCTATGCATAAAGTATGTAATATCTAGCCTAGTAATGGTTAAGAACAATAGTTTACCTATTAACCTCCTATACATCCCAGCATCATGTAATAACTCACCATCATCCTTGCTCAATTTCAAATTTACTTTCATAGGAGTTCTAGCAAGTTTGCAGCCAAGCATCCCAACATCATGAACAATTTCAGGGGCATACTTCCTTTAACACAAAGAGATACCCTTTTGTGCTCTTGCAACTTCCAAACCCAAGAAATACTTCAAATTACCTAAGACCTTCAACTTGAAATGCAAATCCAAGGACAACTTGAGATCTTCAACAGCTTTAGGATCATTACTAGCAATAAGTATGTCATCAACATAGACTAGAAGTGCTATAAAAAGCTTACAATGTTGCTTAACAAACAAGAAGTAATTTGCTTTGGACTGTACAAAATCATGCTGCAGTAGGGTAGTTGAAAACTTTGAGAACAATTGCCTTGAAGCTTGCTTAAGTCCATATAAGGACTTATGCAAATTTGCAAACTAGCTCCCCCTTGCCATCCATCTCCCCCTTGTTGTGCAAACCAGGAGGAAGAGACATGTAGGCCTCTTCATTCAGATCACCATTAAGAAAAGCATTATTAGCATCCATCTTTTGAAGAACCCATCTATGCACAATAGCCAAAGCAAAGAAAAGCTTTTCTGTGACCATTTTAGCCACTAGGGAGAATGTCTCAGTATAGTCTAAACCTTGTTGATAAGTATACCCTTTTGCTACAAGTCTACCCTTATACCTTTCTATACTACCATCTGCCTTATACTTGATGTGAAAGGCCCACTTACATCCAATAACCTTTTTTGTTAGGAGGCAAAGAAACAATAGACCAAGTGTGATTCTGTTCTAAAGCTTCAAGTTCAACTGCCATGGTAGCTTCCCAATTAGGATCACCAACAACTTGAGGGTAAAATTGAGGTTCTTTAAAAGCAGAAATGCTATTGCAAAAATGAGAATAGCTAGGTGATAACTTGTGAGAAGAAACAAAATTAGCTATAGGGTACCTAGTGGAAAGTGTGTTACACTTATAGGATTGAAGATAGGCAGGTGGTTTAGACACTTTAGTGGACCTTCTAAGTGAGAAATCAGAAGGATTGGGTAGAGGAGGAACATGATCAGTGTTAGGACATATGTGATTCATGTTAGGAACATATGTCAACATTTTATTTAATTGGCTAATCTTTTGACAAAACGCACTTTACTTGTATTTGAGTAGATCTAGAATATGTTTAATACTTCAAGGAACAAGGTTTCAAGTTCATGTGTTAAAGCCATGCAAGTTTGTCCAAGATTCAAGTATTGAAGTACAGAATTTTAAATCTCGGTTGCTAGCTCAACATCTAGTATCTATCGAGGTTTAAAAGCTGTCTAAGCACGAAGCTCAACAACTATTCGATAGATAGGATATCTGTCGAGATTTATGAAAAACTAGATGTTCAGTTCTTATTTTCATCCAATCCGTGAATGTATGTTTGGGCTTTCTTTTCTCACAACTCTAAACATATATAAGGATTATGTTAAGGGCCGTCAAAGGTTGCACAGTTGCACGAGTATTAAGTAAAGTCTTGTTCATGCAAATTATGACTAGAGATAGAATTTGCCCTAATTCTTTTTTCTCTTGAAGAAGCTATTGTGTTTGTGCACCGTAAGGTTTTGTGACCAAGCAATTTCATGATCTTTATCATGCGATGAACAGAAAAACTTTGCAGCCAACATCCTTCTTAAGTTGGTGATTAAATCGCGTACTGGAATCCGCGCATCTTTTGTTAGTCACGTACTAGGAGTCGTGCAATACAAGGAAAGATTGTCACTACAGAACAAATCCAATTGGGTATTGGGGTAAGGATTTAATTGTATGTTGGTATAATGTACTAGGAAATTGTACCTCTTGTTACTTGTAACCTCTTGTTTTGGTAATAGTAGATTATTGGGAGTGGTGACCTTAAAATCACCCGGTGGAGTTTTTTCCTCTGAGGTTTTCTCTATTTGTAAATAAATCACCATGTCAACTTTTATTTTCCACTGCATTATATTTTAGTTGGCAATTTATTTATGCTGCCACGTACATTGCATGTTAATTTGTTTAATTAATAAACTTATGCAATTAATCAATTAATTCATCACAAGGGGACAATACATTATTTGCCTATCAAATGGTATCAGAGCAAGCACACTCTGATTAGGTTTTAATCTTTACTGTGTGATCCATTGACTCTTGTTTGTCATGGATAGGGGACAGTTACTCATTGTACCTCCTTTATTTGATGGTACTAACTATGCATATTGGAAAGTATGCAAGAAAGCTTTCTTGCAGTCATTAAATGAGAAAGTATGGCAAGCTATGGAGATAGGCTGGACCAAGCCGAAGGAAGCGCCGGCCGACTGGGATGATACAAAGAACAAGGTGGCAAATTTCAATAGCAGGGCATTTAATGCTTTATTTAGTGTGGTTACAAATGAGGAGTTCAAGAAGATATCCTCTGCTGAAACTGCAAAGGAAGCATGGACCATTCTCTAGACAATCTATGGAGGAACCAAGGCTGTCAAGGATTTGAAGCTTTAGAGGTTCATTACTAGCTTCGAAGAAATTAAGATGGAGGAGGATGAGTCATTTGATGAGTTCTATACCAAGCTCAAGGACATAGTGAACTCTGCATTTAATCTTGGGAAAACCATTCCCAAATCTAAGATTGTGAGAAAGGTGCTCAAATCTTTGCCCGAGAGATTTCATGTCAAGATCATCGCAATAGAGGAATCAAAGGATATTGACAAGATTCCTTTGACAGAGTTGGTTGGTAATTTGCAGACCTATGAGTTAGGATTGACAAGGATTGGTAAGTCGAGTAAGGGCAAGAGCATGACATTGAAGGCCAAGAGCAGTGACACAGATGAGTCTTCCGACGATGAAATTTCTAAAATGAAGTCCTACATCACCCGATAGTTCAAGAAATTCATGAAAAATGCCAATGCAAAGGGCTTCGACAAGGACCATAGGCAATTAAGTTCTTCTTATTCTAAGAGCCAAGACAAAAGGAAGAAGGATACTAGGGATAGCGGTCAGTACACTGTTCCCTCATGATCCAAGTGTTTCAGGTGTTAAGGATTTGGTTACATGAAACAAGAGTGCCCTACTTATCTTAAGTCCATTGAGAAAAGCAAGGCAATTGTTGCTACTTTGAGTGACACTAAACCTGAGGATGATTATGAAAATTAAAATGATGGAATCCTAAATGCCTTCACCGCCATTGTTAATCCTACTGAGGGGATTATAGAAGGTATGGATGAAGAAGAAGACTTGATGGATTCAAAATTTGAAAAGATGGATGAATAAGATGACATCCACACTGCCTATGCAAAGTTATATAAGGTTTCAAAAAAGCATAAGAAGTTGTATAGGTTAGCCACCAAGAAGCTCAATGATGTGGAACTTGAACGAGAATAGCTCTTCACAAAGTTTGATGAAGCTAATCAGACTATTAGAGCACTGAGATTTGAAAAAATTTCTTGGTTTAGAAGACTAAGAAGCTTGAGGTAGAACTGTTCCAAGTTAAAGCTCAGGAGAGGACCTCAAGGGCAAAACTTGATGAGATGCTCAATATACAAAAATCTATCTTCGATCGAACCGATTTAGGGTATGATTTATCTTCTCCTAATATTGCTTCTTCTAGTACTACTGTTTTTGTTTCTCCTACTAGTAATATTGAATTTGAGAATAATAATGCTAAAACTGAGATAGATAGTGAGAACATAGACAAGGGCAAATCTATTTTAGGAGCACCCCCTAAGCTTGCTAAGAAAGAAATCAAAAACCCTAGGGCTAAGAAGAATAATGCTCAAAAGTCCAAATAGAAGAAGCAACATTTCTTTCATCATTGTGGAGCAATTGGACATACTTGGCCAAATAACTACAAGTGGCAAGCCACTCAACAGAGCAACATCATGGTCTTTTCAAGAAACTTGAGTCAGTTTCCATCCTCTCTTGCTTCTCTTGAAGATCTTCTTAAGGCCTTCATGTTTCTTACGAACTTGAACGGTTGCAATTCTTCCACCCTCCACTGGTTCAAGGGTTCGCCAAAAAGAAAGGTTCTTCTAAGGTGTGGAAGGAAAAAGACTCCAAGTGATTTAGTCACTTTTTCTCTCTCTCCCCCCTCTTGTTTTTGTTTTTGCATTACTTGTGTTTTGCTCTCTTATTTTGAAACAATCTAGTTTTTATGCATTTCTTTGTTTGACATGTTTTTATTTGTTTGTTTTTCAGTTTTATTTTATTTTGCTTTCATTCATAAAAATAAAAATAAAAATTGAAAAATTAGAAAAATACAAAAATAGTGTATGTTTGTGTACATTGGTACTTGTGTACCTTGAATGGCCAATGAAACAAAGTTTTCTAAATTTTGTATTCCTTGTAATTTAGATGAGCATCTCTATGCATAACTAAGCAAGTGAGCTTTGTGACTCTTTGTATGTGATGAGTAACATTAAGTTTTCTCTTGTACTTAACACTCATATCACTTTTTTTGATGAAAATGACTAAAAAATCCTAAGAGAAAGGCATAAATAACCATCTCACCACTATTGCCCACCAATTATGAAATGAAATCTGTATGTTTTGGCATAGTAAAAGTGTAATGTCAAAAAACTTAACATTATTGGGTATTTCTTTTCTCTCTCTTGTATGCCCATGCATAATATGCTTAATAAAAAAAAAATATGCAGAGAAAATTAAAGCAAATAAATCACAATGCTTTAAAACATGATTGCAAGCACATATTTTAGGAGATGTGGGCATTATATGATGTACGTCAAAGGTGATAATTCCCATTAAACAGTTATGATCGTGCGAGATTTAAATTGATTTACCCATATCTCAAATCGTCATAACATAGAGACACTTATGCAATCTTGTGATATTTTTCACACAGAACACGCAATATTCTTTGCTACTTTTGATACATGTGTAGGTGCAATGTGAGTTGGCCATCACAAGATTTACATGTGTTAATGTATGCTCACTAAATTGTCTTAACTTGTTTTTGAAATATAAAATCAGTTAGACTTGTTTTGTGTGTGTGTGTGTGTGTGTGTGTGTTTTGGATCTATGTGCTTACATTTTTCTTGATAGAGAGATGTTTTGAGAGATTAAAATTTTGTTTGGATCCTTGGTTGAGTTGCATATTTGATTGCATTCATGTCTTTGTTTTTCTCTTCTTGAAAATCTATTTTTAAAGCAATCTCGACAGCTCCTCGACACCTCTCGACAGCTAGGTTATCTATCGAGCTCTTCAGCTTCTTTTTTTTGCAATCTCGATAGCTTCTCGATAGCTCCTCAATCCATTAAGAGGTTTTCTGTCTCCTCGATAGTTGCTCGATAGCTCCTCGATCCATCGAGCCCTTTTTCTATGGACACCTCTGAATAGCTGCTCGAGTTGGATCTCTTCAAGTCTTTAAAGCTCGACACCTCTCGATTTGTCGAGAATTAAGAGGTTCTATAAATAAGATCCGCACGACTTTTCTTCATTTTTCCTCGATCTTTCTCGATTGTTTTCAGTCTTTTCACCTCCCAAAGACACTCTTCTCACTCCTAACTTCATCCTCAAGGGTTTTTTGGCCTAGATCAAGTATTTCTTCATTGGCAAGGGTCCTAAATCCTTCATTCTTCATGCATTTCATGCATTTGACCCAACTCTTTGTGGTTTTTGAAAAAAATTTAGGGTTTTTCAAAATTGATGAAGTTTTTCTGAAATTTTTGGAATGTGCTTTATGAAAATGGCTTTAAATCATCATGCATTGCATCACATTTGCATTATAATAATGTTTCATGCATTTTATATCTGTGTTTACTTTGTTGCAATGATTGTGTGCTGGTAGGTTTAGATTGTACTGAGCCTATGATGTTTTCACTATTGCATATCACATGCTCATGCATTTTCATGCATACATACCCTACATTCTCTATATTCTTATATATTGATTGTGATTGGTGTTTTTCTGCGTGTCTCTCTTTCTCCTTCTCTTCTTTTTTCGGTTAGTTGCTCTATGGCACCTAAATGAAAATCTACTTTGTCTTGGAACCCTCTTCGTTCCAATGCATCCTCTTCTAATCCTACCCCTTCCTATATTCGGTTCCGTGATGATAAAGCCTGACAGGACTTTTTGGAGAAATTTTCTAAACGAGGCATTCATTCAGAATGCCAAGTCATTTTGTCGGACTTCTCCGATATTGACCTACCCATTGTCATTCACAGTAGGGGTTGGGAGTCACTGTGTGGTGTCCCGACCACTTGTCCATCCATGATCATATATGAGTTTTACTCCAATATGCACGGTTTTTATTATTTAGTACCTCTTTTTTTTACTCGCATTCGAGGTACGCGTATTGTGGTTACACCAGATATAGTTTCCAAGGTGCTTCGTGTCCCTAGGATAGCACATCCTGACTACTATAGTTGTGATCATCTGAGGACTGTGTCCAAAGATGAGCTCATGTCAAATTTTTGTGAGCATCCTTCTGATAAGGGTGATCATCAGTTCACTCATTGTTCGGCCATTGCTAAAGGTCCTAGGTTTATTAACATGGTTATTACTTTTGTTTTGCATCCTTTGTCTCACTATAACTCCATTACAGAGCCCTGTGCTCTGTTTTTGCTTTCCCTCTTAGAGCATCTCACTATAGACTTACCCTCTCATTTTATTCTCTCCTTCATTGATGTCTATAAGGATACAGCGACCCGTGATAAGCTCATTTTTTCTTCATCTATCACGAGGATTCTTCACCACTTTTTTGTTTCTTTTCTCGTTTCTGACCACTTCCATGTCATGTGTGCCATAGACGCTGTTACTGTTAAATGGAGTGAGGTGTAGTTACGGTCGAGGCGGCTCGGGATGACGATTCCTCCAGCTTCTACAGCTCCATCCATCTCCTCTCCTTCTTCTTCTACTAGCGAAGTGACTTTCGAGGACATCATGGCACAACTTATGTGCATGGATGCTCACCTTGACACTCTCAGTGATGATTTATGTTAGGTGAATACTTGTGTTGGTCATATTGCACGACGACAGGCTGTCATGGGTGGCTTCGTTGTTTCTTCTCCTCCTACTTCAGAGGCTTTTGAGGATGAGGACAATGATGGTGATGGTGATGGTGATGCTACTGATTCTGAGGATGATGGTGCTAGCTCTTCTAGTGATGATGAGATGTCTACTTAGTGTACTTACCCTTTGAGATGTCTACTTAGTGTACATAGGAGGAGAGTTTGTCCTTAAGAGATTTTTGTTAGGGGGAGTGTATATTTTTGTTGAGGGATGCAGTGAGGACTCTATGTATCTTTTTCTTTTTTCTCTATTTTTGATACATTGTTCATGTACCTTAGATCTTGTGATCATGTTGTGATAGCAAATCTTGTACATATTGATAAATATACATTTGAGGCTGTTATTATAGTTTTTTCACCTATCTTTACATGTGTTGTTTTTTTTCTTTCTTTATGCACATGCTTCTGAGTTATTGTATGTAATCTTTTATTTTTGTTTCACACTAAGATGCCTTGATGAGTTTTGTTTAAAGTGTTGCATAAATACTGGTTGTCAAAGTTTCTCTTGTCGTGAACTCTCTTCTTACAAAGTTTTTCAAGAGTTTGTGTTAGGATAGATTTTACTGTACTTAATAAGTGAATATGAGTTGAGTGATTTATGACTTTTCTTATATGTTCATTTGTTTGTTGTGGTTTTGTCATGAATTGCCAAAGGAGGAGATTGTTAGGACATATGTGATTCATGTTAGGAACATATGTCAACATTTTATGTAATTGGCTAATTCTTTGACAAAACGCACTTTACTTGTATTTGGGTAGATCTAAGATATGTTTAATACTTCAAGGAATAATGTTTCAAGTTCAATTGTTAAAGGCATGCAAGTTGTGCAAGATTCAAGTACTGAAGTTCAGGATTTTAAATCTCGACAGCTAATTCGACAACTAGTATCTATTAAGGTTTAAAAGCTATCTAAGCACGAAACTCAACAGTGGCTAGACAGATAGGGTATCTATCGAGATTTTTGAAAATTCAAATTTTTAGTTCTAATTTTCATCCAATCCTTGAATGTATGTTTGGGCTTTCTTTTCTCACAAGCTTAAACATATATAAAGATTATTTTAAGGGCCATCAAAGGTTGCATAGTTGCACGAGTATTGAGCAAAGTCTTGTTCATGCAAATTGTGACCAGAGATAGAATTTGTCCTAGTTCTTCTTTCTCTTGAAGAAGCTGCTATGTTTTTATATCGTAGGGTTTTGTGACTAAGCAACTTCGTGATCTTTATCGTGTGATGAACAGAAGAACTTCGCAGCCAACATCCTTCTTAAGTTGGTGATCAAGTCACGTACTGGGATCCATACATCTTTTGGTTAGTCACGTACTGGGAGCCGTGCAATACAAGGAGAGATTGTTACTACAAAACAGGTCCAATTGGGTATTAGGGTAAGGGTTCAACTGTAGGTTGGTATAAGGTACTAGGATTCCTTTACTTATAACCGTTTGTTTTGATAATAGTGGATTCTTGAAAGTGGTGACCTTAAAATCATCCAGTGGGGTTTTTGCCTAGGAGGTTTTACCTATTCATAAACAAATTACCGTGTCAACTTTTATTTTCTACTGCATTATATTTTATTTGATGATTTGTTTGTGCTGCCACGTACATTGAATGTTAATTTGATTAATTATAAACCTGGATAATTAATCAATTAATTCATCACAAGGAGTCAATACATTTTTGGCCTATCAATCAGGATGCAGTTGAGGATTATCAACTATATCATTAGGTAAGTACACAGATAGGTTATTGATGTTGAGGATGCAGTTGAGGAAGATCAGAAAAATGATTTTCAAGAAGTTGAGAAGTAGGATGATCAATATGATCAGATGGAAGATCAGGAACATGATCAGATGCAAGACCATCAACAAGAGGAACAAATTTGGAATGTGGATCATCTATAGGTAAGGGTGGAGCATTGAGAGTACAAATCTAAGACAATGGATCAAAGGGAGAGTGAAATGTGGAGGAAGGAATGGATTGAAAAGGGAAAATGGACTCATGAAAAACAACATCCCTCGATATAAGAATCCTTTTAGAATGTAAATCAAACAGTTTGTACCCTTTAACAGTAAAGGGATAGTCCAAGAAAACACATTTGATGGCTTTAGGATCAAATTTAGACCTATTATGAGCCAATGTAGAAGCAAAACACAAACAGCCAAAGACTCTAAGAGAGCTGTAATCAGGAACTTTACCATAAAGCAATTCAAAAGGTGGTTTGTCATGAGGAAGAGGTGATGGAAGTCTATTGATAAGTAGCATTGCAGTGAGAATGCAGTCACCCCAATAGGCAATAGAAATATTAAACTGAATTGTTAAGGCTCTTGCAACACACAAAATATGTTGGTGTTTCCTCTCCACAATAGAATATTATTGAGGAGTGGCAACACAACTATATTGGTGGATAATACCATGAGTTTTAAAGAAATTAATCATTTGAAATTCAAGACCATTATCAGTTCTAAAAATTTTAGTGGCTTTATTGAATTGAGTGTGGATCATAGTATAAAAGGATTGTAAAATGGACCTAGTATCAGACTTGGACTTTATGAGATAAACCCAAGTTGATCTAGTACAATCATCAATAATAGTAAGAAAATATTTATGTCCATCAACAGTAGGAACAATATAGGGACCCCAAATATGATAGTGAACAATATCAAAAGGAGAATCTGATATATGATTAGGAAAAGGGAAGGGAAGTCTCTTATACTTTGCAAGTGGACAAATCTCACAATCTTTATTAAAAGTACAAACAGAATCATGAAGAACATTCTTTAAGGAAGAGAGTTTAGCATCTGAGGGATGACCTAATCTAAGATGCCATATAGAAGAAGGTACAACAATATTATTGATTACATGAGATTGAGGTTGACTAAAAATAGACTTGAAAACTGAATTGAAGATGGATTGAAAAGAAGAACCAAGAACTTTGGAGTTGATTGGAAAGGTACAAGCATTTGAGGGGCTGTGCTGCAACAAATACAACCCATTATGAACTTCACCCACACCAATCGTCCTCTAGCAAATAAGGTCCTGTATAAAGTAGAAATTGGAAAAGAAAACAAGGCAACAAGAACAAGACATAGTGATTTGACTGACTAACAAAAGGTTAAAAGAAAATGAAGGAACACAAAGAATATTAGTCAGAGTTAGAGTGGTTGAAAGAGTAATAGAACCAATGTGAGTTACCATAATTGTTTCACTATTAGGAAGTGCAACCACCCCACTAACAGTAGTGAATTCAATAAGTAAATAAACAGAATGTACAATGTGATCTGTTTCCCCAGTGTTAATAACCCAAGTATCTCCATTAAAGGCTGTTATATTGACTATATGAGCAGAAAAAATGGAATGCCTTAAATCAGAATTCCCAAAGGAAGATATACCTGACATAGTGAGGGCATTGTTAGACTAAGTAGTAGTTGTAAAAGAAGCAGCTTGATGATCTGAATTAGGCTTGATAACATTACTAGCCATATGAACTTCCTTGGTTCCCATGTTGAGTTGAGCAGCAGCTTGTAGTTGATTGCCTAGCATAGCCAGAAATTACTGGTTGTTCTTGAGTAAAAGGGAACTGTGTGGCATCATAAGATGACTGTCCTTTCTTTGCAATATCATCTTGAAAACCCACTTGATTCACAATTGAAGTCTTTCCTTTAGGCTTAAAACCAGGAGGGAAAGCATGCAG
Source organism: Castanopsis chinensis (assembly GCA_032878915.1). Taxonomy (NCBI): domain Eukaryota; kingdom Viridiplantae; phylum Streptophyta; class Magnoliopsida; order Fagales; family Fagaceae; genus Castanopsis; species Castanopsis chinensis. The sequence continues at coordinate 12,881,506 of JAVQMG010000109.1, forward strand.
CTTGAAATACTTCTTTATGGTATGACCAAGTCTCCCATAGTGAAAGCAAATAGGCCTATCCTTGCCCTTGGAATTCTTTCCTCCAGAAAAGGAAGAATTGAAAGCAGAATTGGAATTAGACCTTTCATAGCAAGTGCAATGGACTCAATATGAGCATTGGAATTTCCCACATACCTCTGCCTCTCTTCTTGAATCAACAAGGAATAGATTTTGTTGATGGATGGAAGTGGCTCCATTAACAAAATCTGTCCCTTGATTTGAGAATAAGAATCATTGAGCCCCATTAAGAACTGCATCATTGAATCTTGAAAGTGAAGATTCTCAATTCGTTTTGTTAGATTACAAGTGCATTTTCAACAAGTAGAAGTTGGATTAGGCCTGAAATTCTTGAGTTGATCCCAATTCACCTTTAATTGAGTGAAAAAGGTAGTAATCGAAGAATCACCTTGATTGATTGATGCAATATCCTTTTGCAACTGAAAAACCCTAGGTCCATTGCCTTGAGAATGCGTATCCCTAAGATCATTCTAGATTTCCAATGCTTTGTCTTTGTAGGTAATGCTGATTCTGATCTAAGGTGAAATTGCCGTCATCAACCAAGAACCAACCATATTGTCACAATAAATCCAAGCATCAACTACCACTGGAGTTTTTATCAATGGAGAAGAAAGAGTGATAGTGCCATCAACAAAACCAAATTTATTCTTCGCAATCAAGGCCTTCTTCATGGATTGAGCCCAAGCATGGTAATTTCCACCAATCAAAACTTCAGACACAAGCATAGCTCCAAGACTTTCAGCATGGTGAAGATACAAAGGATTCGAAATGTCTTCAACCAAGGCTAGATCTTGCTCAGATGAAGTGGAAGAAGAAGAATTTGATGTGGAAGCCATTGAAGTAGCTTCAAGCTTTCACGAACGAAACCTTAGAAATTTGGGAATTTGAGTGAATCTTAGTAGACTAAGCTCTAATACCATATGAGAGATTTGCTAAGAGTGAAATTCTCATTAACCTTATTAATGATACACTGGATTGATCCTTATATACAATCAAAGTCTAAGTAACTAACTTAACAACTATAACAGCTACTTAACAGAAAAATTGAAAGCTCACACGTGCATAATCACGTACATCACTAAACTATTTACAAGACTAACTAAACTACATACAATTTAAGCTATATACAATAAATTGATTAAAACCACAAGTAGCATAGCCATGTACATCTTCATTAATTTGCTTTGCCTCTTCTTGCCTTGAGTCTTGATGCTTTCATCTCTGATACATGAGGTTGGTTAGTTATCCTTTTATTCAATTATCTGGTGCATTACACGGGTTAGCAACTAGTATCTTCTTAAGCAAGAATGATATATAATATTGTTCTACTGCGTGGGTTCAGGGATACCATAACCAGCTTTTACTTATGCTAGATACCAAGCTTGATGCAATGATAAAAGTTTAGAAGGTAAATTGCACTTTAGGTCCCCCAAAGATGGGTCATATTCAATTTTGGTCTATCAATTTTTTTTTTTTTAGAAGATGAAAATTCTACTCTAGCCTAATCTAAGTGTATATGTGTGTGAAGCTCCCTCCTGGAGACTTGAACCCCGGCCCTTACTCCCCTACCCCTCACAAGCACTTATACTTGCGAAGTGACCACGCACCAAGGGTTTGCGGTGGTAATTTTGGTCTATTAATTCTAAAACGTATGATTTTGGTATGTCAGATTTCAAACAAAAAATAATTTGGCCCCTCCATTATTTTTTATCAATGAACCTTCATTTAATATTTAATTACGTGACTAATGGGATGCTGAGATGCTAAGACACCTTATTTTTTAGAAGATCAAATTGAACAAACCACATTTTTTAGGATCCAAAATCAAACTTACAAAACATTTTAGGGATGATTTAATTTTTTTCAAAAAGTATTTTTAGAGATGATTTTTAAAAAGAAAAAAGAAAATTATGAAAAATCAAAATCAAACTCATCCTAAATTTTAGAAATAAAAAATCTAATTTATCCCCTAAGAGCTTTGTAACTTAGTAACATTGTCTATTTTCCTTTTTGTGAAGTGTTACAATCATATTTTTATGTAATGACACATTCGAGTCAAAATGCACTTTATATGTGTATCTAAGTTTTACAATTTATATATTTGATACTTCTCGATATATGTTGACCTATCTAGAGTAAATGAATCTTGATACATGGTTTGACTGCTTTCGATCTATCGACCTATGGAAAAACTAAAATGCAATTTACATTTTAGCCTATATGATAATTGGCCCATCTTGAAATTCATGCACTAGGGTTCCAAAATCAATAAAATGAATATTTTATGGTCTTCATAACATACAGAGTTACTGTTGGAAAATCTGGTTTTACATCTTATACAAAACACACAACAGAAGCAGCAATCACAAATCTACTTCATTCATGAGAGATAAGATGTAACCTTGAATTCTAGAACAAAGAATAGAAAGAGTACCTTGATGCAGTGAAATTCAAAATCAAGACTTGAGAATACCTTTAATCTTCATCTTAATTCCACATGGTGCTCAAGAAGTGTGGTCTCTCAATCTGTCTTTATGTACGTTAATTCTCAAAGAAAAATCCTTCTTCTTCTCCTTGTAGAGAAAGACTGTTCTCTTTCTTTTCATCATACATACATTTTAACTACCTTAGTTGTTACTTTATTTAATAACTCTCATTAAATAAAAATTGATTATCTAATTGAGTTAGCTTTTTGGGCCTACCCAATTGGGTTTTAGTTTGTTGTTTGAGATGGGATCAAGGGGAACAAATAAGATTCTAGCTCCAATGGGCCTTGAGCATTTTTGTCAACTCTTGACAAGTCCAAAATTACCATTAATTATATTTAATACCACTATATAAATATAACTACACTCTAGGCCTCATTAATAAATTATATCCCAAAATTCTAATAATATCATTTAACCTCTCCATAAAATATTCATAGTGAACAAAATCATAATAAATTGTCACTTTGTAAACAACTATTTTACTCTTAAGTACTCTATTTAATCTTTTAGTTATTCACATTTATTGAAATCAAATTTCAATAAATATAAGCTTTAGTAACTCCCTACAAAAGTAGGCACACAGAATAACTAGTTCCTATTAAACTTATCTCAAGGGGATATTTCATGTCTCTACAAAAAAGAGAATATGGATTTCATTTTGAAAATATGTGTTCCCTCAACACTACGTGTGGTTACCTAACATACTAAGGTTTTGACCGTGAATATTAGATCTCACTCCTGATATATCAAAGTAACCTACATTTCATGATCGAGTTCACTACCCTCTCAGTATTGAGAGTCTATGAAATTAGAAGTTGTGAGATTAATTATTCAGTTGACAGTTGTTGATTGAATATTTAATCTCACTGCAGTCTAGTTCAATATGTCTTAACTCTTAAGAAATATCAACTAGAAGTCTTCAATTTCATGATCAAGACAAATCATCTTAGTTGATGTGTTATAATTTTTGCAAATGAAACGCCCAATTTCATCACCCTACTACGAACTACATTTTGAGTTTACAAGAAACTAGTGATTTACATTTTCTGTAATTAAATCACATAAATCACATACAATGTATTTCTTGGACTATGATAATGTCTTATTAGTTCATTTATAAATAGTTTCATATAATTAAACAATTTAATTATTTATGACATGCCAATAAATTGGATTTTAGGGCATAAACCCCAACAGTTACATGCTTACTAAGGAGTTGTTGAGATGTTCTGTGCGCCTAGGGTTTTGTATCAGGCTTGTATTGGTTCATCGACTGTGTTTTGAAGAACTTTGCATAAGCTACATCAATCAAATGGTTGTTGCATGTGGTGTTAGTCATGGATTGAAGATTCATGCAAAAGTAGTAGTCTCAACAATGAGGGATTGCTGCTGAGCTTCTTTATAAATTAGTAATTTCTATTGTAGGTTTGTACTTTTGGATATGGTAAAATTCGTTGTACTTGTAATCTATCTTCTTGTTAATAGATTATTCAAGAGTGATGATCTAAAATTCACTTGGTGGAGTTTTGTCAGCAACGCGATGGTTTTTCTTATCGTGGTTAAATTGTTGTGCTAATCTTTTTTTCCATTGCACTTAATTTTAGTTTAGTGATTTAATTATGCCTTAATTGGATTTGCATTTAATTAGATTAATTAATCAACTTGAGTAATTGCTTAATTAATTATTGTGAATATTTTAATGCAACAAGATAAACATGGTTTCATCAGTCCTATTACTTAAGAATTTATAACAAACTTGCTGCAGTCCTATTGCTTTATCCTTGATACGTAACTTGCTGCGCATACAAAGATTCTTTAACCTGTGTCGGCATATTTAGTTCTTATTGTTTGAAGCACGACACATCAATTAGTGAAACATGTTTTCACGTGTAACTTGTTTTCTCTTTTCATAAAAGTACGCTATGTTAAATCATAGAATAATTTTCAGTGCTAACTCATGATTTTTTTTTGCCTCCACAGCAATTACACGAGCTAAATCATTGTTATCAACCCTTAATACATTTGAACTTAACATCCCGCAAAGAAGGCCATGGCTTTAGCAATTGTTAATAAATTACTTTAGAAAATTTTGACATTATTTTTGTGAAAAATATAAAAGTTTCTAAAAATATATCTTAAATTAATACCCTTATGGCATCCGTTAGATGTCTTAAAAACATTGGTTTATGAAGTATTTTTTTAAAATATTTTATGAAAAAAAAATTGATTTTTTATATTCCCATAAAGGTGATATTATATAAAACTTTCCTAAAATAGTCTATTAACAAAGGAAAACACTAATGTCACAAACTATTTTATAAACTATTGATGTGGTGAGTGATTATTGATAAGTGAAAAAATAATGTTAGTGGTGGGTTCATATGAGAACAAGTAAAAATTTGCTACATCAATAATTTGTAAAAATGTTATAAAATAATTTGTGGATCTATTGTATTACTCATTAGCAAATGTCAAAGAGCACACGTTAATATGACTCTTTAAAAAATTAATACATCTATGGACACAACCTTTTATACAACTTCATTTTTCACAACACTTACTAATATAATATGATTTTACTTATACATAATAAAATTAGTGTTAATATTTTTTCACAACTACTTAGAGCATTTTCATCAAAGATTGTAAAAATTTTAGTATTTAGCATCTAAAAAACCAACTTTATAACATTTAACACATTACTTTACAATACAACCTACATCAAAATTTCTATTTGTTTACCACTTCATTTAAATACTCTTTCTTTATTTTTGTTAATTTTTTATTCCTCCTCTCTCTCCCTTTGTCTCTCTTTCTCAACCCAATGGATCTAGAACCTTCTCCCTCTCTCTGATCTTTTGCTCTCAAACCTATGCTCCGTGGCTGACCACCAAGCTCTGTTTATGAATATCAACGCCACCACTCCAAGGTGGTTCGACCCTAAGTCTCACCCTTTCCATATTCTTAGTCTAAAATCCTTCTCATCCCTTCGAGCCCTCCCTCTTAAATTGAGTTTTCCTTCTAAACCTCCATGGCCGGAGCTTTTCAAGCTCATCAACTTCAACCATGCACCACTGTCGAAACCCAGCCAAATTCAAATCACAATAAAGACCCAGAAGCCCACCAATCAAATCACAAAATCACGAACCACATCCATCGAAATCACAAAGACCCAAAATCACAAATCAAAGAATCATAAAATCACAACAAAGACCCAAAATCACAAATCAAATCACACCCACCGAAATCAACCTACACCTAAAGCCACCCCGATCAACCCACACCCATCTCTCAACCACCCCAATCAACCCACATCTAGCACCCAAAGCCACCCCGAGTCCCCGATCAACCCACAAACCCAGCCACCAAAATCAAAAACCCACCAATTTAATCAAAACCACTGAAATTAAAACTCACCGATATCAAATCGCAAAAACCACTCATTGAACCACTGCAGAGATCCACCATGAACCACCACAGAAACCCACGATGCATGAAAAACCACTGCAGCCTAACCACACCTAGCATCGCATCCCAGCCACACTCAAGACCCACAAACTCGAGATATAGAAAGAAAAGGAAATGAAAAGGTGCAGAGAGAGAGAGAGAGAGAGAGAGAGTGAGTGAGTGAGTGAGTGAGTGAAAAGGAAAGAAAGAAAATAATAAAAAAATAGTAGCAGCTTGCTACAGTGAGGTGTTAGTAATAGAACCTCACTGTAGCAAGTTGCTAAAGTTTTTAAGATTTGACACACTTGATAAAGATGAGGTTTTATGATTTGAGGTGTTAAAAATACTAAAAAATAGCATTTAGCATTTTTAACACCTTTGATGAGATGCTTTTAGAGTACTAGTATCAGGTGTGTCAAATGCTAAATTTTTAGCATTTGACACGCCAAACACCAAAAATAGAAGGTTCATGAGATGTTTCAAATGTAAAAAATTTTAGCATTTTTAGTAGAATTGCAACTGTACAATTGTATTGATATAATTGTATTATAGCATGTTCTATAATTAAACAACAATTTTTTATTCTCTATTAAATAACAACTGTACTGTAGCATGAGATGTTTCAAATTAAATAACAATTTGTACTAGTAAGATTGTACTGTAAAATTGCTACAGTGCAATTTTTTATTGCTACAATACAATAGTTGAGTTTTTTTAATTATTATTTTAATGTGCATAATGTAATGTTAAAATAGAAGATCTGATGTTTACCGTATTGTAAAATAATATGCTAAAATTAATAAAATAGGTTTTAGTATGATAAAATGACATTTGGCATAGCACGTCTAATGCTAGTGCTCTATTATATGTTTTTATTGATACATAATAAAAGCATTGTTAGTAGAACCCAAGTGAAAGTGATCATGTATCTTCAGTCATAATAAAGTTTGGTTTATGCCCATGCACAGCTTTATCAAACTTGATTACCAAACTTTATCAAACTTACGACATACAATATGTTCAGCTTCACAAAAGTTTGGAAGTTTTATTCCAGCCTTGATATATTAAAAAAGTTGAACGGTTAGATTCTAAACTCTTCAAGCTCAAGCTTCACTATTTGCTTAGTATAAATATTAGTAGTTGAATAATAATTTGATCATAACGATATTTACCGTGTTTTGGGTGAACACTGCTATGGCTGGTAAAGTCACAGAGCATGCTATTTCCATAGAAAGCACAGAAGTTGGTCAAACAAGCACGTACAGGCCGTTATCGAGGAATTGATGCAGCTTTGACTGTGAGTACCAAATCATGACGTAACTTTAAGGTTTTTTTTTTTTTTTTTTTGGTTTTGTTTTGTTCTTGATTTTGACCATCTACCAGATTGTATGCCTGTATAATGTAGAATGTATGGATTAAATAAAATTTATTTGTAAATTGAAATTGTGTACATTAATATAATGAGAATTTAATTATAATCACAGAGTATGCTATATGTATACTATCTAAAATATAGTTATTACCCTCTTTGGCGTGATGACCATTTCATAATTATCAATTTACTTATTTATAACCCATTTTAAAAGAATAAATTGTAAATACCCATTTAATAATTGTAAACTAAAATACATATAAACTTCCAAACAAATGAATCTTTCCAATAACAACCATTCTTGAGTTCCCAACGCTGGAATTTGTTATGGATTTTCAATAGGAAAAAGTTTGTATCGAAGCATGTTTGGAGTTATCTTGCTCCAATCTATTATGTATCTATTAAATGATCATTTATATGTAGTTTTAGTTATATGATTTTTTTAATGAGTTAGTGACTTGTTTAAATTATACACGTGAGTAGTCTTATAATAACCACATAATAGGTTGGAAAAAATAGCTCCAAATATATTTGGAACCAAGCATTATCATTTTCAATATACTAAACAAGGCTGGCCACATGTATTATTTTATGTCATACTATCTTTCAAAAATAATACTTTTTATTACCTCATGAATTGCCATGTCCTTTATGATTTTTACTAATATTATTTCAGGTCTTCATCATTTATCTTTTGTTTGTTCTATCAACTACAATCAACTCACTCCTCACTACTGCACTAACATTTCACCTTTGCACATTGCCAAACCATTTCAAGCATCTCTCTCTCTCTCTCTCTCTCTCTCTCTCAAAAGAATAGGAAAATTAAATATCTTTGTAGTAGAGAGAATCAAGAATAAGTATTTAGTAATCCTAATAAGGAAACTCTTAAGGCTTAATTAATTAAAGTTATCCATCCCCCTAGATCATGCAATTTACATTGAGTCGTCACTTGGTTTACTTAAGGACAAAATCAAGAAAACATATTAAAAGAAGGAAAATTTTATGTTTATATTATACTTATAATGTAAACTTACATTGTAAACACACAAAAAGTGGCAACAAGCAATATTTACCAATTTTTGTAAATCAATGTTTACAACATTTTCTACTTTTTATGTGTCAACAATATAAGCTTACATTGCAAGTACAATATAAACATATACAGGTCTTTAAAAAAAATACATTACAATAGACATTGTTCCAATCTGTAAAATAAATATTCGAAGACTTATTTCCTAGTTTCAATTTGGGGAATCCAAATACATCACTTTGTCTCCTTAGTATATTTCAAAGAACAAAATTACATGAACAATCTCTAATCTACATCACTTAATCGATCTAAGTTTAGAGGTTAAGTGATGGGATGTGAAAGTCTTAGATGCCCACCCTACTTAATATGAAGATAGGTCTCACAGTACAAAATGGCTACTAATAATTTGTCATACACAAATATAATAAAGTTACAAGCAAAACCAATACAAATACCAAGTAATGTTTAGGGTCAAGGAAAGGAATTCACATTCGAAGAGTTCAGATGTTTTGGAGTTAGTGAGGTGTTGCATATGTACTTACAATTAACAAGTAATGTTTAAAGTCAAGGGTTTGAACTAGATTGTAAAACAAAAGTGAATATCCTTATTGGAGAAGAAGTACCCTCAAAGTGTTTCTTTCCTTGATCTTCCATTAATTTTCCACTTTGTTAAGAAATTTGCATGTTCTTGTGTTGATTGCTTTGTTTTTCAGATTTGGTTTTATTGTGGCTATAATGAAAACTATAATCACCTAATTGGCTTAAGTCATTTTAATTGTTAATTAATCTACATAATTAACACAATTAACAAGTTAGCTTCTTCTATCCTCAATGACCAAACTCCTAATGAACAATTATTTGGGACCTCGATCTCCCACTATTAGTCAACTTAAGATGTATGGTTCTTCAACTTTGTCCTGCCACAATCTTAGGAGCAAACTAAACTACAATCATGTTCTCGCCTCTACGTCTTCCTTGGATATGGTGTTGAACATAAAGGATACAAGTGTTATTATAGTCCTATATATTTCTAGTAGTTTAATTTCGATTTCTGAGTTTTAATCGTGCTATTGCTCGACATATATGATTATAATGAAAACTATAATCACCTAATTGGCTTAAGTCATTTTAATTGTTAATTAATCTACATAATTAACAAAGGGGTTTAGGACAAATTTTCAGATTTTATTGCAAGAGTATATGCCAAACTTGATGTGAAAATGAATACTCTTTCACGTTATATCACATATGTCGTTCTTATTTTATTGCAAGAGTATATGCTGCACGATTCATCGTGTAACATGTTTTCTCCTTTGTTTAGGAAAGGACGATATGCGAACTAAGTAAATTTTTCGGTTGGAATCATAGCATTAACTTCTATCTTGAAATCCAATCTTGTTGCATAAAGATGAAGATATAACACAGTTAATTGCAAAAGTTTTTAGAGTTTGAAACTTGCCGTCAATTACTAAGCGTGCTTTAGTAAAAGGTGACAATAGAATTTGGTTCATGCGATTCGTGCCCATGTCCAGCTCCATCAAACTTGAGTCATAAAACTAGTTACGGCTTCACAGAAGTGTATGCATTTCATTCAGTCTTGATATGTGAATAAAGTTACAAAAATAAGATACTAAATTCTTCAAGCTAGAGTTTCTATGTATGCTTGGTTCATTTAGTACGTACTTGAAAAAAATAAAAGTCATCATAGCACACTAATTACCTTGTTTGAGTGAACACTCTGCCATGGCCGGAGTGGAGCATGTTATTTCCATAGAGCAATTGCTTTCCGAAAAGGTTCAAAGAACAGAAGCTGGTGATACATGCGGAGGCCCCAATCATCCTGTCATTGCCACTGAGGCCACCCAGGAGCTGACCAGCCCATGAGAAAGCGTGTACAATTCCTCGGGACCAGAGGTTTAAGGAATTAAGGGATGCAGGAGCAAATCAATCTGAAACAAGGCCAAAGATACAGAAGGTTGTATTCTTGCAACGTGATCAGAAAAATTTCCAGAAATACTATGAGCCAAGGGTGGTATCACTGGGTCCTATCCATCATGGTAAACCAAAGTACCGGCCAGCAGAAAAATACGAGCTTAGATTCGCAAAAGCCTTTGTTAGTGATAGTGGCAAAACAGATGAATATATATATGATCACATTGAAAAGAACATTGCACAATTAAGGTAGTACTTCGATGAGGAGGTGATAAAGGAGTATGACAACGAGAGCCTCGCCTGGATGTTGTTCGTGGATGGGTGTGCAATATTGCAATTCATATGCTTCGCTGTTGAAAATAGGTTCAGTGAGTTGAAAATAAAAAACGATCAATCCGCATTTGCACAACAGGATTTGTTCTTATTGGAGAACCAACTTCCTTATCAACTCCTCAAGGATTTGATGAAATTGAGCGCAAAGAAAAAAGAATTGAAGAGACATATCAGAAGTTTCATCAGTATGCAAAGTATGATACCAGAAAGGGCGGTATTTAAGGACGATGATAAAAAAGCACCGATCCATCTTCTCGATCTTCTACGAACAAGTCTCCTAGGCAGTGCTGATCCTAGTCCCGAATATGGTGCCCCAAAAGCCTCCACGAAAGATTGGCAATCATTTCGCAATGTTTTGGAGCTTAAAGCAGCGGGAATTCAATTGCAGCCCAGCACAAGTAGCGGCTTAAGAGACATATCATTTAAGAGAAAATGGGGTTTCTATCCTGGAATTCTTTCACTGCCTCCGATAACGGTGGATGACTCAACCGGGCCCAAGTTCATGAACTTGATAGCCTACGAGATGTGTCCAGATTTCGAAAATGGCTAGGGGGTCACCTCTTACATATCCTTCCTTGATTCACTCATTGATGAAGCCAATGACGTTATTGAGCTAAGGAAAGCGCGCATACTCGGCAACCTTCTTGGCAGCGACCAAGAAGTGGCTCTGCTCTTCAATGAGATAGGCACAGACTTGGTGCCCAATTTTAGGACATACAGCAATGTCAGAACCCAAATTCAGGAATACTACGACAACAAGTTGATGACTTGGTTATCGCTATTCTGTCACACCCATTTCAGCACCCCCTGGACTTTCTTGGCTTTCCTTGGCGCTTTATTGGCACTAGCACTAAGTGCCGTACAGACTTGGTACACAGTCGACTCTCCACCTGGCCCTTGCGATAACTTTTGCAAGCATCATCCATGATGAGACAAAAGGTACACATATAATTCGTATGCTCCTCTCTTTCCATTTGCATCTATCATATGCTAAGATTGTCTGTCTACTTACAAAATGGGTTCTTCATTTCTGATCAGGATTTCACATATATAGGATCTTGGTACTTCCCAGGGCCATGCTGTTCCGTTTATTTACTCTCGATTTGCTGTTTTTATCTAAGTCCAGATAATTCGGGATGGTTCCTGCCTCATGAGATCCGTGAAGTCTTAAGCTCTAAATCCCTAGTCTGCATCTTAGGGTCACCCCTAACTAAGGATTACTCTTTGTGATTATGTGGTGTGTGGGTGTGTGTGTCTCAACTCTAAACACTAAGGTCAGGGTAAGTATACATGATTTCTTAATTTGATGTAATTCATTTGAGAAAAACATGAGAGTGTATACGTACAGTATTTTTATGTGTGATAAGATTGTTGATTGTATCTGTAATAAAATTTGAACTATCAAATATACTGCCTATTTTATTATTTTGTTTTAGAATTACAGCTAGTTACAATAAGCACCGCAACATTATTTCATTTCAAATGGTTGAATTTTTATTGTCAGCTAGTTTTGAAATCATAACACAATAATCCAAATATGCTTAAAACTCTTCCGGTTAGAATTTTTACATGTATCTCTAAAAATTTATTACTAAGCAATTCATGCAAAGAATCAAGTCCCATGCCAGGTGTTTGGGCTTGATTATAAATTATATACTAGTGGTAACCTGTGAGAAGCGCGGCAAATTTTGAAGATTTGTTTTTTTTTTTTTTAAATGAAAAATAAAAATAATAGATGAGACGTATAAGTATTAGTCTCAAATCCTTTTTGAAATGATATTATTATTTTCTAAAAAAATTTAGAAGAAACTAAATGTGAATGAAGAGAACCTGTTTAGGTGGTGACAAATAAAATGACAATTAATCTTAATATAAACATCACATTTTGTTCTCCTTACCATTTAAGCCTTCAATCCTCAATGACAACATTGAAAACAATAATCATCAATCGGAGGTGAAACTTTCAAAATTTCTTATAAAACCCTAGTTCTGTGTACACCAGACTCATGCAAACACAGCCTTTAGGCTACATAAATAACGTTAGGTCTTGCGTATGTATCTAGTGTTTAAAATGCCCTATGTGGTATGTTTTTAACGAAAAAGTGCAAAAATTGGTACAAAACCCTAGTAGCACACTGCGTGGGTTTTGCGTCCTTTTTTTGCAATTACATTTTAAGCAAAATATAACTAGTCAAAAAAGATTGTTACTTGCCTTAATTAATCCCAACTCAAAAAATTTTGTAATTCCTCAAATCTACTCCAAAATAAACTAAAATCTATCATAATCAATAACTAAGAAGGTGTTAGATTCTAAAAAAAAAAGAAGTTGTCAAAAAACAAAAAATTAATTATCCGAAGGTCTAATTATTGCCTCTGCGGCAAAAGATAGACTTGCAGAATTCGTTTCAGTTCAGCCAGCCCCTTGGTCTCACCCTCCTAGGATATGAGACCAATGGTGACTTCCACCTTTGGACATGATAAAGATAAATTTTTATGGAGCCATCTTCAACAAGGAGCACAAGTCCAGGAGTGGAGTGGTGCTGTGTGATGCCCATGGTTCAGTGCTAGCCTCTCTATCTCGGCAATTGTCACTGGTTTACAGTCCATTGGAGATCGAAGTGAAGGCGGTGTCATCAGCTCTTCAATTTGCTGCGGATTTGGGTTTCAGTCAAGTGGTCTTAGAGAGTGACTCTTAGGTTCTTATGACAGCATTGGTCAACGACTGTATGTTTTTTTCCTCTTTATGGTTTGCTTATTGATGATGTACGTCTTGGAGCTAGATTTTGTAGTCAATTACGTTAATCTCATGTAAAGAAAGAGAATAATAAGATTACTCATAATTTAACTTGACATGCTTTATATATTTCAAATTGTGTTGCTTGAATAGAGGATATTTCACCGTCTTTTATTTATGTTGTCAAAGCTGACATTGCTGGTTTTAATAAAATGAATTATATTCCCCCTAAAAAAAAATCATTATTTTAAATCACTATAGCAGTAGTAAAATAGATTTCTAGGATGCTTAACTCAATAATTTCAAGAATCTTCACCCCTACTCTCTTTGGAATTTTTAGGTAGTCTCTTATCTGGGCTTTATTGGGGTCTGAAAAAATTAATGAGTCTAAGTGAGGTTAGAATTTCTAGCCTTGATCACTTTATATATTATTAAACCTCAATATCAAATTTACCAAGTTGTTTTAAAACAATTTCTTCTATTTCAAAATGAAATTAAAAACGAACTATTTATTAAATAATTTTATTATAATATTTATTTATTTACAGTTAATATACATTAGTATATTTTTTATATAAATTTTATATATAAAATCATTTTATTTTTTGGATACCGCGAATCACAATCTCCCCAACTTATTGGCCGAAAGTGTTGTGCTACTTATATTCTTTTGCGAGTTAAGAATTTTTTCTTTCTAAAAATTAGTTCTTAATTTCAAAGAGGTATCAGATAACAACCTAAGAACTACCTAAGTGTCCCTCTTGTAGAGTTCCCTAATGACACATGATCATACTATGCAATTGAATACTATAATTTAGATCATTTCTATCCTTTAGGTAACATATTTTTTTCAGCACAATGATATTGTAATTCAACTCATAAAATGAATCCACTTCTTTGAAATTTTACCATCCAACATAAAACGATAGTTTCTGTAGTATCATCAGAATTTTCTTAAGAATTTTATTACCTTTAGAAAAATTTTAAATTAAACATTGAAGTCCTTAATTCATTGATAACTTTAGACGTAACTTGTATAATTACAAAGGTCCACTTCCACTGTTTCGAGTTTTAGGTGACCAATTACACCTTAAAATCTGTATAATTGATGGCAACTCTATTTCTCATTACCATGTACTCCACACACCATTTAACTTTCACAATGCACACACATGCATGGCTATTTGAGGGTTGTGCTAACCGCTAAGTGAGTTAATTAACAACTGGCTATTGCCGATTGAGATTTATTTATTTTATAAACTACAGTTGAGATGTTACAAATTTCCATTGGCAATATCATATGGTTGCCATCATAGTTACCCGTTGAAAGATATTTTTCCATATTAGTTTTCATATCTTACTTTTGTAGGGAAAAAATCTCATTTGCCAAGGGCAACGATTAATCTCTCATGTATCACATGTAACTCTTAGAGGGTAGTTGGTTTGCCGTAATGTTCATCACATTAAGGTCATATTAATGTAATGTCATATTATAGTATTCGGTTTGTTACTTTGCACATATATTACCTATTTATGGAAATGTGATTATTTTTTCAATTGATAAAATTATCCTTATGCATAAATTTTCAGCAATCAATAGAGTCATTGTAGGAGACCAATCAAATTCCTATTTCCTCTCAAACAAAAGGCCTTACTCTAGAACCCACCTCTTTCTTTCTCTTCGTAATAAACGTTCATAACCGAAATTCCTAGTGTTATTCATTTGGAATTCCATGAATCTAAGATCCCAAGAATGTAACATTACACGAACTAAACACCTTGTAACGTGATTGACATATCATTCTCCTAAATCTTTTTGGTAAAAGATAACCGTGACTAATTAAGTACATTAGTACAATGAAACCATAGCACAGAGTAATGTTTGATACTAGCCTTGATGTAAAAATAGAAACAACAATTTTATCTCAACAGTTTATACCAAACTTGCTGAGTAGATAACGACTCTTTCACGTGTATCACATATGTTCTTATTTTGTTTGAAACACAATTTATCATAGAAAATGTTGATGCGAACTACGTTCTAGGTTCTTACCATAGCAAAACTTCACTAAAGTGAGCTACATTAGATACCAATCTTGCTGCATAAACATGGAGGTATAACCCACATTGCTATATATATGTGTGTATCTCAAAAAAAAAAAAAAATACACACACATTAATATATAGGGAAAGTGCGTTCAATTTGAAATTTGTGCATCCCATGTCATGCTTGCTTTAGTAAAAGGTGAAAAAATGGTTTGGTTTGTGCCCATGCATTGATATAAATGTTATATTTATACGACCATATTGATATAATATATAAATTAATTCTCATACCCATTTTTCTTGGAAAAGTAGTCCATTTATAGCTAAAAGATGAAGAAATCTATATGCCTTTTTTTATTAGTGTTCTCACTCTAACTTAAAAAAAATGTATTTCAATAATTAAAGAAAGTTTGTGTATAAATATCCAAAGTGCATAAAGATAGAGTTTGTGTGTAAGCTTAAGCTGTTTTTGCAAACCCATGTGTGTTGCATGACCTTGATGCAGCGAAAGAACGTAGATGAAAGTCAACATGTCCTCTTTTCACATATTACATGTTGGATTCAAAAATCCCAGCCCACATCCACTAATGTTCATTGGATGCAAGAACCACATATATTGGGCTCCCAATCAGTTTCACATACCAAATGCTAGGGTGCATGGTTGATGGAAACCTTAGATTAAATAGAGAGCAAACAAGGAAGAGAGAGAAAGAGAGCACTAGTTAGCAAGAATGGGCACTAGTTAGCAAGAGTGGTCTCTCTCTCTCTCTCTCTCTCTCTCTCTCTCTCTCTCTCTCTCTCTCTCTCTCTCTCTCTCTCTCTCTCTCTCTCTCTCTCTGTGGAGTCCTCACCTATTTACTTATTATGGACAAAATCAAAAAAACGTAATTAAAAAATACGTTGCAAGAAATATCATTCCAATTTATAAAATAAATATTAAAAGACCTTAATTATTTCCTAGTTTCAATCTAAGGAATCCAAATAGATCGCTTTGCCTCTTTAAGTATTTTTCAAACAATCATTAATCTACATTACTCGATCAATTTAAATTTTAAGGTTAGGTGATGAGATGTGAAGGTGTTAGGTACCCTCCTTGTTCAATATGAAAACTAGTCTCATAGTAGGCGTTTTTTCATAAATAACTATAAAATCCAAACAATATTATTACTTAGCCAACGTTTGAAATTAATTTGGTTTCTAACAAATCGAGTCCAATGGACTCGATTTTGGGCTTATAAATCGAGTACAGTGTACTCGATTTCCCTATCGTAACTTCAGCTGAGCTAGACAAGGAGTCCATGTAGACATAAAAATTGAGTTCATTGAACTCGATTTCTGTCACACGACGCCTATTCACACTCAAGTCACGTGTGCACGTGGATAACTTTAAAGGAAATCGAGTCCAGTAGACTCAATTTTGGGTCCCCCACTGCTTTTTGGCCATGTGGATATAACTCGAGTAAATTAGACTCGATTTCTTTGCTTTTGAAAATCGAGTCTACTAGACTCGATTTTCGTGAATGGTCCCCAACCAGTCCACGTGTTGTGTGGGTCCCAACTGGGAACTTTTTCCCCCTTTACCCGGCTCACAGATGTATCTTCAGCTCTCTCATATTCTCTTCAACTCTTTGGTGCCATCCTCAAGCTCACACTCACACTCACATTCCTCAAGTCTTACACAATTTTTCATATTAACAACAATCTCATTAACAACAATCTTTCACAGGTAATGTTTATACAATATTGAAAATATTTTTTGTTAGTTAATATTATGATTATTTGCTAGGTTTTTTTTAAGAAACGTGTTAGGTAAATTGTTTTTTTGTTTGTTAGTGGAAATATTGTGATTAATTTATTTGTTAGTATATTGTGATTAGTTTATTTGTTAGTATATTGTGATTAATTGCTAGTTTATTTTTTTTAAATTAATATTATGATTAATTATTGAGAATATTTGTTTTTTTTTTGTTAGTGTAAATATTGTGATTAAATTATTTGCTAAGTTTTTTTAAAAAAAAATATATATATATATATATATATATATTGTGATTAATTATTGGAAATATTTGTTTATTTTTTGTTAGTGTAAATATTGTGATTAAATTATTTTGCTAAGTTTTTTTTTTTTAAAATTAATATTGTGATTTAACTATTGGGAATGTTTAGTACTAAATATTGTGATCAATTATTAGGAATATTTTGTACCTTTAGGTCTTTATCATGGGTATGAAATGGATTATGAGTTTGATACCTAAGATAGTATTTGTAGTCTTTTTAGCATAAATTATTTCAAGATATATTTGTTTAAGATTTGTAATAGAGATTTCAATGGATAACTGGTTGGTAAAATATTTAAGTTTGATACCTAGAATGATTTGGAATTTTAAAAGAATATGAAATTGGTAATGACTATTTTTGTATGTGACTTGAGGATCTTATATGCAAAGTTTTGTGATTGATGTTGATTGAGAGTTATAAATTTGTCACTAACACAATTGCACTTGATGATCTATAGGTTGACAATGATTTATATAAATATATACTACGGTGGACCCCTTAGCAATGCCAACCCTTATGATGGATTTCCATTTCAAGGTTTGGGTATCCAGTGCTATTATATGATGATACGCCGTAAGTTAAAGACCTTAAGTTAAAGACCTTGAGTGATTTGAAGATAAAAATTATGGAAGAGCTGCAACTGAACCCTGCTTTGCATGACATACATATTACTTTTTGTTCTCCACATGAAGTCCTCAATTAATGATTTAATTACAGATATATGGCGATAACAGAAGACAAACATGTGAAGATCATGTTTAACAAGATGTGTCAATGGGAACAAGTAGCAAATTTTGAGTTGTATGTCACTTTGGAGCCGCATGTGGATGTCGGCGTAGAGGAAATTGTACAAACAACTACATCTCTATAGTTTGTAGTCCTAGATGATCAATGCACCACATTGGGAGGCTATACACCCCCCTTTCAAAAGACACCAATAACAGTTGAGAGCGAACCTGGCAATAGATATGAAGATCAGTTTTGTACACATTGAGGTAAATCCGTTACAATTCTAGTAGTTGAAGATGAAGACGAACACTGTATTGGGGAAGGTGTGGGTTTCAGGCTGCCATCGCTCAATGAAGGCCGTTATTAAATTATGATCAAGGTCTCTAGATGGGGTCCTATGCAGCCCCTCTAATCCAACTCTCTTGACAATGTCGAGGACGCGATCATCCACCACTATCAAGTGTCGTTTTCGGAGTTCGTCATTACGACCATGGCATTTTAGTGCCCCCGGATCCTGTACATGATAGAACCATGGTGATGAGATGCAATATGCCATAACCTTTGTATATATGATTATAGTTATTGATTCCAAAAATAAAAAATAAAGCGGTTATCAAGGGAAATTAAAATATCATCCCAAAAAAAAAAACAACGGGAGAAAAATAAAAGGATGCAATGCACTTGACACATTTGTTTTTATCTGTTTATCCTGCTACTTATGCCGTACATGCTAGTGCAAACATTGCCATAATAGCAATCCAACCCATTACCCACCATGTTTACAATGAATACATACATCAAAATTTGATTATCTTTGGCTCTCACAATTCAATTTGGTTATCTTAGTCCAATGCTAAAAGACTGATACAGTCAAACCTCTCTAAATCTTATCAATGGTAATGTATTTAATTATCTAAGTGTAACCTTTATGTAAGGGTGTGCAACAGTCAACCAATCTAACTCAACCTAACTAATGGGCATAACTATACATTCAAAGCTGGTAATACCATTGACAAACTTAGAATTTTAGAAATGGGAAAAAAATCAACATAATGTAAAAGGATAAGAAGAGAATATAGAAATTCAGCAGGTAGTCAATTTTAATTTTACCTTGTCTTCCCAAACAACACACAATCGATGTTCTTTTAGAAACCTTAACACTGAACCCTCCATAGGACCAGGTTTGAACTCATCAGGGATCTCAGCAGCAATGGCAGCCATACTGCAGAAGCATTCAAGAACGTTGCTTATTAAGCTTGCAGAAGCATTAAGAATCCTTTTTTCATTTTCTTTACGATATTCTTGACACCACACATGCTGTTGGGGTGTCATAAATAATAGTAGTTTGTGGAAACATTTTCATATGAATAAATACTTGAATCAAGATGGAGTGGTCCTTGAAATCAGAGTATGACCACCATAAAAAAAAAAAAAAAAAAAAAAAAAATGCTACAAGTGCCACTTTTTCTTGGTGAGGACCATTAAGATTTGAAAGAGTTGAAATAGGGCAGAGCTTATTATCAGAACATTACAGTTTTTTGGTTTTCATAACAATCTGTACAGGAAATTTTAACTATGATTTTAATATACATGATCATAACAACAACAATAATAGGAAGACTATCACCATATGCAAACATATAGTTTTGTTCACTGTTTGTGTGAAAATCTATCAAGTACAATGCATGCCAATAGAAAATCATCCATTACCAATAAACAAAAAATGTATTGATTCGAAAATATTATTTAAGATGAAGATTTCAAATTTACTACATCATTTTGGACACCCTTATATGGTTGAAACTTTTTAAAAACTAATTAATATATTTCTCCATAGTCAAGCCAAGTTAACTTTCTGAATTTGATAGTGTTTCATAATCATCCTCCTCTTTTCTTACAAAAATAGTGTATAGAACCCTAAAATATTGTCCATATCAATTGTTACTAAACAATAACCCAATAAAGTGCATTACTTAAAGATAGTTACAATTATTCTATTTGTAAAACCCATTCCATTTCTTGGTAGTTATATTATACAAGATTCTAAGCCACCTAAATAATATAGCTTTCAAAGAGAGAGAGTATATTGATATATGAATGCCCACTAACTTCCATTGCAGCATGATACTGATACTCCCCTCATCACATTCACACCTCCACTACAGGCTCATCACAATCAAAATGGTTTTGTTATGAATGCTTATCTACAATCACTGGGAATCACTTTAATTGGGTGGGTTTTTTCCATTTCCAATGAAATGTAATTAACACTACAAAAAAGCCTGTAGTGTCACAAGAACACATATATGATGTATCTAAAGCAAACCCAGAAAAAAGAAACAAATCTGGAGCATTAATAAACAAAAAAATTATTTTGATCTAATCAAAGCAAGCAGATTGAGAACGGGTACCTACCTTCATATTGAGGTTGAGTACTGGCGCGAGGTTTGAAGAGTGATGAGGTTGAGCAGTGGTGTGGCGCGAGGTTTGAAGGAGAGTGAGGATTTGAAGAGTGAGAGTGAGAGTTTGAAGAGTGATGAGGCTAAGCAGTTGGCACGAGGTTTGAAGAGTGAGAGAGTGAGATACTATGAGGACTCGGAGTGGCATGAGATTTGAAGAGTGAGAGTGAGGGTTTGAAGAGTGAGACTATGAGGACTCAGTGTGTTTGGTTTGAGTGTAGTTGAGTGATCTATTAAGCATATTTACGTTGGAGTAATTTGGCTGAACTGAAATTGAGTTTGAAGGGCTCGGTTTCCATTAAACTAAATCGAGTTTAAAGGACTCAATTTTCATGGCCCAAAACCGAGTCCTCTGAACTCGATTTGTAGGCCTACGTGGACACTTTGTCCACCTCAACTGCTGGCGCAACAGGAAAATCTAGTGCAAAATTCTCCATTTATAAGCCCAAAATCGAGTCATTTGGACTCAATTTGTTAGATACAAAATTTTTTTCAAACCTTGGCTAACCAATAATATAGTTTTGATTTTATAGTTATTTAAAAAAAAAAAATCCCTCATAGTACATAATGGCCTCTAATAATTTCTATATATACCCAAATATCAGTAAAGTTACAAGCAAAACTAATAAAAATTCAGAACTTCCTTTGCTAGTACATCTAAAACAAAAAACTAACTAACTAAAGAGCATCATAAATAATTGAAAATTCAACCATAGTCAAATGTCACGTTGGATTAAATCTTGAGACCACGAGCAAATAAAAAGTCAGATTCAAAGAAGTGAAAAATTAATTAAATATACATATTAAAAAATTTTATAAAAAAAAACCTAATTTGTATTCTACTCTAAAGCCTATCCAATCTAAAAATAAAGTCACACATAAAAAAAATACCTTTTTTCCTGTTGGACATATCTAGTATATTCCAAGCTTGCTATGTTTGTCAAAGTCATATAGTTGCTTTCGAAAAGTATCTATATTTTGTCCCCCAACTTACATGCCGTTCGGATAAGAGTAACAATCTTAATTAAGTTTTTCAGTTAAAGATTCCTAGTACTATCCAATATAAATTACTGAAAATACTAGGACAACAAACTTACAAATTTCAATTGTCTTCTTGGGTGCAAACTTGCTTTGGCTTTAATGAAGCATGTCATTTCCACGAAGTTCCATTCAAGGAAGGCTGTCAGAAGAGAAGCCGGTGAATCAAACAGCCGCATCACCCAAATACAGATCATTTCAACCCATACTACCTTGTCGGAAAGGTTTGAAATGGTAAGGGAGGCAGGGAAAATGTGAAGAATAAATCTTCGACGCCAAAGATACAAAAGGTTACATTCTTGGTGCAAAATGAGAAGGATTTTGAGAAGTACTATGAGCCACGAGTGATATCACTAGGTCCAATCCATCAAGCATGGTAAGCCAAAGTACCAACTAGGAGAGAAGTACAAGCTTGTATTGACATCTGAGTTCTTCGAAAGCAGTGGGAAGAGTATGGAAGAAGTACACAAGAAGATTCAGGATAACATCAAGGAACTGAGAGACTGCTTCGAGAAGGAGGTGTTAATGGACTATTGTAAGGACACAAGGTTGGCCTTGGGCCCAAATGCGTGACCGGGCCGGGCCAAGTAGCCTACACAATAGAATTTGTAGAGAATGGGCTTAAGGCCTAGACTTCTTGGGGCCCTGGAAAGTTATGGAGTAAGGGTCAAGTCTGTTGCTGGCGTGCTAGGAGTTGGGGGAGCAGTTCCACCTTTCCTCGGACGTGGGCCGAGGAGCCTATGTCTAGGCTTTCCTTCTGTTTTTCTGAGAGAGAGAGAGAGTCTTCTTTTGCTTTTGAGAAAATCCAGCCCCCCTTCCTATGGTTCACCCTTCTCTATTTATACCTCCCATTCCTGGTTCCCACATGTCTTTTCCCTGAAAACGCTCCCCAATGCCTATAAGGTTGTCCACCGTCCCCTCAAAAGTCATTTCTCCATTAATGCGGCCAGGTGGGTAGGTGAAAGGCCTTTAATGCGGTGGTAGCAGTTTTATGTAGTGCACGTCTCCCTTGTCTCCCTCCTTGGCGTCTCTTTAAGGCTTGGGATGACCCGCCGAGCTTTAGGAGCTCTTCCTTGGACGTCGTGCTACCCCCTTCCGTCCCTGACCCTCATGTCCGAGAAGACCTTCTCCTCGGACGCTCATCCAACAGGTTGGCGATCTGGTCGGCCGGCTTTTGGGCCCCAGTTTTAGGAGGCCCTGTCCCCGACTTACAGCCCCTTTAGCGGAGTCCACGTCCTCGGACCAGGCCCTAGGCCCATGTGGTGTTTTGACGCTTTTACCCCCCACAACTATAATGATGAGGCGCTGGCTTGGTTGATGTTCCTGGACGGCTGTGCAATACTACAATTCATATACTGCGCTAATACTATGGACAAGTTCAAAGATTTGAGTATAAAAGATGACAGTGTAGCCTTTGGACATCAGGATTTGAATTTGTTGGAGATTCAGCTTCCATATTCTCTCCTCGAATGGTTGATGAGCTTGAGCAAGATGAAAAAGTAGCTAGAGGATTCGGTTGATACATTTATTCAAAGGTTTGTCATGGTACCAAAGGATCAGCATTCAACTTGCTAGCTAAATTGGTTATCAACGAAACTCTGGCAGCAGAGAGCATCGGAGCAGCAACAACGAGACAGCCGTAAGGCCCGTAACTCACAAAAGAAGTCACAAGATCAATCAATATCACTGGATATTAGAGAGCCCGAGCGTATGCACATCCATCTTCTCGACAAACTAAGGACAAGTCTCTTGGCTACTCATGGTCGACAAATGGTTCATTCAATCGACCTAGAGACTCAAAAAGACCTTAATTGGCAATCATATCGCAACATTGAGGAGCTTCAAGCAGCAGGTATCTATTTGAAACGTAGTAAATATAGTAGCTTGAGTTTGGGAGACATTTTTTAGTACATTGCTTTGTTTCAGATTTCTTTGGCTTCCTCCAATTATAGTAGATGACTCAACTGGGCCCAAGTTCTTCAATTTAATAGCCTACGAGATGTGTACGGATTTCAACAATGATTATGGTGTCACCTCATACATATCATTCCTCGATTCTCTCATTGATGAAGCCAAAGATGTTAAGGAGTTAAGAACATTCTCGTTAAAAATTGTAAAAATTTTAGGGTCTATTTGGTACTCCATTCCAAACTCACACATTTACATTTTAAACAATATTACACACATATTCACACACATTTTCACCCACACGTATTTTAAAAAATTACAAAAATCTCATCTCAAACTACAAAAATCTCATTTCAAACTATTCTACCCAACACCTCCTTAGTATTTTTAATTTCAAAACACTATTTTTACAATTTTAACACCTCATTTTACAATATACCAAACATCAAACATTCTATTTTTTTTTACAACTTCATTTAAATATTGTTTCTTTAATATTTTTATTCTTTTTTTTTTTTTTTTTATTTCATTCTCCCTCTATCTCTCTCTCCCACTGTCTCTCCATCTTTCTCAACCCGAGGCACAACCCTTACCCAAGGCTAGCCACTGCCAACCACCATTACAGCCCAACCTCATCCCAATATCAACAGCCACCACAAAACCCACCACCCATCCACCCGATCTCAACCCCAACCAAAACCCACGACCACCCATACCCAACTTAACCCAACCAAACCCATGACCCATCACCATCCATGACCAAAAACCCATTACCAAAACCACACCCACAGCCAAACATTATAGCCACAACTACGATGAGAATCAAACCCGAACCAAATGTACGATCTCAAAATCCATCACGCCGATCTCAAAAGCCACAACGCCAATCTCAAACGCCATCACGCCCACGACCCAGGAACACGACCCACAACTGTTGGTGACCAAAAATTAAGATCAAAACCACGGCCCATGACCTAGTAACACCACACTGTGACCAAAAACAACATCGGACCATCAGACCTAAAACCCACCACCACCCACCACCCACCACCCACCCCGTTCTCAACCCCAACCAAAACCCACCACCTCGATCTCAACCCCAACCAAAAACTACCACCCTGATCTCAACCCCATCAAAACCATTGCCGAGCACCACTGATACCCACCAAATCACAAACCATACCCATCCACCACCATCGGTCCACCAGAAAACCATACCCATCCAAAACCACAAACCATACTCATCCACCATCGGTCCATCCACCGACTTTTCAACAATTGCCGAGCACCACTGATACCCACCAAATCACAAACCATACCCATCCACCACCATCGGTCCACCAGAAAACCATACCCATCCAAAACCACAAACCATACTCATCCACCATCGGTCCATCCACCGACGAGCTAGTGACGAGAGTGATTGGCGATGAGCAATGATCAACAATGAGCAGAGATCGAGTTTTGGAAGAAGAGACAACGTTGGACCACAATAAACATGAAACACCAAAGAGATAAGAGAGAAGAGGGAATAGAGAAGTGAGATAGGAAAGAGAGATAGAAAAGAAATAGATCCGTTGAGGGGAATAAAAAAACCTTTTTTTTTTCTTACAATCCAGCTACAGTGAGCTTGTATCAAGTGAGCTTGTATTGATACAAGCTCACTATAGCTTGGTGCTAAATCTTTTAAGATTTAGCATGTTTGATGGAAGTGGATTTTTATCATTTGAGGTGCTAAAAATGCTAAAAAATAGCATTTAGCATTTTTAGCACCTTTAATGAGAATGCTCTAAGGAAAGCTTAGATACTCTATAACCTCCTTGGCAGTGACCAAGAAGTGACTCAACTC
Source organism: Castanopsis chinensis (assembly GCA_032878915.1). Lineage (NCBI taxonomy): Eukaryota > Viridiplantae > Streptophyta > Magnoliopsida > Fagales > Fagaceae > Castanopsis > Castanopsis chinensis. The sequence goes on from JAVQMG010000109.1 coordinate 12,906,990, forward strand.
TTCAATGAGATAGGCACCGATTTAGTACCTAACACCAAAATATATAGCGATGTTAGATCCAGAATTCAAAATTATTACAAGAACAAGGTGAGGACCTAGATATCTCAAGCCATTCACGACCATTTTAGCAGCCCCTGGACAATTCTGGCTTTTCTTGGCATTTTATTGGCACTTGCTCTCAGTTTTGTACAGACTTGGTACACTGTTCCTTAGCTTAAATACATGAAATTACTTTAACTTGAAATGAAGAAAATCCGTTTAGCCATTAAGATTTTATTTCATGCATAGTAATGTTGGTTATCTCATTTACGGTCCATTTAGATTGAGAGGGAGGGAGGGAGGGAGGGAGCGTAGAGTAGAGTAGAAATGGCTCAAAATTAGCTTATTTTTAGCTAACTCTACTCCCTTCCACTCTCTCTCCTTCTCCCCTCAATCCAAACGGGCTCTTAGTTTGTTTATTTTTATTTTTCATTTACTTGGAAATATAAAATAAGTACGGGGTAAATATACCAAATCTCTTGTTTTGATATAAAAGTGTTAATTAATGTATAATAAAATCTAATATATAATTTTATCCCAATTATTACCATATTCTATGATTTAGCTTTGAAATTAAAGTAAATCACAATAGATACTCTTTTCTCTAGGCGCAAAAATTATACTGCAAATGTTTGAATTTCCATTTGAGATACCATCAAGTTTAAAATCCATAAATGGACATGTAACGACCCAAAGAAAAGCGCTAGCCACATCTACGCATACCTCAAAAGGACTAGTCAAAATACACTAAATAGGTAGAAACAAGATAATATAGAAATAAACAATTTTTCCACTTATAAGGGTCAATAACAATAAAACAGTAGTTCGATATGAAAAACATTAAACATTAGCCAAACAAAGACATAAGCTGCTAAATACTCGGTGGGTGATTTCCATAGGGAATAATAACACTCACCTCAAAGAGGCAACACTGGCTCCAAAGAGCAAACGATAACACTGCACCACACCACAATAACACTACATCGGCCGAAGACCAACACTTAACCCTGTGTTGGCAAAGGTTGCAGACAGTCTAGCTGACCGTTTAAAAATATTCTTACTTTATTACAATATTGTCAATCATATTTCATATAACAAATACTTTCTCAACAATATAGTTTTCAATCATTCATAACTTATACAGTTTCAAAGCAATATACAAGAAATAATAAAATTCAAGTATGTTTATAAAACATTGACAATGGTATAAGTTTTTTGGAAACTTTACTTTTGCAATTATATATATATAAATATATTTTTACCAAAAATCATGTGGGACTCATTACACACCCACGCACATCACACACATCACACAATCAATCAAATTGGGGCATCACAATCTCCCCCACTTAAATCCCTAACGTCCTCGTTAGGGCCCACTTTGTGGGGTAATGTCTTTGAGCCCACACGAGGTTACCGGGCCAGCTCTGATACCATATGTAACGACCCAAGGAAAAGCGCTAGCCACATTTGCGCATACCTTAAAAAGACTAGTCACCATTGAGGCTCCTTGTAGTTGTTAATAAAGCTCAGATCTACCCGGTAAATACCCGATGTGGGACTCATTACACACCCACACACATCACACAATCAATCAAATTGGGACATCACAGGACAAGCTAAGATTTTCTTTTTCTTTTATATTTGTTTTAAAAAGGTTGAGTAATACTATAGCTACTATAGATTTTATCACATGAATTTCATAAATTAGTGCACTTCAATTAACTTAACTTTTAAAATCTCTTGTCATCAAATAAGAAAAATGTGTTCAAATGGTTCAAATCTCGCCTATATCAAAAATCATTTGGTATTTTAGCTTGTACGGATGCCATAAGTTCAAATTTTATCATATCTATTAAAACATAGACAATATATCACTAATTATAAAAGCTAATATAAGTACCTATTTCTGCCTCAAAAAAAAAAAAAAAACTTATTTATCTTGTTGTTGAAATGCGTTTTATTAGATCATGTTAGTTGGTTAATCTTTCATACTGAAATTGGGGGTAGCATTACTTCCCTAAAAGATTTTAGCTTTAGAAGAAATTTAGATTTAAAATAATAAGTCACATAACAGGCATAGGCTTGTGTTAGAGAAAAAAACATAGATTTTAAATTAAATTTATTTATGATTTGAGTTAATATACTTTTTTGATAATTCAATAGTTATAATGAGAAAATGTGATTAATTTGAATATTGAATGTTATGGATACACCAAGAGATGCTAGCCAGTTAAATGTCATGACCCTTAAGTGATCACTTTTAATGAAGCAGACACAGTTAAAAGAGTAATTTAAACTTTATAGAGTCTTGGTAATAAAATTTCACCTAAAATAAAATTATTTCCAAGAGTTTCCCTCCAATATATGTATATATTCTTTAGTTTAATAATTTATTTATGGTTGTGGTAGTGATTTTATTATTATTGTTTTGGCCAAAATGCAAAACTCACATTTTAAGTTTCATCACTTTTTATTTTAGTCCTATAAGTTTGCATTTTGTCATTTCAATCCTTTAAATTTCAATCTTCCTCAATTTAGTCTTCCCTTAACATTCCATTAACATCTACTGTCAACCATAATTAATTTTTATTTAATTATTTATTTCTTAAATTAAAGAAAAAATGTTAATTTAAATTTTTTTAAAAAAACCCAGAAATTAACCCCCACCCTCGTCGTCCATCACTCCATCCCCGCACCTGAAGAACCCCACTTTTTTCAATTGTTAGAACATACTTGTACGACAAAGAGCTAATAGTGATGATGGTGTTGTTGGGTTGGCTCGGTTCCAACTTCCAAGACCAAGCACCTCAAGGAATACGTGAATTGGTACAATTCTACGGGCTTTCATGCCTTCACTTTCGTCATTGATGTTGGTAAGCTGCTGTGGTTTGATTTAGGCCAAAGAATTGAGCAGCAATTATGGCATTGGCAAACGAGCTTGTATCCTGGCCCAAGATTCCTAGGTTTCAGATAAGGAAGAGGATGGTAGAGAACACTGCTTAGTTTTCCACACATTCAGCAATATTGGTTGGTTTGTGCACGTTGATTGCTCTCTTAAAACTTAAAATTAAGCTTTCATTAGTTTTAAAGGATCTGGTGTTGGTGTTTATTAATTGTTGCTTGCCTTCGTTTTTTTGTAGCTATGGTTCCATTCTGGAGATTTTGAACGGTGGTGAATACCTGATGGATAAGGTTAAAGGATGTATTTTTTATTCGGGGGCAGTGGAGCCCATTATTCCTAAAGTAAAAAGTGCAACAAAAAACAAAAAAAAATCTAGTAGTCTAATCTGTTTTATTTCATAAATAATTAAATAAAAATTAAATATGGTTAATAGTAGACATGGATGGAATGTTAACAAAAGACTGAATTGAAAAGGATTGAAACTTAAAGGACTGAAATAACTACATACAAACTTACTGGACTTAAATGAAAAGTAGTGAAACTTAGAGAATAAATTTTACATTTTGGCCTATTATTTTTTAATGTGCCAATATGATTCTTTTGTTAGGTGTACGTATTGCACGGGAGATAACGATAGGGAATTTATTTAATATTAATGCAATCAACGTAGAGAAAGTAATTTTTATTATATATAATATAAGATATGAAATACTCTAATAACCTAATAAACCTATACTTTTGCATTAGATTTATAGGGTCTCAATTTGACTTAAAATGTGACTAAATAATATTGTATGATTGAAAATTTTCCCAACATATGTGAGAAAGTAGGCCAAAATCATTCATAAGATGGTGCATTAGTGCACTAGACAAGACACAATACGGACAAGGGCTGTCCACGGGTTGGTTCAAGTCGGGTTTATGCCCAACCTGGAACCGACCCGATCACTTTGGGTTTCTCATGCCCAGACCCGTCGCCGACTGGTGAATAGAGTAGGTTTGGGTGGTCGGATTTTCATCGGGTACAGATCGGTCCTTGGTCGGTTTCGGGTTGTGAGAAAATCTACCGGATTTTGCCAAAAGCCATCGGATCTTGACGAGATCTCGACGGATCTCAAAGAAATCAGGCCGATCTCTGCGAGATCTGGCCGGATCTCTATGAGATCTCGGCATATCTCGAAGATCAAATAAGTTTTGATGATTTTCTGATCAGATGTGTTCTTGTTTTCTCGACAAATCGAACAGAAAATTAGCGACATTCCTCACAGATATGGTCGGGTCAGTTAAAATCGGTTTCTCAGCCTCAAACCCGCCAACCGACCTGCCATTTTTAAGTTTAGGGGGCAGAGACCTGCAGCTGATCCGTCACCAGCGTCGGGTCGGCCTATTTTTGGGTCGGATCGGACGGTTTTTACGGGTGGGTCGGGTCTCGGTTTTGCTTGGACACCCCTAATACGGACAACTATCTAAAATAGACACGAGTCTACATTTTATTGTGTCAAATGCATTGATGCACTGAACAAAAACAATGTCCATTTATTAACGTTGTTAATTCCTTTAGTCCAATGATTAAGCTAGACGATAAAGGTAACCCTCTATCCTCTTCTCACTTGCTGAATGCTAATTAATCCTACAAGTACAATTATATTAGGCTAAACTACACTATTAATCCATAAAGCTTACCTTGTGAGTACAATTAGTCCTTCAAGTTTCAAATGGGTATTATTAACCCCTCAAGTTTCCAAATTGAGCATTATTAGTTTTTTTTTTAACTACTGTTAGTGTCATTGTTTATGTGGCTAACAGAATAATGATGCGGCGTTTTCATATTGATGTGGCAACTTAACTGTCAAATGCCAAGTCAACTATTTAATTATGAGGTTGCCATAATCTTTTAATTGATTAATATTTATTATAATGGAAAAAAAATTGATTTGCTTTAGCCCCCCTTTCTCCTTTGTCGCTCTCAATTCTCTAGCCGAATCATCGGATCACCTCAAAGCCAACAAAAATCGTGAGAATTGAGTTGAAGAGATCCACCTTTGAGCAGACAAAGTCTTATAAAACTCTCTCTCTCTCTCTCTCTCTCTCTCAAATTCATTAACCATAAATCCTTTCTTGTTAAGGAAACCCAACATAGATCTATGCAATAAAAGGCAACCTTGCACCCAAACTTAGATATGTGCAATAAAAGTCAGTCGGTAATCCCCACAAATTTTGGTTAGAGGAGGGGTAAATAAAAAAGGATTAAAGATTTTTAATGACATGGATTTAAACCATTTTTTGTTAATTATAGTTATAGATCCATTGGAAACAAAGCTTAAAAGCAAAGAAACATAGAGATCTTTGGAGATTAGCCATTGGAGATTGGCTAACAACAAAGAGGTGTTTTTGCTGGTTGATGCGGCGCTAATGACGGCCATTTGGATTAGAGGGAAGTATAGCTAAGCGGCAACAATAGTAGTGACAGAGGTAGTGACACCCATTGGAAGAAAAGGAATAGGAAGCTTGGGGTGGTCACTGGAAATAAATGAAGAGTTTGGAAATGTTTTTAACAAAAATAAATAAATAAATAAATAATGACTCACATGCTAAAGTTGCTTACCTGGCAAATTTTCCAACGTGACTGTTACAATATATATAGACTTACAGCATTCTCATCAAGAATTTCAAAAAATTTAGCATTTAGGACCTGTTTGGTCACCTAACTTAAACTCACATTTTTACATTTTAAACAACATTATACACATTTTCATTCACACGTATTTCAAAAAATTACAAAAATTTTATTGCAAAAACCTACTTTACTTATTTTAACAACTTACTTTAATCAAGGTTCTATATTTAACCTATAGCACATTAAAATAATACTAGCCTCATCCCACGCGCTTCACGCGTGCGATGAGGTTTTTTTTTTTTTTTTTTTTCTAAGTGGTCTTATTTTGTAAAAAAAAAAAAAACCGTATTTTTATTTTATTTTTTATATATATATATATATATATATACTTTTTTTTGAAAATCTAATTTATAATTGAATAAATCAATTTAAAAATTAATATGATAGTGATCATATTTTTTAGGTAATGTTTTAGTGGGAGCTAGAGTTGTACTTTTACCGAATTATCATTTAATTTTGTTTCTACTTAAACATAAGAGTGTAGGGATATTTTTGAACTTAAAAATTAGGAATCCAAATAGAGGAAGCATTTTAAAACGCGTGTGATGAGACTTTTTTTTAAGTGGCCTAATTTTGTAAAAAGAAAACTGTATTTTTTTTATTTTATATATAATTTTTATTTTTAAAATCTAATTTATAAATGAATAAATCAATTTAAAAATTAATAGGAAAATGGTCTTATTTTTTAGGCAATATTTTAGTGGGAGTTAGAGTTGTATTTTTACCCAAATTGGCTTTTAATTTTGTTTTTACTTAAACATAAGAGTGTAAGGACATTTTTGAACTAAAAAATTAAAAATCCAAACAAAAGAAGCTCCTTAAATAATAAAATAGAATATTAAGTGATCTAATTTTGTAAAAACAGAAATGTATTTTTTTTATTATATATATAATTTTTATTTTAAAAATCTAATTTATAAGTAAATAAATTAATTTAAAAATTAATAAAAGAGTAGTCTTATTTTTTAAGTAATATTTTAGTGAGAGTTAAAGTTACATTTTTACCGAATTGTCCTTTAATTTTGTCTTGTCTTAGACATAAGGGTGTATAGATATTTTTAAACTAAAAAAATTAAAAACTCAAATAAAGCCCCTTAAATAATAAAATAGATAAACAATACATTAAAATAATATATTATCCGGCCACATCTACTACCGCCTTAGCCACAACAACCAAACCTCAGCCACGGTTAACCACTGTCACAGCCACGGTCAGCCACTATCACACCCCCAATCCCCACAATCACAACAAATTGCAACGCACCACATCCAAAAAAAATTAACCAGCCAAAACCACCATCATCGTCACCCACATGCAAATCGGAACCCACCACCGAATCAATCAACCCACACCCAGCACCCAAAACCCACAACCTCCACCACAACCCAAAACCTCCACAATCCATAACGTCCACCACAACCCAAAACCTCTATCACAACCCACAAAACCCATAACCCAATAAACCCACAAAATCCACAATCACCACAAATCACAAACCCACGGCGGCAGATCGGAAGAGAGAGATGAAATATTTGGCAGTTTTTGACTTTGGCAATGTCGGCGGCTTTGCCAGATATCATCGGCGACGGCTTTGGCTTCTTCAAGCTTTTTGGGTTCGGTTAGGGGGAGAAGTGCAGAACCTGGATTTGGCGGGATGGCTTTTTGGATTCGGTCAGAGGGAAAAGGATTTTGGATTTTTGGCAGCTTGGTTGAGGGAAGGGAAGCAATGTGGGAGAAGAAGGCAAGGGAGCTGGGCGGCTTGTTGAGTCTGAACCAGAAAAGAAAAGGAAGAAGAGGTAGCATGTGTGAGTGAGAAAGGGTAGAGGGACTTGGCACATGCATGTGGGTGGCGATTGAAAAATTAATATTTGGTTTTAACATTCAGCTACAGTGAGTGTTAAAACCAAATATTAATTTTTTAATCGCCACCCGCATGTGCCAAGTCCCTCCACCCTTTCTCACTCACACATGCAAGCTCACTGTAGCTGAGTGTTAAAAATGTTAACATTTGGCATGTTTGATGTACAAAGTATTTTGGTGGTTCGGACGTCAAATATAACTTTTTAGCGTTATAGCATTCTTGTCAAGAATGCTCTTAGTTTGTAAAACACTTTGGAGTAAAAAGATGCTAAGGTGATTGTGCTGTTAGCCATATAGGCAATAACGTTAATAGCCAATAATACTAATGGTGGTTAAAAAATAATTAATAATACTCAATTTTAAAACTTAAGGACTTAAGGGATTAATTGTGTTCCTTAAAATTTAAAGAACCAATTGCATTTACAAAGTAAATTTTAAAGACCAATAATATAGTTTTACTGTTATAATACGATGAATATTCCTGGTCTATTTTCCTGGCTTCCATGTTCGGTAAAACATGAACCATGGGTTAGCCACTAGATTTAAAAAAGTAAAAACATAATACAGAGTACAGACAAACCTGCAGCTACAATTCCAACATACCAAACTGAGACTTTTGAAAAAAAAAAAAATCTCTTTTATTTATTTATTTATTTGAGAGAGAGAACTTTGAGATTTCAGTTTGTGGTACATTTAAAAAAAAAATATACATATATATATATATATATATATATATTGAGAAACAGTTTGTGGAGCGTGTGTATGACTAAAAAGAAACATTGTCCATATCTTTGGTTCGATGTAATTTAATTTCCTGTGAAAAAAAAGAAACTCCGATTACAAACTATCCCAAACTGTCAAAATATATATCTTCTATTAATTTTATAAATTTTTACCATAAAATATTTTGACAGAAATTGGGTCTTTTCCGAATAAATAATGTCCAAATAAATTATTTATTTAATATAAAAATGTACATATTGTTTTGTCAAATTAATGAGGAAGTGAGAATTAGCTATAGAAGTCAAGTTCATATAAAATATATATATATATATATATATATATATATATATAAAGAAGCTATAGAAGTCATGTGTAAAAAGAAGCTATAGAAGTCATGTGTAAAGCTATAGAAATCAAGAGTTGGAGGAAGTCATAAAACAAGTGGATAATTGCAAAAAAAAAAAAAAAAAAAAAAAGAGAATGTGTAAAGTAAGGAGAAGACAGGATATATAGGACTCACTAGTTGTGATCATAGTTCTCAGACCCAGACCGTTCAATGAACCGTAAAAGAAAAAGGTTCCAGATTTTTAAAGTTGGACCGAAATCAAACCATAGTCGAACTGTGGTGATGTCATAATTAATTAATAATTATTTAAATTATAAATAAATATAAATAGAAAAATTAACAAAAATAATCCAATTAAAATAAAGATACATATTTCAAATATATTTTTCATATCATAGCTTTTATAAAAAAATAAGAAATATTGAATTCTAAGCAAATATAGATATAGTTTTTCTTTATATCTTTATACATTGATTAGTAAAACTTGTGATAATACCGGTAATAATGATAATATAAGTTAAAAACAAAAAAAACAAAAACAAAAAGTTTACCTCTCGTAATAAGTTCATATTTCTGATAGTATGTCAATCTATTTAATCCCCATGTATCAGTTCAATAATAATAATATAAATGACAAATTAATAATAGTTTTTTTTTTTTAATATTTACAAGATAGAATTTTTACTTTAGCATAATCTAAGTGTATAAGTATGTGAAGTTTCCTCTGGGAGACTTAAACTCCGGCCATTGCCTTCCATATCTCACAAGCATTTATACTTGCAGAATGACCACAGCACTAAAGAGAAGCGGTAGTAATAGTTTTTAAATTTTAGTAAGACTGATCATAAAACAAATGCAAAAAAAAAAAAAAAAAAAAAAAAAAAAAAAAAAGAGGAGAAGAAAGAAAGAAAGAAAGCGAAAACCTAGATATTAATATAAAATGAGGGAAGTCTTAGTCAACTCGAATGACTGAATGACCAAAAGGCTGAAATAGTCATGTGAAGGCTTGCAAATCTAAGAAATTACACATAAAACAAAGAACAAGTCATTGAAGGGGTAGACATTACAACACACAAAAAAGAAAAAAAAAAATGAAAAAGAAGAAGAGAAGAAGTAGAGCAGAGGATGTGAAACGCAGAAGAAGAAGAAAGGAGCGACCAACTGTGGGTTGCTTCAGGGTTCAGGCGACCAACGGCATGCTGCAACAGGATGAGTTCATTTAGGCAAAAATCGTTTATAACGTAAAATGTGGCTCTTTGTTTTTCTTTTTTATTTTTCTCATGATTTCTTAATTCAAATTCTTCACCGAGCGATATCTGTTTTTTGGCCTAAGTACGGTATGTATCCCGAAACAACACCGTTAACTTTTCTTTTTGTAGGGGAACGGTGCAAACCGTGAAAACTAGTCACAGTTCTTAGAACCATACGGTCTAACCATGGTTCGAGTGGTTTTATGTTTTTTTTTCCAGCATAGAGAGGATCTTAGAACTAAAATAACCGCAATAATAGGAGGTCCACGGTTAACCCAGTCAGCCTATACCGTCTAGTCTAGATTTGAGAATCACGGGAACTGTGATAAAAGTTAAGCTAAAAAAATTATGTCAACTTTCTCATACTATTAATAACAGCAGGATTCTCGGTTTGAAATTGTACTAAAATATCTTTATACAAATTCTTAAACTTTTTAAAATATTCCTATGTTTTAGTTTAATAATTTTAAATTTAAAAATACAAATTTGTATCTATCTCTTACTTAAAAAAAAAAAAACACAAACCAGTTAAAAGAATATCATGATCATTTGTTATAACGGGATGGTGTTAGATTCATCAATGGATATACAAGGAATAGCATCTATCTGAAATTATATGCTATACATATACACCCCGTACTCAATGATTCTATATCTAAATATTCCAAGCTTGATGTTGGGATAAAGTCAAAATATAGTTCTTTCACAAAAGTATGGTTGTTGTTGTTTTTTTTTTTTTTTTTTTTTTTGCTGCCCAAAAGTATGGTTGTTTAATAGACTAACTCGGGACTGGAGTAGCATAACGTTAAGACACGCTCAAGACTCAAGAGTCAAGATCCTAATGCTAAAAATTCCTAAATAGCGTAAAGACCAAATTCTTAACACTCAAATGCCAATCAATGATATTATTAATCATAAACCTTAACACTATATAATAGATATGATAAACTTTATTAGAAATCTTTTTTTTTTTGGTTGATAACCTAGCGTTTATGTTTCATCTTTACATCAAGCAAAGTTTCTAAATCGCATATATGTGTGTTTATATATGAATACAAATTCTCTGTACCATTTTTGTGTTCCACCAATCACAACTTACCATTTATTTGTTTAATTTTTCTTATAAAATAGGCAAATTTTAAAATGAAAAAAAAAATTATAATAAGTTGTGATTGATGAAACATGAAGTGGAACACAAAATGTAATACAGAAAATTTGTATTCTTTATACACACACGCGCGCAAAGGAAATCCTATCAAACTTGTTATGTAAATAAAGTTTGAAGGAAATGCTAGGTTAATCACAACGGGGATCATATCAAACTCGTTATGTAATAAAGTTTGAAGGAACCACTTTTTCTTGTGTGACAATTATCAATTTAAAAAAAAAAAAAAAAATATATATATATATATATATATATATATTCTGGGCAAAGATGATCCGACAATTAGCAGATAGCATAAAGCTAGTATAAAAACAAAGAATTCTCTGAAACTAATTCCTGTTCGATGGATAAGAACAAAAAGCTAGTCATAATTTATAGTTTATTCAAAAAGTGTGCCATGTAATAAAATCCATCAGCTACTTTCACTTTCTTCTATATTTTTTCCACATATCTTGTAGATGAATATATTCCATACTTGCGATGCCTATCAAGTCACAAAATGTAGCTGCTCTTCTTTGCTGCAAACTTCTTGTGCATTCTGTTTCCATGGAATCCTGTTTGAGGAACGCTGTCACAAGAGAAGCTTGTGAAACAAGTAGAGGTGCCACTGAGGAGGCCCAAGTGCACAGCATTTCAATAGAAACTAGTACCCTGGAGGCAAGGTTTGAAACTGTAAAGAAGGCAGGAGAAGATGCAAAGAATCACTCTCCATCTCCAAAGATACAGAAAGTTATATTCTTGCTGCAAGATCAACCGGATTTTAAGAAGTACTATGAGCCGAGGGTGGTATCACTTGGTCCCATCCATCATGGTAATGAAAAGATGCAATACCCTGTTACAGACCTTCTTGTGTCTGGACAAGAAGCCCAATTTGCATCACTAAAGCCTTTCACATAAAGTTCTGAGCTAGCAAAAAAGAAAACCCCTCTACTTAGTGCATTCTTCAAGTAGTGTAAGAATTTGAGAGCAGCTGTATAATGAGGTTTTTGTGGCCTTGCCATGAACTGACTGAGCTTATGGATTGCAAAAGTGATGTCAGGCCTAGTAATAGTTAAATACAAAAGTCTTCCTACCAGCCTCCTGTATTGGCTTGGATCATCAAGTAACTCACCACCAAATTTACTAAGCTTCAAAGTTTGATCCATAGGAACCTTAGAAGGCTTACATCCTAACAAACCAGCATCTTCTAATATCTCCAAGGCATATTTCCTTTGGCACAAGGAAATTCTCTTATCAGTTCTAGCAACCTCCAATCCAAGAAAGTACCTTAACTCTCCCAAATCCTTCAACTTGAACCTCTGGTCTAACAAAGCCTTAAAATCCTTAACCCCTTTCTGATCAAGGTTTTGTGGGATCAATTGTGGAATTTGAGTCCATTTCCTTAGTGTACTTGTGGTCAGTGTGTGTGTGAGATCAATCAAAGGTTGAAGACTCTTCAAGCCAAGGAGTTTACCGTGAAGTTTCTCATGGGAGTGAATGATGCCTTCTCTCAAGTGAGAACTCAGATCTTGTTGATGGATCCTTTGCCTTTGGTCAATAAGGCTCACTCCTTATTCATCCAAGAAGAAATGCAAATGTCTGTGACCAACCCTGTGAGAGTTGAATCAATTGTTTTGGCTACCAAAAGCTCAGGCAATAATTTCAAAGGCAAAGAGAGACCTATATGCACTCATTGTGGCAAAATGGGTCATACTGTGGACAAATGCTACAAGCCATATGGCTTTCCACTAGGATTCAAGTTCAAGAACAACAAAAATGCCACTACTTATTAGGTTTCTTCTAATCTTGAGTTGATTGAAGGTAATCAGTCCAAAGGAGTTTCTAATTTTGCCTGAATCCTGCCTGGTTCTCAAGCTCCTGCTTTCACTCATGATTAGTACCAATAGCTCCTGACTTTGATTGGTTCTTGTTCTAATTCACAGCCCACACCAAGTCAGGCATCTCATGTAGCCAATGCTGTGACTTGCACATCTAATGTTGTTGCAGGTAATTTTACTAACCTCAAGCGCTCAGTCTTCTCTGATAAGATCATAAATAGGAGAGCTTATGATTCCAATACATGGGTTATTGATATTGGTGCTAGTGATCATATAGTGTGCTCTATGGAATTGATGACTTCCTATACTGAAATTTCACATACCATGGTTGAATTGCCTAATAGGGAGGTTGTTGTTGTCACACACATTGGAACCATACACCTTTCTTCTCATATTACCCTTACCAATGTGCTTTGTGTACCTTCTTTCACCGTTAAGCTACTGTCTGTAAGTGCCTTGACTAAATCTCAACCCATATGTCTTGTTTTTCTATCTAAATTTTGTTTTATATAGAACCTTACATGTTGGAGCACAATTGGAATGGGCCAAATGCATTATGGTTTGTATTTGTTGCAAGGTTCCAGCTTGGATCAAGCTACTTCTCTTGCTGATTTTCCTTCCAAGCAATCTTTCAAGTCTTTTTCTGCTACTTGTTCATCTACTCTCTCCAACTTGTTTTCATTTGGCATTCAAGGCTTGGACATCCCTCTGATGTGAAGGTTTAGTCCTTAAGCCATGTGCTTCCTTTTCTTAAGAATAGTTGTAATAAAACTTGTACAGTTTTTCCTTTGGCAAAACAAAAAAGGATTCCATTTCCTTTCAATAATAATAAATGTTCTCATCCTTTTTATCTTGTTCATATGGATGTTTAAGGCCCTTTTTATATTTTGACTTATGATGGCTACAAATACTTCTTTACCATTGTTGATGATGCTTCTAAAGCCACTTGGATTTTCTTGTTAAAAGAAAAATCTGATGTTAGACCATTGCTTGTTTCTTTTTACAACATGATCCTCACACAATTTGGCATCAAATTAAAGCTATTAGATCTGACAATGCCTTAGAATTTAGCATTCCAGATTTTTATAATTCCAATGGAATTATTCACTAATTAAGTTGTGTTTATACTCCACAACAAAATTCAGTTGTGGAAAGGAAATACCAACATATTCTTGCTACTGCTAGGACATTGCAACTTCAATCTAATGCTACTTTATCATTTTGGGGAGATTGTGTTCTCACTGCAGCCTATTTAATTAATAGGCTTCCTTCTCCAATTCTTGGTCATAAAAAACATTTTGAGGTCTTGTTCAATAAGCCTCCTTCCTATTCTCACTTTAGGACTTTTGGTTGCTTATGTTTTGCTACCAATCTTACTGCACATAAGCATAAGTTCACTCCTAAAGCTAGAAAATGTGTTTTTCTAGGATACCCTTTTAATGTCAAAGGTTATAAGCTTCTTGATCTTGATTACCATATTTTTTTTCCTCTCTATGGATGTTGCTTTTCATGAATCGACTTTTCCTTTCTCTTCTAATCTTCCTCAGTCTCTTGATCTCATTCCTTTGCCTACTTTCTCTTCTAATTCTAATCCATCATCTGTTTTTTATGATTTTCCTTCTTCCAATCATTCGCTTTCTTCTTTGTCTATCTCTAATGACACCATTGTCCAAATTCATCATGATTTTGATGAGGACATTCAAGATTTTCCTGATGCATCTGATGCATCTAATCAGTCTGGTCAGCCACCTGTTGCTGAAGCATCTGATCATTCTGATCAACCACTTGTTACTCTTAGAAGGTCTATTAGATCTACTAAGCCTCCTTCTTATCTTGCATCATACCATTGTAATCAGATCTCATTTGCTCCCATTGCAATTTCCTCCATTTCAGGTACCTCACATCCCTTTCATTCTTATATCTCTTATGCTAACCTTTCCCTTTCTTATAAGTCCTTTTGTTGTGCTATTTCCTCCATTACAGAACCTACTTTAAATCACCAAGTAGTAGGTAATCCTAAATGGCAGGATGCTATGGATGTTGAAATTAAGGCATTGAAAACTAACAATACTTGGACTATCACTTCGCTACCAACAGGTAAGAAACCTATTGGATGTAAGTGGGTGTATAGAGCCAAATACAAGTTAGATAGTTCAGTGGAGAGGTATCAAGCCAGACTTGTTGCGAAGGGCTTCATCCAGAAGGAAGGGCTTGATTATATTGACACTTTCTCACCTGTTGCTAAAATGGTATCTGTGAAGTGTGTGCTTGTTGTTGCTATTGTGAAAAGTTGGTTTCTCAGCCAACTTGATGTGAACAATGCATTTCTCCATGGAGATTTGTATGAGGAGGTGTATATCTCCCTTCCACCAAGCTTTCACAGCAAGGGGGAGCAATGCAGTAATGGGGAGCAGTCATAGCTGGTATGTAAACTTAACAAATCTCTATATGGTCTTAAACAGGCATCTAGAATGTGGTTCTCCAAGTTTTTCACTACCTTGATTGAGTTTGGTTTTGTTTAGTCTACGGCAGACTATTCCTTATTCACTAGACAACAAGGTGAGTCATTCATTGTGATGTTAGTGTATGTTGATGATGTGTTAATTGTAAGTAATGATCACATCATCAACTTACACTAACAACACAGTGAATGACTCACCTTTTTGTCTAGTGAATAAGGAATAGTTTGCCTTAGACTGAACAAAACCAAACTCAATCAAGGCAATGGAAAACTTGGAGAACCACAATTTAGATGCCTGTTTAAGACCATATAGAGATTTGTTAAGCTTACATACCAGCTGTGACTGCTCCCCCTTATTGCATTTCTTTTATAAAAAAAAAAAAATGAAAAAAACTTATAAATTTCAATTGTCTTCTTGGGTGCAAACTTGCTCTAGCTTTAATGGAGCATGCCATTTCCACGGAGTTCCATTCAAGGAAGGCTGTCAGAAGAGAAGCCCGTGAATCAAGCAGACGCTAACGCATCACTGAGGAGGTCCAAATATAGATCATTTCAACCCCGACTACCGTGTCAGAAATGTTTGAAATGGTAAGGGAGTTAGGGAAAAATGTGAACAATAAATCTCCAATGCCAAAGATACAGAGGGTTATATTCTTGCTGTGAAATGACAAGGATTTTGAGAAGTACTATGAGCCATGAGTGATATCACTCAGTTCAATCCACCATGGTAGGCCAAAGTACCAACTAGGAGAGAAGTACAAGCTTGTATTGACACCTGAGTTCATCGAAAGCAATGGGAAGAGTATGGAAGAAGTACACAAGAAGATTCAGGATAACATCAAGGAACTAAGGGACTGATTCGAGAAGGAGGTGACGATGGACAACAATGATGAACTCATATATTGCATGAGTACTAAGGACAAGTTCAAAGATTTGAGTATAAAAGATGACAGCATAGCCTTTGGACATCAGGATTTGTTTTTACTAGAGAGTCAGCTTCCGTATTGTCTCCACGAATGGTTGATGAGCTTGAGCAAGATGAAAAAGCAGCTGGAGGATTTAATTGATATATTCATTGAAAGGTTCATCATGGTACCAAAGGATCATCATTCAACTTGCTGGCTAAATTGGTTATCAACAAAACTCTGGCAGAACAGAGCATCGGAGCAGCAACAACGAGACAACCGTAAGGCCCGTCAATCAGAGAAGAAGTCATAAGATCAATCAATATCACTGGATATTAGAGAGCCCTAGCGCATGCACATCCATCTTCTTGACAAACTAAGGACACGTCTCTTGGCTAATCATGGTGGACAAATGGATTATTTAATCGACCTAGAGACTCAAAATGACCTTAATTGGCAATTGTTAGACTTATGGTTAAGTGACTAAATTCACTATTTCTTGACAACTTAAGGTTTTGGGACAATCAGTAATTTAATATAGTATTAGAGTAGGGGATCCTGAGTTTGATCCCTAGTTTTGCTCCACCACCCATTTAAAAATGTTAAATTTCCATTTGTTAGGCCCCCACTTATTAAGGGGAAGTTTAGGTTCACAAGTGAAGGGAAGTGTTAGACTTATGGTTAAGTGATTAAATTCACCATTTCCTGATAGTTTAAGCTTTTGAGATAATCGGTAATTTAACAACAATCATATTGTAACATTCAGGAGCTTCAAGCAACAGGTATCTATTTGAAACGTAGAACATATAGTAGCTTGAGTCTGAGAGACATTTTTTTAGTACATTGCATTTTTTCGGATTTCTTTGGGTTCCTCCAATAATAGTAGATGACTCACTGGGCCCAAGTTCTTCAATTTGATAGCCTACGAGATGTGTCCAGATTTCAACAATGATTATGGTGTCACCTCATACATATCATTTCTCGGTTCTCTCATTGATGAAGCCAACAATGTTAAGGAGATAAGGAAAGCTAGGATACTCTACACCCTCCTTGGCAGTGACCAAGAAGTGACTCAACTCTTCAATGAGACAGGCACCAATTTGGTACCTAACAACAAAATATATAGCAATGTTAGATTTAGAATTCAGAAGTATTACAAGAACGAGGTGAAGACCTAGATATCTCAAGCCATTCACGACCATTTTAGCAGCCCCTGGACAATCCTGGCTTTTCTTGGTGCTTTATTGGCACTTGCTCTCAGTTTTGTATAGACTTGGTACACTGTCCCTCAGCTTAAATACATGAAATTCTATTATGCTTCTTTTGTTTCCTAATAAAAGACACATAGAAGTACATCACGAGTTTTGCACCAAAGTTCTAAATAGGATCCTCATTTTACTTGAATGAAGAAAATCTGTTTAGCCAATAAGATTTTATTGCATGCATAGTAATGTTAGTTATCTCATTTATGGTTTGTTTAGATTGAGGGGAAGAAAGGGAGGGAAAGTAGAGTAGAGTAGAGTAGAAATGGTTCAAAATTAGCTTATTTTTAGCCAATTCTACTCTACTCTCCCCACTCCCTCTAATTCTCCCCTCAATCCAAATGGGCTCTTAGTTTGGTTATTTTTATTTTTTGTTTGCATGGAAGTATAAAATAAGTAGGGTTTAAATATACTCGATCTCTTGTTTTGGTATAAAAATGATTAATTAATGTGTAATAAAATTTAATATATAATTTTATCCCAATTATTCCCATATTCTATGATTTAGCTTTGAAATTAAAGTAAATCACAGTAGATACTCTTCTCTCTAGGTGCAAAAACTTATATTGCAAATGTTTGAATTTTCATTTGAGATATATACCATCAAGTTTAAAATCCATAAATGGACAAGCTAAGATTTTCTTTTTCTTTTACATTTGTTTTAAAAAGTTTGAATAATACTATAGCTACTATAAATTTTATTACATGAATTCCATAAATTAGTGGGCTTCAATTAGCTTGACTTTTAAAATCTCTTGCAACAAATATGAAAACTGTGTTCAAATGGTTCAAATCTCACCTAAATAAAAAATCATTTGGTAGTTTAGTTTGTATGGACGCCATAAGTTCAAACTTTATCATATCTATTAAAAAATAGATGATATGTCACTAATTATAAAAGCTAATTTAAGTACTTATTTTTGCCTAAAAAAAAGTACTTATTTATTTTGTTGTTGAAATGCGATTTTATTATTGTAAGCATCAAAATTTTATGATGTATTTACAGCTGTCCAATTGTTTATGATAAAATATTTGAGATCAAATTAATCTCCAATTGATGATGTGGACGATTAGCGAATGAAATCAAGCCACGTGGCAACATCAAATGAAGAAAGCCATATGGTAGCGTTAGAAGAAAAGACCTATATGGACAGTTCTTATTAAATAAAATACCAAATTAAATTCATAATTCAACTCTCAATAAATGCTGAGAGGAGATTCCAAATTAAATACTATTGAGTTTCCTATAAATAGAGGCTTCTCATATAAAAAAGGAGGACAGCTACTTAGAGAAAAATCCTACTGACACTCTGTCAAAATAGAGAGTCATCTCTAAGTCTACAAACATTTCATTGTTCATCAAGGTTTATTCCTACTTCTTCAAATCAAAGTTGGGATTCTCCTTTAATCTAGTTCGAGATTAAGCCAATGGCCCTCGCATCAAATCAAGCACGTTCGAATATTCATTCAACTTGGAGATATCAAAGCACGATTCAAGATCAAGCCCCATAGCCCCATTGGATTGTAAGTTTCTTAGAGATCGAATCAGAGGAGTTTATTGTACTCTTTCATTGTAAAGATTCATACAGAGGATTGTACTCTCATATATACAAATCAAATACAAGTTGATTATTTGTTACACTATTTTTGTGATCGTGTGATTTATCTTTTACGAAAATTGTGTACAATTATCATGTTAGTTTGTTAGTCTTTCATACTGAAATTGGTGGTAGCATTACTTCCCTAAAAGATTTTAGCTTAAGAAGAAATTTAGATTTAAAATAATAAGTCAAATAATAGGCATAGGCTTGTGTTAGAGAAATAAACATAGATTTTAAATAAAATTTATTTATGATTTAAGTTAATACATTTTTGATAATTCAATAGTAATAATGAGAAGAGGGGATTAATTTGAATATTGAATGTTATGGATACACCAAGAGATGCCAACCAATTAGATGTCATGACCCTTAAGTGATTGCTTTTAATAAAGTAGTCACAATTAGTAATAGAATCTCAATTAAAAGAGTAATTTAAACTTTATAGACTCTTGGAAATAAAATTTCACCTAAAATAAAATTATTTCCGTGAGTTCCCTCCAATATATATATTCTTTAGTTTAATAATGTACTTATGGTTGTGGTAGTGATTTTATTATTATTATTTTGGCCAAAATGCAAAACTCACATTCTAAGTTTGATTGCCTTTTATTTTAGTTCTATATGTTTGCATTTTGTCATTTCAATCCTTTAAATTTCAATTCTCCTCAAATTAGTCTTTCTTTAACTTTCTATCCATGTCTACTGTCAACCATATTTAATTTTTAATTATTATTTAATTCTTAAATTAAAGAAAAAACGTTTATTAAATTTTTTTTTTAACCCAGAAATTAACCCCCACTCACGTCGTCGTCTCTCCATCCCCACACCCGAAGAACCCCACTTTTTTCAATTGTCAGAACATACTTGAACGACAAAAAGCCAGTAGTGACGGTGGTGCTATTGGGTTGGCTCGGTTCCAAGACGAAGGAAGCTGTTGTGGTTTGATTTAGGCCAAAGAATTAAGCAACAAATTGCAGCATTGGCAAACGAGCTTGTATCCTGGCCCAAGATTCTTAGGTTTCAGATAAGGAAGAGGATGGTAGAGAACACTGCTTAGTTTTCCACACATTTAGCAATACCGGTTGGTTTGTGTAGGTTGATTGCTTTCTTAAAACTTAAAATTAAGCTTTCATTGGTTTTAAAGGATTTGGTGTTGGCATTTATTAATTGTTGTTGTTGTTTTTTTTTTTTTTTTTTTTTTTGGCAGCTATGGTTCCATTCTAGAGATTTTGAAGGGCAGTGAATACCTGATGCATAAGTTTAAACGATGCATTATTGATTCGGGAGTAGTGGAGCCCTTTAATCCTAAAGTAAAACAGTGCAAAAAAAATCTAATAGTCTAATTTGTTTGATTCATAAATAATTAAATATGGTTAACGCTAGACATGGATAGAATGCTAATGGAAGACTGAATTGAGGAGGATTAAAACTTAGATGACAAAAATGACATAATGCAAACTTACTGGACTTGAATAAAAAATAGTGAAACTTAAAATATGAATTATACATTGTGGCCTATTATTTTTTAATGTGCCAATATGATTATTTTGTTAGGTGTATGCATTGCATGGGAGATAAAGATAGGTTATTTATTTAATATTAATGGAATCAACGTAGAGAAAGTAATTTTTATTATATATAATATAAGATATGAAATACTCTAATCACCTAATAAACCTATACTTTTGCATTAGATTTATAGGGTCTCAATTTGACTTAAAATGTGACTAATTTATATTGTATGATTGAGTATTTTCCCAACATATGTGAGAAAGTAGGCCAAAATCATTCATAAAATGGTGCATCAGTGCATTAGACAAGATATAATACAGACACCTATTTAAAATAGACACGAGTTTACATTGTATCGTGTCTAATGTACTGATGCATTGAACAAAAACCATGTCCATTTATTAACGTTGTTAATCCCTTTAGTCCAATGATTAAGCTAGACGATAAAGGTAACCCTCTATCCTCTTCTCACTTGCTAAATGCTAATTAATCCTACAAGTACAATTATGATATGATGAATCTTCCGGGTCTATTTTCCTAGCTTCCATGTTTAGTAAAACATGAACTATGTGTTACCCACTAGATTTAAAAAAGTAAAAACATATTACAGAGTACAGACAAACCTGTAGCTACAATTCCAACATACCAAACTGAGACTTTTGAAAAAAAATTTATTTATTATTTATTTATTTGAGAGAGAGAACTTTTTTTTTTTTTTTTAAGAGAGAGAGAGAACTTTGAGATGTCAGTTTGTGGAACGTTTATATATATATATATATATATATATATATATATAGAAACAGTTTGTGGAGCGTGTATATGACTAAAAAGAAATATTTTCCTTATCTTTGGTTCAATGTAATTTAATTTCCTATGAAAAAACGAAACTCTAATTACAAACTGACCCAAACTGTCAAAATATAAATTTTCTATTAATTTTCTCAATTTTTCCCACAAAATATATAGACATAAATTGGGTCTTTTGCAAATAAATAATATCCAAATAAATTATTTATTTAATATAAAAATGTACATATTATTTTGTCAAATTAATGAGGAAGTGAGAATTAGCTATAAAAGTCAAGTTCTTACATAAAAAAAAATATAAAAAAGAAGCTATAGAAGTCAAGTTAAAAAAGTGAAAAGAGTTGGAGGAAGCCATAAAACAAGTGGATAATTGCACCCAAAAAAAAAAAAAAAGCGTAAAATAAGGAGAAGAGAGGATGTTGGAGCCACTCGCGCGCGCGCATGTATATATATAATATTTAAAAGTTAAAGTATAACATTTATTGTTATTGCACTTTAGTTGAGTCACATCAACTTCACATCATTATCCTTTTTTTTTTTTTTTCCAATTTCCTATAATTTTTTTTAACATTAACTTTTTTTTTTAATAATTACACTTTCTTCGAAATTTTTCTTTCCCTTACCTTTTCATCTCTCCACTCTTCTCAACCTTAATATTACTATTCATCTTTTTTCTTCATCTTCCTTTATCTTGTCTGTTTATCTTTCCCTTCATCTCTCCCTCCCTTACCTTTTCATCTTTCCACTACTGTCAACCTTAATGTTACTATTCATCTTTCCCTTCGTCTTCCTTTATTTTGCCTCTTCATATTTACATTATCTTATTATAAATTTGTCATTTTCTTTTCTATTCTTTGCATAGTTTTTCCTCACCAAAAGGTTATCTCTCTCTCTCTCTCTCAATATTTTTTGGAGTATTTTTTTCTTGCATCTCTACTTTAAGTTGATAAATTTTTGTGTTCGTTATAACTTTGGGATGATGTAATTTTGTTTTGTGTTTTATGTTTTTTTTTTCTCTTTGATTGTTAAATGTTATCCTATTGCGTTATAAAAAATTAAAGATAATATATATGAATATAATATATATTATTCTATTACATAACATGATTTGGGTAATTTGGTGTTTATTATTATATTTTTTTTTCTTTTCATCTTATTTTATTCAATATTTAAACTCAGCTACATCCTCCATATAATTAAATTATTTATTTTTTCTTATTTCAAAATTAAAATTAAACATATAATATTTTATTTAAATTCAAATAAATAAAATTGTACTCATTTTTTTTAACATTTACACTTTCTCCAATATTTCTTATTCTCTTTACATTTTCATCTCTCCACTACCCACTACCCTCTATCTTAATATTACTCTTCATCTTTCTCATTATTTTCCTTAATATTGTACTCATTTTGTTTCTTTTTTCTTATTTTAAAATTAAAATTAAACATATAATATTTTATTTAAATTCAAATAAATAAAATTGTACTCATTTTTTTTAACATTTACACTTTCTCCAATCTTTCTTATTCCCTTTACATTTTCATCTCCCCACTACCCACTACCCTCTATCTTAATATCATTCTTCATATTTCCCTTTATTTTCTTTAATATTGTACTCAATTTGTTTCTTCATATTATCATCATTTTAGTATAAATTTGACATTTCTCTTCCTTTATATGCATAATTTTTTCTTACAAAAAATTTTATTTCTCTCTCAAAATTTTGGTGGGTTTTTTTTTTTTTTTTTTTGCATCTCTACTTTAGGTTGATAAATTTTTGTGCTTTTTAGAACTCTACTTTAGGTTGATGCGATTTAATTGTGTTTTAAGTTTTTTTTTTTTTTTTTTTTCACTTTGATTGTTAAATTTTATCATATTGCATTATAAAGAATTAGAGACAATACGTAAGAATGCAATATAATTATATTACATAGCATGATTTGGATGATTTGGCATATATTTAAAGATAATTAATTTGGTGTTTATTGCTATATATTTTATTTTTACTTTTTTTCTTCTCATATTATCTTATTCAACATATTGCATTATAAAAAATAATAAAACTAATTAGCTACTATTATTATGGAGTAATAGTAAACATTCACATTAAGTAAATAATATATATATATATATATATATATACACACACATATAAAAGGTTTAAGAAAAAGTATATGTATGGTTTTTATTAACTTAAAAGATAATGAAAAACCAATTGTTAATAAATAATAACTAAAACAATAATATTATCATGCACAACACATGAGTCTGCGACTAGTTGTGATAAAAGTTAAACTTAAAAAAATTATGTCGACTTTCTCATTTAATCTATACTATTAGTAACAAGATTCTCTGTTTGAGTTTCGACATTTTATGTACTAAAATATCTTTACACAAATTCTTGAACCCTCTAAAATACCCTTATCTTTTAATTGAATAAATTTAAATCCAAAAATAAAAGCTCGTTAAAAGAGTAATTTATTATTTTTGAAAAAATTCCTAACTTTTAGGCAAATAAAAATTAAAACATTATCTCCATCTCAATTTTAAATATTATTTCACTAAACTCAAGATAAAAAATAAAGAAAATCTTTATTGTACGCACAAATCCCATGTGATGAGTCTAGTTTAAAATATCATATTCGTTTGTCATAACTGGATGGTTTTGCATTCATCAGTGGATATACAAGCAATAGCATCTATCCGAAATTATATGCTATACATACACACCCCGTACTCAATGATTCTATATCTAAATATTCCAAGCTTGATGTTGGGATAAAGTCAAAATATAGTTCTTTCACAAAAGTACGGTTGTCTAATAGACTAACTCGGATTTTATCAAAAAAAAAAAAAAATAGACTAACTCGGGACTGGAGAAGCATAACGTAAAGACATGCTCAAGAGTCAAGATCCTAAAGCAAAAAATTCCTAAATAGCGTAAAGACCAAATTCATAACACTAAAATGCTAATCAATGATGTTATTAATCATAAACCTTAACGCTATACAATAGACATGATAAACTTTCTCTGAAATCCTTTTTTTTTTTTGTTTTTTTTTTTTTGTTTTTGATAACCTGGCGTTTATGTTTCATCTTTACATCAAGCAAGGCATCTAAATCGCAAATATGTGTGTGTTTATATATGAATACAAATCTTCTGTACTATTTTTTGTGTTCCATCTATTACAACTTATCATGTATATATTTAATTTTTCTTATAAAATAGATATAACAAGTTGTGATTGATGGAACATAAAGTGAAATACAAAATGTGGTACAGAAGATTTGTATTTTTAGGAAATTGTATCAAACTTGTTATGTAAGTAAAGTCTGAAAGAAATGCTAGGTTAATCACAAAGAAGATCATATCAAACTTGTTATGTAATAAAGTCTGAAAGAACCCACTTTTTCTTATGTGACAACTAACATTTTTTATGTTTTATTTTTAAATTCTGGGCAAAGATGATCCGACAATTAGCAGATAGCAAAAAGCTAGTATAAAAACAAAGAATTCCCTGAAACTAATTCCTGTTCGATGGATAAGAACAAAAGGCTAGTCATAATTCATAGTTTATTCAAAAAGTGTGCCATGTACTAAACTCCATCAGATACTTTCACTCTGTTCTATATTTTTTCCACATATCTTGTAGATGAATATATTCCATACTTGCGATGCCTATCAAGTCATAAAATGTAGCTGCTTCATAACACCCTGTACATTTAGTCCCCAAGTAATTATATAATCGACAAAGTTTCCCCGTACTATAAATGACTGTAAATATACAAGGACAGCTAAGTTCCAAAATTCAATTGCCTTCTTTGCTGCAAACTTGTTATGCATTCTGTTTCCATGGAGTCCTGTTTGAGTAACGCTGTCACAAGAGAAGCTTGCAAAACAAGTAGAGGTGCCACTGAGGAGGCCCAAGTGCATAGCATTTCAATAGAAACTAGTACCCTGGAGGCAAGGTTTGAAACTGTGAAGGATGCAGGAGAAAATGCAAAGAATCACTCTCCATGTCCAAAGATACAAAAGGTTATATTCTTGCTGCGAGATCAAGAGGATTTTAAGAAGTACTATGAGCCAAGGGTGGTATCACTTGGTCCCATCCATCATGGTAAGGAAAAGTACAAGCTAGCAGAAAAGTACAAGCTTGTGCTGACATATGAATTTGTCAATGGTAGCGGCAAGGAGATAAAAGATTTATATAAGAAGATTGAGGAGAACATCAGGGAACTGAGGGAATGCTTCGAGGAGGAGGTGACCAAAAAATATGATGATGAGGCCCTTGCTTGGCTGTTGTTCGTGGATGGTTGTGCAATACTACAATACATATACTGCGCTACTAAAGACCAGTTCAAACAGTTGAACATAAAAACTGACAGTGTTACATTTGGACAACAGGATTTGTTCTTGCTGGAGAACCAAGTTCCTTATCGTCTTCTCAAATGGTTGATGGGCTTGAGTAAGATGAAAAAGGAGTTAAGGGTATCAATTGAAACTTTTGTTGCACACCACAGTATGGTACCAGATGACCAGCAATTGAAGCAGCGACAAACAAAAGGCAAGAGAGGCAATACATTTTGTTCAGAGGAGAACCTAAAAGAACAAATAATATCAATGGATGAAGAGCCCATCCATCTTCTTGATCATCTGAGGACAAAACTCTTGGGTAAAGCACAACTGGAATCTTATATGAATCTGAAGGGGAAAGCAGACCAAGATTGGCAATCCTATCGCAACATTCAGGAGCTTAAAGCAGCAGGTATCCGTTTGAAACGTAGTGACAATAGTTGCTTGCGTAACATACGTTTTAGTAAACACATCCTTCATTTTGGGCACCTTTATCTTCCACCAATTATTGTGGATGACTCAACAAGGCCAAAGTTCTTGAACTTGATAGCCTACGAAATGTGTCTAGATTTTCAAAATGATTTCGGGATCACCTCTTACATATCTTTTCTTGATTCACTGATCGATGAAGCCAGCGATGTGAAGATGCTAAGGAAAGCACGGATACTCCACAACCTCCTTGGCAGTGATGAAGAAGTGGCTCAGCTCTTCAATAAGATAGGCACCGACTTAGTGCCTAACCCCTATATATATCTGAATGTCAAGTTGCAGATTCAGGGATTCTATGACTGCAAATGTACAACATGGATGGCTCAATTCATCCACAACCATTTCAGCAGTCCTTGGACATTTCTTGCTTTCTGTGGTGTATTACTAGGACTTGGTCTAACTGCCGCTCAGACTTGGTATGCTGTCAAGTCTTCCTGGTCAAGACCATGAGATGACTTACGCAAGAATTTAACACAAACCTTGCAAAAGGTAAAGTTTTATCGATTTGCTTTCTGTTGGTGGTTGCCAAATAAAACACTTTAATAAGAATTCTACATTAGTTATGTTTTCACATGGGTCATCATCCGAAGGCCACAGATTGTATAATTTTTTTTTTTTTTTTTAAATTTGGTCTTGATGTATTCGTGAATGTATGAAATAAGTCAGAGTATGCGTTCCAAATTGATGTAATGTGTGTGAAATGGAAATAATTATGTCTAAGATTTTGTGTGCAAATTGTGTTAAATGTATATGTAATTAAGTTTGAAATGATTACTTGATCCAATATGTCGCCAATATTATGATTTAATCTTGTAAAGCAAAAGTTGGAACTAGACTCAAATCTTTCTTTCCTCTCTTTTCTACATGCATGGGGCAGTTGCAGTAGCTTTTGTGAACTGTGTATCAACTTGTTGCTACATTCTCTTGTCATTGCGGAAGAGGCCTGGGATCTCATCCCATCTATCAAGGAGGGCAGTTTGAGTATTGAGGGAGTGTTAACTATTATGAATGAAATAGAAAATTGCTGAGATTATAGAGAAGAAGCAATAGGAAAGAGAAGGAGAGGACACAAGGGTTATGTGTTTCGAAGTGACAGCCTACATCCATGGAAGAAGTCTTTGATGGCTACATATTCACTTTCACAGTTTCACTAGCATTAGAATGATCACAAAATAGATGAGAATCAAAAGGTAGAGATTCTGTAGGTGCCATAATGAATAATCTAAAAGAAAATGACAATGGCAAAACAAAGGAACGAGTACATGTCATATAAGGCTATGCAATATGCCCATTAATAACCTTGTATGATCATAGTGGATGCCCTAAGCTAGAGTAAATGAAGCGCACACAATGATTTATGCGATATGAACTTGTGTGCATCATTCTAACAAAAAGTTTGTGTGCAATAGTATAAATGGCAATTTCAAGATCTCTGGGTAATGTCTAGTTTCCCCAAATTTTACACACACACAATTTAAACTACTCAACGGCAGAACACACTGCTAATATAAACCACTATGAAAGCACCAAAGCCGCCATTCAAGATTTTGTTCATAATACATGCGTGAATATGAGATGTCATAAAACTGAAAGTCCAAAAAACTCCTATGAAAAAGTTCGATCGATCGAGAGTTCGAGACACAATCGTAGAAAATTTCGATTGATAAAAAATCGATCGGAAAATTAGAAATTTTGGCAAACAAGTTCGATCAATCGAAAAGCAATTGAAGAGCGACTGAAAATTACAGAAATGATGCTACTGAAGTTAAAACCCTCTAAATGATCTAGATGCAACAAACTATAATATGATCAACATAAACTCTTGCAACTAGACGTGTACAACTCTTCTCTAAACAAAAATTACTCACTTTTTTTTTTTTTTATTGGAAAAAAAAAATTTAATCACTTGATACAAGTTCACAAGAGTTAGTAAATTCAAGCTCATCAGAATCTGAATACATATGCACCCAATTAGTGACCAATAACAGGACATTCTTGCAAATTGCAATGTACAATATGTAGTAAATCTTGCGTCGGTGGAGCAAGTCAGTGAGTAAATTACATAAAATATAAGATATTTGAGGTAGCTAAGGGCGATAAAAGAAACCTTAAAACCCTACTTCTCTTAAGCTACTTCTTATACAAATGATCTCAAATGCAGGATGCAAAAGTGTCAAGAAGTAGAACACAAAACTCAATACATGTTTGCTTCTGAAAATAACATCAAACTCAAGAAGGGTTTCTTGATACACAAAAAAATATTTTAAAATAACCCCTAAATGATACTTAACCATGATAGGACCCAAATTTGACTTAAAAGACATTAAAATCGCCTAAAAATAAGGAAATAAATACTCTAAACCTAAAATAACAAAAATTTCAAATTAAATACTAAAATTAATAAATTATAGTAATTAGATAGTAAATTGTGTCCTGCAAACCCCTCTACTTGAAACAAACTTGTCTTCAAGTTTATCTTTGAAATCTAAAATCTCTCTCTCCAAATAAACAAATACTTCGAATGCTTGAGCCTCTTGATCTTCTTTCCATACTTGCAACTCATCAATGGAATAAACAAATCAACTTGAATATCTTTTTCCTTAGTCTTTATACAATTGTTGAGATTTACCAAATAAAAATTGACAATTACATCAAATCTATCAACCCCAATAAAATTGATAAACTTTGTTTCAGTGTCTCCCACCAAAAAAATAGGAGGTTGAACATTGCAATCATCTAACTTGATTTCATCAAAATCGTTGACAACTTCCCTTATAATTTCCTCTTTAATAGTCTCTACTATCTCAACCTCAAGATATTTCTCTATAATAGGGTCTTTATTAATCTCCTCCACAATCTTTATTTCATAGTTTTCTTCTATAACAAGGCCTTCATTAATTTCCTAAAAAATATCTATATTTTCTTTTTTGACTTTTACATATTCTTCAAGAAAAGTATTTTCTTTAAAATGTAATTCTTCTCTTAATGGTGGAATATATGGCTCTTTAAATAATTCAAGTGTGAACTTCTTGGCCAATAATAATCTTGTTTCTTATACGACAAAAGTTCATCACAATCTAAAGAATATAATCTGATAGCAAGCATCTTTTTCATCCTTGGCCATGAAACGAATTTTGTTTTTACCTTGTATGAGTCTATCAAACTGCATTCGTTCCCACCAATGTAAGGTATACTCTCTAAGTTTATACAAAGCAAGTTCAACTTTTCTCTCATCACAAATATTCTCATAGTCAAATAAATCATCTAGATCAAGTAACCAATCAAGAAAATCTTCTTTATAAAAATAATCATTAAAACTTGCAATTCTTTTATAAGGCCTATATGAAATTTGTTTACCAACAGGTTGCTTGTGAGTTATGTCTCCACGACAGTTATCCCTATTGTTTCCATGCTCCAACGACGGCATCCTAACAAAGATATTGTGAGTGCTAGCTATACGTTATGTAATACTTGCTAAGTTTTCTGTTACCAGAATTGCTATTGTCTCATACATTAGCCACCAAACTAGGATAAGTCAAAGCTTTGAGACCATCTAATGAGAGAGGCGAAAGCGTTAAGAAACAGAACACATTTACTTCTAGAAAATAAGAAACAAAACACGTTTGCTTCTGAAAATAACCTCGAATCCAGGAAGGGTTCCTCAAATCCATGAGGGGTTCCTTGAATCCATAAGGGTCCTTGAATCCACAAGGAGAAACATTTACAGACTTCGAGACATTTACAAACTTCGAGACCTATTTAAGGGCTTTGTAAAACTTGACAGACAAGAAAATATATTTTAAATAACTCCTAAAAAATTAAAATCACCTAAAAACAAGGAAATAAATGCCCTAAACCTAAAATAACAAAAATTACAAATTAAATACCAAAATTAATAAATTACAATAATTAAATTATAAATTGTGTTCTACATCAGAATGCGTTACTGACTCATTTAAGAGTTGCATTGTCATAGAATTTACCAACTAAAATCGAACATTATACATACAAGGGCAAATCCAAAAATTTTTGTTTGGGACCCAGTTATAGAATTTATACTTCAGTCAAAACAAAACTCATATATATATATATATATATATATATATATTAAAGTAAGTCATATATATAATCACAATTTCTTAAGATTAAATTTAAAAAAAAAAAATCTTTCTTTTAAGTATGGGTACAAACATTGTATAGTTTCATAGACATGTACAAAACTATGGTGAAATTATCTTCGTTATTCTAAATAATAATCTTTCTTAGAATAAAATTTATCTGTCATCACCCATCTCCAAAGTGAAATTCTTAAAATTTTCATTGTTATTATTTATTATAAATGATCAAATTGTCTCCTAGAGTGCAAAAAAACATTACGGTGGATCCAATAAAATCTTTAAAACCACAAACGATTAAAAACTTTAGCAAATGTAAAAACAAAAGTTACAATAAGAAACAAAATCAAGAAAAAAAAAAGTCTATATAATCTCAATCTAAGGCATTCACTCTCTTATTTGATTTAAAGGTTTATTAAACTATCTTTTTTTTTTTTGATGAAGGGGGGCTTCTTTTTTTGTAAACCAAACCATTCCAATGCCCCCACCCCTCTCTTTCCCCAAAGTATATATATTGTCTTTTTATGGAAAAGATGATCCGCGACTTGGTATATTAATAATAGCAATCATTGTATAACCTAGAATTACAAAAGAAAAGTATAGGATTATAATATAAAAGAATAAAAAAGAATTACAAAAGTAAAGACTTCCTTGAAATTACGCATGTTTGAAGCTATCTTTCTTGAATCTTTTATGTGTCTATTAAATGATCATTCATAAGTAGTTTTAGTTCTATGATTTTTTTAATAAGTTATGTAACTTGTTTAAATTATACATATAAGTAATCTTATAATAGCCACATAATAAGTTGGAAAAAATAGCTCCAAATATGTTTGGAACCAAGCTTTATCATTTTCAATATAACAAACAAGGTTGACCACATATAGTATTTTATGTCATTCTATTTGTGGGGAATAGAAATTTGATAAGGTTATATTACCACAACTATAGCAATAAGAATTGAAATTGTATCCAAGTCTGAAAGAATTATATTCAAGAATCACTCTCCTCGGACCTCACTGAGGAAGGATTTCTTTGCACAAGCTTGTCTTTCTTTGCTTTCTTATTATCTTTAATTCATTATGCGTGTTGCTTGATCTATTGAAGCCGAGTTTTAAGCCCACTCTCCACAAATTCATTATGCTGGGCTCTTTGGGCTTGAATCCTTCTACCTCTTGGGCTTAAGAATCAAAATGTCACCCATACAATTGGCGCCCCATGAGGTAGAAGGATTTAAGTCCAAAAAGTCCAAGACAATGAATTTGTAAAGAGTGAGCTTAAAAACTAAGTTTCAATGGATCAAACAATAGGCACAATAGATTAAAGATAATAAGAAAGCAAAGAAAGATACAGAAGGTTATATTCTTGTTGCAATATGACAAGGATTTTGAGAAGTACTATGAGCCACGAGTGAAATCACTCGGTTCAATCCACCGTGGTAAGCCAAAGTATCAACTAGGAGAGAAGTACAAGCTTGTATTGACATCTGAGTTCATTAAAAGCAGTGGGAAGAGTATGGAAGAAGTACACAAGAAGGTTCAGGATAACATCAAAGAATTGAGGGACTGCTACGAAAAGGAGGTGAGGATGGACAATAATGATGAACTCATATACTGCGCTAGTACTAAGGACAAGTTTAAAGATTTGAGTATAAAAGATGACAGTGTAGCCTTTGAACATCAGGATTTGTTTTTGCTGGAGAATCAGCTTCCAAATTGTCTCCTCGAATGCTTGATGAACTTGAGCAAGATGAAAAAGTAGTTGGATGATTCGATTAATACATTCATTGAAAGGTTCGTCAGGGTACCAAAGGATCAGCATTCAACTTGCTGGCTAATTGGTTATGAACGAAACTCTGGCAGCAAAGAGCATCGGAGCAGCAACAACGAGACAGCCGTAAGGCCTGTAACTCAGAGACGAAGTCACAAGATCAATGAATATCACTGGATATTAGAGAGCCTCAGCGCATGCATATGCATCATCTCGACAAACTAAGGACACGTCTTTTGGCTAATCATGGTGGACAAATGGTTTATTTAATCTACCTAGAGACTCAAAATGACCTTAATTGGCAATCATATCACAACATTCAGGAGCTTCAAGCAGCAGCTTATTATTTGAAACGTAGTAAAAATAGAAGCTTGAGTTCGAGTGACATTTTTTTTAGTACATTCCTTTGTTTCGGATTTCTTTTGCTTCCTCCAATTGTAGTAGATGACTCAACTGGGCCCAAGTTTTTCAATTCGACAATGAATATGGTGTCACCTCATACATATCATTCCTTGATTCACTCATTGATGAAGCCAATGATGTTAAGGAGCTAAGGAAAGCTGGGATACTCTACAACCTCCTTGGCAGTGACCAAGAAGCGACTCAACTCTTCAATGAGATAGGCACCGATTTGGTACCAGACAAAAAAATATATAGCAATGTTAGATCCAGAATTTAAAGTATTACAAGAACAAGGTGAAGACCTGGATATCTCAAGCCATTCACGACCATTTCAGCAGCCCCTGGACAATCCTGGCGTTTCTTGGCGCTTTATTGGCACTTGCTCTCAGTTTTGCATAAACTTGGTACACTGTCCCTTAGCTTAAATACATGAAATTCTGTCATGCTTCCTCTGTTTCCTAATAAAAGACTCATAGAAGTACATCACGAGTTCTGCACCAAAGTTCTAAACAGGATCCTCATTTTACTTGAGATGAAGAAAATCCGTTTAGCCATTAAGATTTTATTGCATGCATGGTAATGTTGGTTATCTCATTAATGGTCTGTTTAGATTGAGGGGAGGAAGAGGGAGTAGAGTTGAATAAAAATGACTTAAAATTAGTTTATTTTTAGCCAACTTTACTTTACTCCTCTCAACTCTCTCTCATTCTCCCCTCAATCAAAACAAGCTCTTAGTTTGTTTATTTTAGTTTTTGTTTGCATAGAAGTATAAAATAAGTACAGGGTAAATATACCCGATCTCTTGTTTTTGTATAATAAAGATGAATTAATGTGTAATAAAATTTAATATATAATTTTATCCCAATTATTCCCATATTCTATGATTTAGGTTTGAAATTAAAGTAAATCACAATAGATACTCTTCTCTCTGGGTGCAAAAAATTATATTGCAAATGTTTGAATTTTCATTTGAGATACCATCAAGTTTAAAATCCATAATTGGACAAGTTGAGATTTTCTTTTCCTTTTATATTTGTTTTAAAAATTTTGAGTAATACTATAGCTACTATAAATTTTATTACATAAATTTCATAAATTAGTGGGCTTCAATTAGCTCAATTTCTAAAATCTCTTGTCATCAAATAAAAAAATTGTGTGGAAATGGTTCAAATATCTCCTATATAAAAAATCATTTGGTATTTTAGTTTGTATAGACGCCATAAATTCAAACTTTATCATATCTATTAGAAAATTGGATGATATGTCACTAATTATAAAGGTTGATTTAAGTACTTATTTCTGTCTTAAAAAAAAAGTACTTATTTATTTTGTTGTTGAAATGCTTTTTTATTATCATGTTAGTTTGTTAGTCTTTCATATTGAAATTGGTGGTAGCATTACTTCCCTAAAAGATTTTAGCTTTAAAAGAAATTTAGATTTAAAATAATAAGTCACATAACAAGCATAGGCTTGTTTTAGAGAAATTTAGATTTTAAATAAAATTTGTTTATGATTTGAGTTAATATTTTTTTGATAATTCAATAGTTATAATGAGAAGATGGGATTAATTTGGATATTGAATGTTATGGATACACCAAGAGATGCCAACCAGTTAAATGTCATGACCCTTAAGCGATCACTTTTAATAAAGTAATCCCGGTTATTAATAGAATCTCAATTAAAAAAGTAATTTAAACTTTACAGACTCTTGGTAATAAAATTTCACCTAAAATAAAATCATTTCCATGAGTTTCCCTCCAATATATATATTCTTTAGTTTAATAATGTACTTATGGTTGTGGTGGTGATTTTATTATTATTATTATTATTATTATTATTATTATTATTATTATTATTATTATTATTATTATTATTATTATTACTATTATTATTACTATTATTATTATTATTATTATTATTATTATTATTATTATTATTATTATTATTATTATTTTGGCCAAAATGCAAAACTCATATTTTAAGTTTCATCACTTTTTATTTCAGTCCTATAAAGTTTGCATTTTGTTATTTCAGTCCTTTAAGTTTCAATTCTTCTCAATTCAATCTTCCATTAACATTCCATCCATGTCTACCATTGACCATATTTAATTTTTATTTAATTATTTATTTCTTAAATTAAAGAAAAAGCGTCAATTTAATTTTTTTTTTTAAAACCCAAAAATTAACCCCCACCCACGTGGTCCATCACTCCATTCCCACTTGGAAGAGAATATGGGAGAATCTAGACCAATTACTGATCGACACTTGGACCCCGCACCCAACATTTTTTCTTTAGAAAATCCGATTTTTCTTGAGTCCCACATTGCCTAGAGACTCATCTTTGACTCCTAGCATTCAGTATAAATACCCTCTCTAGCATCAAATCAAAGCACATTGGATTTCAAATGCAAACTCTCTTATCTTTGTCCTTATCCTCTAGAGTTAGTAGTCGGAAGGTTTTTTCTTTTTTGGTGTTTTGGTCCTCTTTGGTCTCAACTCACTAGAAGGGGTAGCTCAATCCTCTTGGTATCAAACTATCAACTTCCTATTATTGAATCCCCCCTCTAAAGAAGATTTTTTTCTTGCTTGGAGTGGTAGTGCATGCAGATAAGGTTTCTAAAAATTTCTTTTTTTTCTTTTTAGTTATGCCATAGTTCTTTTTATTCAAGCATGTTTCATTTTCAAGTTTTTCACATGTTCTTGATTGTTAGCATGTTAGATTTAGGTTGTTCTTATTTTTATTTTTATTTTTTTGCATGTTTTAGGATTTCAACTCAATAACATGTTCATATGCTCTTAGATTATGGTTCAATATCACATCACACACATATTCACCATGTCTTTCAATTTCATTCTTTTCAATTCATGATTTCATTCCTAGATTAGGGTTTTCACCATGCCTATCAATGTTTGTTTCAATATGCAATATTTAATCACATGTTCTTGGATGCTATAATTGTTTGAATGAAGTGCTATGATTATTTTCCACCAAAGTCTAGGAGACCAATTTCACTTGGCAAGATGGGTGCCTAAGACCTTCTAATCTTGTAACCAATCATTCGAACTTGGATAAAGCGTTAGTAGATTATGTTTTTCCCTATAATTTTCAATTTGTAATTTGTAATTAGGAATCAAAGTCATGTACTTTTCTTAGATTGTATCTAGGACTAAAGCCATTTAATTTCTTGTTAGTTTCAAGAGATCTACAATTTTAATTTCAAGTCATCAACAAGAGATTTTTTTTTTCACTTTTGATTTTTTTTTTCCAATTAAATAAGCGACAACCCCATTGTAAAATCCTTGACCTATGAGGGATGATAACATCACTAGAATCTCTATTGTCTCTTGAGAGGTACCAAAATAACTCCACCCATTCATGTGTGTTTTGCCTAAACATTTGAAAGGGTTGAGCTGAGGCGTGGTCTCTCATAGAAAGGGAGGAAGATATGAGGTTGTAGTATTTTTTGTGGCTTTTGGCTAGTGTTTGATGGGAAATACATATGTTTAGAAAAAAAAAAAAAGAAGAATAACAACCTAGAAAAATGAAATCCAAGAAAAAAGAAGATAAAAACAAAACCACAAAAGCATAAAATTGATGTACATAAATATTAAGACCCTTATAGCACTAGCATCAGGCATGCTAAATGCTAAATTTTTAGCATTTAGCACACAAAACACCAAAAAACCTCCCAAATCAAATGTTCTAAATTCTAAAATATTTTGCATTGATAAACAATAAAATTCTAATAATAGAACTATACAGACAAAAATGGTAAACTTTTAAAACTTTTTTATTTTAATTTTCTCTCTCCTCTTTCACCCACTTGCTTCTCTTTGTCAACCTCTCCTCTCTTCCTTTCTCTAGAGTATGCTAGCTGCCAATCTCACCAAGACGTACATGTTGCCGATCTCACTCTTAGATTCTATCGCTAATCTTACTAGCCACTGTTGATCTCACCCAGCCTCTTCTCCCCAAGCCACTACCAATCTCTCTCTCTCTCTCTCTCTCTCTCTCTCTCTCTCTCTCTCTCTCTCTCTCTCTCTCTCTCTCTCTCTCTCTCTCTCAGGTTAGTTGTGTTTTTTTGGGTTGTTGCAATGGGCTTATTTTGGTGGGTTGTGGTGGTTGTAGGTTGATTTTGATGGTTGTAAGCTGATTTTGGTGGTTGTGTTTACGACAGCTAGTGATGGTTGGGTTGAATATGCATTATGGTTATAGTGGCCAGTGGTTGATTTTGGGTAGTGGTTGGTGGTAATGGGTTGTGGTGGGGGATTTTGTATTTATTTATTTATTTATTTCTATATATATTGTAGGCATTTTTAAGGTTATTTGAATGCGTTATATATATTATTTTAATGTATTGAAGGGTAAAATAGATAATCTGATGTAGAGTGTATAGTAAAGCGATGTGTTAAAATAGAAAAAAATAATTAGGTTTTTTTGTATTAAATTGGAATTTAGCATAGCATAGGCGATGCTAACAACTAACCCTGAGCATATGGCCTTGGGTTCAAGAAAGGGTGATAGCTTATATTATATTTAATTCAAAAATTCCATATTTATTATATTTATAGTTAGCTTGAAATTAGGCTTAAAAAAAGAAAAGGCATTTCAATATACCCTTACTCAATACCTAATTAAGGGCCTCCTAGTGGTGAATGGTTATTGCTAATTGAAATCGTGATATTAGTGGTAGTTCCAAATGAGAACTAGTACTAATTAGCCATAACAACAATTTGTAAAGAAAGTTGTAAAATAGTTTGTGATCGTAGCATTATTTCATGTAATAATGCTCATGGCCAGGCAAGGGTTGGCCTTCCTCAAGGCCGTTAGAGCATTAGCATCCGGTTTCTAAAAAATATCTCATTTTACCATCTTAAAAGTTATTTTATTTATTATACCATACCACTTTACAATACATCCAACATCCTAACTTTTATTTTCCTATATAACACAATAAAATAATTTATCTACACATAAATTAAAATAACATACAACACATTAAAAGAGAGATTTAGAAGAGAGAGTGAATAATGCTAAATTTTTTTGTATTTACAACCTTGCTACAGTAGTTTCTAAATTTAAGAGGGTATTGTAAAAAGATTGAAAAAAATTTAAGAACCCAAGCCCAGATAAAGCTTGCATTTTGGTGTTCGAGTGACAAGATTGAAAAAAATTTTAGCACCCAAGCCCGGATAAAGCTTGCATTTTGGTGTTCGGATTGTAAAATACAATTTTTTGGGGATTACATATCCGGTTACTGATGCTCTTAG
Source organism: Castanopsis chinensis (assembly GCA_032878915.1). Taxonomy (NCBI): domain Eukaryota; kingdom Viridiplantae; phylum Streptophyta; class Magnoliopsida; order Fagales; family Fagaceae; genus Castanopsis; species Castanopsis chinensis. The sequence continues at coordinate 12,944,726 of JAVQMG010000109.1, forward strand.
TAGTTAGCACTTCTAGTTTTATAACAACCTAAGCCACCCATGATTGATCAAGAAATAAAATGAAATTGGCAGTCAAAGTAACAACTAGTTTTAGTCAAAATAGTAAATTTTATGTACGGCCAAAATATTATAGGGTGTACTGGTCACCAAGCCAGCATATTGCCTCGGGAAACATATTCCGGCTTAAATGCCTACATGTTTCGGAATGTTCAGGCTTTGTGTTTGTTTGGATTGTGCTGAACGCGTCTGCATTCAGTGCTTTCCTTCTTTCATTTTTTATTTTTTATTTTTTGTTTAGCGCGTTTCAGACTTTCAGGGGGACAAAGTTACTGTGTACACATTGTGCGTGTATTGTTTAGCAACTTTTTTTTATTAAAAGTGGGTCTCACAATACTATTCACACATTTAAAAATTATTTTACTTCAATATTTTCAGTTTTCAATTTTTCAGCTGTATCCAAACAGACCCTTTATCAGCATATATGTACTAGATTAGAATATAGAAATCTTTTTAGAACAATAAAGAAAACTTTACCATGTTGACTAAAACAAAGAATATGCCTAAAATCCTGCTGGAAGTTATGCAGATAGCAGCTCAAGAGAAGAAAGAGAAATGGAATGACAAAGAAGTTCAAGGGGAAAAAGAATTCATATAGGGAGGAAGAAAGAAGATGAAGAAGGGGGACTAGAGAACCTTGAGAGGGATCAAAGAAGAAGCAGCAAAATGGCTGAAGAGTGCAAAAAGCAAGATAGTAAAGGGGTAAGGCGTGTGCTATTGCCTATTTGTGGATAGGATTCCATGTCAATATGTTATCAAAAAGGTCTAGAATACAAAAATTATCACAAGTTCTTGCCACATTTGTAATTTGGTAGAGTGTGATTGGTGAAGAAAAAATGGTAGGTCCATGTGTGAGTAATGAATAACCATTTACAATCTACAATGTCAGAATTGTGGCAAAAAAATTATGAAATAATTTGTGGTCTTAGAATTACTCTATTTTATATTTGGTAGGTAAGAGTGGAAAAAATAAAAAAGATAAAAAAATTGAGAATCGCATCACTAACATTAATTAATAAATTATTTGTTTATGAATTGTCGACGTGTGAAACCATTGGACTAAAATTTGTTTAAATTATTTTATATTATTTGGCCTATTTCAATTTTTGTTTGAAATTTTTTATTTCTATAGATTATTTGAATGGTATTTATTAAAATATTTAGTTTTTTTTAATATAATTTTTATGTTAATATGTTATAAAAAGCTAAAAGCTATTTTATTTTTTTATTAAAAAACTAAAAGTTAGATTATTTGAAAAACCATGGAGCTGGGTTTGGGCCCACTTTTCTTTTAGTAACATCTGACTGAGCCCATTTGGGCTTATCCAGGCCCAACCCTCTTCAATCTGAATTGAATTCCCCAAGTTTTATTGGTTTGCTTACTTGGGTCCATTACTTAGGCCCTTGTGGATGTTTAGCACGGGGCATGGTTTGACAAGCCTAGACCTGCAAGCCCGTTTTGCATTAATAGCTCTCTTGTATTTGCCTTCGTTAATATGAGTCATGGCTTGGGTTATGGCTTGCCCGTGGGCCTGTTTAGCTTGGGCTCACTATTGGTCTTGGGCTTGTGGCAGCCCCCAAAAAAGTAACCCAGAATGAAAACCTAACAGTAACGCAGTACACAGTTTTTATAGTACCATGAAAACATAAAACAGTACACAGAGTTATGTTATAACCAACATTCAAGTGGCCTAGTTGGTAAGATACCGAACCAGCAAGTCTCAGAACTTAAGTTCAAGTCTCAACAACTAGCTGTGTGTTGATACTCTTTATATCTCATCTCTATCCCAAATAGTCCACAAATCAGGAGTACAAAGAATCACCCGAGAACGGATAGAGTGTTACTATGGTCACATCCAGTTAGAGAAGCTTCCCCCCCCCCCCCCCCCCAAACACCCATTTTTCAAGAACCAAAGAGTTATGTTATAGGCTTGACGCAACAGAATATTTGAATAAACAACAGTTTTATTATTGTAACAGTACATACCAAACTTGCTGGGTAAATAAAGTCCCTTCTATGTGTATCAAAAGTGTGCTTGGTTCTTAATTTTGTTTGAAGCACGATTCATCATCATGTAAAATGCTTTCTCCTTTCTTTAGGAAATGTTGGTGCGAACTATTAAAGGTTTAATCACAGCAAAACTTTCACAAAATTGAGGTACATTATATACCGATCTTGCTGCATAAAGATGGATATGTAAGCCACAATTTATAGGAAAAGTGTGCACGGTTTGAAACTTGTACAACATACCACTCTTGCTTTGGTAAAAGTGAAAATAAAGTTTAGTTTCGTGCTAGCTTCATATCAAACCTATAACATAAAACAAGTTAAACTTCAGTACTTCACAAAAGTGTGTACAACTGTATCTAATAGGATAATATTATATGTATGTAACAATCTTAAACAAATTGTTTCTGGTATACATTTTTCTCCAGAAAGTAATCAATATCTAGCTAAAGAGGAAGAAATATCAAATATGTATACGCACACCTTCTTTCTTTTTTTTCTTTTTTTCGTTTCCTTATGATATATTTCCTTCTCTAGCTTGAAAAATTATTTTCGTCGCTTACTAATAAAAGACAGATTGTGTTTAATCCTCCAAAGTTATCGATAAACATAAAGTTCGTGTGTATACGTTAGTGGTTTTTGGAAAACCCATTTGTTGATGTTGATTTAGTGAGAAATGTGGTAGGTACGCATTTCGTTCAAAGATTGGTCTCATATGATATAATAATCACCAATAACAATTTACTTACACAAACGACAAAGAAAGTTAAAAAGATGCAACGACGATTAAACTTTATTCATAAATTTTGGGGCTATTTTCAATAAATTAGTCTCAAGGATAGTTAAAAGCAAGACTAGTAAATAATTAAAACTTTTTTACCAAAAAATAATAATAATAATTAAAACTTTAATGCTCAGCACATGCTAAAGAAAACACAAAGGCTATATCATAAATAATTGAACATTCAACCGGAATCACATCAATTAATTGTAGATTAAAACTTTATGTTGGATTCAAAAAACCAGAATCACATGAATCACTGGATGCAAGAACCACATATATTGGGCTCCCAATGAGTTTCACATACCAAATGCTAGGGTGCATGGTTGATGGAAACCTTAGATTAAATAGAGAGCAAACAAGGAGGAGAGAGAAAGAGAGCACTAGATAGCAAGAGTGGACTCTCTCTCTCTCTCATTCATTAGAGATTATATGGAGTCCTCGCCTAATTTACTTATTATGGACAAAATCAAGAAAACACAAATACAAAATACGTTACAAGAAACATTATTCCAATTTATGAAATAAATATTAAAAGACCTTATTTCCTAGTTTCAATCTAGGGAATCCAAATAAATCGCTTTTCCTCTTAAGTATTTTTCAATTAATCATTAATCTACATTTCTCAATCAATTTAAGTTTTGAGATTAGGTGATGAGATGTGAAAGTGTTAGGTATCCTTCTTGTTCGATATGAAGACTGGTCTCATTGTATGTAATGGCCACTAATAATTACCATACACAAATATCAATAAAGTTACAACCAAAAAACTAATAAAATTTTAAAATTTCTTTGCTATTACATGTACCAAAAAAAAAAAAAAAACTAACTAACTAACTAAATAGCATTATAAATAATTGAAAATTCAACAATAATCGAATGTAATGTTGGATTAAATCTTGAGATCACAAGCACATATATATAAAGTGATTCAAAGAAGTGAAAATTAATCCCATATATACATTAAAAATTAAAATATGATTAAAAAAAAAAACCTAATTAGTATTCTACTCCAAATTCCTATCCAATCTAAAAGTAAAGTCACCAAACAAAAAAAAAAAAAACATTTTTCCTGTTGGACATATCTTGTATATTCCAAGCTTGTTATGTTTGTCAAAGTCATATAGTTGCTTTTGAAAAGTATCTATATTTTGTCCCCCACCTTACATACTATTCGAGTAAGAGTAACAATCCTAAGTTTGTCAGTTAAGATTTCCTAGTACTTTCCAGTATAAATTACTAGTGCAAATACTAGGACAACAAACTTAAAATTTTCAACATTCTCAAAAAAAAAAAAAAAAAAAAAAAAAAAAAAAAAACTTAAAAATTTCAATTGTCTTCTTGGGTGCAAACTTGCTCTGGCTTTAATGGAGCATGCAATTTCCACGGAGTTCCATTCAAGGAAGGCTGTCGGAAGAAAAGCCGGTGAATCAAGCAGACACATCACTGAGGAGGCCCCAATACAGATCATTTCAACCCAGACTACCTTGTCGAAAAGGTTTGAAATGGTAAGGGAGGCAGGGAAAAATGTGAAGAATAAATCTCCAACACCAAAGATACAGAAGGTTACATTCTTGCTGCGAAATGACAAGGATTTTGAGAAATACTATGAGCCACGAGTGATATCACTTGGTCCAATCCATCATGGTAAATTGGTAAGCCAAAGTACCAACTAGGAGAGAAGTACAAGCTTGTATTGACATCTGAGTTCATCGAAAGCAGTGGGAAGAGTATGGAAGAAGTACACAAGAAGATTCAGGATAACATCAAGGAACTGAGGGATTGCTTTGAGAAGGAGGTGACGATGGACTATAATGATGAGGCGCTGGCTTGGTTGCTGCTGGTGGACGGGCCAGGACGGCTGTGCAATACTACAATTCATATACTGCGCTAGTACTAAGGACAAGTTCAAAGATTTGAGTATAAAAGATGACAGTGTAGCCTTTGGACATCAGGATTTGTTTTTACTGGAGAATCAACTTCCATATTTTCTCCTCGAATGGTTGGCGAGCTTGAGCAAGATGAAAAAGCAGCTGGAGGATTTGATTGATACATTCATTGAAGGGTTCGTGAAGGTACCAAAGGATCAGCATTCAACTTGCTGGCTAAATTGGTTATCAACGAAACTCTGGCAGCAGAGAGCATCCGAGCAGCAACAACAAGACAGCTGTAAGACCCGTAACTCAGAGAAGAAGTCACTAGATCAACCAATATTACTGAATATTGGAGAGCCCGAGCGCATGCACATCCATCTTCTTGACAAACTAAGGACAAGTCTCTTGGCTAATCATGGTGGACAAAAGGAATATTTAATCAACCTAGAGACTCAAACGACCTTAATTGGCAATCATATCGCAACATTAAGGAGCTTCAAGCAACAGGTATCTATTTGAAACGTAGTAAAAATAGGAGCTTTAAGTCTGACAGACATTTTTTTTAGTACATTGCTTTGTTTCGGATTTCTTTGGCTTCCTCCAATTATAGTAGATGATTCAACTGGGCCCAAGTTCTTCAATTTGATAGCCTACGAGATGTGTCCGGATTTCAACAATGATTATGGTGTCACCTCATACATATCATTCCTCGATTCTCTCATTGATGAAGCCAACGATGTTAAGGAGCTAAGGAAAGCTGGGATACTCTACAACCTCCTTGGCAGTGACAAAGAAGTGACTCAACTCTTCAATGAGATGGGCACCGATTTGGTGCCTAACAACAAAATATATAGCGATGTTAGATCCAAAATTCAAAGTATTACAAGAACAAGGTGAAGACCTGGATATCTCAAGACATTCACGACCATTTCAGCAGCCCCTGGACAATCATGGCTTTTCTTGGCGCTTTATTGGCACTTGCTCTCAGTTTTGTACAGACTTGGCACACTGTCCCTTAGCTTAAATACATGAAATTCTATTATGCTTCCTCTGTTTCCTAATAAAGACACATAGAAGTACATCAGACTCTGCACCAAATTTCTAAACAGGATCCTCGTTTTACTTGAAATGAAGAAAACTCGTTTAGCCATTAAGATTTTATTTCATGCATAGTAATGTTGGTTATCTCATTTATGGTTTGTAAGAGGGGAGGGGGAGTAGAATAGTGTAAAAATGACTCAAAATTAACTTATTTTTAGTCAACTCAACCCTACTCCCCTCCACTCCCTCTCCTTTTCCCCTCAATTCAAATGGACCCTTAGTTTGTTTATTTTTATTTTTCGTTTGCATGGAAGTATAAAATAAGTATGGGTAAATATACCCAATCTCTTGTTTTGGTATAATAATGATTAATTAATGTGCAATAAATTTAATATATAATTTTATCCCAATTATTCCCATATTCTATGATTTAGCTTTGAAATTAAAGTAAATCACAATAGATACTCTTCTCTCTAGGCGCAAAAAATTATATTGCAAATGTTTGAATTTTCATTTGAGATACCATCAAGTTTAAAATCCATAAATGGACAAGCTAAGATTTTCTTTTTCTTTTATATTCGTGTTAAAATGTTTAAGTAATACTATAGCTACTATAAATTTTATTACATGAATTTCATAAATTAGTGGCTTCAATTAGTTTAACTTTTAAAATCTCTTCCCATCAAATAAGAAAACTATGTTCAAATGGTTCAAATCTCTCTTATATAAAAAATTATTTGGTGTTTTAGCTTGTACAGACACCATAAGTTCAAATTTTATCATATCTATTAAAAAGATGATATGTCACTACTTATAAAAGCTAATTTAAGTACTTATTTCTGCCTCAAAAAAAAAAAAACACTTAATTATTTTGTTGTCGAAATGCATTTTTATTATCATGTTAGTTTGTTAGTCTTTCATACTGAAATTGGTGGTAGCATTACTTCCCTAAAAGATTTTAGCTTTAGAAGAAATTTAGATTTAAAATAATAAGTCACATAACAAGCATAGACTTGTGTTAGAGAAATAAACATAGATTTTAAATAAAATTTATTTATGATTTGAGTTCATACTTTTTTGATAATTCAATAGTTATGATGAGAAGAGGGGATTAATTTGAATATTGAATGTTATGGATACACCAAGAAATGCCAACCAATTGAATGTCATGACCCTTAAGTGATCACTTTTAATAAAGCAATTCCGGTTAGTAATAGAATTTCAATTAAAAGAGTAATTTAAACTTTACAAACTCTTAGTAATAAAATTTCACCTAAAATAAAAATTATTTCCATGAGTTTCCCTCCAATGTATATATATTCTTTAGTTTAGTAATGTACCTATGGTTGGTGGTGATTTTATTATTATTATTTTGGCCAAAATGTAAAATTCATCATTTAAGTTTCACTACTTTTATTTTAGTCCCATAAATTTGCATTTTATCATTTCAATCATCAAAGTTTCAATCCTCCTTAATTCAGTTTTCTGTTAACATTTTATCCATGTTTCTCGTTAACCATATTTAATTTTTATTTAATTATTTATTTCTTAAATTAAAGAAGAAACGTTTATTTAATTTTTTTTTTTTAAAAACCCAGAAATTAACCCCCACCCACGTTGTCCATCTCTCCATCCCCACACTTGAAGAGCCCCAATTTTTTCAATTGTTAGAACATACATGAACGACAAAGAGCCAGTAGTGATGGTGGTGTCACTATAAGAAAGTTTGCTATTTTCAATGGTTGAAATTGTCAAAAAAAGTATTAGAGACCGTCGAAAAAAGTATTTTCAATGGTTTAAATGACCGTTGAGAACCACCACTAAAAATTATGTCGAAATTTTTTTCCTATAGCCTATTTGATCGTCGAAAATTGTGGTTCATTTTTATCAATAGTTATTAAACGTCGAAATATTATTAAAAACCATCGAAACATATGTTATCTTGAGATAAATTTCAATAGTTTGAAACCGTTGAAATAAGTATTTTTTTTTTTTTAATAAATAAACAAATTTGGATGCAGCCCTTCACATGATCAAAATTTAATAACTTGATTCAAAATATAAACATAAACACAATTGTGCAATTCCAAATTAAACTCCATTCTTATATAAAAACTAAAGAACCAATCTAATTTTCAAGTATTCAAATAGTTCCAAGTTTTCAAAATGGATAATTGAAAGAAAAAAAATTGAAAACCTTTGTGCTCCATCAATTATCCTCAAGTAACAGACATATGGCGAAGTGTCACTTCCCAACAAGAAGGCCAGGCCCATGACAAAAGCTAGTATCATTGAAAAAAAGATGATGCATCCTTTCTTCATGTACTTCCCCGTAGAGGACACCCCATCCTCCTTTCATAACAAGTGCATATCCACCCAATTTGCTCCGAGTTTCATTGTAAATATTACACCATTGTGTGCATCAAGGACAACCTGTAAACCACATAAAATTGGGTAAGACTTAAGTGAGGAGCTACCTAAATTTTATTAACTATGTGGATCAAAAAGTCAAGGCCCAAAGGTAAAAAATTGAAATTAAGAGTATAGATAGACCAAACACCAATAATACATGCTTTTTGATAGAGATATCCAACACAATTTAAGGATGATTCTTTCATGGACCAATCTATTTACAATTCTAGTACCATCATCAAATTCAACAGCAAATGAATAAATTTATGAATGATAAATGATTAAGAAACTAACCTGATCGCTAAAGTTAGGAAGAACTATCAGATTGAGCTGGCTCAAATGGCTTATCCTAGTTCAACAAAATTTGAAATACGTCTTCGAAGTAAATTGTACTAAATAACTATTTTGTAGCCCCTAATTAATTCACACCAAACATGTAGGGTGTACGTAATTAAGATAAGCCAAAGACAATACAAAAAGAAGATATTAATCAAGCTCAGTACACAATACAATAAACCTCCATAGTTTATTGCTTATTGTTTAACTACCATAATAGATAAAGCTTCACACAAAATGAGCAAGTCACTTAATACAAATAACACAATAGATCAAACTTCACACACAATAAGCAAGATAGTGGGGCAAAAGAATCAGTGCACTACAAATATTGATAAAAATACAATACCAAGGTTTCAGGAGAATAATTTATCTTAGATCAACCTGACTTTTCTTTGTTTAGAGACACGGTCATATACTCCACATGATATGAAATATAAATCACAACAACCTAGAACCTATATAAGGATGGTTCAAAAAACAAATGCCATGAATTGACACTCCTTATGATGAAAATGATCTATATAAAAAACACCAAACACACCTCAATTTTAATTCCAAGTGCCAATGACAATATAGCATCTATGATCAAGATGATAAGGTTTAAAACTTGCCAAGCCTCCCAAAGGAACCTCTGCAGGAAAATAATGGAGCATGGAAACAAATAAATAAAAAGGAGAAGAAAACCAAAAGAAAATGACAGAATTTAAGTTTAAATTAACTCAAAGAAAAAGAAAACCCATACCCAAAAATTTTCTTTATTCCTCCATGCTATTTCTTTTATTTTACAATATCTATTGCTTTGTGCTTGCCTCATTTATATTCATTGGTGACCTTAACCCAAGCAAGAATAAAGCAGTTGGTTCTTTATTTGCTAGTTACAACTAAAGAAATGTTTTAAATAGCTATAAAAATTTATATTCCTTTGTATAGTTTATTTAAGATTGTATCATTCCCTTAGGAAGCAAAAAATAGGCAAAAACTTGTCTTAAGTTGAAGTGATAACAGACCAACTAAAACTATTGAACAATTAAGTACAAATTCTCTAAAAATAGAAAGGCAACTACCAAAAAGAGCAAAATACTACAAGCCATAAAACATTGACAATGGCGTGGTCAAAATACAAGAATAATGCTTTAGGGTGCAGAGGAAAGGCTACAATATAGGAAACTATTGAAAGAGAGAGAACAGACGTGTACGAATACTTAATTATATTGCTGCATGTGTATTTCTGTACATAGATGGACGATATAAATAGGCCCAATGCTAGTTGACTAGAGGGAACAAAGGACCCTTGATTGAGACTAAAATCAAGGACTTCCAATGACTTTAACATAGAGCTTGATGCAAAAAGCCTAATTAGCTAGCTAACAAATAACAATGCCACTAACCTATTAATGGATTCCTTACACTCTGATTTTAGGAACTTACTACTCCAAATTGAACACCATCATGTATTTAGGAAAGCTAACCACTGTGCTAATGTATTGGACAAGTTGGGCTCTTACCCTCCACCATTTTTATGGGGCAGGTACCCTTTGAGCTAAAACTCATTGGCAATCATGATTTGGTCATTATTATCCATTGAATAGGTAACTGCTGCAATATGGATGAAACATGTTATCATGGGGCACTTTCATTTCATCGCAACAAAAATGGATGGTTGGAGCTTCGTCGTCCATTCCATGTCAGTTGCATTAGAGAACACAGGAAATGCAAATATGTCAAATATGACCTATGATGCACGGACACGGACACGGACATGGACATGACACGGACACGGACACAGCAATTTTAGAAAAATAAGGACACGACACGACGTGGACACGGCAATTAAATAATTAATTAAATTTTATATTTAGGCATATTTTTAAATATTTTTAGATATAAAATACGTTTATATCCAGAATTTAAATTATGTAAAAACTAAAAATAAGTAAACTAACACCCAAAGTAGTACAATAATACGCATAAAATGTTTAAAGTACAAACTAAAAGTTTTAATAGTCTACATTCAACACCAAACTAAAAACATAAAAGGAAAACAAGCTTTAAACTTTTGGGATTAAAAAAAATTAAATATATATGTGTAGTGAGAGAGGGATTAAAAAAGAAAAAAAAAAAAGAGTTATAACTTAAGTGATATAGTTTTGCTAAGTCACTAACAGCACACTAAGTCACTATCTTTTTATACAGTGGGCTGATATGGGCTAAGTCAATGTCTTTTTGGGGCTAACAGTGACTTAGTCCAAAAAGTAACCAAAAAATATATACACGTTATAAAAAACGCGATATCTGAAAAAAAAAAAAAAAAAAAAAAAAAACAGAGGGAGAGAGGAGAAGAGGTCGGACTCAGACCTGTCCAGGCCGAGAGAGAGAGAGATCAGAAGGGACAGAGGGCACGGCGTCGACGACAACTGTCTATGGAGCTCGCCGACTTGCCGATCAGCCTGATCTAGCACCCACGACTGTCTATGGGTTTCAACTTTCACCGGCGACCAACAAAATCTGTGATTTTCTGTTTTTTTTTTTTCACTGCTGGTGTGTCTACCGTGTCGGAGCCGTGTCAGCGCCGTGTCGGAGAAGCGAAAAAAAAAAAAAGAAAAAGAAAAAAGACACCGCTTGGACACTGGAGTCCGGTGAGTCGTGCCGGTATCCGTGTCCGACATGTGTCGGACAGCAGTATGTCGCCAAAAATAGCATGTCGGTGCAACCTAGAATATGACAGTCAATTGTTATGTAGGAAACTTCCATTTTCTACCACCTTTTCTCATATAACCAAGAAGGCATACAATGATGTGATGTGGGGGAAAGGTAAAGGGGAAACCAATAAAGAAAACAATGTCACAGGAAAATACTTTCCAATAATTACTCATAACCAAATCTTGACCTCATAATTTATATTGATTATAATATACAACAAAAATTCAAATGGTGCCCATGAATTTTATCATGAGTTAACATGCAACTTATACTTCACAAAGTAGTTATAATATATTACAAAAAAGTTATTTAAGGTCAAATTTTCCCTACACTATTCCCAAAGAAGAAACAAAGCATACCTTGTTGATCAACAAAGCAATGATGAACAACATGGTACAACAAAGTAAGTTATAGACAAAAAAGAACATGAAATGGAGAAAATAATGTTTTGATAATCAAACCTAGCTGTAGCGAGCTTTAATTCTTGTTGTTAAATGTGTAGATGCTAGAAATACCATAGGTTCCACAAGTTTCCTACAAAAATGAATGAAAATCAAACTAAGAAGTTTATTTTTCACCTTGATGATGTTTCCACCCTTAGCTTTTCTAATGCACAAGTGATATTATTGATCAATACATCAAACTAGAAATGAAAACACCAATTCTCATTAGGGGAAACCTGAGACTCCAACTGCACAGGGTCAAAAGTCAGACACCAACCCTTAACCTGTTCTAGCACTCAAAACAGAGAAAGAAATGTTCCACTTACTACATAAGACCCTATAACAATGTGAAATGGTCACTGCTTTGCAACTACCTGCACACAACCTCACATAATTTTTGATCTGTTGCATTAGAGCCTCCTCTAACAAGATTCTTCCATTAAACATTGTAGCATTTCTCTGAATCCAAACATGATACATTGATGCAGCCCAAACTAGTTTACAAAGGGAGGATTTGAACCCTCTTTTCCGCAGATTAGTTAAGGGGAATTATTTGAACCCTTTTCTCCCCTTTTAAAAATAGTCATGGTTTCACTACAATATTTCACAAAGCAACTATAAAATCAGAGTAACTTATTATGAATGCAATGGCAACAGTATAAAAAAAAAAAAAATTAAAACAATGAGGAACAAAATAGGAACCTAAAAGCTTGAATACTAAGTTGTAAGCTCTAATAAGCATTCTTAGCTCCAAGTCTGCAACTATACAGCTACATTAGCTTTAGCTGCAAGATTTTTTTTTTTTTTTTTAATTTTAATTTTCGGTAAATTCAATATCTATGAATAATTAAGAAGATAACCTATTTTCCTTCATTTGCCTAAATTTTCTCACAAATCAAAGAGAGAAAAACTGCAAAATATAAAATAAATAAATAATAAAAAGAAATACAAGGCAGAGCATTCATGGAGGGTAATAGGAACATATTCTGGAGCTTCTTGTCCATATATTTGTTTGCAAAAACAACAAAAATTCAAAAACAAATTAGAATCTAGTTTGTAAAACAATGAAATTGAAATTGAAACCCTAGAACAAATTGCAGATGAGAGAAAGAGGAAGAGAAATTACTTCTTCAGATTTGGAGGCTGGCCCGATTTGCTCATGTTGAAGACTCGGAGAGAGTGAGTTAGAGAGAGAGAGTGAGATTCTGCAAAACCTTAAGAATTCAACAACAATACTAAACGAACAAGCTCCAGAACTCACCTATATAGCTCTTCGCTTTTCGCTCTTCGGTAATTTGCTCTTGATTTCGAGAGAGAGGGTGCAAGAAAGAGAGAGCTATCGTATAAAACTTTGATATAAGCTCCGTGTTCTCTATTTTAAACATGTTCACCAATATTTCATTTATATTTTCTACGTTCATTGAACCGTTGATAAAACATTTTATTTATTTTTTCCACATTCATCAAACCGGTGATAAAACATTTCATTTATTTTTTCCATATTCATTCAACCTATCGATAAAACATTTCATTTTTTTTCATTGTTCATCCAACCCGTGGATAAAACATTTCATTTTTTTTCGCATTCATCCAACTTTTAATAAAATTTTTCCCTATTTATGTTTTTTTTTTAACACTTATTTCAACAATAATGCTAAATGTGGAAATAAGTATATGAATTTCCTTCCTTTACTCAACAGTTGAATATAACCGTAGAAAATTAAAGCTTTTATCAACATTTTTTAGTGACCGTAAATAAAAGTACGTTGAAAAAACTCAAGTTTGTTGTAGTGTGTTGTTGGGTTGGCTCGGTGCCAAGACCAAGCACCTCAAGGAATACGTGGATTGGCAAAATTATAGGGGATTTCATGCCTTCACATTTGTCATTGATGTCGACAAACTATTGTGGTTTGATTTAGGCCAAAGAATTGAGCAGCAAATTGCGGCATTGGGAAACAAGCTTGTATCCTGGCCCAGGATTCCTAGGTTTCGGATAAGGAAGAGGATGGTAGTGAGCACTGCTTGGTTTTTCACACATTCAGCAACACCGTTTGGTTTGTGTAGGTTGATTGTTATCTTAGAACTTAAAGTTAAGCTTTCATTGGTGTTAAAGGATCAGGTGTTAGCGTTTATTAATTGTTGTTTGCCTTGGTTTTTTTGCAACTATGGTTCAATTTTGGAGATTTTGAAGGGTAGTGAATACCTGATGGATAAGGTTAAAGGATGCATTGTTGATTCGGGAGAAGTGGAGCCCTTTTATCCTAAAGTAAAAAGTGGAAAAAAAAAAAGAAATTCTTGATTTCATAAGTAATTAAATAAAAATTAAATATGGATAATGGTAGACTTAGATGGAATGTTAACAGAAGACTAAATTGAGGAAAATTAAAACTTAGAGGACTGATCTGACAGAATGCAAATTTACTGGACTTAAATAAAAAGTAATAAAACTTAAAGGGTAAATTTTACATTTTGGCCTATTATTTTTTAATGTGCCAATGTAATTCTTTTGTTAGGTGTACATATTGCACAGGAGATAAAGATAGGGCATTTATTTAATATTAATGCAATCAACGTAGAGAAAGTAATTTTTATTATATATAATATAAGATATGAAATACTCTAATCACCTAATAAACCTATACTTTTGCTTTAGATTTATAGGATCTCAATTTGACTTAAAATGTGACTAAGTTTTTTTTTTTGAGCTGAAAATGTGACTAAGTTATACTGTATGATTGAATATTTTCCCAATATATGTGAGAAAGTAGGCCAAAATCATTCATAAAATGGTGCATCAGTGCACTGGACAAGATACAATACAGACATTTATCTAAAATAGACACGGGTCTACATTGTATCGTGTCTAATGCACTGAACAAAAACCATGTCTATTTATTAACGTTGTTAATCCCTTTAGTCCAATGATTAAGCTAGACGATAAAGGTAACTCTCTATCCTCTTCTCACTTGCTAAATACTAATTAATCCTACAAGTACAATTATAATATGATGAATATTCCTAGTCTATTTTCCTAGCTTCCATGTTCAGTAAAACATGAAGTATGCGTTACCCACTAGATTTAAAAAGGTAAAAACATATTACAGAGTACAGACAAACCTGCAGCTACAATTCCAACATACCAAACTGAGACTTTTGAAAAAAAAAAAAAAAAATCTCTTTTATTATTATTATTATTATTATTTTTTTTTTGAGAGAGAGAACTTTGAGATTTCAGTTTGTGGAACATTTCTTAAAAAAAAAAAAAAATATTTAGAAACAGTTTGTGGACATGACTAAAAAGAAATATTTTCCTTATCTTTGGTTAGATGTAATTTAATTTCCTATGAAAAAAAGAAACTCTGATTGAGAGAGAGTTTTAACCTATAGCGTCCGTTCTTGATGATAGCTTTTTATCATCAGACCAAGACACCAATCAGTTTTTGGTGTGGACGGGGATTGAACTCCAAATCTCTTATTCAACCATTAAAGACTTTACCATTTAAGCTAGCTGGAACCCACACAAAAAAAAAAAAAAAAAAAAAAAAAAAAAAAACTTTGATTACAAACTATCCCAAACTGTCAAAATATAAATCTTCTATTAATTTTCTCAAATTTTCCCATAAAATATTTTGACATAAATTGGGTCTTTTGCGAATAAATAATGTCCAAATAAATTATTTATTTAATATAAAAATGTACATATTATTTTGTCAAATGAACGAGGAAGCGAGAGTTAGCTATAGAAGTCAAATTCTTATATATAAAAAAAATAACATTAAAAAAAGAAGCTATAGAAGTCAAGTTGAAAAAGGGCAAAGAGTTGGAGGAAGTCATAAAGTGATAAAACAAGTGGATAATTGCGAAAAAAAAAAGAAAAAAAAAAACGTAAAATAAGGAAAAGAGAGGATATATGGGAGCCACTAGCTGCGATAAAAGCTAAACTAAAAAAATTATGTCAACTTTCTCATTTAATCTATATTATTAATAATATGATTTAAGTTTGAAATTCACCATTTTAGATACTAAAATATTATCATACCAATTCTTAAATTTTCTAAAATACCTCTATCTTTTAGTTGAATAGTTTTAAAACACAAACTGATTAAAAAAGTAATTTATTATTTTTAAAAAAAGTTCTTAACTTTTAGGCAATTAAAAATTAGGACATTATCTCTATCTTACTTTTAAACATTATTTCACTAAACTCAAAATAAAAATAAAGAAAAGATTTATTGTATGCAAGTGTGATGATTCTTAGTTTAAAATATATATCATGTTCATTTGTTATAATTGGATGGTTTTACATTCATCTATGGATATACAAGCAGTAGCATCTATCCGAAATCATATGCTATACATATACACCCCATACTCAATGATTCTACATCTAAATATTCCA
Source organism: Castanopsis chinensis (assembly GCA_032878915.1). Classification (NCBI taxonomy): domain Eukaryota; kingdom Viridiplantae; phylum Streptophyta; class Magnoliopsida; order Fagales; family Fagaceae; genus Castanopsis; species Castanopsis chinensis. Next base: position 12,960,780 of record JAVQMG010000109.1, read on the forward strand.
AGCTTGATGTTGGGAAAAAGTCAAAATATAGTTCTTTCACAAAAGTAGGGCTGTTTAATAGACTAACTCGGGACTGGAGTAGCATAACGTAAAGACATGCTCAAGAGTCAAGATCCTAATGCTAAAAATTCCTAAATAGCGTAAAGACCAAATTCTTAACACTAAGATGCTAATCAATGATATTATTAATCATAAACCTTCACGCCATACAATAGATATGATAAACTTTCTTTGAAATCTTTTTTTTTTTAATAGCCTAGCATTTATGTTTTATCTTTACATCAAGCAAGGTATCTAAATCGCATATATGTGTGTATTTATATATGAATACAAATTTTCTGTACCATTTTTTGTGTTCCACCAATCATAACTTGCCATGTATTTATTTAATTTTTCTTACAAAATAGGCAAAGTTAAAAAAAGAAAAGAAAATTATAACAGGTTGTGATTGATGGAACATGAAGTGAAACACAAAATGTGGTACAAAATATTTGTATTCTTTACACGCGCCAAAGAAATCGTATCAAACTTGTTATGTAAATAAAGTCTGAAGGAAATGCTAGATTAATCACGAAGGGGATCATATCAAACTTGTTGTATAATAAAGTCTGAAAGAACCCACTTTTTCTTGTGTGACAATTAACATTTTTTTTTTTTTTTAAATTCTGGGCAAAGATGATCCGACAATTAGCAGATAGCATAAAGCTAGTATAAAAACAAAGAATTCCCTGAAACTAATTCCTGTTCGACGGATAAGAACAAAAAGGTAGTCATAATTCATAGTTTATTCAAAAAGTGCGCCATGTAATAAAATCCATCACCTACTTTCACTTTCTTCTATACTTTCACTTTCTTCTATATTTTTTCCACATATCCTGTAGATGAATATATTCCATACTTGCGATGCCTATCAAGTCATAAAATGTAGCTGCTTCATAACTCTTTGTACATTTCGTCCCAAGTAATTAAATAATCGACTAAGAGCATAAGTCCTAAATTTCTCAAGCTTAAGTTTCCCCGTACTATAAATGACTGTAAAAATACAAGCACAGCTAAGTTCCAAAATTCAATTGCCTTCTTTGCAGCAAACTTGTTATGCATTCTGTTTCCATGGAGTCTTGTTTAGGTAACACTGTCACAAGAGAAGCTTGCGAAACAAGTAGAGGTGCCACTGAGGAGGTCCAAGTGCACAGCATTTCAATACAAACTAGTACCCTGGAGGCAAGGTTTGAAACTGTAAAGAAGGCAGGAGAAAAGGCAAAGAATCACTCTCCAACACCAAAGATACAGAAGGTTATATTCTTGCTGCGAGATGAAAAAAATTTCCAAAAGTACTATGAGCCAAGAGTGGTATCACTTGGTCCCATCCATCATGGTAAAGAAAAGTACCAGCTAGGACAGGGGTACAAGCTTGTGCTGACAAATGAATTTGTCAATGGTAGCGGCAAGGAAATAAACGAATTATACGAGAAGATTGAGGATAACATCAAGGAACTGAGGGAATGCTTTGAGGAGGAGGTGACCAAAGCATATGATGATAAGGCCCTTGCTTGGCTGTTGTTCGTGGATGGCTGTGCAATACTACAATACATATACTGCGCTACTAAAGACCAGTTCAAACAGTTGAACATAAAAACTGACAGTGTTACATTTGGACAACAGGATTTGTTCTTGCTGGAGAACCAACTTCCTTATCGTCTTCTCAAATGGTTGATGGGCTTGAGTAAGATGGAAAAGGAGTTGAGGGAATCAATTGAAACTTATGTTGCACACCACAGTATGGTACCAGACGACCAGCAATTGAAGCAGCAACAAACCAAAGGCAAGAGAGGCGATGCATTTTGTTCAGAGGAGGAGCTAAAAGAACACATAATATCAATTGATGAAGAGCCCATCCATCTTCTAGATCATCTGAGGACAAAACTCTTGGGTAAAGCACAACTGGATTCTTATATAATTCCGGAGAGAGAAGCAGTCCAAGATTGGCAATCCTATCGCAACATTCAGGAGCTGAAAGCAGCAGGTATCCGTTTGAAACGTAGTGACAGTAGTTGCTTGCGTAACATACATTTTAGTAAACAAATCCTTCGTTTTGGGCACCTTTATCTTCCACCAATTATTGTGGATGACTCAACAAGGCCGAAGTTCTTGAACTTGATAGCCTACAAAATGTGTCTGGATTTTGAAAATGATTTTGGGATCACCTCTTACATATCTTTTCTTGATTCACTGATCGATGAAGCTAGCGATGTTAAGATGCTAAGGAAAGCACGGATACTCCACAACTTCCTTGGCAGTGATGAAGAAGTGGCTCAGCTCTTCAATGAGATAGGAACTGACTTGGTGCCTAACCCCTTTATATACCTGAATGTCAAGTTGCAGATTCAGGGATTCTATGACTGCAAATGTACAACATGGATGGCTCAATTCATCCACGACCATTTCAGCAGTCCTTGGACGTTTCTTGCTTTCTGTGGTGTATTACTAGGACTTGGTCTAACTGCCGCTCAGACTTGGTATGCTGTCAAGTCTTCCTGGTCAGGACCATGAGATGACTCATGCAAGAATTTAACACAAACCTTGCGAAAGGTAAAGTTTTATTGATTTGATTTCTCTTTCCAAGTGTCTAGCTAGCTAAAGTACGTGGTTTCTATGCCTTTCAGTCGGTGGTTGCCAAATAAAAACACTTTAATAAGAATTCAACGCTAGTTATGTTTTCAAAGAATTCAACATTAGTTATGTTTTCACATGGGTCATCATCCGGAGGCCACATATTGTATAAATTTGTTTAATTTGGTCTTGACGTATTCGTGAATGTATAAAATAAGTCAGTGTGTTCCAAATTGATGTAACGTGTGTGAAATGTAAATATTTATGCCTCGGATTTTGTGTGCAAATTGTGTTAAATGTATATGTAATTAAGTTTGAGATGAATACTTGATCCGATATGTCGCCTATATTAAGATTTAATCTTGTAAAGGAAAAGGTGGAAATAGACTCAAATTTCTCTGTCCTCTTTTTTCTACATGCAAGGGGCAGTTGCAGTAGCATTTGTAAACTGTGTATCAACTAGTTGCTACATTCTCTTGTCATTGTGCAAGAGGCCTGGGATCACATCCCATCTATCAAGGAGGGCAGTTTGAGTATTGAGGGAGTGTTAACTATTATGAATCAAATAGAAAATTGCTGAGATTTTAGAGAAGAAGCAATAGGAAAGAGAAGGAGTGGACATAAGGGTCATGTGTTTCGAAGTGACACCCTATGTCCATAGAAGAAGTCCTTGATGGCTACATCTTCACTTTCATATAAGGCTATGCAATATGCTCATTAATAACCTTGTATGATCATAGTGCATGCCCTCAGCTAGAGTACACGAAGTGCACACAATGATTTATGCAATATGAACTTGTGTGTGGCATTCTAACAAACAGATTGTGTGCACAATAGCGAAGAAAGACAATTTAAAGAGCTGAAGTTAATGTCTAGTTTCCCCAAACTTTACACACACATACACGCAATATAAACTACTCAAAAGCAGAACACACTGCCAATATGAACCAGTATGAAAGCACCAAAGCTGCCATTCAAGATTTTGTTCATAATACATGCGTGAATATGAGAGGTCATAAGTCTGCAACTCCTGAAAAAAATAAAAGAAAAACAGAAGAAGAAGCATGTTGTAATGTAATCAATTAATGCATGAAAATTAGTAAAAGAAGGACGCAGCTGACATACCTAACAATAAGTAGTAAATCTTTCGTGGGTGCAACAAGTTAGTGAGTAAGTTATATAAAATATAAGGCGATAAAATTAAGAAACCTTAAATCAATGCCTCTCTTAAGCTTCTTCTTGTACAAAATGATCTCAAACATAAAGAATGCATTACAGACTCATTTGAGAGTTACATGGTTACATAGTTTCCAACTAAAATCGAACATTATAGATACAAGGGCAATCCAAATATTTTTGTTTGGGAGATCGAGTTATTGCACTCATACATTAGTCAAAATTTGTATAGTTTCATAGACATACGGATAAATCATGAATTTATCTTAATTTGTTATTCTAGGGTCACGTTAATGGGTGTCTTTAGAGTAATGGTTAATAATTCATTTTAGAAAATTTTTGACATCACTCTTAGGATAATGGTTAACAATTCATTTTAAAAAAGTTTTGATACAACTTTTATAGAAAATGAAAAAAACTGTTAAAATATTTATTGTTTTTTTTTTCTTTTTTTATAAAAACTTTCTTTAAATGAATTATAACTGTTGAGTTAAACACATCCATTAATATTTCCCATGATGAAATTGTCTCCAAGAGTACATAAAAACATTACGGTGAATCCAATGAAATCTTTAAAACCATAAATGGTTAAAAGCTTTGGCACATGTAAAAACAAAATTTACAACAAGAAACAAAACCAAGAAAAGAAATGTCTATATAACTTTGAGCGAATCACTCTCTTCTTTGATTAAAAGGGTTATTAATCTATCTTTTTTTTTTTGGGAGGGAGGGGGGCTTCTTTTTCTATAAACCAAACTTTTAAAATGCCCTCACCCAATAGCTTTGTAGCACAGTGGCATAATCTATTCTCCTTTATTAGTTATAAGAGAGTTAGAGAGGTAGGATTTCCTCCCTTCAATGTTGTATATAACTATTTAATTAATAAAATAAAATAAAAAGTTTAACCTCGGCCCCAAAGAACATTTTCTAGTTCTACCTATTTTATTTACCTAAGTAGTTTATTATGATATATTATTCTTATGCAAAGGTGTGTGTATATATATATATTGTCTTTTCTTGTAAAAGATTATCCACTACTTTGTTATATTACTCCCTCTGTTCTAATTTGTTTGTTCTATTTCAAAAATCAAACTTTTTAAAAAACTATCATTTATTGTCTTATCTGCCTTGAAAAATATATATAAATTTTCAAAATTACCCTTAAATAAATTTATCAAAAAATAGGAATATTAAATCTGAAATTACAAGCACAAAAACCTGCTCCTTACCAATATTAGCATTTTTGAAATTACATAGCACAAATTGTAACTTATCCTTTTAATCAAATTTGAAAAATCTACAACTACAACAATACAAAAACTATTGGGTATTGGCTCCAAGCAATTTGTGATTACTTCAAATACAAATTCTAGTTTATCTTTTTAATCAATATTGATTTTTTAAATATTTGTTGGTTTTCTTTTCAAATGGTTTTGAAAAAAAAGTAGGGGTGAATCTGGCCTTTTACCCATATTTTTCAAAATATTTGGCAATATGCCCCTGTTTCCAAACTATTTAGGTTTATACCCCTGTTTTGAAACTCGATTAGTAGAAAATTGAGTATGGGGCAATAAAACTTTAAAAAAAAAAAAAAAATTGCATGGAACTCGAGTTTATGGAGCTCAAGTTCCATACCTATAGCAGCGTTCAGTAACACTTATAGTGGTGTTTCCATGCATTTTTTTTTTTAAAAATTTGATCAGCCCAAAACCTATAACGGCGTTCGGTAACACCTATAGCGGCGTTTTCAATGGAACTCGAGTTTAACGAACTCGAGTTCCATGCAATTTTTTTTTTTTAAGTTTGATCAGCCCAAAACCTATAGCATTGTTCGGTAATACCTATAGAGGCGTTTTCAATGAAACTCGAATTCCACAAACTCGAGTTCCATGCAATTTATTTTTTTTTATTTTATTTTTTTTTTTTTTTCAGTTTGATCAGTCCAAAACCTATAGTGTTCAGTAACATCTATAGTAGCATTTTCGATGGAACTCGAGTTCCATGCATTTTTTTTTTTTAAGTTTGATCAGACATAATTTGATTTTAAACCAATCGAGTTCTTCATTGAAACTCGAATTTGAGGAAATCGAGTTTCAAAATAGGAGTGTGGACCTAAATAGTTTGAAAATAGGGACATATTACCAAATATTTTAAAAAAATAGAAGTAAAAAGCTAGAATTCCCATAAAGTAGGAGCATAATAAGAATATTAGTAAATTAGTGACTTCTAATTTTAAAAATGAGTTCTCTCAAAAAAATAATTTTAAAAATGAGAAAATATTTTGGGACATCCTAAAATGGAATAGAGGACAAATAAACTAGGAGGGAGTAATAAATAGCAATCATTGCATAACCTAGAATTACAAGAGAAAGTAAAGGATTATAAATAAAAAGGAATTACAAAAGTAAAGCTAGACTTCCCTGAAATTACGGCAGGTTTCACTTTCAATCTTTTATATTATATAAAGACATAAAGCGAGTAATAATATTAAGGTTTATTTAGAAAAGTGTACCACGTATCAATTTATTTTGTAGTTTTTAGACATCTTGTAGATTATATTCCAAGCTTGCTAAGTTTATTCATCATAAGATATGGTTACTTTAGGAAAGTTTCTATATTCAAATAAGAGCAACAGTCCTAAATTTTTCAAGCTAAAGTTTCCACGTACTATAACATACAGTAAGTACTTGTTGGGACTGCAAACTCACAAAATTCAATTGCTTTCTTTGGTGCAAATTGCTTTGGCCGGAAAGGAGCATCTTGTTTCCATGGAGGGACATTTCAGTAGAGATGCCAGTGAAACAAGCAGCAGCGCCACTGAGGACTCTGAGACAAACAGCATTTCAAGCGAAACCACTACCCTAGAGGCAAAGATTAAAACAGTAATGGAGGCAAGAAAAAATTTGACACCATCCCCGGCACCAAAGATACAAAAGGTTATATTCTTGCTGCGAGATAACAAGGATTTCTTCCAGAAGCACTATGAGCCAAGAGCTGTATCACTCGGTCCTATCCATCATGGAAATGAGAAGTACAAGCTAGGAGAGAAGTACAAGCTTGTGCTGACATGTGAATTCGTTGAAGGTAGAGAAGAGAAGATAAACGATTTGTTCAAGAAAATTAAAGAGACGATCAAGGAGCTGAAGGAGTGCTTCGAGGAGGAAGTGATCAAAAGCTACAATGATGAGGACCTCATTTGGTTGTTGTTGATGGACGGCTGTGCAACACTACAATACATATACTGCGCAGCTAACAACGGGTTCGAAGATTTGAATATAAAAACCGACAGCGTAGCCTTTACACAACAAGATTTGTTTTTGCTTGAGAATCAGCTTCCTTATCGTCTGCTCAAATGGTTGATGAGCTGGAGTCAGAAAGAAGCTGAGTTGCAGAAATCGATTCACACTTACATCGGTTGGCATGCTACAGTATCACAACCAAAGGATCATTCATCAGTTGTCCGTTGCGCGTTGCTAAGTTCGTTATCATGGTGTCTCTCGCAAAAACCAAAGCCGCAAGAAGCAGAAAACAAGAAAGAACAAAGCCTTGACTCGGAGGAAAGGGACAGGAGAATCAGAATCACTCATCAATTTTCTGCAGCCCACTCCTAAGTTTGTTATCATGGTGTCACTCGCAAAGGCCAAAGCCGCAACAAGTAGGAAGTGAGAAAGATCAGGAAAGCCATCCCTCAAAGGAGAAGCATGGAGATACAGATGCCATCCATCTTCTCGATCTTCTGAGGACACGTCTCTTGGATAAGAATCAACAGGTCAAGCATAAAAAACGAAATGGGAATGGCCAAATAACTTGGCCATCCTATCGCAATGTTCAGGAGCTCCGAGCAGCAGGTATTCATGTGGAACGTAGTAAAAGGAAAACAGTTGCTTGAGTGACGTATCTTTTACTACACTCGGTTGTTTGGGATTCCTTTGGCTTCCTCCAATAACTGTTGATGACTCAACAATGCCAAAGTTCTTGAACTTGATAGCTTACGAGATGTGTCTAGATTTCCAAAATGACTTTGCGATCACCTCTTACATATCCTTCCTCGATTCACTAATCGATGAGCCCAACGATGTAAAGATGCTAAGGAAAGCAGGAATACTCTATAATTGCCTTGGCAGTGACGAAGAAGTGGCTATAGTCTTCAATGAGATAGGTACTGATTTGGTGCCTAACAGCGAAATATATAGGGATGTCAGAGTTCAAATTCAGAAGCACTACAAGAACCAGTTGATGACCTGGTTTGCTCAAGTCTATCACGACTATTTCAGCAGCCCCTGGACGTTCATGGCTTTCTTTGGCGCATTGTTGGCACTTGCTCTAACTGTCATTCAGACTTGGTATGCTGTCGACTCTCCTCCAGGACCCTGTGATAACTTCTGCAAGAATTTAACTCGAAACTAAATTTTTATGGTTTTTATTTGCAAAAGGTAAAATTTTATTTGCTGATCTCTTTCCAAGTGTGTCTAGCTAGCCAGCTGAGAATTACATGGTTTTTATGCCCTTTTAGACTGTTGTATTCAACTAAAAAGGCCTTAGGAATTCTACTATTCATGATTTCGCATGGGTCATCCCAAGGCCTCATCATCTTATTAATTTGTTTACCTTCGTGTTGGAGATTTCTTGCAAGTCTAAAATAAGTCGGAGTAATTGTACTTTCTAATTTGGTGTAATGTGTGAGGAATCAGAGTTTGTGCGTGATTTGTGTTTGTTTGGTTTTCTATTTTCTTTTCTTTTGTTTATGTAATCAAATTTAAAGATAAATTAGTAGTTCAGTGCGTTGCACGGCTTTGGTACAATCTAGTCTATATAATCTATTTGGTCCATTTTGGTCCACTTCGATTCAATTCACTTCGGTCATTTTAGTTCATTCGGTTGAATTTGGTCCATTCAATTCATTTTAATCTAATTCAGTCGATTCAGTCCACTTTGGTCTATTTCGGTCCATTTCAATTCAATTCAGTCTATTTGTCCAATTTAGTCCACTTCAATCCATTCAGTGCATGCACTTACTTAAGAATGAGGAAAGACAAGTTTAGGTTGAGAGTCCAATTTTAAAAATCGAAATAGTCAAAGAATCGAAAATTGATCAGATTCATAGTTTTTACTAGTTCAACCACCAGTTTTTCAATTTTTACCATATTGGATTAAGGTCCAAATCTTGGTTGAACTCCAATTTAAGTGCCACCATTAGTGGAGCCATAGACAAAATGTTTTGCCTTCTTGCTATAGTGAACTGCCAAGACTAGCAGTTCACTGTAGCAAGGTCCTCTAAAAAGGGAAATATTGAATGAATGGATCGTAAATTGTAAAATCTTACGATTTCTGCCCCTTCTAAAGAAGATATTAATCGTAGATAAAATGGAATTTCCACAATGATTGCAAATCCTTCTGATAGAATTTTAGAATGCAAATTCTTGTTGTACCCAAAAAATGGATTTTGTTTAGAATCATTAGCAGAAATTATCAAATAATTCTATTGAGGTATAAAAAAAAAAAAATTATTACTTTATCACTTTTTGGGTTTGGTGGCAGAGAGAAAGAGAGAGGAAGTAAGAAAGAAATTAATATAAAAAATAAACCGTATTTCGGTGTTTAGATGATGGTAAAAATAAGACCATTGATGCAGCATATGTTGTGAAATTATGTGCTAAAATAGATAAAGTAACTTTTCGAAGTGTTAAATGTTAAAAGATTTAGTTACATCGATGTAAATGCTCTAAGTGGGAATCATTAAAGATATTTTAGCAATTTAGTTTGGTTTTTTTGTTTAGAGGTAAAATTGATTTTGAGTTGATGTTAATGTGCCTGTGTTTATTTCAAAACCCAAAACGTAGGTTGGATAAGAACAAAAGAGAGCCCTATATTAAAAAAAAAAGAAAAAAAAATTGTTAGTAACGTATCAACAAAACGTAAAATCAAATTCTCTTCAAAAAAAAAAAAAAAAAAAAAAAAAAAACGTAAAATCAAATAGGATAGAATTATATATAAAAATATTATTGATAAAAAAAATTAAGCTATTGAAAATGTTTAAAAAAAAAAAAACAATGAAGTTGAGATGAATGTGGCTGTTTGTTTGTTTTTGCTTTTGTTTTGTTTTTTTTGTTTTTTTTTTATTATTTTTTTATTAAACACTAACAATGAACGTGGTTTTTTTTTTTTTTTTTTTGCCATAAAATACTACAAGTAGTTGATAAGAAAAAAAACAAGATGTTTGTTCTTACCCAAAAAAAAAAAAAAAAATTGCAATTTGGTTCAGTCATTCTACACAACCATAACTTTAGACTCAACTTTTATTATATAGTATATATTATATACTAGATCCAATATGTCACAAATTTATGATTTTAAATTGCATTTGGTTCACTTGAAAATATTTATCGACCATACAATACTTTCAACTAAAATTTTTTTTTGGAAAATAAATTATGTTCTTGAGTTTTTAGTTGTGTTCCTGAAAATGTTCTAAAAAATATAATTTCTATTAATTTTCCACATTTTTTCAGCTCTCAAATAAATATATAATAAAATATTATAACCCAAAAAATCCAAAATAACTTTTTTAAAAGATATAAGGGGAGAGAGAGAGACAGAGAGAGGTTGCAATGCTTCAACAAACTAAGGTTGATGACCCATCTCTGATGTGAGAGAGATCGAGACCAAAGAGTCACAGCAACACTTTGAGGCTAACAATTAATATATCATCGATCTCACTAATCTATTTAGGCTGTATTCTAGTTGGTCAATAATGGAAGTTTTTTAGGTTGTGGAATGGGGTAGGTGGGTTGGGTTGACAGTGGTAGGGTGTGGCGGTGGAAACGATTGGGAAAAGGGGTGTGCTTGGTGATGGAACTGCAAAAGTGGGAGGGCGGAGGTGTTCTACTTTGGGAGGGGGGGTCGTGGGTGGGTAGGGGAGGGGTGGCTCCGCGATGGTTGGGGGTAACAGCAGGAATGATAATCAAGAGGAGGAGTGTGATGGTTATAATTTGCAAGAAAGGCAAGGGAGGTCTCATGTTTGAGAGCTTAGGTGTGTAAATTGTTGTACACCTCTTAAGAGGAGTGTAAACCATTCTATGCCTCATCAACCAAAATTTTACCGTTAACCTGAAAATATTTTCAAGTTGACAAGGATTATCAATCGCACCAAATATCCAAAATTGAGGATAATACTTTCAAGTTCACAAGAATTAGTAAATTCATGCTCATCAGAAATCTGAGCACACTATGTACCTAATGAGTGACTAAAACACACTGACATTCGTGAAATGTACAATTAGTAAACCTAGCGAGTCGTTTGTAGAACAATTTAGTGAGCTAATTATTATACAAAAATTTTGAGGTGGCTAAGGCGATACAAGAAACTGGACACACAACTCAAACATCCTATATCACTAAGGATTGACAAGCACTACCCTCCAAAGAGGAACATAACCTAAACTCCCTCTTAATAGTTAGTTTTGAATTGTAACATATTGATTCTTAGTTTAAGATCATGCAGTTGACAAGATTGATTGCTCACCAACACTCACACAAGGCTACCAAGTTGGCTAATATAACAAACTAATGCAGAAAGATTCAAAGTTAGGGTACAAATGATACATATATAGGAATAGTCTCATTTTTTATAACCAATCGATAGTAAATAACCCATACGCACTGTTTTTGGATTTTGATTTTTTGTTTTGTTTTTTCTTTTTACAAAAATTAAAAATAAAGCCATTATACTAAATTAAAATATGCAAAAGCAACTCATGAAAACATCCAGTACCATACAAATGCTCCTAGGATGAAAGATGAAGTGCAGTTAAAAAGAGACGATGAAAAAAATGTCCTGCTGTATATAGCTTGGAAGAATTCAAAATAGGATAAAAATTGCAGTCTTTCACGTCTTAGAATCTTTCCTTTCCTACATATCATGAGTCTTAGGTCATGAGGATGAAGATACTGTAAGGTCCATATTTTTACGTTGGCAACCATGAACAAATTGTAACTTTTAAAGTTTATTAGTTTTTGACTAGTGTTTAGTCTAGAAATATTTAGAAACAAGACAAATGAAGTTTTGCATAATTGAAGACTCAAGAAAGTAGGAAAAGATAAGCGTAAAAACAGTCTCACTTATCTTTACTGATCGAGATTCGTGCAGATCCAAATTCCCACTTTCTTTCTCAGCCATTGGATCCAAGATTTTGATGGATCGTAAAGATATTTAAATACAAACCTAGAGTACATTTTTACTAGTTCAAAAGGCAGTGTTTTATACACAGATTTGGAGTTTTCCCAACCTTTTTGAAGTTATAGTTGGAGACCTTGTGCAAACAATAGATCTGCTATAGAGAAAAGTTGTTGCAATCAAATCAACCGCAGTTGATGATCTAAACCTTTGAGTGGAGTCTCAAAATCACAAACATGACTGTTTGTGTGCAACAGTTTCACAATAGAAGAGTTTGTGGATTTGAAGTTAAGTGTAGTCACACAAGTAAGTACTAAATGAGGTAGCAGTAAATTTAGAGCCAAGTATATTATATAAACTTCCATTCTATTAGTGAAATGTTGGCCAAAATGGGCTTTTACCCATTCTCACAAATTTTCTAGTAAAATGCTTTATGTCTGAAACTATTTAAAGATATGCTTTTGTTTTGAAACTCGATTTTTTACAAAATCGAGTTTCAAATATAAAACTCAATTTTTGAAAAATCGAGTTATAGCGAATGTGGACTTAGAAAATTTTTTTCTTCTGAAACTCGAGTTCCATGCAAAGTACTTAAGTTCATGGAACTCGAGTTCCATTTAAATTTTTTCAAGGAACTCGAGTTCCATGAACTCGAGTTCTTTGAATGGAACTCAAGTTCCATGTACTCGAGTTTTAGAATTTTTTTTTTTTTTTTTAATTTTCAATCCGCTTTAACTCGATTGTCCAAAAATCGAGTTTTAAATTAAAACTCGATTTTTAGAAAATTGAGTTTCAAAACAGGTGTATTTCCCTAAATAGACATGGGGCATTTTGCTAGAAAGTTTTAGTGAAAAGAGCAAATGCCCATTTTGGCTATGAAATGTTGCCTTGAGGATTGTTTAGGTTAAATCATTTTCAGGTTTTTTACTTTGAAACCACTGTTTCAAAAGTTTTCTTGGGCCATCATTCTTGGTGTTCATGTGGTTTGTGATTGTGTGATGTTTGTTTAATTTAGATTTAATTTCATAATTAATCACTTTAATTCATTGGTTAGAAATCTAATTGAAATCTATCGCAACTAGGGTCTAAAACCCTAACAGATACACTAGTCCTAAAACATCTACATACGGAGGAATATAGATGAACTTATTACAAAAATCTTCTACAACTCCAAAACTTTTGAACTCTTCAATATATGAATTGTAAGATTGAATTTATTCAATCATCTTTTTGGCTTTATTCCGTGCCAATTTGCTTGTAATTCAACATTTAAAAACCTTTGTATTTAGGTGAGAATTATGTAAGGATAGTGTGTGAGAAAGTGTGAAGAAAAGTTCAAGTGTGCACTTAAGCAGGGCCTCGCAACTGAATCTTGCCACTGGTGAGTCGCCAAAAAAGCACACGTGTGAAGCATGTAGGGGGAGCTGAAGGATCACACTAGCTGTCGCACTACAGGACAAAACCTCTAGCCGGCTAAGCAATTAACTCGCGTCTCGTTCCAGTCGCGAGCTCGAGTCGCCAGAATGCCCTGTTTGGCTAAAACTAACCTTTCGCATTCCAAACACACAAAGTATAAATACCTCTTATACCCACGTATTGTAGTGAGCTTCCAGAGAGAATTTTAAGAGAGTTTCCAGAGAGAATTTTGAGAGAGAAACCTTAGAGAAACAAGATTGACTCATCTACAATCTTCATCCTTTGATACTCCAAATTTTTCTACTCTCATTCTCTTCATTGTTACATTCTTGAGAGGTACATTTAGTCAAATTCTTTTCTCACCGTACCCATATTTGTGAGAAGGTTATTTATTGCTTGGAAAGCAGTTAGGAATGGACCAATTGATATTGGTTAATGCTATGGGCTATAGCAGAATTTGGTAAACTAGAGAAGACAAAGGTTTGGCGTAACCTCGTTGGAGCAAGAAGCTTGGAGGGCTTAGGTATACTGGGTAGATTAGGCTTGGGGGATCTTTTACTATTCATGTATCCCAACTTCATTTTCTAGTGAATTATTGACCGCTTGGAAGGCAGCAGAGATATTTTACGTCGAGGACTTCGGTTTCCTCTTTGATAACACGTCGTTGTGCTGTCATTATATTTGCATCTCTCTTCCCTTAATTTTTACCTTTTAATTGCTGTTATGGTTGTGATTAATTTCAGTTTAAATTGTTTTACCAATTTTGATTTAGCTTATTTTCATATTCCGCACATACATTGTTTGATAATAAGCTTATGTTGGTAATTTGTAAATTAGGGGTCTAAACATTTATAGATGTTTTACACACTTTTTGAACATTCATGAATACCTTAATGGATGACGCGTTCATGTTCACCATTAGAACCTCTGACCAACTCCAGGAACCTTTGCAGATTTCCCTTACCATAGTGACACATTAGGCTTTTGATTTCAATTATAATCTACTTGAATATATCATCATTCTATCGGACTTTTTACTCTCTGAACCCAAGGGTTGTAGAAAATATAAGCTTATATGTTCACTTATTTAAGTTCATGGCAGTGGCCTTTCTAGCCTCCTTGAAGTTTATAAAAGTGTGCCTTTTATATGCTACGTAAGTAGGACACAAAGTCTTAAGCAACCGACTTCAATTAATATAAATCACAATTCTTTTGAATTCACAGATTTTCATCAATTGAGAAGCAGCGATCAAATGACAACTAAACATCCATTTTCGATCAAACGAGCTGCGATCAAAAGGCAGCTGAACTTTGAGATAGCAATCGTTGGAATGGTGATGGAATGATAATCGAAATCTTCACACACTGCTTCTCTTATGTTGCTTCTTGTACAAATGAATGCGTTGCAACTTCATTTGACGGTTATATTGTCAAGGGAATTCCCCAATTAAAACCTAATATATACAAGAGTTGAGTTAAGAATTTTTGTTTGGATGATGACTTTTTTTCTTTTTTAATTTATACAAGATAAAAGTTCTACTATAACTTAATCTAAATGTATATGTACGTGAAACTCCCTCCTAAAGACTTGAACTCTGGCCTTTGCCTTCCATACCTCACAAACACTTATACTTGTAGAGTGACTATCGCACCAAGGGCGTGTGGTGGTGATGATGACCTAGTTATATAGAGTAAGTCATACTTAAAAATATATTAAATACAAAATTAACAACTTTGACATATATAATTAACATTTTAAAAAAGAAAAATAAGAGAACTTATTATTTTTTTTAAAGTATGAGCTAGTATACAAAAAGGTCTAGTTCCATACTTAGATATGTACAAAAATATTAAGAAATTATCGAAGTTAATCTAAATAATATCTTTCTTGGAATAAAATTTGTGAGGTTTTAAAAGTTTAGAACAATTGGTAAATCATTAACACAAACTTGTCTAAATATAGATCTTGGAGTTTATAGATATTATTAGACAACATTCAAGGTGATACAAGTCAAGATCCAAGAATAAGCAAGCTGCAGAAAAGAGAATTCGAAATTTTTCTGGTTCGATCAATCAAAAGACAGGCTCGATCGATTGAGAATCATATCTGCACAATTTTAATTAAGTTCAAACAGCAGTTCAAACCCATTAAGGATTAGAGTTTCATATCTACTTTTTCTAGTATATAAAGGAAACCCTAAACACATTTTTAAAAAGGCTTTTAAAAGAGAGAAAAGTGTGTCTCTTTTGTAGATCTAGAGTTTTGTATCCAAAAACTCTTTAGAGTCTTTTTGTTTGTACTGTATGTTGAATCTCTTGTAAGATTTAGAGGTGTTTACCTTCATACACACTTAGGGTTATCAAGATTAAGATTCATGTCAAAAACTTGATGAACGTGTCAATTACTGCATAAAGAACATTCAAGAAGATCAAGATTTACAAGTAGGAGAACTTGTGGTTGCTACAGATCAAAGAAAAAAAATAGTTCGTGAACTCGGAACTATCATGAGGTCGTGGTAATAAGTTTTCTACTCGACGTAGCAATAAAATGTTAGTGATCTAAGTTTTATTATACAAACTTCAATTTTTTTTTATAGTGGATCTAGTTTTTACTTTGAAGATAATTAGGTTAAATCATCTCTAAGCTTTTTACTAGTTTGATTTTCCTGGGTCATCAGAGTTTTGTATTCTTTATATTTTTTGCTGCTTTATATGATATGATTGTTTTGTTTTAATTTAGATCTAAATTTTAAACCTAAGTATTCACTTGGTTAATTAATTTGGTTAAACATCTTGTGTTTACAGGGATCTAAAAACTAACAAAATTCATCTATTATCATGCATTTCCAAAGTAAAATTCTTTAAAAAGTCATTGTTAATATAAATAATGAAATTGTCTCTCAACGTATGGAAAATTATAGTATAACCAATGACATTTTTAAAACCCACAAATAATCCAAAACTTTAGCAATTGTAAGAACAAGAAAAATATAATTTATCTCTATAATTACTAAGCCAATCACTCACTTAAGAGTGTCATTTAACTACTTTTCTTGTAAACCAAACCCTTCAAATTTAAATCCACCCGCCTCCCCCCCCCCCCTCCTCTTTTCACCAAGAGCCTTAGAGCACAATGGCATAACCTGCTCTAAGAGCATTCACATTTGGATTGCCAAATGCCAAATATATGCCAGATTTAGCATTAAAGCCCCAAAACCCCCAACATCCGAACTTGTAAATGCTTAGAATTGCAAAAAAAATTTGTAATACTGCTACAGTACCATCTTACTTTTATAATGGCACTGTAGACTATTGTATTGGTTTTTTTAATCCATTTTACTCTCTCTCTCTCTCTCTCTCTCTCTCTCTCTCTCTCTCTCTCTCTGAATCACTTTCTTTCTCAACTCTCTTTTCTCATCACAGAATTTCATCTCCCTCTCTCTTTATGCCTTGCTCCATCGTCTCTCACTCTCTTTGTGTTGGTGGTTGGGCCTCCATGTTGGTAAGAAGTAGAGGCCATGGGTTGCGATCTGGGTTCTTGTGGTCTGTGGTCGGTGTTTAGCGGATTTTGTTGTGGTGCCGTGGTTGTTGTTTCTGGGTTTTGTGGGTTAGGTGATGGGTTTGGATAGGTGGATCAGTGTATCATAGGTCAAGTGGTGGCGGGGGTTTGGATGAGTTATGGCCGATGGGTTTGGATCAAAGCTGGGTTTTGGATTTGGGATCAGTGTGAATCGGCGGAGATCGGAGATCGTGGTGATTTTTTTTTTTGGCTTGGTTTGATGGTGGCTCCGATGGTGGCTTCAATGGTGGGGTTTTGGCTTGGTTTGAACTAATGTTTTGATGGTTTTTTTTTTTTATTTATTTATTTATTTTTTTTTTATAATTAATGTGGTCTTGGTTTTGGTTTGATGGTTCGGTGGGGGTGATTGTGTGTTGGTGGTGGCATGGTGGTGGCATGGTGGCTATGGGGATGACTGTGTGTTGAACTATTTTGGTTTTATTTGTTGTGGCCGATGCTAGAAGTTGAGGGAGAAAGAGAGGAAAAGGAAGAGAAAACAAGAAATAGTAAAATAAGGAATAAAAAATAGTATTTAAATAAAATGGAGAAAAAATAGAGTTTTAAGATGTTAGATGTAGTGTAAAATAGTATGATATAATTGATAAAGTAACTTTTTGAGATGGTAAAATAAAATTGAATACAATTTTCAAATATGAATGCTCCAAAGGAGAGAGACCATTTTCTAGTTACATGTTCCCAAAAGAACATTTTCTAATTCTGCCTGTGTGTTAAAATCTTAAGGTGGGCCTGTTTTGGAATCAAAAGGATATGGTGCACCTTATCTGCATAGCGAGGGATTATCTCCGACATAAGTAAGACATAACAGACACGTCCTGATCTTCTATGGGGAATATTGGTACCGTGACCACAGATGTCTTACACTAGCCGACATTATATCCCACATAACACATACATTAATGATTTATTCATTAACATCGTGCACTTTTCTTTTCTTTTCAATTTTTATTTTTATTTTTTATTTTTTAAACATATCTTGTAGATTTTATTCCAAGCTCGATATGTTTAGTGATAGTAAGGTACACTAGCTAGGTAAATAAAGAAGGAAAGAACAAGCCTTTTCACTGTATCATTCAACACATATGCATTGTCTTTTCATGGAAAAGATGATCCCCGGCAATTGGTATATTAGTAGATATATAGAATTACAAAAGCAATGACTTCCCATATACGCATGTTCAATATCAATCTTCCACAATGGATAAAGACATAAAGATAGTAATATTAATCTTTTATTCAGAAAAGTGTACCACATTAATGAAAGCAATAAGCAAGTTTCAATTTATTTTTTATTTTCTACACATATCTTGTAGATTTCATTCCTAGCTTGTTATGGTTATTCATCATTATGGTATATTTGCTTTAGGAAAGTTTCTATATTCAAATAAGAGCAACAGTCGTAAATTTCTGAAGCTAAAGTTTCCACGTAGTAAATACAAGGTAGGAAAGCAAACTTGCAATATTCAATTCCCTTCTTTGCTGCAAACTTGCCATGGCCGGAATTTCCAGAAGAGAACCCGGTGAAACAAGCAGCCGCTTCACTGGTGCCCATACGAACATCTTTTTAAGCGAAGCTACTACCCTGGAGGAAAAGATTAAAACAGTAATGGAGGCAAGAAAAAAGGTGACACCATCTCCAACACCGAAGATACAGAAGGTTATATTTTTGCTGCGAGATAACAAGGATTTCTTCCAGAAGCACTATGAGCCAAGAGCAGTATCACTCGGTCCTATCCATCATGGTAAAGAGAAGTACAAGCTAGGAGAGAAGTACAAGCTTGCGTTGACATATGAGTTCGTTGACGGTAGCGAAGAGAAGATAACTGAATTTTACCAGAAAATTGAAGAGAATATCAATGAACTGAAGAAGTGCTTCGAGGAGGAAGTGATCGAAGACTATGATGATGAAGAACTCATTTGGTTGTTGTTGGTGGACGGCTGCGCAACACTGCAATACATGTACTGCGCAGCTAACCGCAAGTTCAAAGATTTGAAGATAAAAACCGACAGTGTAGCCCTTACACAACAGGATTTGTTTTTGCTAGAGAACCAGCTTCCCTATTGTTTGCTCAAATGGTTGATGAGCTGGAGTAAAAATGAATTCGTGTTGAAGAAATCGATTGAAACTTACATTGATAGGCACGTTAATGTACCACAACCGGAGGATCAGCCACTAATTCTCAGCTGCGCATGGCTGAGTTCGTTATCATGGAATAGGTCGCGACAATCAGAAAATGAGAAAAAACAAAGAGGCCAGTCATCAAATTGCTGCGCATCCTTGAAAGGAAAGGGGCAACAATATTCAGAAACTGAGAAAGAAGAAAGCGACCAGTGGTCAATATCAGTGGATAAACATGGAGATCCCATCCATCTCCTCGATCTTCTGAGGACACGTCTCTTGCATAAGCATCGACAAATCAAGCCAAAGAATCCAAATGGTGAAATGGAAACTTGCCCATCCTATCGCAATGTGCAGGAGCTTCGAGCAGCAGGTATTTATGTGGAACGTAGTAAAAAGAAAAGTTGTTGCTTGAGTGACATATCTTTTACTACACTCGGTTTTTTGGGTTTGGGATACCTTTGGCTTCCTCCATTAGTTGTGGATGACTCAACAAGGCCTAAGTTCTTGAACTTGATAGCCTACGAAATGTGTCTGGATTTCGAAAATGATTTTGGGGTCACCTCTTACATATCCTTTCTCGATTCACTGATCGTTGAACCCAACGATGTTAAGATGCTAAGGAAAGCCGGGATACTCCACAACTTCCTTGGCAGCGACGAAGAAGTGGCTCAACTCTTCAATGAGATTGGCACTGACTTGGTGCCTAACAATGAAATATACAGCGATGTCAGATCAAAAATTCAGAAGCACTACAGGAACAAGTGGAGGACCTGGGTCGCTCAATTCTTTCATGACCATTTCAGCAGCCCCTGGACTTTCATAGCTTTTGTTGGCGCACTGTTGGCACTCGTACTAATCGTCATTCAGACTAAGTATGCTGTCAACCCTTCTCCTGGACCCTGCGATAGCTTCTGCAAGAATTTCACACAAACCTAAATATGCATAAGGTAACTTGGGTGGTGTTTGGAAACTATATCTTCAAAGTCATAATTTTTGTGCAGTTTAAGTGTGAGAGTGTGTGAACTAGTTTTTACCCAACTTTATTAGATCAAATACATGGTTTCTGTGCTTTCCGTTTCAAAGGCCTTCAGAATTTTATCAATATTGTTAGTACCATAAACTTTCACATATATTTAATTTGTTAAAACTATCTCACGTAATACATTGTGAGTAATAGAACAAAAAAATGATTAGTCTATATAACAATAACAAAAAGAAAATCACAATTTACCATATAGGATGGTTGGGACAACATGTGCATAAAAGTGTGGTACTAACATTATTAAAATTTTATTTCAGATGGATCATTCATCTTCAAAGGCCACGTCATTTTATTATTTTCTTTACCTTGGTTTTGTAGTTTTCATGCAAGTCTAAAATAAGTCAGTGTGATTGTGCTTTCTAATTTGATGTAATGTGTGAGGATAGGAAAATAATTGTGAAAGTATGTGCGTGATTTGTGTTAGTCATATGTAATCAACTTTAAAGATGAATGTATACTCCTCTTTTCTACAACAATATTAGTACAGTGCAAGCCAGTTGCATTGGCCATTGTCAATTGCATCAACTTTATGCCACATTCTTGTCATTGCACAAAAGTCATGGCAGTTTGAGTAATGAGGGAGGATTATCTTCACTTCTGTTTCCAAATAATATATTCCATAAGCTCAACGACTTTTTTAATTTTTCATAAGTGAATGAAGGAAATGAATAGAAAAAACTTATTAATTGAAAGATATGTTGAATTATTTCAACTAAAAATTCAAATATAAAAGAAATAAAGTTTATATGAATTCCTATGATACGGCTAGCGAATAACATAAAACAAGTAAACCACTTATCCATGTTGACATTCCAAGCCCGAGGGCTTAACATCATTTCAAGAGTTGGCCTAGTAACAATTTTTGTAAGAAATTCGTTGGAAAAAGAAAACTTCATAATTAATTGTTGTATGCAGTTGGTGATTTTGTTGCATAGAGTTGAATTTCTTGTAACCCAACGGCAAATTCTTTTAAGTAAGGGCAAATTATCACCTTAAAGAAAGCATTTTTAGCACACCCTAAAGTTAAATTATGTTTTCTAATTATTTTTTGTACTCAATTTCTTTGATACAATTTCGATTTACTAAATATATAATTATGTGTGTGCCTTTAAGACTACACTTTTTCAAATTATAATTTTTTTAAGCCTCGCCTATTTTTTTCCCAAGCACAACAGTTTCGAAAATATTGCATTTTCAAGAAACTTAAAAATTTGTACTTTTAAAATTAAAATATATTTTTCCAAAGAGAAATTCCATTTTTTATTTTGGATTTGGAGAATTAGAGATAATACTATATAATTTTTAGAAGAAAATAACAGTTGCATTTTTTTGGTTAGGAATTAGATATCTTTATTGTATTTCTCTTTTATGAATACATTTCCCCTGTATTTTTTTTATTAATTTTATATTTTTGTTATGTATATATATGTTTATACTTTAGATATGTAAAAAGAAATTTATTATTTTAATTATACACTCAAACTATTATTATACTCTAAAAATATAATTTTCAGTTTATTTAATAAAAAATAGAAGGTCGGTTTTAATGTGTAAATAATCTTCCATTTTCGCAAGGTCTCGGAAAAGTGATTAGTAGGCCACCAAAAAATTTCTTTTAGAAAGGTTAATTCTATAGATTCGCAAGAATTTTAATTTATTTGAAGATTAACTCAGTGTAATTTTTTGTTTGATATAAATTAACATTTATTCAATCATTTTGAAAATATTCTTTACATTAAATTTTTTTTATTTTTGTTTTTGAGAAAATACATTTAAATTATATATATATATATATATATATATATATAATCGTATTGTTTGTATATCTTGTAAATACCAGGCTTGCCTTAGTAAATGCTGGAAATAAATAAAACAAAATTAAATTAGTTCTTTGCTCATGCACAAACAGTCGTTGTAAGCACCCAAAAGTTTAAAGAACATGAACATTGGCCCAGGACAAGTGAACTTGGGCTCGAATAAGCATAACTCCATAAGGGACCCGCAGGTCAACAGAACAAGCCCAGGACAAGAATGGTCCACGGCTGGGAACCGTGGGCTTGGCAATAGAGAAAAGAAGGAAAGTTCCAAAAGGTGGGCACTAGCCCAGGAAATGGGTGCAGCCGAAGGAAACCTAAAGAAAAGGGTAAAAGGCCCAAGAATTAAAGCAAGGCCTTTTTTTTTTTTTTTTTTTTTTAAGAAACAGTAAAAGCAAGACCTAACACATCAAAAAAGTGCTGAAGGAATTTAAGCAAAAACAAACGTGAAGATAAGAAACTAACAAAGGGCAAATAGTTACGAATGAGCCTTCATCCCTATGAGAAAACTAAGAAATAATGATATAAAAGACAAACCATAAAACCACATAAAAAGAGTAATTTTCATAGGAAAAATCACAGCTTTTACTACAATCATCTTATGTACATGGAAAAGTGTAATTAACCACATGTTACTTGCACTTTTTTCTCTAGTATTCTTAGAGTATTCTCATCAGGTGTACCAAATGCCAAATATTTGGCATTTGGCACACCAGACACCAAAAACCAGCTTTCATCAGATATCTCAAATCTTAAAATTTTTGACATATGGCTACAGTACTGTCTCATATTTGAGACAGTACAGACAAATGTGTCAAAATTATTATTATTATTATTATTATTATTATTATTATAAAACCGAAACCTTTAAAGCTCCCACAATTTTTCACGTCAGTATACTATTTAAATAAAATTATTTTTGTTTAGTCTAAACTTAGTAAGGAATAAATCTCTATCTTTCTAACAAGTCTAACTTAAACTCAAACTCATCATTATCATTAATATTTAAATAAAATTATCATTTTATCTATATAAAAAAGGCCACTATCTCTCCCCTCCTAAAAAGAGATTGTCTATCATTCAAATTTTAATACATCCAAGAAAGATCAATATTGAAAAAATAAAAAGAGGTTGTCTATCATTCAATGTCTAATACATCCAAGAGATAACATATAAATAGTTAAATACTACTAATTTTCAGCTCAAGAAGAGCACAACACACCCCACGTCCACAACACAAAGTTTTATGATTTATCTCCCAATCTCCATTCATTCTCTCACTCTCACGCTTTTGCACAAACAGAAAGAAACCTAGAAACCGATCTTCAATTCAGCCTAGGCTACGATTGCATGCATGGGTAGTAAGTTTGAAAAAACAGTCATAATTGATGGCAAAGTATATGAATATATAGCAAAGCGTGAAATGACCGATGAAGAAATCAAGCGCTATTATGATCAATTTAATAAGAGCGGGGTAAGTCTTTCTTTCTTAATTTCACTACAATTTTACACATCAGTATTATTTGAATAAATAAAACAAAAAATTTTGACAGGACTAAAAAAAAGACTCACGTTGAAAATAGGACTCAAAAAACAATTACCACCTTTATATTATTATTATTAATAGAATTTCAATTCAACATATGTGGATATTTGTTTATATTATTATTAATGAATTTTATCTTTTATATCGAATTTCTTATTTGCTTTCATATGTGCTAGAGCTTTTCTTTTTATCTTATTCTTTTATTATGCTTAGAATTGATTTTCTTTTGCGCATTTGGGTTAATCTCCACTTTTATACTAATTATTTTATATTGTATATGGTAGATAAAGAATCTCTAATTTTTTGGAAAAAAAAAACAAAGCTGCAACCTATGTCTTTCGATATATTTTTATTTGGTATATTATATATAAATTTGTTGAATTTGGTTGGTTTTGAAGTAGAATTTGGGGATTCTAGAAATTTTGAAGTTTTAGGTTTGGAGTTTTTGGTATTTGTGTTTCAGTAGGTTGATCTTAATTCTTCACCTAAATGTTATTTATTTCGGTTCATGTAATTTTTGGTTGGTTAATTATTTATTTGGATTAATTTCAATTAATTATAATTTTAATATTTTTACATGTTTTGAATTGTTTATATTGTTATTACTACAAGAAAGTCATATTACTAATTAGCAAAATGTCTAATTACTCATTGTTGAATTTTTTTTTCATAGTCAATAACTTTTCCGTGCATCGCACGAGTTAGTGACTAATTATTATTATTATTATTATTATTATTATTATTATTATTATTATTATTATTATTATTATTATTATTATATACTTTTTCTCTCTTCACCCAACACATGTCTTTCTCCCCATCTGGCTCTCTTTCTCAACTCTTATCTCTGTCATATCTCTCTCTCCTCAATCATTCTCAAACGCAAATGCAAACTCAAGGTCTCCCTCAAAAACAAAACCCAAAAACTCTCTAAAGATCACTCAAAAACAAAACCGCCGATCAATTTTCTTTGTTGATTTTCCTAATTTCCCATCTCTCTTCGGCACTCCCTCTTAACCTTCGATCTCTCTAACCTTGACCCAAACTCTCATCTCTAAGTAGCCCTCTCTGTTGCTCTTTCACAGCCGCGCTAATCTCAACACAGTGACCACCACGCCGTGCTGTCAAGCTTGCCATACCATCCGCCATGCCGTCAAGCTGGTAGTGCCATCCACCCCCCACGTCGTTGATCTCTCACCATGTGAGACTTTTTTGCCGTGGGTTTTATTGTTGTGGCTATTGGTTGATTTTCATGGGTTGTGGTGGTGGCTTTTTTTGTTGTTGCCGGTAGGTTGTGAGGTTCAGACTTATCTAGAGGGATTGAAGGTTGGGTTTGTTTGATTTGAGATGGGTTTTGAGGTTTGTGAAGATGGTGGGTTGTGGGTTAGTTGTGACAGTGGTACTGTAATTTGGTGGTTGTGGTGACTGTTGGTGTTGTTGGTGTGGCCGTGGTTGTTGTTGGTGGCCATTGTTGCAGCAGTCGGGGTTGTGCCGTTGCTGTTGACGAGAGGAGTTAATATATTATTTTAATGTGTTCTAAATATTATTTTAATGTATAGAATTGAAGAATAAAACATCTGATAAATGGAATATTGTAAAATAATATGATAAAATAATAAAGTAGGTTTTTGGTATGTAAGAATGGTTTTTTTTATGAAATAACTGATGAGAATGCTCTTAGTTTGCACATGAATGCTAAAAGTTGTATATTTTTTTACTAGAATTTTTATAAAACCATGAGACCATAAAAGTGCCCCTAAAGGATGATTCCCAGTTCACCAAGGCAAAGTGGATGCCAACCATGACAAAGTTCTTGAGACCAAGGGCTGACCAAGTACCAACGGTGGAAAGAGTGGACGGTTCAACCGAGGCAAGACCTAGAAGAAACGGCAAAGCAGTAGGTAACTTTAGGAAAAACTCTTTAGTCGAAATGGCATCTTATACCATTCCTAGGCAAGAGGGCTGAGACTTGTGAAGTCACTTTCATAGCCTAGGATCTTTGCAAAGTTGCCTTCCTAGCTCTACAAGCAAACCCATGCTTCCTTGAACTTCGCAGAATGCATGGCATATTAGAAGGACATCTTCCATTAGAAGAAACACACACAACACTTCCAGAAGGAGACCTATGAAGATAACGAAACAAGAACCAAGAAGGTAGGGGTGGAGGCATGTATTAGCTTGGGGGGCCATGTCCCCCCCCCCCCCCCCCCCTCTTTGCTTTACAGTCCTCGGGCTGAGGCCCCTCTTGTTGTTTGTTTCCCTCTCTTAAAAATGTGTTGATTTGGACCCAGGTTGAACTGTACAAACTTACTGTTCTAAGTAGGTTTGGGTTGATAGATTTCCTGATCCTTACAATTACATTTGTAATCATTGTGATCAGTGAGATTTAACTGAAAAAATAATGAATTGAGCATGTTTGCTCATTTCTCAAACATAGAACCGACAATTGCTTGATTTCAAAGATAATGAGAGAAATTGTGACCTTAAACATAGAGGGGGGCAGTACTTTTTTTCCTACGTCTTATTCATTCATCTCCTTCATTCACTTCTCTAAAAAAGAAAAGGAAAAAAAAAAGTCATTGAACTTATATATTGGGCCATAGAAATGAAGATAATCCTTCATTACTCAAACTGTCTCTACTTTTGTGTAATGACGAGAATGTAGCATTAAGTTGAAGCAATTAGTAATGAGTAATGATAGTTATACAGTGTTTGCACGCGACATGCATAAAATCATGTTTTCAAAACTCCATTTTACTTTAAATGTTTTTTTTTTTTTTTTTTGAGCGGAGAAAAATCTTCTTTAAACTAAATTTCGTATAACACATATATTACATACCACACAGAAACTCTAAGACAATCCACACATTAATTACACCAAATTAGAAAGTACAATCACCCTGACTGATTGCATGAAAACTTCAACACCAATGTAAACAAATTACTCAGATGATGGGGCCTTGGGATGACCCATGCGAAATCATGACTATTAGAATTCCTAAGGCCTCTTTATTTGGAATGCGGTTTGAGAGGCACATACATGAAGGGAGGAGCAAGCAGGCAAAGAGCATTGCTGTGGAAGCGGGCAGATTAGTTGAAGAATACAGGCAGAATAATGTGTTCAATTCAAAGCCCCAAAATCAGCCTTCTCAAGCTAGACCCATATGGTGCCCTCCAAAATCAGGGTGGTATAAAATCAATGTGGATGGTGCAATTTTTAAAGACTCCCATTGCTGTGGTATTGGAGTAGTTATCAGAAACAATGGTGGGCAAATCATGGGAGCAATGACAAAGAAATTACACCTCCCCTTGGGGGCTCTAGAGGTGGAAGCCAAGGCAGCAGAGGAAGGGATTATACTAGCAAGGGAGTTGGGTCTTAGAGAAGTGGTTGTGGAGGGTGACTCCATGACAGTGATGTCTGCTTTTTTAGGTATTAACCAACCCCCAAGCTCTATCCAAAAAGTGGTAGAAAGCTCAGTGCGTAGGCTCCGAGGCTTTAAGGATTGGGAAGCAAAGTATGTTAGTAGAAATTGCAATGTTGCTGCACATCTGTTAGCTAGGAGCGCATTTTCTGCTCCTGATGCAGTCATTTGGGTGGAAGATACCCCCCTGCAATTGTAAACCAAGTGCTTTTGGATGTAACTTCTATGGGTTGTAGACCCTATTAATGAATTTTTTTGGCTATCAAAAAAAAGTTTGAAGAGAAACCTTTCAAATTCTACTGATATCTTTTTATTAAATATGAAGTTTAAAATTTTAAAAATTGGGATTGCTTATTCTTATTATATCTTTCATACTTGCAAAATTATAAAAAAATCAAAGATCAATAGCTATTTCATTAATCAAATATTTAAGTTTCAAGTTTTTGTGATCTAAAATTATGCATAAACAATAAGTTTGTTAATTACATAGTAAATAACATCCAATTTGAATAAATTTTGACATGTATGTTAAAAACATAAATTACATGAAATACAACAATTATATTTTAAAAATTTACATCCAATAGAAAGATATAAGAAAGTTTGAAAGGTCTCTCTCCAAACTAATTTGGAGAGAAACTTTGTCCAATTTAGTTTCTCACATGTGGACTTCACCTAACAAAATACACATTTATCAAAACCTAATAAATCCCAAGTTGTCAAGTTGCCCTTTATTTTAATTTTATTTTCTAAGAAATTAATTAAAAGTGCATGCATTGTGTCTTTATGTGTCCAATTTATTGTGAAAAACTATTGTGTACTACTATAAGTTTTTTTTTTTTTTTTTAGGGAAGGCATTCCTATTCTTTTCAATGTTCATTTCGTTATTTCTCTGTTATCATCATTTTTTTTTTTTACTCCACAAAATTGATCTTTTTCTACCATTGGCAATCCCACCTCCCCCCCCCCCCCCCCTCTCAAAGTTCTACATTTTTCTCCTTTTTTTTTTTCTAGAATAAAATTTGATGGGAGATATTAGGTTTTTCAAATAATTGTTTTTGTAAGTATTTATAGAAAGTTGGAGAAATATTGCATACTAATTTGAGTTTAGAAATATCATAACATGTTAAATTTGATACATAGTTATGACTAACATATGAATACATAATTCACCCCCCCCCCCCCCAAGTTAAAAATTCTGGCTACACCACTGTAAAGAGGTAAAAAAAATGAAAAGAAAAGCACCCCCAAGGTCTACGGCAGAACCAAGACAAGAAGGGAAAATAGTAATTTCTTCAACCCCCAAGTATAGTATAAAGGAGGAGACTAGCTATGTGAAGAGGGGGGATAAGCTCTAGACGGTGGCAATTAGAATCAGCTATACCTAGGGGTACCCCCATGGACGGAGGCATAGATTGACTATGGGGAGCAATGGCCCACCCCTAAATTTTTTTAAAGAAAAATATTAGTATATATATGTATTAACTTTAGCAATTTTATTCTATAAAATTACATTTTGCCCCCCTAACAATATCATTGATTATTTTTAGAGTAATGTTACAACTACAAACTTATCTACAATATTTTTATAAACCGTCGAGGTACAAATAATTACTAATTCGTATCTGAACCTATCACTTACATCGCTTTTTTATTTACCAATAATTACTCATCATATCAACAATTTGTAAAAACATTGGGAACTCTAACATTTTCCTCATTTTAATGGCCATTAAAAAATTTATAAATCTAAAATCTAAAATAACGTTTACAAGCATAAAAAAAAAAAAAAAAAAATTAGCGCAACAACAAAAATCACCAATAGTAAAGCTAAAACAAATTAAGTTCAGTTAACCAATTTTACTCAAATTAAACAAACAACCAACCCCTTAAAAAGTAAAAAAAAAAAAATAATAATAATAATAATAATTTTGTCTTTTCCTAATAATAGACACACACATCAAAAAAAAAAAAAAAACAAACAAACAAACCTTCAACAGCTAAGAAATATATAGCGGAGTTAGACGTTAGAGCCAACCCCCTTTAACTTCAAGTTCTAGCTCCACCCCTACGTATCCTAATAGAGAAATCTTTTGAGCCTAGTAAGAAAAGTGAAAATTCATTGAGAAAAGTAAGAGTAAGAGGGAACCCATATTGATCCAGAGTTCCAAGACCCACAAGCTTTGTAGAACTTTGAGTTTAATAAAGCTGTGAGTGTTGGGGCCTATGGCCTTTCGGCTTACCCTCCTATAGTTTGTGAGCAAATTGTGTTAGTTCCATGAGGAACCTTACATTGTAGTTCTATGACAACCCATTTATAGCAATTCTCTCAGTTATCCTTCCATTTGACTAACGTTGAATTGCAAAAATTTTATTATATTGTTGTTAGTTGTTGGTATTGGCTGTTGGAATTGGGCTTTGCTTGTGCACAGTTTAGTCCAGTAGAACGGTCCCCGTTATGCCGCTGTAGGACTAAGTCTACCTTTCAGAATCTTCAACAGATACACTCTGTTTGTTCAGATTCAGAACCTTTATTTGGGCTTGGGTTCAGCAAGAACAGCAAAAAAATTGACCTACGATGGTGTCAGAAGGAAGTAGTTAAATAATTAATTTTACTATATTTTAATAGTTTAACTTCTTAAGAAAATTGGTAATTTAACAATGAAAAATGCTAATGAATGCCCTAAGGGCATTGGTTAATAATCCATTTGAGGAAAGTTTTTATAGGAAAGTGAAATAAAGTAATTAATATTTTGACAGTTTTTTTCATTTCCAATAAAAGTGATGTAAAACTTTTCCTAAAATGGATTATTAACCAATACCCTAAGGGCATTCGTTAGCATGACCCTTTAACAATTAGTACGATTTCTACGTATATGTGCCTCAGACCGCAATCCAAATAAAGAGGCCTTAGGAATTCTAATAGTCATGATTTCGCATGGGTCATCCCAAGGCCCCATCATCTGAGTAATTTGTTTATATTGGTGTTGAAGTTTTCATGCAATCAGTCAGGGTGATTGTACTTTCTAATTTGGTGTAATTAATGTGTGGATTGTCTCAGAGTTTCTGTGTGGTATGTAATATATGTGTTATACGAAATTTAGTTTAAAGAAGATTTTTCTCCGCCCAAAAAAAGAAAAACATTTAAAGTAAAATGGAGTTTTGAAAACATGATTTTATGTGTGTCGCGTGCCAACACTATATATCTATCATTACTCATTATTGATTGCTTCAACTTAATGCTACAATCTCGTAATTACACAAAAGTAGAGACAGTTTGAGTAATGAAGGATTATCTTCATTTTTGTGGCCCAATATATAAGTTCAATGACTTCTTTTTTTTTTTTTCCTTTTCTTTTTTAGAGAAGTTAATGAAGGAGATGAATGAATAAAACATAGGAAAAAAAGTACTACCCCCCTCTATATTTAAGGTCACAGTTTCTCTCATTATCTTTGAAATCAAGCAATTGTCGATTCTATGTTTGAGAAATGAACAAGCATGCTCAATTCATTATTTTTTTAGTTAAATCCCACTGACGACAATGATTACAAATGTAATTGTAAGGATCAGGAAATCTATCAGCCCAAGCCCACTTAGAACAGTTCAACCTAGGTCCAAATCAACACACTTTTAAAAGAGGGAAATAAACAACAAGAGGGGCCTTAACTCGAGGATGAGAATAAGGAATGAAGTCTTCAAATTATAGAGTATGTAGTAAAATGTCTTAATATAAGTTTTACGAAGGAGGCCGATGTTGCACAGAAAAATACACTGTTCACTTTATTCTCTCAATGTTCTTATTGTTTTTTTTTTTTTTGGTTCTCTTTTTCTCTTTGATGCCACTCTATCCTTGGAAACTTTCTTTCTCTTATATACTTTCTCCTACTTAACATCTTGACCCCCCATCTATACCTAACAAAATTCTCATCGAGACACCTGCCCTTTTAAACATCTGATGAAGGTGGTAGAAGGAACTGCTTAGCTGTGAACTGCACTATTCAGGTCACTTTCTCATCAGTGCAGCTAATAAAGTTGTTGCCCACCATTTAATACAGAGGCAATAGGCTATCCCAAACTAGAAACTTTCCCTATGACCTCTAATTCTCTCTCCTCAAATTCCTCCTCCCACTTGGAACGCCTTAGAGTCCTTTTGACTCATCTCTTCTTCTCCCTGAGCAATCTTCCTCCTCGGGCCACGGGCCCGAGGCATACCTCCACCCATATTGCAACTCTTCAACTTCATCCTCGGTCCTTAGGCACCCACAATAGCCCCCTAAAACTTTTGCTATTAAACCTGAGGTAAAAGTAAAGTTTTAGTTATACGAGCCAACTATATACGTGCTATGCACATTCCCATGTGATAACGTCCTTTCACCTATTCCCAGCACTCTCCTGACGCTTCAGAATCTGTAATCAAGATCGTGAGGTCCTTATTTCCCTCATTAATGAGCGGCAAATTTACTGCCCGATTTTTACCCCTATAAAAGGAGGATTTGGGCTGACTGAAGTTCATTTATGCATTCTGGCAATTTGAATTGAAGCAAGCTCCCAAGGAGAATCTTTTCCTTTGCTCATAGGTGTGTTCTTTCTCCCATTTCTGTCTTTGTACAAATTCATTCTTTTACACCATAAAACTCCATGGGTAGACATGCTAAGTTAGTGGATACTCCTGAGGCTAGGGCTATTTTTAGGGCACAATAGAAGATTCCCGGCGATGTCGAAATCCGACACTGTGAATATGGTGAATGGCTGGTCTTGAACAGGCCTCCTAAATCCGTGGTCATTCCTATGAACCTTTATCAAAGGCGGGCTGGAACTCCTTATGGGAAGGGTTACTAGGGACTATCTAACAAATTATAGGTTGACCCCTACCCAATGCTCCCCAAATGTCTTTAGGGTCCTTGGGTGTGTAGATGCGCTAAATAGAAAAATGGAGACTAACCTTACCTAGCATAATGTAAACTAGGTATACAATTTCTAGAAAGGGGAAAAAACTAATTGTTGCATCACATGTAAAGTCCCTTCTGTTAGGTTAATCTCTTGCCTACCGAACTCAAGCAAGGGCATAGACGAGGACTTCCTCATCGTCTCGGGAGATTGGCATGATGGAATGCATTATCCCACCCAAGAAGGGGAACCAGGTAAGGTTTCTAAGGACCATAGATGCACATAGGATGTTACATAATTTCATAAGTGCAAAAAAAAATTTTTCTCCTTTTTTTTTTTTTTACTCATAATTCTTATCATTTTCCTCAATAGACAAATACCACACTGCGCAGCCAAGCATCTAGTGAACTTCAAAGACTTGAACCGGATCCTCAAATTAGAGATCTTCCTAGATAAGGACTGTCAACTCTGAGTTGCTCACGTTATCCTTAGATACAAGCCTTCCACCAAATGCTTCCAAAGCCCGAGGAACGCCATTAAAGCCAAGGATCCTCGTTTGGCTTTAATTGACGTAGCGATCCCAGGCTTCCTATTATCAGAACCTCCTCTAGAAGGGACTCAAGATGCCCAGCTTCCAGCCCTCTTAGCTGCTAGGCTCCTTTACTCCCAAGTGCCTTCCATTCCTTCTGATGATGAAAACAAAGAGCCCATACCAAAACCTACCCAACCAGAAGTCACAGATAAGGATTTCGAGGTCTTATCTTAACAAGAGGACCTTGAAGATGCTCTCAGTTCTTCACGTCCACGTTTGCAACCTATATAAATCAGCTCCAACCAAGAGGCAACTAATGTCCCAAAAGGCATGGGATTTGAAGAGAAGACCCCAGATTTGCTTGCCCTTCTTATGACCCATGCTAAGGGCTCTTCCCTAGCCATGGTAGTGGTGCCTCGTCTGCCCACTCTTGCCGGGACACATATATCTTTAGTTGATGTTGCGGATAAGAAAAAAGGAAGAGGGTTTAAGGAAGCAAGGGCACAGAGAATGCCGAGGAGGGGAGGTCACTCAATTTTCCCACCAACCCCCAGCTAAAGAAGCTCAAACAGGGAAAGGGCAGCTGAAAAGGTCAACATCTACTGGGACTTCGAAGGAGGTTAGGGGAAAGCAATCCAAGAAGCCCTCAATCTGGAGGTCCATTTTCACCCTCAGCTCAAGCAATCCAGTATTAGAGGATGCCAAACTGAGGGACCCCAAGAAAGGCAGTTCGAGCCTAGTGGTATAACGCCTAGAGAAGGCATTATGCCAGCCTGAAGACATGGCAAAGCTGAGGTCCTTCAGGAAGCGTGAAGTCTTCCTCGCTTTGAACAAGATCTTGCCAAGGTACATGACTACTCCCCAAGGCTTGCAACGTTAAATTATATATGAATCATATGATACTTACCTTTTTTTTTTTTTTTTTTTTTCTTATAGGCTATCCAAGCTGAATTTGTGGCTAAAAAATGGGTGGACCATTCCCTGGACATGGCAAGAAAAGCAGAGAATAAATTAGAGGCTACTAAAAAAGCCCACTCAGAGGCAGACAAGAAACTCAAAGAAACTCTTGCCCAGCTGACCGAGGTGGAGAAGGCTTAGAGGAATGCTGAGTCAGCCCTAAAAAGTTTTAAAAAATAAGTTGCTGAGGCCTTGGAGGCCTAGAGAAAGGCTGAGAATAAGATGGATCTGACTGTGGTAGAGCTTAAATAGGCCAAGAAGCAGCTAAAGGACAAGGAGGTTGAGATGTTCAAGGTAGAGCAAGCAGCCTATGATGCGGGCGTGAATAAGACAGTTGAAAGTCTTACCGCCTAACTTAGGAATGCCGCTCGGGCCTTTTTCCTAGAGGTGTGGGGGCAAGCCTTGAACTCTGTTGGGGTTAGCACCGAATCAGAGCTCATGGCTCCTAATAAGGTTTATTATCCCCAAGTCTTACGTCTGGCACCCACTCCCCATAGCCCCCAGTAGATCCTAGCACTGCTCCCCCTTCCACCTTAGACTAGCCAGTCTCTGTTCCTTCTTCTTCTCCAGCCAAGAGCAAAGAAAAGGAAAAAGAAATGCCACCTCCAATTAAGGTGCTGGAGGTGGAGACAGAAGAAGAGATGGCCGAAGTGTCAAAACTGAAGAAGAAGAAGAAGAAGAAGAAGAAGAAGAAGAAGAAGAAGAAGAAGAAGAAAAAGGAAAAAGGAACAAGAGAAGAAGGGAGCAAAAGAAAAAGAGCCCTCCGCCTAGCTTTGGTTTAGACTAGGAAACACATAATCAGTTTTGTAATGAGCTCAAGCGTTGCTAGTGCATTTTTTTTTTTTTTTTTTGTACTCCTTTAACTTTAATAAAAAGAGTTAAATTTCATTTTATACCTTTCCAATCGTTTAACTTGTACTTACCAGTTTATATGTAACGTCGTACTCTTTTCCTGATAATGAATGCAACAAATTGACTTATGACTTGCTTATTAAACACTTCTTGTAACCTTATTCAATTTGGAATGAGTTGTAATAAAATCAATAGATTGACTAATAAACTTAGGAGTAACTCCAACCAACACTTACCTTAAATTGGACTTGGAATCTCCAAGCAACTTCGTTGGCACTAATCTTGAAACTTGAGGAAATACTCAAGGCCTTTAGCTTTACTATTCAACTTAGAAAACCTTTTGCATAGATCAACTTATTCCCCTTCTGTGACCTGCGGAGCCACATCAGGCTCCAATTCTAGCCAACACTTAGAATTTTTCAAGCAATGTTAATTTACCCCAAGCTTGTGACCATTGCTACTCCTGCTAACAGAGCCTAGTACTCGGCCTCGTTGTTAGGAGCACAGAAACCCAACCATAATGATTTTTCCATTACCAACTTCTCGAGAGTGATTAACGCAATCCCTATCCCAGCTCCCTTTCGATTAGATGCCCCGGCCATATAAACCTCCCAAGGGAGGACAACGATGGCCGATGTGACCCCTTATCCCTAATCCTTTTTCTTCTCTCTCTATTGCACCCTCAGTGAACTCTGCCACAAAGTCTGCTAGAATTTGCTCTTTTATGGCAGTCCTAGGCATGTATTTGACATCATAGGCTCCAAGCATGGTTCTCCACTTAACAATTCTACCTGTATAGTTTAATTTTCTTAGAAAAGCTTGCAAAGGGAGTTGGATGAGCACCACCACAGTGTAAGTTGAAAGTAATGGGGCAACTTCCTCGTGGCATGCACTATAGTCAAAACTGCCTTCTCCAAAGGTAGATATCGTGTCTTAGCCTCCTGTAAGTACTTACTGATATAGTAGATAGGCCTCTAGACCCCATCCTCATTTCTAACCAAGACGAGACTAACAACATAGTCCATGACTGCTAGGTATGCATACAATACTTCTTCCTTCTCAAGCCTAGAAAGTATTGGAGGACTTCACAAATACTGCTTAAGATCCTCAAAAGCCGTTATACACTCCTCCGTCCATTGAAAGTCCTTGCACTTGGAAGAGGCTGGAAAAAGGGATGACACTTATCCCCAGACCGAGAGATGAACCTATTTAAGGCAGCTGCCATTCCAGTTAATTTTTGCACCTCTTTGGGATTTCAAGGAGAATCTAAATTGTTAATAGCCTTAATCTACTCGGGGTTGACTTCAATCCCATGGTGAGTAATCGTGTAGCCCAAAAACTTGCTCGAGTTGACCCCAAAAGAGCACTTATAGGCGTTCAGGAGTAGCTTATGCTTTCTCAGAACAGAGAATGGCTCCCTCAAGTCGGCCAAATGCTCTCCTATCTGCCTAATTTTTACTACCATGTCATTAATGTATGCCTCCACATTCCTTCCAAGCTATGACTTAAACGTTCATCTCACCATTCTCTAATACGTGGATCCTGCATTCTTGAGGCCAAAGGGCATCACCTGATAATGGTAGTTCCCATTAGGAGCACGAAAGGCCATCTTCTCTTGATCAGGTAATGACAGGGGTATTTGATGGTAACCTTAAAAGGCTTCCAAGAAACTCATCCGAGGGTGTCCCACCGTGGCATCCACCAACTGGTCAATTCTAGGGATGGGGAAGGTTTCTTTTGGACAAACCTTATTCAAATCAGTGAAGTCCACGTAAACTCGCCACTTCCTATTCTTCTCCTTAACCACCACAGTGTTGGCCAACCACTCGGGATAGAAGATTTCTTTAATAGCTCAAACTTGCTTAAACTTGTTCATATCCATCCTTACTACCTTGGTGTGATCTATGGATGATCGCCGAGGAGGCTGTTTACATGGCATAGCCTCAGGATTAACGTTCAGTTGGTGACAAATAAACCCAAGGTCAATCCTTGAAACATCATAAGCACTCCATGCAAAAACATCAACGTTGGCCTCTAGAAACTTCACCAATTCTACTTTTTCCAAGGGTGGCAACTAGGATCCCACTTGGAAATATTGTTCCTGATTTTGACCTATGACCACTCTCTCTAGATCCTCGAATGACTCTCTAGATGTTCTAGTTTATTGCCCCTTACAAGGCCTTTTAGTTGCAATGAGACTAGATTTTTAATCACCACAGCAGGATCTAAAAACTGCCATGCCATTGCTGATAACAAGCACTACCTAATCGTGGCATGGCTACCCACCAACTCTCCCACTCTCCCCTGAGTAGGATACTTAACCTTCAGATGTAAGGTTGAGGACACAACACCCATAGCGTGAAGCCAAGGTCTGGCCAGGATAGCTGTGTATGGGGAAAATGCCTCTACCACAATGAAGTTAACCTACACCTCCTCTTCCTTATCCTGTACAAGTAACCTTATCATTCCTCGAGGGACCACCTTGCTACCATCAAATCCCACTGACAATGAATCATACCTTTCTAGGTCCTCAGGCTTCAAGTTTAGCCCCCTGTACAAATCAGGGTACATGATCTCTGCTCCACTTTCCTGAGTGACTGAACTGCTCTACAGGCTAATACAAAACCAATTGAGCTTTCCTGCCTTCACCAATTTGCTTAGGTGATCTTGCAGGGTTCTACAATCCTTGATAGTATGCCCTTTGTCCTTATGGTAGTGGCAATAGAGGCTTTGGTTTCTCCTAGATGAGTCATCGCCCATCTTATTGAACCACTTAAAATAAGGCTCATTCATAATTCTCTCTAGTATTTGATACACTGGCTCCTTATATAAGGAGTTGACCAACTGAGCTCCCCTGGAAGACAATTGATTAGAAAACTCCCTTCAGGGGCAATTACCCTGGTATCCCCCCCTCCAAGTGTTCGTCTTCTCCGAGAACATCCTAGCCTTGCCCTTTCCCTGTATCTGGTCCTCCTGCACCCATTTATATTTATCTATACGCTCCATAAGTTGGCATATGTTCAAGGCGAACTTCATCATCAACGACTTCCTTAACTCATACTCGGCAGGGAGCCTAACCTTAAAAGTCCTCACAGCCACATCCTCAAAGTCTCCATCGATCTCATTATATTTTTTCCAATACCTGTCCGAGTAGGTCTTGAGGGTCTCTACTTCCCTCATCGCCATGGACAACAAAGAGTCTAATGGCTTGGGGACCCTGCTACATGTTATGAATCTGGCCCTGAATGCTTTCGTTAGCTCCTCAAAATAACCTACTAATCATTCCTCCAAGGCATCAAACCAACGTATAGGCACGGGCCCAAGACTAGAGGGGAACATTTTGTGCATAAGGGCCTCATTGTTGGCATAGACCACTATCTTCTAATTAAAGTAGCTGACGTACTCCACGGGATTAGTTCTCCCATTGTAAATGGCAAACGTCGACTGAGAAAACTGATGAGGAAGCTTGGTCTTGTTAATCTTTCTGACGAAGGGTGATTTAGAAATCTACTGTAAAGCCTTACTCATTGCATCATTCCCCATTCCATGGTGGGAAGGGCTTTTCTGATGCTTATCACTACTCTTCTCCCACCTATCTTTTCGCAAAAAGGCTGAAAACAACTCACTAGATGGAGTTCTAGACTTGCGACGATTTGAACAGTCATTGCTTCCCTTAGAACCATCACTTGGTGGGGAGGATGGACTTCTCCTATCACGTTCCCTACGCCTTAGCCTACTACGCAAGCAATCTATTTCCTACTGCAACTTCTGTGTCTCCAGATCATGTGATACATGACCCCTAGTCCCTGAGTGACTCCACTTAGTGCGCTTAGTATGGTAAGACTCCACCATAACGTTTGGAGTGTGTTGCCTATCCCTCCTTTGATCCAAGTTAAACGAACTGGTTCTCCCTTTGTGAGCCAACTGATTCCTCCCTATCTTGGCCTACGTTAGCCATAAACACTTAAGACGAATCCACAAAACCTTATTGTATCCCACAGACGGCGCCAATTGTAAGGACTGAAAATCTATCAGTCCAAGCCTACTTAGAACAGTGAGTTTGTTCAGTTCAACCTAGGCCTAAATCAATAAATTTGTAAGAGAAAGAAACAAACAACAATAGGGGGCTCAACCTGAGGATGAGAATAAGGAAGAAAGTCTTCGTACTATAGAGTGTGTAGTTAAATGTCTTAATACAAGTTTGTCTGAAGAGATGAATGCTGCACAGAAAAATACACTGTTTACTCTCTTCTCTAAATGTTTTTGTTTTTTTGTTTTTTCTTCTCTTTTTCTCTTTGATGCCACTCTATCCTGGAAAATTTCTCTCTTTTATATACTTTCTCCTAGTTTACATCTTAACCTCCCATCTTTACCTAACAAAATTCTCATCAAGACACCAGCCCCTTTAAACATTTAATAAAGGTGGTAAAAGGAGTTGCTTAGCTGTGAACCATACTATTCAAGTCACTTTCTCATTAATACAGCTGATAAAACTGTTGCCTACCATTTAATGCAGATGCAACATACTACCTCAAACTAGAAACTTCCCTTATGACCTCTGATTCTCTCTCTTTAGATCCCTCCCCCCACTTGGAACATCTTAGAGTCCTTTTGACTCATCTCCTCCTCTCCCCAGGCAATCTTCCTCCTTGGGCCCGTGGCATTCCCCACCCATATTACAACTCTTCAACTTCATCCTTGGTCCTCGGGCACCCACAGTAATCAAATAAAAGTACAATGTACTCCTTATCTTTTTCTCTCCATATGATGTAATACTAATAATTATTCAAAGATTATGTTGGAATTAATTGAGAAATTAACAAATTGGAGGGTTTTTTTTTTTTTTTCTCAAATATAAAGGGGGAAATTGGTTGGTTTCAAAGAAAAACAATTATGTGGATATTCCCGACACAGATAGCAAATAATATAAAACAAGTAAACAATTGCTTATCCAAGTTATTAATGTCATTTTTTCATAGCATATATATATATATATATATATATATTTGGCATTTAGAGGATTACAGATGATACTATAATATATACATATCTTTATTCTATTTTTCTTTTATGAATGCAGTTTCCCTATAGATTTTATTGTTTTTATATTTTTCTTACATTAATTTGTAGATGTTTTAGATATGTAAAGTCACATTTATTTTTTAAATTATTTAAATTAAACAGATCTATATATGTTTCAAAAGTTTTAAAACCATTATTATACTTTAATGGTGTAATTCTAATTTATTTAGTAAAAGATAGAAGGTCGTATTTAATACATAAATCTTCTACTTTTGCAAGGTCTCGCAGAAACGATTAGTAGGCAGCCCAAAATTTTCTTTTTAGAAAGGATAAATCTCTAGAGTCAAACCCACGAGCTTTCTAATTTATTTAGAGACTAACATAATGTAAATTTTTGTTAGATATAACATAACATATATTAAATCATGTTAAAAGTATATAGGTTATTTTTATTTTTATTTTTTAAAGAAATTTATGCACATATATTGTTTGTATATGAAATACAATTTTCAAGCTAGAGTTTCAATTCGTAACACTTAGACGTGGTAAAATCAATACAAACCCATCTGCCCACCTAAATCCACCCACTTAAATAAGACCCAAATTCATCTAATTATTAATTGGGTTAAATGGGTATTAACCCAATTAAACTCAATTAACATTAATATTAATTGGGTTTTAATATTAATATCATTTCTACAAAACACCCAACTCTAAAATACCCAAAACCACTAAAAAGACCAAAATACCTATGAAACTTCTAAAATTACCAAAATACCCGTTAAACATAAAAAATGACATAAGTAATCCTCGAAACCTAAAAAATGACCAAAATACCCCATAAACCTAAAAATGACCGAAATACACCCGAAAACTAAAATTTACCAAAATACCCCAATAAACCTAAGAAATGACTAAAATACCCCCGAAACCTGAAAAATTATCAAAATACCCCTAAAACAAAAAATGGCCGAAATGCCCCCGAAACTTAAAAAAATGACCAAAATTCTCCAGAAACTTATAAAATTACCAAAATACCCCCAAAACCTATAAAATGACTAAAATACACCCGAAACTTAAAAAATAACCAAAATACCCTCGAAAACTAAAAATGACCAATATACCCCTGAAATCTTAAAATGACCAAAATACCCCCTAAACCTAAAAAAATGACCAAAATACCCCCTAAACTTAAAAAAAAAAAAAAAAAAAAAAAAAAAAAACCAAAATACCCCCGAAAACCTAAATAATTGGGTCATTTAGGTTTATTGGGTATTTTGGTCAATTTTTACGTTTCGGAGGCATTTCGGTCTTTTTTAGTGGATTTTAAGTATATTTGGTCTTTTTTTAGGTTTAGGGGGTATTTTAGTAATTTTAAATGATTTTAGGAGCACTTTGGTAATTTTCAAGTTTAAGCAGCATTTTGGTAATTTTCTATTACTGGGTAATTGGTTGGGTTGGAGTTTACCCATAATGATTGGGTTAGGTTAGGTTTGGATTAAAAGTAATTAGTTAAATGAGTAATAAATGAGTAAATGAGT
Organism: Castanopsis chinensis; assembly: GCA_032878915.1. Classification (NCBI taxonomy): domain Eukaryota; kingdom Viridiplantae; phylum Streptophyta; class Magnoliopsida; order Fagales; family Fagaceae; genus Castanopsis; species Castanopsis chinensis. The sequence goes on from JAVQMG010000109.1 coordinate 13,001,470, forward strand.
TTTATGTATCAAACTCAATTATGCCAACCCCAAACCCACCCATTTGGCACCCCTAGTCACACTCAATATTTTGTGTATCACATTTAACTCTATTGTCTAAAACACGAATGGCATAATTTCGTTCTACTTTTTTTATATGAAAAAGATAACCCTGAATAAAAAAAAAGAACCATTTTGCTCATTCTTGGTGCAAGAGATAAAAACATAAGCAGTTTTATTGCAAAAGTTTATACGAAACTTGCCATGTAAGTAAAGACTATTTCACGTGTATCACATTTTTAGTTTTTATTGTTTGGAGCTCGATACATGCAATGGGTAATTAATCTGATTGAATCTCCTGGTTTAACCAGTATACCTTGTTAAAATCCTTAAATAATCTAACTATAATTCAATACCTTAACCCCAAATAGATATATTCTTAGATAAGTACCATAGCACAGAATATGACAAAGTATATATATTTTTGTGGCATGCAATTATAAATCATAAAGACTAGGCTTCATTGCAAAAGTGTATCATAAAATTTGCAATCTAAATAAAGTTAGGAGGAAAAGCTTTTGTTCACTGTATCTTAGAACTAGCTGTATATTAGAAGAGTAGCATAAAGCTGTTATAAATTAAAGCAAAGACTCCAATAAAATTATGCATGTTTTATTCCAAACCTGCTCAATGGATAAATGCATAATGCTAGTCACCATCAATGCTTTATTCAGAAAAGTGTACCATATATGTAATGAAACCTAGCAAGTTTCTTTTTTTGTAAACAACCGACCCAAGCAAGTTTTAGTTTCTTTTATATTTGTTTCCACATATCTGGTACTGGTAGATTAAATTTCAAAACTGCCATTTTTATCAAGTCATGAAATATAGTTGATTAAAAAAGGTGTATATGTATTCACAACTTTTAAAGTTGATCTACATCAATATAATTATGTAACTTTAGAAGTTTGTTATAATAGTCATGAAAATTTACACTGATACTATTCATTTTACATTTAATTTTTTATTCTCTCTTTTTGTATCCTAAGGAAGAAGAAAGAGAGTAGACGGTGATTATTATGTGTAAAGAAAGATAAACAATAACAAAAATTAAGAAAAAGTGATATTTTGCTAAAATATAATATAAAATAGATAATCTGACGTGAAATATTTTGAAAAGTGAGTATTTAAAATAAAAAAGTAGATTCTTATGCTAAGATAGACTAAAGTTTTACATAAACTGAAGGCCCTTAGAGCCCTCGCATTAATACTTGTATAATAGAAATAGTATCACATTTTAGCCAACAAAACCCAAAATTCACTCGTATCAGACCATGCAAATTTTTGTAAAAATATATAATTGCTATAGTAACAATACTTATAAATATATACTGATATTATTTATTTTGTATTTAGTATTTTAATCTTTCTTATGTATCTTGAGAATAAAGGAAGTGAGTAAATAATGGTTGTTGTGTGTAAAAATAGATAAATAATTAAAATAAAAAAATTAATATTTTAATGAAATGTAGCATACTGTAATCTGTTTGTGATCTAGATTCTAGACAATAAGAAGTGTTTGCGGCTGCTCTTGTAATTTCAGCAGCTTGTTCTTTGTAATATCTTTGCATGTGTTTCAAAAACTTTTGCTTATTCATGGAAAGAAAGATTGCAACACTACTATATTCCTCAAGCAAAGTTTATCTAGTGTAAATCCAATTCTAGGACATGGATGAGTTGCATCGGAGGAACTTTGTCATAAGACATTTATTAATTAAATTATTTCAAATTAACTAAATCGATATATGCTTTAAAAGTTTTTAAATTATTATTATATTCTAACAGTATAATTTCTAATTTATTTAATAAAACAATAAAAAGTCATATTCATCCCACGAATCTTTCACTTTGGCATGGTTTGAGAAGTGCCAATTGTTTTGGACTTCAATCAATCTTGGCTTTTAACTTGACCGCGTGACTTGGCTTTCAGAAGTGCCAATTTTTGGGACCCGAGCTAGCCAATTGTCAATCGGTATTATGACTTCAAGGCACAATTTCTTTTATTTTTTTGAATGTGTGTAATATTTTTTTCCCTTAAACAATCTCCTCAGTGCATTTGAACTTTTTTCCCTTAAAACACTTTTTCCTATAAATTATGGGTTACTCCTTCATGTTTATGCAGCAAGATTGTTATCTAATGTAGCGGCACTTTTGTGAGATTCTTATGAATCGAACCTAGCTAGTTATACGCATCAACATTTCTATGATAAATCGTGCTTCAAACAAAATAATTAATGATGATGACAAAAAACTAACAGTTAGTCACATGGTCCTCACGAGCTCGAAACAATACCTGCACAACACAAAAAGAGGTGACCTAACAGAGAGCACTAGTGTGGTGCCGGCCAAATACCCTTCGAAGATAAAGTTAGAACTTTTCACAACTCTAAAATGCCAGAGTTAGGATGAATTATGTGTACCTTGATTTGTGAGGGTTTTGAGGTATTTATAGTAGCATAGAGTTGACATTTGTGCTGCTGCTACTGCTCTCTCTCTCTCTCTCTCTCTCTCTCTCTCTCTCTCTCTCTCTCTCTCTCTCTCTCTCTCTCTCTCTCTCTCTCTCTCTCTCTCTAGGAAATGGTTAGGTTGTTTAAGAGATTAGATTGGATTAATTAATATTTTTCTGATTTGATTAACTTGACCCTGGACCTATGTATAAGGTTATATATACTTCTTAAAAATGAAAAAAAAAAAAAATAGCTAAATTTTTTATCTTTAAATTTGATTTTGCATTTGTTATTGCTGCCTTGCTGGTGATGCATCATTTTAGCCGGAATTAACCTTTTGACATAATGTTCTTATGATTTATATAAATTTTGTTTTACGTTTTGTAATATTCAGTTTGTTATTATTTTCACCTGCTTGCTATTGGCAACCAAGACAATGTATTATCAGACAAGAATGATAATAATTAAATTTAATGGGGATGTATGCCACACTTCACACTCTGTTCAGAATTATCCACACTAATCTTCCTAACTGTGTGTCTTGGTTGCTGCCTTCATTAGGATATATGAGTTTTAAACTATACCAACTAATAACTACTCATTGTGTAGTCAATCATTAAAAAAAAAAAAAAACGTAAAAATCTACAACCACTCACCTTTGATCACTTATTTTATTTTAAGTTATGTAAACAATTGTAACATGCAATTTGACTAAAAGAATACAAATGCATTTTCTTGATTGTGCTAGCCTCTGCTTTTTGGTTGTGTGGTTGGCTTTTTCTATTTTGTTTTAGTTTTGTGTGGCTAAAAAAAAGTTAAAAGATCCCATTATCTTGGTTTTATTATGTAGGTGGATAACTAAAAAATTCAAGCAGCAGTTCTTGCCACAGTTGCATCTGTCATTGCTGTGGGAGCTATAATATTAGAAGATATTAGGTCTAGGAGATTTATAATTAGGCAACCTTGTGTGAACCAGGATTATGAAAGAGAAGGTTTTATAATTGATATTCTTCATTGAGGTGACGCACGTTGTAGTTTTATGATAAGAATGAGACCTGTAGCTTTCTATGAATTATGTAGAATTCTTGTTGAGAGAAACTTGGTACGTGAGACTATCTACATGCCTGTTACAAAGTAGGTGTTGATGTTTTTGCATACTATTGGCCATAATCTTAGGTTTCGAGTCGTTGCTGCCAAGTTCCATAGATCGATTGAGACAACTTATCGATATTTTAAAATTGTCCTTAAAGTATAGTTTTGCAATTATATAGGCATGTTGTTAGATTACCTTACAACTCTACACCCCCAAAGATAAGGAATAGTAGAAGGTTTTATCCTTATTTTAAGGTAATCTTTTCCAATTTTGTTTGTTGTTTTTCTATTTGTTAGGTGATTTTTGAAATGAACATTACTTAATATTGGTCATCATTAAGATTGTGTGGGAGCAATTGATGGAATTTATGTCCGTGCATCTGTTCCAATTGAAATCCAAGGAAGGTTTTGTGGTCAAAAGGGGAGGACAACACAAAATGTGTTAGCTGCAATTACATTTGACTTAAGATTCACCTATATGTTAGCTGGTTAGGAAGGCAATGCTCATGATTCTCATATTTTAAATGTTGCACTTAGTAGACCAAGGGAACTTAAAATACCATAAAGTGTTATATAGATAACTAGCCTTTATGTTTGGTTTTATGTTGGAATTTTTTTTAAAAAAATAATTGATTCATAATTTGTAGGTAAATATTACCTTGGTAATGCCGGTTATGGAAATAAACGTGGAATCTTGTCTCCTTATCGAAGTGTTCGATATCATTTGAAAGAGTTTAGTGATCATCCACCTGAAAATGCAAAAGAATTATTCAACCTTCGTCATTCTTTGTTGCAAACTACCATTGAGTAAAGGTTTGGAGTTACATAAAATGTTTTCATGTCTTGGATGTAGAACCATTTTGGTCTTTTAATACACAAGTGGATGTAGTTTTAGCATGTGGTGTTATTCACAATCACATCATGGGGGTTGATCCTAATGACCCAATTATGCAAGTTGGAACATGTGAGACAGAGTGTAGTGATTGAGTCCAACCTAGCCGACACGAAGCTATAGTGGAAAGTAGAGAATTGAATAATAAGAGGGATGAGATATGTCAAGCAATGTGGGCTGACTACATAATTAGGAGACATGCGTAAATTTATCCAGTCTAAGTTGTTTGGAGTTATTTGTTGATGATGTATTACAGCTTATAAACAAAGCAACTATAAGAGAATTGAAATTTTTATAATCAGATTTAACCCTAAATTTTTTGCTACCTCATGTAATAACTTACTAACACGACCACGTGCAAGCTTTGAATCCACAGACTCCTTCTCTTCTTGGATTTGCACCAACACAAGCCACCTTGCTTGTGACTTTGAGATTCCACTCAAAGGTTTCAGATCACCTTCAATAATGATCTTTGATGCAGAACCATTTTGGTCTTTTAATACACAAGTGGATGTAGTTTTAGCATGTGGTGTTATTCACAATCACATCATGGGGGTTGATCCTAATGACCCAATTATGCAAGCTGGAACATGTGAGACAGAGTGTAGTGATCGAGTCCAACATAGCAGACTCGAAGCTATAGTGGAAAGTAGAGAATTGAATAATAAGAGGGATGAGATATGTCAAGCAATGTGGGCTGACTACATAATTAGGAGACGTGCGTAAATTTATCCAGTCTAAGCTGTTTGGAGTTATTTGTTGATGATGTATTACAGCTTATAAACAAATCAATTATAAGAGAATTGAAATTTTTACAATCAGATTTAACCTTAAATCTATTGCTACCTCATGTAATAACTTACTAACACGACCACGTGCAAGCTTTGAATCCATGGACTCCTTCTCTTCTTGGATTTGCACCAACACAAGCCGCCTTGCTTGTGACTTTGAGATTCCACTCAAAGGTTTCAGATCACCTTCAATAATGATCTTGATGCAGCAACTATGTTCTACCAACGCTTGATTGTAGTTCTGGCTTCGATAGATTCTTGTATAGTTAGTAGATACAAATCATCTCAGATCTCATAAAGAGTAACACACAAGTCTTCTAATAGTCTTTAAAAGAAGTTTAGATGAAACCCTCAACGTTTTCATGGGCTTGGGTCTATTCAAAAATTCTGCAGAAAAACTGTGCCTGTGATTTTCAATCGGTCGAGCCTAATTCTCAATCGGTAGAGCAAGTTAGAACCACACTTTCTTTTTCTGCAATCAGCTGGACTTGAACCTTGAAACAAACACTTTTAAGCATTGCCTAAAGACCTAGACTAGACATATTTTGTTCTCGGTTTGCCAACACAATAAAAATATGATTCTATACATTTAAACCTAAATCTTTAGAATCTAACAACTTGGAACAGCTTATTTTCATTTCTTATTTTCTTCAAAAATTAAGTTGAATAAAATTACAACCACGCATGAAATAAATATTGTTTTAAAAAGCTATAGTAAACTATCTTTTTTATAGGCGGGAAAAAAAAATATATAATAAACCGGCCATGAAAAATAAGTTGGATTTTGTATATCAAATACCAGGCTCACTTTTTTGTTTTTTTTATAAACAATACCAGGCTCACCTTAGTAAATGGTGGAAATAGATAAAATAAAATAAACTGGTTCGTTGCTCATGCGCGCAGCTTAATCAAACTTGAGTTATAAAACAAGTTAAGACTTCACAAAAATGTGTACATTTGATTAGTTTTAGTGGTATATCAATAAGTTCTAATTAAGACTCTAAATTCTTCAAGCTAGAGAGTTTCAATACGTCACAATCAATCTTTCGTGCATCACATTTAACTCCTATTGTCTGAAGCACGAATAGCATAATATCGTTCTACCCTTTTTATCTGAAAAAGAAAACCGTAAAAAAAAAAAAAAAGAACAGTTTTACTTATTCTTGATACCATGCTTGATGCAAGAGCAGTAATTTTATTGCAAAAGTTCATACGAAACTTACTACGTTGGTAAAGACTATTTCACGTGTTTCACATTTTTACTTTTTAGAAGTTTTTATTGTTTGAACTTTGAAACACGATATAGTGCCTAATTAATCTGATTGAACCTTCGAGTTGATCTGTACAATAAAAACTAATAAAATAATGTACACACTGTAAATTAAAATTCTTGAAAAATGTATTAAAAAATTTTGAGAAAAATTATTTTAAGAGTCAAATTAGCTCTTGATAACCTTTGAACTTTATACTGTTAAAAAGGAAATTTTGAAATCTTTCATGGCCCTCAAAATAAGTGCTCTGTCCATAGTTTTAAAAACCGGACTGGACCAATTGGTTCAACCAAAAACCGGCCTTCAATCTAGTCTAGTTATGGCATAAAACCGAAATTAAACTAAAAACTGCTAAATAGTAAAAACCGGCCGGCTCAACTTGAGAACCGAAAACCAACGCAGTCGAATCAGTTTCTGACTAGTTTGTCCTTTCTCACCGAAAACTACGTCGTTTAAGTGGAGAAGTTCTAAAAACTAACCCTAACAGTTAACACTTAACACTCATTTGAAGATCTCACTTCTCCTCACTCTCAGTGTTCTCACTTCTCTCAAGTCTCACGCCTCTCAACTCTCAAGAGTCAAGCCTCACCGTCTCACCCACTCTACGAGTCATGTGGCACGTCTCTCTGCCTCGCCCTTTCACGCTTCCCTGCCTTGCCCACTTTGCCTGAGGCCTTGGGTTTGAACTGCTACAATGGTGCCTGTGAGAACCACAGACCCTATTGTCGCTGATGCTGCTATATCCATGGCAGTGTTTTCCTACTTATTCAGCTCCAAAAAACCCAACTTGGCCCTCTTAAAGAGTTTTTTTTTTTTTTTTTTTTTTTTGCTGCTCTTTAATGATCTGTAGCTTCATTTTTAATGATTTGCACATGCTCATATGAGAGAGAGAGAGAGAGAGAGTTGAAGAGAGAAATATGAAAAGCAAAAAGTGAAATGGGAAAAAGTAAAAAAGTAATGTTGAAACTTGAACCAAACGTGTGGCTGGCAGTGGTTGTATAGATTTCAAAATGTGGTAGTTGGGATATTGGGATATTAAAGTGTAGGATGTGTGGAGAGAAAAAAAAAAGGGGGGGGGGATAATTACAGTAAACCCACCTGTGATTAAGCCTGTTTTCACTTTGCCTACCCGTTGTTCAACCATTTACACTTTGCCCACTTGAGATTAGTTCTGTTAGCCTTTCGTAACCCACCTCTCTGTTTGCCGTTAGAAAAACACATTTTTAAGCAAAAACAAATATAACAAGAATCAAAAAGCTAGGGTTTGGATTGCTTACGAACTTCTACAAGAACAAAGCGGAGGAATAGCACACAAATCCCACTATGATCTTGGCTTCTCTCCCCACTGTGACTGGGATTCAAAGTGGGTTTGAAGTTGGAATTGGGGGTGGATTTGCTATTGTGGTTGGGCTTCACCAAAAAACCTTACCCACTTTTTACAATTTTGCTATTTTTCCATAGCATTGCAAGTTACATATAGAGATTAGACTTTAAAATCACCATCATTGAATGACCTTGGAAGAAGTTTATTCGTTTGCTTTATTAAAAACTTTGAAATGGAATTAATCGGTCAGTGATGAATGTTTTGTGTTGGTCATGTAACTTTTGTGGTGTTCACTGCAGAAATATTTTGGATATTCTACTTTTTGAGACTATCAGAAGACGGTTATTGAGAAGATTCTAGAAAAAAGGACAGCTTGGTGGTCATGGCCATTGCCAGCGACAAGTCCCTTTAGTAAGCCACCCAGCCAGTTTCGTCTCTCATTTGCTTGGTGGTTGGGTTTGCTACTGTGGCTTCCTTTTTGTAATATGTTCCTTCACTTCACTTCATTTTTTTTTTTTTTTGGGTGGTTTTTTGGGTTGTGGGTTGATCTGCTTTTGTTGTGGTAGAGGTGGTTAATTTGATTTCGGCGGTGGTTGTGTGTTATGGTTTGCGATTGGTTATGGGTTTCAAAAGTGGTTGTGGTGATTGTTGGTGTATGGGAGAGAGAGACAAATCTGGACATGGCAAACCTAGTTTTGGGTCTTTAGAAGCAACAAAATCAGATCAACCCACAACCCAACCACAGATCGACACAGCTTCGGCGAAGGGCAAGCTTGGCAACACAGATCAACGACCACAGAGATCAGCGGAGATCGGATTCGGAGCCTCTCTGATCCTCCACGAGCTCCAATCCCTCAAAGCCACAAAATTCGACATAGACCGCCGAATCTCCACTCTCGAATCCTAGCTCCGCCACCTCAATCTCCAAAACGGCACCGTCATCAAAACCTCCCCCCTCCCAAATCCAATCACAGTCATCCATCACGATCTCACCCCGGAGATGATCCACCGGTACAGCTGCCACCTCTTGCTCTCGTCGTTCGGAGTCAAAACCTAGTCAAACCTTATCAACTCCTCCATCCTCATCGTGGGAACCAGCAAATTAGGCTCCTCGACCCTCCTCTACCTTGCCACTTGCGGCACTGGCCGATTAGGCATTGTGGACCACGACGTCGTCGAGCTCAACAACATGCATAGGTAGGCCATTCACACCTAGGCCTTCATTGGTTAGCCCAAAGTGAAATCCGCCACTATGACTTGTCGTTCTATCAACTCCTTTGTTCAAATCGTCGAGCACCACGAAGGTTTGCGCACTTTCAATGCCTTAGAAATCTTCAACCAGTATCCTCTATATTATCTCTATCTCACTCTCTCTCTTTATTGATAACGTTGCTGGTTGTTTGAGATTTTGGTCTTCTGGTAAAATTTGGTTCAAAATTTTGAGTTGTTGTAAAATTGTTGATATTGTTATAGATTAAAAATAATTTCATTGAGCCATTTGATTGGTATTTTGTTCCTCCACTTTGTTCTCATTGAAATTCATGAGTAATGAAAAACCCTAATTTTTTATTCTTGTTATATTTGTTTTTGCCTAAAAATGTGTTTTTCTAACGGCAAGCGGAGAGGTGGGTTACGGATGGCTAACGGAACTAATCTCAGGTGGACCAAGTGTAAATGATTGAATCACGGGTAGGCAAAGTGAAAATGGGCCTAACCACAAGTGGGTTTACTGTAATTATCCCGAAAAAAAAAATGAAGTGGGTAATAATATTACTACCTATTGGTGCACTTACTTTTTATTATTTAGAAGGTTAAAAAATAACTAAAATATTTAATAGTGGGTTGTGGGTTCTTGTATATGTTTTTTTGTTTTTGTATTGGTTGAATTGTGTTGAGTGGTGTCTAAAAGTTGGTAAGCTAAAGTTTAATGTTTACTATTATTTAATTTTTTAGTTAAAATGACCAGGTATAAAATTATTTATTTATTTATTTATTTTAATTATTAATTTTATAATATTAATTAAATTATTTATGACGTCACCGGTTCAACCATCGGTCAGACCTCTTTCCGACAAAAAAATCGGTAATTAATCCATTTTATGGTTCTTTCACCGTACCAGTTTTTAAAACCATGGCTCTACCTTATTTTGAGGGTCAAAATACCCTTAAATAAATAACCTCATTTGCCAAGGGTTCAACGATTTACATGTACAACCCTTGATATATAATGTTATTTGTTGGGGGCTGTTTCTTCGAGTAGCCACTTGTCTTTAGCTGGAGGTGTGACTTTGCTAGACCTGGATTTGTTTTGGGGAGTTCAATCCGAAACTTGATATTGGGCCATATAGACCAATGGCTTCCGATGCATTTTTAAGCCTACAAAATAGATAAAGTTTAAAGTCTTAGAATCATAATAATGGTTGAAATAAATAAATAATTTGTTCAGCATAATAGATTTGATTAAATGGTGAGTTGAATGCTATTATTATGTGTATTAAGCAATATCCATTACAATGATTAATTAATTGTCATATGTCCAATACTTGGATGAGTCTAATAGCCCATATCCAGCTATGGTATAGTTCATATCCAATATAATAAGGTGTTTCCAGCAATAGTCTATGTCCAAATAATGTATGTCCAACAATGGTTTATATCCAAATAATACATATCTAGCTGTGGTTTATGTCCAAACATTACACATTCAGCAATGGTTCATGTTCAAGTAATATATGTCCATCGGTGGTATATGTTCGATTAATATATATATATATATATCCATCAGTTGTTTATGTGCGAATAATATGTCTAGTGATGGTAGATCAATTTATTAATATATATGTTCATTAATGAAGTATTAGTGAGATCATGTTTTATTAAATAGTGAGATGATATTAAGTAATTTGCATCCAGCAGTACAATAATAATGAGTTAATATATACTTAATAATGTAATTTCAAAGATGGAGAAAACATTGACTTATCTTTTATGTTTCTAACTCTAGCTGTATAGTATCACTTTATTCTTTATATGATTTGTGTCTCCAATTGTATAACATTAGTGAGCTGATAACATTTGAGCAGCATAATAACATAAGCCCAGCAGGACAATGATAACGAAATAAAACATATTCAATAATGTAAATTTAGAAATAAAGACATAATGACTTATCTTTATGTGGTTTGTGGCTCCAGTCATACGACATCAGTAGACTTATAACATTTTAGCAACATAGTAAAATGAGTCTCGCGATACAATATGATATTATGAGTCCTTTTATGATGACTTCATGATTGAAGGGAACAAATGGGTGCAAATGAAAGGAGAGAGAATATGTCCAGCCGTATGCATAGGTTGGTTAAGTTTATCCCCTTTATCATGCACTTAAATGATTTTCCCCACGTAATACTCTTTTAGTTTTTAGTCAAATATGAGTGATATTGCCTTCCATGAGAAAAACTTTTAATATTATAAGTTTGTGTCTTTTATAAGAATGACTTTTTAGCATTATAATTATATGTCTTCCATGAGAAAGGCTTTGTAACATGTTCTTAGAAGAGTATTTGATATATTTTAAGGTGTATGAAGATGATGAGAAATATATATGTTTTGTGTGATAAGGTGTTTGTAAGATGTATTAGAAATATATATAGATACTTTGTTGAATATGGATCTTGTATATACTTACTTTGTGAGACATAGAGTTTAAAGATATACGAGAAGTATGTGTGTAAATTTTGTGAGGAATGTGTTTGTAAAACATAGGGAAGTATGAAAGATATTAAGGTTAAATTATAGTAAATACATGAAATTATAGTTGCCACTGGAATGGCTTTGGTGTTATGATAATGAGTTATGTTTCTTTCTAGCAGAAGAGATTTTGTAAGAGAAATGGAGAAAGAGATGGGGATGTGCTTATGGGCAGAAAAATATAGGTATTTTCTTAATATGGAGGGAAAGAGAGAGTAAGTATATGATGGGGTAATGGTGTGGTGTAATAGGTGTGTTGTAATGGTGTTATCTAAGAAGCGAGATTTTTGTAAGAGAAATGGAAAAAGATATGGAGATGTGTTTATGGGCAGTAAAATGATGAAATTTCAGAACAAGAAATTAAGAGAGAGATGGATAGTGGGTGTGTTAGTGTGTGGCTTGGTCCTCTTTATATAGAGTCAAGTATGTAATTAGATTAGAATTAGTTGAATGGAAATTTAGTAAATAAGGAAAAGTTTTTGACAAAGTAAGTGATTTCATTAGTGGGTTTTTGGTTTTTATCTAAAAGAAGAAAGTTTGAAACTTTAAGGCTAAGGCTGCTGCTGCTGCAGCTGTACAGCAGCTGACAATAGCTGCTACAGCTGACAGCTCTATAGCAATAGCTATCCTAATAACTAGATAATGTTAGCTGTGTGAGGTTTTCTGCTAGAGAAAATATTTTGCATTAAATTCATAGATTTGGCTAAAAATGATAAGATAACCTTTATGGGATCTTCCTATTTCTGGTACTGCAGTTGGAGGCTAAGGATCTTAGCTTAAAATGGTAGGACTTCTTTTATGGCTAATTTGCTTCTTTGGGTATAGTAGCAAGCTACTGGGAATGGGCATTAAAGAGTTGATGATGTCACTTTAGACATGTGTCAATTGCCTAAGCTGCTACTGGAGTTATTGCAGCTTCTGCTGGAGCTACTGTAGTTTCTGCTGGAGCTGTTGCAGCTTCTGCTGGAGTTAAGACAATTTCTACTAGAACTATTGTTGGTATTTTTTGCTGAGTTGCCTCTTTTGGAAAATTGTATGTTTAATCTATGGTTTTATTATAATATAATTTTGGTAAGTAATAGACTAGTTTGTTGATATTTGATGAAGTTTTAAAAATGTAATTATGGTCTCTTTGTGTTTTGACCAAATCTTAAAGAGTAAGGAGAGTATTTAATGCTAGATATGAGATATTAATATAGATTTAGCCATGTGTTTGAGATTTATTTAAATAATAATATAATTTATATGAAATAATATAATTACATTTTTAAACTTATATTATACGATGAACATTAATTTTTATGTAAAGAGAGCATGGAGAGGTTTATCATTTTAAGTGTTATGTGATATGAGAGGCTTACCAAATGCTACATATTGCGCACTGACCAGTCAGAGTTCAGGGAATTGTGGAAGACATGCCAAGCAACATATTTTCCTTTGTCAACTTTGAACTACTAGAGCTTTACTGAACATATTTCTTGGCCCTCCAAACCACGACTTCCAAAATTCTCTCGATGAGACTCATAAGCTTGGATCATGAGCCGAGAATGAGATGTTATGCCATGAGCTTGAATTATGGGCTTTGATGAGATAATATCGTCATGGGTTTTGGACCATCAGCTTTGGCGTCATTTTGTGAATATGGTCTTTTTTAGGCTTTAAAAGAGATTTTTTGAAAATCCATAATTTGTTAATGTGGTGCGAGTTTCCAATGAAATAAATTCCATGTGGTGTGAAAATTTGTCCTCAACATTATTTAAGGGTCTCTTGATCCTCAAAATAAGATTTTTTTTTTTTTTTTTCAAAACTACAATCATGCACAAAAACCACATACAATAACTAAATACATCAAAAGTTCAATGTACTATATCCAATCAACCCAGATCATTACAAGACAAAAATTAACATATGAAAATAAGGATATTGTAAAGGTACTAAAAGAGCATGACCTTGGCATCGAATTCTTTTGTTGAAAGCCAGGAACCCATTTTTCAACTAGGCAGCCAAAGCAAGGGTAGCAGCTGAACCAAATTCACGGGGGATATTTGCAAGCTAGCTAATGAGAAACAAAGAATATAATAAGTTAACGTAGGAAAAGAAGAATTAGGGAAACTAACATCTCGAGTTTTAGAAACTCGAGATGCACCTAGAACTTAGGCCTCGTGAGCTCGCTCAAAATCCGTTTTGTAAGTGCTGATTTGGAAAAACTCCACGTAGATCTCGAGTTTTAAAAACTCGAGTTCTTTGCAAACAGAAACTCGAGTCTAAGACACTCGATTTCTGTTGGAAACTTTTTTGACACATAGATCTCAAGTCTTAGAGACTCGAGTTTTGCTGGGCAGTTTTTCACCCTATATCAGACCACTCACGCACAGACACACTTATATCAGTCCACACACACTTATATCAGTCCACACCATCTTCGTTTGCTCTCACTGCCTCACCCACACTCAACCTCACTTAGAACTCTCTCACCGACACTCAACCTCACCTCCTCACTAAACACATTGTCTACTCCCTCTCAACAAATTCATATATCAGGTATGGGGTTCATTTTAGTTGGGTATTATTTATTGTTGGGTATTATTTGTAGATAATTAACATAACTTAGTTTAAGAAACCTTGCTTTGTTGGACCCATTTTTGGATTGTTAAATTTTTTGTTGTTTGTTGTTGGGTATTATTTGTTAAACGTTTGGATTGTTAAATTTCTTGTTGTTTGTTGTTGGGTATTATAGGATTGTTGTTGTTGGGTATTATTTGTTAAAATTTTGGATTGTTAAGATACTCATTTGTTGTTGAGTATTATCTACACGTGATAAAGGTCATGTGTAGTAATGTGATAAATCATGGTGTGTCTTTCCCCAAGCTTGGGAGCCACATTATATGCCTTCCTAGTAATTGGTCTCTGAATAGAATGTATATACATTGAGAGTTAATGTTAAGGAAAGAACTTTAGCATTTTAGTTGGATGCTTTAACAAATATTTGGTCACATAGTGGTGTTTGGGTTCAATTTGGTCACAAGCTTGGGAGCCACATTATATGCTCAATATTTTGCTACACCAGAGGTGATTGTTGATAACAATGCATAAGGGGTGTATTAGATTCATTTTAATGTTTTATAGTGGTGTTTGGGTTAACTTACTTTTGCAGGAGTTATTTTATTTCCGGCCTTATGTATTAGTTGATGCACCCAGAATAATCTCGGAACTAATTTTGTTTGATGTATGTGAGGTTGATGACTTGCTTTGTTTTTTAACTAACATAGTAACTTGACTTAAACAGGTTCACAATGAGTGGAATTGATATAGTCCTATACCATGGTGGTCCGCTTAAGAACGCCGATCCGGAGCAGGGATTGCCATTTGCGGGGCCGGGTATAAACATGGAGTTCACCCAAATTGATCGTAGGTTGAAGACCCTTAATGAATTGAAGAAGATAGTTCTGGAAGAACTGGGTGTGAATCCTGCTGTGCACAACGTATGAATTGCTTATCGTATGCCAAGTGAAATCTTTAAAGAGAAGATTAATTACAAGTATATGGCGATAAAAGCCGATAAACATGTAAGGATGATGTTTGACAAGTTTGAGGGAATAGCCGAAGTGAGTACAATTGAGTTGTACATACAGTTGGAGCTGCGTGCAGAAGTTGGTATAGAGGAATTCCAACAAACAACCACAAGTTTATAGGTTATAGTTCTGGATGCTCAATATGAGTATTCTACACATTACGAGGATAATGTTCATGATGATGAAGATGATGATGATGAAGATGAAGATGATGATGATGAAGATGATGATGATAAAGACTATGTTGATGAGAATACTGCCATTAACGGTGAAGATTTTGTCGATAGAGATGATTTTGAAGAGATGATTGAACAAAGGGACTTTCGGGGCCTTGAGAGGGACATTGATCACGATGACACATTGGATGGTATTGAACTTGATGTAGACAATGTTATTAGTGTCAAAAACATTATGAACACAAATCCTGCCTACGCACTTGCTGCCTTGTCATTTACTGCAAATACTTGGGACAATATGGTTGATCCTTTACATATTGAGATACCATTTGTGTCTACTTGGAAACAGGGGATGAATTTGTGCAAAGGGTTGACTTTTGCTAATAAAGTGGAGGTGCTGCGCGCATTAAGAACTTGTGCCCTCAACGAAAACAAACATTTTATAATCAGTAGGTCGACGAAGAAAAAACTTTCTGTGAAATGTGTGGATGCGTCATGCAAGTGGTATGTCTGTGCAGTCATGAAGCCCAATCTCCACGGACTATGGATGGTGACCGTATATGTGGGTCCTCACATGTGTATACCGATTGGGGTGCGAAATGATGGTAGAATGATGACTTCTAATATTATTGCATCAGATATCTTTAAGAAAATAAGTGAGGATCACACTACCCAAATTAAACATCTCATATCTATGATAGAGGCGAAATATGAGGGTCATAAGCCTTCTTACTACAAGGTATGGGATGCAAAACAAAAGGCGATTGCGAAGATGTTTGGGAATTGGGAAAAGTCTTACTAGAACTTGCAAAAGTTGCTAATGGCATATATTGATCAAGATTCGACTACTCAGGTGTTCTTTCACATCACAGACCCCGATGAAGATGACACCGTAATGTTGTATTATGTGTTTTGGTCTTTCGGTCCATGCATTGATGGATTCAAATATTGCAAGCTGGTGATCAGTATTGATGGGACACATCTGTATGGTAAATACTAGGAAAAGTTGTTAGTCGCAATGGCAACCGATGCTAACAACAAGGTATTCCCTCTTGCCTTTGCTGTTGTGGATTGTGAGTTAGGGTCCAACTGGGGGTGGTTTTTACAATGCCTTAGAGATACAATTAGGCACGTGATACCTAAGGAAGACATTTGCATAATTTTTGACCGACATCTCGGTATAAAAAATGCCATTGCAAAGTGACCTAGAGGGGATGATGGAAAAACACAGGTATTTCATAGATATTGCCTCCGACATGTTGCTAGCAACTTTAACACACATTTTCAGAACTCGACTCTAAAGTCAGCGGCGTTGAAAGCGGGATATGCTACTCAAAAAGAAAAATTTGATACCATAATGGAGTCCATTAAGCAGGTGGAAATTGAGGCCATTAGGAATAAGAAGAAGGTGATGGGGAAGGATGGCAAGGAAAAGAATCAAGATTATCTTCCATACACATACCTAATGAAAGAGTCTGTGGATATGTGGACCCAGTCACATGATGGTGGAAGACGTTTTAGGGCAATGACAACCAATATATTAGAGTGCTTCAATGGTGTATTGAAAGGTGCACGGGGTCTTCCTATTACCGTAATGGTTGAGTTCACTTGGTCTAAACTTGTTCAATATTTTCACGATCAGCACAAGGTGTATAGTCATGAAATAGCGGAGGGTAAGAAATGGAGTACATATGCATTCTCCACGTGGTCGGAAAATAGGCGTAAATCTGAGAAGCACTATCTCAAGGAATTTAGCAATGAACGTTTGGTATATCAAATAGTTACTTCATTCAACATGTGTAGCAAAGGAGGGGGAAACCATAGTTATGGAGTTCGATTATTGGAAAGAACAAGCAGTTGTGGGAAATGGCAAAACATAGGGATCCCGTGTTCACATGCAATTAGAGTCTTTGACTATCTACAAATTGATTCGACCATATATATTCACCCATGTTATAGTTTGGAGTATGCCCTTACAACTTACTCACATGCATTTGTGATTCCTAAGTCACGGTTATTATGGAGGGATCCCACAGGCCCAAAGTGGTTGCCTAATCCAGAATTGTTGCGGGCCAAAGGTCGACCAGTGAACATGGAAGGTGGCCTTAACTACAAGATAGGTCAATCTGGGGAGATTTTTATTGAATTTTAGGATGTATTTTGCTTTGTGGTGCCAATGAGTGGGGCCCCTAATTTTGACCTTTAATCCGTTGTGAGAGGAAGAAATTGTTAGTTTCTGCTAACAAATTTTGCCCCCTACTTTTTGTTTTTCTGTTACTTCACTATATGTTTAAAGGCGCTTAATTTGATTGTTGAACTTGAATGTTTCAGGTGTTTGTTTACACATACCCAGGATTAAGAGTTGAGTTTGGTTGCTATGGCATCTAGAAGAAATGTTCAATACAGCCCTCTTTCTACTAATGAAGATAATGATTATGGCAGTTCTAGAAAAAGACAATATGATCCTCGATTTGACTATTCACCCAAAGCATGTGATAAAATCCCATGGAAATCCATTGCCCTAGCACTTTTCCTGCTTTCTCTCGGCTTAGTGCTTCTCTTTCTTTCATATTTCATAATGACTGGTCACATGGGAGGCGACCAATCCCAGGCCTATGGCCTTTTCGCACTAGGAATTCTCTCCTTCCTCCCAGGTATGTCAGAACTTTTTTTTTTCTTTTTTCTTTTTTTGGTGACAAATGAGATCATTTGTAATTTATTTAGCTTTATTTAACTTGTCTAAGAAACTGGAGTCAGTCATTCAACTACCCCCCCCCCCTTTTTCCCTTCCAAAAAAAAAATCTGAAGTTGTTTAACTGATACATGACATCCCCTTTCATACGAACTAAGAATCTAAAGAAAAATTAAAGGTAGGTGGATCACAAGGGAGGCCAAATTATTCAGATTTTGACTTTTATATTGCACTATTATCAACAAAATTTTAAGGTTAGGACCTTATCTGTAGTGCTCTAATTCAAGTTGCCTACGGTATAGGTGAGTCATTATTTTTATGAATACGTGTTATTTTATCTTCAAAGCATGACAATGTGAGTCATTATTTTCTTACATAAGCGTGATTCTGTCACAAATTTTACATATATGCTGCTCCAAAAAGCATCAATGTCCATATTATTGTACATAATTCTTCAAAAGGATAAAAGCAAGTGTTCAGATGTTCATTGAGTTTCCAATCTCGTCACCATATGTGAGCTAACACTTGTAGAAGTAATTGCCTTGAGTGCCATATAGATAGATCATATTAGAAGGTTCTCTGGTCAATTTCTTTTTTTCCCCTCTAATTCTTCTACTAATGATCTTGTGGCCTAATGGTGTTTGTGAGGTTATAAAAGAATGGAATAAAATGGATGAGATAGATCATAAAAGAGTGGAATGGGATATGGTGTGTGTGTGTGTGTGTGTGTTTTTTAGGCATGTCGGGAGATTTTATAGAAGAAGATTGAAAATAAAGGATCTAGAGTTTCTCGCTTGTTTAAGATGAAAGTTGATAGTCTAGTAGAAGAAAAATGGGGGACTTTTTAGGGCATATATGATGGGTAAGACTTCTTTCTTTTTTAGAACTAAAATTTCTTATGACTAGTTGAATTTTGAGAAATTATATATTAATCTCTAGTAGATCCTAAGAAGTTAGTTCTTATCAAATCAAATAAAAAAAAATCCTAAGAAATTAGTTATATAATATATATATTTTTTTGAGTGATGGGAAGAAATCAACAAGTTAACCAGTATGGAAGGCGAAGCCAAATCAACAAAATTATAACTCAGAAATAGTGAATTATACATATAGCTATGTCCCTACTTACCAGTCCCTACCAATTCTTCCATATTTTTAACCCCCTTTATTTTAAGATTTTAAACTCTAAAATCCTATTTGTAGACACACATATGCCATCAACCAACAAAAGATGCATTCTACTTAAATGGAACCATGTGAAAAGAAAAGGTGTCTTAGACAGATTAATAAACACAGTCCACAGTATCTTTATCTCACCCTACCTATCTTCCATTGAAGAATTTTCAGAAAAGTGATCCACTAAATCTTGCCCAACAAAAACCACATCCAAATGCAATGGATGATTCATGGCCACAACAACATTCTATATCCATATGACTACCATGCTACAATAACAATTATAGATACTACTATAGTAATCCTAGATCAAAGTCCAAGCATAGGATGACTACAAAAACAACAGTAACAAACACAATGCCTTGGGGGGGGGGGGTGTGGTTATTAGTTTCCACACTTCGTCATACCGATATCCGCTATTTATCAAGGCACGCATGCCAAAAAGCCATCTGATTGTTTAACACAAAAAAACGAAAACAAAACTGCATCCAGTACAAAACAACATAAAAAAATTATATACCTCCTTGTATTTGTGGAAATGAGTTAAGCTTGCAGGCACAGTCCACTTCTTGAAATGACCAAGAGCAACATCGAGATGGTACAGCTTTGGTGCCAAACTCAAATCAACAGAAGTTATCTCCTTCCAGCAATATACGGCCCCTGATTCCATCTCCAACTTATCAGCATACATTTCCAAAGCAAAAACAAAGTAAAACTAATAACTCTTACAAGTGTTTTCCTTAAATGTAAACACACATACATGTGCCTTAAGGTGTTCATCCAATGCCTTCAATTCATCAAGCAAAGCCTGCTCGGATCCATCACTAGGGTCCTTGCTCTTCAAGAACTTAACGAAGGCCCCAAAAATCTTAGATCCCCTGCAAGCTCACCATAAAAGGAGGGTACAAATTTAGAAATATTTACAAAAGGATAACAACCCAGACTGCAAATCAATAAAGGTCCTTTTAGTGAGACCATTTACAAAATAATAAACACATTAATTTAAATGATAAGAGGTCAATAACAAATCCACAAACAGAATATGCCAACAACCCAAATCATACAACAACTAACAAAACAAATTCAGACACTAATTATTTTATTGAACGTATCATGTCCCTTCCCTAATGATTGCTTTTGTCTAAGACACTAGTTAGTTTTTAGTGCAGACAATATTCAAACCAAGTCACTTATTTGACAACAGAAGATTTTAAACAATGACCTAACTGACCTAGTGACCTTCCCTTCTTAGCAAACAAAAAAGACTCTATGATGTTCCAAAAAAAAAAAATTCAGGACCCATAAATACAATTCACATAAATCCAGTACTGTTGTAATAACCAAACAGTCATAAGCATGACCAAAGCAACAAATCCAACAGACACTCAAATGTACTAAACCAAAGCATTTAAAATCAAGTAATCGGGCTAACAATTAAAACCAACCTAAAAAATTGGCAACAATCAAGAACAATAGGTATTTTAACATCTTTTTTAAGAAAAATGAAAGATTGGGATGAATAGAGGAGGAGATACCAGTTCTTTGGCTCGCTTACCGCGGCGGCGGACAGAGACATGATCGGCGGCGGACAGAGCGGAAGAGGAAACAGAGATCGTGAGAGTGAGAGTGAGAATGAGTGAGAGAGAGTGAGAGTGAGAGTGAGAGTGAAAGTGACGAGTGAGGGAGAGTTTAGTTTTAGGTTGACAAAACCGTGGTTCTGAAACACGGTTTTAGGCAAAATGTCTAGTAGAAATCGAGTTTATAAAACTCGTTTTCATAAATCGAGTTTTATAAACTCGAGATACACGTGGAAAAATTTGCCAGGTCATCATATAACAGAACATTTAAAATTGAGTATTAAAAACTCGATTTACATATGAATCTCGAGTTTCAGAAACTCGAGATGCTAGTTTCCCACATTCTTTCTTTTTCGGCCAACTAACTAAATCGTTACCGTATTACAGTTATTTGGAAAAAAAAATCCAAATTCGAGTGTAGAAGCTAATAATGGAAGTAACTGGAAAAAAAAAAAAAAAAAAAAAAACATAAGCTGGCATTTAAAGACATTTCAAGTAGATATATAACATTAAAATTTCCATGTCACACCTTTTTCAGGACAATTGGACAAGGAAGCTGCTCTGCTAAATTTGGAAGCTTGCGGAAGAAAGTATCCTTTTCAACAGTGTCTTTTAAATTTAGAATCCCCTTAAGAACTCACCACTATTTTCAATAAGCTTTGATGTATTCAACCTACGAGAAGGCATCGCACTTATAAATGGCTGATAATCTATGAAGGAAACTACAGAGAAAGGGATAGTCCAAGCCATTACTGACAAGATAGATTTATAGCACTATTTGTACTCAAACTTGTTCATCCTATTTCCATATTGAGTTTGCACATAATTTTGTAGATCGTAAGAAAAATGCTTGCATCATGAACTGAAGCAGAGATGCGAAATAAAGAAAACAGGTTTTTTTGGCGCTTATAAACTAGTATTGTAGTTCTAAGGATGCAATTTCTTATTTGCAGAGATTGAATACAATTCCACAACAAAGAAATTTGATATTCAATTTAATTCCTAATAATCAAGTAAGGAAAGAGGAAGGTTTATTAAAAAAAAAAAAAAAAAAACCTCATTTAATTCTTAAGAGTTATGAGAGTCATATCAAGAACTAGACAACATAAATCACCAAAAAAAAAAAAAAAAAAAAAAAAACAAAATCTATATGTTTTGTTCTAGTAGCTTAACTATTGTATTGACAATGTTACTAACACACCACATTGTAAGCATTCACAACACCAAAACACAATTGTAACAGATATAAAATACTCAAAACAATTATTATTATTGTTATTTATCTCATTTCAAGCACTAAAGTGAGTTCTGAAAGGGATATAGCAAGAAAAACTTCACAAAAAAAAGGTATACCTGATCAATTGGGATACTCACCCTTTAGTGCATAAGACATACCTGATGATCTATAAACAACACGAACTCTCTCTAGATCAGAATGCCGTTTCCTTCAACCGGCCAAATTTTCAGCAATTTTGACACTATTGCCCCGATGGCCTCTATTGACACCCTCTTTTAATTTTGCGTTGTGACTTCTGGTGTCCTTGCTGCTTCAAGAAGGCATGTGTTGTCTATTTTACATCAGTCTCCCCCACTTGGAAAGAACTCGACCTTGAGTTCCCACTATCCGGCTCATTAGGAGGGTGGTAATCATACAAGTCAACAAAATTGAAAGTAGAAGAAATGTTTAAGTCTAGCAGAAGAGCAACCACATAGGCATTGTTGTTGATCTTCTTAGTGATCTGAAATGGCTCATACTTCTTATTCTTTAATTTATTGTAAGTACCAGTAGGGAACCGCTCCTTCCGAATGTAGACTAGTACCAAATCCCCAACATTGAAGATCTTCTCACGCCTCTTCTTATTAGTAGCTTCTTTGTATTTAGCATTCGAAGCTTCAAGTTTCTACCTTACTTCTTCTTGCACTACCTAAATGCAGTTAGCCATATCTTCTGTTGCTTGGCTCACTCCTAGAAGCTTAGGTAAGGGTACCAAATCCAAAGCATATTTTAGTGGCACACAATAAACAATGGCAAAAGGGGACTTACCCGTGCTCCTACTAATAGTGCTATTGTAAGCAAATTTGGCTTAAGACAAGGCAAGATCCCACTGCTTGGGCTTCTCTCTAGAAATGCACTAGACCAGATTACCTATGATTCAGTTGACAACCTCTATCTAGCCATTGGTGTGAGGATGACTAGTGCTGCAGTAATTAAGGGATGTATCAAACCATCTCCATAGAGTCCTCCAAAAGTGACTAGGGAACTTTGTACCATGGTTAGAGGTAGTGGATTTGGGCACTCCATGCAAATGCACTACTTCTTTAAAGAATAGATAGGCTACTTGTGCATCAGAGGTCTTTCTACAAGCTATGAAATGAGCGATCTTCGAATACATGTCAACTACAACAAAAACAGAATCTATACCTCGCTAGGTTCGAAGAAGACCTTGTGTAAAATCCATGGATAGATCCTCCCAAGGTGCTTGAGGAACTGATAGTAGCACGTAAAGACCAGTGTTTTAAGACTACCCCTTAACTTTCTGACATATAGGGCATTTCCTCACATGATTGCGCACATCTCGTTTGACTTGGGGCTAATAATACCACTCCAATTGTCTTGTCTCACCCCATATGACCATCTAAACCTCTGTCATGCAACTCCCTAACAACTTGCTCCCCTAAAGAACTTTGAGGAATACATAGTTGATTCACTCGAAAGAGAAAACCATCTTGCAGATGTATGTCATCCACAACAAAGTAAGTCTGCTGACATCGACTCCAAACCTTTCCAAAATCCTCATCTTCCTCATGCATCTCCTTTAGATAATTAAACCCAATAACTTACATTTGTATTATAACCAGCAAAGAAGCTCGTTGACTAAGTGCATCTATTACATTGTTAGTAACACTAGACTTGTGCTTTATGGAGAATGAAAAACATTGTATGTATGCAACTCACCTAGCATGCATTCTGTTGATGGTAGTTTGACTTTTGATAAATTGTAAAGCTTGATGATCTATAAACGACATGAACTCCCTCTAAATTAGAATGCTGTTTCCCTTCAACATGCCAAATTTCATATAATTTAGACCCTATTGCTTCGATGGCCTCTACTGGCACCTCCCTTTGATTTTGCGTTGTGACTTCCGTCACTCTTGCTACTCCAGGAAAGCATGTGTTGTCTGTTCTACATCAGTTTTCCACTCAATTTCATCCATACAACATTGATCTTAGATCTAAATGTATAATTATGTGCTTACTTGATATAGTGGTTTAAAATTGCACTTTTCCAAATTAAAAATTTTTTAAGTCTCACTATTTTCTTTCTAACCACAGCAACTTCGAATATTGCATTTTCAACAAACTTAAAAATATGCACATTTTAAACTTACAATATTTTTTTTCACAAGCAAATATATATATTTGGCATTTGGAGGATTAGAGATGATACTAAAATACTTTTAGAAGTAAATAACAGCTGCATTTTGTGTGGTTAGGAATTAGATATATATCTTTATTGTGTTTTTCTTTTATGAATGCAGTTTCCCTGTAGTTTTTATTGTTTTTATATTTTTTTTCTTAAATTTACTTGTATATGTTTAGATATGTAAAGTCACATTTATTATTTAAATTAAAAAAATCTATATATGTTTCAAAAGTTTTAAAACTATTATTATACTCTAATGGTGTAATTTCTAATTTATTCTGTAAAAGATAGAAGGTCATATTTAATGCATAAATCTTCTACTTCTGCAAGGTCTCGGAGAAATGATTAGTTGGCCGTCCAAAATTTTCTTTTAGGAAAAGATAATTCTTTAGATTCAAACCCATGAGCTTTCTAATTTATTTAAAGATTAGCATAATGTAAATTTTTTTAGATATAACATAACATATATTAAATCATGTTAAAAATATATAGGTTTTATATTTAATTTTTAAAGAAATTTAAGCACATATATTGCTTGTATATCAAATACGCTTGCATTAGTAAATAGTGGTAAAAATGTGTTTTTTTTTTTTAATTAACTGCTCATGCACAGCTTCGTTCAACTTGAGTTATAACACAAGTTAAATTTTCATAAAATTGTGTACACTTAATTAATTCTAGTGGTATATCAATAAGTTCAAATTAAGTTTCTAAATTTTTCAAGCTACAGTTTCAATCCGTCACACTCAATATTTCGTGAATCACATTTAATTCTATTGTCTAAAACACGAATGGCATACTATCGTTCTACTTTTTTTTAATGAAAAAGATAACCGTGAATAAGAAGTGCAAGAACCATTTTGCTCATTCTTGGTGCAAGAGATAAAACATAAATTTTATTGCAAAAGTTTATACGAAACTTGCTATGTAGGTAAAGACGATTTCACGTGTATCACATTTTTAGTTTTTATTGTTTGAAGCACGAATATGACGAAGTATATATTTTTTTTATTGCATGCAAAGATAAATCATAAAGACTAGGCTTCATTGCAAAAGCGTATCATAAAATTTGCAATCTAAATATAGTCAGGAGGAAAAGCTTTTGTTCACTGTATCATAGAACAACCAGTGATAAACAAGTTTCAATTTATTTTTTATTTTTTACACATATCTTGTAGATTTCATTCCTAGCTTGTTATGTTTATTCATCATTATGTTATATTTGCTTTAGGAAAGTTTCTATATTCAAATAAGAGCAACAGTCGTAAATTTCTGAAGCTAAAGTTTCCACGTAGTAAATACAAGGTAGGAAGGCAGACTTGGAATATTCAATTGTCGTCTTTGCTGCAAACTTGCCATGGCCGGAATTTCCGGAAGAGAAACCAGTGAAAGAAGCAGCCGCATCACTGGTGCCCATACGAACATCTTTTTAAGAGAAGCTACTACCCTGGAGGAAAAGATTAAAACTGTAATGGAGGCAAGAAAAAATGTGACACCATCCCCAACACCAAAGATACAAAAGGTTATATTCTTGCTGCGAGATAACAAGGATTTCTTCCAGAAGCACTATGAGCCAAGAGCAGTATCACTCGGTCCTATCCATCATGGTAAAGAGAAGTACAAGCTAGGAGAGAAGTACAAGCTTGCATTGACATATGAGTTCGTTAACGGTAGCGAAGAGAAGATAATTGAATTTTACCAGAAAATTGAAGAGAATATCAATGAACTGAAGAGGTGCTTCGAGGAGGAAGTGATTGAAGACTATGATGATGAAGAACTCATTTGGTTGTTGTTGGTGGACGGCTGCGCAACACTGCAATACATATACTGCGCAGCTAACAACAAGTTCAATGATTTGAAGATAAAAACCGACAGTGTAGCCTTTACACAACAGGATTTGTTTTTGCTTGAGAACCAGCTTCCCTATTGCTTGCTCAAATTGTTAATGAACTGGAGTAAGAATGAATTCGTGCTGAAGAAATCGATCGACACTTACATTGATAAGCACGTTCATGTACCACAACCAGAGGATTTGCCACTAATTCTCAGCTGCGCATGGCTGAGTTCGTTATCATGGAATTGGTCGCAAGAATCAGAAAATGAGAAAAACCAAAGAGGAAAGGGGCCACAATCTTCAGAAACTGAGAAAGAAAAAAGCGATCGGTGGCAAATATCAGTGGATGAACATGAAGATCCCATCCATCTCCTCGATCTTCTGAGGACACGTCTCTTGCATAAGCATCGACAAATCAAGCCAAAGAAACCAAATGACGAAATGGAAACTTGGCAATCCTATCGCAATGTGCAGGAGCTTCGAGGAGCAGGTATCCATGTGGAGCGCAGTAAAAAGAAAAGTAGTTGCTTGAGTGACATATCTTTTACTACACTCGGTTGTTTGGGTTTGGGGTACCTTTGGCTTCCTCCATTAGTTGTAGATGACTCAACAAGGCCTAAGTTCTTGAACTTGATAGCCTACGAAATGTGTCTGGATTTCGAAAATGATTTTGGGGTCACCTCTTACATCTCCTTTCTCGATTCACTGATCGATGAACCCAACGATGTTAAGATGCTAAGGAAAGCACGGATACTCCACAACTTCCTTGGCAGCGACGAAGAAGTGGCTCAGCTCTTCAATGAGATTGGCACTGACTTGGTGCCTAACAATGAAATATACAGCGATGTCAGATCAAAAATTCAGAAGCACTACAGGAACAAGTGGATGACCTGGATCGCTCAATTCTTTCATGACCATTTCAGCAGCCCCTGGACTTTCATAGCTTTTGTTGGCGCATTGTTGGCACTTGTGCTAGTCATCATTCAGACTAAGTATGCTGTCAACCCTTCTCCTGGACCCTGCGATAGCTTCTGCAAGAATTTCACACGAACCTAAATATGCATAAGGTAACTTGGGTGGTGTTTGGAAACTATATCTTCAAAGTCATAATTTATGTACAGTTTAAGTGTGAGAGTGTGTGAACTAGTTTTTACCCAACTTTATTAGATCAAATACATGGTTTCTGTGCTTTCCGTTTCAATGGCCTTCAGAATTTTATCAATATTGTTAGTACCATACACTTTCATATATATTTTGTTAAAACTATCTCGCGTGATACATTGTGAGTGATAAAACAAAAAATGATTAGTCTATATAACAATAACAAAAAGAAAATCACAATTTGCCATATAGGATGGTTGTGACAACGTGTGCATAAAAGTGTGGTACTAACATTATTGAAATTTTATTTCATATGGATCATTCATCTTCAAAGGCCACATCATTTTATTATTTTCTTTACCTTGGTTTTGTAGTTTTCATGCAAGTCTAAAATAAGTCAGTGTGATTGTGCTTTCTAATTTGATGTAATGTGTGAGGATAGGAAAATAATTGTGAAAGTATGTGCGTGATTTGTGTTAGTCATATGTAATCAACTTTAAAGATGAATGTATACTAGATCCAATATGTCCTCTTTTCTACAATAATATTAGTTCAGTGCAAGCCAGTTGCATTGGCCATTGTCAATTGCATCAACTTTATGCTACATTCTTGTCATTGCACAAAAGTCATGGCAGTTTGAGTAATGAGGGAAGATTATCTTCACTTCTGTTTCCCAATAATATATTCCATAAGCTCAACGATTTTTTTAATTTTTAATAAGTGAATGAAGGAAATGAATAGAAAAAACTTATTAATTGAAAGATATGTTGAATTGTTTCAACTAAAAATTCAAATATAAAAGAAATAAAGTTTATATGAATTCCTATGATACGGCTAGCAAATAACATAAAACAAGTAAACCACATATCCATGTTGACATTCCAAGCCCAAGGGCTTAACATCATTTCAAGAGTGGGCCTAATACAATTTTTGTACGAAATTCTTTGGAAAAAGAAAACTTCATAATTAATTGTTGTTTGTAGTTGGTGGTTTTGTTGCATAGAGTTGAATTTCTTGTAACCCAACGGCAAATTCTTCTAAGTAAGGGAAAATTATCACCTTAAAGAAAGCATTTTTAGCACACCCTAAAGTTAAATTATGTTTTCTAATTATTTTTTGTACTCAATTTCTTTGATACAATTTCGATTTACTAAACATATAATTATGTATGTGCCTTTAAGACTACACTTTTTCAAATTATAATTTTTTTAAGCCTCGCCTATTTTCTTCCCAAGCACAACAGTTTTAAAAATATTGCATTTTCAAGAAACTTAAAAATTTTTACTTTTAAAATTAAAATATATTTTTCCAAAGAGAAATTCCATTTTTTTATTTTGGATTTGGAGAATTAGAGATAATACTATATACTTTTTAGAAGAAAATAACAGTTGCATTTTTTTGATTAGGAATTAGATATCTTTATGGTATTTCTCTTTTATGAATACATTTCCCCTCTATTTTTTATTAATTTTATATTTTTGTTATGTATATATATGTTTATACTTCAGATATGTAAAAAGAAATTTATTATTTTAATTATACACTCAAACTATTATTATACCGTAAAAATATAATTTCCAGATTATTTAATAAAAAATAGAAGGTCGGTTTTAATGCGTAAATAATCTTCCATTTTCGCAAGGTCTCGGAAAAGTGATTAGTAGGCCACCCAAAAATTTCTTTTAGAAAGGTTAATTCTATAGATTCTCAAGCATTCTAATTTATTTGAAGATTAACTCAGTGTAATTTTTTGTTAGATATAAATTAACATTTATTCAATCATTTTAAAAATATTCTTTACAATTAATTTTTTTTTTTTGACAAAATACATTTAAATTTTGTATATATATATATATATATATATAGAATAAGCATAACTCCATAAGGGACCCGCAGGTCAACAGAACAAGCCCAGGACAAGAATGGTCCACGGCTGGGAACCGTGGGCTTGGCAATAGAGAAAAGAAGGAAAGCTCCAAAAGGTGGGCACTAGCCCAGGAAATGGGTGCAGCCGAAGGAAACCTAAAGAAAAGGGTAAAATGCCCAAGAATCAAAACAAGGCCTTGTTTTTTTTTAGAAACGGTAAAGCAAGACCTAGCTAACACATCAAAAAAGTGCTAAAGGAATTTAAGCAAAACAAACGTGGAGATAAGAAACTAACAAAGGGCAAATAGTTACGAATGAGCCTTCATCCCTATGAGAAAACTAAGAAATAATAATATAAAAGACAAAACATTAAACCACATAAAAAGACTAATTTCCAAATGAAAAGTCACAACTTTTACTATAATCATCTTATGTGCATGGCAAAGTGTAATTAACTATCTGTTACTTACACTTTTTTCTCCAGTGTTCTTCGAGTATTCTCATCAGGTGTACCAAATGCCAAATATTTGACATTTGGCACACCAAACACCAAAAAATCAGTTTTTATCAGATATCACAAATCTTAAAATTTTTGACATACGACTACAGTACTGTCTCATTTTTGAGACAGTACGGACAAATGTGTCAAAATTATTATTATTATTATTATATACTTTTTCTCTCTCCACCCAACACATATCTCTCTCTCCATCTAGTTCTCATTCTCAACTCTCATCTCTGTCATATCTCTCTTTCCTTAGTCATTCTCAAATGCAAATGCAAACTTAAGGTCTCCCTCAAAAACAAAACCCAAAACCTCTCCAAAGATCACTCAAAAACAAAACTGTCGATCAATTTTCTTTGTTGATTTTCCTAATTCCCCATATCTCTTTGGCACTCCCTTTCAACTTTCGATCTCTCTGACCCTGACCCAAACTCTCATCTCTATCTAGCCCTCTTTGTTGCTCTTTCACAGCCATGCTGATCTCACCACAGTGACCACCACGTTGCGTTGTCGAGCTTGCCATACCATCTGCCATGCCGTTGAGCTGGTCGTGCCATCCACCCCCCATGCCGTTGATCTCTCACCATGTGAGACATTTCTTATCTTTTTATTTTCTAATGGTGATTTTTTTTTTTTTTTTTTTTTTTTTTTTTTTTTGCCTTGGGTTTTATTGTTGTGGCTATTAGTTGATTTTCATGGGTTGTGGTGGTGGCTTTTTTTGTTGTTGTTGGTAGGTTGTGAGGTTCAGGCTTATCTAGAGGGATTGGAGGTTGGGTTTGTTTGATTTGGGATGGGTTTTGAGGTTTATGAATGTGGTGGGTTGTGGGTTTGTTGTGACAGTGGTACTGTAATTTGGTGGTTGTGGTGGCTGTTGATGTTGTTGGTGTGGCCGTGGTTGTTGTTGGTGGCCGTTGTTGCGACAGTGGTGGCTGTGCCGTTGTTGTTGATGAGAGGAGTTAATATATTATTTTAATGTGTTGTAAATATTATTTTAATGTATAGAATTGAAAAATAAAATATCTGATGAATGAGATATTGTAAAATGATGTAGTAAAATAATAAAGTAAGTTTTTAGTATGTCAAAATGGTATTTTTTATGGAATGTTGATGAGAATGCTCTTAGTTTGCACATGAATGGTAGAAGTTGTATTTTTTTTACTAGAATTTTTATAAAACCATGAGACCATATAAAGGCCCCTAAAGGATGATTCCCAATTCACCAAGGCAAAGTGGATGCCAACCATGACAAAGTTCTTGAGACCAAGGGCTAACCAAGTACCAACGGTGGAAAGAGTGGACGGTTCAATCGAGGCAAGACCTAGAAGAAACGACAAAGCAGTAGGTAACTTTGGGAAAGACTCTTTAGTCAAAATGGCATCTTATACCACTCGTGGGCAAGAGGGCTGAGACCTATGAAGTCACTTTCATAGCCTAGGATCTTTGCAAAGTTGCCTAATTCACCCCCCCTAAATTAAAAATACTGGCTACACCATTGTAAAAAGGTAAAAAAAAAAAAAAAAAAAAAAAAAAAAAAAAAAAAACACCCCCAAGGTCTACGACAGAGCCAAGAAGGGGAAATAGTAATTTCTTCAACCCCCAAGTGTAGTATAAAGGAGGAGACTAGCTATGTGAAGAGGGGGGACAAGATCTGGACAGTGGCAATTAGAATCAGTTATACCTAGGGGTACCCCCATGGACGGAGGCATAGATTGACTATTGGGGGGGGGGGGGGGGGGGGCAATGGCCTGCCCCTAATTTTTTTTTTAAGAAAAGTATTAGTATATATATGTATTAACTTTAGTAATTTTATTCTATAAAATTACATTTTGCCCCTCTAACAATATCATTGATTATTTTTAGAGTAATGTTACAACTACAAACTTATCTACAACATTTGTACAATATGTTGAGGTACAAATAATTACTAATTCGCATCTGAACTTAGCAATTACATCGTTTTTTCATTTACCAATAATTAGTCATCATATCAACAATTTGTAAAACATTTGTAGCTCTAACATTTTCCTCATTTTAAAGGCCATTAAAAAATTTATAAATCTAAAATCTAAAACAACATTTACAAGCATAAAAAAAATTAGCGCAACAACAAAAATCACCAATAGCAAAGCTAAAACAAATTAAGTTCAATTAACCAATTTTACTCAAATTAAACACACACACATCACAAAAAAAAAAAAAAAAAAAAAAAAAAAAAAAAAAAAAAAAAAAAAACCTCAACAGCTATGGAACAGCGAAGTTAGAGGTCAGAGCCAACCCCTTTAACTCCAAGTCCTAGCTCCATCCCAACGTACCTTAATAGAGAAATCTTTTGAGCATAGTAAGAAAAGAGAAAATTCATTGAGAAAAGTACGAGTAAGTGGAAAGCCATATTGATCCAGAGTTCCAAAACCCACAACCTTTGTAGAACTTTGAGTTTAATAAAGCTGTGAGTGTTGGAGCCTATGGCCTTACGGCTTACCCTCCTTTAGTTTGTGAGCAAATTGTGTTAGTTCCATGAGGAACCTTACATTGTAGTTCTATGACAACTCATTTATAGCAATTCTCTCAGTTAGAGCATTCTTATCAAGGCTCCTAAATGCTAAAATTT
This sequence comes from Castanopsis chinensis, assembly GCA_032878915.1. Taxonomy (NCBI): domain Eukaryota; kingdom Viridiplantae; phylum Streptophyta; class Magnoliopsida; order Fagales; family Fagaceae; genus Castanopsis; species Castanopsis chinensis. The sequence continues at coordinate 13,033,608 of JAVQMG010000109.1, forward strand.
TTAAATTTTTAACATTTTCAACCCAAAAGTTTGCTCCATCAAACATCTCAAATGGTATAATTTTTGCAATTGATGAACAGTGCCATCTCATATTTGAGACGGCACTATTCACCAATTGTATAACTTTAATTATTTTTTTATTGTGTGGGGCCCATTGTCTTTTCTTCTTTGTCTTCGTCGTTTCCTCTCATCTGTGTCTTCCATTTTCACCATTTCTCAGCTCTCTCTTCTCTAACCTCTCTTCTCTTTCCGTGGTTCATGCTCCGTCGTTCTCATCGCCGATTTGTGCTCATCCCCGGTCTCTGCTCTCAGTCAATCGATCTCACTCTCACTCTCTCATTCTCGTTCTCTCTCATTTCTCTTTCTCAAATTCTCTCTCTAGTGGGTCTGATGGGTCTCGATGACTGCAAGTGGGTATGGGTTCAACGGTGGAGGGTCCGACGGTGGTTGGGGTTGGTTGAGGCCATGGGTTGAGTTGGTTGAGGTCGTGGGTTGCAGATCGGGGTTGAGGTGAGGATCGGGGATCGGGGATCGGGGCTGAGGTGAGGATCGAGGGTCTGGGATCAGGGATCGGGTTGATGTGAGGATCTGGGTTGTTGGGGTGGTGGGTTTTATGGCGGTTTTGAGGCAGTTTTATGGTGGGTTTTCATTACGGTTTGTGCCGTGGGGTTTTTTTTTTTTTTAAATAATTTTGGTGGTTGAGGTTGTGATTGGTGGTGGTGGCTGTGGCTGTGGCTGTGGCCGTGGCCGTGGTTTATCGGTGATGAGCTTGAAAAGCTCAGGCCATGGAAGTTTTGAGAGCAAGGGAGAAGCTTCATCGGTTGAGAAAGATAGAAAGCAGTGGGAGAGAGAGACAGAGGGAGAGCGGGAAATAATAAAAAAATGAATAAAAAATAATAAAGAAAAAATATTTAAATAAATTGTTAAAAAACTAGAAGTTTTGATGTGAATGATATTGTAAAGTGGTATGATATATGTTATAAATATAAATTTTGAGATGGTAAGTGCTAAATGTTTTAAAATCCTTGATAAGAATGCTCTTATCCTTCCATTTAACTATCGTTGAATTGCCAAAATTTTATTATATTGTTGTTAGTTGTTGGTCTTGGTTGTTGGAATTGGGCTTTGCTTGTGCACAGTTTAGTCCAGTAGAACGGTCCCCATTATGCCGCTGTAGGACTAAGTCTACCTTTCAGAATCTTCGACAGATACACTCTGTTCGTTCAGATTCAGATCCTTTATTTGGGCTTGGGTTCAACAAGAACAACTCAAAACTGACCTACCGTGTTAAAAGGATACGGTTAAATAATTAAATTTATCATATCTCAATAATTTAACTTTTTAAGAAAATTGGTAATTTAACAATTAGTATATCAATAAAGTTCAAAATGTGATTCTAAATCTTTCAAGCTAGAGCTTCAATACCTCACAATTAGTCCATGGTGTTTCACATTTAACTCGTTGGCTGAAGCAAAGAACGGCATAATATCGTTTTACGTTGGAAAAAGATAACCGTCAATAAGAAACCTGAACGGTTTTATTTATGATTGATACGGACACCATGCTTGATGCCAGAGATAGAGACGAGCATTTTTATCGCAAAAGTTTATACAAAACTTGCTATGTACGTAAAGACTATTTCACGTGATCATATTTTTACTTTTTAATGTTACACTACATATTTAATCTGAATAAAATTTTCTGGTTCAACAAATTCCTATTTAAAGTCTTTAAATATGTATGTGTGTGTATAGATTGGCATAAAGCTGGTATATAAAAGCTAAGACTTCAATGAAATTGTGCATGTTTAATACCAAACCTGCTCAATGGATAAAAACATAAAAGCAAGTCATTATCAATAGTTAGTTCAGAAAAGTATCCCATGTAATGAAGCCCGATGAAATCTTTAAAATCAGAGATAATCTAAAAATTAGAGGGAGTAACCAATGAATTCCTTAAAATCACAAATGTTCTAAAAAATTAGCTGATTTAAAAACAAAATTTACAACAAGAATTGAAAAATAAATAAATAACTAACGTACGTATCTCTACAATCATGAACCAATCGCTGACTTCTTTCATTAAAGGGGGTTATTGAACTACTTTTTCTTTTTGGGGGCTCTTCTTTTTGTAAACCAAACTTTTCAAATATCCTCGAGCATGATCACAATTGTTATTACCTTTATAAATTAATAGCAATATTTATATATTTAAAAATAAATTTGATATCATATTTTCAACAACAAATTTTCAATTTTCAAGAATAAGCGATATTTGAACAGATTTTAAATTTCTTATACTTAAGTTTTCACGTTACAAATACGATGTAGGATAGTAAATTTATAAAATCCAATTCCCTTCTTTGGAGCAAACTTGCTATGGCCGGGAAGGAGCACGCTATTTCCATTGAGGGATTTTTCAGAAGAGAAGCAGGTGCCTGTGAAACAAGCAGCGCCGTCACTGAGGATGCCCAGACGCACAGCATTTCTATCGAATCTACTTCTACTAACCTGGAGACAAAGATTAACACAGTAATGGAGGCAAGAAAAAAGGTGACACCATCCCCAGCACCTAAGGTACAAAAGGTTATATTCGTGCTAAGAGATCACAAGGATTTCAAGAAGCACTATGAGCCAAGAGCAGTATCACTTGGTCCTATCCATCATGGTAATGACAAGTACCAGCTAGGAGGGCAGTACAAGCTTGTGTTGACATATGAGTTTGTCAAAGGTAGCAAAGAGAAGATGAATTATTTGTATAAGAAGATTGGAAAGAAAATCAATGAGCTGAGGGACTGCTTCGAGAAGGAAGTGACAAAGAGTTTTGATGATGAGGATCTCATTTGGCTGTTGTTGGTGGACGGCTGCGCAATACTACAATACATATACTGCGCAGCTAAAAATAAGTTCATAGAGTTGAATATAAAACCAGACAGCATAGCCTTTACACAACAGGATTTGTTTTTGCTTGAGAACCAGCTTCCTTATCGTCTGCTCAAATGGTTGACGAGCTGGAGTGAGAATGAAGCTGACTTGAAGGAATCGATTGACACTACATTGATAGTCACGTTACAGTACCACTACCGGAGGATCACTCATCAATTCTCCGCTGCGCCTGCCTGAGTTCGTTATCGTGGTATCTCTCTCGAAAATCTAAGCAACACTCAAAGAAGAAGCAAGATGATGGAGATCATGTACATGCCGTCCATCTTCTTGATCTTCTAAGGACACGTCTCCTGCATAAGCATCAACAAAACAAGCCAGGGAAGTCAACAAAACACGTCTCTAAGGACATGTCTTTGCAATCCTATTGCAATGTTCAAGAGCTTCGAGCAGCAGGTATTCATGTTGAACGTAATAAAAAGGAAAATAGTTGCTTTAGGGACATATCTTTTACTACACTCGGTTGTTTGGGATACCTTTGGCTTCCTCCAATAACTGTGGATGACTCAACAAGGCCAAAGTTTTTGAACTTGATAGCCTACGAGATGTGTCTAGATTTCCAAACTGACTTTGGGATCACCTCTTATATATCCTTCCTCGATTCACTAATCGACGAAGCCAATGATGTTAAGATGCTAAGGAAAGCAGGAATACTCTATAATTGCCTTGGTAGTGATGAATACATGGCTCAACTCTTCAATGAGATAGGTACTGACTTGGCTCCGAACAGCGAAAGATATAGCTATGTCAGAGTGCAAATTCAGAAGCACTACAAGAACCAGTTGATGACCTGGTTGGCTCAAGTCTATCACGATTATTTCAACAGCCCCTGGACGTTCTTGGCTTTCGTTGGCGCATTGTTAGCACTAGCTCTAACTGTCATTGAGACTTGGTATGCTGTCAAATATACTCCAGGACCCTGCGATAACTTCCGCAAGAATTTTACTCGAAACTAAATATGCAGAAAAGGAAAAGTCTTTATTTTTTGTTATCTTTCCAAGTATCTAGCTAGTTGAGAATTACAAATGATTTCTATATATATGTGCCTCTCAGACCGCATTCCAAATAAAGAGGCCTTAGGAATTCTAATAGTCATGATTTCGGATAGGATCCCAAGGCCCCATCATCCGAGTAATTTGTTTATATTGGTGTTGAAGTTTTCATGCAATCAGTCAGGGTGATTGTACTTCCTAATTTGATGTAATTAATGTGTGGATTGTCTCAGAGCTTCTGTGTGGTATGTAATATATGTGTTATACGAAATTTAGTTTAGAGAAGAATTTTCTCTGCCAAAAAAAAAAAAAAAAGATTAAAGTAAAATAGTGTTTTGAAAACATGATTTTATGTGTGTCCCGTGCCAACACTATATAACTATCATTACTCATTATTAATTGCTTGAACTTAATGCTACATTCTCGTCATTACACAAAAGTAGAGACAGTTTGAGTAATGAAGGATTATCTTCATTTCTGTGGCCCAATATACAAGTTCAATGACTTTTTTCTTTTCTTTTTTTCCCTTTTCTTTTTTAGATTCGTGAATGAAGGAGATGAATGAATAAAACGTAGGAAAAAAGGTACTACCCCCTCTATGTTTAAGGTCACAATTTCTCTCATTATCATTGAAATCAAGCAATTGTCCATTTTATGTTTGAGAAATGAACAAAACATGCTCAATTCATTATTTTTTCAATTAAATCCCATAGATCACAATGATTACAAATTTAATTGTAAGGATCAAGAAATCTATCAGCCCAAACCTACTTAGAATAGTGAGTTTGTACAATTTAACCTAGGCCCAAATTAATAAATTTGTAAGAGAGGGAAACAAATAATAAGAGGGGGCTCAACTTGAGGATGAGAATAAGGAAGGAAGACTTTCTATTATAAAGTATGTAGTTAAATTTCTTAATACAAGTTTGCCCGAGGAGGCCAATGTTGCACAGAAAAATACACTGTTCACTCTCTTTACTCAATGTTCTTATTATTTTTTTTTCTTCTCTTTTTCTCTTTGATGCCACTCTATCCTGGAAACTTTCTTTATCTTATATACTTTCCCCTACTTTACATTTTGACCCCCCATCTTTACTTAACAAAATTCTCATTGAGACACCTGCCCCTTTAAACATTGATAAAGGTGGTAGAAAGAGCTGCTTAGCTATGAACTGCACCATTTAGTTCACTTACTGGTCAACGCAGTTGATAAAGCTATTGCCCACCGTTTAATACGGAGGCAATAAGCTACCCCAAACTAGAAACTTCTCCTATGACCTTTGATTCTCTCTCGTCAAATCCCTCCTCTCACTTAGAATGCCTCAGAGTCCTTTTAACTCATCTCTACATCTCCCCAAGCAATCTTCCTCCTCGAGCCTGTGGCATCCCCCCACCTATATTGCAACTCTTCAACTTCACTCTTGGTCCTTGGGCACCCACAATAGCCCCATAAAACTTTTGCTATTAACCTGAGGTAAAAGTGAAGTTTTAGTTATACGAACCAACTATATACGTGCCATGCGCATTCCCATGTGATAACGTCCTTTCACTTCTCCCCAGCATGCTTCTGACGCTTCGGAATCCATGATCAAGATCATACGATCCTTATTTTCCCTTATTAATGAGCGGGAAATTTACAGCCCAATTTTTACCCTTATAAAAGAAGGATTTGGGCTGACTGAAGTTCATTTACGCATTCTGGCAATTGGAATTGAAGCAAGCTCCAGAGGAGAATCTTTTCCTTTGCTCATAGGTGTGTTATTTCTCCCGTTTCTATCTCTACACAAATTCATTCTTTTACACCATAAAACTCCATGCGTAGACACGATAAGTTAGTGGATACTCCCAAGGCTAAGGCTGTTTTTAGGGCACAGTATACGATTCTTGATTGTGTCGAAATCTGACACTGTAAATACGATGAATAGCTGGTCTTGACCAAGCCTCCTGAATCCGTGGTCATTCCTATGATTGCTTTCATTGAAGGCGGGATGGAACTCCATATGGGAAGGGTAAGTAGGGACTACCTAACAAACTATAGGTTGACCCCCACCTAATGCTCCCCAAATGTCTTTAGAGTCCTCTGGTGTGTAGATGCGCTAAATAGGAAAATGGGGACTAACCTTACCTGGCATGATGTAAACTAGGTATACAATTGCCAGAAAGGGGAAAAAACTAAATATTACATCAAATGTAGAGTCTCATCTGTTAGGTTAATCTCTTGCCTACCTGACTCAAGCAAGGGCATGTATAAGGACTTTCTCATTATCTTGGGAGATTGGCATGACGGACTGCATTGTCCCACCCAAAAAGGGGAACCAAGTAGGGTTTCCGAGGACCATAGATGCACATAAAATGTTACCTAATTTCATCAATGCAAAAATTTTCTTTTCTCCTCTTTTTTTTTTTTTTTTTTTTTTTTTTTTTTTTTTTTTTTACGTATTATTCTTATCGTTTTCCTTAATAGACGAATACCACACTGCCTTAGCCAAGCATCTAGTGAACTTCAATGACTTGAACAGGATTCTCAAATCAGAGATCTTCCTACATAAGAATGGTCAACTCTGAGCCGCTCACGTCATCCTCGGATACAAGCCTTCCACCAAACACTTCCAAAGCCTGAGGAATGTCATTAAAGCCAAGGATCCTCGTTTGGCTTTAATTGACATAGCGATCCTAGGCTTCTTACTATCAAAACCTCCTTTAGAAAGGACTCAAGATGCCCAGCTTCCAACCCCCTTAGCTACTAGGCTCCTTTACTCCCAAGAGCTTTCCATTCCTTCTGACGATGAAGACAAAGAGCCCATACCAGAAACTACCCAGCCAGAAGTCACAAATAAGGACTTTGAGGTCTTTTCTCAACAAGAGGACCCCGAAGACACTTCCAACACTTCACAATCACATTTGCAACCCGCACAAATCAGCTCCAACCAAGAGGCAACCAATGTCCCAAAAGGCATAGGATTTGTAGAGAAGACCCCAGATTTGCTTGCCCTACTCATGGCCCATGCTAGGGGCTCTTCCCCAGCCGTGGCAGTGGTGCCCTGTCTGTCCACTCTTGCTGGGACACACAGATCTTCAGTTGATGTTGGAAATAAGAAAAGGAAGAGGGTCCAAGGAAGCAAGGGCATGGAGAGTGCCGAGGAGGGGAGGTCACTGAATCCTCCCACCAGCCCCCAACTAAAGAAACCAAGACAGGGAAAGGGCAGCCGAAGAGGTCCACAACTACTGGGACTTTTAAGGAAGTTGAGGGAGACCAATCCAAAAAGCCCTCAATCTGAAGGCCCATTTTTACCCTTAGCTTGGGCAATCTAGTATTCGAAGACGCCAAACTAAGAGACCCCAAGAAAGGCAGCTCAGGCCTAGTGGCAAAATGCCTAGAGAAGGCATTATGCCTGCTTGAAGACATGGCAGAACTGAGGTCCTTCAGGAAGCGTGAAGTCTTTCTCGCTTTGAAACAAGATCTCGCCAAGGTACATGACTACTCCCCTTGGCTTGCAACATTAGATTATATATGCATCATATGATACTTAAGTGTTTTTTTTTTTTGGTAGGCTATCTAAGCTACCTTTGTGGCCGAAAAATGGGTGGACCATTCCCTGGATGTGGCGAGAAAAGAAGAGAATAAATTAGAGACTACTAAAAAGGCCCACTCTGAGGTGAACAAGAAACTTAAAAAAAACTCTTGCCTAGCTGACCAAGGTGGAGAAGGCTTAGTGGCATGATCACATTACTCGGAATCCTTGTACCCCACATGGAGAATTAGAGATAATACTATAATTTTTAGAAGAAAATAACAGTTGCATTTTTTGGTTTGGAATTAGATATCTTTATTGTATTTCTCTTTTATGAATACATTTCCCCTGTAGTTTTTATTATTTTATATTTTTGTTATCTATATGTTTAGGCTTTAGATATGTAAAAAGAAATTTATTATTTTAATTATACTCTTAAACTATTATTATACTCTAAAAATATAATTTCCAGTTTATTTAATAAAAAATAGGTCGGTTTTAATGTGTAAATAATCTTCCATTTTTGCAAGGTCTCGGAAAAGTGATTAGTAGGCCACCCAAAACTTTCTTTTAGAAAGGTTAATTCTATAGATTCGCAAGCATTCTAATTTATTTAAAGATTAACTCAATGTAATTTTTGCAAGATATAAAATAACATTTATTCAATCATTTTAAAAATATTCTTTATATTTAAATTATATATATATAGAATCGTATCGTTTGTATATCTTGCAAATACCAGGCTTGCCTTAGTAAATGGTGGAAATAAAAAAAAAATAAAAAATTAGTTCGTTGCTCATGCACACATATAGTCGTAAGTCGTTGTAAGCATCCAAAAGTTTAAAGAACATTAACAATGGCCCAGGACAAGTGAATTTGGGCTTGAACAAGCATAACTGCATAAGGGACCCGTAGGTCAACAGAATTAGCCCAGGCCAAGAATCGACAGCTGGGAACCGTAGGCTTGGCAATGGATAAAAGAAGGAAAGCTTCGAAAGGTGGGCACTAGCCCAGGAAATGGGTGCAGCGGAAGGAAACCTAAAGCGAAGGTAAAAGGCCCAAGAATTAGAGCAAGGACTTTTGATTTTTTTTTTTTTTTAAGAAACAGTAAAATCAAGACCTAACACATCAAAAAGGTGCTAAAGGAATTTAAGCAAAAACAAACGTGAAGATAAGAAACTAACAAAGAGCAAATAATTACGAATAAGTCTTCATCCCGCAAACTAAGAAATAATTATATAAAAGACAAACCATAAAACCACATAAAAAGAATAATTTCATATAAAAAGTCACAACTTTTATTACAATTATCTTATGTACGTGGCAAAGTGTGATTAACTACTTGTTACTTACACTTTTTTCTCTAGTATTCTTAGTTTGCACATGAATGGTAAAAGTTGTATATTTTTTTACTAGAATTTTTATAAACCAATGAGACCATATAAGGGCCCCTAAAGGATGATTCCCAGTTCACCAAGGCAAAGTGGATGCCAACCATGACAAAGTTCTCGAGACCAAGGGCTGACCAAGTTCCAACGGTGGAAAAAGTGGACAGTTCAACAGAGGCAAGACCTTGAAGAAACGACAAAGCAGTAGGTAACTTTGGGAAAGGCTCTTTAGTCGAAATGGCATCTTATACCATTCCTCGGTAAGAGGACTGAGACCTGTGAAGTCACTCTCATAGCCTAGGATCTTTGCAAAGTTTCCTTCCTAGCTCTACAAGCAAACCCATGCGTCCTTGATCTTGGTAGAATGCATGGCTTATTAGAAGGACGTATCTTCCATTAGAAGAAACACTCACAACACTTCCAGAAGGAGACCTACGAAGACAATGAAACAAGAACCAAAGCGGGAGGGGCAGAGGCATGTATTAGCTTGGGGGGGGGGGGGGCATGCCCCCCTACCCTCGCCAAAGCTCTTGAAACTCTTTGATACTATTATATAAGGGTGGCAAAGTAAACTCAAATCTATTTGCCCATCCAAACTCACTCGCTCTAACTAAATCCAAACCCATCCAATTAATAATTGGGTTAAATGGGTATCAACCCAATTAGACCCAGTGATAATTGAGTTTTAACTAAAAACCCACTAAAGCCCATTTAACCCAAAAATAATATACCCAAAATCAACCCAGCCCTTCCTTTAAAAAAAAAAAATCAGCCCTCAAACGTTTCAATGTTTCACGAGGGTTTTTATTTTCTCTCATTTTCTCGGCCTCCAATCACATTTTAATCAGAAACCCAGCAACTTCAAAGCTTCAGAGATCTCTCAGATCTTCATCATAAACTGAAAATTTCCAAACCTAGCCATCATCTTCTTCTCTTTACTCAAACCATAGCCTCTCTCTTTCACTCACTCTCTGTGCTTCTCTTTGAGCACGAAGCTCTTCAATGGAGGCGAGACAGATGCTCCGCATCAATGCCATCATAGTTGAAGGAGAAAGCGAGAGTGAGCCGGACCTCTTCGCTTCTCTGGCATATGCACCAAAATGAACCCAGAGCCGTCCGAAGCTTCTGGAGGAAGATCAGACGATGGTGCACGCTAGGGACTACGACAACCACGCGCTGCTCCATGTGGCGTCGCTTCACGGCTGGATCAAAGTCGCAAAGTGCTTGATCAACTATGGCGCTGACGTCAATGCTCAAGATCGATGGAAGAACACCGTAAAAAAAGGAAAAAAAAAAAAAAAAAAAAACCCCTCTCTTTTACTGTTTCTTCGTCAATTTTTGCCTTTTTTTTTTTTTTTTGGTGTAGTGTTAATTTATGATTTTTCCACTTTATTTGTTTAATTTGAAAATATAATTGTGCAATTCAACAGTAATAATAATAAATAATAAAAAAAAATTGGTGCAAATTGTTTTGTTTATTGTGAAATTTAGTATGGCTTCTGTTAGCATTAGATTTGTTAGGGTTCTCTGTGTTTCTTTGATTTGGGGTAAGATTTTTAAGAGCTTTTCTGTATTTTTCTTATTTTTGGTAGATTTCAAGTGTTTGGTAGGTGAGAAAGTGTGGGAAAGTACAAGAAATTTGTTTAATATTTTTAGAGTATGGTCATTTTCACTTTAGTGGCATTTTAGTAATTTTAGTAATTGGGTAATTAGGTGGATTGGGGTTTACTCATGATAATTGGGTTGGGTTAGATTTGGGTTAAAAATAATTAGTTAAATGGGTTTTAATTGGTAAATGAGCTTTATATACCCAACCCAATTATGCCCAGTCCAGACCCACCCAAACCCACCCATTTGACACCCCTACTATTATATGAAAACAAGCTAGGTTCCTGTAATTGTAACCATTGGCCCCCATAATATCCACTCCATTGTCCACTATTAGTTTTTATGGATTTCACTTTTTCCTTTGCTTTACAATCCTGAAATTTAGTTCAAAAAAGTTTCATTTTAAACTAGTTGGAAGAGAAACTATTCAAACTCTACCAGTATCTTTTTATTAGATGTGAATTTTGAAATTCTAAAAGTTGGATTGCTTGTTCTTATTATATCTTTCATACTTGCAAAATTATAGGAAAATTAAAAATCAATAGCTATGTCATCAATCAAATATTTAAATTTCAAGTTTTTATGATCTAAAATTATGCATAAAGAATAGGTTTATTAATTGAATAGTAAATAAAATCCAATTTGAATAAAATTTGACATGTATGTTAAGAACATAAATTACATGAAATCCAGCAATTATATTTTTAAAATTCATATTCAATAAAAAGATATAAGAAAGTTTGAAGGGTTTCTCTCCAAACTAGTTTGGAGAGAAACTTCGTCTAATTTAGTTTCTCACACGTGGACTTCACGCAACAAAATACACATCTACCAGAAGCTAATAAATCCCAAGTTGCCCTTTATTTTAATTTTATTTTCTAAGAAACTAATTAAAAGTGCGTGCATTCTGTCTATATTTGTCCAATTGTGAAAAACTATTGTGTACTACTATAAGTTTTTTTTTTTTTTAATGGCATTCCTAGTCTTTTTAAAGTTCATTTCTTTATTTCTCTCTTATCATCATCTTTTTCTTTTCTCCACAAAATTGATCTTTTTCTACCATTGGCATTCCCCCCTCTCCCCGCTATCAAAGTTCTACATTTTTCTCTTTTTTTTTTTTAGAAGAAAATTTGATGGGAAATATTAGGTTTTTCAAATAATTGTTTTTGTAATTATTTATAGAAAGTTGGAGAACTATTGCATATTAATTTGAGTGTAGAAATATCATAATATGTTAAATTTGATACATAGTTATGACTACCCCAAGTTAAAATTTCTAGCTACGGCACTGTAAAGAAGTAAAAAAACATAAAAGAAAAGCACCGCCATGGTCTATGGCAAAACCAAGACAAGAAGGGGAAATAGTAATTTCTTCAACTCCCTAGTATAGTATAAAGGAGGAGACTAGCTATGCGAAGAGGAGGGACAAGATCTAGACGGTGGAAGTTAGAATCAGCTAGACATGGTAAAACAGGTTAGAATTTTCTGACTCGACCAGACTCGGCCCTACTAGGAAAATACCTGACCAGAACCTGATTCTTATGACCCGAAGCAAAACGGGTTGACCCGTGACCTGACCCGTGTTTTTTGCAAGTCAACTTGACTCAACTTGTGACCCGTCCTGAACTTGAACCATTTTTTTAAAACTTTTTTTTTTTGGGTAAAAAAATAGTAAAATTAAGACAATATTGGTTTAACTTTTTGTTGTGAGCTTTAAGGAAATAACTGATACATTTACATAACTGTATGCAAATTAATTGAAAGATGAATAATTGAACATTCTGTAATGAGTAAAGATTTTTAGATATCAAATAGCAAAGTACATGCCAAGATAATCTGGTTACAGTAAAGTTAAAAACATATATTTAAAATTGTAGACATATATGAGAAACATTCATAAGTGTGAAAATAGTGAAGCCAAAGTATTAAATTAGCATAAATTATGAATACTTAGACCTATTTTTTAACAATTTATGTCTAAAATTAACGACTTTTTAAAATAAATTATGATATTTCCTAGAGTGTATGTTACTTAACAATGATATGATATTCATAAAAGAGACCATGTATAAATAAGTAAAAAATCAAACTTTAATGTATATCTCAAAATCAAATAGAGTGCCAACCACAATTGATAATAAATTATAAAATTAATTTTCAAGATTGTAAATTTCTTATATATTTTTATTCTTTATCAAATGAGTTATCCAATAAATCATTTGTAATTTTGTTTTATATTTTGGAATGTTGATATTGTGTAGAAATAAAACTTGTATGTTTGTTTTACTTATCTTTGTGTTATTTTGTTTTAGATAGCAATGTTAAGATTTGTATAATTTTAAAATTATTGAATAAGTATTAATAAGTTTAAGTTGGTTTATTCTTGAAATAAATGGTGAATTCAAAATAATACATTTTACATCAAGTAATATGTTCCATAACTTTCCAAATGACAAATACATGTTGTTTCTATTAAAAAAAAAATCATGTGAAAAATATGAGTCAACCCGACCCGACTGACTCGAACCCATTTTTAACCAGCTTAAAATGACCCGTTTTTGACCTGCAACCCGTTTGACTTGCAACCCGTTTGACCCAACCCTAACCCGACCCGACCCACCCATTTTGCCACATCTAGAATTAGCTATACCTAGCGGTACCCCCATGAATGGAGGCATGCATTGACTATGGGGGGCAATGGCCCCCCCTAAATTTCTTTTATGAAAAATATTAGTATATATATGTATCATATCAACAATTTGTAAAAACATTTGTAGCTCTAACATTTTCCTCATTTTAAAGGCCATTAAAAATTTTATAAATCTAAAATCTAAAACAACTTATACAAGCATAAAAAAATTAGCGCAACAACAAAAATCACCAATAGCAAAGCTAAAACTGTGATGCCCCAATTTGATTTATTGTGGGATGTGTGTAGGTGTGTGATAATTCCCATATCGGGTATTTACTAGTTAGATCTGGGCTTTATTAACAACTACAAGTAGCCTCAATTGTGACTAGTCCTTTTGAGATATAGTGCAGATGTGGCTAGTGCTTTTCCTTGGGTCGTTACAAAAATAAATTAAGTTTAGTTAACTAATTTTACTCAAAACAAACAACTAACCCCTTAAAAAGTTTTTTAAAAAATATTTTTGTCTTTTCTTAATAGTAGTCACACATAAAAAAAAAAAAAAAAAAAAAAAAAAAAAAAAAAAAACCCTCAACAACTAAGAAGCTGCAGAGTTAGAGGTTAGAACTAACCCCTTTAACCCCAAATCCTGGCTCCATTCCTACGTACTCTAATAGGGAAATCTTTTGAGTGTAGTAAGAAAAGAGAAAATTCATTGAGAATTTTTTTTTTTTTTTTTTTTTTGAGAGAGAGTTTCAACCTATGGATGTCTAATGCAATGAATTTTCATTGAGAAAATTCAATGAATGTCTGATTCATTGAGAAAATTAAGAGTAAGTGGGAAGCCATATTGATCCAGAGTTCCAAAACCCACAAGCTTTGTAGAACTTTGAGTTTAATAAAGTTGCGAGTGTTGGGGCCTATGGCCTTGTGGCTTACCCTCCTTTAATTTGTAAGCAAAATGTGTTGGTTCCATGAGGAACCTTACATTGTAGTTCTATGACAACCCATTTATAGCAATTCTTTTAGTTATCCTTCCATTTTACTAACGTTGAATTGAAAAATTTTTATTATATTGTTGTTACTTATTGGTCTTGGTTGTTGGAATTGGGCTTTGCTGGTGCACAGTTTAGTCTAGTAGAACGGCCCCCATTCGGCCACTGTAGGACTCAGTCTAGCGTTCAGAATCTTCGACAAATAAACTCTGTTCGTTCATATAGGTCCTTTAGTTGGGCTTGGGTTCAGTAGGAACAACAAAAAAGTGACCAACAGTGGTGTTTAAAAGTATATGGTTAAATAATTAAATTTACTATATTTCAATAGTTTAACCTTATGAGATAATCGGTAATTTAACATAGCATCAGAACATGAGATCCTAAGTTCAATAATTGTTTCCTCTACTCTACCTCCAATTTAAATTTTCACGTGTTGGGCCTCGTTTATTAAAACATAGTTTCGACCCACACGTGAGGGGGAGTATTAGAAGTATATAATTAAATAATTAAATTTAGGCTAAAATGCAAAACTTACCCTCTAAGTTTCATAACTTTTCATTTCAGTTCTTTAAATTTGCACTTTATCATTTTAGTCCTCTAAGTTTTAAATCTTCTCAATTTAGTTCTTTGTTAACTCAACATCTATATCTGCCGTTAAGTTGTCCTAAACGACATTGTTTTGGCCATTATTTAATATTTATTTTATTATTTATTTCTTAATTTATAAAAAAACTTTAACTTGAAAAAAAAAAGAAATTAAATCAAGCAAACATGTCATCCCTCCCCCATTTGAAGAACACGAGATACAAACCCCACCCACCCCTAGCCTAACCCAATAACTGAGACTGAGATGGAGAAACAGAGATAGAGATCGACAGACCAAAATGATTTGCATCTTGCCGTCCATCTCTCGAAGCTTAAAAAAAAACTTCGAAAAAGGATTAAATGACCTTTGAAAGAAAAAAAAAAAAAAATCGCTTGAAAGAAGCCCTTGATGGAGGCTGAAAATTCTGTGGAGCCTATTGTCCACCAAGCTCGGCATCATGGGTTTGGGGAGGGGTGGTTGGCTGCCCTTCAAGCAATAGGGAGTAGCTGAGGATTCTCCGCTGTGGAATCCTAAGCAGATCTCTTATCCAGCCCCTCCCAACCGCGTTTAGAGTCAAGCTAGCGCCAAGGATAAGGAAGATACCCCTAGCATGAGGGAGTTAGTGCGGGCGATCAACTCTCATGTTGATCTGGAGGTCATAGGCAATGTTCATATCGGAGCCAAAAATGTTCAAACGCAGGTGCCCCCTACGTTCCAGACAGTTGATGATTCACCCGGTCAACCTACTATTCAACCTGTTAGGATGCAAAGATTGTTGAAGACTTTGATGGGAAAGATTATATTACTTTGTAGCTAGAAGAGATCGTACACTATTGATAATCTCAATGACAAAGATTAAGGACGAGGGGTTACTGCCATTTTCTAGAAGATCAAGCTCCGGAGACATTTTCGAATTTTATTTTATTCTTTTGTGTGTTAAAATTTGGTGATTTAGTTTGATCAATCTATGTTTGTTTGTTTATTTTCATTGATGGTGTAGAAAGATACGTGTTGATCTGTATGATAGGTGTTTGAGGCAGCAACATCCTCTTTTGGTCCTTTGCTTTGTCCCTCCTCTCTCTCTCTCTAATTTCTTGTTTTTTTTTTTAAAAAGAAATAAATAAAAATTAAATATTAAATTAAGGCCAAAACGACATCATTTTGAGTAGTTTAATGGTACCAATAGACAGACTATTAACGAAAAATTAAATTGAGAAGGATTGAAACTTTGAGGACTAAAATAGCAGAATGTAAATTTAGAAGACTGAAATGAAAAATTGTGAAACGTTTGAGGCAATCGGTAATTTAAGAAGTGATATATCAATAAAGTTCCAAATGAGATTCTAAATCCTTGAAGCTAGTGCTTCAATACCACACAATCAATCCATCATGTTTCGCATTTATGATTTAACTCGTTGTCTGAAGCAAAGGACAGCATAAGAGCATTTGTAGCAGTGGAGCTAAATAGCTATATAACTATTTTAGCTCCACCAAAACACAACAAATCACCTTGCAGCAATGGAGGTATAGCTTTTTTTTTTTTTTTTTTTTGCTCTTAGCTACAGTGCACATGTATAGATACATGTGCACTGTAGCTGAGAGCTAAAAATAATAATAATTTTTCATTCCAGCCGATGATTAAAATAATCCAACTTGCTTCTTTTTTCTTTTTTTTTTTTTTTTTTTTTCATTCTTTCCGTTGCTTCTTTTTTTCTCTCATTCTCTCACAAAACAATTCTTGCTCTCATAAAACTGATATAATTTAAACAACAAATCTAAAATCAAAATAACAAAAACAACAGCAGCAGATCAAGAACAGGAAAAAAAAAAAATAGAACAATAATAAAAGATCAAGAAAAAAAAATAGAAGCTGGTCTGACAAATCTAAAATCAGAAACAGCAACTAATTAAGAATAAGGAAAAAAAAAAAATAGAAGCCGATATGACCCTTGGTTGCATGCACTCCGTAGTGAGGAGGAGGAGCAGCGGTGGTGGTGTGGTGGAGCAAAGGCGATTTATCCTTTCTCTCCATGCGTGTCTGTGTGTGTTTGAAGATAATGACACCAACAGACAAGCAAGATTATGTGAGACGTATCACAAACAGAGCTAGAGAATTTATGGAATCAAAGAAAAAGAAAAAGAAAAAGAAAAAAAGAGTAGAAAATGAAAGAGCTATAGAAAGAAAGAGTGAGGGAGGTTCTGGAGAAAGAGGGAGGTTCCGGAGAAAGGGGAAAGTAAAGGAAAAGAAAAGGAGATGATGGAATCCTATGGGTATACATGTGTGGTGGACAAAATGCAAGAGAAAAAAAAAAAGAAAAAAGAAAAAAAGAAAAAAAAAGAAACATATGGATGAAAGAAAGGCAAAGAATAAGAAATGACAATTTAAAAATACTACCACAATATTTTCACAATAAATTTTAAGTAATTAGCTAATATTGGTAAGTAAAAATATAATTTCAATGGCGAGTTCAAATTAGAACTAATAACAACTTTCTTTATAAGATTTTGTTATGATTCTTGTGAAAGTATTGCAAAAAATACTGTGGATGTAACACTTTTTGTTGAAAAATATAATTGTTGAGAATGAATAGAGGAAGAAAAAAATAAAGATTATTGTGGTGGCGGCGGCGGTAGCGGTAGTGGCGGTGGTAGCGATTGCGGTGGTGATTGCGGTGGCGGTGGAAGAGTCTAGGGCGGTGGCGGCAGCGGTAGTAGCAGCAGTAGCGGTTGCGGGTGGTTGTGATTGTTGTTTATTGTAGTGGATGTATTATTTTATTGTATTGGATATATTATTTTATTGTAGTAAATATATTATTTTATTGTAATGTTTATATTATTTTATTGTATTGAAAACTAAAATAGATCCACTGTTGCAGTATGTTTTGTAAAGTAAGTCGATAAAATAGATAAAGTAACTTTTTGTGGAGCTAAAAAGCTAAATATTAAATTAAGGCCAAAACGACATCATTTTGAGTAGTTTAATGGTACAAATAGATAGACTGTTAACAGAAAATTGAATTGAGAAGGATTGAAAGTTAGAGGACTAAAATAGCAAAATGTAAATTTAGAAGACTGAAATGAAAAATTGTGAAACTTTTAATTAAGACAATCGGTAATTTAAGAAGTGGTATATCAATAAAGTTCAAAATGAGATTCTAAATCCTTGAAGCTAGAGCTTCAAAACCACACAATCAATCCATCGTGTTTCACATTTATGATTTAACTCGTTGTCTGAAGCAAAGAACGGCATAATATTGTTTTAGGTATTCTCTCTGGAAAAAGATAACCGTCAATAAGAAACCTAAACGGATTTATTTATGATTGATACGGATACCATGCTTGATGCCAGAGATAGAAACATAGGCTTTTTTTATCGAAAAAGTTTATACAAAACTTGTTATGTAGGTAAAGACCATATCACGTGATCATATTTTTACTTTTTAATGTTACACTGCATATTTAATCTGAACGAAATTTCCTGGTTTAACAAATTCCTATATAAAACCTTTAAATATCTAACTATATTTCTATATATACTTTAAAATTTCACATTCACGTCATTCATATACTTCACTACTTTGAGGGGAATATATATATATATATATATATATATATATATTGGCATAAAGCTGGTACATAAAAGCTAAGACTTCAATGAAATTGTGCATGTTTAATACCAAACCTGCTCAATGGATAAAAACATAAAAGCAAGTCATTATCAATAGTTAGTTCAGAAAAGTATCCCATGGAATGAAGCCCGATGAAATCTTTAAAATCAGAGATGATCTAAAAATTACAGGGAATAACCAATGAAATCCTTAAAGAAAGGGGGGGGGGGGGGGGGGGGGTGGCAATTGTTATTAGCTTTATAAATCAATGGCATAACCTACTCGCCTCTATTGGGAGAATCAGATTTTGACTTCTCCCTCTTGATTATTGTAATTAGGGTTGTAAATGAATCAAATTGTTTAAGAATAGCTCAATCATGGATTCAGGGTTGCAAATAAAGCTAACTTTATACTCAAGTTTAGGCTTGATAATTAAATGAATCAAGCTCAAATATAATAATACGGTCGTGAACATGATGCTTAATTTGACAATACAAAATATTATATTTTAAAATATATAATTATCTATAAATATACTTACATAGATTTGAAATTGATGGTATAATTTTGTGAATAAATTCATATGATACAAAATTATTATTTGTAGTTTATTGATAATATAATTAGTTCATCTTAATAAACATTCATAATATATGAAAACGTAAAATATTTTAGTCATGATTTTTCTATATATAGAAAAGAAGCTTATGAACAAACTTGAACTTGTACTTATTTTTTTGGTGATGAACTCTGGTTTGGTTTGTGTTCGAAATAACAATTAAATAAATAAGTTTGAACTTTTAATAGTTGACTTTGTTCAACTTTGCTTATTTACAATCCTCTTTGTAACTATAAAATTATACAAAAAAATAATAATAATAACTGAGCCTCGAAAAACATTTTATATAGCTCTGCTTCTGCATAAAATATAATATATCTTACCAAACTAGCTAGGTAAGTGATATATATATATATATATATATATATATATAAAATTAACGATCCCCGTCTTCGTATATTAGTAGATAGCATAATCCTAGATCTAAAAAAGTAGTGACTTCCTTGGTTTTTGTTTGCGTTCTATTATCAATCTCTCATGTACAATGGACAAACTGATAAACACATAAAGCTAATAACATTAATGGTTTATTCTAGTTGAAAGACAATTATTAGTTTTTATGAACAGTACCATGTAAAGCAATGTGGCAAATATTAGCCATATTCTTTCGAAGAGGCAAATGGTAGCTACATTTTTTCTATAAAGTACAATTTAAATTAATAATTTGCCTATTAAAAAAAGTATACCATGTTAATGAAAGCCATAAGCAAGTTTCATTTTCTTCATTTGTATTTTTTAGACATATATTGAATTTTATATTCCAGGCCTGGTGTAAGGTCATAATTCGCTCTCAAACCCAATCAGTAAGAAGGGGATATGCTTAAAAAGCTCAATACAATGAAATTTATAGAGAGTGAGCTTGAAATCTAGGTTCTAGTGAGGTTGGATAACAAAAATAATGGGCTCGATTGCAATGTCACATACAATGAACTATTTATGTAACAAAATTTATCCTCGGATACAAGCCGATGATGACTTGTATTATTTTTCTCTTCTAATGATAGATTACAATTATGAATGGTTGTGAGTACAGTCTTCTCTCCCTTTTCTCTGCCCCCCTCCTGAACGTCTTCCTTTACCTTTTATATTATCCTCCTTCTTTTCCTCATCCTCCACGTATGAATTAAGTCTTTGATTTAGATACTTTTCCCATCTATTTATCCCTGAAGTAGTGACAGTTGTAAGGCTGAACTCTGTTGCTTAGGCATCACTTCTCCATCAATGCGGTCAAAGAAGTAATTGCAGAGCATTTAATGCGATGGTTACAGCTTTATTTTAGATATTTCATAGCCTCCTTCTTATCTTGTACATCCACCATGTCTACCCTTACTTATAGGATCTTTTAGAATATTGTCTTTGGACATTAGACGACCCTTTCCTACCTCGGCTTTACATAGCCGAAGACATATTCTTCAAATTACTTTCTTGGACAAACTTGATCAGATACCACTTCTTTACCTACTTGTATTACCTCGTGTGTTGATATTTCCTCATTCCCGGACTATTCAATGTCTACAGATTGGGCCTTTAGCCCAACAAACATCCTTGAGCCAGCCCAACACATATTTCTGGGCCTATTGACCCTACACCTTGTATATGTATTTATCATTAAAAAATAGTTGCTTTAGGAAAGTTTGTATAGTCAAATAAGAGCAACAGCTTTCTTAAGCTAAAGTTTCTACATAGTAAATACGACGTATAGAGGACAGTGAATGTACAAAATTCAATTTCCTTCTTAGGAGCAAACTTGCTATCATGATCAGGGCAAAATAGCTAAAGATTTGGAGTAGAGGAAGCAAGACTTTACTAACGTGATTGAGATACAAGAAGCTATATCTGATGCAATGTACTTGTAGTTTAGCAGTTATGTATATGTTGCTCCTTATACGACTTGTAGTTTCTTTTGTTATTAAGCTTTTGTAATAGCACGTGAGATGTTAGTTAATTACACGTGGGAATAGAGTTAGTTAGTTTAGTTTCTTTTCTGTTAGTTTAGTTTGCTCTGTAACTAACTAAGCCCGATTGTATATAAGGGACGAGATAAATTTTATTCAATACACTTTTCAGATTTTTCCCAATTCTATTTTCTGATACTTGCTATGGCCGGGCAGCAGCACGTTATTTCCATTGAGGGATTTTTCAGAAGAGAAGCCGGTGCCGGTGAAACAAGCAGTGCCGTCACTGAGGACGCCCAGACGCACAGCATTTCTATCGAATATACTAACCTGGAGGCAAAGATTAATACAGTAATGGAGGCAAAAAAAAAGGTGACATCATCCCCAGCACCAAAGATACAAAAGGTTATATTTGTGCTGCGAGATCACAAGGATTTCAAGAAGCTCTATGAGCCAAGAACAGTATCACTTGGTCCTATCCATCATCGTAATGACAAGTACCAGCTAGGAGAGCAGTACAAGCTTGTGTTGACAAATGAGTTTGTCGATGGTAGCAAAGAGAAGATAAACGATTTTTATAAGAAGATTGGGGAGAAAATCAATGAACTGAGGGACTGCTTCGAGAAGGGAGTGATTGAAGGCTATGATGATGAGACCCTCATTTGGCTGTTGTTGGTGGACGGCTGCGCAATACTACAATACATATACTGCGCAGCTAAGAATAAGTTCAAAGAGTTGAAAATAAAACCCGACAGTATAGCCTTTACCCAACAGGATCTGTTTTTGCTTGAGAACCAGCTTCCCTATTGTCTGCTCAAATGGTTGATGAGATGGAGTAAGAAAGAAGCTGAGTTGCAGGAATCGATTGACAAATACATTGGTAGCCACGTTACGGTACCACTACCAGAGGATCACTCATCAATTCTCCGCTGCGCCGCCTCAAGTTCGTTGTCGTGGTATCTCTCGAGAAAATCAAAGCAGCAACTAGAGAAGAAAGATGATGGAGATGCAATCCATCTTCTTGATCTTCTAAGGACACGTCTCTCGCAAAAGCATCAAAAAAACATGCCAGAGCAGTCAACAAAAGACGCTTCTAAGGACACGAGTTCGCTATCGAGTTTGCAATCCTATCGCAATGTTCAGGAGCTTCGAGCAGCAGGTATTCATGTGGAACGTAGTAAAACAGAAAACAGTTGCTTGGATGACATATCATTTACTAAACTCGGTTGTTTGGGATTCCTTTGGCTTCCTCCAATAACAGTGGATGACTCAACAAGGCCAAAGTTTATGAACTTGATAGCCTACGAGATGTGTCTAGATTTCCAAAATGACTTTGCGATCACCTCTTACATATCCTTCCTCGATTCACTAATCGACGAAGCCAATGATGTTAAGATGCTAAGGAAAGCAGGAATACTCTATAATTGCCTTGGTAGTGATGAACACGTGGCTCAACTCTTCAATGAGATAGGTACTGACTTGGTTCCTAACAGCGAAATATATGGAAATGTCAGAGAACAAATTCAGAAGCACTACAAGAACCAGTTGACGACCTGGTTGGCTCAAGTCTATCACGACCATTTCAACAGCCCCTGGACGTTCTTGGCTTTCTTTGGCGCATTGTTAGCACTTGCTTTAACCGTCATTCAGACTTGGTATGCTGTCAAATCTCCTCCGGGACCCTGCAAAAGGTAAAATTTTATTTGTTGTTATCTTTCCAAGTGTGTCTAGCTAGCTGAGACTTACATATGATATATATATATGCCTCTCAGACCGCTGTTTCCAAATAAAGAGGCCTTAGGAATTCTAATAGTCATAATTTCGCATGGATCATCCCAAGGCCCCATCATCTTAGTAATTTGTTTACCTTGGTGTTGAAGTTTTCATGCAATCAGTCAGGGTGATTCTACTTACTTTCTAATTTGATGTAATTAATGTGTGGATTGTCTCAGAGTTTCTGTGTGGTATGTAATATATGTGTTATATGAAATTAAGTTTAAAGAAGAATTTTCTCCGCAAAAAAAAAAAAAAAAAAAAAGGTTTAAAAGTAGAATTGTGTTTTGATGTGTCCCGTGCCAACACTGTGTAACTATCATTACTTATTATTAATTGCTTCAACTTAATGCTAAGTTCTCGTCATTGCACAAAAGTGGAGACAGTTTGAGTAATGAATGATTATCTTCATTTCTGTGGCCGAATATTCAATGACTTATGTTTTAATTTTTCATTTTCTTTTTTAGAGAAGTGAATGAAGGAGATAAAATGAATAAAGTGTTGGAAAAAAAAGTACTTCCCTCCTCTATGTTTAGAGTCACAATTTCTCTCATTATCTTTGAAATCAAGCAATTGTCCATTCTATGTTTAAGAAATGAGCAAATATGCTCAATTCGTTATTTTTTCAATTAAATCCCACATATCACAATGATTACAAATGTAATCAAAGAAAAGAACAATGTACTCCTCATCTTTTTCTCTTGCATGTGATGTAAGACTAATAATTATTTAAAAGAGATATTTGTTTATTTCTCAAAGATAAAGGGATAAATTGGTTGGTTTCAAGGATAAAAGGAACCACCCGAAACAATCCTCCCCAAACCCCCCCCCCCCCCCCCCGGGTTAAAACTTATTACTTAAAAGAAATGTTGAATTATTTCAACTAATTAAAAATCCAAATAGGAAAAAAAATTATGCGGATATATATTCATGACACAGATAGCAATTAACAGAAAACAAGTAAACAACCGCTTATTCTAGCTAGCTATTAATGTCATTTTTTTACACCATCAATTAACTCCAGAGTTGGCCGGACACAACTTTTGTAACAAATTCTTTGAGAAATGAAACTTTAGGATTAATTGTTGTCTGTAGTTGTGCTTATATTGCATGGAGGTGAATTTCTTGGAACCCCGCACCAAACCTATTTAAGTACGGACAAATTATTTCCTTGAAGAAAGTATTTTCAACACGCCATAAAGTCGAATTACGCTATTTTTATCATTGTTTTCTACTCAATCTCTTCCATACAACATATTGATCTTAGTTCTAAATGTATAATTATGCGCAGACTTGATATAGTGGTTTAAAACTGCACATTTCCAAATTTAAATTTTTTTAAGCCTCAGTATTTTCTTCCTAACCACAGCGGCTTCGAATATTGCATTTTCAAGAAACTTAAAAATATGCACATTTTCAAATTACAATATTTTTTTTTCAAAAGCAATATATATATATATATATATATAAATCTTTATTTTATTTTTCTTTTATGAATGCAGTTTCCCTGTAGTTTTTATATATTTTTTTTAAAATGCCGCAATCAATCTCATGTATAGTGATGGGTCAAAAACGCGCCGCAATAGGCGGCATATAACGGCAGTTTTCACACCTGTCGCAATAGGCCCACTGCAATAGCTTGTTTTTCTTGTAATGTATGAACTTGTATATGTTTAGATATGTAAATTCACATTTATTTTTTAAATTATTTAAATTAAACAAATTTATATATGTTTCAAAAGGTTTAAAACTATTATTATACTCTAATGGTGTAATTTCTAATTTATTTAGTAAAAGATAGAAGGCCATAATTTTCTACTTCTGCAAGGTCTTGGAGAAATGATTAGTAAGTAGTCCAAAATTTTCTTTTTAGAAAGGATAATTCTCTAGATTCAAACCCACGAGCTTTCTAATTTATTTAAAGACTAACATAATGTAACTTTTTGTTAGACATAACATAACATATATTAAATCATGTTAAAAGTATATAGGTTATTTTTATATTTAATTTTTAAAGAAATTTAAGCACTTTGTCTATCATATACGCTTGCATTAGTAAATAGTGGTAAAAATGTGTTTATATATATATATATATATATTTAAATTAACTGGTTCGTGCTGATGCATAGCTTCGTTCAACTTAAGTTATAAAACAAGTTAAATCTTCACAAAATTGTGTACACTTAATTAATTCTATTGGACCACCGCGCACTCTTGGTGCAGTAGTCACTCTACAAGTATAAGTACTTGTGGGGTATGGGGGGCAAGAGCCGAAATTCAAGTCTCTAGGAGAGAGCTTCACACACATATATACTTAGATTAGGTTATAGTAGAAATTCTATCTTGTATTAAAAAAAAAAAAGAAAAAAAGAATTCTATTGGTATATCAATAAGTTCAAATTAAGATTCTAAATTTTTCAAGCTAGAGTTCCACTCCATCACATGTAAGGGTGGCAAAATCAACACAAACTCATTTGCCCACCCAAACTCACTTATTTAAATAAGACCCAAACCCATCCAATTATTAATTGGGTTAAATGGGTATTAACCCAATTAACATTAATATTAATTGAGTTTTAATTGGGTACTCAATTAGACCCAAGTATGATCAAGTATCATTTCTACAAATTACCCAACTCGAAAATACCAAAAACCACTAAAAAGACCAAAATGCCAATGAAACCTCTAAAATGACCAAAATACTCTCTAAACATAAAAAATGACATAAATATCCCTCAAAATCTAAAAAATGACCAAAATACTCCCATAAACCTATAAAATGATCAAAATACCCCCTAAACAAAAAAATGACTGAAATACCCCTGAAAACTAAAATTACCAAAATACCCCCTTAAACCTGTGAAATGACCAAAACATCCCTAAACCAATAAAATGACCAAAATAACCCTGAAACCTGAGAAATGATACCTCTGAAACTTAAGAAATGACCAAAATACTTTCGAAAAAAAAAAAAAAAAAATTGATGAAACACCCCCTAAACCCACCCATTTGACACCCCTAGTCACACTCAATAATTTCGTGTATCACATTTTTTTTCTATTGTCTAAAACACGAATGGCATAATATCGTTCTACTTTTTATTTTATTTTTATTTATTTATTTATTTATTTTTTATAAAAAAGATAACCGTGAATAAGAAACAAGAACCATTTTGCTCATTCTTGGTGCAAGAGATAAAAACATAAACAGTTTTATTGCAAAAGTTTATACGAAACCTGCTATGTAGGTAAAGACTATTTCACGTGAATCACATTTTTAGTTTTTATTGTTTGGAGCACGATACATGCAGTGGGTAATTAATCCGATTGAATCTCCTAGTTTAACCAGTATATACCTTAACCCCAAATAGATATAATCTTAGATAAGTACCATAGCACAGAATATGACAAAGTATATATTTTTTTGTGGTATTTTTGGTAATTTTTTAGGTTTAGGGGGCATCTTGGTCAATTTTAGGTTTTGGGGATATTTTGGTCAATTTTTAGGTTTTGAGAGTATTTTGATCATTTTTTAGGTTCAAGAGTTATTTTAGTCATTTTTTAGGTTTAGGGGTATTTTGAAAATTTTTAGGTTTCAGGGATATTTTAATCATTTTTTAGATTTCGGAGGTATTTTAATTATTTCTTTGGTTTATGGGGTATTTTGGTCAATTTTTAGTTTTTGAAGGTATTTTGGTCATTTGTAGCGGATTTCAATCATTTTTGGTCATTTTTAAGGTTTAAGGGGTATTTTGGTAATTTTTTAGGATTTTAGGAGTACTTTGGTCATTTTCAAGTTTAAAGGGCATTTTAGTAATTTTGATTATTGGGTAATTGGGTGGGTTGGGGTTTACCCATAATAATTAAGTTGGATTGGATTTGAGTTAAAAGTAATTAGTTAAATAAGCAATAAATGGATAAATGGGTTTTATGTACCCAATCCAATTATGCCCATTTTAAACTCACCCATTTGACACCCCTAGTCACACTCAAGATTTCGTGTATCACATTTAAGATTTAACTCTTTTGTCTAAAACACGAATGGTACAATTTCTTTCTACCTTTTATTTTATGAAAAAGATGACCGTGAATAAGAAGTACCAGAACCATTTTGCTCATTCTTGATGCAAGAGATAAAAACATAAACAGTTTTATTGCAAAAGTTTATACGAAACTTGCTATGTAGGTAAAGACTATTTCACGTGTATCACAGTTTTAGTTTTTATTGTTTGGAGCACGATACATGCAGTGGGTAATTAATCTGATTGAATCTCCTGGTTTAACCAGTATACCTAGTTAAAATATTTAAATAATCTAACTATAATTCAATACCTTAACCCCAAATAGATATATTCTTAGATAAGTACCATACCACAGAATATGACAAAGTATATATTTTTTTGTGGCATGCAATGATAAATCATAAAGTCTAACCTACATTGCAAAAGTGTATCATAAAATTTGCAATCTAAATAAAGTCAGGAGGAAAAGCTTTTGTTCACTGTATCATAGAACAACTAGCTGTACCTTAGTAGAGTAGCATAAAGCTAGTATAAATTAAAGCAAAGACTCCAATAAAATTATGCGGGTTTTATACCATATCTGCTCAATGGATAAATGCATAAAGCTAGACACCATCAATGCTCTATTCAGAAAAATGTACCATATATGTAATGAAGCCCTAGCAAGTTTCTTTTTTTGGTAAACAACCGACCCAAGCAAGTTTTAGTTTCTTTTATATTTGTTTCCACATATCTGGTACTGCTAAATTAAATTTCAAGATAGCCATTTTTATCAAGTCATAAAATATAGTTGATTAAAAAAAGGTGTATATGTATTCACAACTTTTAAAGTTAAACTAGATTAGTCGATGCATAATTGTGTAACTTTAAAAGTTTTTTATAGGAATCATAAAAATTTACACTGATACTATTTATTTTATATTTAGTTTTTTATTCTCTCTTTACATATCTTAAGGAAGAAGAAAGAGAGTGGAGAGTGATTATTATGTGTGAAGAAAGAGAAACAATTACAAAAAATTAAGAAAAAAGTGATTTTTTTCATGAAGTATAATATAAAATAGATAATCTAATGTGAATTTTTTTGAAAAGTGAGTATTTAAAATAAAAAAGTAGACTCTTCTGTTAAAATAGATAAAATTTTGCATAAACTAATAGCCCTTAGAGCACTCACATCAGTACTTGTATAATAGAAAAAGTATCACATTTTAGCTAACAAAACCCAAAATTCACTTGCATCAGGCCATGCAAATTTATGTAAAAATATATAGTTGCTACAGTAACCGTACTTATAAATATATACTGGTACTATTCATTTTGTGTTTAGTCTTTTAATCTTTCTAATGTATCTTGAGAATAAAGGAAGCGAGTAAATAATGGTTGTTATGTATAAAAAAAGATAAACAATTTCAAAAAAAAAGTTGATACTTTAATAAAATGTAGCATACTGTAATTAGTTTGTAATCTAGATTCTAGACAGTAAGAAGTGTTTGCGGCTGCTCTTTTAATTTCAGCTGCTTGTTCTTTGTAATATCTCTGCATGTGTGTTTCAAAAACACTTACTTATTCATGGAAAGAAAAATTGCAACACTCCTAAATTCCTCAAGCAAAGTTTATCAAGTGTAAATCCAATTCTAGGACATGGATGAGTTGCATCGGAGGAACATTTTCATAAGACATTTATTACTTAAATTATTTTAAATTAAATAAATCAATATATGCTTCAAAAGTTTTTAAATTGTTATTATATTCTAACGGTATAATTTCTAATTTATTTAATAAAACAATAAAAGGTCATATTCATTGTATGAATCTTTCACCTTTACATGGTTTGAGAAGTGCCAATTGTTTTGGACTTCAATTAATCTTGGCTTTTAACTTGGCCGCGTGACTTGGCTTTCAGAAGTGCCAATTTTTTGGGACTCAAGCTAGCCAATTGTCAATCGGTATTATGAGTTCAAGACACAATTTCAATTATTTTTTTGAATGTGTAATATTTTTTTCCCTTAAACAATCTCCTTAGTGCATTTGAACTTTATTTATATATCAAGGAATTTAATTTACATACATCTTTGAAGTCCAAACTTCTTGTATTATTCAGGCTTGAGTGTTTGATGAAGCCGTGTATGGCAGCATGAGCACGAACCAAACCATTTTTTTTAACCTTTTACTAAAGCAAGCGTGGTATATGATGCCTAACTTCCAAAATTTTCACACTTTTTCCTATAAATTATGGGTTACTCCATGTTTATGCAGCAAGATTGGTATCTAATGTAGCGGCACTCTTGTGAGAATTTTCTTATTATTCTTTTTTGGTGAATGAATTTTCTTATGATTCGAACCTAGATAGTTATACGCATTAACATTTCTATGATAAATCGTGCTTCAAAAAAAAAAAAATAATTAAGAACATATGTGATACACGCGAAAGTCTTTATCTACCCAGCAAGTTTGGTATACACTGTTGCGATAAAACTGCACTCTTGTGAGAATTTTCTTATGATTCTTTTTTGGTGAATGAATTTTCTTATGATTCGAACCTAGATAGTTATACGCATTAACATTTCTATGATAAATCGTGCTTCAAAAAAAAAATAATTAAGAACATATGTGATACACGCGAAAGTCTTTATCTACCCAGCAAGTTTGGTATACACTGTTGCGATAAAACTGTAGTTTATATTTTTGCATCAAGCCTAGCATCAAGCATTACTCTGTGCTATGGTTTCACTGTACTAATGTACTTGAGTCACGGTTATCTTTTTCTGGAATTTTTTGAAGAACGATTTGTCAACTATGCTTCAACCGTAAGGGTCAATGTGATACACGAGACCCAACGAAGGAAAGTTTGTTTTCTGTACAATGGCGACCATATGATGTATTGACTTCAGATTTCTTTTTAGAGAGTTTTAAGCCATTTATGACGTTCGCTTATAATGATACTTTTTTTTATCAACTTAAGATACTAATTAGTTTTTGGTGTAAACAGAGATTGAATGCCAAATCTTTTATTCAATCATCAGAGATTTTATTAGTTGAACTAATTGGAACTCATGATAACAAAAATTTATAATACTCAAAAACATTAATATTGTAATTTATATCCCTCCTCATGTCATTAAAAAACTTTGCACAACACATATAAAGCCAATATACTTTAATTTTTATAATATTTGGCCAAAAGACTTGAAAAAAGTGTGTCATAACAAATTTTCTATGTAAACAAAGTCTGGAGGAACAAGCTTTTGTTAACAGTATCATTTAAAATTAATTATACTAGTAGATTAGATTAGCATAAATTAAGCTTGAATATCAAAGCAAAGAGACTTCATTGAAATTTAGTATGTTTAATACCAAACCCGCTCAGTGGGAAAGACATCTAGTCCGCTACCAATAGCATATTCCGAAAAGTGTACCCTGTAACCAAAGGGCTTAAGCGAGTTTCAATTTCTTTTAAATTTTTGTCCACGTTCAAAATTTGGACGAAATTCAGTAACAAACTTAATTATAGTCTAAGATTATAACTTCATTCAATATTTTTTTATTAGATATAAATCTTGACAAATTTATCTTTAGATTATATTTTCTTTTTATATCTTTCACACAAGTAAAATTTTTAGAATATAAAAAAATTAATAATTAATTATGTCATCAATCAAGATTCAAATATTTAAATATTTAGTTTTTTTAGTTTAAAATTATGTATTAAAAATAAGTTTATAAATCAAATAGTAAATAACATCCAATTGACACAAATTTGAGATGTGTGTTAAAAACATAAATAACATGCAATTTAACGGTAAGATTTTCGAAATATACAATCATGTTAATTTCTTAAATGAGAGTTGTAATTTTAAACTACAACTAAGTTTATAGTAAAACTTTATTTTAAAAATATTATTACATGCTCATTAATGTACACTTGAGTTTTTTCTTCTCAAAAAAATGTACACTTTGTAAACACAGTTAATGTTTATAATTTCACATATATTATCCATATTTTTTTTAAATATATCCACATTTAACATATGAAATAGGTGGTGAGTTTTAGATAGTTCAACTGGTAAAGTTTTTAATAATTGAATAAGAGACTTAAGTTTCAATCTCAACCTACACCAAAAATCGATTGGTGTCTTGGTCTAATAATAATGAGCTATTATCAAGAGCAGATGCTATAAATTGAAACTCTCTAAAAAAAAATATGAAATTGGTGATATATTTAACACATGAAATAGGTGACATGTATAAGCAAAATACACTAACAAGTGTATAATAATATGATAAGTTCTTGTTAACTCAACTGGTAAAGTCTCTAATTGTTAAATAAAATATCTGTGGTTCAATCCCCATCTACACCAAAATTCAATTGGTGTCTTGGTCTGATGATAATGAGTACAATCATTAAAAGCGGACGATATAGGTTGACCTCTATCCAAAAAAAAAAAGTACAATAATATCTTTTTTCACGTATATGGTGCATTAAGAAAAAAAAAAAAAAAAAAAAAACTTATATACAGTACCTTAGGTGTTTTTCTTTAAATTTCCTTCTTAAGATTCCGACATGTGACAACTTAACTAAAAAATGTACTTCAATTCTATGAGAAAATAACCATATAATAGAATCTCAAGAGAGGAACATAAAAAGCAACATCTAAGATTCTAAGTAGCCCTTACAAAATTGTGCATATTTTATACCAAACTTGGTCAACAGGTAAAGAACATAAAGTGAGTCACTCTCTATAGTTTATTTAGAAAAGTATACCACGTAAGAAATTGGGCATATTTTATACCAAACTTGCTCAACAGGTAAAGGACATAAAGAGGGTCACTGTCTACAGTTTATTCAGAAAAGTATACCACGTAATGAAGGCCATATGCAAGTTTCAGTTTTTATATTTTATTTTTACATATCTGAAAGATTAAATTTTAACCGGTAAAGTTTTTTCTTGCTAGGTAAGATATCTGAATTTCAACAAGTGAATTGCCAAAAAAAAAAAAGAAAAAATTATACTTAGTAAATATATATATATATATATATATAATTTATTTATTTATTTATTTAAAATTAATTTATTTTTTTGACCTAAAAAAAATTATTGAATAGCCTAAATTAAGAATCTCAAGAATTTGGATTCAATAAGAATAGATTAATGTTATGTCTATAACATTTTTATAATAATTTCACACAAATACTAAATAGCAAGTTGGTATTGGTTTTAAATTGAGCTTACCACTGTCATTAGATTTTGGCCAAAATAGGAAATTAGCAATAATTTCCAAACAATATAATTAGTAGTTACTGTTTACAAACTATATTTTTTACTAGCATCTTGAGTCTAAAAGACTTGATTTTGAGCCTATAAATCGAGTCTTTAGGGCCTATAAATCGAGTCTTTAGGGGTTGATTTTTGTGATCTGATTCTATCTGATGTGACATTTTTTCCACGTGGCGCCCACCTGAAAATTGAGTGTGTGAGACTCGATTTATATCTTGACAGTTACCCTCCAAGCCACAAATAGAAAAAAAAAAAAAAAAAAAAAAAAAAAAAAAAAACCAAGCTGAGTTCTTGTTCTTCTTCTTCCCAAGTCTCTCCCAGCCTCTTCTCCATGCTTTTTGACAAAAGCACAAGATGGGTTCGCTTCATATATGGGACTGTCACTAAATGGGTTCTTGTTCTTGTTCGCTTCGGTGGCGTGTGCGTCGACGGCAAAACTTCAAGCCGCATGTGGAGGCGCGTCAAGCTGAAGATGGATGCCTGCTTCTTGTGTTTTACACATCGGAGGCCGAAGAAGAGATCTGTGGCATTGGTTTCATGAACCACTAGTCGACGCGTAATCAGTGACGGCTTGTGGGTCGACGGCCACCACGCATGGCGGCGCATGTCTCCAAAATGGAGATCGAACTCTTGGGTTTTGCAAATTGGAGGCCAAAGAAGAGATTTGCAATGTCGATTTCGCGAAAGGATGGAGAAAAACTAGTAGATCTGAAGGGGCGAACTGATGGTGCGACAGCTGTGGCTTCTTCTTCTTCTTTGTTTGTTAGCTTGGTAAACTCAGGTGAAAGAGACAGAGGGTTTGAAAGAGAAGCTTGGTAAACTCAGGGGAAAGAGACAAAGGGGAAAAGAAAGAGAAAGAAGGTAAAATAATGCCATGAAAATTGTATTTAAAGTTGTTATGTTCAGACCATATATGCTTGGAAATCGAGTCTCTAAGACTCGATTTCCAAGTGAACGCCATGTTAAAAAAATGCCACATCAGATAGAATCAGACCACAAAAATTGACCCTCAAAGGCTCGATTTATAGGCCTAAAATCAAGTCTCTTAGACTCGAGATGCTAATTATATTGTTTGGAAATTATTGCTAATTTCCCATTTTGGCCTTAGATTTTATCTATCAATAAAAACTTGTCACCTAAAATTTGTTGCAAAGTTGTTGTGAAAATATTATGGACATAGCATTTCATACAAAAATAATTTTGGGCCCAAACATATCTTTAATCCTTTAAATAAAAAATAAAAGATTAGACAAAAAAAAAAAAAATGAACAAATGAACAAAATATTCAACCCAAAAAAAAAAAAAAAAAAACCCCTAATCATTCAGATTCATAAATCTTTCAACCCATTTTATTAAAAATATTCTCTAATTTCATTTTTCTAAAAAATAAAAAATAAAGAATAAAAATCGTCTACATCAAAAATCAAATTTTATTTTAGTTTGATGATAAAAAACAATCATTATATATGAAGTGCATGTCATCGGTATGTATCTAACAAAAAAATTTCTAGTTTGTAATGTTTGAAAACACATAAAACATAGTTGCATATTCCCAACTTTTAAATATTCGAATAGAAGAAGATGGAAGTGCTATATATATATATATATATATATATATATATATATATATATGGCCCTTAACATGTTGTAGTTGGTTTGTGGTCTAGACAGTAAGTAGTGTTTGCTGCTGCTCTTTTCAGCTGCTTTTCTGTTGTTGTAATTTCTTTGTATCTATGTGTTTCAAAAATTCTTGCTTACCAACAGAAAAAATGCAAAAGTCCTAAATTTCTCAACCAAAGTTTCAACGTACTATCAAGTATAAATTAAATACTAAAACATGGAAGAACTGTATCGGAGGAACATTGTCATAAGAGAAGCAGGGGAAACCATCAGTGGTCAATCTCCAACACCAATGATACAAAAGGTTATATTCTTGCTGCGACATGATCAATACCTTATAATATTTCATATTCATTTCATCTTCATATACTTCACTGTTGCACTGTTGAAGGGGAAAATTTTGTTTAATTGGGAGAAATTAATCACACCCATAATACTAACTCCTTATCTTTGATTTCAATAACATCTGCGTTTTTTGTTTCCAATTTCCGTCTAGTTGAAACACAAATCCAATAACAATTCTTTCCTTTTTCACTAAAAAATGACAATTTTTCCTTTTAAATTACTAGATGAAGATGGGAACCATAACAACAAAGTACGACAAAAGTACACGTTTTTGGTACCTTGCGTGACTGACGCAAAAGATGAGCCATAAAATCTACGTTAATTTACTGCAAAACCTTTTTTTTCCAAGGGACTGTTGATTTGGTGGAAGTTGTTTGAGTTTTTTTGAGAAACAAATTTATTGCAAAACTGTATAATATGAAATTTGGGGACAAGCTTTTTCTTTACTGTATCATCGTTTAACTTCTCTGTTTTGGGAAAAAAAAAATCTGAGTAGGATTCATTTGGGACAGCTTATTTTCATTTGTTTTCTTCTTCAAAAATTAAGTTTAATAAAATTACAACCACACATAAAATAAATATAATTTTAAAAAGCTATACATAAGTTGGACCTTTTCTCTCTTTTTTTTTTTTTTTGTGAAAAGAGAGGATCATATTCAATTTAATTTTTGAGAAACAAGTTTTTTTTTTTTAGTCTAAACACACTAAAGCTAGTACAAAAGCAAAGACTTACATGAAATTAAGCATGTTAAATACCAAGCTTGCTCAATGTGGATAATTAAGACATAAAGCTAGTCATTATCAATATTTTATTCAAAAAAATGTGCAATGTAAATGAAAGGCTTCATTAAAAAAAAAAAGGTAAATGAAAAGCAAAGCTAAAAGCAAGTAACACTCTCTTTTATATATATATATATATATATATATATATATTCTATATATCTGGCAAATTAAATTCCAAGCTTGTATGTTTATCAAGTTCTATATATTGCTGCTTCGGAAAAATGTATACTTAATCCCAACTATAATTTGCGAATAAAAGCAACCGTCCCAAATTTCTTAAACCAAAGTTTCGAAGTACCACCAAGCACGAATTAAATACTAAAACAAGAACATAAATTGCTTTAGAAGAGAAAATACACTGTACATCCTGTATATGTATTCTCCTTCTTGCATGGGGCTGGATTCCACACGTGTTGAGTCCACACATGACCAAAGAAAAGTTTGGTGAAACAAGCAGCAGCCAAGACTAACTTGTCATTGCTGCAGGGGATAAGACGCAGAGCAGTTCGTCAATACAAATCACTGCCCTCCACGGAGTCGATGTTTAAAATGGTAACGGAGGCAGGAGAGAATGCGAAGACTAAACCTCCAAACGCAAGACCAAAGATACAAACGATACAAAAGTTTGCATTCTTGCTGCGAGAGAACAAGGGTTTCAAGAAGTACTATGAGCCAAGAGCAGTATCACTTGGTCCAATCCATTATGGCAAACCAAAATACCAGTTAGCAGAGAAGTACAAACTTATATTGGCTTCTGAGTTCATCAAAGAAAGCGGCAAGGCTATAGACGAATTATACAAGAAGGTTGAGGAAAACATCAAGGAACTGAGGGAATACTACGAGGAGGACGCGACTAAAGAATACCCTGATAAGGACCTCGCTTGGATTTTGTTCCTGGATGGCTGTGCAATACTTCAATACATATACTGCGCTACTAATAATAAGTTCGAAGATTTGAATATAAAACATGACTGTGCATTCCTTGGACAACAGGATTTGTTTTTGCTGGAGAACCAACTTCCTTATCGTCTCCTGAAATGGTTGATGAAGTTGAGTGTGAACAAAAAAGAGTTGAAGGAATCGATTGATATTTTCATTAAAAATGTGTCCGATAAAAAATCAGAGGGGCATCAAGCAGAAAGCAAGAAAGGGGAGAGCCTTCATTCAAAGGAGACCCCACATGAACAAAGGCTATCAATGGATGGAGAAAGGGAGCCCACCCATCTTCTCCACCTTCTGTGGACGAGTCTCTTGGATAATCCAAAAAAGGTTTATAACAGCAGCCAAGAAAATTTAAAGGAAGATTGGCAATCCTATCGCAATGTACAGGACCTTAAAAATGCAGGGATCTGGTTGAAGCCTGGTAAAACTACCTTCTTAAATGACATTTCTTATATTCGTTCATGTTTCATTGGATATCTTACCATTCCTAAGATGAAAGTGGACAACTCAACAGGGCAAAAGTTTTTCAACTTGATGGCCTTTGAAATGTGTCCGGACTTCATCAACAATTATGAGATCACTTCTTACATATGCTTTCTTAATTCACTCATGAATCATGCTGACCATGTTATGGAGCTAAGGAAAGCGGGGGTACTCCAAAACTTCCTAGGCAGCGACCAGGCAGTGGCTAAAATCTTCAATGAGCTTGGCACCAACTTGGTTCCAAACTCCAATATATATTCAGATGTAAGAGTAGACATCGATAAGCATAATCAAAAATTGAAGAGTCGAATGTTTCGATTCTATCATGACTATTTCGATAGCCCCTGGTCGATTCCAGCCTTTTTTGGTATATTATTACAGCTTGTTTTAACTGGCATCCAAACTTGGTTCTCAGTCAAGCCAACTTCACGCAGCTAGAGGTGCGTGCTTGGATTCTTATACCTCTTATACACTGGTTTCCAAATAAATGGCACCTGAAGAGTTTCTTCGGTCTTTTCTAATGACACTAGACATGGGATGCCTAAGGAACATCCAGAGCCATGCTATGCACTTTTTCTTGCTAGCTTAATCTTGTGAGTCTAAATAAGTCTAGAGATGTATGTGATTTCTTAAATTAAGCTTGTCTAATACAAATAAGAGTTGGATTGTGTCATGAGTATTATTTCTTTCTTATATCACAATTGCTACAGTTGTTGAGTGATTGAAAGAGTGAAAAGAGGAAAGTTAAAGAAAATATTTGTTATAGTTCAGTTAATAGCTTCCATCTACAAGGAAAAGCCCTTAACAACTTTACCTTTGCTGTTCTCTTTTCTTTTTGATAGATGAAATAAATTTTCAACCTATAACATTCACTTCATTATAACTACTCAATTTTTATTATCTGGTCAAGACATCAATTAATTTTTGGTGCAGGCGGACTTCAAACCTATTGATTTTTTTGTATAAATATATTTTAAACCCTAATCTTTTATTTGACAATAAAATTTTTTACTAGTAGAGCTAATTAAAACCCACATCTTTGCTATTCAAGTTATATTATAATAAATCTAATGTAAGATTTATATTCTAGAGAATTCTAGCCTAATTCTAGACTGACCTAAGATTAGTGTCATTGTTGTAGAGAACATGGGCCAAAAATATATATGGGCTTCTTGGGCTATAATATGTCAACTTAAGATGAAACCTTGAGTCTATGAAATCTTGAACGTATAATACGACCAGTTTGTAAACACGCAAAACAGACATCAACAATAGCAAACGGACACAGCTGTTGATAAGGGCTAAAATTAATTACTGGAAACTGTAGTGACAGCTAAAAGCATCGTTTGTGGTCCATTAAGCTCAATGACTAGAATTCCAAAAAAAAAAAAAAATCTCAATGACTTTTTCTTTTTCTTTTTCTTTTTCTTTTTAGACAAGTGAATGAACGAAATGCATTGATAAAACTTATTACTTAAAGAAATGTTAGATTATTTTAGTGGGAAATCCAAATGGTATTATATATATATATATATATATATATATATATAATCCAAATGGTATATATATATATATAAAGTCATATGGATTCTCATAGGTCTAGCAAACAACCACTTATTCTTGTTGACACTCTATTTTGCTACCGATGAAAATTCAATGTTAATTAAGATAGACTTGAGCATACAATTAATGTTAATTGATTTTAACTGGTCCTTGATAAGAATAATTTTAATCAATTAAAAAAATTAATTTTCATTGGTCCAAAGCAAAGAAAAGAAATAAACATGCATACATATCACATGTGATAGCAACTTAAATGATAATTAGGGATTTACAATTAATTATTAAATTTGTTTTTTCTTCTTAGAAAAACCAAAAAAATTTCTTTTCTAATTAAGTCTTTACAAACGCATAATTGCCATACACCCATATCCAATCAAAACCCCCCACCTCAGTTTTGATCTTATTGCAAAATGTACTATACCATACCAAACTTGCTAGTTAATATATGCAAAAACCATAAAGAGATACTGGGTATCTCTGTAACAACTAGTTAATTTTGTACATATATATATATATATATTTTCCTATTTCTCTAAAACAAAATTAATTAAATTAATTTTTATATATATTTTTTTCTTTATTATTATTTTCATGGTGAAAAAGTTTGAAAACATGATGAGAGTCATGCATAAAACTGTCATACGAACACAATCTAAGAACTTTACTTTGAAGCCATTTAACTCATGCATAAAAACAAGAAATACGAGCACAACATAAAAACTAAGCATTGAAGGCATTTGACTCATGCATAAAAATCTCACAATGCAAACACAACAGATCAAAGTAAGCATTTAACCACATTACCTTTACCTACTAGTCCCAACACGGTAGACTAAAAGGTATTAGGATAGCACGTTGGTGGACTGACACTGTAGAAAGAAGAGCAAATGGTGGCCCAACAGTAACTTCCTGCTTCCAGTTTCTGACTCGCACATGGACGAAAGTGGTAAAGACAGAAATACTGAAAATGGTTAAAGCTGAAGGGGGAGTGTTTTCTTAAAAGGTACTCGAGTTTAACGAAATCAAGTACCATTCATTATGCATTTACTACGACCGTTGGCGCCAGTAAGTTGGTGTGTAATAAGTGTGCCACGTAGTACTCGAGTTTATAGGACTCGAGTACTGAGTTGTAAGTACCCGAGTCCTCTAAGCTCGAGTATGGCACAAATAAAATGCTACTTCTGTCGTAGTAGGTACTCGAGCTTCACGTACTCGAGTACTTTGTTGTACCCGAGTCCAGTAAGCTCGAGTATACCTTGGCCATAATAACTAAAAATAAGAATTTGTCAATCAAATAATTATATTGTGTTGTACTCGAGTATGTAGGACTTGAGTATTGTGGTGCTGGTAGCCAGGTCCACTAAACTCGAGTATGGCTGTAGTGCGTGCGACTTTTTTTTAGTTTGTTTTTGGTTTTTAGCTCTCGAGTATATAGAAGTACAAATTGTATCAACCTTAATAGTCTGCTCTGATTCTACCAAGCTTTTATGCACTGTACCAAACAATCGAAAAAAAAAAAAAAAAAAAAAGCCCAAAAACAGAAAACCTCCTATGCACTGCGCTTTATGTTATGTGGTTGATTACCTCCAATCCATGCTGATCATATTTGAAGTTACACGATTAGATCTTGAATGTCAAATTCAAAAAAATCCTCTCATGATCCACAATCCCATTTATCCTGGGTGTCGCACATATTTCACATGTGCATATCATAATCATATATTAGAATAGAATATTTTTTTGATGAACATATTAGAACAGAATATGTTCACTTGATGCAAGCACAAACCCATTGATAACACACATTTCCCTAAGTTGCACCATAGACAAAGTTAAGTCACATACAAATAAGAATTTGATTCCTTTTCCTAGTGCCTAATAAACAAAGCAAACTAACAACTGCTTCCAATTTCAAATTTCGATACAAAACTAAATCTCCCCACCGATGCTTAAATACGAAACTTTGTCACTCTAATAATCAAAGGTCCTTAATGTTCAGTTAAATTCAATTACAACATATGCCAAAATATATCTTTTAAGCATCCCGCCAACTAATCTTCAAATGATGATGATGAAAGACCATTCCTATACTCTGGAAAGTGAGTGCCACTACTACCACGTACATACAGGCAAAAGGTCACATCAGGCATCAATAAATCAGATGTCAAAGGTGTTGGGGTGTATCTGCCGACCACATTTAAGGCAGCATATTCCTCCAAACATTCTTTCAACTGAGCTTCACTGTATCCCTGTTCAAATGAAAACATTTGCAGTCAGGCGCCCTATTGTTTCAGGAGGACAAGTACTGGTAGGTTTTCAAGGGACAGAAGCATTATTGTGACCCAAGATAGCTACTAATAAATAGAAGAATCTCACTTTTAAATATTACAATTCCCAAAATAAAAGAATCACTTTAGAATATTACATTTCCCAAATCCCTTTATTTCATAAGCATTTAGATTGAAAGTAAATTTTCCTTAACAAGTGTCCACTCAAATATGTATGCATGTGTGAGTGTGTGTGTGATTTGCAAAATGTTAGGAAGAATGAGTCGTATAGAATTGGTGTTTTTCGTACACACCTGACCTACCAGAGCCAGTCAACAAAAAACCAGGTAAAGCCCATTTTCCACCTAATTCAACCCTCAATATATTTCCCATAATTAGTTTTAAAAAGTTGTCTTTGAAACCATTCTGTCTTTTGTTGGATGGAATGAAAAACGGGCACTGAAATTTTCATTGAGTTCAAATTTCTTTCTTTTTAATCTATGTTGTAATTTGTTTTGACATGATAATGTTGGGAAACACCATGCACTGATTCTTGTTGCAGTTTGATACTACTTCGCTTTCTAAGAGAATACACAATTGCAGACAGGAGTCAACCTTGGAATTGTGAAGACAAACCTTGAAGCAAATCCAATTGGGTGCGTGGGCATAGTTCACATCCATCTTGTTAGTCCTAGCAGCTTCATCTCGCAATATTGAATAGATATCAGAGATAGCATCCAAATGCAAGAACACTAGTTGTTTCAGCAGCAATGTGCAGTCGTTTGTACCAGTCAAGACTAATACTATGTTCTCTCCTTTGATGTAAATGTTCCTCCAAGGTACCATTTGCCGGATACTCATAGAGAACTAGTGGGTTGTAGCCAGAGTCAATACAACATCCAAAAAGACGGGCCATATTCCTGTGTTGAACTGTAGATAAAACCTCAATTTGGGATAGAACTTGAAGCAAGTCTCTTTCATTGTCACATTGTAATTTATGCACAGCTACATGCAATCCATCCCCAAGAACCCCAACATAGATTGTGCCATTACTACTGTCTACAAGTTTCTGAGCCTCTTCCAACCCTTTGGTGGCTTGTTCTAGCTCATGGTAAGTGAATAATCGAGTTGTACAAGCTTTCCGAAATGAGATGGTGCTGTGAAAGTAACCCTTATCTGGATCATATTTCCCCTGCTTAACAGGCCGCTTAAGTAGATAAAAAATTGCTATCAGGGAGGTGATTATGAGAACCGTTGCAAGAACTCCTGCATGGTAAGGATGCCATTATGTCAAACTCTCAGGGACTAGAAATATTAGAGAAATTCAAGACTGACCATGTCCCATTTATTTAAAATGGAAAATTATGAGATGAATGTACAATTACCAAAATGATTCTAACATCCAAGTTGCATTTACCCTTTTACTGTGTGGGTAAGGATAATTTTCAATAACACATATTGCAGTTTTCATTGAGACAAAATCTTCAAACCACTATTCATATGAAAATTGTAAGTCACATAGGGTCTAATTCTTGATTACATACCAGCTATAATAATTGCTTTCCTTTCACCATGTCCTTTGGTATAGTAGTCACTCCCATATACTTCCTGTCCATCCTGCATGCATGCTGTCAAAGACATTCATAGAAGTGAATATCATAGTTATATGGAGGTGTCTTTAGCAGTTTTAGTGACACCAACCTTGTGACATATACCAAATTCAAGCAAGTAGAGCCCAATTCAAAGATGTGCACTTTCTAATGATTCAGTGCCCTTGCACTTGAATATTGAAGTAATAGCTTATTGTTATTAAATTTTACATTGATTTATTTTGAAATATCTTTTCTTTTTTCTAAGCAAATTTGAAGGAGAAGACTGATGAGACCCACTGATTTATGTAAATCTAATTTGATTGGGTGAGCTATCACATTAACCCAAATGAGTGAATTCACCTGGTAACTCTTTGCATTGGTTCAATTGGTAGTACATAATTAGAACATGTTAATTGGATGACATCCTGTTTGCAATTCCCTTTCTAAAG
The DNA here is from genome assembly GCA_032878915.1 of Castanopsis chinensis. Classification (NCBI taxonomy): domain Eukaryota; kingdom Viridiplantae; phylum Streptophyta; class Magnoliopsida; order Fagales; family Fagaceae; genus Castanopsis; species Castanopsis chinensis. The sequence continues at coordinate 13,075,493 of JAVQMG010000109.1, forward strand.
CCGCACACTTTTATCCTGCTGTATGGTTAAGTACTTCAGAATCTGAGATTAAAGTTAACAACTTCTAAGAATTTTGAACTGCTTTCGGTACATAATGAAGTTCAGAATGGCCCACACAACATATAGATAAAATGAAAACTACCTCATTCCTTATTGCTTCAAGAAACACAGTACTCTAGGGAAAGCAATAGTCCCAACTATGGCTTATGAAAGGCCTGATGAGTGATGTCTATTACTAGTGGATCACCAAAGAAAAGAATATAAACTTTTCCTAAAAAACTAAATACTGTTGCAGACCTCATGATGACTGATGAGCACTTATCTAAAAGATAATGATGCGAGTAGGAGGCAACAACTATGAATAGTGCTGCATCTCTCGCTATATCCTTATCTTCAGACATCCCAACTGAAAATAGAATCAAAAGATCAATCTTAGGATGCTCAGCACCTTTGTTATGGGTGCAACTAATAGTGAGATTTTTCTTAGTACCGGAACTACCACTTTCAGAGCCACTACACATTATACTGACCGAAAGATCTATAGATGATTATTGCAACAAAACAAAAGCCGCTAAACACAATTAGTGGTCAGATTTCTCTTTATATTGGAAGGTTAAATTACTAAGTTGATCTTTTAACTACTCCCCAGTTCAATTTGGTCCTTTTACTATGGATTGTATCAATTTAGTCCCTAAAATATTGATTGTGTCAATTCCATCATTCAATTTTTAAAATCAAGTCAATTTTAAGACAGATAATTACTTTAATATTCTAAGTTTTTAGCATAGAGCAAATGTCATCATGAAATGGTAAGTGATTTTTTAGGAGTTGAAGGGCAAATTTGACACAATTAATAGTTAAGAGACCAAAATAAAATTTATCCTTTTAAGTTTTTAGTGGAGAGCAAACTCAACATTACAAATTAAGGGGCAAATTTTACACAATCAAATAGTTTAGGGGGCCAAATTAAACTTTATCCAATAGTTGTAGGGCCAAATTACTAATTTGACCATAGTAGAACTACCTTATTCAGAGCCACCCAAACACATCCAATGAATGGAAGTGGAAGATCTATAGGGTTATTGCAACAAACCAACACATTTGATGCTTAAAATGAAGTTTAATTCTCATCCAATTTCAAAGAAGTGCTATATAAAATGTTCAAAATTTGACCATAAAAATTCAAAGAACTACTCACACTTCAAGCACCCTGCTCCATTAGCAAATCCATCGCCTACAAACCCTTCCTCACACAGGCACCTCACCCCTGCTTGAACTGCTGTAGCATTGACAATGTCTGCATTGCTAGCACAAGCTCCACTAGATAAATTTCTTGGAATAGGCCATTCCAACTTCCTGCTTCCACGCTTGCCTGAATTAGACCCTCGCAGAACAGCCCAACTTGAGAACCCTCTGTAACCAAACTTGGAAAATCCCGAAAACCCATCTCCAACATGCCATAGACTGTGATCAGAGAGTGGGTAGCAACAGTTTGTACGATATAGGATGGTGTGCTCTATGTAAGCATGGGCGCCGATGTTGAAAGTCCTGGGCTGTGAAGCGCTACTGCCCAAGTTGGTTGTTGAGAAAAGGCCATATGTAAAAATGTTAAAACTGTTGTGAAAAGGCCTAAATGTAAATATGTTAGAACTGCAGCTGGACGTTCCCTCCTACAATCTTGTTTTGGCAGGACCAAAATTGGGTAATGGCCTATTAAGTAAAATTAGTTTAACCCTCAAATAGGCACACACTGGAGGATGAATAGACTATAAAGTATACACTTCCATTGACAAAAGTACAAAAGAAAAATGGATTAGTCCCTCCTTATTTCCATTGCTTATAAAATCACTTTAAATGAAAATCAAACGTCCAAATATATGATATCTTTGAGAAATTCATTAAATCAGTGAATATTTATTGCATGTAGAAGACAGGCTCAACGTACTGATGGTAACATTGCACTGAACTTGCCAAATTGATAAAAATAAAATAAAAAAGTAAAAGAAAAATAAGAAAGGAAAGAAAATCTCACCTGATCAACAATTCCTAATTTCTCTAACTTTTGGACAGCATCATCCACATCAAAATTACAGCTTTCATTAAATTCTTTCTTAATAAGTTCCTCACACCACACATCAAGATCCTACTTAAGATTTCCACAAAGTTAACAAATCAGCAATGCCGCTAAACACATGCCGCTAGTAGCTTTTCCCCACTTCATCAGCATAAAGAATGAAAGGATTACCTCTTTCACCTGGACATAAAAATGAGCTAGTGTAAGCATTTGGAGGTTGTTTTTCATCAAGTTTAAGAAACATGCTTAATCAACTCGGTGGCTTTGAGAAAAAATATCATGAAAAATCCTTTTGGAATATATTTATCACTATAACTTAAATTTGAAACACAGCTAAAGATGAAACATTTAGAGCGTGTTTCCCAAGTTGAATAGAAAATGATCATTCTCACAAATTAGTTTTGACCCTTAACATAAGGAAATTATAACCCTGTTGCCTAAAATTCACTGTAAATTGAACAAAAATAAAATAAAATTGGTCTGTAATCAAAATTTGCTGTGAACAATAGGTTTACTAACACGGTGTAGAGCAATTGACTCTCAAGTCTTCGCTTTGCCGTTTTTATCTTACTTCTCCATTTCTTTTCTTCCATATGCATGTGCTTGGCCTTGGTGTAAGCTTGATATATATTGCCAGGACTGTTTCATAATAACTTGTGTTTTTGGAAAAATTGGTTTCCTGAAGTGAGTGATATTATGTGCCGGTTTGGATACAGCTTTTTTCTTCCTGTTTACGTTTCACGTTTTCACCTTCCTTTTTTTTTTTTTTCCCGGTTCTGCTGAGGGGACAGGAGCTGCGCGCACTGTGCTGCACTGTTTATGTACTTTTTTTAGCAATTTTTTATTAAAAATGGATCCCACAGTACTATTCACACGTTAAAAAATTATTTTGCTACAGTGTTTTCAGTTTCAGTTTTCAGTTCAGTAAAAATAAGCTCTATCCAAACGGACCCTATATACAAATTATAAGATATATATTTTTTTGTATATTGAATAGCAAAAAAATTCCTGCATGCTACTTACTTCCTGTTGAATCACCTCATCGCACAAGTGAAGAAGAGTTCCCCTTCCATTATGTAGTTGTTTGTCATACACAGACTGTGTGATTAGGCTCTGATATGTAACTAATTTTTGCTGAAACCTACAGGTAATATTAAAAATTAGCCTGTTAAATAGGTAGGAAGTTGAAGAAAGATTATTTTAACAAGAGCAAACTAGAGTATACAGGTAGAGGTATGTATCAATTATAGCAAGGCATATAACAAAAAGAATAGGAAATATTAGCAGAATCCCTGTCCCAAACATCATTTAGAGTAATGTCCAACCAAGGAGAAATCCTCCTCAGCAAGTTACTCTGATCTAGCTGTACACATCTAACATACAGAAAAGGTCTAGCTGGCTGTAACTATTTTCGGAGCAGTCCCATTTGATGTCAGCTGTGATCAACACCCATAATCTATGCCATATATCCATAGCATCCAAATCCAGAGACACATTCACTGACATGCACAAATTTGTTAATATTATTAGCAGAATTACTACTACTACCACTGTTACTTGGAGCATTTATTTTATTTTATAATTAAATAAGGGAAAAACCTGTTACAATTTGAAATCATGACTCAAAGTCACGAGTTTAGTTCATTTGGGGCAGCGGGATGGCAATTTAGATCCGACCCGTGAATACCCGGCCCGGCCCGACCCTAATGGGCCGGATTTTACCCGATCCGATAAAGAATAGGGTCGGATATGGGTTTTTAAAAAAAAAAACCCGAAGCGGATCCGGGTCGGGTCCGGGTTTTTTTTAAAAATCCGAAACCCGACCCGGATAAAAACCCGGTTATATTAAATTACTAAACCCCCCCTTATATATATATATATATCATATTAGTAACCTTTGATTTGAATCGATGAAAATTTGTATCTTTATTTATATAATAATAATAATAAATATGATATTATTTTGAATTTTTGAATATGTAAATGTAAATATATTAATCATAATAATAACCTAGTTGCTGAAATATACCAACTATTTAATTCTTCTAAGCAGATAGAGAATATACCGTTTTCATATAACGTCTTCAAGCCGACAATGATAATTGTTTTTTTCATATTATATATCATATTAGTAACCAAAAATTGTAATGGGTTTCAAATTTTTTTTTTTTTTTTTTTTTTTTGGTTGGGCTAGATTTGGGCCCAAGAGATAAACGGGGCCCGCGGGGCCCGTGGAGCCCGGTGGGGCGGGTTTGGGCCCTGGAAAAAAAAACCCGATTAATAATAGGGCCAGATTTGGGTCTCGGGTTTTGCCCCGCGGGTCGGGTTCGGGTATGTAAAAACCCAACCCGAACCCGACCCGTTGTCATTCCTAAGCGTGGATCCACACATGTAATAAACAATGCCCATTAAATAATGCTCTCATGTTTTTGCAGAAGAACTGGCTGTGTCCTGAATAGAGCAAATGAACTTTTAAGCACCAGCAATAAGCTTGTGACTAAAATCCAAAAGGTCTATGTTTGATAAAATCAGCGTTGCTTTTTACCAAGCTGGCAATAAAAAATTCTCAGAACTTTTTGAAATTGTCTACCAGAAAATAAAAAAGTTATCTTGAAGCATATGATATGTGACTGGAACCAGCCTTGTGTCATAGAATCTATGGAAACTGAAGCTAATAAACTGTTGTAAAAAGACCTTGCATATGCATAACTATGGAGCGAGAACAGAGCTGACTGTCCGTCAGCTCTACCTGTTGAATTAATGTCACAAAAGCAGAAGCTAATAGAAAACAGTGAAGCACCATATATCAAGATGAAACACAGTAACACTCCTCCATGTGCATGCAATGACCTTTAACTGAATGTAGCCTTCAATGTGCAGAAAAGAAGAAATCACTACAAATGAAGATTGTCGCTAATCTAACTGAGGAACTCAACAAAAGATAAGGGTTTGATACCACGTTGGACAGCCAACTCCCAAAAACTTAAATCCTAATAAACTATCACTTGTCCCAAAAGCTTAAGCTATTAGAAAGAAGAGAGTTTAATTTATTTAACCATCATTTTAACAGCCCTCACATGTGGGCTCAGACTCCCCCTTGATAAGTGGGGTTGAATACATTATATTTTTAACTATTTAAAATGGAGACAAAGTGAACGTAGGGTTTGAACTAAAGACTAATGCTCTAATACCATGATAAACTATCGCTTGTATTAAAACTTTAAGCTATTAGAATATGGTGAATTAGTCACTTAACCATTGTTCTAACAAATCCTGTAGGAAACAGAGCCAGCAATGTATCAAATTAAGCAGCTGACACTCGGATTTTTTTAACTCAAAAGAGGTGCTCAACATGCAAATATAGTTACAAGCAAGTTGGGTCTGGGTAAGTTTCCGCTGCTTCAAATCAAATTAAAAAAAAAAATTAATGTACATTAATTATCAGCTAATCACCAAAAGGAATTGGTCCAATCTTTTATACCTCATTGGAAAATATAAACAATTTGAAATTTGACAAGAACCTTACAATCATAAGAGTTAAGTATAAAATGTGATGGATAAGTATCTATATAAGCAATAAGCTAAGAAGGTAACATAATTAAGCACCCAAAAATTAATCTACATGAAGGCATATGAATGTACTGATAAATTACATGTTGTACACATGGTTGCAATTGCTCATACTATGCAAAACAAATAAAACACTGCCAAAAAATAACACACATGCATGTAAATTTCATTATATCTTATGAATATCTAAATATGTATGCAACAACAACTACCCAGCCTCAGTCCTGAAATTTTAAGATCAGCTATGGATCTTCAACAGACTAGTCAAGATCAGCCAAATGTATTTTTACTATACATTTACGCAAGTAGAACATAAATAGAATTGGAAACTCATTAAAATCTAGAGATACTCAACAGAATAAACAAATATTTGTGTTTCAAAAGATATGCAACTTTGATCTAAACATCAAATTTAGGTTCAATTATAATCTTCAATTACTCTTGAAACGTAAAACATAGCTTCTAAATTGCCATAAAACCTATTTATCAGGCTACTCCAGGTATGAATGACATTGTTTCTTCTTATAAAAAAAAAAAAAAAAAATGGATGACACTGCTTCTCATTCTTTCAAGCCCCAAGGGTGTGATTTCCACCTAGTACATGTTAACTTCTAATGTTACATATGTTCATTCATGTAAGTGACAGCTAAGATAACATACCACCATCACAAAGACATGGTTAAAGAATTCTTCAAGTGGTTGTACTAGTTGTGAAGATATTTCAACAAAATCATCTACCTCAATTCCTGTAGGAGGACAAAAATGGTAGATCTTATAGTTAGTTAAGCAAATTGTGGCCACCAGTTATAGATAAAATCAAAAAGAAACAGGCATGAAAAAAAAAAACAAAAAACCTCAACTACACTGAAAAAGGAAATACAACAGAAAGAAAGAAATACCAGGATGGATTTTGTTTTTAACTGACAAGAAAGCGCTCCATAGAGCTCTCTCTTCATTTGTCTCGAAGGCAGCCTCATCAACCTAATAAAGACATATTCATCCATTATAAGGGGATAGGCTAAAAATAAATCCTATATGTATAAGATATATTTCGTAAAGAGAATTGTCCCAATATTGAGAAATGGATTTAAGAAAAAAAAAAAATAGTAATGAAACTTTATTGAAGAAAGTGTCACTACTTCATGCACACAGGATTCTACCAAAAACAGTCCTAAAGAGAGACAATAAATGAAAGTTATGGTCTAAGGGAAAGAGAATCAATGAAGTTTACAACAGAATGCATCTCAGTATGGCCCAAAAAATAGGACCATTCAAACAAAATCCTTAGGAAATATGATTTCAGCTGAGTTGCTGAGGCATCTACACCCTCAAATGCACATTGATTCCTCTCCCTTCATATAGTCCACAACAGGAAAAATGGATCCAAGTTCCAAAAAAATTAAGAAAGTTTACCAAACCAATTCCCCCACAACCAGAAAGTAGCTCAACAACCTTTGTCAAAGATTGCCTCTTGACAAGTATGCCATCTAGAATCAATTTTTTTAGACCATTAAAAGCTAATACATAGTTCAAGAAAATTGTAAAAATGTAAAAGAAATATCTTCCATATAAGTCCTTTAGTTAATATTTAGAAAAGGCACTGAAGCCATGTATATGCAATAGATTTTTGTAATTAAATCTTTTACTCAAGAAAAAGAGACCAACAAAAAAAAGGAAAGAAACAAAGGAAAGGAAAACCATTTTAGAGCAAGGATTGCAAAAGATGATAGATAAAGAAATTTAAGGGTTTCAATATCATATCCTAATCCCAGCTCACAGATCAGTGCCTCCTGGCAGCTTCTGGTATCTATCTATGGTATCTCTGAAAATTACAACCACATTTTAAGAGATTTATTATTTTCAAGAAAGAATGCAGGACTGCATAAACAAAATAATTGTTTTTCAGCTTAGCTTTAATGTGGTGGCTGAATCTATTAAGTAGTTATTTGCAGCAGACACTGCTTAATATTTACTAGAGAGTATAAAAACGTCATTTACCTTATTTGCTGACTTTGCTGCCAGAGAAGGCAAGTTTGCCTGCTCTGCAAGGATAGAACGAACCACTTCTGAGCTTGTTCCCTTATCAACCTGTAACCAAATCACAGCCAATTTGTCTAAAAGTGAGCTCAATGTCTTGTCAGAATATATTACATGTCCTCAAATAACATACTCTGATTATTAACAAAAATTAATTTACAGGATTAAAAATTGCAATGAGTAAATAATAACAGTAAGCCAAACAGATTATCTGACATAATACGGTTAAAAAAAAGATTAAATTACAGGAAACTACCACAATTGAACCTATAGAAATTTTGGGGAGTAGAAAACATGCACATCTCCCTTTTCAGTAGCCAAACATAAATTTAAACAAATAAATAATAATGGTTTTTCCTAATGCTAATTAAGTTTTCAAATCATGCCCCAAGACACTAGTACTCGAGTTTTTTTTGGTAAGTAACAAATGCTATTCAGAAAAAAGAGCTCAAGGAAATTTTGCATAAGAAGCCAAGAAGAAGTAGAATTTCAATCTTGGTATATTCAAAGCATAAATGTATGGAAAACTAGCTACATACCTGTGGAAGGGGTAGGATAGTCACAAGGTCTAGTCAAAAGCCTTTTAGGAATTAACCATCAAAAATCATCCCCGTTTTCTTCTCCTCACTGGTTCCTTCACTGGTCTCACCTTGCTTGAAAAGAACACAAGCAAATACTAATAAATAGAGGCATTTAACCATAAACAGATGCATATGTAATCGGTATAAGAGGGCGAGTACCATGTCCAATCCCATAGTCTGGAGGATATGTTCGTGTCCGTTGCGGCCTTCGCGGCCGATCCTCAATGTGTGAAGCCTTTGGTGGGGGGGTGGGTATCTCTGTCTGGATGGCACCAAGGGTGAGTAGCCCCCAATCCTCACTGTGTGAAGCCTTAGGTGGGGGGGTCGGTATCTCTATCTGGATGGCACTAGAGGTGGGTAGCCCAGGGGTAGGCATGAATCTCATCTCATGTCTACCACATACATCTGCGGGGGTAGTGCTGGTGGTCGGTGGGGGAGAGGATGTGGGTGAGTAGGTATGATCGTGAACTATGGATGGAGACCGACATGCCTCACCATGGGCAAGAGTATGGGATGGACCCACATCATCATGTGCCATGGAGCCCATGTCATAACCAGTCTCCAAACACATCTCATCTGATGTTTGACTTGCCTCCTCTATGGTATGGTCGTGCATGGGTGTGTGACGCCCACTAGATGTGCGACGGCGACCAGTTGTGGGACGCCGTCTAGATGTATGACGTTGAGTTGATTGACGACCTCCATGCCCTTGACGTCCACGGGCTTGCCGACCACGCCCTATAGCCGGTTCACTTGTGTTGCCTATAATGCGTGCATCGTCCAAGGTCAACCGACTGATCTCTTTAACAGATTGCAAGGCATTAATACAGTCGGTGTAGATCTCAGACCCTGGTTCAAACTTCACCATAATCCTTAACCGTGGTTCAACCTGTCAGAAGTATACAAGAGTAGTGTTAGGACTTGGAACTAAACTATGCGAAGCGAGGTACATTTATAACAGAACAATCTTTCTAAACTTACCAAAGTGTCCCAGTACGAGGTCTCTTTTGTAATATGCCGAACAGTGATGGGACGATACCACACCATATACTCGTCATTGTAGCTCATTACCCCATGAAAGGGTGGTGCTTCGGCAATTGTGGTGTGCGCAGCCCATCTAGCAATATGAGTGGCATGTTCTTCAACCCAATTCTTTTTGTGCTTGCCCTGGAGTGTTATCTTGTGAAGTTCAATTGAAGTATCGACATTATCCGGTACGCCTTGCTTCATCCCAAACTGTCGGAGAACACGTTCGGGGTGATAGCCTTCAACCACCTAAAAATGTATGAGCGGCACGATGGACCTCCATATGTGTTCACTTGCCGTACAATATGCGGGCAGGGAACCCAAGTAATCTCTATATGGCTCCTAGACAATCTACAATGATCCAGCAGATGCAAGCAACGAAATTAACAATATAATTAGAAAAAATTGTGTAATGAATGTGAACAATACATGCAAAAGCGGTAAAATGTTGTAAGGCACGATACCTAATTTAGCCTTAGCGAAGCAAGCGACACACGATAGGCGTGTAGGACGTGCATTGGATGGTCAGTTGTTATCTTAGCCCTTTCCATCTACCAAATAACACAGACATAACCTTCATAATAGTTACATCATTCCCATGCGAAAAAAGTTAATGCGGAAATGTAAATCGATAACTATCTAAGATTCTACATACCTGATAGGAAGTGGACCTAGGGGCAGTGCCTGGTGTGGATGCCTCATCACAGGACATATGTGTGGAAACCTCGCCCATGCCCACAACTGCACTAACATCAGTGCACCGCCAATTTGCTTCGCTGTCTTCTCTGATGCATTACAGAGGTGTCTATATAGCCAACTTAGTGCTGCATTACCCTAACTATAATTCTTTCTGTTGCTGATTGGATTGAAAAATTGTAGATACATGATTGAGAGCCGTTCGCCAGACTTGTCCATAAACAATATACTACCTAACATTTGGAGTATGTAAAACCGAGCATACTGCTGGATACGCTCCTCAGTGGCGTCAGCAGGGAGAGGGTCACTAAACTGTTCCTCGAGCTATTTGGCTTTTATCCTCGGCCCTTCCAACACTGCAGTGTTCTTTTTTGTACCGACTGGTCTGTCCGGTGGACGGGGGGTACCTAGCAATTCGATGCACAAGTCACACCAATGGTCCATATGGGTAAATCCCACCACCGGCAAGCCATGTACAGGTACCCCCATTATGACCTCTATGTCTTGTAGCGTGATGGTCATCTCACCGTGGGGCAAGTGGAATGAGTGCGTCTCTGGCCGCCATCTCTCCACTAAGGCTGTGATCAGTGCATGGTCAAGGTCCATATGTGGAACCCGAAGTAGCCCATCTAACCCCGCATTTGTGATATAAGTAGCAATCCGTGGATCTAACCCACCTTCAAACAGACCTTTATTCCGATGACGACAAGTCAGTACACCTGACACTTCTTGCAAACAGAGCACCTTAGTATTATTAATTACACGTAATAATTACACTTAAAACATAAATTACACTTCAGTACACCTGGCACTTTCTACTACATATATTGACTACGATTTTCGACACTAGTGCATACCTCGCCTGCCAAAAGAGCATCCCAAAGCAAACTTGAACGATGAAAATGTTGCCTCGTCAAGACAGTCCCTATAGAGGGTCCCGCTCGATGTGGGTCCATATCTGACATAAATTAAAGGTGATTGGCCCATTAGCATATTCATCAAATACCCATAAGCACTCAGTTTAATACATACACACAGATATATATATATACACACACACAAAGAAAGGAGATACATTTTATAGCCTCATTCCTAAGCCACTTGCATTAGATATTAAAATGAACGAATACAAATATTTTCAGGGAACATACATTGTTTTTTGGCTAAAAATGCATGCATTTACTCAGCAAAAGTTTCGGGGCAACAATCACAGAGCATGTGCTTTGTGAACTGTTATCACACAAAAGTCACGACCATATGTTTCCTAATGAAATAGCTTAGTTTTTCTAGTTTGTACTACAGTCCAATGAATCATGGATGTTTGATGATCCAAGCAACAGCAAAAATTTCCAAAAAATCTATAACCCAAATGTAATAATCCACCCAAAATAATAATGTTGGTAATGTAAAGGTATTTCCAAGCAACAAAGTCAGCCATATACCAAACTAAAACAACTTTCACTAAGTGATCAGTGCAAACCCAAATGATAAAGATAGAAAAACAAAATAAAATGCAGTGGCACTAGAAATTATTTCCGTTTGGTGGCTGTGTCCTACAATGACTAAAAACAACCATGAAAATGTTCACTAAAAACAACAAAAAAAAAAATTTAAAATAAAATAAAAAATTACACCACGTACATATACCCACAAATACCCACATACAAATACCCACAAATACCCACATACATATACCCATAAATACCCACATATACCCACAAATACCCACAAATACCCAATACTCAAACAAATATTGAGATAAGGAGACATACCTTGTGAAGATGTGGCCCGAGAGTGAGAGTAGAGAGCATGAGCAAGAGGAAGAGGAAGCGCACAGAGCGAGTCCGACAGGGAGAACGAGAGCGAGACAGAGACTGAAAATGAGAGCTAGATGGAGACCAAGAATGATAGCGAGAGCGAGAAGGAGAGTGAAAATGAGAGCGAGATGGGGACTGAGAATGCGAGCGACAGGGACATTGAGAGGGAGATTGAGAGCATGTGGGAGAGTTAGAGTGAGAGGGAGACTGAGAAACAGAGTGATGAGAGAGCTTAGTGGGTAATTTTTTGAAATGGAAACAGTACTCGAGTTCAACTGACTCGGGTACAAGGGAAATTTAGTACTCGAGCTTCATGGACTCGGGTACTGTGTTATCAGTACCCGAGTCCATGAAGCTCGAGTACCAATTGCCGTGATTTATTGTGGCCAACCCAGGGTTATACTCGAGCTTGGTGGGCTCGGGTACCAAACCACAGTACTCGAGTCCAGCAAACTCAAGTACTAAGTGGCATTTTTTTAATCCTAAATGCCATGTCAGCATGCCACGGTGGAGCTAGAAGATATGGTACTCGAGTTTGGGGAGCTCGAGTACTGGAAAAAGTGGTAGATCACCATTTATTTCAGAAACAGTGTTTTTTGGCTAAAAAGTTTAGGAAAACATGGTATTTGGCCATTTTGGCTGCAAAAGCTCATACGAAACTTGCTACGTTGGTAAACACTATTTCACGTGTATCACATTTTTACTTTTTAGAAGTTTTTATCGTTTGAACATTGAAGCACGATACAGTGCGTAATTAATCTGATTGTACCTTCGAGTTGATCTGTACAATAAAAACTAATAAAATAATGTACACACAGTTATTGCAATAAAGTTGACTTTTTTCGAGGGTCAAAATTCTTAAAAAATATATTAAAAGACCTCAAGAAAAAATATTTTAAGAGTAGAATGGACTCTTGGTAACCTTCCGCTGAAAATGAAAATGAAAATAAAAATGAAAATGAAAGCTCTCATGACTCCCAAAAGTGCTATATTTTATTTTGAGGGTCAAAAGGGCCTTAAATAAATAACCTTATTTACTAAGGGTTAAAAGATTTACATGTATAACTATTGATAAATAGGGTTATTTAAGGGTCTCTTCACCCTTAAAGTAAGAATTTAAAAAAAAAAAAAATCCAAAATCATGCACAAAAACCACATGCAACAACAAAATACATCAAAAGTCCAATGTACTATAACCAATCAACCCAGATCATTACAAGACAAAAATTAACATACAACTCAGATCATTACAAGACAAAAATTAACATATGAAAATAAGGATATTGTAAAGGTACTAAGAGAGCATGACCATGGCACTGAATTCTTCTGATGAAAGTCAAGAACCCATTTCTCAACAAGGCAGCCAAAGCAGGGGCAGCAGCTGAACAAAATTCAAGTGCAGAAGCTAATGATGGAACTAACTGTGTTAAAAAAAAAATAAAAATAAAAAAATAAATAAACCCATAATCTGGCATTCAAAGACATTTCAAGTAGATATGTAACATTAGAATTTCCATGTCACACCTTTTTCAGGACAATTGGACGAGGAAGCTGCTCTGCTAAATTTGGAAGCTTGCGGAAGAAGGTATCATTTTCAACAGTGCCCTTTAAATTTAGAATCTCCTTAAAATGTATTGTGTCCACCAGTTTATTTTGGAAATATTCTGCCAATCCATTGGTAGAAAAACTTTATAATAAGAGGAAAAAGAATGGCAGAGAAAAGAAAATCCAAGAAGCAACATTATGCTAAAAACAGAAAAGCAGAGCTGAGTATAAGAATTTATAGTGAATTTCGTCAAAATAGGTACACAACTATTGACATAGCCACCACTCACAAGGCACATCATGTAGCAGGTTACCAGGACTAGAGTTTCTCCAAAATTATTAGATACAATCAAGTTTAAGAACTCACCACTATTTTCAATAAGCTTTGATGTATTCAACCTAGGAGAAGGCATGGCACTTAAAAGCCGCTAATAATCTATGAAGAAAACTACATAGAAAGGGATAGTCCGAGCCATTACTGACAAGAAAAATTTATAGCACTATTTGTACTCCAACTTGTGCATCCTATTTCCATATTGAGATTGCACATAATTTTGTAGATCACAACAAAGAACTTTGATATTCAATTTATTTCCTAATAATCAAGTAAGGAAAGAGGAAGGTTTATAAAAACAAAAAACCTAAGAAATTCTTAAGAGTTATGAGAGTCGAATCAAGAACTAGACAACATAAATCACCAAAAAAAAAAAAATCTATATGTTTTGTTCTAGTACGTTGCTCAACTATTTCATTGACAATGTTACTAACACACCACATTGTAAGCATTCACAACACCAAACACAACTGTAACAGATATAAAATACTCAAAACTTTTTTTTTTTTAATCTCATTTAAAGCACTAAAGGGAGATCTGAGAGGGATATAGCAAGAAAAACTTCACAAAAAAAAAAAAAAAGACATACCTGATCAGTTGGGATCTCACCCTTTCGTGCATAGGACATACTTGATGATCTGTAAACAACACGAACTCCCTCTAGATCAGAATGTTGTTTCCTTCAACTTGCCAAATTTCCTGCAATTCTGACATTACCTCCCCAATGGCCTTTACTGACGTCCCTGCTACTCTAGAAAGGAATGTGTTGTTTCTTCTGCATAAGTCTCCCCCCACTTGGAAAGAACTCAACCTCGAGTTCCCACTATCTGGCTCATCAGGAGGGTGGTAATCATACAAGTCAACAACATTGTAGGGAAAAAGAAATGTTCATGTTTGGCGTAAGAGCAACCACATAGACATTGTCGTTGATCTTCTTAGTAATTTGAAATGACCCATACTTCTTGTCCTTCAATTTATTGTAAGTACCAAATAGGAAACCGCTCCTTCCAAATATAGGCCAATACCAAATCTCCAACATTGAAGATCTTCTCACGCCTCTTCTTATCAGTTGCTTCCTTGTATTTAGCATTCAAAGCTTCAAGTTTCTGCCTAACTTCTTCTTGGACTTCCTTAATGTGATCAACCATATCTTTTGCTTGTTGGCTCACTCCTAGAAGCTCAGGTAAGGGTACCAAATCCAAAGCATGTTTTGGTGGCACGCAATAGACATTAGCAAAAGAAGACTTACCTATGCTCCTACTAACAATGTTGTTGTAAGCAAATTTGACTTGAGACAAGACAAGATCCCACTACTTCGGCTTTCCTCCAGAATTTCCCTAGATTAGATTACCTAAGGTTCAATTGACAACCTTTGTCTAGCCATTGGTTTAAGGATGACCACTATTGTTGCAATTAAGGGATGTATCAAACCATCTCCATAGAGTCCTCCAAAAGTGACTAAGGAACTTCGTATCACGGTCAGAGGTAATGTATTTGGGCATTCCATACAAATGCACTACTTCTTTGAAGAACAGATTGGCTACTTGAATAGCATCTGAGGTCTTTTTATAGGCTATGAAATGAGACATCTTTGAATACCTGTCAACTCCAACAAAAACAAAATCTATACCTTACTGGGTTCAAGGAAGAGCTAGTATAAAATCCATGGACAAATTCTTCCAATGCGCTTAAGGAACTAGTAGTTGTTAGGATATATGCCCTTAAATCCTATTGTATGATGCTATGTATGACATTATGTGTGACTTAATGTTGTATTTAATAAAATTGTTTATTTTTTATCTAAAATAATGGTAACATGAATATTTGGACATTATCATATAGTCCATGAGATGCATAGTATGTGATTTATGTGATTTAGTCACAGAAAATATAAATCACAAGTTCTTTGTAAACTCAGAATTTATAGTTTGTAGTCGGTGATGAAATTGGGCATTTCATCTGCGAAGACTATAACGTATCAACTAAGATGATTTGTCTTGATCATGGAAGTGGTGACTTCTAGTTGATATGTTGATATGTTTTAAGAGTTAAGACATATTGAACTGGACCGCTGTGAGATTTATTATTCTCCTAACGACTGTCAAATGAATAATAAATCTCACGACTTCTATTTGCATGAACTCTTAATCCTGAGAGAATAATGGACCTGATCATGAGGTGTAGGTTGCTTTGATATATCAGGAGTGAGATCTAAAGTAACGGTCAAAACCTCAGTATGTTGGGCAGCCACATTTAGTGTTGATGGAACATATATTCTCAAGATGGAATTCATAGTCTCTTAATCGAGATACAAAATATTTCCTTGAGATAAGTTTAATAAGTTCAGTTATTCAGAGAGTTAGGCCTAACCACTTTGGTAAGAAATTACTAAAGTATATATTTATGAAATTGGATTTCATAAATATGTGATGAATAACTTTAAAGGATTAAACCGGGTACTCAAGGATAAGATGTAGTAATTTACAAAGTGGCAGTCTATACTTATGACTTTGTATTACTACGAATATTTTATGAAGGGGTTGCGTGCAAAATAAAATCTTGGGATATAATTTATTAATAAGGCCTAGAGTGCAATTATATTTATATAGTGGTATTAAATATAATTAATGGTAACTTTGGACTTGTCAAGAGTTGACGGAAAAGCCCAAGGCCCATTGGAGCTAGTGTCTTATTGGTCCCTTTTGGTCCCATTCCAAGCCACACACTAAAGCCCAATTGGAAAGGCCCAATAGGCCGGCCCAATTAGATAATCAGTTAGTTATAAAGGGAGAAACATACAGAATTTTTTTAAGGTGATTTTTCGTAGAGAAAAAGAAAGAGTGTGAGACACATTTTTATTCTCCCTTTGGAAACTGATTGAGATACCACACATCTTGGGCGTAAAGTGGAATTGGAGTGAAGATTAAAAGTTTTCCCAAGTGCTTCTAATATTTGTTTTGAAATTCTCCATACCAAGGTACGCTATCTTGTTCTTAAATTCTGAAATTCATAGAGTGCATGTTGTCAATCATGAATGAAATAGATCCTTGTTTCTTGCTTCCGCTGTGTGTGTTTTATATGAGATACAAAACCAGATTTTAATCCAACAATTGGTATCAGAGCCAGGTTTTCATCTCATGATTGTATAATGTGTGATTGAATTTTAGAATTTAAGAAAAACCGTTATCTTTGTGTTACAATTTTCTGCATCAAATTGTGGTGTTGTGTCATGTTTTTTAATTCCATGGAATCCGTGTATATATATATATATATATATTGCAAATGGATTGAATAGTGCTGCGCATGATAATTCGATCTGTACGGATTGCAATGGGTGGTTATAAAACAGTTATTCTACCAAAAGGCATGAAATATTTAACGTCCCTCTTGCGGTTTTGGTTTCACGCATGGAATAGATGATTTTGCATGGAATGCATGGCATGAATTATGTTTGCATGGCTTGAAAGTAAATTTCACATTTTGGACTTTTTGGCATTCAATGCATGGCTTTAATATGTTGTGCATCTTTTGTCCTTAATGCCATGAAAGTTTAAGCAAATGCCATGAAAAGTGGAATCCGTACCTTTAGGATTTCAAACAATCTGAAGGTATATATATGTATATATATATATATATATAATATAATATATTATATTATATATATAATAACGTAATATATATATTATATTATTTATATAATATAATGTATAGTTTTAGGTTACGTTATATATATTTTTATATATATATATCAATGCTAGTTTAATAAAATTTATTCCTAATGAGATTAGGATTATGTTTTTCACGTGTCTAGCATTTTTATGGTACTTGACTTTAAAAACCTTTAATTTTAAAATATCTAGTGGGAGAGAGATGCAAGGGTTGGATCTCACGGCCTCCATTGTTGGTTCATAGTAGTGTGAAATATATACTTTGTCTTTGTCTCGAGCTTAGCATTCCATGCGGAGAGTATTTATTTCATGGTCCTACAAGATTGAATTTCCTAGTTTATAGTGGTTTGATAAAACACCTTGTCTTAGCCTTGAGCTTTGCATTCCATGCGGAGGGCGTTTTTATCATGATACCACAAAATAAACTTGTTAAAGGGATGAAATGTGGCTACACATGATTCTAGACAATGGTATACACTAGACTAAGTATTTTAGTATCCTCTATGCTGAGTTCTTACTATTATTACTTAGAGGCTAAATGTAAAACGGCATATTATTAGTGTTTGATAAGAGTTATCATGATAGCACTAATAGTGAGAGTAGTTCTCAATCAATCATAGTATTTAATGTTCACTCTATGCTGAGGGATATTGAATATGGGATTGGGTTGTCGTTGCATATATTATTTTATGGTTTTATTAAGGTTCCATATTATATGCTTATATGCTAAATTTGATAATGTCCAGTTTACTTATTGTATTCATGTTTATTATTTTCAGATTTAAATCATGGCATCATTTAGCCCACTTGTTGCTATTCTTAATCAAAACAAACTGACTGGATCCAACTATGTTGACTGGAAAAGGAATTTGGACATTGTTCTTACTGCTGAAGAGCACAAATATGTGCTTACTCAACCATGTCCTAGCTTTCCTTCATTAGATGCTCCTCTTGAGGAAAAACAGCGATATGATCGTTGGCAGAAATCTAATGAGATGACCAAGTGCTATATCCTAACATCTATTTCAAATGTTCTACAGCATCAAATGCAGGATGTAGAACATGCTTCGGACATCATGCTAAGTCTGAAGGAGATGTTTGGTGAGCAAGGCCGGTCTGCAAGGCAAGAAACCATGAGGCAAATTTATAATACCAAAATGGCTGTAGGAAGTTCAGTAAGGGAGCATTGTCTTAGGATGATTGCTAATCTGAACACATTAGAAGTTTTGGGTGCTGACATTGATGGAGAATCCCAAGTGGATATGATACTCCAGTCACTACCAGAATCATTCAAGGAATTCAGACTTAATTATAATATGAACAAAAAGATTTATTCTTTGTCTGAATTAATGAATGAGTTAGTGGCGGCGGAAGGCATCCTTGGTACTTCTAGTGTTGAAGCCAATGTGGGTGAAGCTTCTACTTCTCAACCTAAGTCAAAAGGCAAAGGTAAGAAGAAGAAGAAGGATTTCACTAGGAAAAATGGTAAACAAATTGCCTTAGGGGTTGCCGAGAAAGGAAAGAAAACCAAAGGAAAGTGTTTCCATTGTGGTGAGAAAGGACATTGGAAGAGGAATTGTCCAAAGTTCAAAGCTGCCAAGAATAAGGGTATGAAAAGTTCCTTTCTTCTTGAAATATGTTTGGTACAGAATCCAACAGATTCCTGGTGTGTGGATTCAGGTTGTACTAATCATATCTGCAATTCTTTGCAGGGGTTCCAGGAGACCAGAAAGTTGAATGAGGGAGAACTATTTCTTACTTTGGCTGATGGGAGCAGGATTCCGGTTGTAGCTGTTGGAGTGTATAATTTGTGTTTTAAGTCTAGAGTGTTAATATTGGAAGACTGTTTGTATGTACCTAATGTTCATAGGAATTTGATTTCTGCAACTTACTTAGGTAAACATGGATATTGTGTTATCCTGAAAGACAATATTATAATAAAGAAAGATAAAATGTTTATCTGTTCTGGCAATATTGTGGATGGTCTTTATATTTTAACTCCTGACATGCATGAATTATACAATTCTGAAATAGATAATAGCTCTCATGTAAAATCATTAAAGAGAAAGTTTCCTTCTACTAGTGAAGCATATCTTTGGCACTTACGTTTGTGTCATATTAATTCAAGTAGGATTCAAAGACTAATCAAAGATGGACTTTTACAGCCCATGGACTTTGATGGTTTTCCAGTTTGCGAATCTTGTTTGGAAGGTAAAATGACCAAACGGCCTTTTAATGCAAAAGGTAGAAGAGCCCAAGATTTGCTAGAACTAGTGCATTCAGATGTATATGGTCCCATGTCAATCCAAGCAAGAGGTGGCTATGAGGATTTCATTACTTTCACTGATGATTACTCTAGATTTGGTTATGTGTACCTAATGAGACGGAAGTCCGAAACCTTTGACAAGTTCAAAGAGTTTAGGGCTGAAGTTGAAAATCAATTAGGTAAACGCATAAAGGCCATTCGATCTGATCGAGGTGGCGAATACCTTCTTGGTGACTTCAAGGATTACTTGACTGAAAATGGGATTATATCCCAGTTGACTGCACCTGGAACTCCACAACAAAATGGTGTAGCAGAAAGAAGGAATATGACTCTTTTAGATATGGTTAGATCCATGTTGAGTTATTCGACTCTACCAATTTCCTTTTGGGGATATGCCTTAAATACTGCAATGTATCTTCTGAATTTAGTACCTTCGAAGTCTGTTCCTAAAAACACCTGTAGAGTTGTGGAATGGGCGTAAGCCTAGTATGAGACATCTCCACATTTGGGGTTGTCCAGCACATGTGTTGAAAGGAAAGTCTGACAAGTTACAGTCTAAAACAGAAGTGGTTTTCTTTGTAGGGTATCCAAAAGGAACTGTTGAAGGTTTATTCTATAGTCATAAGGATAATAAAGTGTTTGTTAGCACAAATGCCAAATTCTTGGAAAATGACTATATGAATGATTATACTCCTAGAAGTAGAGTTGTCTTGGCTGAAATGAATGAACCTGTAGTTGAACAACCAATGGATGAAACTAGGGATGATGTGACTGTATTAGATACACCACAAGATATTACTCATGAGATGTCTAGTACACAAGTGCCTCGTCGTAGTGGGAGAATTGTTCGACCTCCTATAAGATTTATAGGTTTGGGAGAAACCTATGAAGCTATCTCAGAAGAGGCAGAATCAGATCCCTACACTTATGAGGAGGCAATTAATGATGTAGATGCACATCATTGGATCCAAGCTATGAAATCTGAATTGGATTCTATGTATTCCAATCATGTATGTGATCTTGTAAAGGCGCCTAACAGCATTAAACCTGTTGGTTGCAAATGGGTTTACAAAAGGAAGAGAGGGATAGATGGAAAGGTTGAAACCTTTAAAGCAAGGCTAGTGGCGAAAGGGTATACACAAAAAGAAGGCATTGATTATGATGAAACTTTTTCGCCAGTAGCCATGCTTAAGTCTATCAGAATTCTCTTATCCATTGCTGCTCATTATGATTATGAGATTTGGCAAATGGATGTCAAGACTGCATTTCTTAATGGCAATCTTGAAGAAGAAATATACATGATGCAACCAGAAGGATTTATAGCAAAGAACCAAGAGCATATGGTATGCAAGTTGAATAGGTCCATTTATGGACTTAAACAAGCATCTAGGTCATGGAACATCAGATTTGATCAAGCAATCAAGTCATTTGGTTTTGAACAAAATCTTGATGAACCATGTGTGTACAAGAGACATCGTGACAAAGTAGTAATGTTCCTAGTGCTTTATGTTGATGATATTCTACTCATTGGGAATGATGTAGGGGTAATGTCATCGGTTAAAGTTTGGTTGTCTAGCCAATTTGATATGAAGGACTTGGGTGAGGCTAACTTTATTCTAGGGATCAAGCTTTAGCGAGATCGTAAGAATAAGATGTTAGGCTTATCACAAGCTGGATATATAGATAAAGTTCTAGAACAGTTTAGCATGCAAAACTCCAAGAAAGGATTGCTTCCTTTTAGACATGGAGTTCCTTTGTCTGATGACCAAAGGCCTAAGACTCAAGAGGAAGAAAATATGATGAGACAAGTTCCTTATGCTTCTGCAGTAGGAAGTCTCATGTATGCCATGCTTTGTACTAGACCAGATATTTGTTATTTAGTTGGCATGGTCAGCCGATATCAATCAAATCCAGGACTAAAACATTGGCAAGCTGTAAAACACATTCTCAAGTATCTTAGGAGAACGAGAGATTATATGCTTGTTTACCATTGTGAGGATTTGATTCCCATTGGCTATACAGATTCAGATTTTCAATCGGATCTAGATTTCAGAAAATCCATTTCAGGATGTGTTTTCACCTTGGGAGGTGGAGCCATAAGTTGGAGGAGTGTTAAGCAATCTTGCATTGCGGACTCTACCATGGAAGCTGAGTACGTTGCTGCTTGTGAAGCAGCAAAGGAGGCTGTTTGGCTCAATAAATTCCTTTCTGACCTTGGTGTTGTAAGAATGGAGCAAGTTCCCATCACATTATTTTGTGATAATAGCGGAGCGGTTGCACAATCCAAAGATCCAAGGAATCACAAGAAAGGAAAGCACATTGAGAGGAAATATCACATCATTCGAGACATTGTTGCTCATGGAGATGTTGTGGTGGCAAAGATTGAAAGTGCAAATAATCTAGCAGATCCTTTTACCAAAACCTTGCCTCAAAGGACTTTCGAGTCACTTTTGGAGGGAATGGGAGTTAGATTAGTGCACAATAGTCTTTAGGGCAAGTGGGAGATTGTTAGGATATATGCCCTTAAATCCTATTGTATGATGCTATGTATGACATTATGTGTGACTTAATGTTGTGTTTAATAAAATTGTTTATTTTTTATCTAAAATAATGGTAACATGAATATTTGGACATTATCATATAGTCCATGAGATGCATAGTATGTGATTTATGTGATTTAGTCACAGAAGATATAAATCACAAGTTCTTTGTAAACTCAGAATTTATAGTTCGTAGTCGGTGATGAAATTGGGCATTTCATCTGCGAAGACTATAGCGTATCAACTAAGATGATTTGTCTTGATCATGGAAGTGGTGACTTCTAGTTGATATGTTGATATGTTTTAAGAGTTAAGACATATTGAACTGGACCGCTGTGAGATTTATTATTCTCCTAACAACTGTCAAATGAATAATAAATCTCACGACTTCTATTTGCATGAACTCTTAATCCTGAGAGAATAATGGACCTGATCATGAGGTGTAGGTTGCTTTGATATATCAGGAGTGAGATCTAAAGTAACGGTCAAAACCTCAGTATGTTGGGCAGCCATATTTAGTGTTGATGGAACATATATTCTCAAGATGGAATTCATAGTCTCTTAATCGAGATACAAAATATTTCCTTGAGATAAGTTTAATGGGTTCAGTTATTCAGAGAGTTAGGCCTAACCACTTTGGTAAGAAATTACTAAAGTATATATTTATGAAATTGGATTTCATAAATATGTGATGAATAACTTTAAAGGATTAAACCGGGTACTCAAGGATAAGATGTAGTAATTTACAAAGTGGCAGTCTATACTTATGACTTTGTATTACTACGAATATTTTATGAAGGGGTTGCGTGCAAAATAAAGTTTTGGGATATAATTTATTAATAAGGCCTAGAGTGCAATTATATTTATATAGTGGTATTAAATATAATTAATGGTAACTTTGGACTTGTCAAGAGTTGACGGAAAAGCCCAAGGCCCGTTGGAGCTAGTGTCTTATTGGTCCCTTTTGGTCCCATTCCAAGCCACACACTAAAGCCCAATTGGAAAGGCCCAATAGGCCGGCCCAATTAGATAATCAGTTAGTTATAAAGGGAGAAACATACAGAATTTTTCTAAGGTGATTTTTCGTAGAGAAAAAGAAAGAGTGTGAGACACATTTTTATTCTCCCTTTGGAAACTGATTGAGATACCACACATCTTGGGCGTAAAGTGGAATTGGAGTGAAGATTAAAAGTTTTCCCAAGTGCTTCTAATCTTTGTTTTGAAATTCTCCATACTAAGGTACGCTATCTTGTTCTTAAATTCTGAAATTCATAGAGTGCATGTTGTCAATCATGAATGAAATAGATCCTTGTTTGTTGCTTCCGCTGTGTGTTTTGTATGAGATATAAAACCAGATTTTATCCAACAGTAGTGGCATGTACAGACCAGTGTTTTGAGACTGCCCTTTATCTATCTAGCATATAGGGCACTTCCTCACATGATTGCCCACATCTCGTGTGAGTTGGGGCCAATAGTAGAGCTCCTATTGTCTTGTCTCGCCCCATATGACCACCCAAACCTCTCCCATGCAACTCCCTAACAACCTGCTCTCTTAAAGAACTTCGAGGAATACATAGTTGATTTCCTCGAAAGGGAAAGCCATCTTGCAAATGTATGCCATCCACAACAAAGTAAGTCTGCTGACATTGACTCCAAACCTTTCCCAAATCCTCATCTTCCTCACATAGCTCCTTTAGATAATCAAACCCAATAACTTCTATTCACAATGTAACTAGCAAAAAAGCTCATCTACTAAGTGCATCTACTACCTTGTTAGTAACACCAAATTTGTGCTTTATAAAGAATGAAAAACATTGTATGTATGCAACCCACCTGGCATGCATTTTGTTGATGGTAGTCTAACTATTGATAAATGCAAAGCCTGATGATCTGTAAACAACATGAACTCCCTTTGGATCAGAATCCCATTTCCCTTCAACTTGCCAAATTTCATGCAATTCTGACACTGTCGTCCTGGTGGCCTCTACTAGCACCCTCCTTTGATGTTACATTGTGACTTTCGACACCCTTGCTACTCTAGGAAGGATGTGCTGTCTATTCTATATCAGTTTTCTACTCAATTTCTTCCATACAACATTGATCTTAGATCTAAATGTATAATTATGTGCATACTTGATATAGTGGTTTAAAATTGCACTTTTCCAAATTAAATTTTTTTTAAGCCTCACTGTTTTCTTTCTAACCATAGTAGCTTCGAATATTTCATTTTCAAGAAAATTAAAAATATGTGCATTTTCAGCTTACAATATTTTCTTTCAAAAGAAATATATATATATATATATATATTTATATAAATGATAGGCCAAGAATGTATTAACCCCTTTGGTAACTTATCAATTAATTAGATTTAATTTCATGCAATAAACGTAGTAGCACAAACAAATCACCAAATAACTAAATACAGCAGAAAATAATTTTGATACAGGTGATTTGTTTATGAATGGGGAAAACCACCGAGACAAAACTCCACCGGGTGAATTCAAGGTCACCACTCTCGAGAATTTACTATTATCAAAACAAGCAGTTACAAGTAAAAGGAATTCCAGTACCTATACCAACCTACAGTTGAACCCTTATCCCAATACCCAATTGGACTTGTAATGTAGTGACAATCTCTCCTTTTAATGGATGGCTCCCAGTATGTGAATAATCAATCGATGCACGAATCCAAGTACGTGAGTAACACACCAACTTGAGAAAGATGTTAGTTGCAAAGTTCTTCAGTTCATCCAGATGATGAAGATCAAGAAGCTCCTTGGTTACAAAACCGTTGGTGCAAAGACGCAGTAGCTTCTAAAAAGAATATGATGAACTAGGGCAAATTGTTTCCGGTCACAATATGCATGAATAATCACTCTACATCAAGTTGCATCATTTAGACGACTCTTAAAATAATTCTTATATATGTCTAGGATTGTGAGAAAAGAAACTCTACACAAATAACTTGGATATGTGTGAAAAATAGATCTAAAAATCTTAATTTCATAATTCTCGATAGATACAACTTCTGTCAAGAATCAAGCATTAAACCTCGATAGATATTATCTGTCGAGCTTTAATGAACAACACTTCTTCACTTGATTCTTAGATAGATTTGCATGGCTTCAATACTATACTTGAACTCTTGTTCCTTAAAGTACTAAACCTATCCTAGATCTACCCAATTACTAGTATAGTGCATTTTTTCAAAGGATTACAATATCAAATGTTCTAACAAGTTCCACATATGTACTAATAATCTCCTCTTTTCGCAATCTGTAACAAAACTACAGCAAAAAAATAAAGTATGAGAGAAGTCATAAATCACTAAACCTATAAATACTTGTTACATACAATATAATCTAATCCTAATACAAACTCTTGAAAAAATTTTCATGAATAGAGTTCATGGCATGATAGATTTTGACAACCTATCTTTCTGAAATACTTTAAACAGAAATTCCATACATAATAAAAACACGTATATAATGAGAGAAAATAAACAACACATGGAGAGATAAGTGAATGATAACTACATCATCATATATATAAAAGAGAAAAAAATACACAATGTCTGTTATCAATAAATGGTCACAAGACCAATATACAAAAGGATAATGTAACTGAGAAAGAAAAGGAAAGTACATAAACCCTCACTACATCCCTTATAAATACAAAAAACACTCCCCCCAAAATAAAAAAAAAAAAAAAAAAAAATGTCCTATGTTAACTCTCCCCCTAAATACATGACTACTCTCAACCCAAAACTACTTCCCCTTTTTGACACGAATGACAAATGGTAAGTCACTGAGAAGTGGTCATCTCCTCATTGCCAGAAGGCTAGCATTCTCATCCACATCATCATCATCATCATCATCGGTACCATCATCAGTATCCTTGTCCTCAGAAGCCTCTAGATAAGGAAAGGGAGATGGAGACGCGGTGAACCCACCCATGCGAGCCTGTCATCGTGCAATACGACTAACACGAGTGTTCACCTAATACAACTCAGTAGTGAGTGTATCAAGGCAAGCATTCATGTGCTCAAGCTGCGCCATGACGGCCTTAAGCGTCACACCACCTGCTAAAGAAAAAGAAGGAGTGAAGGTGGATGGAACGGAAGGAGCTGAAGGAGTTGTCATCTCATTCTGTGGCCGTTTTGGTCGAACTTGGGCCTCGCTCCGTCGAATAAATGCTGCACTAATCATGACGGTGAAGTGAGAAGACTTGGGATAAGGAATGGAAAGATGGCGAAGGATCCTCATGATAGCCGAAGGAAAAATGAGCTTATCACGGGTCATCGTATCCTTATAAACATCGATGAGAGAGAGAATGAAGTGAAAAGAAAAGTCTATAGTGAGATCCTCAATGAGAGAAAGCAAAAACCGAGCACGAGACTCTGTAATGGAGTTATAATGAGACAGGGGATGAAGAACAAAAGTCATCACCATATTTAGGAACCTAGAACCTTTTGCAAAGCTCAAGCATGAGGTGTTTTGGCACTCACGCCCTGAAAAAGGTGTCTCACATACAAGAGACAGGAGTTCGTCTTTGGACACAATCCTTAGACATGGACATGTGGGGTAATTAGGATTCGAAACCTGCAGAACACGTAGTATCTCAGAAATAAGCTCTGGAGTGACTACGATACATGTACCTGGAATCTGTGTTGCAAACTAAGGTATAGAGGTATCGAAACCGTTCATATTGGAGTAGAACTCCTATATGATCACGGTAGGACAACTCACGGGTATCTCACATAGAGATTCATATCCCCAATTGTGAATGACAGTGGGTAGAGTAGTATCAAAAAAGTCTGATAAAACCACGTGGCACTCCGAATGAATAACATGTTTGGAGAAGTTCTCCAAGAAGTCCTTACGGGCCTTCTCATCATGGAACCAAACATGAAGAGGAGTAGGATCAGAGGAAGATGTCCCAGAACGAAGATCGTTTTGAGACAGAGCGGATTTACACTTGGGTGCTATGCGCAATTTATTTGAGAGAAAGATTGAGAGGGAGACAAATAGAATAACACCATCACAACAAAGTATCAAAAAAAATAAAGAAATGAAATGGTACGTATGCATGAAAAATTCATGAACATGTGACGTGATAAACATAACTACATCATGGGTTCAACTCAATCCAAACCTATCAGCACACAATTTTCAACATATATACACACATCTAGCATGAATCATTGTGAAAATGCAAATGGAATGCAATGCATGAGCATATAGCTTCAAATAAGCAAAACCCAACCCAAAAATTTCATAAAATACTCAAAGATTTTAAAAAACCCCAATACTTTAAAGAAAACCCAAAACCTAGGTCTAAATGCGTGAAATTCATTAAGAATGAAGGATTAAGAGATCATTCTAGAGGAGAAATGCACAATCTTGGCTGAAATCCAAGTAGGGAAGATGAAAAGTTTGAGAGAAAAGTGTTTTGAGAGAGACAGAGAGATAGCTTTTTTGTCGAGGAGAAAAGAGAAAGAATGAATCTGATTTTGTGTTGAAGCTATTTAAAGGAATTACAGCTTGATGGATCGAGGATCTATCGAGCACTAAAACTTGACAGATATGAATCTGTCAAGGTGCTGTTGAAAATCTGTCAATTGCAAAAATACCTTGATGGATTAAAAAGCAATCGAGTAGCTATCGGCCAAACAGAAACTTTCTGGATGGATCGAGAATTTGTCAAGAAGCTATCGAGACAAATTTCAGAAAGCTCAATGGATTGAAGATGCGATAAGATCTATCAAGAAAAGAAGTCCAAGGGTCTCAATAGATAGCAATCTGTCGAGGATATGTTGAGCTTGATAAGAAGCAGTTTTTTCAAAGAGAGGAAAAACACACAGAAATGAATGTAATTGAGCAAGCTAGTCAACCAAAGATCCAAACAACATGTTAAGCTCTCAAAAACATCTCTTAATAAGAAAATGCAAAGCATTGATGATTCAAAACACACACACACACACTTAGCAAGTCTAACTAATTTTATATTTAAAAAATAAGTCAAGACAGTTTAGTGAGCACACATTAACACATGTATCCCTTGTAATAGCTAAATTACATTGTACCTACACATGTATCAAAAGTAGAAAAGAATTTGCATGTTGTGTATGAAAATATGGCAAGAGTGCATAAGTGTCTTATATTATGACAATTTGAGATATGAGAAAATCAATTTAACTCACGCACAATCATAACTGCTTGATGGAGACTATCACCTTCGAGGTACATCCTATAACTCCCACATTTCCTAGAAACATGCTTGCAACCATATTTAAAAGTATTTTTATTCTTTTTGCTTTTGATTTTCTTTGCATATATTTTTTTTTTTTTTTGAGTTTATCATGCATGGGCATAAAAGAGAAAGAAGAATACCCAATAATGTAAGCTTAAACATCACAATTTTGCTATGCCGAAGTATATAGATGTTATTCATGATTGACAGGTTTTAGTGGTGAGATGGTTATTTATGCCTTTCTCTTAGTATTTTTTAGTCATTCCCGTCAAAAAGAGTGTTATAAGAGTTAAGTACAAGAGATTACTTAATCGTACTCATCACAAACACAATCCACAAAGCTCACTTGCTTAGTTGTGCATTGAGATACTCATCTAAGGTACAAAAGATATAAAGTTTAGAAAATTTTGTTTTAATATCCATCCAAGGTACACAAGTACCAATGTACACAAAACACACACTGTTTTTGTATTTTTTTTTTCTAATTTTTTAATTTTTAATTTTTATTTTTATGAAAACAAAACAAAGCAAAAACTAAAAATAGACAAACAAAAAAATGTTGAACAAAGTATAGCATAAAACTAGACAGACTCAAAAACAAGAATGCAAAACACACAAGTAATGCATAAACAAAAAGGAGAGAGAGAAAAATGACTAAATCACTTTGAGTCTTTTTCCTTCCACACTTGGAAGAATCTTTCCGTTTGGCAAACCCTTGATCCGGTGGTGAGGGGGAAGAATTGAAACCATTCAAGTTCGAAAAGAACATGAGGGCCTTAAGAAGATCTCCAAAAGGAGCAAAAGAGGATGAAAACTGATTCTGGTTTTCGGATGAGATCATACTGTTGTTGTGTTGAGTGACTCACCACTTGTAGCAATATGAATGAGTATGCCCTGAAGCTCCATAGTGATGACAGAGATGCTGCTTCTTCTATTTAGACTTTTGATTATTTCCCTTTTTAGTCCTAGAGTTTCTAGTCTCTTTCTTATCAAGCTTAGAGGGTGCACCTAAAATAGATTTGCCCTTGTCTATGTTCTCACTAGCTATATCAATTTTACATTCATTGTTCTCAGAATTAACATTATTAGCAGGTGAGACAAACACAGTAGTACTGGAAGAAGCAATATTAGGAGAAGAGAAATTATACCCTAGACTTGTTTTATTAGAAGCGGATTTCTAAAATCTAAGCATCTCATAAAGCTTTGCATTGGAAGTTCTCTCTAATTGAGCTCTAATTTGAAGTAGCTCTGCTTCGAGCTTCTTGGTCTTTTCAGCCAAGAAATTGTTCTCAAATAGCAGTGCTTCAATGGTCTGATTAGCTCGTCAAACTTTGTGGGGAGCTCTTCTAAATCAAGTTAAACTTTACTTAATTTCTTGGTAGCCAACCTATACAGTTTTTCATACTTTTCAGAGATGTTGTATAACTTTGCATAGGCTGTATGGATGCCATCATGTTCATCCATTTTCTCAAACTTAGACTCCACCAAGTCCTCTTCTTCATCTACCTCTCCAATAATCCCCTCAGTAGGATTCGCTATGGCAATAAAGGCATTTAAGATTCTCTCGTCATCAATGTCACCTGAATCATCCTCAAGCTCGGTGTCACTCAAGGTAGTAGCAAGGGCCTTACTTTTCCCAATAGTCTTGAGATAAATTGGACATTCTTGTTTCATATGTCCAAAGCTTTGACATTCGAAGAATTTTGGTCCAGAGGGAATAGAGTACTGACCGCCTTCCTTAGCATCCTTCTTTCCTCTGTCTTGGTTTTTGAAGTGAGATGAACTAGACTGCTTACGATCTTTATCAAATCCTTTTGCATTAGCATTCTTCAAGAACTTTTTGAACTGCCTCGTAATATAGGATTTAATTTTAGAATCTTCATCATTAGAAGACTCATCAGTATCACTACTTTTGGCCTTCAATGCCATGCTCTTGCTCTTACTCGATTTCCCAATCCTAGTCAAACCCAATTAATAGGTTTGCAAGTTGCCAACCAGCTCTGTCAAAGGAATTTGGTCAATGTCCTTTGATTCCTCAATGGCGGTGATCTTGGCATGTAATCTCTCTGGAAGAAATCTGAGCACCTTTCGTACAATCTTGGGTTCGGAAATGGTTTCCTAAAGATTAAAAGTAGAGTTCACTATGTCTTTTAGCTTGGCATAGAACTCATCAAACGACTTATCCTCCTCCATCTTAATCTCTTCAAAGCTTATGGTAAGTCTTTGAAGTTTTGAATTCTTGACAACCTTAGTCCCTTCATAGGTTGTCTAGAGGATAATCTATGCTTCCTTAGTAGTTTTAGTTGAGGATATCTTGTTGAATTCCTCATTAGTGACCGCACTGAATAAAGCATTCAATAGTCTACTATTGAAGTTTGCCACTTTGATCTTGGCATCATCCCAATTAGCCGGCGCTTCCTTTGGCTTAGTCCAGCCAATCTTCACAGCTTGCCACACATTCTCATCTAAAAATTGCAAGAAAGCTCTTATGCGTACTTTCCAATATGCATAGTTAGTGCTATCAAATAAAGGAGGTATAATAAGAGACCATCCTCTATCCATGACAAATAGGGGTCAGTGGATTACATAACAAAGATTAACCCTAATTAGAGTGTGCCCGCTCTGATACCACTTGATAGATCAAAAATGTATTAACCCATTTGGTAACTTAATCAATTAATTAGCCAAGTTAATTAATTAGATTCAATTGCATGCAATAAGCGTGGTAGCACAAACAAATCACCAAATAACTAAATGCAGTGAAAAATAAATTTAACACAGGTGATTTATTTATGAATGGGGAAAACCACAGAGGCAAAACCTTACTGGGTGAATTTAAGGTCACTATTCTTGAGAATCCATTATTATCAAAACAAACGATTATAAATAAAAGAAATTTTAGCACCTAATACCAACCTACAGTTGAACCCTTACCCCAATACCTAATTGGACTTGTAATGTAGTGACAATCTCTCCTTTTAATGCATGATTCCCAGCACGTGTCTAACCAATCGATGCATAAATCCAAATACGTGACTAACACACCAACTTGAAAAAGATGTTGATTGCAAAGTTCTTCAGTTCATCCAGATGATGAAGATCAAGAATCTTCTTGATTACAAAACCCTTGGCACAAAGATGCAGCAGCTTTTACAAAGAATATGATGAATTAGGGCAAATTGTCTCCAGTCACAATATGCATGAATAATCGCTTTACATCAAGTTGCATCATCTAAGATGAACCTTAAAATAATCCTTATATATGTATAGGGTTGTGAGAAAAGAAAGTCTACACAAATAACTTGGATATGTGTGAAAAACAGTTCTGGAAATTTGAATTTTGTAATTCTCGATAGATATAGCTTCTGTCGAAAGCTATCGAGAATCAGGCATTAAACCTCGATAGATATTATCTGTCGAGCTTTAATGAACATCACTTCTTCACTTGATTCTTGGACAAATTTGCATGACTTCAATACTAGACTTGAACTCTTGTTCCTTGAAGTACTAAACCCATCCTAGATTTACCCAATTACAAGTAATCAAAGGATTAGCTAATTTACAATAATATATGTTCTAATAAGTTCCACATATGTTATAACAATATATATATATATATATATATATATTTCGCATTTGGAGGATTAGAGATGATACTATAATACTTTTTAAAGTATATAACAGCTGCATTTTGTGTGGTTAGGAATTAGATATATATATCTTTATTGTGTTTTTCTTTTATGAATGCAGTTTCCTTGTAGTTTTTATTGTTTTTATATTTTTTCTTATATTAACTTGTATATGTTTAGATATGTGAAGTCACACTTATTATTTAAATTATTTAAACTAAACAAATCTATTTATGTTTCAAAAGTTTTAAAACTATTGCTATACTCTAATGGTGTAATTTCTAATATATTCAGTAAAAGATAGAAGGTCGTATTTAATGCATAAACCTTCTACTTCTGCAAGGTCTTGGAGAAATAATTAGTAGGCAGTCCAAAATTTTCTTTTTGGAAAAGATAATGACAGGCCACAAATGCGTTGACCCCTTGTGATAATTTAGATCAATTAAATTAGCTCAGTTATTAATTAATCAAATTAACATGCAATAACACGTGGTAGCACAAACAAATCACCAAACTAAGTAATGCAGCGGAAAATAAATAACACGGTGATTTGTTCACGAATGGGGAAAACCCTAAGGCAAAAACCCCACCGGGTGATTTAAGGTCACCACTCCCGAAACTCCACTATTATCACAACAAGCAGTTACAAGTAAGGAATCCCAGTACCTCACCAACCTACAGTTGAACTCTTACCCCAATACCCAATTGGACTTGTTCTGTAGTGACAATTTCTCCAGTTTAATGCACGGCTCCCAGTACGTGACTAACCAATGTGATGCGCGGATCCCAGTACGCGGCTTACTCCTTTGCACGAATCCCAGTACGTGACTCACTCACCAACTTGAGGAAGAAAGAATGTTGGCTGCAAAGTTCTTCAAATCATCAGAGATGAGCTAGGGCACTAACTTTGTCTCACAGATCACAATTTGCATGAAAGAGAAGAAGCAACTTGTATCTTGTGATTTCTGCTTGTTGCTTACTTTGACGGCCCTTAAAATAATCCTTTTATATGTCTAGGGTTAGGAGAAAAGAAGTCCCAAAGACACACACACGGATTGGACTTGAAACAGACCTGAAAATCTGTTTTCTTTAATTCTCGACAGATAGAGGTGTCGAGAGGTGTCGAGACAGCTGTTGAGGCTCGGGTTTAACAGCTTCTTTAAATCTCGATAGATGTATCTGTCAAGGTATCTATCGAGCTTTAAAATCTTGCACTTCCTTGCTTGTATCTTGGACAGACTTTGACGGCTTCAACACTTAATCTTGAACCACTATTTCTTGAAGTGTTTAACACATCCTAGATCTACCCAATTACAAGTAAAGTGCGTTTTGTCTAAGGATAAGCCAATTACATAAAATAGCGACATATGTTCACAAGCTTGAACAACTACATATGTCCTAACAATCTCCCCCTTTGGCAATCCGTGACAAAACCACAACACACAAATGAAGATATGAGAGAAGTCATAAATCACTCAACTCATATTCACTTGTTACATACAGTAAAATCTATCCTAACACAAACTCTTGAAAAACTTTACAAGAAGAGAGTTTATGGCAAGAAGACTTTGACAACCTGTATTTCTGAAACACTTGTAAACAAAACACATCAAGGCATCTTTGTGTAAAACAGAAATAATAGATTGCATACAAGTAAAGAAACATGTGTATAAAGACAGAAAAGAAACAACACATGTAGAGATAGGTGAAAAAGAAAACATACATCATCATATAGAGAAAGAGAATAAGTACAATGTATGTAAGTACATGATCAATGTATCTCTAAAAGATAAGAAAAGAAAAAAAATACATAGATCACCTCACTACATCCCTCAATCCACACTTCCCCTAACAAAAATGTCCTATGTCCTATGCTAACACTCCCCCTAAGTATGACTACTCTCATACAAAATTACTCCCCCTTTTTGTCACGAGTGACAAAGGGTAGAGTGTCAAGTAGACATCTCATCTGAAGAGCTAGCATCTCCATCATCATCATCGGAAGCATCATCATCATCGCCATCATCATCAGCCTCGGTCTCAGTCGACACATGAGGTGGCGGAGGAGAAGCCTCTGCAGCAAAGCCGCCCATGGTCGCCTGTCGCCTGGCGATGCAACCAACACGGACATTCACCTGAAACAACTCCGTGGAGAGTGTATTTAGGCGAGCATCCATGCGCTGTAGCTGCGTCATGATGTCTCCCAAGCTGACATCGCTCGAAGAAGTAGAAGCAGAAGCTCGAGCGGATCTGGAGGTGGTAGGACGGGTGGAAGGAGTGGCATCGTCGGACTGTCGCGATCGGAACTGTGCCTCGCTACGTTTTACGGTAGCGGCGTCTATGGCGGACATGACGCGGTAAGGATCGGACGAAGGGAAGGGAATGGAAAAACGACTCAGAATCCTTGTGATAGCGGAAGGGAAATGAGCTTATCACGGGTGGCCGTATCTCTATAGACATCTATGATGGAACAAATAAAGTGAGAAGGAAAGTCTATAGAGAGATCCTCAAGGAGGGACAACAAGAACCGAGCACGAGGCTCTGTGATCGAGTTGTAGTGAGAGAGTGGGTGCAAAACAAAAGTCATCACCATGTTAAGGAATCTAGGACCTTTAGCAAAAGGTCTACATGGTGTGTACATGTGATCTCCCCAAGAGGTAGGACGTTCACAGAACGCCGAGATCATCTCGTCTTTGGACACAGTCCAGAGACGCTCACAGCTAGGGTAATCGGGATGATCCACCCTAGGTACATGGAGAACCTCAGAGACTAGCTCTGGGGTGACACAGAAGCGCGTACCTCTAACGCAAGAATAGAAAGAAGGTACTGAAGAATCTATCCCGTGGATGTTGGAGTAAAACTCCTGAATCAACACGAGAGGAGATGTGACCGGGACGTCACACAGTGACTCCCAACCCCGAGTGTGAATGACATCGGGTAGGTCAGTGTCGGCAAAGTCTGCCAGGACGACGTGGCGTTCCGAATGAACACCGCGTTTAGAAAAGTTCTCCTAGAAGTCCTTATGGGCTTTCTCATCACGGAACCAGACAGAGATAGGGGTAGAGTCAGAAGACGACTGTCCCTTAGAAAGCAGAGGGTTCTGGGACGGAATGGACTTACGTTTAGGAGCCATAGACGCTACTAACGCAAACATAGAAGAGGGGGAAAGAGGAGACAAACAGAAAAGTCCCAAACAAATCAATATTGGCAGAATGGAATATTGAAATAGAAAAGAATGTATGCATGAAAATGCATGAGCATGTGAAATGCAACTCAAAAACATCATGGGCTCAGCCCAAACCAAACCTAACAGCACACAATAGATTTGCACACATCTAAATGCATGAAAATACAATTAGAATGCTAATGTGATGCAATGCATGTGGTTTTGAAGATTAAAACTAGAAAACCAAACCAAAAATTTCATGAAAACCCCAACAATTTTGAAAACTCCCAAAAATTTTTCAAAAACACAAAGCTAGGGTTTTAAAACAATGCAATGCATGAAAATGAGGGATAAAATGCTTACCAAATGATGAAGAACACGAAGAATCACTTGAGAAAGCCTTGAGAGAGGTTTGGAGGGAGAGGGAAAAGATTTTGAGAGAGATCAGAGAGTTTTCGAGCGAGAGAGATCGAGAGAATGTCCTGAAAAATCGCGAAGGACCCTTTTATAGAGCATCAGTAATTCTCGACAGTTGAAGGTGTCGAGAGCTATCGAGGTAGCTGTCGAGGAAAGCTATCGAGAAAAGCACGTGGACAGATGCAGCTATCGAGGTCAGCTATCGAGGGAGAAGAAACAAGCAAGTGGGAACCTCGATCGATCCAGAAGCTATCGAGGAGCTATCGAGCAAACAGAAAGTTTCTCGATCGATCCAGCTGCTATCGAGGTATCTGTCGAGACTGCGATAAGAAAGAGTCTGAGGATCTCGACAGATAGCTATGTATCGAGAGGTATCGAGGAGGTGTCGAGATGCCTTTCAAAGCAGTTTTTCAAAAGAAGAAAAACACAGACATGAATGCAATCATGCATACAGCTCAACCAAAGATACAATCAACACATTAAGCTCTCAAAATCATCTCTCAACAAGAAATATGATGCACATGTATCTCAAAACACGCACACACACACTAAACAAGTCTAACCAATTTTATGTTTCAAAAACAAGTTATGACAGTTTAGTTATCATACATTAACGCATGTAAACCTTGTGATGGCCAAATCACATTGTACCTGCACATGTATCAAGAATTGCAAAGAGTATTGCGTGTTGTGTGTGAAAACATCGCAAGATTGCATAAGTGTCTCAATGTCATGACGATTTGAGATATGAGAAAATCACTTTAACTCACACACAATCATAACTGTTTGATGGGGACAATCACCTTTGAGGTACATCCTATAACTCCCACATCTCCTAGAAAACACGCTTGCAACCATATTTTAAAGCATTTTTAATCTTTTTGCTTTTTATTTCTTTGCATATTTTCTTTTAACAAGCATATCATGCATGGGCATACAAGAGAAAGAAAAGAAATACCCAATGATGTTAAGCTTTTGACACTGCACTTTTGCTATGCCGAAGCATACAGGTGTCTTATGACATTGCACTTTTGCTATGCCGAAGCATACAGATGTCATATTATGATTGGCGAGTAACAGTGGTGAGATGGTTATTTATGCCTTTCTCTTAGGATTTTCTAGTTCAACCCGTCAAAAAGAGTGATACGAGTGTTAAGAAGAAGAGATTACTTAACCTTACTCATCATAAACAAAGAGCTACAAAGCTCACTCGCTTAGTTGTGCAAAAGGAGTGCTCATCTAAGCTATAGATGATACAAAGTTTAGAAAACTCTGTTTCAATGGCCATTTCAAAAGTTCGCATGAACTAATGCACACAAACACACACTGTTTTTGTATTTTTCATTTTTCAATTTTTTTTTTATTTTTTATCAAGGAAGCAAAAAATAAAACACAAAACTGAAAACACACAAACAAAAACATTTTAAAGAAAGCAAAAACAATGCATAAAACTAGACTGACTCAAAACAGTAAAGAAACACACAAGTAATGCAACACACGAAAACAGAGAGAGAAGAAGAAGTGACTGAAATCACTTAGATCCCTTTGGCTTCCACACCTTGGAAGATCCTTTCCTATTGGTCGACTCTTGAACCCGTAAAGAGGGAGAAGAATATGAACCGTTCAAGTTCGAAAGGAACATAAGAGCTTTTAGAATGTCTCCAAGAGGAGCGAGAGAAGACTGAAGCTGATTCTGGCTCCCAGATGCTATTTCGCCATTGCTCTGTTGAGTGGCAAGCCACTTGTAGCAATTTGGTCGAGTGTGACCGGCGAGACCACAATGATAACAGAGATGTGGCTTCTTCTGTTTGGCCTTTTGAGAGTTAGCCCTCTTATTCCTAGGGTTTCTAGATTCCCTTTTCTCAATTTTAGGGGGTGCTCCTAGGATGGACTTTTCTTTGTCTACGTTCTCACTAGCTAAATCAGTTTTAACCTTGTTTTCCTCAGTTTTAATGTTATTAGCCGGTGGAACAAAAACAGTAGTACTAGCAGAAGGAGTATTAGAGATAGAGAATTCATACCCCAATCCAGTACGATCCGAAGAAGATCTCTGAGCATCTAGCATCTTGTCCAGCTTGGCGCTTGACGTCCTCTCCAGTTGTGCTCTGACTTGAAACAGCTCTGCTTCAAGCTTCTTGGTCCTCTCAGCCAAGAAATTGTTCTCGAACCTCAGTGCTCCAATGGTTTGATTCGCTTGATCAACCTTTGTGGACAGCTCCTCACGGTCAAGTTCCACATCACTGAGCTTCTTGGTGGCTAGCCTATAGAGCTTTTCGTGTTTCTCAGAAAGCTTGTATAGCTTCTCATAGGCGGTATGGATATCATCTTGATCATCCATAATCTCAATCTTGGACTCTACCAATTCTTTCTCTTCATCCACATCTTCTGTAACCCCATCAGTAGGATTAACAGTGGCAGTGAAGGCACTCAAGATTTCGTCGTCCTCATCCTCGGAATCGTCCTCGGGCTCTGTGTCACTTAAGGTAACAGCAAGTGCTTTGCTCTTCCCTATGCTCTTTAAGTACGTGGGACACTCTTGTTTCATGTGTCCAAAGCCTTGACACCCAAAGCACTTTGGTCCTGTGGGAACAGTGTACTGACCGCCATCCTTGACATCCTTCTTCATTTTCTCCGGATTCCTGAATTGTGAAGAACTGGACTGTCTACGGTCTTTGTTGAAACCCTTTCTATTTGCATTCTTCATAAACTTCTTGAATTGCCTTGTGATGTAGGATTTCATCTTGGAATCTTCATCATCTGACGAGTCATCCGTATCACTGCTTTTGGCCTTCAGTGCCAAACTCTTGCCCTTGTTCGACTTGCCTAACCTAGTCAGCCCTAACTCATAGGTTTGCAAGTTTCCAACCAGCTCAGTCAAAGGAATTCTGTCAATATCCTTCGACTCTTCGATCGCCGTGATCTTAGCATGGAATCTTTCTGGCAGCGATCTGAGCACCTTCCTTACTATCTTGGGTTCTGGGATGGTCTCCCCAAGATTGAAGGCTGAGTTCACTATGTCCTTCAACTTGGCATAGAACTCATCGAACGACTCATCCTCCTCCATCTTTATTTCTTCAAAGCGTGTGGTGAGCCTTTGCAGCTTTGAATCTTTGACAGCCTTGGTGCCCTCATAGGTTGTCTGGAGGATGGTCCATGCTTCCTTGGCAGTTTCAGTTGAGGAAATTTTCTTGAATTCCTCATTGGTGACTGCACTGAATAGGGCATTCAATGCTCTGCTGTTGAAGTTTGCCGCTTTGATCTTAGCTTCATCCCAGTCAGCCGGCGCCTCTGTAGGCTTGGTCCAGCCTATCTCCACAGCTTGCCACACTGTCTCATCTAAAGACTGCAAGAAAGCTCTCATGCGTACTTTCCAGTATGCATAGTTAGTGCCATCAAATAAAGGAGGTATAATTAAAGATTGTCCTCTATCCATGACAGCGGGGGTCAATGGATCACACACAATAGATTAAACCCTAATCAGAGTGTGCTTGCTTTGATACCACTTGACAGGCCACAAATGCGTTGACCCCTTGTGATAATTTAGATCAATTAAATTAGCCCAGTTATTAATTAATCAAATTAACATGCAATAACACGTGGTAGCACAAACAAATCACCAAACTAAGTAATGCAGCGGAAAATAAATAACACGGTGATTTGTTCACGAATGGGGAAAACCCTAAGACAAAAACCCCACCGGGTGATTTAAGGTCACCACTCCCGAAACTCCACTATTATCACAACAAGCAGTTACAAGTAAGGAATCCCAGTACCTCACCAACCTACAGTTGAACTCTTACCCCAATACCCAATTGGACTTGTTCTGTAGTGACAATTTCTCCAGTTTAATGCACGGCTCCCAGTACGTGACTAACCAATGTGATGCGCGGATCCCAGTACGCGGCTTACTCCTTTGCACGAATCCTAGTACGTGACTCACTCACCAACTTGAGGAAGAAAGAATGTTGGCTGCAAAGTTCTTCAAATCATCAGAGATGAACTAGGGCACGAACTTTGTCTCACAGATCACAATTTGCATGAAAGAGAAGAAGCAACTTGTATCTTGTGATTTCTGCTTGTTGCTTACTTTGACGGCCCTTAAAATAATCCTTTTATATGTCTAGGGTTAGGAGAAAAGAAGTCCCAAAGACACACACACGGATTGGACTTGAAACAGACCTGGAAATCTGTTTTCTTTAATTCTCGACAGATAGAGGTGTCGAGAGGTGTCGAGACAGCTGTTGAGGCTCGGGCTTAACAGCTTCTTTAAATCTCGATAGATGTATCTGTCGAGGTATCTATCGAGCTTTAAAATCTTGCACTTCCTTGCTTGTATCTTGGACAGACTTTGACGGCTTCAACACTTAATCTTGAACCACTGTTTCTTGAAGTGTTTAACACATCCTAGATCTACCCAATTACAAGTAAAGTGCGTTTTGTCTAAGGATAAGCCAATTACATAAAATAGCGACATATGTTCACAAGCTTGAACAACTACATATGTCCTAACAGATAATTCTCTAGATTTGAACTCACAAGCTTTCTAATTTATTTAAAGACTAACATAATGTAAATTTTTGTTAGATCACGTTAAAAATATATAGGTTATTTTTATATTTAATTTTTAAAGAAATTCAAGCACATATATTGCTTGTATATTAAATACGCTTGCATTAGTAAATAATGGTAAAAATGTGTTTTTTTTTTTTTTTTTTTTTTTTTTTTTTTTTTTTTTAAATTAACTGGTTCGTGCTCATGTACAGGCGTACAGCTTCCTTCAACTCGAGTTATAAAACAAGTTAAATCTTCATCACAAAATTGTGTACACTTAATTAATTCTAGTGGTATATCAATAAGTTCAAATTAAGTTTAAAAATTTTTCAAGCTAGAGTTCCAATCGGTCACACTCAATATTTCGTGTATCAAATTTAACTCTATTGTGTAAAACATGAATGGCATAATATCGTACAAGGCCCATTTTGCACATTCTTGATGCAAGAGATAAAAACATAAACAGTTTTATTGCGCAAGAGATAAAAGACTATTTCACGTGTATCACATTTTTAGTTTTTATTGTTTGAAGCACGATACATACAGTGGCTAATTAA
This sequence comes from Castanopsis chinensis, assembly GCA_032878915.1. Lineage (NCBI taxonomy): Eukaryota > Viridiplantae > Streptophyta > Magnoliopsida > Fagales > Fagaceae > Castanopsis > Castanopsis chinensis. The sequence goes on from JAVQMG010000109.1 coordinate 13,116,219, forward strand.
TCTGATTGAATATCCTTGTTTAACCAGTATACCTAGTTAAAAATCTTTAAATAATCTAACTATATTTCAATACCTTAACCCCAAACAGATAAGTGCCATAGCACAGCTGGAATATGATAAAGCATATATTTTTTTTATTGCATGCAAAGATAAATCATAAAGACTAGCCTTCGTTGCAAAAGTGTATCATAAAATTTGCAATCTAAATAAAGTCAGGAAGAAAAGCCTTTTTTCACTGTATCATAGAACAACTAGCTGTATATTAGAGTAGCATAAAGCTGGTCTGAATTAAAGAAAAGACTCCAATAAAATTATGCATGTTTAATACCAAGGATAAGACCTTGTGGCGTGTGGAAAGGGGGATAAGAGCTAGGGTTCAAGTATATAGGAAGGAGTTTCACACACATATACATTCAGATTAGGTTAGAGTATAATTTATATTTTGTATATAAAAAGAAAAAAAATACTAAACCTGCTCAATGGATAAATGCATAAAGCTAGTCATCATCAATGCTTTATTCAGAAAAGGATACCATATATATAATGAAACCCTAGCAAGTTTTTTTTTTTTTTTTTTTTCTTTTTCTTTTTGGTAAACAACCGTCTCAAGCAAGTTTCAGTTTCTTTTTTATTTGTTTCCACATATCTGGTACTGGTAGATTAAATTTCAACTTTTAAAGATCCAATCGAAGATGTTGGCATAAAAGTTGTCCGTGGATGTATAATAGAATTTTTTAAAAAATTTACATATTTTCGCCTAAATTGACCCATATTAATTAATCAGTGTATAATTGTGTATATTTATAAATTTGTTATAGTAATTATATAAATTTACATTGATGCTATTCATTTTGCATTCAGTTTTTTATCATTTCTTTACGTATCTCGAGAAAGAAGAAAAGGAGTGGACGGCAGTTATTGTATGTGAAGAAAGAGATCAATTATAAAAAATAAAAATAAAAATTAATATTAATATTTTAATGAAATATAATGTAGAATAGATAATCTGATATGTGGTATTAAAATAGATAATCTGATATGTGGTATTTTGAAAAGTATGTATATAAAATAAAATGTAGGTTCTTATACTAAAATAAACAAAACTTTGAATAAGCCAATGGTCCTTAAAGCACTCATATCAATACTTGTATAATAGAAAAAGTATCACATTTTAGCCAACAAAATTCAAAATTCACTCTCGTATGGCCATGCAAATTTATGTAAAAATACATAGTTGTTGCAGTAATCGTACCTATAAATATATTTTGACACTATTTATTTTGTATTTAGTTTTTTAATATTTCTTTATGTACTCTGAGAATGAAGGAGAGAGTAAATGGTGGTATTTATGTGTGAAGAAAGAAAAACAATTAATTTTTTTTTAAAAAGAAGAAGATATTTTGTTGCAATGTAGCATGCTATAATTGGTTTGTGATCACGATTCTAGATTGTAAGAAGTATTTGTGGCTTCTCTTTTAATTTCAGCTTCTTGTTCTTTGTAATATCTTTGCATGTGTATTTCAAAAAATTTTGCTTATTCATGGAAAGAAAAATGGCAACACTACTCCTAAATTCCACAAGCAAAGTTTATCAAGTATAAATTCAATTCTAGGACATGGATGAGTTGCATCGGAGTAACATTGTCATAAGACATTTATTACTTAAATTATTTTAAATTAAATAAATCGATATATGCTTTAAAAGTTTTAAAATTATTATTATATTCTAACTATGTAACATGATATTCAAAAAGACATTGTCAATTGTTTTGCACGTGAAACATCCAAAGCCATCATTGAGGATCTTGACAACGGGTTCTTTTCAATATTAGTTGATGAGTCACGTGATATCTCAGTGAAAGAACAAATGGCCCTCATTCTTCGTTATGTGAACAAAAAATGAATTATTATAAAGCGATTCCTTGGTATTGTACATGTAGCAAGTACCACCACTTTGTCACTCAAATGTGCTATTGAATGTTTACTTTGTGAACATAATTTGAGTTATCGAGACTACGGGGGCAAGGTTATGACGGAGTTAGTAATATGCAAGGTGATATTAATGGTCTCAAAACTTTAATTTTGAATGAGAATAAGTTAACATTTTATGTCCATTGTTTTGCTCATCAACTTCAATTGACACTTGTTGCCGTTGCTAAAAATCACATTAATATTGCTGAATTTTTTTATGTGGTTAGTAATTTAGTAACTGTTGTTGAAGGCTCTTGTAAGAGATGAGATGTTCTTCGAGATGCACAATTTGCCAAAATTAAAGAAAATTTAGAGAAGGGTGTACGTAGAAGTAAACAAGGTTTGAATCAAGAGACAAATCTTAAACGTCTTGGTGATACACGTTGGGGATCATATTATGGGACTATTCTTAACTTGATTTTGATGTTCTCTGCTGTTGTTGATGTACTTGAGATTATTGAAGAAGATGGCCTCTCTGATCAAAAAGTTGAAGCTCGATCTATTATAAGGTCAATTTTATCTTTTGAATTTGTTTTTGCTCTACACTTGATGAAAAACATTTTAGAGATCACAAATGAGTTGTCAATAGCATTGCAAAAAAAAAAAAAAAAAAAAAAAAATCAAGATATAGTAAATGCTATGGATCTTATTAAAGTGTCTAAGCAAAGATTACAAGTGATGAGAGATGATGAATGGATATTTTTATTGACTGAAGTGTCTTCATTTTGTACCACACATGATATTCCTATCTTGAACATAGATGGAATATTTGTAGTTAGTGGGAGGCCGCGACATAACACCCAACAAAATACAAATTTACATCATTATCGTGTTGAGCTATTCTACACATTCATAGATGTGCAACTTCAAGAGCTTAACAACCGTTTTTCAGAGGCGAATACCGATTTGGTACTTTGTATGGCTTGCTTGAATCCAAGTAATTCATTTGTGGCTTTTGATAAGGAAAAGTTGATACATCTAGCAAAGTTTTACCCATCTGATTTTTCTGAGATAGATATCTTGGCATTTGACTCTCAACTTCAGAATTTCATTTTTGATATGCGCAATAATGACTTGTTTTTAGAGCTTCAAAGAGTTAGTGAACTTGCTGAAAAGTTAGTGAGTACAAGGAAGTATGAGACTTATCCATTAATTTATTTGCTTGTGAAGTTAGCTTTGACCCTTCCTGTTGCTACTACAACAGTAGAAAGAAGTTTTTCAGTAATAAAACATATAAAGAATGAATTGCGCAATCGAATGGGAGATCAGTGGATAAATGATAGTTTGGTTGTGTACATTAAAAAAGATGTAGCTTGTAGCATTGATAATGGGACTATCATGCAACGATTTCAAAATATGAAAACTCGTAGAAGGCAAATATAAATTTTATGTATTTACGTGTTTTTTGATTGTTGTTATCAATATATAAAATTTTCTCTTTATTAGATCGTGTAATTTATACTTGTTGAAGAACACTCTGGAAAAAATTCCTGGAGTCGCCACTGTACCTACCTAGCAAGTATGGTATACACTGTTGCTATAGATCTGTTGTCAATGTGATACACGAGAGATTATTTGCTGGCATTGCTGCCCATGGAAGGAAAGTTTATTTTCCGTACAATAGTGAAGTATGCAAACTAATTTGAAATGAATATATATATATATATATATATATATATATATATATATATTCCGAGATTTTTTAACTCAAGCAAAAAAAAAAAAAAAAAAAAATGTAAACTAATTTGGTTTAAAAAAAAAAAAAAAAATCAACAGGTAACTAAATCCCTCCAATTCTATGGGGAGATTTGGGTTTCCTTATCAGCGATGCCTTAATGTTTTATCTCAAGGGTGGTTTCATTGAACTTGATAACTGTCAAGAGATATTTCCATTTATCAATGTTTAATATGATTTAGTTTTAACCAAAAAAACAGTTGTCGAATTAAGATGTCGTTTTAACCTTACCAAAAAAAAAAAAAAGATTTCGTTTTAACCATTTTTTTTTTTGGTCATTTTATTATAAAGTATGATTGGTAGGGTGCGTTTGAGGGAGAGTTATAATATGCCTGTGCTTCTTTGGTTTTTTGCTTTTGTGATTCGTTCAGGTTGGCGTGAAATTAGTTGGGGGATCAGGTGCTAGAGTTATATTGTAAATAAAAAGATCTAAAAATTGAATGATGGTGTAAAAGGCTGGATTTCCTCTATAAAGTTGTGATTTACAATTATTTTGTGTTAGCTTTTATTTCGTACAAAATTTATTGTAATTTCTTCAATCATTTTTCCTTATATATATGTGGGTTTCTAATTGTAAAAGATGAGTGTGAGAGATTGTGAAGACTCAAGCTTAAAAAGATGAACAAATGGTTTTCTCGAGTGTCTCACGAGAAGCTTGCCAGCGAAAGAGACATGTGTAGAGCACATGACTGGAAGACGAAGAGTTATGCCAGGCTGGAGGTTTTTACAAGTGCTTCGCAGGTAAGGCCAACCCGTGAAGGACTTGTGAAACTCTCTGTTTGTCAAAAAATGATGTTTTGCCTTACCAAGTCTTTACCTATACTACATATACCCTCATTACCTACAAATTGTAAGGAGTGCTTTTCAGAGAGAAAACCCTACAAAATATACTTGAGAATTAGAGATTGTTATACCTACAATCATCTACACATTTCCTTATGATTTTCCTTAACTCCTATTTGTGCATCTCTATATCAGAGATTGATAGCTCAAATACTTGCCACACCCATTCTAAGTGTAAAGTGAGATTTTGGTGCTGTTGGGAAGTATTGGAAGGAGCAATTCATTGGTAGATGCAATTGGGCTGAATTGTGGGATCCGGAAAGTTAAAGAAGACAAGGCTCCTAAAAGTCAGCTAATAGCAGGAGCTTGGAGGGCTCAATTACATGGGGTAGTCTAATTTTGGAGAGTCTTTTGTAATTCGTTTACTTCAACTTTATTCTCTAGTGGATCAATTTCAACTTGGAGGGTCGCGGAGAGGTTTTTTGTCAAGTTCTTCGGTTTCCTCTTCAATAACATGTCTCGGTGTTATCTTGTGTTTGCATCTCTCTTCCTTACTCTTAAGCTTTCCTTTTATTGTTGATAATGAATGTATACGGCTTAGGGCAGTGATAACAGTTGTATAGCCGTAATTTTAATTTGGGGGGTTTAAACAAGCTATTGTGTATTTACACAAATCCGAACTTTCATCCTCACAAAGTTGAAGAGGTCTTTCGGGTGCTGTGAGTAATTCTAGTACCACATAAAAAGCAATAACTATCTTACATGATAGACTGTGATTGATTGTCTATCACTTTTATATGAACTCATTACTTTTTCTTTATTACTCACAGTCTGTCACATGAAAAATTATGACAAAAATTTTAATTTTTTATGTCATCCTAGAATTTTTTATGGAGCTATAACTTCTTTACCTCCTCGACAAGAGGATAAAAAGTTACAAATTCTGTATTGGTAGGATCTGATCTTCTATTACTATGAAATTCATAAATGAGGTAGTCATTGGTGGGATTACCATTATTTTTTTTTGTAGTGAAAAATCCTATATGTGTTCCTATAACAAAAGAAAATGAATTTGTCCATTTTTTGAGTTCTGCCCATTTTGTTAGTGGATTATTAAGATTTTATAATCTTAATCGTTTATTATAAAATGAAAGTCAAAATTATTCTCAGTCAAAATCATTAATTATAAATTTTCAAAATTAAAAGAACTCCGTAATAGAATTCAATGCCATGAGAAATTATTCTCCAAAAGCATATCAATAAAAAAGTAATTTTTAGTAAAAAAAATAGTAATTAAAAAATTTATTTATTATATTGATGAATGAAACAAGCCACCCACACGTCTTACCTAGCTGACACGTGGTGCAAATGCATAGAATGGGATTATATCCCTCATAACACACACTTCCTCTTGTGCCACAGTGCAAGACCAACACATGTCTTACCCTAGCCAACATTATATCTTATATGAGTAATGCTATATTTATAATTTTTCATAACAATTTCACAACAAATATTAAATAAAATTTTATTATTAATAGGTGACTTAACATGCACATTCTCGATTTATTTAGCAAAATGTACGATGTTAATGAAACTACGATAGCAATAAGAAAGTTTCAATTGATTTTTAAACGTTCTAGACATATCTTGTAGTTTTATTCCTAGCTTAATCGATATATATGTTTATCCATCATAAGGTATATTTGCTTTAGGAAAGTTCCTATATATATTCAAATAAGAGCAACATAAATTTGTCAAGCTATATAAAGTTTCCGGGTAGTAAATACGAGGTATAGGAAAGCAAAATTACAATATTCAATTGCCTTGTTTGGTGCAAACTACCATGGCCAGAAGAGAGCCGGTGAAACAAGCAGCGGTATCACTGAGGACCCGGAGCTGGATCAAGCAAGGATTAAATCAGTAGTGGACGCAAAAGAAAATGTGAAGCCACCCCCAAGACCAAAGATACAAAAGGTTATATTCGTGCTCCGAGATCGCGATAGTTACCATAAGTACTATGAGCCAAGAGTGGTATCATTCGGTCCTATCCATCATGGTGGTGAGAAGTACAAGCTAGGAGAGAAGTACAAGCTTGTGATGACAAATGAGTTCGTCAATGGCAGCGCAGAGAAGACAAACGATTTGTACAAAAAGGTTGGGGAGAAGATCACTGAACTGAGGGACTGCTACGAAGAGGAGGTGAACAACTAGTTTAAAGATGATGAGGCCCTCGCTTGGCTGTTATTAGTGGACTGCTGCGCAATACTACAATACATATACTGCGCAGTCAACACAGCCAGCCCAGCCAACCCAGCCGACCCAGCCAGGGCAGATAAGAAAATTTTCGAAGATCTGACTATAAAACCCGACAGTGTAGCCTTTACACAACAAGATTTGTTTTTGCTTGAGAACCAGCTTCCCTACTGTCTGCTCAAATGGTTGATGAGATGGAGTGGGAATGAATTCGGGTTGAAGAAATCGCTTGAAAATCATATTGAAGGACACGTTAGGGCAGGGACGGAGCCATTCTTTGGCTTTGGGGGGCCATGGCCCCCCCAAATTTTGGAAAAAAAAATAAAGGAGTATATATATAGATTACATATTTGAGCAATTTTGCCCAAAACAATTACACTTGCCCCCCTGAGCAAAATCTTGTCAAACAAAAGGAAAAAGCCCATTAAAAATTTACAAATCTAAAATCCCAAAAAATACAAATTGGTAAACCCAAAAAATTAGGCCAACAACAAAGTCACCAAAATAGAAAGGCTAAAGAAAATTGAGTACAATCAGACAATTTACCAAAAACATTAGCCCAGCCCCTAAAAAATTTGAAACAAAACCAATCTGACATCAAATGATTCCATCAAATTGCCCACCCAAAAAAATAAAAAAATAAAAAAACGCTAGATCAAGACTAGTACTGAGACGTGAGGCAAAGGGAATGAAGACTGAGACCAAAAATGCAGCAGCACCACACAGCACGTTGGAAGCAGATCTGCTTCTGAGTGAGACCAAGAAAGCTCCAGCACGGTATTTCCCTCTCTCATCTTAGTTGAGCAGAGGCAGAGTCTCTTTTTCAATGGAAGACAGAGAACTCTCTTAATTCTTTTTTGGTTTTGTTGCTAATACTGTTTGGAGTTTGGACCCACGTAGGGGTATTATTTACTTTTACATTTTTTTATGAACTACCCATCCCATTTGCTGATTGAGTGATTTTTTTTCTAATTTTTTTTATAACATATGCCCGTATGAATAAAGGAGCAAAAATATTAATGAATAAAGGAGCAACAAATAATTAATAGTTGCCGTTAGGGTACCACAACCAGAAGATCTGTCACTAATTCTCAGCTGCGCATGGCTGAGTTCGTTATCATGGAATTGGTCGCAACCATCTGAGAAAAACGAAGGCCGCCAGTCATCAAGTATCGGCTGCGGATGCCTAAGTTTGTTATCATGGTGTCTCTCGCAAAGACGAAAGCGGCGACAAGAAGAAACCAAGCTTCAAGAAAGTGGTCACTTGTCAATACCAATGGGTGGAAATGAAGATCCCATTTATCTTCTCGATCTTCTGAGGACTCGACTCTTGGGTAAGCATCAACAAATCATGCCAAAGCAGCCAAAAGTTGAAACTTGGCAATCCTATCTCAATGTTCAGGAGCTCCGAGCAGCAGGTATTCATGTGGAACGTAGTAAAAAGGAAGATAGTTGCTTGAGGGACATATCTTTCACTGAACTCTGTTTTTTGGGAAACCTTTGGCTTCCTCCAATAACTGTGGATGACTCAACGAGACCAAAGTTCTTGAACTTGATAGCCTATGAGATGTGTCTAGATTTCAAAAATGATTTCGAGGTCACCTCTTACATATCCTTTCTTGATTCACTGATCGATGAAGCCAACGATGTTAAGATGTTAAGGAAAGCAGGAATACTCTACAACTGCCTTGGCAGCGATGAAGTGGCTCAAATCTTCAACGAGATAGGCACCGACTTGGTGCTTAACAGCGAAATATATGGCAATATCAGATTTCAAATTCAGAAGCACTACAAGAACAAGTTTATGACCTTGTTGGCTCCATTCTATCACGACCATTTCAGCAGCCCCTGGACGTTCATGGCTTTCGTTGGTGCATTGTTGGCACTTGTGCTAACTATCATTCAGACTAAATATGCCGTCAATTCTCCCGCAGGACCCTGCGATAACTTCTCCAAGATTTTCACCTGAAACTAAATATCAACAAGGTAACACTATATTTGCTGTTTTCTTTTCAAGTGCGTCTAGCTAGCTGATACTTACGTGGTTTCTAGTGGCGCTCTACACTCTCATATAGAGATGGATCTCACAAGTCAGTCCTACAATGGGATCAATCCGTATTTGAGAGTTTAGAACATTACTACGTGACTACTTAAGTATTACTCTTTTTAGACGGCTTTCTCCAAATAATAAGGTCAAGGGTCATCCCAAAGCCACATCATCTTATTAATCTGTTTAGCTTGACATTGAAGTTTTCTTGCAATAAGTGAGTGTGGTTGTACTTTCTAACTTGATGCAATGTGTTTGGAATAGAAATAATAGAAAGAGAACTACACCTATATGGGTTCAAATTATACATAGCGTAAGAGTTATACATTTTTTAAGTCATTAATGTATAACTAAAATAGACCCCGCTTGTATATGATAAATGTTGATTGATTTAAATTAGTCCTTGATAAGAATAATTTATTCAATTAAAAATTTTAATTTTCATTAGTCCAAATCAAGGAATAGAAATAAACATGCATACGTGTAACAGTTACATTTTTTTTTTGGAGAGTTCATAAAAGGAATGGAAAGAATTTACAATTATCAAATGTCATTTTTTTCTTAAATGAGTAAAAATTTGATAATTCAAAAATCTAATTACTATTAGGGTCACATTAATCAAATGAGGACACAATTATTTTTAAAATCATGCAATTATCCCTTAACATTTTCAAAAACTCTCATTTCATCAAAAAAATCAATGTCTCCGTACTTTTAAATGCACAAGTATTATGCCCAGGATCTTATAACTCATGATTCAAATATCCCTTCTCTTGTTATTATAACTATCAAATTATATTTAAAAAATAGAAAATTAATTACTCCTAATCGCCATGCTCACTAGTTCAATTATGCAAATTTTTGGACAAATCTAAGCAGGGGATTGCTAAGGAAAATCTGGTGGAAGGAAGTCAATCTATGTCTTCTTTCAGGTTTCTCGGAGGTTACAAGAAAACAAACAAATTATTTTTTGAATGAAAAGAAACTAAACACGTTAGCTTCTAATTGAAAAACTTTCAATTGATGAGGGATTCCTTGAATCCATAAGGTGACAAGGTTCTGAAATCTACTAAAGAGAAACAATAGACAAAAAATATGTACTTGTTTTATAAATATGATAATTAAATTTTCTTGAAGGCTGCAATGTTTTTAAATAGTAAAAATAAAACCTAAGGGTGCTAGGAAAACACCCAGAAAACCCTACTTTATGCTAATCAAGTAGTTAGGTAGCAAAATAGTAATTTTTACCAAAAAATAGAAAATTTGATATAATTGTAGAAGTTGAAACTACTATCTTAAGAGACATCCGAAAAAATATGAGACCCTATTTTGACTTTTAAACTAAAACTTATTATGGAAACAAATAAAAATAAAAATAGTTAGATCATTGTTTTTGGTGACTAAACAAAGGAATTCACCAAAATTAAGGTGCACCTCGTGACATAGACACGAGTTTTGATTAGAAAACCATTTTCCTTCAGCCACCTAAATTTCATACAATTCTGACATCATTGCCCTGATGAGTTCCACTAGCACTTAGGGACAGAGCCAAGACTTGGAGTTAGGGGGTAGCTCCGCAACTAGCTATGTGTGGCCACTGAGTGTTTTTTTTTTTTTTTTTTTTTTTTGCATCTACTGCTGGGTGTGGGGGCCTTTTCACGTTAATGGATCAAAGATTGTTTGCTACACCAAGGCATGTGAGTTAGTGGGTAAGGAAGTTGGGACTAGCCTCATAGGGTTACACTACAAACCAGCTTGTGCACAAGCTAGGGAAGCCCAATAGTTAGACGGCACAGAAACGGTACGACAGACTGGACATAGCGGATGTAGTCATAGCAAAATAAATGTTACAACTAACACAACGGAAGATACAATAGCAAAACGAAAGTATATTAAAAGAAACTACAATAGGACAACTAATACCTCAAATAAAGTAAAAGATAATACAGTAGAACAACTGATACAATAGATAAAGTAAGGATGTTATAGCAGAATAATTAATAACTTGAAAACACTACAGTAAAATGAATAACAGTGGGAATATCAAATAAGTTAAAATATGTCGTAGCGAGGGAATAACTACAATTCTAAGCAAGTGCAATAGTGTTGACTCACTTTCCCAATCATGGGCCGAGTCATTCAGCAGGAACAGGTCCAAGAAAGGGAACCAAACACCAACATGGGTAACCTTGTTACAAGTTTTTCCCATTGAAGTTACTCATGCTAGAGAAAGGGCCTAAATGGCTTTAGGTTCTGATTCACAAAGTTTCAAAGGGTAGGAATGTCAAAAGGGAGAAAAAAAGGTGGTCTGCTGATGTATGCCTCCATTCCTAGCGTATTTTCTCTCTTCCCTTCTTCTTTTTACCACTTTGGTTTCTTTTCTTCTATTCGTTTATTCTTAGTTTTCTTCTTACTCTCCTCTCCATGGGCTCCTCCTTCTATTCATGCCTACCTCCCTTCCTTTTATATTGTTTGATTCCATGGGATTTCTCCCTTTTGTCTCTAAGGCTTCACCAATCATTTTTGGTTTCTTGTGGGCATCTCTCTTAGAGTGTACTTGCTGCACCACTCTTCATTCCAGGATAAAACTCTTTGTTTTGTCTCTCCCCTCCCCTTTTCTGCCCTATCCAAATGGATAAGAATTGGAGGCTCTCTCTTTATTTACACTTATGGCATACACCAAGTGACCCTAGCCCCTTGCTTGCTTCTTTTGGGTGAAATGTCATCCCAGCAAGGCATTTTTCTTAAAAGGAGCCTCGACATTAACCCCAAAATAGACCCCTCTTTTCTCTCTACTACCAAACCACGCCCTCTGAATCCTTAGACCGAGGGTCCACCTCTCCTATATTGGTTGGATATAAGTAGGTGGTGTTCTGGTTCTTGTGTGCTGAATTCTACTATCCTTTGTGTTTGTCTTCTTTTACTCCCACGCCATTTCTACCTTTCTAGCATTGTTTCATTCTACTGTGTGTTCATGCTTATCTCCATGGTGTGAAGAGCGTGGGCTCTTGGGCTTGCACTGCCTCCCTTTATTCCCTTTGCAGGCTTGGACACTGTCTTGGTAGAAGCCCCTGCCTATTCAACCCATTGGGCTTTCATTTCTGTTGTTCATTTTCTTGCCATGCCTATGGGCTTGCCATATTGGCGCATTGGGTTTATTACCTATTCTTCTGGGCATATGGACCTACTACCTGTTATTCCTACCATGTTGGCCCATTGGATTTATTAGCTCTTTTCTTAGGCATCCACAACCCATATGATTTACTTTTACATCTTATTGTACTCATGGGCCTACTAACTGTCATTCCTTCCATGTTAGCCCATTGAGTTTATTACCTCTTTTCTTAGGCTGCCACAACCCATTTGTTTTGCTTTTACCTCTTTCATTTCCCTTTTTCTCTTATCTTCCCCTATTGTTGGGCTTCTTCTACCATTTGATATTTTGTCAAAAATGGACATCAACACTGGTTAAGACAAAATTATTTTGTTTAAAATTGGTTGATAGGGGCATTTTTTTATAGCTTTACTGCTGGTAATTTTTCTTTTTTGGGCTCTTGTATATTCTGTTTTAGATTTTAGATCTATTAAATTTTTCATGCTCATTAAAAGAAGGAAAATTCTAGAGCTACAAACTTTTTTACAAATTACTAATGTGAGGATTAGTTATTCGTAAGTAAAAAAGTTGTATAAATTGTGGGCCCATATACAAACCAATAAGAATTTGGTACCTCAATAGTTTGTAAAAAAATTATAAAAAAAATATTACATTACTCTTAAAATAATCAATTATATTGTTAAGGGGAAAATATAATTTTATAAATAAAAAATTGCTAAAATTAATACCTATGTATATGCTAATATTTTTTTATATATGTTAGGACATATGTGGTTCAAGTTGTTTTGAACATATGTCATTATTTTATGTAATTGGCTTATCCTGCACGTAAATCCATTTCGTCCTAGAACCCTTTTCGTTCTAGGGGCTCTTCATCTTCTGATCCTACTCCTCTTTCTGTTCGGTTTCGTGATGAGAAAGCCCAACAGGACTTCTCAGAGAACTTTTCTAAACGAAGTGTTCATTCGGAACGCCTATTCTGGCAAACTTTGCTGACACCGACCTACCCGATGTCATTCACAATCAGGGTTAGGAGTCATTGTGTGACGTCCCGGTCACTTGTCCTTCCGTGTTGATCTAGGAGTTTTACTCCAACAACCACGGGATTGATTCTTCAGTACCTCTCTTTCACACTCGCGTTTGAGGTACGCGCTTTGCAGTCACTCCGAAGTTGGTCTCCGAGGTGCTTCGTGTTCCGAGGGTTGATCATCTTGATTACCCCGGATGTGAGCCTTTATGGACTGTGTTCAAAGACGAGATGATTTTTGCTTTCTGTGAGCACCCTTCTGATTGGGGTGAGCATCAGTACACACCATGTAGGCCTTTTACTAAAGATCCTCGTTTCTTGAACATGGTGATGACATTTGTTTTGCACCCTCTCTCTCACTACAACTCCATCACAGAGCCATGTGCTCGGTTTTTGTTGTCTCTTTTAGAGTATCTCACTATAGACTTTCCTTCACATTTCATCTCCTCTATCATAGATGTCTATAGGGATACGACTACCCGTGAAAAGCTTATCTTTTCTTCTGCTATCACGAGGATTGTTCGCCACTTCTTCATCCCGTTTCCTTCATCCTACCCCTTTCATGTCATGGCTACCATAGACGCCGCTACCGTAAAATGTAGTGAGGCGTAGTTTAGGTCGAGACAGACGGATTCAGCAGCTCCTTCCGCCTATCCGGCTCCATCTAGATCTACTAGAGCCACATCTGCTCGCTCCTCTTCCTCGAGCGATGTGTCACTTAGAGATATCATGGCGCAGCTTCAGCGTATGGATGCTTGCTTCGATATGATCTCTACAAAGTTGTATCAGGTGAACGTTCGTGTTGGTCGCATTGCTAGGCGATAGGCGACAGGTGACAGGCGACCTTAGGCAGCTTTGCTTCTGAGGCTACTCCTCCACCCCCTCATGTGGCTTCTAAGACTGAGGATGATGATGGTGATAACGATGATGCTTCAGATGATGATGATGGAGATGTTAGTTCTTCTGATGAGATGTCTACTTGACACTTTACCCTTTGTTACTCGTGACAAAAAGGGGAAGTAAATTTGGGTTATGAGAGTAGTCATACTTAGGGGGAGAGCTTGTATAGTACATTTTTTGATAAGGGGAGTGTTGCTATGAGGGATGTAGAAAGGATTTACATGTATTTATTTTCTTTTCCTTCTTATAAAGATACATTGTTCATGTACCCCGGTCTTATGACCATTTATTGACATACATTGTGCTTATTTCTTTATATATATATATATATATATGTTGATGTATGTTTCTTTCACCTACCTTTCCATGTGTTGTTTCTTTTTTGTCTTTATACACATGTTTCTTTTATTTGTATGCAATCTATTATTTCTGCTTCACACAAAGATGCCTTGATGTATTTTGTTTAAAAGTGTTTCAGAAATACAGGTGTCAAAGTCTACTTGTCATAAACTCTCTTCTTGCAAAGTTTTTCAAGAGTTTGTGTTAGGATAGATTTTATTGTATTCAACAAGTGAATATGAGTTGCGTGATTTATGACTTCTCTCATATCTTCATTTGTTTGTTGTGGTTTTGTCACGGATTGCCAAATAGGGAGATTGTTAAGACATATGTGGTTCAGGTTGTTTTGAACATATGTCATTATTTTAGATAATTGGCTAATCCTTTGACAAAATGCACTGTGCTTATAATTGGGTAGAATTAGGATGTGTTTAACGCTTCAAGAAACTGTGTTTCAAGATCAAGTGTTGAGGTCATCAAGTCTGTCCAAGAAACAAGCTAGAAAGTGCAAGTTATTAAAGCTCGACACCTAGTCTCGACACATGCATTTACCGAGCTTTAAGAAGCTGTTTCAGTCCTGAGGCTCGACAATTTCTTGACATATTCTCGATACCTTTATCTGTCGAGATTTATGAAAAACAAATTCTAAGTTCTGTTTTGATTCCAATCCGTTCTTATGTCTTTGGGATTTCTTTTCTCCTAATCCTAGACATATAAAAGGATTATTTTAAGGGCTATCGAAGGATGCACAAGTATACAAGTTACTCAAGCATTGAGAAATCCTTGTTCAAGCAATTTGTGATCCGAGATAAAGTTCATGCCCTAGTTCATTCTTTTTCTGAAGAAGTTGCTGTGTAATGTGCACCGTAGGGTTTTGTAACCAAGCATCTTCTTGATCTTCATCGTGTGGATAAATTGAAGAACTTTGCAGCCAACAATTCTCTCTAGTTGGTGAATTGAAGTCGCGTACTGGGATCAGCACAAATTGGTTAGTCACGTACTGAGAGCCGTGCATCAAAAGGAGAAAGTGTCACTACAGAACAAGTCCAATTGGGTATTGGGTAAGGGTTCAACTGTAGGTTGGTACGGTACTGGGATTCTTTTACTTGTAACCGCTTGTTGTGATAATAGTGGAGTTTCGGGAGTGGTGACCTTAAATCACCCGGTGGAGTTTTTGCCGTGTAGGTTTTCTCTATTCGTAAACAAATCATCGTGTCAATTTATTTTCCGTTGCATACTCTAGGTTATTGGTGATATGTTTGTGCTACCACGCAATTTGCATGTTAACTTGATTAATTAAAAACTTGGCTGATTAATCAACTTAATTTATCACAAGAGGTCAACGCATTTGTGGTCTATAAATATAAAAATGGGGGCCATTGCGCCCCAAGATCAAAGAATGTCTCCGTCCTAGCTAGTTCTCCTTGATTTTGCGTTGTAATTTCAAGTATCCTTGCTGCTCTAGGAAGGCTTGTGATATTGTACATCAATTTCAATAAGCTTGACCCAAATAGAAAGGTTAGAAAGTTTTTGGTGGGTACGTATGTGAAATAATACAAACGCTAACAAATATATAATATAACTAGTCGCTAACCCGCGCGATGCACGGGAAAGCTATTAATAACTTCTCTAATATAAAAAAAAAAAAATCAATATCATGGTATAAATCATATACCAAACCAATAAAATCTATCACTTACAAAGTAATAAAATCTATCACATACAATGAGATATTATGAGATCATATTTAGAAAATATATAACTGATATAAGTAAACTCGAATACAATTAATTACACAAATATAGTTAATTCCATACTCATTCAATCAACTTTCTTTCATAAATTACATTAATCATTCTTGATGTCCAAGATGTATCTAAATTCTAATATTGCCAGTAAACAAAAAAGCTAGACCTCAATGGGATTGAAAAGGCAACACAATGCCAATTTACACAATTTCTGAAATCATTATTTCCACTATTGAGAGAGAGGGGTGGCTCTTGTGTTGCATCTCTTAAGAAGAATCTACCCTATACATTTTTTTTTATATGTAATCGACAAATAACAAAATAGATGTACCACATTTAGAGTATGCACATTTCTGAGGCTAAAAGTAAAGGAAAATAAGAAAATGAACCCACCTAAAGTTTTTTGCTCTCCCTCTTGATGTTGACTTTTCCAACATCTTCCAAAATCAAATTTATGTACTCCTTAGTAAGGCATAAAAAGTAATATTTGACCAAATTTACATGTATTTTAAAAATAGGTACATGGAAACAAACCAAATTTTAAAAACAGGTACATGGAAAAAAAAACAATTAGTGAAAACAGAAAATTCTCTAAACCACAAACTATATTTTTTAAACCGGTTTGAATTTCAAATGAGTAATTACAAAAGCATCAGTATGTAGCTTTTCAATTTTCCTTTGTTTCAATATGTCTTTAGTTCCAACCTTCATGACTCTTTTACAATTTTTTGCTATATATATAACCAAACTTAGTCATTGATAACATATCATTGATATACGGTTTAATTGTTGCATTATTTAACCCAAAAAAAATCATTAAAAACAATGACTATAATAAAACCAATTGAACTACTAAATACTTTTCTTAATAGGAATTGTTAGTCATGTCATCTAGCTAAAACTTCCATTTAAATTATCATCTCCAATCACCCTTTGAAATCTCATGGTTGCCTTTGCTTCTTGCATGGTAGGATTGCACAAATTTATTATCCCACCTACATCCATATTAAGACACACAATAAACAAAAGCAAACATACAAAACACGTAATCTTCCATGTAGTTGTTTAATTTCTCTAAACAAATGCCAAGTTAATGTTAATGTCTCAAATTCAATTAGTAAACACTATGATACACACCTATTCCAAACTTAAACACGCAACCAATTGTACCAATAGATGTAACCCTGCATAACTCATGTTTGTATCCATAGCTCACAACTTTCTTAACCCTAAAACCCGTCCCAACAACTTGCATTAAACAATCACCACCTAGAAAAATTATCTATTATTAGCAAAATTTTCCCATAATTTCTATCTAAAAGATGCTTCCACCATTACCATGTATTTCCAAATAAGTTCTCACGCAACTTGTTAGCTTACTAAACAGTAATTAGCTATCTGCATATACCATTGAATACTTTCAACCTAGCAACATTGATAACACAAATCGTAAGAAATCCTACCTAATTATGCTGCTATTTGAGGGAATATAGATAGACATAGATCTTGTGTGACTTCCATGGAGAACTTCTCTGCTAGAGTGCTAGCATTCTTCAAAATGGGCTTCCAAATTCTTAGATGTGTCTGTAACAAGAACATTACTCTAAATAAGTGAGTAAACAAAGCATCATAAACAATAAACTATACACAAAGTACATACGATATAAAAAACTAACCATGGCATCGAGATTGACCTCAATCTTGAATTCGAATTTGCCATAAACATCATTACCTGTTATTTTTCACAACAAAAGCTTCAAATTGAAAGCTTTAAAGGTCCAACGGAAGAACAATTTTTTTCAATTTTTTTATTTATTATAAAAAAGAAGAAAGCAGCACCAATTTAACATATCACTACTTGTAATTTGAAAAGAAAAAAATAACAAATTATAGTTCACTAACTCATTTATCCTAAAATTTTCAAACACATGCTAACAAATAGATATTGATATAAAATAGTTACCTTGTAACATAACTTAATTAGTCTCAAACACGCAGCTTTAATAGCTGTAAATGAATTTGTCATAGTTGTATTTAAGCTATGGCTCAAGCAATAAGAGGTAGCAAATATTATTCCATAAAAAACTATTCTCTTCTTGTCTAATAATGTTTAGGAGGGTTGTCCCCTTGAATTCAACTAAATTCTCTCAATTCCATCAGTCATAGCACAGACCATGTTGGCATGAAAAGAAACAAAAAGTAATCCGAGCAATAGAGGCCTTTCATAGAATAGACATAAATTTTTTACCAAGCATAAATCAACTGCACTCAATTTTCATAGAGTACGAAATGTATATATTTTGTATTCTAAATGACACAATGGATTCTGCACAGTGACCTTGCCTAATCATATCAAAATATGCCCCAGGGATCCAAAAGCCAAGACAATATTTAAATTTAAAAATTTCACCCTTGACCCTAACACTGCTTGCCTTATAAATCAATTTGCTTTATTCAAATGAAAATCCCAAGTTAACATAAAGCAAAATCTTGTAGTTGTTTGATTTAGAAAGCATTTATTCTATTGCAATGATCATTATAACTTATTCAATAGATTTTAACACCTTTAAATTTAAAGCAAGAAAATTAAACAACAATTAATTTGCATTTGTCAAATGACTACACTACAACATTCAAGCTTCAACTACAGAACGGTGATCAAGGATAAACCATCTAAATTTAAGAAACAAAGCAAAAACCATTAAAAAAAAAAAAAATCTAAAACACATAGGTTTGCCACCATACCCTAACCCAAATTCCTTTATCAACACAAAATCCTCCAATCTAAGCATGCTCACCATCAAAGAGTCCCACACATTTGAGGGAGGCTATCAAACCAACACCAAAAAAACCCTTTCAATTATATCTCCACCTTTTTTGCTTCTTGGTGTTGTAGATGTCTTCTATCATGCTTTGCTTTTCTCATCATTCAACCTCAATTAAAACCAATAACCCAAATAACTAAATTAAAAAAATTAACCCAAAATAACAAAACCTAAATAATATTTAATAGAAATTTTTGTTGTTAACATCTTTTGTTAGTAGGTCTCCATGGCAATATAAAATCTCTCAATATTAATCTGTTGACAAACTATGGAAAATATATTGAAACCATTATCAATAGTTGCTGTTTCACTTTGTAAACAGTTGACATACACTCTTGATCAAATTTAAGAGTGTTTTATGAACTTGTTTTTGAGTAACTCAAGTTAGCTTGATCTCATGGCTTCCATCATAAACTATAATAACCACTACTTGCTGGGAAAAAAAAACCCATGGCTTAAAGCCCTTTTTTTTTTTTTTTAAAAATATTGCTTAAAGATTTTTAAATTTCAAAAGTGGTGTTTCCCCAACTACCCAGCACTATCATTACATCCCACGGGAAATTCCATTAAGTTAAAGACATATTTTTGCAATCCTACCAAGAAAATTAAGATGCTCCCTATCAGCAGAACAATTAATAACAATAAGAATCCAAGTTTCAACCAACATAAACTTTAGGAAACTTGCATCAAATACCAAAAGGTGTATAATTCTAAGAAAAGAGACACACCTATTAAATTGGGCTATAAAGAAACAAAATAACATAACAAAGTTATTAACAAAGAGACACACCTATAGTCGTCAATATTCACAATGAAACAGAATAACAACTCTAAAATCCTAGATGGATTTTCTTGCGGCCAATAATTGAAATTAATAAAACCCACTGCGGGCTCCAAACCCATCAATCCAAGCTAATCATTCAAAAGAAACACTCCCAAATGAAACCCTAAATCATATTTAACAACCCAAATTATAGAACAAAATAAAAAAAAAAAACTTACCAGTATTGTTTTGCAGAAAGAATCTAGTCTGATGGTAAAGTCTCAAATCAAAAACTTTTTGCCACTAAAGGAGTGGGTGGCTTGCGCCCGTGGACTATAGTTTAGGGGTTTGAAGGTAGAGAAGGGAAAAAGATTGGAGGCAGGGGAACGTGAATGTAGAGAGAGGCATGGAGGAAATTGTGTGTTTGAAGATGGAGATGGAACTGCGTGAAGAAGAAGAGAGGGAGTTTGATGAGTTTGTTTTACTGTGTTTGCGTTTAAGGGGAAGAGAGGGTTTTTTTTTTTTTTTTTTTTTTTTTTTTTTTTCTGGGTTTTGGTTTTGGGGAGAAGGAAATTTTCGGTTTTATAGGCTTTTAGCTGAAATTTTTGGGTTTTTTTTTTTTTTAGAAAAGTTTTTTTTTTGTTTATATATATTTTTTTAATATTGTGCTGACGTGAAAAATTGTGGGAGTTTCAGAGTTTCGGTTTTATATATATATATATAAATAGATAGATAAAGTGATCTATACAATTACGGCGCTAGAACATACACGCTTCACACGTGTGGTGGAAGGTAGTACACAAGCGTGATCAAGATATTATATTTTGTTGAAATAAAATGAAATATACTAAAGCATAACCCATGGATGATATATATTTTCTAAATTAGAAAAAATTAACTTTTAAAAGACAGTTTTTTTTTTTAAAGGATTTATGAATTAATCGGAAATTCATGATGTTAAAATATGTGTCAATTCAAATGAAGAGTCATTACTGTTCATTAAGGACTGAATCAATACACAATTTTTGTAAGAAATTTTTTGAGAGAAATTGTTACATATAAGTGAATTTCATGTAACTAACAAACTTTTTTAAGTATATAGACAGATTATCACCTTGAAAAAAGTATTTTCAAACACGCCCTAAAATCAAATTATATTTTTCAATCATTGTTCACAACTCAATTTTTTTAACACAATCTTCTCAAAAAAAAAAAAAAAAAATTCTTTAACGCAAAATCGATTTTAGATTTTAATATATAATCATGTAATTACTTGATACAGTGCTTTAAAAACTACGTGCTTTTCTAAATTATAGTTTTTTTAAGCCTTACTTTTTCTCTTCTAAGTACAACTTTTTAAACATTGCACTTTCAAGGTACTTCAAAATATGCGCCTTTTCAAATTACAATATATTTTTTCACACAAAATATCCTATTATTTCCCGTTTGTAGAATTAGAGATGATACCATTAGAATTACAGATGATACTATATTATTTTTGAAGAAAAGAATTATTGCATTTTTATGATTAGGAGTTAAGGAACTTTATTGCATTTTTCTTTCATTAATACGATTCCCCTCCAGTTTTTTTATATCTATATTTTTCTTATATTGACTTGCATATGTTAGAGACGTAAATTGACATTTATTATTTAAATTATTTTAAATTAAATAATTCTTTATATGCTTCAAATTTTTAAAACTATTATTATACTTTAATCATGTAATTTCTAATTTATTTAATAAAAAAATTAAATGTTATTTTTAATGCACAATTCTCCTACTTTTGCAAGGTCTACAAGAGGTGATCAGTAAATAACCCAAAATTTTCTTTGGGAAGATTAATTCTTTAGCTAGACTAAAATCCACAACGTTTCTAATTTATTTAAAGACTAACTTGATGTAATTTTTTTGTCAAATATAAAATAACATATATTAAATCAAATTAAAAAATAATTTATACATAAAAAATATATTTATTATTGATAGGTTATTTTTTACATTTTTTTTAAGGAGATAGTTTATGTAATTGGCTATTCATTTGACAAAATGCACTTTACTTGTAATTGGGTAGATCTAGGATGGGTTTAGTACTTCAAGTAATAAGAGTTCAAGTCAAGTGTTAAAGCCATGAAGATATGACCAAGAAACAAGTGAAGAAAGAGTTGTTCACTAAATCCCAACAATAGTCTTGACAGAATCCTTTCTATCGAGATTTAATATTGAAGCTTGGCAAAAACTCAACACAAGCTGTTTCAGTCGAGACCTTCAGAATCAAAATTTCCAGATCTGATTTTGGGCCTAAACTGATGTGTATGTGTTGAGTTTTTTTTTTTTCCCTCATATATAAGACTTATTTTAAAGGCCGTCACGTACATGCATTAAGCGTCCTAGTGCTTTATTATCTTTGAAAGAAACTATTGCGTCTTTACACTAAAGGGTTTTGTAACCAATGAGCTTTTTAATTTTCATTGTGCATGAAGTGAAGAACTTTGCAGCCAATAACATTCTTCAAGTTACTGGAGTTAGTCATGTACTGTGATCTGTGCATCATTGGTTAGTTACGTATTGGGATTCGTGCATTAAATGGAAAGAGTACCACTACAAGATCAAGTCTAATTGGGTATTGAAGTGAAGATTCAACTGTAGGTTGGTAATTTGGGATAGGCCAGGGGTAGTTGGTAAGATTCATTTTACTTGTAATCGCTTGATTATTGAATAGTGGATTCTTGGAAGTGGTGATCTTAAAATCACCTAATGGGGTTTTGCTTATGTGGTTTTTCTCATTCATAAACAAATCACACATGTTAAATTTATTTTCTGCTACATTTAGTATAATTGGTGTTTTATTTGTACCATCACGTTATTGCATGTAATTGAAATTAATTAATTAACTTGGGTAATTAATTAATTTGCAAGGAGTCAATATATTTTTGTCCTGTCACATATAAAGGTTGATATATTTACCTTTGCCTCCTATAAAAATTTCTGACTCCAACATATTTTTTTATATCAAATACCAAGCTTGCTTACTACAGTGGAAAAATAAATAAAATAAAATTGTTTGGTTCATGCTCATGCCCAGCTTCTTCAAACTGGCTTAGAGCATCTCCAGCAGATTCTCTAAATTTTTGTACTATTTGAAGAATGAACAGTAACATTTAGCTTTTACCTACCCACTTTTTCAAATACACTTTCCAACAGATTCTCTATCACATTCTCTATCTTATTTAAATATTATTTCTTCATTCATTGTTTATTCTTTTTTTAATCATCATTTATTATTTTTTTAACAACTATATTTTTCAATGAGAATTTTTATGTTCACAACATTTTACACAATATTTTCACAACAAAATTTATGTGGAAAGTTCTTACTAGTTCTAATTTGAACCCACCACTGAAATTATTTTTTTACTCATCAATATTAACTAATAACAATCTGTTATTTAAAATTTATTGTGAAAATATTGTGGTAGTATTTTTCAATTAAGATTTTTTATTTTTTATATTATTTTTCTTTCTTTCATTTCATTTTCATTTTTTTTCTTTTTTCTTTTTCTTGTTTTTCTCCTCCACACATGTGTCCACTCCTATCTCTATCGCCCCCTTCTTTTATTTTCCTTTTCACCTCATGAACATTCCAACAACCACGTTTACTTCACATCACAGAGAGAGAGAGAGAGAGAGAGAGAGAGAGAGAGAGAGAGAGAGAGAGAGAGAGAGATTGCTGCTCGTCTGCCGCCCTACCGCTGGTGGAGATCGAGGTCGCCGAAAGGACAAAGCTGATGGAGAAAGACTGTTGCTTGTCTGCCGCCCCACTGCTGGTGGAGATCGAGGTTGCTGATAGGACAAAGCTGGTGGAGATCAGTGTTCACCATGCAGCACTACCATGTCTGCCGCCCCTCCACCGTTCGTCCTCCTCCCCACTACTAGGCTGGGTCATATCGGCTTGTTCTTTTTTTTCTTTTCTTTTTTCATATTTTCTTGTTCTGATTCAATTTTATTTTAAGAATTGGATTTTGTTTTGTGTTTTGTGTTTGGATTATGTGAGAAACAAAGAGAATGAAAGAAAAAAAAAATCTGGATGAGAGAGAGAATTGATATAATAGCAATTAGCATAATTTTTTAAGTAGAAAAATTAATTTGGAGTTGCTACAATGTTCTCTAGATTAAGAGAACTACTGTAGCAACTCCAAAAAATAATTGTGTTTAGAGAAGCTGTTGGAGGATGAACAATTGCCTTTTTTCTCAAAAATATACAGATAGAACATCTATTGGAGATGCTCTTACTTCTTGTCGTTTATCTGTTAGGATATGTGTCCTTAAATCCTATTGTATGATGCTATGTATGGCATTATGTATGACTTAATGTTGTGTTTAATAAAGTTGTTTATTTTTTTATCTAAAATAATGGTAACATGAATATTTGGACATTATCATATAGTCCATGAGATGCATAGTATGCGATTTATGTGAAAAGTCACAGAAGATATAAATCACAAGTTCTTTGTAAACTCAGAATTTATAGTTTGTAGTCAGTGATGTAATTGGGTATTTCATCTGCGAAGACTATAACCTATCAACTAAGATGATTTGTCTTGATCATGGAAGTGGTGACTTCTAGTTAATATGTTTTAAGAGTTAAGACATATTGAACTGGACCGCTGTAAGATTTATTATTCTCCTAACGACTGTCAAATGAATAATAAATCTCACGACTTTTATTTGCATGAATTCTTAATCCTGAGAGAATAATGGACCTGATCATGACGTGTAGGTTGCTTTACTATATCAGGAGTGAGATATAAAATAACGGTTAAAACCTTAGTATGTTGGGCAGCCACATTTAGTGTTGATGGAACATATATTCGCAAGATGGAATTCATAGTTTCTTGATGGAGATATAAAATATTCCCTTGAGATAAGTTTAATGGGTTTGGTTATTCAGAGAGTTGGGCCCAACCACTTTGGTAAGAAATTACTAAAGTATATATATTTATGAAATTGGATTTCATAAATATATAATGAATAACTTTAAAGGATTAAACCAGGTACTCAAGAATTAAGATGTAGTAATTTGCAAAGTGGTAGTTTATATTCATGACTTTGTATTACTATGAATATTTTATGAAGGGGTTACGTGTATAATAAAGTCTTGGGATATAATTTATTAATAAAGCCTAGAGTGCAATTATATTTATATGGTGGTATTAAATATAATTAATGGTAACTTTGGACTTGTCAAGAGTTGACGGAAAAGCCCAATACCCAATGGAGCTAGTGTCTTATTGGTCCCTTTTGGTCCTACTCCAAGCCACACGCTAAAGTTCAATTGGAAAGGCCCAATAGACCGGCCCAATTAGATAATCAGTTAGTTATAAAGGGAGAAACATACAGAATTTTTTTTTTCTTTATGAAAAGAATCGTAGAAAAAAGAGAGAGTGTGAGACACACTTTCATTCTCCCTTTGGAAACTGATTGAGAGACCACACATCTTGGGCGTAAAGTGGAATTGGAGTGAAGATTAAAAGTGTTCTCAAGTGCTTCTAATCTTTGTTTTGAATTTCTCCATACCAAGGTACGCTATCTCGTTCTTAAATTCTGAAATTTACATAGTGCATGTTGTCAATCATGAATGAAATAGATCCTTGTTTGTTGCTTCCACTATGTGTTTTGTGTGAGATACAAAACCAAATTTTTATCCAACATTATCATGAATAAGTTAATTAAAATTAAGATTCTAAATACTTCAAGCTAGAGTTTCAAAATTTTCATCACAATCAATCTTCCTTTATCACATTTATTCAACTCATTTTGTCTACAGCAAGAATGGAATAAATCGTTCTACCTTTTTTTCCCTAAGAAAGATAACTGAATAAGAAACATAAACAATTATAATTATGCTTGATCCCTGATGCCAAATATAGAAACATAAACAGTTTTATCGCAAAAGTTTATTCAAAACTTGATATATGTAGCTAGGTAGACTACAGCATTCACATCCCATATCTTTGAACTATTCTATTTTATTATCTCAAAATCTATTTTATTTATTATACCATATCATTTTACAATACTCCTAAGATCCCAAATTTTATTTTACAATACAACACATTAAAATAATATAAATTATATAATAAAATAATAGACAAATTCTCTCTCTCTCTCTCTCTCTCTCTCTCTCTCTCTCTCTCTCTCATTTTTCTGTCCCTACCTCTTTGTCCCTCTCTCAACAACCAAACAACCGAATCACCACCATGCCACCACCATGCCCACTAAGCCGCCATTGCCCACTGCCCACCAAAATTCCACTGAAACCAAACACCCAAATTAAAAAAAAAAAAAAAAAAAACCCAGCAAACCCATAGCAAAAACAACCCAATCACCACCACGCTAACCCAAACCAACCAATCCAAATCCAACCCAAACCCCATCAAAATCCAACCCATCCGAATTCAAAAGACAAAAATCAATCCATGCCTCACTACAAAATACACACACATAAACGCACCAAGCATATTCTAGAGACAAAATAGACCGCCGAAAAAAAAAAAATAAATAAAAGCAATTTATCCATGCCTCACGGCCACATCTAGCCGCTACCACTGCTAGATCAATGCCACCACCATTGCACCACAACACATAAAACCTAGCAACCCATTGACCCTTAAACCACCCACACACCACAACCCACCACCAAACCCACGCTAGACAAATCATAGCCTATTATTGGTGAGCTTGAGCAACCCATCATAGGAGGTGAAGTTGAGCGCCTCCATCAGAGGACCACCAGATCCACGCCGCAGCCAGACCCACGTCAGACCCATAACCCACACTAGAATATGCCCATCGTGAGAGAGAGATGTGATGAGAGAGAAAGGCCAGAACATTGTGGAGAAAGAGAGAGGAGATGAGAAATAGAGAAAATGAAGAGAGAGAAAGAATCAGATATGTCAAGTGAATGAAAAAAAAAAAAAATTTATTTCGTTTTACAATTGTGCTACAGTACCATCACAAATTTGTGAAGATACTGTAGCACAATTATAAATGTTTTTAGCATACAAGACCAGATAATGGGACGTTTTTGTGTTTTAATGGTAAACGACTATTTCACATGTATCACATTTTTACTTTTTACTATTTGAAGCTCGATTCAATATTGCACAATTAATCTGGTCGGTTATACCATTACCTTGTTATATAAACTTTTTAAATAATCTTAACAATAATTCAATACCTTTTACATTTAACATTCACGTCATTCATGATTTCAAAAAAAGAAAAACGCTGGTTGCATAACAAAAATGGGAGGTATTCTATGAAATCTGGTTATTATGTGGCTCGGCAGGTCCTGAGGAATGAGAATTGGGCAGAAAGTTCAAGGGGCAATGAAGAGCAGAAGGTATGGAAGGTTTTATGGAAGATGAAATTCCTAATAGGGTCAAAATCTTTGAATGGAGGGCCTGTAGTGGAATTCTACCAACCCGATGCAACCTAGCAAAAAGAAAGTTAATTGTTGAAATTGAGTGCCCGATGTGCTTGCAAGGTCCAGAGACTGAGTTGCACGTGCTATGGGAATGCCCTGTTGCCCAGGATGTGTGGGCTGGAAGTCGGATCAAGCTGCAGAAATGTTCTCTCGGCCAGCAGGATATATTGCAGCTTTTTGAGGTTTTAATGAACAAGTTGGAGCCAAAGGAGATGGAGTTGTTCTTGGTGCAAGCCTGAATGTTGTGGAACTAGCGAAATTGTGTGATGCATGGTGGGAAGCTTAAGGATCCGAGATGGATGAATACAAGGGCTGCGGAATGGCTGGAGGAGAATGTTCAGGCGCATGAGCAACTTGCTGTCCAAATTGCTGCCATACCAAGGGAGATGGAAGAAAGTGTGTGGCGTCCACCACCCTCCCCTTTCTTCAAACTTAATTTTGATGCCGCCATATTCGAGGAGAGAGGCCGGTCTAGACTTGGGGCCGTGATCAGGAACGAACAAGGAGAGGTTATGGCTGCCTTATCTGCAATTGGGCCGCCAGTTTTTAACAGTGAAGAAGCAGAATTATTAGCATGTAGAAAAGCTGTGGAATTTGCAGTTGATGTGGGATTCTCTGAGCTAGTAATTGAGGGTGATAGTGTGAATGTCATGAGAGCTCTGTCTTCTAGTCCTGACCTGTCAGTTTGTGGAAATGTGGTTGCAGATATTCAATGGCTTACCCGTGGCTTTGGAAGGGTGACTTCCAATTGGGTTAAAAGAAATTGTAACTGGGCAGCTCATGTTTTAGCTAGGTATGCTAGTTCTTTAAATGAGGATATGTACTGGATGGAAGATGCACCTCCAGTTGCTTTGGAAGCTATGTACCAGGATTCCATTTTATTGAATGCATAATGATTTATTTCGCTCGCAAAAAAAGAAAAACATTCACGTCATTCATACTACATTATTTTGAGGGGGAAAAAATCCCTTTAATTGATATATAGAAAGTTAGAAACTAATCTCACTGATCGTACTAGCTCTAATTCTTTGAATTTAGTACCACCGTTTCTCCAATTTTGGGGTAGTCAAATAACATTTCTTTCCCTTTTCATTAAAAAGATGACCCCAAATGGATATATTATTAGGCAAGTACCATAGCATAGAATATGACAAACTATATGTTAGGTTCTAAAGATTTACGATTAAATGTTTAGAACTATATTTTGTGTGTGTTGGCAAACCAAGAACAAAACATGTCTAGTCTATGTGTTAGGTATTGCTCAAAGGTGTATGTTTCAAGTTTCAAGTTTGAGCTGTCTACTGGAAAGAAGAGTCAGAATCTACCAAGCTTGATTGACCGAAAATTAGGTTCGACCGATTAAAAATCGTAGAAATTAGATTTTGCAGAAATTTAAACAAGGCCCAAGCCTGTGAAAATGTTTAGGGTTTCAATCTAATTTGTCCACATATAAAAGGAAAACTCTAGCTACGTTTTGGAGACTTATGGAAGACTTGTGTGTTACTCTTTGTGAGATCTAAGAGGTGTTGTACCTTTTAACTACACAAGCGTCTACTAGAGCAAAATCTACAATCAAGCGTTGGTAGAACCTAATTGCTGCTACAAAGATCAGCAACTGAAGGTGATTTGTAACCTTTGAGCGGGATCCCAAAGTCACAAGCATGGGTACTTCTGTTATAGTAAGTCCAAAAAAAGAAGGAGTCAATGAATTCGGAGTTACACATGGTCATGTCAGTAAGTTACTAGTTGAGGTAGCAATAGATTTAGAGTTAAATCTAATTGTAAAAACTTTGATTCTCTTATATTGGATTTGCTTTACTTTGAGAATTTCTAAGTCAAATCCTCCCCTGGTTTTTAGCTTAAAACGGTTCGTTTCATCGGTTTTCTTAGGTCATCATATAGTGTTGTTATTTACTTTTAGCTACTTTGCATGATATGATTTATAATTTTTTAACCTAGATCTAGATAATTAACCTAAGTAATCACTTGGCTAATATATTAGGTTAAACAAACAAACAAGTGGCAGCAGAGCAAGTTAGCTCTTGTTTTTAGGTTTCTATACCTAGAATTAATCCCTGACCCCTATTGTCATGGAACACAGCCACTCTCTAGTGATCCCTCCTCACTTTGATGGGAATAACTATGTTTATTGAAATGTTAGGATGAAAGCCTTCTTGAAATCTATTGATGAGAAAGTATAGCTTTCCATTTACCAACCACTACTATTGGTAAATGGACTACTACTAAAAAAGAAGCAGCAAGCTTTAACAATAAGGCTATAAATGTAATTTTCAATGTTGTTTCTATGAAAGAATTCAAGAGAATTTCAACTGTAGAGATTGCTCTCACTACATAGAACATCTTGCAAATAGTGCATGAAGGCACTGAGGCACTAAGCTAGTAAAAATTAATAAACTACAACAGTTGATCTCCAGATTTGAAAGCATTAGAATGTCTGATGATGAGTCTTTTGATGAATTCTACGCTAAGTTAAATGATATTTTCAATTTTGCTTTTAATTGGGGGGAAGTTTGTGATCAACCTGAAATTATTAGGAAAATTCTTAGATTATTAACTGAGGACTTTAGACCAAAAGTGACTGTCATGACTGAAAATAAAGATGTGGACTCCATTCCTATAGAAGAACTTATAGGATCTCTTAGTCATTTGAATCTGAGTTACCAAAAACTAACAAATCCAAATCTATGGCTTTAAAATCTGTTTCTGATAAGACAGGATTAGAGTTTGTTGAGAGTGGTTCCACTTCTATTGTTCATCCTCCTAAGTTTGTACCTACTACATCTACTTCTATTGTTCATCCTTCTTTATCTGAAGTTAAGGTACCTAAGGAAGAAGTTCTAGCTTCTAGAAAAATTAGGGTAGATTTAAGTAAGTCAAAACATTAGAATCCCAATCAATCTGGAAGCAAGAAACAACACAAATCTCGGTGGTTTTGTCATTTTTGTGGTGAAGCTAGGCACACACAGCCAAAATGCTTTAAGCTACAAGCTTCAAAGCAAGCATCTAAACAAAAAGCGTCTGTGCCAAAAGCACAAGATCCTATGACACTTATTCATGAATTGGTAAAGGTTCTTAACCTTTATGTTAACATTGGAGTTGAAATTCAAGCTAACTCTACTAGAAACCCCAACTCCAAGTTTGCATCTAAAAGAGTGTGAATGCAAAAGACTCAGTCTCAGCGAGTTTATTTGATATAGTCCTTGTGCTAATTTTTTCAATATATTGTGACCAAAAAAATTTTTCATTAGGGTTTGCATTTGCATTACATTCATGCATTTCGGTCTAGGTTTGTTTTTGACATTTTTTATTTTTTATTTAATAAAAAATAAAAAATTAGAAAAAAAGGGTTTTTGTATTATACATCTTCAAGTTGTGTAATTAAGGTTGGCCTATGAAATTTGTATTACATGATTGTGTACCTTGTTTAGCTCTGATGAGCTTTATTTTTCTGCACTTTGCTAGTTTGTGCTATATGGTGCTTATATTGTATGAGTTGTTTATGGTTTTTAAGTACGTACTCTTGATTTTGAAGTCATATTCTTTTGATTGAGAGGAATAAAAAATTCTAGAAGAAAAACATAAATAACCATCTCACCACTATTACTAGCCAATCATGAACACTTATATGCAAACCATAAAAGCCGTGCTCGGTAAGGTGTAGCATTTGCACAGCAAGATATTTAAAGTGTTGCTTTCAAAATAAATAAAAACAAGGAAAAAGCAAAAAGAAATACAAAGAAAAATATGCTTCAAAAGAAAAAGAAAAACAAAAGAATTAATTAGAAAAAATTGCATGGTTGCAATCGTGTTTTTTAGGGGATGTGAGAGTTATATGATGTAACTCTTTAAGTGATAGTGACTCTCAAACTTATGTAATTGATAATATAGAAGTTGTGCTTATTTTCCATCTACATATCACCTTTTAGGTAACTCATACACTTACTAGTTGCACACACCACAAGCAAATCTTTGTTAAACTTTGTACATGTGATTGTGTGTTAATTTTTGTGGCCATCCTAGATTTGACTTCTTCATTTGTTTAATACTTTTTGGGGGTGTGCGGTATGAAGCGTGTGATGAATTGTTTTTTGGCTTGACAATGAATTTTTTTTTTTAAAGGGAAAGAATTTTTTTTTAAACCTTTGAAGTCATTAGCATGCATCCCATATCATAAAAATCTATTTTTCAAATGGTTCTACAGAAAATTTCCAGTTTTTCAAAATTTTTGATTCTTTAGGATTCGATTGAAAAGAAAAGAAAAGAACAAAAGAAGGAAAAAAAAAAAAAAAAAAAACCCCAGTTTTAAGGCTTAAACTCTCAGGTTGTTTCGATTCCTCATCAATTCCTCTCAATCAGTCAGATCTTTTTTACATGTATTTTATTCCTGTCTCGATTCCACTCGATTGATCGAAAATCATATTTTAAAAACAAATAGGAATCAGATTACAGTTCTTTAGAACTTTGTCCTCTTCTTCTTCGTTTCCTTTTTCGATCCCTTCTCACTTAAATTTTTATTTTATTTTTGTCTTTTTCTAAGTCAAAGTCTCAAAGGTTTTCTTCCTCAACACCAAGTAAGAATCTTTTACCCTTTCATTTTTGTTAAATTACATGCATTCATGCACTTTCACCAAATTTTTTCAAATTTTCGTACTAAAGAGTTTTTAGGGTTTTTGTAGATTTTGAGTGTTTTGATCCAATTTTTTGGATGGGTTTTTGTTCATGCATCATATTAAAATTATCCTTAGGCTTTAATTTCAAAATTTTCATGATTTCTTCAAATTTTCGAAATTAGGGTTTATGCGTTCTTGAGAAAATTGGGAATTTTGTTCAATTGGGCTAAATTGATTAAAATTGACTCTTGATATTGCTAAATTGAGTGATTATAACATGTTTTATACTTGTAGTGTTGTTCAATTGCTCAATATAAGAATTTTTAAAAATTTGGTTTTTCAAAATAGGGGATTTTGATAAATTTCTAATTTTCTTGGTCAATTTTCAAAATTTAAATGAAATCGAACTGCTTTAGAGTATTAGATCATGTATCATCTATGTACTAGTGTCATGCATCATATATTTTTTCAAAAATTTCATGTTATCTTGTCTTTAAGTCTATTTGATGTAGTTTGCCATTGGTTTTTATCTGTGTTTTTTTTTTTTAAACCTTAGACATGGCTCCTAAGGTTGGTAGGAAACTCAAAACCAAAGCAAATAGAACCCTGCTTCTTCTTCTTCTGCCTCTCCTTTGGTTGATAGGGTTAGGTTTCTTTCTGTTAAGACTAAGGAAGTCTATGAGACCTTAACCAGGTATAGATCTATATAAGGAAAGAGAAAGATATTTTTAGATGAGTTAGATCCTTCCATATGTAGGAATCTAGTGTCTTGGAATTAGGTTTCTTTATGTGATGTTTCTGATGCTCCCCCTAATGCTTTAATTAGAGAATTTTACTAAAATCTCTCTATTTATCACGAGGATACATGTGGTCATTATTTGACTACTTAGATTAGAGGTAAAGAGTTTAGGATTACTAAACATGTGGTCTTTGAAGCTCTAGGTATACCCTTAGTTTGTAAACCCACATATCCATATACTAAGTTTCATCCAATAAATGATATCATGTCTTTGCTTTGTGATAGGTTAGTTTCTTGGGGATCCGAACCAAGAATAATCTCATGTGAGTTTACTGAGCTTAATTATCTTTATTTAAGGATATCTTGCCATAATATCTTCCCTATCTCTCATGTTCATACTGTTCCTATAGATAGGTGTGCATTCCTTTATGCTCTTATCACAGATGGATTTATGTGTTTTCCTTTCCTATTTATTCAAACTATTGTTGATATTTATAGAAGTGAAAAGCACAAAAGCTATATTTTCCTGTGTCTATTTATATATAAGGTGTTGAACTTTCAAGGGTTATCAAACTTTCCTCCTCTAGAGTTAGTTCATATCAGTGCCCTTATAGGAGCCACTTTTATTAAACAACAACAAGCTCAAATGAAGAACACTATACTTTCCTCGTCTAGATTTGATATGAGGTTTGGGTGAGGCCTTTTGTATTTAGGGGGAGTTGCTTTTGAGATGAGAGATTTTGATTTTTTTTTTTCCATGTATATTTGTTTTTTTTTTTTTTTAATTATTCTTGTTTCAAAAACATTATTGTTTCATTGACTAAGATAGCATAGTTGATGTTTATTCATTTGATATTTTGTCTATTTTCATGTTTTTATGAATTCAAGTTTAGTTTTTGTTTATTGGCTTTGTACTGTATTTTCCACACATGCGTTTATGGTTTGTTTTCAATATTTCAGGAATTTACAGGTTAATTTTTTCAACAGCTGCTTTCTACTAGCAACTAATAGTTAGTAGGTGTGATAAAATTGTATTAGAGAAATACTTTGTAATTGGGCTAATGTTTGATTTGACCAATTCATCTTGTATGTGTGTTTTGTTATGGATTGCTAAAGGGGGAGATTATTAGGTTATAAAAATTTAGGAAGAAGTATCTGTTTGGATTTTGCGTCCACGTTTTTAGCTTCTTTCTTTTTTAAGTTGCAGTTGTTGACTTTTCTCTCTGTGAACAGTGCACCTGTGCACTCTTCACAGGACCCACAAATTTCACTTGTCAGCAACTTTTTTATTAAAAATAAGTCCCATGGCACTATTTACACACTTAAAAATTATTTTGCTATAGTGTTTTCAGTTTTTAGTAATAAGTTCTATCCAAACGTACCTTAAATGTTTAGAATTATACTTTGAATGCATTAGCAAAGCGAAAACAAAATATGTCTAGTCTATGTGTTAGGCATTGCTCAAAGGTGTATGTTTCAAGCTTTAAGTTTGAGTTGACTGCAAAAAAGAAGAGTTAGAATCTGCCAAGCTCGATCTATCAAAAATTAGGTTCAACCAATTGAAAATCACAAAAATCAGATTCTGCAGAATTTTAAACTAGGCCTAAGCTCGCAAAAACATTTAGGGTTTCAATCTAATTTGTCCACATATAAAAGGAAAACCCTAACTATGTTTTGGAGACTTTTGGAAGACTTGTGTGTTACTCTTTATGAGATCTAAGAGGTGTTGTACCTTCTAACTACACAAGCGTCTACCGAAGCAAGATCTACAATCAAGTGCTGGTAGAACCTAGTTGCTGCTACAAAGATCAATAACTGAAGGTGATATGAACCCTTTGAATGGGATCTCAAAGTCACAAGCGTAGGTGCTTGTGTTGTAGTAAGTCTAAGAAGAGAAGGAGTCCATTGATTCGGAACTTGCATGTGGTCTTGTTAGTAAGTTACAACTTGAGGTAGCAATAGATTTAGGGTTAAATTTGATTGTAAAAATTTGATTATCTTATAGTGGATTTGATTTACCTTGAGGATTGCTAGGTCAAATCCTCCCAAGGTTTTTACTTTGAAACGGTTCGTTTTATCGACTTCCCAAGGTCATCATATTGTGGTGTTATTTACTTACCATCGCTTTGCATGCTATGATTTATTACTGTTTAACTTGGATGTGGATAATTAACCTAAGTAATCACTTGGCTAATATATTAGGTTAAACAATCTGCTTTAAAAGGTCTAAACAAACGAACAATACGTATTTTTTTTGGCAAGAAAAATTATAAAGACTAGGTTTATTGCAAAAGTGTGTCATAAAAATCTGCAATATAAATCAAGTTAGGAGGAACAGGTTCTGTTCACTATATCATTGATTAGTTGTAGGGGATGTTTTTTGTGAAAAGATCCAAAAATACAAGAATGACCCAAATCTTTCCTCAGTTTCTTTAGAAGTGATTTTTTGTGGAGATTCAAGCCCAAAATTCCAATTAATTGTATGAAGAACAAAGACTAATAATTCTTTAACAAGAGAGAAATCAAAATGCCATTAATTGAAATCTAGAAAAATGCTTAAAACATTAAAACAACAGGTCTGAAACTTTAGACTACAAACAATAGGAAGAGGAAATTAAGAGAAGTCATGAGAAAGAAAGGAAAGGTTCTTCTGTACCAATATTTCCAACCCTAAGCTTCAAAATGGTGAGAATGTCGGCTAGCTGAATGAGTTTTTACTCTAAAGTTTTAGCTCTAAAGGTAAAACGTAGCTAGTCATTTTTGAGCTGATAAAAGGCATTTAATATAGAGTTTGGGCCTTTGGGGTGCTGCTAATGACTGATTTTTAGGTAGTAGAAGAGGCTTTTATCCCCCATGACACTAAATTTGTGTCTTGGCTTAGATTGCTTTTATTTAGGGAAGAGTTTGGCATTAAAGCATGATTTGGGAAGTAAATGGCCCTAACTCAAGGGTTGTTGTTTCTTGATCATTGCAACTCTTGGATATTGTATTTGGTGGCCAAAATAGCTAAGCTAGGCTAATTATAGTTTAGTAGCTATTTTTATTTTATTTTATTTTGGGAGGAAAAGAGAGCAAGGCAGCGAACTTTGGCTACAGATAGTAAAAACATATAAGACCTCATTTTGGGGTGGAAAATTTTGGTACAAGACCTCCTTCATAGCCTAGGATTCTACCACGTCCTTAACTCGCTTGGTAGCATGCATGGGCTAATAAGCTCATGCAAAAGTTCTGAAATGAACCAACCTATACCCTCCAAGCCACAATCCCTCAAATTTCCCAATATATTACTTGGGCTTGGGTCATGCATAAAAGAATAAAATATAATATAATACATGAATTGAACTTGTAGAAAATGTGTTATGAAAATGAGTATCAACAACTGTAAAATTATCAATTTTTCCAAAAGTTTGAGCTATTGGGAAATAGTAAATTTAATCATTTAACCATATAATTTAATCATTCCCTATTATGTGTGGGCTCAAACTACCTTTTAATAAGTGAGACCCAAAACCTAAGATTTTAAATAGGAGGTAGAGTAGAGAACGAAGTGATCAAACTCGAAACCTCCTACTCTGATTATATCATGTTAAGTAACTAATTGTATATTAGAAGAGTTGCATAATTTTTTTTTTTTTTTGAGAAGAAGGGTATCATAAAGCTGGTATAAAAGCAAAGACCAAAATAAAATTATGCATGTTTAAATACTGGACCTGTTAAAATGGATAAAGAATAAAAGTTAGTCACTATCAATACCTTATTCAGAAAAGTGTGACCATATATGTAATGAAACCCAAGCAAGTTTCTTTTTCTTTTCTTTTTTTGGTAAACAACCCCAAGCAAGGTTCAGTTTCTTTTATATCTGTTTCCACGTATAGATTAAATTTTAAACTTGTGATTTTATCAAGTCGTAAAAAAATGTAATTGATTAAGAAAAGTCATAAGTGTGTATATTTATTCCCAACATTTAAATATTCGAATAGAACATGTTGACCTAAAGCGCATGCAGTAGATGGTTTGCGATCTAGACAGTAAGGAGTGTTTGCATAGCGGCTGATCTGTTAATAAGCTGCTTGTTCTTTGTGATATCTTTGTATTTGTGTTCCAAAAATTCTTGCTCATTCATCAAAAGAAAAAAAATGCAAGAGTCTTAAATTTCTCAAGCAAAGTTTCAACGCACTATTAAGTACATATAAATTAAATTCTAGAACTACATGGAATGTTGTCTAAGAGAAGCTGGGGAAACCAGCAGTGACCACGACCAACCTGCTGATCGGAGGCACGGTCAGAGGGTTTCATTCCCGAAACGCTCGCTGGAGGCCAGGTTTAAAACGGTAACGGAGGCAGGGGAAAATTTGATAAATCAATATCCAACCACATGAAGATACAAAAGGTTTATATTCTCGCCCCTAAATGGCAAGAATTTCGAGATGAACTATGAACCAAGAGTGGCATCATTCGGTCCTATCCATCATGGTAACCCAAAGTACCAGCTAGGAGAGAAGTACAAGCTTATATTGACATATGAGTTCGTCAGAGGTAGCGGAAATGTTATATTGAACACTGTCTATTCATTCTTTGTTTTATTTTTAAATTTGTGTAGCTTTATATACATACTAGTTATTAACAAAATAAATAAATAATTTTTGTGAAAAATTAACCAAGTCTCAAAAAGGGTTCTATGAGAAACTGAATTTGTGATTGAAAATGAGAATCGTATCATTGGTTGAAGTAATCTGTACATATATATATACATACCAAAAAGACCCAAAATAGACCTGTAACTAACTTAGCAAACTTCTACACGTGTGAACAGGGACTAACAGACTTAACAGACAATTACACGTGAGCCACTAAACTAACTTGAGTTTGTTTCACCATCATGCCTTTGACAGGTTCTTCAGAGAATTTGTTACTAGACATGAAAAAGGCCCTAAGAATTCGCCAAGTCGTGATTTCACATGGGTCATCCCAAGTCCACATCATTTTATAAGTTGTCTAACTTGGTTTTGAAGTTTTCATGCAATTCTACTAGAAGTTAGTGTGATTGTACTTTCTAATTTGTTGTCATGTGTGTGGATTTTAAAATAATTGAGTCAGCTAGAGTTTGTGCGTAATGTCTGTTAAGTGTTGTATGTAATCAAGTTAAAAGATGAATTTTCATTAAAAAAAGGGTTAAAAGATGAATATATACTGGTTTTTTTTTTCTGAATATAGATGAACACATACTTATCCAAAATGTTGCCGATTTAATAATTTTAATCTTCAACCAAAAAAAAAAAGGGTCGCAGTAGACACTAGTTCTCTTGATCTGTGCTCTCTTTCTCTGCAACAATATTAGTACAGTTCAAGAGGTTGCGTTAGGTGAATTGCATCAACTTAATGCTACATTCTCATCATTGTACAAAAGTCCTGGGCTCTGATCCAACTAATCAAGGGCAAAATGATCGTCTCCATTTGAAATTGATCTATGGTTCAAATTAAATTTTATAAATCTTGTATAAATTGTCTTATCACTAATAATTTTAAATAACAAGACAATCTGTAGAATGTTAGAATTGATCTATGCATTATTTTGACAATTATAATAAACTGATGCATTCAATTTTAACAAATCAACTCATGGATTAGATTTTTTTCCTCTACAATTTTAAATACATAAATTTTAAACATTTGGTTCATGATATTATTTTTATGTGCTAGTCAAGATGATATGAGATTAACTCGGTACTCGGTAGTATAACTTGCTCTCCTTGCAGAGCCATAGTTTGAAAACTCATCATCATCTATATCTATATATATCTAAAAGTTAAAGCGTAGCATTTATTGTTGCTATGCTCTAGTTAAGCCACATCAGCATCCACCTCATTATCATTTTCTTTCCAATTTTTCTATAATTGTTTTCAACATTTACTTTTTATTTTATTTTAATATTTACACTTATTCCAACTTTTCTCCACCCTTATCTTTTCATCTCCCCACTACCTTCTACATAAATATTATTCTTCTTCTTTTCATCTTCCCACTACTCTCTACATAAATATTATTATTCTTCTTCTTTATCTTCATCTTCTTTTATTTTGTTTCTTCTCATTCACACTCTTTTACTATAAATTTGCAACTATCTATTCCATTCTATGCATGGTCTTCTTTCACAAAAAACGGATCTCTCTCTCTCTGTCTCTCTCATTTTTTCTATGAATTTTTTATACATTCTTCTATTTATGCCAAATTACTAATCTTTGGGAATTCTTTCTTTTCTTTTTTTATTCTTTTTTTTTTCTACACTAGAATCATTATGCTCATTTTCTCACTTAATTTAATCGGGTAGTTTGCCGAAATTCAAAAAAAGGTTCTCTCTCCCTTTCTCTCTCAATTTTTCAATGAATTTTTTATACATTCTTATATTTATGCCAAATCACTAATCTTTGGGAATTCTTTTTTTTTTTTTCTATGCTAGAATCATTATGCTCATTTTCTCACTTAATTTTACAGGTAGTTTGTGAGATTCAAGTAAAACTAGACAATAAGAAATTTTATGGCATTGGAGAATGCCTGATTATATACCAGCCAAAAGTTGAAAGTCAGCAAATTAATGGAGCTATGATTAAGCTTCAAATAGGATTGATGATATTGCCAATGTTCTTTAATTAGCATCCTTATTTCTATTTCTCTATATACATTTCCTAGAATTAACATTAGTCTCATTTTTTTTTCTCTATTATATTCTAGGTAAACCAAGAGTTCTTTAAAACTCCACATTGGTTAATTCCATTTAGGTTTGTTTTTAAATTTTTTTTTTACTCTTTAATTGTTAAATGTTACAATTTTTTTGTTCTTTCTTATAACTCTAATTAGTGTTGATGGTTTTTTTTTTTTTTGGTTAGTTAAGGTTGATGGTTCTTTCTTACAGAGAAAAGAAAACAATTGAATTTGGTATAAACTTGTACTTGAAGGGGACAAGAGCCTATTTTTAATTTGATTAGAGACAATATATTAAAGGGGCATATCCTTTGGCCATTGCATTGCATTTCTTAGAGGTCAAAAGATAAATCTTGTCATTATAGAAAAACATATTGGGTGGGTATAAGGGTGTCATTCTGTTTGCTCTAAGAGTAACAAAAGATCCTATTATAAAGGAAGCCCACAATCATATCACATGCTTATTACACTAACCATGAACACACCCCATTATTCCCTTTCACCATGTTTCTACTACATTTGCATTTAGCAACCTAAGACTAGAATTTATTCCCAATAGAAGACTTGTAGAATCATTTAGGTTTTATACGAAACTAGCCGCAGACTCGTGTGATGTGTGAGAATATAAATATTATGCAATGAAGTGTAATATATAAAAAGTAACAATTACTTCAAGCATTGTCTTTTTTTCAAAAAAAAAAAAAAAAAGATTTTTACACTTATTTTTTTTTAATCTTTTTATCTCCACAAATATATCATTTTAATTTTATTTTATTTTTTGTGTATTTCATTAATATTTTTTAAGGTGAACCATATTCTTCTAACTTTGTTGTAGCGTGTTAAATTTGCTTAATATACAACTCATCTCTTAAGGAATAAGGAAATTATCATAATAAAAAAATTATCACCACATTACAATGTTAACTTAACCAAAATTAAAATAAAACTAAAGAAATAAAAAATAGATTTTATAATAATATATTAGTCAAAAAATTGGTAGGCATATTCAAATACCTATTTCCAAAAACAACTAAGTATTAATCCAAACCAAAATTCAATCAAAATTATAAAAGGTAAAGAAAAGACTTTCTGATGGGAAACTAAAAAAGCACAATCCTAAAACACATATTAAAAACAAAACCATCAATCTTAATTTGAGTAATAAGAAAGAACAAAAATCCTTTATGTGCAATTATTCTCTTTATTGGTATTTATTGTTATATATTTTATTTTTACTTTTTTTTTTCTTCTCATCCTATGTTATTCAACATTTAAATTCAGTCACAATTTCTACATCATTAAATTATTTATATTTTCTCTCTTTTTTATATTTATTGTTTTTTTTGTTTAAACGTTTACACTTTGTCCAAGAGTTTTCCTTACCTTTATCTTTTCATCTCCCCACTACCTTCTACCTTAATATCACTATTCATCTCCCCACATCTTCCATATCATTAAATTATTTATATTTTTCTCTACTTTTTATTTTAAAAAAATAAAATTTTAAAATTTTACTTAAATTCAATAAATAAAAGTCTCCTCATGAAGTGGAGTAATACTAGGGACACACTCATTCTCAAACCCAATACATTAAAGAAAAAATATAATACAAAAAAAATGCCAATTGGGAAACACTAGATTAAAAAAAAAAAAAAATGAGGATATCAAACCAAATATAATATAAAGAAACTAATAGTTACGGATATACTAACATAAGGGTAGCAAAATTAAATGAAAAAAAAAAAAAAAAACTACAATGTATATTTAATGCAATAAAATCATCATCAAATTTTGGAAAACAGTAGGTTGCCTATGGAGAGAGAGAGAGATGGTAAAGAAAAAAATCAAATGTCAATTAGTAACTATTAATTGGAAAATAAAGAGGTTGTAAGGAGAAGTAAAAATAAACAATAAATATGACCCATATGAAGACCATTAAATACTTTACAGTGCAATAAAATCAACTGTTATATTCACACAAAAAATTGAATCAATAATTATACACAATCATAGCAATAAATTTAAACTTAAAACTAATCAAACTCTAATTCATAACTAAAAGGAGATGTTCTCATGTAATAATAGAAATTACATAAGAAATAAAGTTAGAAAATTTAAAAATCCATTTTTTGACATTTCATTTAACTTTATACGTGTGTGTGTGTGTGTGTGTGTGTGTGTGTGTGTGTGTGTGTGTGTGTGTGTGTGTGTGTGTGTGTGTGTGTGTGTGTGTGTGTGTGTGTGTAATCTTCATACGCAATTACGTTCAAAAATCTAATAAACAATGTTACATCTCATTTAACACCTCTGTTATGAAAATCAATTGCCTGAAATATATAATAATAGTAAAAAACGTTATACATTAAATTATGAAAAAAAGTGATAAAACCAATTAGCTACTATCATTATGATGTAGTAATCTATGATTTTACACATCTAAAGAAGTGGAATATATAGAGTTTACTTAAGGTTCAAAAATGTGTATTCTATAAATAAATAAAAAGG
The DNA here is from genome assembly GCA_032878915.1 of Castanopsis chinensis. Taxonomy (NCBI): domain Eukaryota; kingdom Viridiplantae; phylum Streptophyta; class Magnoliopsida; order Fagales; family Fagaceae; genus Castanopsis; species Castanopsis chinensis. The sequence goes on from JAVQMG010000109.1 coordinate 13,157,790, forward strand.
TATATGTAACGTTTTTATTTATTAACTTAAAAGAAAATGAAAAATCAATTATTAATAACAACAACAACAACAACAACAACAACAACAATAATAATAATAATATAGGGATAATTACATTCTTCTTCCTTGAGGTTTGAAAAAATGATACTCTACCCCAAACTTGAAACGAAAAAATATTTTCACCCTTTACATTTGTTTAACCAAACTTTGTTAAATTAATATTAAAATATTGTGAACTAACTTGCCTGTGCTTAAGGTAGGTTCCAAAATTATCCTCAATTTTAAAATTAAATTCTCTTATTTTAAAATTTTAAATTAAAGTGTATTTCAAAATATTAAATAATGTCTTTTGCTTCTTCTTTTTTCCATTTTCTTTTCCCAATGAGTTATGGAGACATTTGACATTTCAAATGTTTTGGTATTTTATAAATTTGTATTTTAATTCTAAAGTTATAAGTAATGTCTTTACTAACCATAGTTAAACATTTATAAACAGATTCTTATATAAATTTAAAATATTTTGTTAATAATATAAACAAAATGGGAGAGTGTTATTACTTATTACTCCAAATATATTTAATAAGATTATCCTAAAAAAATTATCTTGCGCAATGCACGGGCGTGCGACTAGTTATTGTAATTATTGAATTATAAAAAATAAAAAAATCACTAACATTTTCTAGCTCTACCTTTGCTTCAAAATAATGTATCATGCCATGCCAAACTAACGAGGTAAATAAAGTAAGAAGAAACAGGCCTATTCACTGTATCATTCAACATCTGTACATTGTCTTTTAAGTTTTAATAGAAAAGATGATCCCTGTCCCCCCGACATGGTATATTAGTAGAAAAGATGTTGAAATTACGCATGTTCAACATCAAACTTTCATAATGGATAAAGACATAAAGCAAGTTTCAATTTATTTTGCATTTTTTAGATATATCTAGTAGATTATATTCCAAGCTTGATATGTTAATCCATCATAAAATATAGTTGTTTTAGGAAAGTTTCTATATTCAAATAAGAACGACAGTCCTAATTTCTCAAGCTAAAGTTTCCACGTACCATGTCAAGAATAAATTACGGAAAATACGAGTTAGGACAGCAAACTTACAAAATTCAATTGCCTTCTTTGGTGCGAACTTTCATAGGCCGAAAAGGAGCATTTTGTTTCCATGGAGAAATCCCATTCAAGGAGCAGCGGCATCACTGAGGAGCCCCAGGCGCGCAGCATTTCAATTGAAACTAGTCAAAATAATAGCCTTGAGGCAAGGCTAAGGGAGGCAGAAGAAAATGCCATGAATCAATCTCAAACACCAAAGATACAGAATGAAGGTTATATTCTTGCTGCGTACAAACAACGGTTTCAACAGGTATTATGAGCCAAAAGTGGTATCACTCGGTCCAATCCATCATGGTAAGCCAAATTACCAGCTAGGAGAAAATTACAAGCGACTATTGACAAATGAATTCATCAAAGGTAGCAGTAAGAGCATGCAAGATTTATACAAGAAGATTAAGGAGAAAATCAATGAACTGAGGACATGCTTTGAGAAGGAGGTGACCGAGGACCATGATGATGAGGCCCTCACTTCGATTTTGTTAGGGGATGGATGTGTAATATCACAGTACATATATTGTGCAACTAAAAACAAGTTCAAAGAGTTGAATATAAAAACGGACAGTGTAGCATTTGGGCAACAGGATTTGTTCTTGCTGGAGAATCAAATTCCCTATTGTCTACTCACATTATTGATGAGCACGAGTGTGAAGGAAAAAAAATTGAGGAAATCAATTGAAACTTACATTGATTGGCGAATTAATGTACCAGAGGACCAGCAATCAAATTGGTTATTGTGGAGACACTGCCCAAGGTCGAAGCCACAACAAGCACAAAGTGAGAAAGAAGATAGCCATGATGAGGAGCAGCCACAACAAGCACAAAGTGCGAAAGAAGAAAGCCACGATGAGGAGAAGCCACAAGCACATACCATATCAGTGGCTCAGGCTCCAGAGCCCGTCCATCTTCTTGACCATCTGAGGACACAAATGCTTTATGGACCATCCTGATGGAACAGTTCGTAAAATCAACCAAAATATACAAAATGTCCAAGAGTACTGTCAATCCTATCGCAATGTCCAGGAGCTTAAAACAGCAGGTATCCATTTGAAACGTGGTAAAAATTGTTACTTCGAGTAACATAAAATTCACTAAACAATTTCTTTTTCGTGGACAACTTCACCTTCCTCCAATTGTTGTGGATGACTCAACCAGGCCTAAGTTCCTGAACTTGATAGCATATGAAATGTGTCTAGATTTTGAAAATGATTTTGGGGTCACCTCTTATATATCCTTCCTCGATTCACTACTCAATGAAGCCAACGATGTTATGATGCTAAAGAAAGCACATATACTCCACAATTTCCTTGGCAGCGATGAAGAAGTGGCTAAACTCTTCAATGAGATAGGCACCGACTTGGTGCCTAACATCGAAATAAACAGCAGAGTCAGATCACAAATTCAGAAGCACTATAGGAACAAGTGGATGATCTGTATAGCTCAAGCCTTTCACGACCACGTACTTCAGCAGTCCCTGGACGTTCATGGCTTTCATTGGCGCATTGTTAGCACTTGCTCTAACTATCACTCAGACTTGGTGCGCTGTCAACTCTCCCCCAGGACCCTGCGATAACTTCTGCAAAAACTTAACACCAAAGTAAATATGCAAAAGGTAAAATTTTATTTGCTGCTCTCTTTCGAAGTGTGTCTAGCTTGCTGAGAATTACATGGTTTAATTTCTATGCTTACATGGTTTAATTTCTATGCCTTGTAGACAGCCGTTTCCAAAAAATAAGGTCATCCCAAACCATATCATCTTGTTAATTTGTTTACAGCTTGGCGTTGAAGTTTTCCTGAAATAAGTCAGGGTGATTGTACTTTCTAATTTGATGTTGTGTGGATTGGAAATAATTATGTCTGAGTTTGTGCGTGATGTGTGTTAAAGTTTCATATGTAATAAAGTTTCAAGATGAATATACTTGATTCAAATTCAAATATGTCTAATTTTGCAAAGCAAGGTGGCAGTAAACACAATTGTCTCTGCCCTTTTTCTGCAACAACATTAGTACATTGTAAGACAGTTGCAAAGGACACTGTCAGTTGCATCAACTTTATGCCACATTATCGTCATTGCAGTAAGCGTGGCGGTTTGAGTAATGGGGGAGCAGTATCTTCATTTCTGTGGCCCAATATATAAGCTCACTCTCTTTTCTCTCCTCTCTTTCTTTCTTTTTTTTTTTTTTTCTTTTTTTTTCCTATTTTAGAGAAGTGAATGAAGGAGACGAATATATAAAACTTGTTACTTAAAAGAAATGTTGAATTATTTGAAGAAATAAAAAAAATAATAATAATAAATTTTATGTGGATTCTCACGATATGGGTAGCAAATAACATAAAACAAGTAAACCACCACTTATCCTTGTTGACATTCTAAGCTCAAGAGCTTAATGTCATTTTACGCCATCATTTAACTCAAAGTTGGCCTAATACAATTCTTGTAAGAATTCTTTGGAAAAAGAAACTTCAGAATATATTGTTGTTTGCAATTGGTGATTTTGTTGCATAGAGATAGAGGTGAATTTCTCATGACCTAACAGAAAACTCTTTTAAGAGGGGCACATTATCACCTTGACGAAAGCATTTTCAACACGCCCTCAAGTTGAATAATGTTTTTTGATCGTTGTATTCTACTCAATTTCTTTGATAAAACATTTATTTACTAAATGTATAATTATATTCCTACTTGATACTGTGGTTTAAAGCTACACTTTTTCAAATTACAGTTTTTGAAGCCTCACTTTTTTTTCTTAAGCACAACAATTTCAAACAATGCATTTTCAATAAACTTATAAATATTCACTTTCTGATTTTTTTTTTTTTTAATTCTAAAACAAAATCCCATTTTTTATTTTGCATTTGGAGAATTAGAGATGAAACCTATATTGTCCTTATATTAACTTGGATATGTTCAAATATGTAAAGTGACTTTTGTTTTAGGAAAAAATGCAAAACACAGGTCTAAATATGGATGAAAATGGCTCTGCAGCACCTTTAGGTGAAATATATGGAAATCTACCACTATTTCGGAAATAAGTAGTAATTTACCACCTTTTTGATACTTGAGTTCATGGAACTCGAGTTTCATAAAAAAATTTCAACTATTTTGAAGACTATTTTTTCAATGAACTCGAGTACTATTTAGAACTCGATTTTCTCAAACTTGAGTATCAAAAAAGTGGTAAATCTCTACATATTTCCGAAACAGTGGTTTATTCATATATATTTCCATGAACAGTAGTAGAAGGCCATTTTGGCCTCTAAATATGACCAAAATTAGTTTCAGCATTCTAACTTTACTTTTTAATTTTATTCAATTCAATTCTCTTAATCTCAACAAGATTCAAATCAGTACTCCCACTAGTTTCCGTTAGAATTGTGTCGTTAGAGACCTTAAAACTACATCGTTTAAGATTTTACAATTAAAAAAAATCCAAAAACCTAATAAAAATATTTTTTCAAAAAAAATAAATTTTCCCTAGCAATCCAAAAAACTTTCCACACAACCAAACAAAACTATAGAACAATAGGGACGGACCCAAATGGGGGCCTAAAGGGGCCCGGGCCCCCACTGGGCCCAAAAAAAAAAAAAAATTAACAGCTTAAATTTAAAAAAAAAAAAAAAAAAAAAAAAAAAAAAAAAAGACTTGGGCCCCCCTTAGTTTTTTGGTCAGGCCCCCCTCCCGCTCAAGCCCCCTCCCAAAATTCATGAGTTCCAAGCCTAGTTGGCTAGCCCAAAGGCAAGAGCCCATGACCCATGTAAATCCCAAAAAAAAAAAAAAAAAAAAAAGAAGAAAGAAAGAAAGAAAGAAAGAAAACTCAGCAGCAAACCTAACGGAGAAAGTAAAAGCCAAAAAAAAAAAAAAAAAAAAAAAAAAAAAAGGAAACAGAATAGAGAGATAGTGAGGCTGAGGCGAAACAGAGAGATAAAGAGGCGCGACGAGACAGAGAGATAGTGAGCGAGCCATTGAGCCTAGACGCCGACGCGATGACATGAACCCATCATCATCATTAGTCATCACGCCAACGCAATGCGACGCGATACACTTGCCCAGTACCGCAATATGGCAGTACCCACACACACCGACATCGGCGCGCCATCATCACGCAAGCCCTCCTCAGCTGTCATCGCCGACAGTTGCTTGAGGCTTGAGCCTTCATAGGTACTTAATCCATGATCCTTTCCTTCAAGAATCAAAACCTAATAAAATGTTTGTGATTTGTGAATCAACTGTTTTAAAAATCTATGCTTGTGGAGTGTTTGTGTTTTTACTAATGATGAGACTGAGAGTGATGGACTGATTACTGATGTTGGTGATTGTGAATTGAATCTATGCTATGGCCTGTGGTTTTTTTTTTTTGGGGGGGGGGGGGGGCTTTTGGCTTTGTGACTCTCTATCACTTTGTGTTTGTGACTCTCTCTCTGTCTCTGTCTCTTGTATTATATAGATAAGAGACATAAAGAGAGAGAATAGAGTTTGTAGAGAATAGAGATTACTCAGATAAGGATTAGAGAATATTTGTTTCATTGTTTGATTGTTTGTTTGTTTGTGGCACAACTACCAATCAACAAAGCACAAACTTTGTGCTTTGTTGACTGGTAGTTGGGCATAATAGAGACTAGTGACAAACAAAAAAAAATAAATAAATAAAGTTAAGAAAAGTTTTTGTTAGTAATGCTATGTAGAATAAATAAAAAGTGTCAGTAGTGCTATAGTGGGATTGGGTTAGTGGGTCAATGTCAGAAAAATGGGAGAAAACACAAAGACAAAGATAAATAGAGGCAGACCAAAGACAAAAAGAAAAAAAAAAAAAAAAAAAAACACAAATCATATAATATAGAAAATTGTCACAAAAATTTAAGAAAAATGTCACACAAATTTAATATATATGATTCTTATTTTATTTGTAGATCATGAAAAAATCAACTACAATGCTTGATTTTTTCAAAAGAAAATATTCAAGTTCTTCTGAAGTCAATGTGGGATTGCCAACAACTAATGTTGCTATTCCAATTCTAGAAAATGTGGATGTTCCAATTCTTGAAAATGTCAATGTTCCAATCTCTCAAACACAATTTCAAAGAGTTGATCTTGATTCTTTGGATTATGATCCCAAAACATGCAAACAAATATGGGAATATCATGTTAATCAACGTGATGAAATTCAACGGGCTTACATTACAAAAGGTCCGCACCAACTTCCTCTAAAGAAAAACAAAAAAGTGGAAAGCACAATCGTAGATTCCAAGCTGCTTGGTTTGAATATAATAAAACATGGCTTGAACATTCTCCTACGACAGATGCAGCTTATTGTCTACCATGTTTTGTCTTTTATAGTCCAAATGGGGTTGCGGGACAAAATACATTCACTTGTTGATGGATTTAGAAATTGGAAAAAAGTTGGGGGCAAAGATTATTATTTTCAAGGTCACATAGGAAAAAATTATAATTCAACTCATAGAGTTGTTGAGCAAATGTGTAAGGATTTAATGAACCAATCACAACATTTACAAAGGGTAGTTAATCATTTCAGTACTGAACAAATTGCAAATAATCAGTTGCAACTGAAGGCTTTAATTTTTATTGTCTGATATCTTGTCTTTCAAGCTATAGCTTTTAGAGGTCGAGATGAAAGTTTTAGTTCATTAAATCGTGGGAACTTTTTTGAATCTTGGGTATTGTGACTTTTTGGAATGAGGAGGTTGCTGAAATAATAGAAAAAGCTCCAAAAAATGCAACCTACACATCACCTAGGATTCAAAAGGAAATTCTACATGTTTTCTTAGCCAAAGTGAAGAAGGTCATTCGGGAATAAATTGGTGATGCAAAGTTTTGCATAATGGTTGATGAAGCTTGTGATGAGTCCATGAAAGAGCAAATAGCTGTGGTTTTTAGATATGTTGATATAGAAAGCTTTATGAAAGAACTTTTTTTAGGCTTATTCATGCTGTTGACACTGCGGCTTTGACTCTAAAGAAGGGGATATATTCTTTGTTATCTCAACATTGCTTAGATATACAAAATATTCGAGGGTAAGGAAATGATGGAGCAAGCAACATGCAAGGTATGTTAAATGGATTACAAACTTTGATTTTGAATGATTGCCCATATGCTTACTACATCCATTGTTTTGCACATTATTTACAATTGGCATTAGTAAAAGCATCAAAACAAAATGTCCCTATTAGTGGGTTTTTTCTTACATTTCTTTTTCTGATCAAAATTGTTAATGCTTCATGCAAGCGTAATGAGCAATTGAAAGTTGCCAATGCTAATGAAATAGCACATTTGATTGATCTTGAAGAGCTTAAGACTGGAAGTGGACTTAATCAAATTGGCACTTTACAATGACCTGTAGAAACATGTTGGAGTTCACATTTTAGATTAGTTTCTAGCTTATTAAAGATGTTTACTCCAACTCTTGAAGTTTTATAAAATATAATTGATGATGCAATTGATGGAGAACATCGGGCAAAAGCATAATCAACTTATGATGGTTTAACTTCATTTGAATTTGTCTTTATCTTGCATCTTGATAAAGAAATTATGGAGTTCACTGAAAAACTTTGTCAAGCTTTGCAAAGCCAATCTCAAGACATTTTAAATATCATGCATTTAGTTTCATCTACTAAAGCACTTATCAAAAAATTTAGAGATGATGGATGGGATGACTTACTCACCACTTTGATATCATTTTGTGAGAAGCATTTCATTGATGTCCCAAATATGAATGCTCGTTACGTTACGAGGCGAGGTCGAGCTCGTAATCAGCAAGATAACGTTACAATTGAGCATCATTATCGAGTAAATATTTTTTATGCTGCAATAGATTCTAAACTACAGGAACTAAATCATCGGTTTAATGAAGATGCAATGGAGTTGCTTAGGCTTAGCTCAGCTTTAGAACCTCGAGAGGCATTAAAATCTTTCAAAAGTAGTGATCTTTGTTTGTTGGTAAAGAATTTCTATCCACAAGATTTCACAGATTATGACAAACAAGTATTAGAGAAGGAGCTTTATCATTTTGAGCATAATATAGTCCAAGATCCAGAGTTCAAAAAATTGAAAAGTTTATCTGAGTTGTGTCAATGGTTAGTGAAAACTAGAAATTCAAAACACTACAAACTTGTTTATAAAATGGTGAGACTTGTGCTTACTCTTCTAGTTTCTACTGCTATTACAGAGTGAGCATTTTCAGCTATGAAAGTTGTCAAAACTAACTTTTGAAGCAAAATGAAAAATAATTTTTTGATGGACTCTTTGATGTTATACATTAAAAATGATATAATTTCGACATTTAGTTTGGATTCAATCGTAGATGATTTTGAAGTTTTGAAAGAGCATCGAGTTCCCTTTTCATAAATGATTGTATTAAGAAACAATAGTGTTTCGTGTATTTTGTTTTTATTGGTAGATAATTGTATCTTAATATATTGAAAAAAACTGATTTTTGGGTATTTGTCTTGGTTGATAGTTTATTAATACTATATGGATGCGTATTTGAAATTTTTTTTTTCGCTTATCTCCGGCCCTCCCAACTTGAAATCCTGACTCCGTCCCTACAATCACAACACGGAAAAATTTAGAAACAAAAATTTACATCACTAGTGAAAGAAACACCATCTAATAACAAGAACAGTACTAAAATCAGCCAAAGAAACCCAGATCTAGAACAATTTTATATTTTTTTTTTATATATATAAACTGCTTCCCACATCGAATCTAACTACGCCGAACCCTGAATTGCCTGGATCAACCTCAATTGGCTGCAAATCTTAAAGGAGTTGGGTACAGGAACACACAAATCTCCGGTATGTTTTGTAGATCCGAACCCGTTCTTGTCAACCCATTTGTCAAGTTCAATGGCTTCGCCTCCCCTCTCTCAGCGTAAACCGTTCAGGTCATGCTTTTGGTGTAGAGAAAAAATTTTCTTCAAGTGCGTTGGACTTTTGCGAATGGATTTTGGTTTGAATGTGCAGAAGTTGTGTGTATAGATTCGTTATTTTGAGTTTGATGCTTTGTGGAACATATTTTTGAGTTTTTTTTTTTTTTGGTCTTTATATGTCTGTCCTATATTAATTATGGTGCGAAAATGTTTCTAAAAAAAATAGTTGGGAAAATGGTTTTTTTTTTTTTTTTTTTTATAGTTTTCTAGAATTTTTTTTATAATTAAAGAAACTTTAGAAAATCAAAACAACGTAGTTTGGGAGCTACTAATGGAAAAGAGTAAAAAAAAAAAAAAAAAAATGAAGCAGGTGAAAAGAGCGGCTGCAAACACTTCTTACTGTCTCGATCACAGATCAAACTGCATCAATTTGTGCAATTTTTTTTTTATATTTATTTTAGTGTAAAATCCTACTTTTTTTAATTTATTTTACATTATCACTTTTCAAAATACTATTGTGGGGAAGTATTTTGGAGTCCGAGGGAAACTATTTTTCGTACTCCCTCAAATTCTCTTGTGCTTTGTCTCACATCGAAAGAATCTTCCCTCACTTTTTGCCTTATAAGCTGTGAAGCGAAGGAGTAGTGTACTATCAGTTATTATTGGGAAGCATTTTGGAGTCCGAGGGAAACTATTTTTCGTACTCCCTCAGATCCTCTTGTGCCTTGTACCATCAGTTATTATAATAACCGATGGTACACTACTCCTTCGCTTCACAGCTTATAAGGCAGAAAGTGGGGGGAGATTCTTTCGATATGGGATAAGGCACAAGAGGATCTGAGGGAGTACGAAAAATAGTTTCCCACAGACTCCAAAATTCGTCCCTACATTTTCACGCAATTCCCATTTTGGTCTCTAACTTTTTTTTCCACCGCTTTTAATTCCTATCATGGAAAACGCTTCTCGTTTTTATTCTTGCCGTTACATCAGAAACGGAAAATGTACATGTGGCAAACTGAGTGCACTGTTGGCCCACTAAAAGCTGACATGGCCATTAAAATACAAATAAAAAATGTTATTTGGCATTAAAAAAATGCCACGTCAGTAACTAAATTTAAAAAATTAATTTATTAATTTTAACTAAATAAAAAAAAATCAAAATAGAAATAAAAATCAAAATTCACATGAATTAAGATCTAAAAGTATCTTAACAAGAATACCAAGAACACCAACCCAAACCAAGAACACCAACCCAAACTTAAGATCTCAAAATTAAAAACCAAAAATCACATATTGCACAAAATCCACTACCACTGCCACAAAATCTCTGCCAAACATCCACCCAAACTTTTGCCAAACTCCACAGATTGCACAATTTCTCCAACCCACTCAAATTCTTCACACAAATTCAACCCTCAACAAAATCAAATTCCAGAAATCCATTAAACCCCATTCAATGAGAAACCCATAAATTCATTACCAAAAAAATAAAGAAAAAAGAGGAACCCCGATCCGGGCACCTCCAAAAGAATGGCTGATTTTACTCGCCATGTTCGGCATCTCCGGTTACAGTGTTTACAAGGTCTATAACTTGCCCTCTACGACCAAGAAGAGGAAAAGATTGATGACGCTCTTCGGAGCTTTGGTTTCTCTAACTGAAACAGTCGCCAACTCCGCTGAGACGATCGGTGTTGTCTCTAAGGACCTGAAGGAGTTTCTCCAATCCGATTCCAACAAAATTCCCAATAGTTTGAAGCAGATTTCGAAAATCGAGTCCTTGGTTAGGGTCACGAAGGCTTTGACGGTTGGGATTTTGTGGGGATATAAGGTTGATGCGAAGGTCGATGGGGATTCAGATACGGCTTTGGGGAATTCAGGCTTTTCTGATAGGGTTTTGCAAAAGCTTTTTCTCTACGGCTAGGACCTGTTTTGTTTCGCTTGTGGTTGGAAGCTTTGTGAAGAACTTGGTTTTGGGATATTAGTCCAATGGTGAATCTGGGAATCATTCTAGTGTGTCGAGTTTATCGAAGGTGCCCGGATGGTTAAATGTGGTTTTAATTTTTTGTGCAATCCGTGGTTTTTAGTTTTCAATTTTGAGATCTTAAGTCTGGATTAGTGTTCTTGGTGTTCTTGTTAAGATACTTTTAGATCTTAATTCCTGTAAATTTTGATTTTTATTTCTGTTTTGATTTTTTTTATTTAGTATAAATTAATAAATTTATTTTTTAAATTTATTTGCTGACATGGCTTCTTTTTTATGCCAAATAAAATTTTTTATTAGTATTTCAATGACCACGTCAACTTTTAGTGGGCCAACAGTGCACTCCATTTGCCACGTGTGCATTTTCCGTCTCTGATGTAACAGCAAGGACAAAAACAAGACGCGTTTTCCAAGATGGAGACTAATAGCAGTGGGAAAAATAGTTAGGGACCAAAGTGGGAATCGCGTGAAAATGTAGGGACAAAAGTAGGTTTTTCACTTTTTTCTAATATTCAAATAATGATGTGGGTGCTCTTACATCATGTTAGTCTTCAAATAAATTAGAAAGCTCACAGGTTCATATATTGAGAATTAGTCTTTCCAAAAAATAAATTTGGAGGACCTACTAATCACTTCTCTGAAACCATGAAATAGTGGAAGATTTATACATTCATTGAATACGATCTTCATAATAGAAATAAATTGGAAATAATAATCGTTAGAAGATTTATGCATTGAGTATGATCTTCATAATAGTAATAAATTAGAAATAATAAGACTGAAGAAATTACACTTTGAGAGTATAATGATAGTTTTTAAATTTTTCAAAAAATATATAAATTTATTTAATTTAAAATAAATTAAATAATAAATGCCACTCTACATGTCTACAACATATATAATTTAAGTTAATACAAGAAAAATATATAAATAATAAAAACTACAGGGGAAATGCATTCAAAAAAAGCACATAATTATATACTTAGATCTAAGATCAATGTTGTATGGAAGAAATTGAGTAGAAAATAATGATAAAAAAAAAAAAAAAAAACATAATTTAACTTTAGGGAGTGATGAAAATACTTTCTTGAAAGTGATCATTTGCCCCTACTTAAAAGAGTTTGTTGTGGGTTATAAGAAATTCACCTCTATGCAACAAAATCACCAACTACTTACAACAATTAATTCTAAAGTTTCTTTTCCCAAGAATTTGTTATTATAGTTGGTGTTAGGGCAACTCTTAAGTTAAATGATGGCGTAAAAAATGACATTAAATCCTTGGGTTAGCTTGGGGGTAGCACTTGTGTCTAGTGGCCAATTTCACTTGACACATTGCAATGCTGACACGTGTCCGTATCCAAACATGTTCAGTGAAACTAGTCATTGGACACAAGCCGTTCCCCTAGCTTGGAATGTCAACAAGGATAAGCACTAAGCAGTTATTTACTTGTTTTATGTTATATGTTACTCGTATCATCATAGTCCACATAAAATTTATTTATTTTGAACTTTTAGTTGAAATAATTCAAAACATTTCTCTTAAGTCATAAGTTTTATTCATTCTTCTCCTTTATTCACTTCTCTAAAAAAGAAAATGTCAAAAAAAAAAAGTCATTGAGCTATATATTGGGCCACAAAGTTGAAGATAATCCTCTCATTACTCAAACTGTCTCCACTTTTGTGCAACAACGAGAATGTGGCATTAAGTTGATGCAATTGACAATGAGTGATTTCAGTTACATAGAATGTGTATAGGACACAATTGAAATTATATTTTTCTTTCAGCTGTTATGTATATAATTCAGAGTATGCAACAATAATCAGTGAATCAACAATGGCCAATGAAACTGCCTTTGCACAGTACCAATATTGTTGCAAAATAGAGAAGACCGAGAAAAATGTGTCAACGGTGACCTTGCTTCGCAAGATTAGATTGTAGAATAGGTTGACATATTTGAATTTGGATCAACTATATATATTCTTCTTTAAACATTTTTTTCTTTTTTTTTTTTGAGGAGGATTCTTTAAACTTGGAGAAATGATATATCCACAACATTTTCACAATATTTTTACAATAAATCCTATATGGCAGGTGGTTACTGGTTGTTATTGTTGGGGCAAAAAAGTAATCTTCATGTTAGGTTCAAATTTAAACCAATAACAATTAACCACTTGTGATTTGTTGTGAAAATGTTGTAAAAATGTTGTGAACGTAGCATATCTCTTAAACTTGATTGCATATAAAACTAAACACACGCCACGCACAAACTCTGAGACAATCTACACACATTACAACAAGTTTGAAAGTACAATCACCCTAACTTATTTTGAACTTGCAAGAAAACTTCAACACCGAGGTAAACAAATTAATAAGATGATGGGGCCTTGGGATAACCATAAAAGACCCATGCGAAATCATGACTCGTAGAATTCCTAAGGCAGTAAGGCCTTTTATATTTGGAACAATAGTCATAGAAACCATGAAATTAATTCTCAGCTAGCTAGACACACTTAGAAAGAAAACAGCAAATAAATTTTTACCTTTGTGGCTATGTCCATATTTAGTTTCGTGTGAAATTCTTGCAGAAGTTATCGCAGGGTCCTGGGGGAGAGTTGACAGCATAATTAGTCTGAATGATAGTTAGTATAAGTGCCAACAATGCGCCAACAAAAGCTAAGAACGTCCAGGGGCTGCCAAAATGGTCGTGAAAGAATTGAGCAATCCAGGTCCTACACTGCTTCCTGTAGAGATCCTGAATTTGTGATTTGACATCACTGTATATTTTGATATTAGGCACCAAGTCGGTACCTATCTCATTGAAGACTTGAGCCACTTCATCATCACTGCCAAGGCAGTTGTAGAGTATTCCTGCTTTCCTAAGCATCTTAACATCGCTGGATTCGTCGATCAGTGAATCAAGAAAAGATATGTAAGAGGCGATCCCGAAATCATTTTTGAAATCTAGACACATCTCATAGGCAATCAAGTTCAAGAACTTCGGCTTCGTTGAGTCGTCCACTCTTATTGGAGGAAGCCAAAGGTATCCCAAACAACCAAATTTAGTTAAAGATATGTCACTCAAGCAACTTTGTTTCTTTTTACTACGTTCCGCATGAATACCTGCTGCTCGAAGCTCCTGAACATTGCGATAGGACTGCCAAGTTTGGACCTTTTGTTTCTTTGAATCTGGCTGGCTTCTTTGTTGAGGCTTACCCAAGAGACAAGTCCTCAGAAGATCGAGAAGATGGATTGGATCTCCATTTCCATTTCCATTCACTACTGTTGAAAAGTAATCGCTTTCTTCTTTCTCAATTTCTGCTTGTTGCCGGCAGAGACAACCTGAAAACAAACGTAGGATATTTGATGACTGGCAGGGCGACCAATTCCATGATAACGAACTTAACCATCTGCAGCTGAAAACTGGTAATTGATCCTCTGGTAGTGGTACCGTCACATGCCAATTAATATAATCGATAATTGATTGCTTCAAATCGGCTTCTTTCTCAATCCATTTCATCAACCATTTGAGCAGACGATAGGGAGGCTGGTTCTCAAGCAAAAGCAAATCCTGCTGTGTAAAGGCTACACTGTCTGGTTTTATATTCAAATCTTCGAACTTGCTGTTAGCTGCGCAGTATATGTATTGTAGTGTTGCACAGCCGTCCACCAACAACATCCAAATGAGAGACTTATCATCATAGCTTTCAATCACTCCCTTCTCGAAGCAGTCCTTCAGTTCATTGATATTCTCCCCAATTTTCTTATACAAATAGTTTATCTTCTCTTTGCTACCTTCGACGAACACATATGTCAACACAAGCTTGTAATTCTCTCCTAGCTGGTACCTGGCATTACCATGATGGATAGGACCGAGTGATACTACTTTTGGCTCATAGTGTTTCTGGAAGAAATCCTTGTTATCTCGCAGCAAGAATATAACATTTTGTATCTTTGGTGCTGGGGATAGTGCCACCTTTTTTCCTGCCTGTATTACTGCATCAATATTTGCCTCCAGGGTAGTTGATTCGATAGAATTGCTGTTCGTCTGGGCGTCCTCAGTGACGCCACTGCTTGTTTCACTGGCTCTTCTGAAAATTCCCTCCATAGAAACAACATGCTCCTTCCCGGCCATAGCAAGCTTGTACCAGAGAAAGTGAATTGAATTTTGTAAGTTTACTGTCCTTAAACGAATTTTGTTTCACTGGTTCATTAGTCAGGAACGATTATATCAGCCATCCTCCCAATATAAATAATAATTTCTCCTATTATTAACTAGTTTTTATGTCGAATAAATAATTAAATATACCGGGATTGGAATATAAAATACAGTATATATATGTCTAAAAAATAAAAATACAGGAAATGCGACTTTGCTTCTCACTTTTATTAACATACATAGTACACTTTTCTGAATAGGAAATTATTTGTTTATATAAACAGTACAATCTTTTCCTCATAAAAAAAAAAAAGGTACAATCTACATTCTACACCTTACATTGTTCAATTCTTCCTTCCAACTAAACTATTAATCAATATTACTAGCTTTATATATTTATTCATTGTACATGTGAGATTGATATTTAACGTGAACAAAATACCAAGTCTTCACTTTTTTAGTTTTAGGTTTATGCTATCTACTAACATTCCAAGTCCGGGATAATCTTTTCTATGAAAAGTATATATATATATATATATATATATATACACACACACACACACACCCACATACAGTACACAATGGTACCATGAAAATGAAAAAGTTGGTTCCTTCCTACTTTTCCTTCGTACTTTATTTACCTACATAGTTTGGTACAGTATATTATATTTTACGCAGAATCAGAGCTATAAAATCTTTTTTCGAGGGGTTGTGGTTATTTTATTTTCTATTTTGTATAATTCAATAGTTACATCTAGGACTATAAATTAACAAGTTAAGTTGAGTTGAGCTAAATATTAAAAGTTTAAACTTTTTTATTAATTTTTATTTCGAACATAAGCCAAACTCGAGCTTATCACATAAAAAATACATGTTCAAGTTTGTTCATGAGCTTCTTTTTTTCATATATATAACAATATTGACTAAAGTATATTACATTTTCATATATTATAAATTTTTACAAAGAATATACTAATTATATCATCAATGAACTATGAATAATAAGTTTTTCAAGTATATAAATATATTTTTAGATAATCATACATATTAAACTATAATATTTTTTATAGTCAAATCGAGCATCATGTTCACAATTACATTATTATGTTTAAACTTTAGTCGTTTAATAATCGAGCTAAAAATTGGGTTTAAACTTAACTTTTTTCACAAATTGAGCTTGAATTGTTCGAAAATAATTCCACCCCCCACCCCCCCCCCCCCCCCAATAGTCAATGGCCCTTTTAATGAAAGAAATGAGTATTGGCTCATAATTATAGATACGTTATATTTTCACTACAACAAAATGTATTTTTAGTGACGAAAAAATTCGTCACTAAAAGTCCAGTTTTTCGTCACTAAGAACCTTTAGTGACGAAATCGGACTTTTAGTGACGAAACTCATTTCGTTGCTGAAACCCCGTCACTAAAAGTCCTAGTGACGAAATATTTCGTCACTAAAAGTCCGATTTGATTTTTTTTTTTTAACTTTTAGTGACGAAAACCTTTCGTCACTAAATGTTTTCCTCACTAAAAACACCATTCAGTGACGAAAATGTTTCGTCACTAAAAACACTTTAGTTTATTAAATCATATTTAGTGACGAATAATTTCCTCACTAAAACTATTTTCGAGTACATATAGTGACGAAAAAGTTCGTCACTAAAACTATTTTTAAGAAAATCCATGCACATACAGTGACGAAAATTTTCGTCACTAAAACCATTTCTTACAAAATTTTACTACATTTAGTGACGAAATATTTCGTCACTAAAACTAATTTTTTGTTTTTATTTTTTTCATAGCTTTGATATTAACCTGTAATCTGTTATTACATTACTAAAACCTCACATTTGAATAATGCATTTATTTCAACAACACATTTATAAAAAAAAATCCATACATTCCATAAGTAAAAAATAAAACAAGTATCTAATTCAAACTCCTTCCATATAATAATTGTTTACAAAATATACAATAACTCAATATGTAATTGTTTGCAACATATACAATAACGGAAGAGGTCCTCATATGTCTTCAAGTAATGCCAAAAGTAAATCGCCAAATAGCCACCAATAAAAAATCTGCACAAATATAAAACAATGCTACATTAAAATCGTAAAGAAAAAACATTAATTATGTTATATAAAACATTTCTAAGTGTGTCTTTTGTTGTAAATTTTGTTCTTCCATCGGCTAGAATTTTGAATCATTTGTGATTAATTATAAGGATTTCATTGGTAGTGAAGTATGAATGACGTGAATGTGAATGTTAAGGTATATATTTTGAATTATATTTAGATTATTTCAAGATTTTAAATAGGAATTGGTTGAACTGACCAGGAGATTTCGATCAGATTAATTATGCAATGTATCGTGCTTCAAACAATAAGAAGTGAAAATGTGATACACGTGGAATAGTCTTTACCTACATAGCAAGTTTCGTATAAACTTTTGCATTAAAACTGTTTATGTTTGTATCTTTTGCATCAAGCATAAGAAAAACTATTTATGCTTCTTATTCACGGTCAACTTTTTTGGAAAAAAAAAAAAAAAAAAAGAAAAGAAAAAAGTAGAACAATATTATGCCATTCGGCTTCAGACAATACAAGTTAAATGTGATACACGAAAGATTGATTGTGACAGATTGAAACTCTCTAGCTTGAAGAATTTAGAATCTTAATTAATCAAGGGTACACACTTTTGTGAAGTTTTAACTTGTTTTATAACTCAAGTTGAACGAAGCTGTGCTTGAGCACGAACCAGTTAATTTTATTTTAATTTTTTCCACCATTTACTAAGGCAAGCTTGGTGTTCGATAAACAAACAATCGGTCGGAGTCAGAAATTTCTTTAGGAGACGAAGGTAAATATATCAAAATTTAAATATAAAAGTAACCTTTAAATTAATAATGATATATATAATATAAATATAAAAAAATATTTTTAAAATGATTTAATATATGTTTTTTTTTTTTTAATTCAATAATTTCATATAACAAAAGACAGTAAGTCTACACACTGATAAAAAAAGAGCCAACTTTTCAGGCTACAACCTGCAAACCAGAGAACAACAAAATTCCAATTAGCACTCCTATTACAGACTAACTAAGCAACTGCTTAATCTCTAGAAAGCATTAGTAAACATAGTTGGCCATAAGAGCCATTAGCATATCAAAGAAGTACATCTCATCTAGAGCTTAGAACATTGTGAAGCATACTTCCATGCCATAACAACATTCTCCATTGTGGCTCTAATATCCCATTTAATTATCTGTATAATTTGTTCATCTGTCAAAACAACTCCTGACATCTGCTATTCCTTTGCAACTATATATGATATATTGTGGCCCACCATACTAGTTTGCAGAAGTTAGCTCTAAAACCTTTACCCTTTAAATTGGTCACTCCCCATTGGACTATTTCATCCCAAATAATAGGAACATCAGTTACTCGGCAAAGCCCCATAACATGCTCCTAATTCTCGGTAAAGGAGCACTCAAAATACAAATATTCCCTACTCTTTATTTTATTTCTACATAATGCACAATAACTATGGGCAAGGGCAAAATGGGTAAATACCCTTAATTTGAAAATTATGTAGCCAAATAACCCTCTTTCAAAACTATATATTTTGCAAAATGCTCCTGTTTTAGAACTGAATTTTAACGAAACTGAGTTCTATGCAAAACTCGATATCCTCTAAATCGAGTTTTACCTTTATTTTTAAGTAGAACTTAATATTCGAATGTCAAATTTCACTTAAATTTTTTTTTAAAATTTAAATGGCAAAAGATGCATAGAACTCGATATCCTCTACATTAGTAATGTTGAGTTTTACCTGTAACTTGATTTTGTTAAAATCAAATTCCAAAAATAGGAACCTTTTGCTAAATAGATTGGAAAGAATGGTATTTTGCTATATAGTTTAAAATTAAGGGTGTTTACCCATTTTCCCCCAATAACTATCCCCGGGAGAAACCCCACTTCATAAATCTATTTTTCAAAGTAAGCCACACCCATAATGAAAGCATGTTTTTGTATTGGTTGAGGAAACCATAAAAGCATATTTTTCCACTATACCACTTCCATCTCATTATGCATGCCTTAACTGATTTAATATATGTTATTTCAGGGTGGTCACCAGTGTGGTGCTTGCCACAATGTTTCCAATGCCAAAGTCAGTACAAAGAAGACTTTTGGAAAAATAAAACAATGTAATCACGGTCAGTATTTCTAACTGTGAATATCTGTGTACCTTGTGCTAGTGCTTTTGGGGGCCTTATATATGTGACAACAGCCCCTAGCCATTGCGGTAGTTATTGATGTTTCAATGCCTCTTTTAGTAACGCCTTATGCTCAGTAATGTGGTCTTTAATGGGGGTTCAACAGTCCATACAACTGTCTGTAACTGTACGAGACATTACTGCATGTATTGAATGGTTTGGATGCCTTCGTTAGTGATGTGGGCACCCGATGAGCTCGTCTTGCAGAGTGTCTTCGTCAATAATGCTGGTCTCGTTTGTGAAGGTCTAATTCGTCAATCCTAGGATGCCCTCGAATATAGGGGTCGTCATGAGATGTCAATGACGATCTCAAAATTTGAAAGGTCCACTGATTGTGTATGTCCCTTGGGATTTCGCTCCGTATTAATTGTATCATGGCGGCACGCACGCGATGTGGCCATGTGGCTTATTCTGATTTGTGGAGTGAATGCTCCAGTTACATGACTCTTTGGGTTTCCCACTGAATTTCAGTTTTTTGAGCTTCGGTTTTTAAACTTTTCGTCTCCTCATCTTCTCTTTTTATTTTTCTAAGTTCCCAATCATTGTTCTTGGTGTTTTCTCCTCTGCTCTCCCTCTGTGATTTTTCTCCGATGCTGGTGCGTGGCGGAGCTTCCCATATTTTCCATTTAGAGGTATGTCTTCCATCTTTTCTTTTGATTCTTTTCCTTTATAGACATACACTGTGATGAATTTCTATTTTCCTCTCCCTTTTCCTTTGTGTTTGTTTTTGGGTTTTGGGATTCGAGGATTTACCTTTTTCCTCGGTTTCTTTGGTTTTTTTATGGTTAGTAGCTCCGAGGTTAGGATAGCTTACCCCTCAATGTCTTTCCTTTTTGTGCATTTAAGGGGGGTCCTTAGGTGCTTTTCCATACCTTGAGAATTTCGTTTTTGAGGGTAATAGTCTAAGCATTGCCTTGGCCAATTTATTGCCCTAGCTTCGTCAATCAATCGATTGGTTCGAGGATTTGGTGAGAAAGCAAGTGAGAATGTCTAAGGTTAGGTCTAGTGAACTCAAGACTGGGTTATCGTCTAGCGATGCCCTAATAGAGGGGAACACAATCGTCTCTGCTCTTCGTGAAGTTAGGGCTTTTCACGCCCTTAAGGAGGTGTGAGGGCTAAATGCTGATACGCTGGGTAGGTTTAAGGATAGATTCCAATTCCCGAAGCGAGTTAGGGTTCGTCTGCCCAATAAGGAAGATCGGGCATGTCACTTCTTCCCTGGAGAGGCTTGCTTTTACAAATCTACTTTCGTCTGTGGGTTGAGGTTGCTTGTCCACCCGTTCTTCCTGGAGTTGTTAAACCGTTTTGGTATTGCTCCTGCGTAACTCATGCCTAACTCCTAGAGGATAATGGTCAGCTGTATGAGAATATGGTTGGTCGCTACGGACGGAGGTATGCTTAAAGTAGATGAGCACATCTGCTTATATCGCTTGAAAGAGCCCAAAGAATATAGGTACCATGAATCGGTGCCTTGGGAAAGGAGGACCAAGATCATCAGGAGTCTACCTTCGTCTTTCAGGTATTGGAAGTCCAGGTTTTTCTTTGTGTCTGGGGATAACTGTGAGACTTCCTCCAGTGGGGTTTAGGGTGAACTTCTGAGGTTACTTCGTCGGTGGGAAACCCCAACCGTAAGTGCGTCATTATTTACTCTTGTTGCTTGAGTTTTGTTGTGTTTACTTTTGTCCTTTTTAACTCCTACGCTCATTGTCTTATGTAGTTAAGAAGTGCCCCAAGCTTAAGAGCAAGTATAAAGAGCGGGTGGAGAAGGTGATTAAGTACGCAAAGATGATCAAGGACTGGGATGATCTAGTGGACCCAAAGACTCTCTCCTTTTATTGTCTCGGTCCAGAGCCTTCTGCCTTCATCCTGCACAATCTTGAAATTGAAGGAAAAAAGAGTAAGTGCTTGGTTCGCCAGTATTTATCTTCTTTGTGTGCACATTTTTTTTGCTTTTGTTTTTTTTTTTTTTAACAAATTTTTTTCTCTTTAAAGGGATGACAACCAAGTTCAACAAAGATCTGTATGCTAAGATGAGGTCAAAGAAAGACAAGCCTTTGTCCAACATTGGGAAGAAGGCGGTACGCGTTACAGGGAAGAGTCCCTCCATCACTCCCATCATCTCTAGCACCGAAACGATGAGGACGGCGTCTCCTGCCACCTCTATTGAAGAGATCCCCGCACTTGTCTCCAAGAAGCCGCGCCTATCTGACAAAGGGAATGAGAAAGCTGACTCTCATTCGTCTACTGTCTGGGATGACGAGAAGCTGGCGGTGGAACGAGCCCATGGGGTCGTCAATGCTGAGGACTTAAAGGTCCTTTCTAGCGTGCCCTTCAACGACCACATCCACAAACTGGTTCAAGTAAGAGGCTCGTGAGTTCATGGGCTTCTTTCTTTTTCTTTCTCATCATACTGACAGCTTCAATTTTCTTTTCAAGTGTTGGGGGAGAGTCTTCATATTACTGTCGAGTACTTGACTTAGGAGGCCAAGGTGGCATCTTTAGTGTCCAGGATGGAGGCTTTGGAGGCGGAGAATTCTATGTTGAACAAGGAACTCATCGACTCCATAGGCAAGGCCACAACTCTAAAGGAAAAAGTAAAGACTTTAAATGATGACCTCAGAGCTGAGCATTAATTGACCCTGGAAAAAGATGAACAATTTTTGGGTGCCAAGGAGAGGATCAAAACCATTGCGGCTGACGCTGTTGAAGCTTTTCAACAGACAAGCGAGTTCAACACCATCCTTTTCAGCTGGTACTTCAAGGGTTTTAAGCTTCTGAGGAGGTACCTTGTCAAGCACCCCACTAGAGTGGATCTGGAGAACCTACATTTAGAAGAGGTGGATAAGGAGATGGTAGTTGATGAAGCTGCTCAATTGTCAGCTCCAAAAGGCAATGTTCCCGAGAATGCCCCCACCTGAGATGATGCCGCCACAGACTCCTGAACTTATCACTTTACCAATTTTTTTTTTTTTAATGTTTTGGGCCTTTCATCAGCCCACTTTGAGGACAATATCTTTAGCCTAATGTTTATGGGCCTTTTGGTTCGAGTGTAAAAATAATTATAACTGCCCGTTGTTTTTGGGCTTAAATTAAGTTGGTAATTACGTACTTACTTGCTTGTGATTTGTTTTTGTTGTGACTTTTCCTTTTCCTCATGATCAACTGGCTCCCAAAGGTTTTGCTCCTTTTGAACATGCTTGTTGTCTTTCTATTGTGACTTGTATCTTTTTAGGGATCTTGTCAGTCTTCGTTAGTAACTTACATCCGTCTAGGCGGAATCTGTTTACTTAGCCCTTTTTTTTAGATTGATTCCTTTCTAAGGATCTTGGCTTCGTCAGTAACTTATATCCGTCTAGACAGAATCTTGTTACTTAGCCATTTTTTTTAAAATTGATTCCTTCTTAAGGATCTTGGCTTCGTCAGTAACTTACATCTGTCTAGGAGGAATCTTGTTACTTAGCCATTTCTTTTAGATCAATTCCTTTTTAAGGATATTGGCTTCATCAGTAACTTACATCTGTCTAGGCGGAATCTCGTTAATTAGCCATTTTTTTTAGACTGATTCCTTTTTAAGGATCTTGGCTTCATCAGTAACTTACATCCGTTTAGGCAGAATCTTGTTACTTAGCCTTTTTTTTTTTTTTTTTTTTTTTTTTTTGCAACTTCCATATTACAATACCTACACTCATTAAAACATTTGGCTGAATAATGTTTATTTTATTTTGGATTGAATACAATCGTTTGCTACATTTATTGGTAATACTTCTTCAAGTGTTCAATGTTTCATGGCCTCAAAAGTCTCTGTCCGTCTAGGGTCTCCAGGTGATAGTTGCCTTGTCTGGAGTAATGGAGGACCCAGTAGGGCCATTCCCATGTGGGACCAAACTTTCCTTGAGCAAAATCTTTGGTTGTTAG
Source organism: Castanopsis chinensis (assembly GCA_032878915.1). Taxonomy (NCBI): domain Eukaryota; kingdom Viridiplantae; phylum Streptophyta; class Magnoliopsida; order Fagales; family Fagaceae; genus Castanopsis; species Castanopsis chinensis. The sequence continues at coordinate 13,181,130 of JAVQMG010000109.1, forward strand.
AGTGACTTTGCGCAGGACGAGATCTCCTATGTCAAGATGTTTGAGTTTTACCCTCTTGTTGTAGTATTTAGCCATCTTCTACTGGTACTTCGTCATCTGGTCAAAGGTTTTTCCTCTCACTTCGTCTAGGCAATCCAGGTTGACTCATAGTTGGTCGTCATTGCTCTCCTCACTAAACATTTCTCGCCCGGTGCTGGTTATTCCTACTTCAACCGGGATTACTGCTTCGTTGCCATAGGTGAGTCTGAAGGGGGTTTCCCCTATTAGGGTTCTTACCATGGTCTTGTAAGCCCACAAGGCGTTGGGTAATTCTTCAAGCCAAGCACCCTTTGTGTCGTCCAACTTGGTCTTGATTATCTTGAATAGTGTTCAGTTCGTCACTTCTATCTGTCCATTTGCCTATGGATGTCTTGGGAATGAGAACTGATTTTTTATCCCTAATCCTGAGCAGAAGTCCCTGAAGTTTTGGCTATCGAACTACCGCCCATTATCCGATATGATCGTTCGTGGAATCCCAAACCTACAAATTATGTTCTTCCATACGAAGTTTTGGATTCTAGCTTCGGTGATGGTTGCCAAGGCCTCTACTTCGACCCATTTTGTGAAGTAAGCAATGGCTACCAGTAGGAATTTTACTTGTCCTTTACCTTGAGGCAATGGACCGACGATGTCGATTCCCTACCGTGCAAAGGGCCAGGGGGAGGATATCATCGTCAATTTCTCTGCTGGAAGGTGCTAGACATTCCTAAACATTTGGCACCTGTCACACTTCTTGACGGAGCTCCCTTGCGTCTAAGTGTGAGTATTTCTAAGTGTGAATATTTGTGTACCTTGTGCTAGTGCTTTTGGGGGCCTTATATATGTGACAACAGCCCCTAGTCGTTGAGATAGTTATTGAGGTTTCAATGCCTCCTTTAGGAACGCCTTATGCTCAATAATTTGGTCTTTAATGGGGATTCAACAGTCCATACAACTATCTGTAACCGTACGAGACATTACTGCCTATATTGAATGGTTTGGATGCCTTCATCAGTAATGTGGGCACCTAATGAGCTCGTCTTGCAGAGTGTCTTCGTCGATAATGTTGGTCTCGTCTGTGAAGGTCTTCGTCAATCCCATCAGAATCTATACAATTAGCCTTTCCAAAAGAAAATTTTAGGTGGCCTACTATAGAGATATTTATTTTTCCTATCCTTTAGATGAGAGAGAGAGAGAGAGAGAGAGAGGCTCTCCTCTTGCTAACTAGAAACTAGTGCTCTCTTTCTCTCTCTTCCTTGTTTTCTCTCTACTCAATATCTAAGACGTGAAAAGAAGGCTAGTTTGATTCACTTTTGTTGCATCCAGGGGTGTAGCTAAGAAATTTTACTTGAAGGGACCGAATAGTAGCATTGATACATTAACCATAGTTCGTACTAAATACAAAATTATTAACTTTGATATATTATCATATTTTTAAATATTAATGAAAATACAAAAATTACGTAGTTTATTATAGACAAAAACAAAAACAAAAATATCCAAAAAAAGAACATTTCGCATCAAAATTATGCCCAACGATCTTTCATGGAATAAAAATGGCAATAAAAAAAGTGAACAACAAAATCTTAAATACCCATATGCATATCAACACACAATGGCAGAAGGAAGAAACAAAAATAATACTAATGGTAAAAGAATAATGATGATTGATAAAAGAGAGAGGCAAGAAAATGCACTTGCATATTCACTTCTTCAAAGAGTCAAGAAGATGATATTGCACCTAGACAAAAAAATGGAATAATATTTTTGGTTGAGATAGGAGTTTTTGTGTTAAGAAGAAAGAAAATGGTGCAATAGGCTGGTAGTAGCAGCAGTTGAAACAAAACTCCGTAGGTACCTAAAGATGAAAAAAAAATTGAAATTATGTTGGGAAATGAGTTGTCAATGATTCTAAAGAGTGAGTTAATATCCATTGGATTAATTATAAATTTTTTAGACAATTGAGAAGATCAACTTTTAGTCATTATCCTTTGGACTAACTATAAATCTTAGGAATAATTGGGGTGGACCGTTAATAAAGTTTTGGACAATTGAAGAGGCCAACTAGAAATCCATCAGACTAACTAGAAATCTTAGAAATAATTAGGGGGGACAGTTATAATTTTTGGGAGGGCTATATCCTATTACTAGTATAGTTGTAGGAGAAGATTAATAATTAATGATTATGCCATCTGTTAGATTCTAAAAGTTTAGAACGATTGGCAAACTATGAGCAAAAACTTATCTAGGTATAGATCTTAAAGTCTATAGGTTTGATTAGACAATGCTCAAGGTACTACAAGTCAAAATACAAGAACATTCAAACTGCAAAAAGAAGAGTTCAAATTCAGTGAAATCCAATCAATTGAAAATCAAAGAATTCAAATTCAGTGATATTCAGCCAATCAAAAATTAGATTCGACCAATCGAAAATCGCAAACATGAAATTTTTGCAGAATTCTATTTCAACCCAAACAACCAGTTTTAGTTGAGATAAGATTTTTAGAGCTTTTGAGAGACTTTGGAGGTGCTATTGTGGGATCTAAAAGGTATTGTGCTTTCCTCTATCAAAGTCACTACCATAAATCATTCTCATACTGTTAGAACCAGTAGATCTGAAATTGCTGTAACAAGATCAACAATTGCTAATGATTTAAACCTTTAAGGGTGATCTTGGAGTCACAAGCTAGAGAGTTTGTGTTGCTAAACCTTTGAGTGGGATCTCAAAGTCACAAGCGTGGGTGCTTCTCTTGGTGTAAATCCGTGAAGAGAAGGAATCTGTAGATTTGGAGCTTGCACGTGGTCGTGTCAGTAAGTTACTACTAGAGATAGCAATAGATTTAGGGTTAAATCTGATTGTAAAAACTTTAATTCTCTTATAGTGGATTTTTTTACCTTGAGAATAGTTAGGTTAAATCATTTTCAAGTTTTTACCTTGAAACGGTTCATTTCATTGGTTTTCTTGGGTCATCGTATGGTGTTATTTACTTTTCCACTATTTTGCATGATATGATTTATTATTGTTTAACCTAGATCTGAATAATTAACTTAAGTAATCACTTGGCTAATATATTAGGTTAAACAATCTGGTTTAAGGGGTCTAAACAAACAAACACCATCAATCAAGATTCAAATGTTTAAGTTTTGAGTTTTTTAGTTTAAATTATATGTAAAAACTAAGTTTATAGATTGAATAGTAAATAACATCTAGCTAACATAAATTTGACATGTATATTAAAAATGTAGCATACAATTTAATGATAAAATTTTCAAAATATGCAACCATGTTAATTTCTTGAATGGGAGTTGTAACTTTAGGCTACAACAATTTTATAGTCGAGATTTATATTAAAAATATTATTGCACACTCATTAATGTACACTTTGCACACACAATTAATGTTTATAATTTTGCATATATTATCCATATTTTTTAAGAGTCCGAATTTGGTAAGGATGGGGTGTAAAATCTATGTTTTACCCCATCCAATAAGAAATTGTCACGTTAGGATTTTACTTAAAAATCAATAGATCATATCACACCTAATAACATTTTAATAATCTCCCAATTTGGTGGATTTAAATATGGGTATTAGAATTGATTAGATATGATTGTACTTATTCCTAAATTTGTGATAAGATGATGTGTCACGTTGGGATTAGAGGGGCAAAACATGGATTTTATACCACATCCTTATGGAATTTAATCTCATTTTTTTTTAATGTATTCACATTTAATACATAAAATAGGTGATATATTTAACACATCAAATAGGTGATATGTATAAATGATATACACTAACAAGTGTACAATAATGTATTTTTTCCTGTATGTGATACATTAAGATATTAGGCATGTTTTATACCAAACTTGTTGTAAAGGACATAAAGCAAGTAACTATCAATAGTGTTGGGAAATTTAGACCCCAATTGATAGAATTAACAAATTTTAAACCTAAGTTGTTAATTAGATTTATTATGTATAAAACTTGTTAAAACAAACAAACATTAATATCATGTCAAAATCATGTGTAGCGGAAAAGTAACTAAAACATGATATGATGACCTAAGAAAACCAATGAAACAAACTAATTTCACAGTAAAAAACCTAGGGGAAACCTTCCCAAAAAGCAATCCACTATAGTAAAGAGAAGTTTCAGATCTAGTACAAAACCTTTGTCCCTAGACTCTACAATCCCCATAGATGAACTTACAGCAAAAACCTTCTACCACTTCAAAACCTCTGAACTCTTCAATATATGAATGCCACCCTTTGATGCACGGATCTCAATACGTGATTCACTCCTTTGCACGAATCCCAATACGTTACTTTCTCACCAACTTGAAGAAGAAGAATGTTGGCTGCAATGTTATTCACTTCATCAACAATGAAGATCAAGAAGCACTTGGTTACAAAATCCTAAGGTGCAAAAAACGTAGTAGCTTCTTTCAGAGAGAATAAGGCATCGGTCACCTTTTGCATATGTTCTCCTTGTATTCTCTTATGTGACGACCTCTAAAATAAGCCTTATATATGTCTAGGGTTGTGAGAAAAGAAACTCTACACAAATACATAAGTATGGGCCGAAAATCATATCTGAAAATTTTGATTTCCATAACCTCGATAGATAGTAGCTGTCGAGCCTCATTAAACCTCGATAGATAGCTATCTGTCAAGCAACTGTCGAGCTTTAATGAATCAACACTTCTTCACTTGTTTCTTGGACAGTTTACATGACTTTAATACTAAACTTGAAATTTTGTTCTTTGAAGTATTTAACACTCCTAGATCTACCCAAATACAAGTAAAGTGTGTTTTGTCAAAGGATTAGCCAACTGCATAAAATATGTCCTTAACAATCTCCCATTTTGGCAATCCGTGACAAAACCACAACAAACAAATGAACATATGAGAGAAGACAAAAATCACTCAACTCATACTCATTTGTTAAGTACAATAAAATCTATCCTAACACAAACTCTTGAAAAACTTTGTAAGAAGAGAGTTCATGACAAGTAGACTTTGACAACCTATATTTTTGAAACACTTTAAACCAAACACATCAAGGCATCTTTGTGTGAAGCAGAAATAATAGATTGCATACAAATAAAGAAACATATGTATAAAGAGAGAAAAGAAACAATACATGTAGAGATATGTGAAGAAAACATACATCATCACATATATATCAAAGATAAGCACAATGTATATAAACATGGTCACAAGACCTAAGGTACAAGAACAAGGACGTAAACACTCCCCCTAACAAGATGAAACACAACTCCCCCTTACAAGGGCTTGTATTTCTCCTCCTAACTTGTAGAATCTTAAAAAAAAAACCACAACTTTTCCAATTTCTCTCCCTTTTTGTCATGATTGACAAAGGTTGCAAGAAGCTATAAAGCTTCACCTGAGAAACATAAAGATGATCAAGGATGATCAAGAGGGCATAAAGAATCCATAAAAATGCACGAATATAATGAATGACAAGATCAAAGAAATATGCAAAACATGTGAGAAACAATGCATGCAAGAGAATCTCGATCAATCGAGAGGTGTCAAGAAGCTATCAAGACAACCTCGATGGATCGAGAAGGTGTCAAGGATCTATCGAGCACATAGAAAATTTCTCGATGGATCGAGAAGCTATTGAGGAGCTTTGAGATTGCGATAAGAAAAAGCTGAAAAGTTCGATAGATAGCCTAGCTGTTGAGAGGTGTCGAGGAGCTGCCAAGATTGCTTAAAAATCATTTTTCAAGGAGGAGAAAAACACAGATATGAATGCAATCAAGCATGCAACTCAACCAAGAATCCAAACAATATTTTAAGCTCTTAAAAACATCTCTCAACAAGAAAAAAAATCATGCATTTTGATCCAAAACACACACACACACACTAAACAAGTCTAACTGATTTTATATTTCAAAAACAAGTCAAGATAGATTAGTGAACATACATTAACACATGTAAATCTTGTGATGGCCAAATCACATTGTACCTGCACATGTATCAAGAGTAGCAAAGAATATTGCGTGTTGTATGTGAAAACGTCGCAAGATTGCATAAGTGTCTCTATGTTATGACGATTTGAGATATGAGAAAATCACTTTAACTTACACACAATCATAATTGTTTAATGGGGACTATCACCTCCGAGGTACATCCCATAACTCCCACATCTCCTACAAAACACGTTCACAATCATGTTTTAAAGCATTTTGTTCTTTTTGCTTTTATTTTCTTTGCATATTTTTCTTTCGTTAAGCTAATCATGCATGGGTATGTAAAAGAGCGAAAAGAAATATCTAATTATGTTAAGTCTTTTGACATTGCACTTTTACTATACCGAAGCATACGAATGTCATGTTATGATTGGCGGGTAACAATGGTAAGATGATTATTTATGCCTTTCTCTTAGGATTTTCTAGTCTTTCCCGTCAAAAAGAGTGATACAAGTGTTAAGTACAAGATATCACTTAACCTTACTCATCACAAACAAAGAGCCACAAAACTCACTTGCTTAGTTGTACATAAAGATGCTCATCTAAACTACAAGAGATACAAAGTTTAGAGAACTTTGTTTCAATGGCCATTTTAAGGTTCACAAGAACCAATGTACACAAACACACTATTTTTCTTTCTTTCTTTTTTTTTTTTTTTCCTTTTTTATTTTTATTTTGAAAAAAAACAAAATAAAAACTAAACACAAAAAAAAAAAAAAAAAAAAAAACAGAAAAATGACATGAAAGCATGAAAGAAAGATGCATATGCATCAAAGCATGATAGGAAAATGCAGATGCATGAAAACAAGCAAAGAGAGTCCTACTTTAGATAGAAAGAATTAAAGCAGAGGACAAACAAAACAAACAATTAAGTTTTAGGCTCCTTTCTCGCCCACATAGCATAAGTCTTTAGCTGTGAAGAAGAAAATGTACGTGTCCTAGTATGTCTACTAAAGGACATGAAAGAATTAAAATTCTCCTAAAATTGAGTTAGAAAGCTCAACACTTTTAATAACTCTCCAAGAGTTTTCATGACAATGGGGGTCAATAAATCTCACAGCAAAGATTAAACCCTGATTAGATTGTGCCTGCTTTGATACCACTTGTTGGAAAATTTAGACCCCAATTTATACATTTTTAGATGCCTTAAAACAACCAAATTAACCTAGTTATTTAGCCAAGTTATTAACTTAGGTAAATTAAACAGATCTAAGTTAACACAAATATATTATATCATACAAAGCAGCGAAAATATAAAGAACACAATGATATGATGATCTAAGAAAACCAAACCGGTAAAAAATTTGAGGAGGATTTAACCTAGCTATCCTCAAGGTAAAACTGAATCCACTATGAAGAAATTGAAGTTTACACAATAGCGACTTAGACCACTAACATCCTATTGTTACCTCGAGTAGGAAATTTACTACCATGACCACGTGACAGCTCTGAGTCCATGAACTACTTCCTTCTTGAATTCCCAACAAGCACAAGCACTCCCACTCCCACTCCCACTTGTATATCTTTAAGCTCTTAAAGCAGCAACTGAATGATCATCAAGTTCTTGTCATAATCTTGATCCTTGATAATTCTAAGTATATGTGAAGGTAAACACCTCTAGATCTCATAGAAGATTCACACACACAGCATTAACAAACTCTAAAAACGTGGCTAGAATTTTTCCTTTTATATTTAGGGCAAAACATAAAACCTACATGTAAAATAGGCTGGAGCTGAGTTGAAAAAATCTGCAGAAAATAATATGCATGACTTTCGATTGGTTGAGTATAATTCTCAATCGATTGAGCCAGGCAAAAATGCACAGTAAATTCTGCAGTAACTCGATTCCAACTTTACATAAAAGACACATACTTTAAGCATGTCTAAACAAAACTAAAACATTTTGATCATGGTTTGCCAATATTACAAATTAGTGTTCTAATACATTTAAACCTAAAGGACTTAGAACCTAACAAACTCCCCCTTAGACAATCCGTGACAAAACACAAACATAACAAAATGCTTAAAGTTTACATATAAACAACCCATTACAAAAACATAGCCCAACATAACAAATTCAACCTAACTACTATCCATCAGTTGCAAGTATAGACATCAGCACGACTAAATCAACCTATATATTCCTGTAACACTTAACAAACACATAAACGCATGTGTGGAAAATAAAAGTAAAACAACAAAACTTCTTGATTTCACATAAACATAAACTACAAGACATATATCATGAATAAACTCATCAATATAGATCAAAAAAACAATGTAGCACAATGTGAAACTAGAAACAGGCAAACAAAGCAAAATATCTCCCCCTATTATGGACAACCCAACATAAACATCATGAGCCAAAAAAAACATACAAAGTGAAGCAACTAGATACAATCTAAAAACTCCAAAACTCCACTCAACTCAAAAATCTCCTCCTAACTACAAAAACTTCTCTCTACACCATATATACACTCCCTCTTTTTATAATGAATTGCCAAATGGCACTCACTCATCATTAAAAGGAGGCGGCGGTCGAAGGCTCTCCAAATCTGCTCATAAGGCACGAAACTCATTAAACATGTCCACCGAAAGCTGACCATGAGCTGCCTATACGGTCATGACAGTCTTCAACATACAACAAATATTTGAATCATCTGAAGTAGAAGGCAGTGGAACATTAGCAGTAGTAGCAGCAGCAGGATCGTCAGACGCCTCATCAAAAGTATCACCTATAGAGGAGGAAGGAGGAGGAGGTACAATACCAGAAGAGTCAATCCTAGGACGTTTAGAGGTCGCTCTGAACTGAGCAACCTTCTGTCTAAGAAAAGTGGCACCTATAGGAGCTATAATATGAACAGGCTCAAACACAGGAAACTCCTCTAAACCAAGATGTAAAAGAATCCTATGAATGAAAACAGAGAAGAATAGAGTATAAGCAGTAGAACTACTCCAATAAACCTCGTTCAAAGAACAAAGAAACAGATGAGGAAAACTGATAGGAGTATTAGTAACAAGAGCATACAAAAACACACATCTCTCAATAGGGATGCTGTGTAGATAAGAAATAGGCCATAAGGAATGACAAGCAATCTAAAAGAAAAGATATTGAACCTCAGAGAGCTCAGTAGCAGTGATCTGAAGATTAGAACCCCACTGGATAGAAGACCTAGTGATGTAGGACATGATGTTGTCTAGGGGAGGAGACACATCTTAAGGATAAACAGGATGCTGAACAAGAGGCACCCCAAGAGCAGCAGCCACTACCAAAAGGGTAATGTGTACTCACTACAACAAATCCAACTCCTCACAAAAGTGTCGGAATCATAAAAGTGAACAGAGAGGTTCGAGTAGAACTCTCTGATCAAGGTAGCAGGAGGGGGGTGAGAAATATCTAACAAAAGCAACCAACCCCTAAGCTCAAAGTTCCTCCTAATCTCGGAATCTAGCTCATCTAAAAGAACTCGTCTCTCAGCCCAAATGTTCCTCTTAAGATTAAGCATCTCATAAGTCGCTTGATGTTTCTCACTCAAGAATCTCTCACTCTCAAAGGATGAAGTAGAAGAAGAGGAGGATATTCTATTGGCTCTAGTTTTCCTAGGCATGATGCTAAGAAAAGAACAGACAAACAGAAAAAACCAAAAAGGAAACAAGAGAAAACCAAGGGCAGATTGCAAGTTTGCACAAAAACAATATAGAAAATAACAAATCTATATAATGCATGAACAGTGTAAGCAAATGATACATGCTCTAATACAGTGAGAATAAGTTCAATACAACTTTGAAATCACAAAATTGGCTTGAGTATAGAGGTTATAACAAAAACCCAAAATTTTGAAAAACGACTTGTACAATTTTGAAGAAATTGACCAATTGATTATTACACAAGATAGATAACACATTAAAATGATCAAAGTAATCAATCCAACAAGTCAATTTCATCAAATTAAACTGAATTGAACAAAATCCCCAATTTAGATAATTTCAAGCCCTAGAATTTCAAATTTTTCACAGACCATCAAATTGATCAAATTAAATCACCATGAAAAGTTGTATATCAACCCACAACAAAAACCCATTGATCAATTTTGAAAGAAATAGCCTAAAACAACAAAAGCCCCAAAAATTCTTAGGTTCAAATTTCCGCTCTAAATGCATGATTTAATGCATGAAAAATGAAAATAAATGAAAAAGAAAGGGTAGAATGGTCTTACCGACTTTAGAAGACAAAATCCTTGCAAAAGATTTGGAGGAAAATGATAAAAATAAGCTTTGACTGTTGGATCAGTTGAAAAGAGAGAAAAATTTTGAAAAATTTTGAAAAGTGAAGAACACGTGAAACTCAAACCTTTTTTAAAAAACTTCCTGTGCGATTTTTGATCGATTGAAAATTAGGTTCGATCGAAAATGTCTTCGATTGATCCAACAGCAGCTATCAAGTACCGATCGAAACAGACAGATGTTAACCAATATTATAATCTCAATTTCGACCGGTAGAGAAACAACTTCGATCAATCGAAATTCTGGAAAAATTAGATCTTTGAAGAACAAAGCATTTTAATGCAGAAACTCTTTAAAGCAAAGTATTTTATGAATAAAATGCATGAGTATGAGATGAAATGCTTTCCATAAACACATGATTTAATCCCATATTTCCAAAAAATTAAGATTTTCACTCAATTCTCCTTAAAATCCCAAACTTCAAAACACATTTTGCATTTAAACTCAAGGAAGTTTCAATCTTGGATGGCCAACCAAAATTATACACAATAACATGTACAAAGTTTAGCAAAAAGTAACTTGTGTAGTGTGTGCAACTAGCAAAAGCTCGAGAGATATGTGAGGTGATATGTGAATAGTAATTAAGTACAATTTCTACAAAATCCATCACATACATTTAAAAGAGACTATCCCTTAAAGAGTTACATCATATAACTCTCACATCTCCTAGAATAAAAGCTTGCAATCATGTAAGTTTCTTGATTTACCTCATAATGTACACACAAATTTTATGTAATTGAAATTATTATAGTCCAATAATGTACACACCAATTTTAGCATTTAAATCGGGGCTACACCTTATGTTCTTTTTGTGCATATGCATGTGCATGTTCTTTTTTTGCATGTGCTACACTTTCTCGAACACAAAATCTTACGATATGCACTAAAGTGTTCATGATTGGCTAGTAAATAGTGGTGAGATGGTTATTTATGTCTTTCTCAATAAGTTCAAGTCTGAAAATCAAAGGCATGTGACTTCAAGATCAAGACAAAGTGATCAAAAACTATACACATCTCCCACACAACATGCATTACAAAGCTCAAACTAGTAAAGTCCAATAAAGTAAGCTCATCCAAGTTAACCAAAGTATATAAATAAGTTACGTAGAGATTATATGGCTAACCTTGATATCAAATCCAAGAAAAATAATACAAAACACATTTTGCTTCCCTTTTCACCTTTTTTTTTTTTTTTTAAACAAACAACCTAGAATGAAATGCATGAATGTCATGCAATGCAAATCCTAGAAATGCAAAGAAAACAAAAACAAAAGATATAAAAAAAAAAAAATGGTCACAAAGAGTAGAGCAATGAAGCACAAGGACAATATCAGAGAGACTCACTTAGATTGAGCCTTTTGCATCCAAAGCTTTTAAAATGCATCTTGAGCATTGGAGTTCTTGTTTGTATTAAAATGATTTCCAACTCTAGAATTTGAATAAAGGTTTAAAGCCTTTACCAACTCACCAATAAGTACCATAGGGTCTTGTGCTTGCTCACTTAGCAACTTGCAACTCATAACAGTTTTGATGAATATGTCCAGATTTTCCACAAAAATGACAAACTTATATAGGTCTATCATGTAATTTTCCCTTAGAAGGATTAGAAGTCTTAGGTTTAGACTCTTGAAGATCAATCCTAATCTTTCTCGGAGGTATGACTTCCACAAGTTTGACAACCTCACACACGAGGGGATTAGAAGAAGGGACAAAGTTTATGGAATGTGTTTTAGAAACAGAGATGCTTTCTACAAAACCTAACCCGATTTTGTCTGAATGAGACTTTTGAACACTCAGCATATGATCAAGTTTAGAACTAGTAGAATTATTAGCTTGTTCTCTAGTAACAGATAAATCATGTTCCAAATTCTTAACTTTATTAAGTAAAAGCATATTCTCAGTCTTCACATTATTCAACAGTTCATTAGCATCAAACAATTTTACTAGCAAATTTTTCTTTTCAAGCTCAAGAGATGCAATTTTCTTTAAGCCTAGATCAACATTCATAGCATCCTTTGTAGCAACTTTGCAAAGTTTATTTTAGGCTTCTTGAAGATCTGCATCCTCGGAGAGTTCCCCATCAAAAGGATTCTACTTAACAACAACACTTTCATCAACTACAATAGTAGCAGTGAAAGCAATGAAGTTTCCATCCTCATCACTACCAGACTTATTATCAGAAACTTCATTTTCACTAAGGGTTACAGCCATAGCCTTAACCTTAGACCTCAAGTATGTAGGACATTCAGATTTAACATGACCATACCCTTAACATCCAAAACATTGTTGTCCCATAGAATTATTAGAAGATTGACCTACCTTTTTCTTTAGGTTTTTTAGTGTTATTAACCTTAGTGAGATCATTCCTCCTAAAATTTCTAGGTTCAGCAGTGTTCTCACCTTTTGTCTTTCTATTGTTGTTTCTAAAAAAGTTTCTAAAGTTCTTGGCAAGATATGCAATCTCTGTAGTAGAGAGCTCATCATCAAATCCACTCACATCAACATCATCAACAGACTTAAGAGCCGTTGATTTGAATTTGCGAGTCTTAGGTAGGTCCAACTCATAAGACTAAAGAGATCCTACAAGTTCATCAATAGGGATGGAGTCCACATCCTTGCTTTTAGTGATGACAATCACTTTGGGTCTAAAGTCCTCAGTCAAAGATCTAAAAATCTTCCTAACAATTTTAGGTTGATCATCTATTTCACCTAAATTATATGCAGAACTAATAATATTATTAAGTTTAGCATAAAATTCATCAAAAGATTCATCATCAGACATTTTAATGCTTTCAAATCTAGTAGTTAAATACTACAACTTATTAATCTTAACTGTCTTTGTACCTTCATGCATAGTATGGAGGATATTCCAAGCAGTATGAGCAATCTTAACATTAGAGATTCTTTTAAATTCCTCCATAGAAACAGCATTAAAGATAGCATTCATAGCTTTACTATTAAAAGCGGCTGCTTCTTTTTGAGAAATTTGCCATTCACTCACAGGAGAAGTGGGCTTTTCCCATCCGCATTCAACGGAGTTCCAGACTCTCTCATCCATAGATTTCAGGAATGCTTTCATCCTGACTTTCTAGTAAGCATAATTATTCCCATCAAAGTTAGAAGGAATAACAAGAGAGTGTTCATGTTCCATGACAACTAGGGTTAAGGATCATCTCAAAGATCAAAAGATCTACACCAAAAGAGCTACCCGCTCTGATACCAATGGTACTTTTTTAGACCCCTTAAAAAAACTAGATTAACTTAGTTATTTAGCCAAGTTATTAATTTAGGTAAATTAAATAGATTTAGGTTAACACAAATATATCATATGATGCAAGGCAGCGGAAATATAAAGAACACAATGATATGATGACCTAGGAAAACCAAACCGGTAAAAAATCTGGGAAGAATTTAACCTAGCTATCCTCAAGGTAAAACTGAATCCACCATGAAGAAATTAAAGTTTACACAATAGCGACTTAGACCACTAACATCCTATTGCTACCTCGAGTAGAAAACTTACTACCACGACCACGTGACAGCTTCGAGTCCACGAACTACTTCCTTCTTGGATTCCCAGTAAGCACAAATACTCCCGCTTGTATATCTTTAAGCTCTTAATGCAGTAACTGAATAATTATCAAGTTCTTGACATAATCTTGATCCTTGATAACCCCAAGTATGTGTGAAGGCAAACACCTTTAGATCTCATAGAAGATTCACACACACAGCATCAACAAACTTTAAAAATGTGGCTAGGGTTTTCCCTTTTATACCTAGAGCAAAACATAAAACCCTACACGTAAAACGGGCTTGGGCTGAGTTGGAAAAAATCTACAGAAAAATAATCTACACAACTTTCGATCGGTCAAGTCTAATTCTCGATCGATTGAGCCAAGCAGAATTGTATAGTAAATTTTGCAGCAACTCGATTCTAACTTTACATAAAAGACACATAAGTTGAGCAAGTCTAAACAAAACTAAAACATTTTGATCATGGTTTGCCAACATTACAAATTAGTGTTCTAATACATTTAAACCTAAAAGTCTTAGAACCTAACACAGTTGATAGAATTAACAAGTTTTAAACCCAAGTTGTTAATTAGATATATTATGTATAAAACTTGTTAAAACAAACAAAGAGCAATATCATGTCAAAATCATGTGTAGTGAAAAAGTAAATAAAACAAGATATGATGACTTAGGAAAACCAATGAAACAAACTAGTTTCATGGTAAAAACCTGGGGAGAAACCTTCTCAAAAAGCAATCCACTATAGTAAAGAAAAGTTTCAGTTCTAGTACAAAACATTTGTTCCTAGACTCTACAATCCTCGTAGATGAACTTACAGCAGAAACCTTCTACCGCTTCAGAACCTCTAAACTCTTCAATATATGAACACTACCCTTTAATGCACGAATCCCAATACGTGACTCACTCCTTTGCACGAATCCCAATACGTGACTCATTCACCAACTTGAAAAAGAAGAATGTTGGCTGCAAAGTTCTTCACTTCATTAACAATGAAAATTAAGAAGCACTTAGTTACAAAACCCTAAGGCGCAAAAAACACAATAACTTCTTTCAGAGAGAATAAGGCATTAGTCACCTTTTGCATATGTTCTCCTTATATTCTCTTATGTGACGGCCTCTAAAATAAGCCTTATATATGTCTAGGGCTGTGAGAAAATAAACCCTACACAAATATATAAGCGTGGGCCGAAAATCAGATCTGAAAATTCTGATTTCTGTAACCTCGATAAATACCTCGATAGATAGTATCTATCGAGCCTCATTAAACCTCGATGTGTTAGGATATATGTGGTTCAAGTGGTTTCAAACATATATCATTATTTTATGTAATTGGCTTATCCTTTGACAAAACGCACTTTACTTGTAATTGGGTAGATTTAGGATGTGTTTAACGCTTCAAGAAACTGTATTTCAAGATCAAGTGTTGAAGTCATCAAGTCTGTCCAAGAAACAAGCTGGAAAGTGCAAGTTACTAAAGCTCGACACCTAGTCTCGACACATGTATCTATTGAGCTTTAGAAGCTGTTTCAACCCCGAGGCTTGACAGCTTCTCGACAGATCCTCGACACCTCTATCTGTCGAGATTTATGGAAAATAAATTTTAAGTTCTGTTTTGATTCCAATCCGAGAATGTGTCTTTGGGACTTCTTTTCTCCTAACCCTAGACATATAAAATGATTGTTTTAAGGGCCGTCAAAGGGATGCAAGCTGCACAAGCATTGAGTAATCGTTCATGCAATTTGTGACCTAAGACAAAGTTCATGCCCTAGTTCATCTCTTATGAAGAAGTTGCTGTGTAATGTGCACCGTAGGATTTTGTAACCAAGCATCTTCTTGATCTTTATCGTGTGGATGAATTGAAGAATTTTGCAACTAACAACTCTCTCTCTCGTTGGTGAATTGAAGTCGCGTACTGAGATCCGCGCAATTGGTTAGTCACGTACTTGGGAGCCGTGCATCAAAAGGAGAAACTGTCACTACAGAACAAGTCCAATTGGGTATTGGGGTATTGGGGTAAGGGTTTAACTGTAGGTTGGTAAGGTACTGGTATTCCTTTACTTGTAACCGCTTGTTGTGATAATAGTGGAGTTTCGGGAGTAGTGACCTTAAATCACCCGGTGGGGTTTTTGCCGTCAAGTTTTCCCTATTCGTAAATAAATCACCGTGTTAATTTTATTTCCGCTGCATACTTTAGTTATTGGTGATTTGTTTGTGCTGCCACGTGAATTTGCATGTTAACTTGCTTAATTAATAACTCGGCTAATTAATCAATTTAATTCATCACAAGCGGTCAACGCATTTGTGGCCTATCACGATGGATAGCTATCTGTCGAGCAGCTGTCGAGATTTAATGAATCAACACTTCTTTACTTGTTTCTTAAACAGATTTGCATGGCTTCAATACTAGACTTGAACTCTTGTTCTTTGAAGTATTTAGCACATCCTAGATCTACTCAAATACAAGTAAAATACGTTTTGTCAAAGGATTAGTCAACTACATAAAATATGTCCTTAACAAATAGTATATTCAGAAAAACATACCACGTAATGAAAGCCATACGCAAGTTTCACTCTTTCATATTTTATTTTTACATATTTGATAGATTAAAATTGGGTAAACTAAGTATTAGGTCGCTATCCTATACACCATATTTCAATTTAATCCCTAACTTTTCAGTATCATGTCAATTTAGTCCCTACCATTATCTTTTGGATTAAAATAGATGACAAGTCTAATGGCCAAAATAAAAAATTAGTTTCCATTGATGTGAAAATACCCTAAAATTTTATTTTGGTCATTTGTCATGTCATCAATTTTCATCCAAAAAATAACAATATGAACTAAATTGACCCGATACTAAAATGTTAAGGACCAAATTGAAATATAATGTATAGGATAGGAACCAAATACGTAGTTTACCCATTAAATTTTAACTAGTAAAGTTTTTTGTAGCTAAATAAGATATCTGAATTTTAACAAGTTAAATGGGAGTTGTAGCTTTACGCTAGCTACAACTAATTTTATAGTCAAGCTTTATTCTAAGAACATTATTGCTCACTCATTAATGTACAATTCATACACATAATTAATGTTTATAGTTTCGCATATATTATCCATAGTTTTTAAATATATCCACATTTAACACATGGAATAAGTGATATATTTAACACATGAAATAGGTGATATATATAAATGGTATATATATCGAGAATTATGAAATCAGATTTTCTAGATCTGATTACATGCATAATCTTATATATTTGTGTAAGGTTTCTTTTCTCACAATCCTAAACATATATAAGGATTATTTTAAAGGTCATCGCGCCTGCATTGTGTGACCAAATGCAAAAAGTGACCCAGTTCACCATTCTCTCTAAAGAAGTTACTGCGTCTATATGTCAAGAGTTTTGTAACCAAGGAGCTTCCTAATCTTCATTGTTGATGAACTGAAGAACTTTGCAGCCAATAATCTTCTTTAAGTTAGTGAGTTAGTCACGTACTGGGATCCGTGCATTATTGGTTAGTCACGTACTAGGATTCGTGCATTGAACGAAGAGATTTCCTCTATAATACAAATCCAATTGGGTATTAGGGTAAGGGTTCAACTGTAGGTTGGTAATTTAGGATAGGCCAAAGGGTTTGGTAAGATTCATTATACTTGTAACCTGCTTGTGATTGATAATAGTAGATTCTCGGAAGTGGTGACCCTAAATTCAACCGGTGGGGTTTTGCCTCGGTAGTTTTCCCCATTCGTAAACAAATCACATGTGTCAAATTTATTTTCTGCTGCATTTAGTTATTTGGTGATTTGTTTGTACTACCATGCTATTGAATGTAATTTGACTAATTAATTAACTTGGGTAATTAATTAATTTGCAAGGGGTTAATTCATTTTAACCCAACAAGTGGTATCAGAGCGAGCACACTCTGATTAGGTTTTAATCTTTATTATACATCCATTGAACCCTATTTGTCATGGATAGATGACATTTTCTTATTATACCTCCTTTATTTAATAGCACTAACTATGCATACTAGAAAGTACACATGAGAGCTTTCTTACAGTCTTTAGATGAGAAAGTGTGGCGAGCTGTGGAGATAGGTTAGAATAAGCCAGAGGAATCATCGACTGATTGGGATGATGCAAAGATCAAAATAGAAAACTTCAATAGTAGAGTATTGAATGTCGTATTCTGTGCGGTCACAAATGAGGAGTTTAAGAAAATATACTTGATTGAAAATGCAAAGGAAGCATGGATTATTTTCCAAACGACCTATGAAGGAACTAAGGCCATTAAAGATTCCAAGTTTCAAAGGCTTACTACAAGCTTTGAGGGGATCAAGATGGAGGAGGATGAGACATTTTGATCACTACAACAAAATGTATTTTCAGTGACAGAAAAATTCATCACCAAAAGTCCAATTTTTCGTCGCTAAGGACCTTTAGCGACGAAATCTACTAATTAGAGACGAAACTCATTTCATCACTGAAACCCCGTCGCTAAAAGTCCTGGCGACAAAAATTTCGTCACTAAAAGTCCGATTTTTTTTTTTTTTTTTTTAACTTTTAGTGACGAAAACGTTTCGTTGCTAAATGTTTTCCTCGCTAAAACACTATTCAGTGATGAAAATATTTCGTCACTAAAAACACTTTAGTTTATTAAATAATATTTAGTGACAAACAATTTCGTCACTAAAACTATTTTCGGGTACATATAGTGACGAAAAAGTTCGTTACTAAAACTATTTTTAAGAAAATCCAGACACATATAGCGATGAAAATTTTCGTCACTAAAACCATGTTTACAAAATTCAACTACATTTAGCAACGAAATATGTCGTCACTAAAACAATAGGTTGTTGCTATATTTGTGACAAAAAAATTCGTCGCTAAAACTTATTTTTTGTTTTTAATTTTTTCATGGCTTTGTATTAACCTGTAACCTATCATTACATTATTAAAACCTCACATTTGAATAACACATTTATTTCAACAACACATTTATAAAAAAAGATCCATACATTCCACAAGTAAAAAATAAAACAATTATCCAATTAAAACTCCTTACATACAATAATTGTTTGCAACACATACAATAATTCAAGATGTTTTATAACAATACAAAAAGTTTAGCATAATATAATTAGAACCAATGGAGAATGTCCTCATGTCTTCAAGTAATGCCAAAAGTAAATCCCCTAAAAGCCACCAATATGAAATTTGCACAAATATAAAAACAATACTACATTAAAATCATAAAGTAAAAACATTAACTATGTCAATGCATTAACAGTAGCCACACCAATGAATTAAAATTACAACTCCTAATGTATAAGTTGTAGAAAGCAAATATATATTTTCAAGTGTAATATAAATATTTCATAATAGTAGCATATCCATTTTATTCTTTAAATATTACGTTTGTGATATAAGTAATAGCATCAATATGCTAAAATTATCATATATATAGAGGATTCAATAAGTCATGAACATATATATTTACTTAAATCATGCTTATATGTAATATCTCTAATTAAAAGGCTTTGATGCATAATAATTTTCTAAATAGTCTTTATACTTATCAAACACACATGTTACACATCCCTTATCTGAAAACAGAAGACGTGAGAGATTTGTATAAGAGGAGTTCAAGTGTCCATGTTCTCATTCCCATCACCTAGATGAAAGACTAAAAATTATTACTAACAACTCTTCCTGAATATATAAACTTATACATCAATCACAACCTAACTCTCAAACTCAAGAAAATCCTTAATTCTCATCACACAAGGTTCCCTAAAGCACATGATACATTCATCAAACACATTGTGTACCCAAACCATAGAGAAACCAAGACATAAAATTTATCTATGATCCAAACATACCAAAGGATGACCATACTAATTTATAGCTCAAAAAATTCACCCTAACTTTAGAATTAAATCCTCAAAGTCAAGTGTTTTATATGTGTTCACTGCTCATTTCAGCAGCATATGTCTCATTTGTAAACTACAAATGGGCTGTCCATACACATCCAAACGTCATGATATTTTATAGAACCACTCCCCTGGATGTCTAGTATATACCATATCAATTTCAGAGTCAAAGCATAAAACCATGATTAATTAAAAATCATATAAGACAACATGCTTAAATATGTCCTGACAGAATTTCATGCAACTTAGAAATTAAACCATTATTTTTATATTGACCCAAATGCTGTGAGACCACTTCCATTACAACTATGTAGGTCTTAGAATTCATAAAAACTACTCCTAGCATCCTAATTCATTGAATATGATTTAATCCAAATTTTTCTTGTTGTAAACACCAAATATGTCACAATGACAGCTTTAACATGTTTTCTTACAAAATCATCAACTAATAGCAATTGACCTTCACTTCATGTGGGTGTTTTATACCTATTCTATGCATGTTAGATTACATGAATAGGCATCTAAAAGACCATAATATCTTCAATCTTTCAAATAGCTAACACAAAACCACAAATTTCAGCTTCTAACAATCAGATTAGGGAACATAGAACTAAAACTAAAGCAAACCATTACACCATTAAATACTCATAACAGAAAATAAACATATATACTTACCCACAAATGAAACTGAAACTTTAATAAGAACAAGCTTTGATTCAACAACATTCTCGTCACCTAGATAAAAGACCAAAACTTATTATTAACAACTCTTCCTAAATATATAAACTTATGCTTCAATCACAACCTAACTCTCAAACTCAAGAAATCCTTAATTCCCATCACACAAGGTTCCCTAAAGCCTATGATACATTCATCAAACACATTATGTGCCCAAACCATAAAGAAACCAAGGAATAAAATTTATATATGATCCAAACATACCAAAGGATAAGCATTCTAATTTATAGCTCAAAACATTCACCCTAACTTTAGAATTAAATCCTCAAAGTCATATGTATCATATGTGTTCACTGCTCATTTCAACAGCATATGCCTCATTTGTAAAATACAAATGGGCTGTCCATACACATCTAAACGTCATGAAATTTTACAGAACCACTCTCCTGGATGTCAAGTATATACCATATCAATTTTAGAGTCAAAGCATAAAACCATGATTAATAAAAATTATACAAGACAACATGCTCAAATCTGTCCTGACAGAATTTCATGCAATTTAGAAATTAAACTGTTATTTTTATATTGATCCAAATGTTGTGAGACCACTTCCATTACAACCATGTGTGTCTTGGAATTCATAAAAACTACTCCTAGCATCCTAATTCATGGAATATGAATTAATCCAAATTTTTCTTGTTGTAAACACCAAATCTATCACATGGTAAATAAAATCCAATTCACATGGTTGACAAACAACAAAATCCATTTCATAACTCATATAAGCAATTTGTCAAACACTTGGTAAGCAAAAGACACATGTTCATATTACTTGCACAAATTTATATTTAACACCACAATCACAACCACATATGCCAAAGACATTTCAAAATATAAGGAAATCCATTTTCTAAAAATTAACCCAATCTCCCATATAAATCAAAACCCAAATGATTTCTTAAGAAACCCAACTCACATGGTTGCCAAACATCAAAATCCATTTCATGACTTATATAGGCAATTGGTCAAACACTTGGTAAGCAAAAGACACATGCTCATATTACTTGCACAAATTTATATTTAACACCACAATTACAACCACATATGCCAAAGACATTTCAAAATGCAAGGAAATCCTTTTTTCTAAAATCAACCCAATCTCCCATATAAGTCAAGAACCCAAATGATTTCTTAAGAAACCCAACTCACATAGTTGCCACACAACAAAATCCATTTCACTCCATTAAATTAAAAACCTCCAATAACATTTTAAATGTACCAACAAACACAATAAACTACTTCTAAAACAAAACCCACAACATAAAGAGCAATCCTAGCAATATAGGATAAAAACCCAAAGATATTAGAAGGTGGGTCATGGAGATTTTACCTTAGATTCATGTTAGGAGAAGTCAAAACATGGATAAGAGTTTGATGACTAAAAATCTAGTAGAAGCTAACCAAGAGACCAAGAGGGAGGAGAGACTTGCTAGAGAGAGAGATAGAGGGATGTGTGTATTTGTGTTTGTATTTGAGTTTGTGTGTGTTAGGGAGTGAGTGATAATGAGAGAGGGAGGGCTGAAATTTTTTTAAGTGAGTGGGTGGGAGAAATGAAATTTTATGTGGGAAAGGAAAATATTTTTGTTGAAATTTAACCTGATGGGATTGATGAATTAGACCTTCACAAACGAGAATAGCATTATCGACGAAGACACTCCGCAAGATGAGATCATCGGGTGTCTACATCACTGACAAGGGAATCCAAATCATTTAATATTGGCAGTAATGTCTCGTACAGTTACAGACAGCTGTATGGACTGTTGAACCCCCATTAAAGACTACATTACTGAGCATAAGGCGATACTAAAGGAGGCATTGAAATCTCAATAACGGCCGCAACGGCTAGGGGCTATTGTTACATATATAAGGCCCCCAAAAGCACTAACACAAGGTACACACATATTCACACTTAGGAATACTGATCGCAATTATGTTCTTTTATTTTATTTTTTTTTTTTCAAAAAGTCTTCTTTGTATTGACTTTAGCATCGAAGACGTTGTGGCAGACACCACACCGGTGACCACCTAAAGGAGTGCTTTTGTCATTCTCTTGACGAAAAGGGACGACGGTTTGATTCCATCTGGACGCACTTACTTGGACTGACAAATTCGTTTTTCATTAATGTCGTGCTCGTATTTGAAAACGTAGTTCCTAGCAACTTCAATATTCAGATGGAGTCCAACCAAGATTCGACAACCTTAGCTCAGCAAGTCCAAGGTCTTGCAGCCACTGTTGAAGAGCTCACCAGGAAGAATCAAGAGATGAGGAGGAGGATCGGTCCAAGACCGGATAGGAGGATGAGGGAGACAGTCGTGGAAGAAGCGACTGCCACAGACCCGCTACTCCAGATGAGCAAAACTCTGACCTTCTTCGAAAGATGAGGAAGGAGATGGATGAGCTAAGGAATGCCACTAAGGAAAAAAGGACCAGAGCCTGGATAGAATGGTCAGGGAAACAGACTCTCCTTTCACTATAGCGGTCTTGGAATGCCTAGTGCCGTCGAAATTTTGATTACCACAACTTGAGCCGTTTGATGGCCTTAAGGACTCCCAGGACCACCTCAACACTTTCAAGACGACATTAGGCCTCCAACAGCCTCCTGACGAGATACTGTGTCATTCCTTCCCTACTACTTTTAAAGGAGCTGCAAGAGAGTGGTTCACAAAACTGCTAGCTTCGTCCATCGATAGTTTCGAGCAATTGAGTAATGCCTTTCTGCACCACTTTGTCAAAGGACAACGTCCTAAAAGGCCAGCAGACCACGTCCTAAGAGGCCAGCGGACCATCTACTCACTATTAGGTAGATGACACTGACGATAAAGTACAATTGACGACGTTTAAGGCAGGGTTGAAGTTTAGAGAGCTTGTAATTTCTCTTGCGAAGAATCCACCTAAAACAATGACAGAAATGTTCTTAAAGGCACAAAAATATATGAATGTTGAAAATGTATTAGCAGCCATAGTGAATGAAGAAAAGCTAAGAAAAAGGGAAAGGAAAGAAGACGATCGTAGAGGACAAAAAAGGGAGCGTCCAGGTCGTCGATACAGTGGTGAAGATAAACGGAAGGATGAAAAAACTCCTCGAACAGTAAAATTCACCCCCCTAATTATGTCCATTGACAAGATTTTGACGCAGATTAAGGATGAACATTACCTCAAGTGGCCGAGACCATTACATTCATCCCCCAATGTCCGAGACAAGAAGAAGTACAGCCAGTTTCACAAGGACCATGGTCACTACACGGAAGACTACCGAGATTTGAAAGAGCAGATTAAGGAGTTGATACAGAAAGGAAAACTGCAAAAATATGTGAAGAAAAGGGAGTCCAGTAGATTCAGGGATGGTAACAAAAACCAGTGCGAGCCCTCATCTAGGAATGAAGATAACACATCCCAACCTCCACAAAATGTGATTAGAGAAATAAAGACGATCACAAGGGGACCATTCACAGGGGGATCATTCAGTTCCCTTAAGATAGTATGCCAAAGGCAGGTGAACAGCGTCCACAAGATACCCCCGTTTAAGCGGAGATAGATGAACCAAGGCATGTCCTTTAACGAGGAAAATGCAAGGGGGGTGAAGCAGCCTCATAACGATCCCTTAGTCATAATACTCACAATAGAAGGGTTAAACACCAAGAGGATCCTTGTAGACAATGGTTGCTCCACAGACATCATCTACCTTCCCGCCTTTCAGCAACTGAAACTAGACCTAGGAAGGCTGCGTCACTTTGACTCCCCTCTCATCAGTTTCAACGAAGACAAAGTATATCCCAAGGGCATAGTGACATTGATAATAACTATGGGCACCTACCCGAGGCAATTGACACATCAGTTAGATTTTTTGGTGGTAGACTACCCTTCGTCTTACAATGTGATCATTAGGAGGCCCATGTTGAATCGATGGAAGTCAGTTACGTCCACCTACTGCCTAAAAGTAAAATTCCTAACAGAGAAAGGTGTCGACAAGGTGAAAAGAGACCAAGTTCTGGCCAGAGAGTGCTATCAAGCTGTGTTGGCAGCAAATGAGAATCACACCTAGAAGATCGAGGAAAAGGAAAAAGAGAAAATAAAAACCCTGGAAACAATAGAGTCAGTTGAAGGGGAGGCAGCAAAAACAACAAGAATAGGGACGACACTGAGTCCAAAAATGAGAGCAGGGCTCGTCCAGTTTCTTAAAGAAAACCTGGACGTCTTCACATGGAGTCATGAAGACATGTCAAGCATATCTCCAAAAGTCATCCAACATAAACTGAGCGTGGATTAGGAAAGAAAACCCGTCCAGCAAAAAGCGACGCATCTTTGCCCCAAAACGAAGCAAAGCGATTACAGACATAGTTAACAAACTGTTGTTGGCAAGATTTATTCAGGAAGTTTACTATCCTGAGTGGCTTGCAAATGTCGTCCTGGTGAAGAAAGCAAATGGGAAATGGAGAATGTACATGGACTTTACGGACTTGAACAAGGCCTCCCCAAAAGATAGTTTCCCACTACCAAGGATACACCAGCTAGTAAATTCTACAGCCGAACATAAGTTACTAACGTTCATGGATGCTTTCTCAAAATATAATCATATAAAAATGTCTAAAGAAGATCAAAAGAAAACCGCTTTCATCACAAGTCAAGGGCTTTATTGATATAAGGTAATGTCCTTCGAGTTAAAGAATGCAGGAGCAACCTACCAGAGGTTAGTAAACAAGATGTTTAGTAATCAGATTGGTAGGAACATGGAGGTGTACGTAGATGACATGCTTATCAAAAGTAGAGAAGAACTTGCCCACTTGGACGACTTGAAGGAGACATTTTCCACTCTTAGGCAGTACCAAATGAGGTTGAATCCCAGCAAGTGTGACTTTGACGTGGCCTCAGGAAAATTCTTGTGATTCATGGTGTTCCAAAGAGGAATAGAAGTAAACTCGGAGAAGGTGCAAGCCATCCTTAACATGACATCACCTAAGAACGTCAAAGACGTCCAAAAACTCATAGGAAGGATTGCGACACTCAATAAGTTCGTCTCTAAAGTAACGAAAAAATTCTTACCCTTCTTCAAGACATTGAAGCAAGCTTTCGCCTGGATGGACGAATGTGAGGCTGCATTTCAGGAACTTAAACGTTACCTGAGCAATCCACCCCTCTTGAGTCCATCTAAGGAGGGAGAAAATCTATATTTATATCTGGCAGCATCAACCACGGCCGTGAGCGCAGCCCTGATTCGAGAAAAGGACAAGAAACAACTCCCAGTTTACTACGTCAGTCAAGCTCTCCAAGGAGCAGAAGCCAGATATCCCAGGATTGAAAAGATTGCATTTGCACTAATAGTAGCTTCGCGCAAGCTACAACTATACTTCGAAGTAAACCCTATCCTGGTGATGACAGACCAACCCATCAAGAAGTCCATGAACAAGCTTGAGGCAGCAGGGAGAATGGTACAATGGGCAATTGCACTCAGCCAGTATGACATTGAGTACCACCCCAAAACAGCTATTAAGGCATAAGCCCTGGCAGATTTCATCGCCGAATTCACTATACCAGAAGAAAACGGCCTCACCGATGAAACAGAATGGTGGACGGTTCATTAGCTTAAAGGAGAGGGAGAGTAGGGGTTGTCATAACTACACCTGATGGAGAAATGCGTAGATACGAAGTTCAACTGCAATTCCCAGCCACCAACAACGAGGCCAAGTACGAAGAAATATTGACGGGGTTAAAACTCGAGAAAGCACTAGGAGCAAAGAACCTGCTAATCCAGAGTGATTCCAAGCTAGTAATAAGGCAAATTCAAGAGGAGGAAAGAATGTAGGCTGACGAAGCATCTGGCCCAACGATTTGATAGAATAGAATTCATACAAATCCCCAAAAGCCAGAATATGGCAGCAGATGAAGTTGTGAAACTACCATCGTCTGAGGGAGGAGCAACCAATCTGGGCTTAGAAATGGAAGTCCAGAAACACCCGAGCATTGATGAAGTGTCCACGTTTGCAATCCGAAGCACAGGTAGCTGGGTGTCAATAATCATATCCTTTCTCCAAGATGGTCACCTCCCTCAAGACATCGAGAAGGCTAGGAAGGTTAGCAAGAGAGTGGCAAGATTTACGATCCTAAATGACACCTTCTACAAGAGAGGCTTCTCCATGCCTTACTTGAAATGTGTTGACGAAGGGGAAGCAAAATACATCCTGGAAGAAATCCATGAAAGAGTTTGTGTGGACTATGTTGGCCCTAGATCCCTGGTAAGCAAGGTTATTCGAACAGGTTATTTTTGGCCAACTATGCAGGTGGATGCAGTAGAGCTCGTTAAGAAGTGTGACAAGTGTCAGAGGTTCGGGAATGTCCAACGATTTCCAGCAGAGAGACTGACGACTATAACTTCCCCATGACCATGCGCATAATGGGGAATCAACATCGTCGGCCCACTGCCCTTGGGTAAAGGTTAGGTAAGATTCCTACTAGTTACTATTGATTACTTCACAAAGTGGGTTGAAGCAGAGGCAATAGCGACCATCATTGAAGCAAGAATCCGGAGCTTCGTGTGGAAGAATATAATTTGTAGGTTCGGGATTCCAAGGATGATCATATCAAATAACGGGTGGCAGTTTGACAGCCAAGGCTTTAAGGACTTCTGCTCAGGCCAAGGCATCAAGAACCAGTTCTTATCCCTAGGGCATCCATAGGCGAATGGACAGACAGAGGTAACGAATCGAACATTGCTCAAGATTATCAAAGCCAAGCTAGACGACGTGAAGGGTGCCTGGCTAGAAGAATTGCCCAATGTCTTGTGGGCCTACAGAACCACGGTGAGAACCCCAATAGAAGAAACCCCTTTCAGACTCACTTATGGCACTGAAGCAGTAATCTCAGTCGAGATAGGAGTAGCCAACATCAGGCGAGAGGTATTCCACAAAGAAGACAACGACGACCAGCTATGAATCTACCTGGATTGCCTGGACAAAGTAAGAGACAAAGCTTTCAACAGGATGACGAAGTACTAGCAGAAGATGGCTGAATACTACAACAAAGGAGTAAAACTTAGACGACTTGACATAGGCGACCTCGTCTTGCACAAGGTCACTACAGCAACTAGAGACTCTGCCTAGGGAAAGCTCGGCCCTACATGGGAAGGACCCTACCAAGTCGTCCACTACTCTAGGCAAGGTAGCTATCACCTGGAAACCCTAGACAAACAAACGCTTCCACGACCATGGAACATTAAGCACTTGAAAATGTACCACTAACAGATGTAACAAATAAACGTTTTCATTTTTGAAACTAATAAAAGAATTATTCAGCTAATGTCTTCATGTAAGTAGGTCTGGTCAGCTGTAAGTAAAAAAAAAGGCTAAGTAATAAGATTTCGCCTAGACGGATGTAAGTTACTGACGAAGCCAAGATCCTTAAAAAAGGAATCAATCTTAAATGGCTAAGTAACAAGATTCTACCTAGACAGATGTAAGTTACTGACGAAGATTGACAAGATCCTTGAAAATATACAAGTCACAACAGAAAGACAACAAGCATGTTCAAAAGGAACAAAACCTTCAAGAACCAGTTGATCATGAGGAAAATCACAGCAAAAATAAATCACAAGCAAGTAAGTACGTAATTACCAACTAAATTTAAGCCCAAAAACAACGGGCAGTTATAATTGTTTTTACACCCGAACCAAAAGACCCATAAACATTAGGCCGAAAATATTGTCCTCAAAGTGGGCTGACGAAAGGCCCAAAGAAAAAAAATAAAAAAATAAAAATTCTTTTTGTAAAGTGATAAGTTCAGGAGTCGGCAGCAGCGTCATCTTCGGTGGGGGCATTCTTGGGAACATCGCCTTCTGGAGTCGATGATTGAGCAGCTTCATCAACTGCCATCTCCTTATCCACCTCTTCTAAATCTAAGTTCTCCAGATCCACTCTGGTGGGGTGCTTGACAAGGTATCTCCTTAGAAGCTCAAACCCCTTGAAATACCAGTTGAAAAGGACGGTATTGAACTTGCTCGTCTACTGAAAAGCTTCAACGACGTCAGCAACAATGGTCTTTATCCTCTCCTTGGCATCTAAAAGTTGTTCATCTTTTTCCCAGGTCAATTGGCGCTCAGCTCTGAGGTCGTCATTTAAAGCCTTTACTTTTTCCTTTAGAGTGGTGGCCTCGCCCATAAAGTCGATGAGTTCTGACAGGCCACAAACGCGTTGACCCCTTGTGATAATTTAGATTAATTAAATTAGCCCAGTTATTAATTAATCAAATTAACATGCAAATTTACGTGGCAGCACAAACAAATCACCGAAACTAAGTTATGCAGCGGAAAATAAATAACACGGTGATTTGTTCACGAATGGGGAAAACCCTAAGGCAAAAACCCCACCGGGTGATTTAAGGTCACCACTCCCGAAACTCCACTATTATCACAACAAGCAGTTACAAGTAAGGAATCCCAGTACCTCACCAACCTACAGTTGAACTCTTACCCCAATACCCAATTGGACTTGTTCTGTAGTGACAATTTCTCCAGTTCAATGCACGGCTCCCAAGTACGTGACTAACCAATGTGATGCGCGGATCCCAGTACGCGTCTTACTCCTTTGCACGAATCCAAGTACGTGACTCACTCACCAACTTAAGGAAGAAAGAATGTTGGCTGCAAAGTTCTTCAGATCATCAGAGATGAACTAGGGCACGAACTTTTTCTCACAGATCACAAATTGCATGAAAGAGAAGAAGCAACTTGTATCTTGTGATTTCTGCTTGTTGGTCTGTTTGACGGCCCTTAATATAATCCTTTTATATGTCTAGGGTTAGGAGAAAAGAAGTCCCAAAGACACACACACGGATTGGACTTGAAACAGACCTGGAAATCTGTTTTCTTTAATTCTCGACAGATAGAGGTGTCGAGAGGTGTCGAGACAGCTGTCGAGGCTCGGGCTTAACAGCTTCTTTAAATCTCGATAAATGTATCTGTCGAGGTATCTATCGAGTCTTAAAATCCTGCACTTCCTGGCTTGTATCTTGGACAGACTTTGACGGCTTCAACACTTAATCTTGAACCACTGTTTCTTGAAGTGTTTAACACATCCTAGATCTACCCAATTACAAGTAAAGTGCGTTTTGTCTAAGGATAAGCCAATTACATAAAATAGCGACATATGTTCACAAGCTTGAACAACTACATATGTCCTAACAATCTCCCCCTTTGGCAATCCGTGACAAAACCACAACACACAAATGAAGATATGAGAGAAGTCATAAATCACTCAACTCATATTCACTTGTTACATATAGTAAAATCTATCCTAACACAAACTCTTGAAAAACTTTGCAAGAAGAGAGTTCATGGCAAGAAGACTTTGACAACCTGTATTTCTGAAACACTTATAAACAAAACACATCAAGGCATCTTTGTGTGAAACAGAAATAATAGATTGCATACAAGTAAAGAAACATGTGTATAAAGACAGAAAAGAAACAACACATGTAGAGATAGGTGAAAAAGAAAAACATACATCATCATATAGAGAAAGAGAATAAGAACAATGTATGTAAGTACATGATCAATGTATCTCTAAGGATAAGAAAAGAAAAAAATACATCTGATCACCTCACTACATCCCTCAATCCACACTCCCCCTAACAAAAATGTCCTATGTCCTATGCTAACACTCCCCCTAAGTATGAGTCCTATGTCCTGTGCTAACACTCCCCCTAAGTATGACTACTCTCATACAAAGCTACTCCCCCTTTTTGTCACGAGTGACAAAGGGTAGAGTGTCAAGTAGACATCTCATCTGAAGAGCTAGCATCTCCATCATCATCATCGAAAGCATCATCATCATCGCCATCATCATCAGCCTCGGTCTCAGTCGACACATGAGGTGGCGGAGGAGAAGCCTCTGCAGCAAAGCCGCCTATGGTCGCCTGTCGCCTGGCGATGCGACCAACACGGACATTCACCTGATACAACTCCGTGGAGAGTGTATCGAGGCGAGCATCCATGCGCTGTAGCTGCGCCATGATGTCTCCCAAGCTGACATCGCTCGAAGAAGTAGAAGCAGAAGCTCGAGCAGATCTGGAGGTGGTAGGACGGGTGGAAGGAGTGGCATCGTCGGACAGTCGCGATCGGAACTGTGCCTCGCTACGTTTTACGGTAGCGGCATCTATGGCGGACATGACGCGGTAATGATCGGACGAAGGGAAGGGAATGGAAAAACGACTCAGAATCCTCGTGATAGCGGAAGGGAAAATGAGCTTATCACGGGTGGCCGTATCTCTATAGACATCTATGATGGAACAAATAAAGTGAGAAGGAAAGTCTATAGAGAGATCCTCAAGGAGGGACAACAAGAACCGAGCACGAGGCTCTGTGATCGAGTTGTAGTGAGAGAGTGGGTGCAAAACAAAAGTCATCACCATGTTAAGGAATCTAGGACCTTTAGCAAAAGGTCTACATGGTGTGTACATGTGATCTCCCCAAGAGGTAGGACGTTCACAGAACGCCGAGATCATCTCGTCTTTGGACACAGTCCAAAGACGCTCACAGCTAGGGTAATCGGGATGATCCACCCTAGATACATGGAGAACCTCAGAGACTAGCTCTGGGGTGACACAGAAGCGCGTACCTCTAACGCAAGAATAGAAAGAAGGTACTGA
Organism: Castanopsis chinensis; assembly: GCA_032878915.1. Taxonomy (NCBI): domain Eukaryota; kingdom Viridiplantae; phylum Streptophyta; class Magnoliopsida; order Fagales; family Fagaceae; genus Castanopsis; species Castanopsis chinensis. The sequence continues at coordinate 13,212,280 of JAVQMG010000109.1, forward strand.
AGAATCTATCCCGTGGATGTTGGAGTAAAACTCCTGTATCAACACGAGAGGAGATGTGACCGGGACGTCACACAGTGACTCCCAACCCCGAGTGTGAATGACATCGGGTAGGTCAGTGTCGGCAAAGTCTGCCAGGACGACGTGGCGTTCCGAATGAACACCGCGTTTAGAAAAGTTCTCCGAGAAGTCCTTGTGGGCTTTCTCATCACGGAACCGAACAGAGAGAGGGGTAGAGTCAGAAAAAGACTGTCCCTTAGAACGCAGAGGGTTCTGGGACGGAATGGACTTACGTTTAGGAGCCATAGATGCTACTAACGCAACCATAGAAGAGGGGGAAAGAGGAGACAAACAGAAAAGTCCCAAACAAATCAATATTGGCAGAATGGAATATTGAAATGGAAAGAACGTATGCATGAAAATGCATGAGTATGTGACATGCAACTCAAAAACATCATGGGCTCAGCCCAATCCAAACCTAACAGCACACAATAGATTTGCACACATCTAAATGCATGAAAATACAATGAGAATGCGAATGTGATGCAATGCATGTGGTTTTGAAGATCAAAACTAGAAAACCAACCCAAAAATTTTATGAAAACCCCAACAATTTTGAAAACTCCCAAAAATTTTTCAAAAACACAAACCTAGGGTTTTAAAAACAATGCAATGCATGAAAATGAGGGATAGAAAGCTTACCAAAAGATGAAGAACACGAAAAATCTCTTGAGAAAGCCTTGAGAGAGGTTTGGAGGGAGAGGGAAAAGTTTTTGAGAGAGATCAGAGAGTTTTCGAGCGAGAGAGATCGAGAGAATGTCTGAAAAAATCGCGAAGGCCCCTTTTATAGAGCATCAGTAATTCTCGACAGCTGAAGGTGTCGAGAGCTGTCGAGGAAGCTGTCGAGGGAAGCTATCGAGAAAAGCACGTGGACAGATGCAGCTATCGAGGTCAGCTATCGAGGGAGAAGAAACAACCAAGAGGGAACCTCGATCGATCCAGCAGCTGTCGAGGAGCTATCGAGCAAACAGAAAGTTTCTCGATCGATCCAGCTGCTATCGAGGTATCTGTCGAGACTGCGATAAGAAAGAGTCTGGGGATCTCGACAGATAGCTATGTATCGAGAGGTATCGAGGAGGTGTCGAGATGCCTTTCAAAACAGTTTTTCAAAAGAAGAAAAACACAGACATGAATGCAATCATGCATGCAGCTCAACCAAAGATACAACCAACACATTAAGCTCTCAAAACATCTCTCAACAAGAAATATGATGCTCATATATCTCAAAAACACACACACACACTCAACAAGTCTAACCAATTTTATATTTCAAAAACAAGTTCAGACTGTTTAGTGAACATACATTAAAGCATGTCAACCTTGTGATGGCCAAATCACATTGTACCTGCACATGTATCAAGAATAGCAAAGAGTGTTGCGTGTTGTGTGTGAAAACATCGCAAGATTGCATAAGTGTCTCAATGTCATGACAATTTGAGATATGAGAAAATCACTTTAACTCACACACAATCATAACTGTTTGATGGGGACTATCACCTTTGAGGTACATCCTATAACTCCCACATCTCCTAGAAAACACGCTTGCAACCATATTTTAAAGCATTTTGATCTTTTTGCTTTTTATTTCTTTGCATATTTTCTTTTAACAAGCATATCATGCATGGGTATACAAGAGAAAGAAAAGAAATACCCAATGATGTTAAGCTTTTGACACTGCACTTTTGCTATGCCGAAGCATACAGGTGTCTTATGACATTGCACTTTTGCTATGCCGAAGCATACAGATGTCATATTATGATTGGCGAGTAACAGTGGTGAGATGGTTATTTATGCCTTTCTCTTAGGATTTTCTAGTTCAACCCGTCAAAAAGAGTGATACGAGTGTTAAGAAGAAAAGATTACTTAACCTTACTCATCACAAACAAAGAGCTACAAAGCTCACTCGCTTAGTTGTGCAAAAGAGTGCTCATCTAAGCTATAGATGATACAAAGTTTAGAAAACTCTGTTTCAATGGCCATTTTAAAAGCTTGCATGAACTAATGCACACAAACACACACTGTTTTTGTATTTTTCAATTTTTCAATTTTTTTTTTTTTTTATCAGAAAAGCAAAAAATAAAACACAAAACTGAAAACACACAAACAAAAACAAACAAAAAAACAAGCATGAATGCATGAAAGAAGGATGCATATGCATGAAGGCATGATTTCAACAGAAGATAAGAAATCAAACATAGAGAGTCCTACTTTAGATGGAAAGAACTAAAGTAGAGGACAAACAGAAAAGACAATTAAGTCTTAGGCTCCTTTCTCACCCACACAGCACGAGTCTTTGGCCGTGAAGATGAAAAGGCATGTGTCCTAGTGTGACTACTAAAGGACATAGAAGAATTAAAATTCTCCTGAAATTGAGTTAAAAAGCTCAAGACTTTTAATAACTCTCCAAACAACGGTGTAGGTTCTTGAGAGGAAACCTGTGACCGTTTGGACAATTGCTTATGAGAATACAACTTAAAGCAATTAGGACGAGTGTGTCCAGAAACACCACAATGGTGATAAACATGAGCAGTTTTAGAGCTACTCGGCTGCCTAGAAGGAGGTCTAACCTTAGAGGTTGACAGAGTCCTCAGCTTAGGACAATTAGGCCTAATATGACCAACAATGTGACAATGATGACAAGTGGGGACAAAAACAGATTTATCATTCAACCTAGGAGGAGTTTTAGACATAGGTTTAGAAACTTTAGCGTTAACATCAGATTGTTTACCTTTGTCTATCCTAGCAATATTAGCCTTCAACTCTTTATTATTCCTTTTGAATGGGGGAATATAAAAATCCTTTTCTTTTGAGTTAGGCTCAACAACAGGTTTAACACTAGTTAATTTTTCAACTTCAGTTTTAAATTCAACTAGTTGCTCTTCCAAACTCTTAATTTTGTCCACCTGAGATGAAATTTGATTTTTAAAATTCTCATTCAAATTAGTGGCTTCATCCAATTTTGCAATCAAATCATCTTTTTCAAGCTTGACCTTTTTAAATTTGGCTTTTAATTTTGTAGAACATTCAAGAGATTTCATACAAAAATTATAAAGCTTGCAATAGGCATCATGAATATCATCATCATCATTCAACACAAGATCATGCAAATCAAAACAATCAAGAGTTTCCATGACAACAGGGGTCAATGGATCACACAACAAAGATTAAACCCTAATCAGAGTGTGCTTGCTCTGATACCACTTGACAGGCCACAAACGCGTTGACCCCTTGTGATAATTTAGATTAATTAAATTAGCCCAGTTATTAATTAATCAAATTAACATGCAAATTTACGTGGCAGCACAAACAAATCACCGAAACTAAGTTATGCAGCGGAAAATAAATAACACGGTGATTTGTTCACGAATGGGGAAAACCCTAAGGCAAAAACCCCACCGGGTGATTTAAGGTCACCACTCCCGAAACTCCACTATTATCACAACAAGCAGTTACAAGTAAGGAATCCCAGTACCTCACCAACCTACAGTTGAACTCTTACCCCAATACCCAATTGGACTTGTTCTGTAGTGACAATTTCTCCAGTTCAATGCACGGCTCCCAAGTACGTGACTAACCAATGTGATGCGCGGATCCCAGTACGCGTCTTACTCCTTTGCACGAATCCAAGTACGTGACTCACTCACCAACTTAAGGAAGAAAGAATGTTGGCTGCAAAGTTCTTCAGATCATCAGAGATGAACTAAGGCACGAACTTTTTCTCACAGATCACAAATTGCATGAAAGAGAAGAAGCAACTTGTATCTTGTGATTTCTGCTTGTTGCTCTGTTTGACGGCCCTTAATATAATCCTTTTATATGTCTAGGGTTAGGAGAAAAGAAGTCCCAAAGACACACACACGGATTGGACTTGAAACAGACCTGGAAATCTGTTTTCTTTAATTCTCGACAGATAGAGGTGTCGAGAGGTGTCGAGACAGCTGTCGAGGCTCGGGCTTAACAGCTTCTTTAAATCTCGATAGATGTATCTGTCGAGGTATCTATCGAGCTTTAAAATCCTGCACTTCCTGGCTTGTATCTTGGACAGACTTTGACGGCTTCAACACTTAATCTTGAACCACTGTTTCTTGAAGTGTTTAACACATCCTAGATCTACCCAATTACAAGTAAAGTGTGTTTTGTCTAAGGATAAGCCAATTACATAAAATAGCGACATATGTTCACAAGCTTGAACAACTACATATGTCCTAACAAGTTCCTTCTTCAACATAGAATTCTCCGCCTCCAAAGCCTCCATCTTGGATACTGACGATGCCACATTGGCCTCTTAAGTTAGGTACTTGGTAGTAATATGAAGACTCTCCCCCAACACCTGAAAAGAGAATCGAAGCTGTCAGTACAATGAGAAAGAAAAAGAAAGAAGCCCACGGACTCACAAACCTCTTACCTGAACCAGTTTACGAACGTGGCAGGTTGCAATCTCGCTGAAGGGCACGCTGGAAAGGACCTTTAAGTCCTCAACAGTGACAACTCCATGGGCTTGTTCCACCGCCAGCTTCTCGTTATTCCAAATAGTAGAAGAATAAGAGTCAGCTTTCTCCTTCCCTTTGTCAGATAGGTGCGGCTTCTTGGAGACAGGTGTGGGGATCTCTTCAATAGAAGTGGTAACAGAGGTCGTCCTCGTCGTTTCGGTACTAGAGACGATGGGAGTGATGGAGGGACTCTTCCCCATAACGCGTACTGCCTTTTCCCTGTAACGCGTACTGCCTTCTTCCCAATGTTAGACAAAGGCTCATCTTTCTTTGACCTCATCTTAGCATACAAATCTTTGTTGAACTTGGTCATCATCCCTTTGAAGTGAAAAACAGTCGTTAAAAAAAAAAAAAAAAAAAAAAAGAAAAAGAAAATGTGCACATGAAGAAGACAAGTACTGGCGAACCAAGCACTTACTCTTTTTTCCTTCAATTTTAAGATTGCACAAGATGAAGGCAGAAGGCTCTGGACCAAGACAATAAAAGGAGAGAGTCCTTGGGTCCACTAGATCATCCCAGTCCTCGATCGTCTTTGCATACTTAATCACCTTCTCCACCCGCTCTTTATACCTGCTCTTTAGCTTGGGGTGCTTCTTAACTGCACAAGACAATGAGTGTAGGAGTTAAAGACAACAAAAGTAAACATAACAAAACTCAAGCAACAAGAGTAAATAATGACGCACCTAAGTTTGGGGTTCCCCACCAATGAAGTAACCTTGGAAGTTCACCCCAAACCTTGTCAGAGGAAGTCTCAAAGTTATCCCTAGACACAAAGAAACACTTGGACTTCCAATACTTGAAAGACGAAGGTAGACTCTTAACAATCCTGGTCCTCCTCTCCCAAGGCACCAATTCATAATACCTATATTCTTTGGACTCTTTCAAGCGATACATCTACTTTAAGCATACCTTCGTCCGTAACAGCCAGCCATATTCCCATACAGCTGACCACTATCCTCCAGGAGTTAGGCATGAGTTGCTTAGGAGCAATACCAAAACGGTCTAACAACTCCAGGAAGAAGGGGTGGACAGGATACCTCAACCCACAGATGAAAGCAAATTCTTAAAAGCAAACCTTTCCAAGAAAGAAGTGACATACCCGATCTTCTTGATTGGGTAGACGAACCCTAACTCACTCCGGGAATTGGAACCTATCCTTAAACCTACCTAGCGTATCAGCATCTAGCCCACGCACCTCCTTGAGGGCATGAAAAGCCTTAACTTCGTAAAGAGCAGAAATGGCTGTATCCGCCTCTGCTAGGTCGTTGTTAAACAATAACCCAATCTCAAGTTAACAAGATCTAACCTCAGACACTCTCACTTGCTTTCTCACCAAATCCTCGAACCAATCGATTGATTGACAAAGCAAGGGCAATAAATCGGTCAAGGCAACACTTAGACTATTACCCTCAAAAATGAAATTCTATGAGCATCCCCTAAGGTTGAAAAGAAAGAAACTAGAAACCCTAGGAATAAGAAGGAAAATAATAGAAAGTCTCAACAAAAGAAGCCGCACTTCTGTCATCATTGTGGAGTTTCAGGACACACTCGTCCTAATTGCTATAAGTGGTTAGCCACTCAACAAAGCAACAGTGTGTTACCATCTGGAGGTTAAGGTTAGATCTCACTATCTTTGGGTCCTCTTGGAGTTCTTCTCAAAGCCTTCATATTCTTTTCGAACTTGAACGGTTTCAATTCATCCCCTTCTCCTCATGATCAAAGGTTCATACAAAGGAAAGGTCTTTCCAAGGTGTGGAAGGAAAAAGGCTCAAAGTGATTCAGTCACTTTTTTTCTCTCTTCCTTTATGTTTATGCATTACTTGTTTGTTTTGTTGTATAGCTTTTGAGTCAGTCTAATTTTATGCTTTGTTTGTTTCTTCATGTTTTTATTTGGTTGCTTTTCAGTTTTTGTTTTATTTGTTTTTCATAAATAAAAAAAATTGAAAAAAAAAAAAAATACAAAAGCAGTGTGTGTTTGTGTATATTGGCACTTGTGTACCTTGGATGGCCATTAAAACAAAGTTTTCTAAATTTTGTATCTCTTGTAACTTAGATGAGCACTTTAATACACAACTAAGTAAGTGAGCTTTGTGGCTCGTGTTTGTGATGAGTACGATTAAGTAATCTTCTACACTTAATACTCATATAACTCTTTTTGATGGGAAGGACTAGAAAATCCTAAGAGAAAAACATTAATAACCATCTCACCATTAAAGCCCGTCAATCGTGTATAATATCTATGTGCTTCGGCATAGCAAAATTTTGGCTTACATAATTGGGTATTTCTTCTCTCTCTTATATGCCTATGCATGATATGTTCAAAAAGAAAATATGCAAAGAAAAATAAAAGCAAAAAAAATCAAAATGCTTTTTAATATGGTTGCAAGCATGTTTCTAGGAGATGTAGGAGTTATAAGATGTACCTCGAAGGTAATAGTTCCCATCAAACAGTTATGATTATGTGTGAGTATATTAGATTCTCTCATATATCAAATCATCATAATATGAGAAACTTGTGCACACTTGTTATGTTTTCACATACAACACGTAAACTCTTTGCTACTTTTGATACATGTGCAGGTACAATGTGATTTAGCCATCACAAGGAATACATGTGTTAATATATGCTCAGTAAACTATCTTAACTTGTTTTTGAAATATAAAATTTGGTTAGACTTATTTAGTGTGTGTGTGTGTGTGTGTGTGTGTGTGTGTGTGTGTGGATGCTATGCTTATATGTTGAGAGATATTTTGAGAGCTTAATATGTTATTTGGATCTTTGGTTAAGTAGCTTGCTTATTCCATTCACCTTTTTGTGTTTTTCCTCCTTTGAAAAACTCCTTTTCTTTAAGTTCGACAGCTTCTTGACAGATACTCGACAGATTCCTTTTCTATCGAGCTTTCTTTCTTCAGCCTTGATAGAGTCTCGACAGATCTTCGATCCATCGCGATTTCTAGGTTTCTTCTCGACAGCTTCTTGATCCATCAAGCCATTTTTCTGAGTATTCTGTTTAATCGATAGATTCTTGATAGCTTCTCGATCCATTGAGGTGTTTTTGCCATCGACAGATCCTCGATAGCACCTTGACAAATTCATTTCTGTCGAGATTTAGTGCTCGACAGATCCTTGATAGAATCTTCGATCAATCAAGCTGTGATTTCTATATTGGATTACACGCATATTCCAAATCTGATTACGAAATCAAATTTTCCAAATCTAAGTACTCGCATATTCTTGTGTATTTTTGTAGCGTTTCTTTTCTCAAAACCCTAGACATATATAAGGATTATTTTAAAATCCATCGCACATACATTGTGTGACCGAATGCAAAAAGTGACCTAGTTCATCATTCTCTTTGAAGAAGCTATTGCGTCTCTACGCCAAGGGTTTTGTGACCAAGGAGTTTCCTGATCTTCATTATTGATGAACTGAAGAACTTTGTAGTCAATAATCTTCTTCAAGTTGGCGAGTTAGTCACGTACTGGAATCCGTGCATCATTGGTCACTCATGTACTAGGATTCGTGCATTGAATGGAGAGATTGCCACTACAATACAAGTCCAATTGGGTATTATGGTAAGGGTTCAACTGTAAGTTAGTATTTCGGGATAAGACAAAGGGTTTGGTAAGATTCCTTATACTTGTAACCGCTTGTGATTGATAATAGTGTATTCTAGGAGTGATGACCTTAAATTCACCTGGTGGGGTTTTGTCATGGTGGTTTTCCCCATTCATAAACAAATCACATGTTTCAAATTTATTTTCCGCTGCATTTAGTTATTTGGTGATTTGTTTGTGCTACCATGCTAATGCATTTAATTTGACTAATTAATTAACTTGGGTAATTAATTAATTGGCAAGGGGTCAATTCATTTTAACCCAACAAACAACAACCAAGATAATTCAAAGAAAGATTGGCAATCCTATCGCAATGTACAGGACCTTAAAAATGCAGGGATCTAGTTGAAGCCTTGTAAAACTGCCTTCTTAAATGACATTTCTTATATTCGTTCATGTTTCATTGGATATCATACCATTCCTAAGATGAAGGTGGACAACTCAACAAGGTAAAAGTTCTTCAACTTGATGGCCTTTGAAATGTGTCCGTACTTCATCAACAATTATGAGATCACTTCTTACATATGCTTTCTTAATTCACTCATGAATCATGCTGACCATGTTATGGAGCTAAGGAAAGCAGGGATACTCTAAAACCTCCTTGGCAGCGACCAGGCAGTGGCTAAAATCTTCAATAAGCTTGGTGGCCAAAATGGGGTTTTACCATTTTCTCACAAACTTTTCAGCAAAATGCCTCTTGTTTGAAACTATTTAGGGATATGCCCCTATTTTGAAACTCGATTTTTAGAAAATCAAGTTTCAAATGTAAAACTCGATTTTTGAAAAATCAAGTTATAGCGAAGTTGAACTTAGAAAAAAAAAATTCTGGAACTCGAGTTCCATTCAAAGAACTCGAGTTCCACTTGAATATTTTCAAGGAACTCAAGTTCGATGATTTTTTTTTTTTAATTTTCAGTTCGCTGTAACTCGATTGTCCAAAAATCGAGTTTTAAATTGAAACTCGACTTTTAGAAAATCGAGTTTCAAAATAAGAGCATTTCCCTAAATAGTTTTAGACAGTGGACATTTTGTTGGAAAGTTTTGACGAAAGAGGAAAATGCCCATTTTGGCCTGAGCTTGGCACCAACTTAGTTCCAAACCCCAATATATATTCAAATGTAAAAGCGACAAGCATCATCAAACATTGAAGAGTCGAATGTTTCAATTCTATCATGACTATTTCGATAGCCCCTAGTCGATTCCAGCCCTTTTTGGCATATTGTTAGAGCTTGTTTTAAGTGGCATCCAAACTTGGTTCTCAATTAAGCCAACTTCACGCAGCTAGAGGTAACTTATCTGTAGTAACTAGAATGCATTTGGCTCCAAATTAAAAAGTCAGTTTATTTTACTATTCAGCTTATTTTTGCTACTATTCATGGTAATGTGGGGATACCGTACCATACCGGCTGGTACAGCCGGTATATACCATACCGGCTAGTGCACCAATACAGTTACAACCCTGTTTCGTACTGGAAAAATTACCGGCCGTACTGGCGCAATCCGACTGTTTCGGCTGGTAAATGAAAACAACAAAAACTAGATGAGAAAAATGAAAAACAAGGCTACTCATTCAAAAACCCAGATGAGAAAATGAAAAACAAGGCGACCAATTTGAAAACCTAGATGAGAAAAATGAAAAACAAGGCCGAGTCTTGTGAAGCTAAGCTGTGCTGCACTAAGAGAGTGAAAACCATAGACAGAGGCGGCAATGAGAGTATGAGACAGAGGCGGCAATGAGAGTGTGAAATGAAAATGTGTATTGTAGGCTTTTATAAGGAGGTTAACCTAATAATGAATGGTTAAGATTGGTTCAAGGATTTTAAAGCTTCTACACCATTGGATCTATTTTTTTGTTAACTATGTTTGGTTACACAAATAGGTGGGGGCTGTTGGTTCAAGGGTTTTAAAGATTCTTTGCTCTCCAGCAGATTCTTTGCTAAATGCTAATATATATATATATATACATCAAAGATAATTTATAGATTATCTTTGCTAATATATATATAATTTATAATTTATATCTTTGCTAGATAATCTTTTTCTTTTTCTTTTTTTGACTTTAAACTTATACCTTCTCAAAAATAACTTTAAACTTATCAATTTTATTTTCTAATATATATATATATATATATATATATAATAGCGGTAAACCCGAAACAGTACACCAGTATTGACCGGTATCCGAAATATATCGTACTACTAACCAAATCAGTACAGCTTCTGGTACGGTATTGACTTCCTTGATTCATGGACCCTATTGCACTGTTTGGTACTATTTGTTGGGGACATATTTTTATGTAATTGGCATATCTTTTGACAAAACGCACTTTACTTGTATTTTGGTAAATCTAAGTAGGTTCAAGATGATCATTACAAGTGGTTAAATTGAAGATATGAAGATTACTCAAGAACTACTCAAGAAAAGTGCAAACTGCAGGTCTCGATACCTCCTCGACAGAATCTCGATCTGTCGAGATTCATTAAAGCTCGACAGATGTTTCGATCGATCGAGCTTACGGGTTTTAGATTATAGCCAGCAACGTTTTTACTCTAGAAAGCTAATTGTTTATGGGTTTGTATAATTCTTATTGGACTAGAAAAACCCAAGGTTTGTGTAAACCTATTTGGAATAGGAGAGCCCATTAAGCTCCTATTTAAAGGAGGTGGAAAAAGAAAAACCTAACCCTAGAGAGCTTCATAAGGTTTTCTTTTTGAAACCCTAGCCTCCTCCTACAGAAGAAAGAGTTCTTGCTGCGTTTCTTGTATGCCTTAGGGTTTTGTAACCAAGCAAAGTTTCTTGCACCAACATTGAAGATCTTATTGGTGTTTCTATGTGAAGCTGCTGCAAATCAACTACAACAATCAAAGGGTTGTTATGGAGTTAGTCACGTATTGGAATTCGTGCAAATGAGTAAGCCGCGTACTGGAATCCGCGCATCAAATTGGTTAGTCACGTACTTGGGAGCCGTGCATCAAAAGGAGAAACTGTCACTACAGAGCAAGTCCAATTGGGTATTGGGGTAAGGGTTCAACTGTAGGTTGGTAAGGTACTTGGGATTCCTTACTTGTAATCGCTTGTTGTGATAATAGTAGAGTTTCGGGAGTGGTAACCTTAAATCACCGGTTGGGGTTTTTGCCATCAGGTTTTCCCCATTCGTAAACAAATCACCGTATCATTTATTTTCCGCTGCATAACTTAGTTTTGGTGATTTGTTTGTGCTGCCACGTGATATTGCATGTTAATTTGATTAATTAATAACTGGGCTAATTAATTAATCTAAGTTATCACAAGGGGTCAACGCGTTTGTGGCCTGTCACTATTAATAAGTCTTACTGTACTATTTCAATTAACTTTTACTTTTATATACAATATTTTTGACAAAAAGTTTTTAGTTTCAGCAAAATAAGCGAATCCCATACAAACTCCTAGTATCTTAATGAAAAACAAATTACTGAAAATTTGTTGTGCTTTTGTTGCCTGCATGGATTCTTATACCTCTTATACACTGGTTTCCAAATAAATGGTAACTGAAGAGTTTCTTTGGTCTTTTCCAATGACACTAGGCATGGGATGCCTAAGGAACATCGAGAGCCATGCCATGCACTTTTTCTTGCTTTAATCTTGTAAGTCTAAATAAGTCAAGAGATGCATGTGATTTCTTAAATTAAGCTAGTCTAAGACAAATAAGAGTTGTATTGTGTCATGAGTAGTATTTCTTTCTTATTTCACAATTGCTACGGTTGTTGAGTGATTGAAAGAGTGAAAAGAGAAAAGAGAAAAGAGAAATAGAAAAGCCCGTAACAACTTCATCTTTGCTTCTCTTTTCTTTTTTATAGATGAAATAAATTTTCAACCTATAGTATTCACTTCACTATAATTGCTCGATTTTTATTATCTGACCAAGACACCAATTGGTTTTTGGTGTAGACGAACTTCAAACCAATTGGTTTTTAGGTATAAACATACTTTGAACCCTAAATCTTTTATTTGACAATAAAAGATTTTACTAATAGAGCTAATTAACACTCAAATCTTTGCTATTCAAGTTATATTATAATGAATCTAATGTAAGATTTATATAGAATTCTGGCAACCTAAGATTAGTGTCATAGTTGTAGAGAACATGGGCCTAAAATATATATGGGCCTCTTGGGCTATAATATCTCGCACCCCCACCCTTAAACCTAAGATTAACCTTGAGTCTATGAAATCTTGAACGTATAATACGACCAGTTTGTAAACAGACATCAACAATAGCAAACGTACACAGCTGTTGATAAGGGCTAAAATTAATTACTGGAAACTGTAGTGACAACTAAAAGCGTCGTATGTGGTCCATTAAGCTCAATGACTATAATTCAAAAAAAAAAAAAAAAAAAGCTCAATGACTTTTTCTTTTTCTTTTTTAGACAAGTGAATGAACGAAATGGATGAATAAAACTTATTACTTAAAATAAATGTTAAATTATTTCAGCGAGAAATCCAAATGGTATTATATATATTAGCCTCATCACACACGCGAAGCGCGTGCAATGAGGTTTTTTTAAGTGGTTCTATTTTGTAAAAAAAAAAAAATTGTGTTTTTTTTTAATTTTATATATATAATTTTTATTTTAAAAATCTAATTTATAAGCCGATAAAGTAATTTGAAAATTAACAAGAAAGTGGTTCTATTTTTTAGGTAATATTTTAGTGGGAGTTAGAGTTACATTTTTACCAGATTATCCTATAGTTTTATCTCTACTTAAATATAAGGATATAAGGGCATTTTTGAACAAAAAAAATGAGGAATTCAAACAGGAGAAACTCCTTAAATAATAGTGTATATATATAAAAATCATATAGATTCTGATAGGTCTAGCAAACAACCACTTACCCTTGTTGACACTCTATTTTGCTACCGATGAAAATTGAATGTTAATTAAGATAGACTTGAGTATACAATTAATGTTAATTGATTTTAACTGGTCCTTGATAAGAATAATTTTAATCAATTAAAAAAATTAATTTGCATTGGTCCAAAGCAAAGAAAAGACATAAACATGCATACATATCATATGTGATAGCAACTTAAATGATAATTAGGGATTTACTATTATTAAATTTGTTTTTTCTTCTTAGAAAAACCAAAAAAAATTTCTTTTCAAAATAAATCTTTACCAACGCATAATTGCCATACACACATATCCAATCAAACCCCACCTCAGTTTTGATCTTATTGCAAAAATGTACTATACCACACCAAACTTGCTATGCGTAAATATACTATAAAGGAACCAGCTTTTTTTATTGTATCACTTAATTTTTTTTTTCTTTTCTTTTTTTTTCGGTTTTTATGGAAAAAATTATCCCAGTAGGAATCATTTGGGACAGCTTATTTTCATTCGTTATTTTCTTCAAAAATTAAGTTGAATAAAATAACAACCACGCATGAAATAAATATGGTTTTAAAAAGCTATAGTATACTGTATTTTTTATAGGAAAAAAAACTATAATAAACTGACCGTGAAAATAAGTTAGATTTTGTATATCACCAGGCTCACTTTTATATTTTTTTAAAAAAAATTTTATAAACAATACCAGGCTCACCTTAGTAAATGCTGGAAATGGATAAAATAAAATAAACTGGTTCGTTGCTCATGCACACAGCTTAATCAAACTTGAGTTATGAAACAATTTAATTAAGACTTCATAAAAATGTGTACATTTGATTAATTCTAGTGGTATATCAATAAGTTCTTATTAAGAGTTTAAGACTCTTCAAGCCAGAGAGTTTCAATACGTCACAATCAATCTTTCGTGTATCACATTTAGATCCTATTGTCTGAAGCACGAATAGCATAATATCGTTCTACCCTTTTTTCTGAAAAGGATAGCCGTGAATAAGAAAAAATAAAAATAAAAAATAAAAAGAACGGTTTTACTTATTCTTGATACCATGCTTGTTGCAAGAGATAGAAACATCAGCAGTAATTTTATTGCAAAAGTTCATAGGAAACTTCCTACGTAGGTAAAGAATTTTTCGCGTGTATCACATTTTTACTTTTTAGAAGTTTTTATTGTTTGAACATTGAATCACAGTGCGTAATTAATCTGATTAATTGAACCTTCGAGTTGATCTCTACAATAAAAACTAACAAAATAATGTACACACGGTTCACTCCAACAAAGCTGACTTTTTTCAAGGGTCAAAATTCTTGAAAAATATATTAAAAAACCTCAAGAAAAATTAATTTAAGAAGTCGAATCGACTCTTGATAACCTTCGAACCTTATACCTGTCAAGAAGCCCTTAAATAAATAACCTTATTTATCAAGGTTAAAAGATTTACATGTACAACTCTTGATAAATAAGGTTATTTAAGGGTCTCTTTATCCGGGAAAAAAAATTTTTTTTTCTTTAAACCACAATTATGCACAAAAATCCACATACAACAACCAAATACATCAAAAATCCAATGTACTATAACCAATCAACCCCCAAGACAAAAATTAACATATGATAATAAGGATATTGTAAAGGTACTAAAAGAGCTCAACAAGGCAGCCAAAGCAGGGGCAGCAGCTTAACCAAATTCAAGTGCAGAAGCTAATAATGGAACTAACTTTATAAACAAGAAGAAAAAAAAAAATAAATAAAAATAAATAAATAAAAAATAAAAAACATAAGATGGCATTCAAAGACATTTCAAGTAGATAGATAACATTAGAATTTCCATGTCACACCTTTTTCAAGACAATTGGATGAGGAAGCCGCTCTACTAAATTTGGAAGCTTGTGGAATGTTAGGACATATGTAGCTCAAGTTGTTGACATATGTCACTATTTTATGTAATTGGTTTATCCTTTGACAAAACGCACTTTACTTGTAATTGGGTAGATTTAGGATATGTTTTAACGCTTCAAGAAATAGTGTTTCAAGATCAAGTGTTGAAGTCATCAAGTCTGTCCAAGAAACAAGCTGGAAAGTGCAAGTTACTAAAACTCGACACCTGATCTCGACACATACATCTATCAAGCTTTAGAAGTTGTTTCAGCCCCGAGACTTGACAGCTTCTCGACAGATCCTCGACACCTCTATCTGTTGAGATTTAAAGAAAATAGATTTTCAATTCTGTTTTAATTTCAATCCATGAATGTGTCTTTGGGACTTCTTTTCTCCTAACCCTAGACATATAAAATGAATGTTTTAAGGGCCGTCAAAAAGATGCAAGTTGCACAAGCATTGAGTAATCCTTGTACATGCAATTTGCGATCAAAGACAAAGTTCATGTCCTAGTTCATCTTTTGTGAAGAAGTTGTTGTGTATTGTACACCGTAGAGTTTTGTAACCAAGCATCTTCTTGATCTTCATCGTGTGGATGATTTGAAGAACTTTGCAGCCAACAACTCTCTCTCTAGTTGGTGAATTGAAGTTGCGTATTCGGATCCGCGCAATTAGTTAGTCACGTACTTGAAGTCGTGCATTAAAAGGAGAAACTATCACTACAGAACAAGTCCAATTGAGTATTGGGGTAAGGGTTCAATTGTAGGTTGGTAAGGTACTCGGATTCCTTGCTTGTAATCGCTTGTTGTAATAATAGTAGAGTTTCGGAAGTGGTGACCTTAAATCACCCGGTGGGGTTTTTGCCGTCAGTTTTCCTCATTCGTAAACAAATCACCGTGTCTTTTATTTTCCGCTACATACTTTAGTTTTAGTGATTTGTTTGTGCTGCCACATGAATTTGCATGTTAACTTGATTAATTAATAACTCGGCTAATTAATCAATTTAATTAAATCACAAGGGGTCAACGCGTTTGTGGTCTGTCATGGAAGAAGGTATCCTTTTCAACACTGTCTTTTAAATTTAGAATCTCCATAAAATGTATTGTGTCCACCAGTTTATTTGGAAAATATTTTGCCAATCTATTGGTTGAAAAACTTTATCATAAGAGTGTTAGGTTCTAAGTACTTAGGAACTAATGTATTAGAACTCTAATTTGTATTGTTGGCAAACTATGATCAAAATAGGTATTTACTCTTATTTTAGACTTACTCAAAGTATGTCATTTATGTAAAGTTGGAATCGAGTTAACTGCAGAAGTTATTGTGTAAATCTGCCTGGCTCGATCGATTAAGAATTAGACTCGACCGATCGAAAGTCGTGCAGATTATTTTTTCTGCAGAATTTCCAATTTAGCCCTAAGCCCATATGACGTGTAGGGTTTTATGCTTTGCCCTAGGTATAAAAGACAAACCCTAGCCACGTTTTTGAGGTTGCTCATATTACTGTTTGTGTGAATCTCTTTGTGAGATCTAAGAGGTGCTTGCCTTCACACAAGCTTAGGATTATCAAGAAGGAGATTTCTTCAAGAACTTGATGATCATTCAGTTGCTGCCATAAGAGCTTAAAGATACACAAGTGGGAGTGCTTGTACTTGCTAGAAAATCCAAGAAAGGAGTCCGTGGTCTCGAAGCTTGCACGTGGTCGTGTCAACTTCGATTCTTTCATAATGGATTCAGTTTTACCTTGAGGATAGTTAGGTTAAATCTTCATCAGGTTTTTTACTGGTTTGGTTTTCCTAGGTCATCATATCATTGTGCTCTTTATATTTCCGCTGCTTTGCATGATATGATTGTTTTACGTTAACCTAGATTTGAATAATAAACCTAAGTATTCACTTGGTTAATTAATTAGGTTAAATAATCTAGTTTCACAGGGGTCTAGAAACTTTACAAAGAGGAAAAAGAATGGCAGAGAAAAGAAAATCCAAGAAGCAACATTATGTCGGAAACAGAAAAGCAAAGATGAGTATAAGAATTCATAGTGAATTTCATCAAAATAAGTACACAACTTGACATAGCCACCACTCACAAGGCACATCATGTAGCAGGTTACTAGGACTAGAGTTTCTCCAAAATTATTAAATACAATAAGTTTAAGAACTCACCACTATTTTCAATAAGCTTTGATGTATTCAACCTACCAGAAGGCATGGCACTTAAAAGCCGCTGATAATCTATGAAGAAAACTAGAGAGAAATGGATAGTCCAAGCCATTACTGACAAGATAAATTTATAGCGCTATTTGTACTCCAACTTGTGCATCCTATTTCCATATTGAGATTGCACATAGTTTTGTAGATCGTAAGAAAAATGCTTGCATCATGAACTGAAGCAGAGATGTGAATTAAAGAAACAGGTTTTTTTTTTGCGCTTATAAACTAGTATTGTAGTTCTAAGGATGCAATTTCTTATTTGCAGAGATTGAATACAATTCCACAACAAAGAACTTTGGTATTCAATTTAATTCCTAATAATCAAGTAAGGAAAGAGGAAGGTTTATAAAAACAAAACACCTCACAAATTCTTAAGAGTTATGAGAGTCATATCAAGAACTAGACAAAAATAAATAAATAAAATCTATATGTTTTGTTCTAGTAGCTCAACTATTGTATTGATAATGTTACTAACACACTACAATGCCACATTGTAAGCATTCACAACACCAAACACAACTGTGACAGATATAAAATACTCAAAACTTTTTTTTTTAATCTCATTTCAAGCACCAAAGGGAGATCTAAGAGGGATATAGCAAGAAAAACTTCACACAAAAAAAATAAATAAAAGACATACCTGATCAGTTGGGATCTCACCCTTTAGTGCATAAGACATACCTGATGATTTGTAAACAACACGAACTCCCTCTAGATCAGAATGTCGTTTCCTTCAACTTGCCAAATTTCCTGCAACTCTGACATTGTCACCCTAATGGCCTCTACTGGCACCCCCCTTTGATTTTGCGTTATGATTTTCGGCATCCCGACTGTCCCAGAAAGGCATGTGTTGTTTGTCCTACATAAGTCTCTTCCACTTGGAAAGAACTCAACCTCAAGTTACCACTATTGGGCTCATTAGGAGAGTGATAATCACACAAATCAGCAACATTAAAGGTAGAAGAAATGTTCGTGTCTGGGGGAAGAGCAACCACATAGAAATTGTTGTTGATCTTCTTAGTAATTTGAAATGGCCCATACTTCTTGTCCTTCAATTTATTAGAAGTACCAATAGGAAACCACTCCTTCCAAAGGTAGACCAGTACCAAATCCCCAACATTGAAGATCTTCTTGTTAGGGACATATTTTATGTAATTTGCTAATCTTTTGAAAAAATACACTTTACTTGTAATTGGGTAGATCTAGGATGGGTTTAGTACTTAAGGAAATAAGAGTTCAAATCAAGTTTTAAAGCCATGAAGATCTGACCAAGAAACAAGTGAAAAAAGAGCTATTCACTAAATCTCAACTGAAGTCTCGACAGAATCCTTTTTGTCGAGATTTAATGTTGAAGCTTGATAGAAGTTCGACAGAAGCTGTTTCTGTTGAGACTTACGAAATCAGAATTTCCAGATCTGATTTTTGGCCCATATTGAAATATTTGTACAGGGTTTTTTTTCCCACAACCCTAGACATATATAAGGCTTATTTTAAAGGCCATTGCGCATGCAGATAGTGCCCTAATTAATTATTCTCTTTGAAAAAGCTACTACGTCTTTACGCCAAGGGTTTTGTGACCAAGGAGCTTCCTGATCTTCATTATTGATGAACTGTAGAACTTTGCAGCCAACAACCTCTTCAAGTTGCTAGAGTTAGTCACGTAACGGATCCGTGCATCATTAGTTAATCATGCACTGGGATTCGTTCATTGAATGAAAATATTGCCGCTACAATACAAGTCCAATTAGGTATTGGGGTAAGGGTTTAACTATAAGTTGGTATTTCGGGATAGGCCAAAGGGTTTGATAAGATTCCTTATACTTGTAATTGATTGTGATTGATAGTAGTGGATTCTTGAAAGTTGTGACCTTAAAATCACCCAGTGGAGTTTTGCCTCGGTGGTTTTCCCAATTCGTAAACAAATCACCTGTGTCAAATTTATTTTTCACTACATTTAATATAATTGGTAATTTGTTTGTACTACCACGCTATTCCATGTAATTTGATCTAATTAATTAACTTAGGTACTTAATTAATTTGCAAAGGGTCAATTCATTTCAACCCAACACTTCTCACGCCTCTTCTTATCAGCAACTTCCCTGTATTTAGCAGTCAAAGCTTTAAGTTTTTGCCTAACTTCTTCTTGCATTACCTTAATGCAATTAGCCATATCTTCTACTTCTTGGCTCACTCCTAGAAGCTTAGGTAAGGGTGCCAAATCCAAAGCGTGTTTTGGTGGCACGCAATAGACATTGGCAAAAAGGGACTTACCCGTGCTCCTACTAACAGTGCTATTGTAAGCAAATTCATATTAGATTACCTAAGGTTCGGTTGACAACCTCTGTCTAACTATCAGTTTGAGGATGACTAGTGCTGCTGTAATTAAGGGATGTATCAAACCGTCTCCATAAAGTCCTCCAAAAGTGACTGAGGAACTTTGTATCACAGTTAGAGGTAATGGATTTGGGCACTCCATGCAAACACACTACTTCTTTAAAGAACAGGTTGGCTACTTGAATGGCATATGAGGCCTTTCCACAGGCTATGAAATGAGACATCTTTGAATACCTGTCAACTACAACAAAAACAAAATCTATACCTCGTTGGGTTCGAGGAAGACCTAGTATAAAATCCATGGATAGTTCCTCCCAATGTGATTGAGGAACCGATAATGGCATGTACAAACCAGTGTTTTAAGACTGCCCCTTAACTGTTTGGCATATAGGGCACTTCCTCACATGATTGCCCACATCTCGTTTGAGTTGAGGTCAATAGTACAGCTCCTATTGTCTTGCCTCACCCCATATGACCACCCAAACCTCCGCCATGCAACTCCCTAACAACTTGCTCCCTTAAAGAACTTCAAGGAATACATAGTTGATTCCTTCGAGAGAGAAAACCATCTTGCAGACGTATGCCATCCACAACAAAGTGAGTCTGCTGACATTGACTCCAAACCTTTCCAAAATCCTCATCTTCCTCATATAGCTCCTTTAGATAATCAAACTCTTTAACTTCTGTTCGCAATGTAACCAGCAAAGAAGCTCATCGACTAAGTGCATCTGCTACCTTGTTAATAACAACAAATTTGTGCTTTATAAAGAATGAAAAACAATGTATGTATGCAACCCACCTGGCATGCATTCTGTTGATGGCTGTCTGACTATTGATAAATTGCAAAGTCTGATGATCTATAAACTACCTTTGGATCAAAATGTTGTTTCCCTTCAACTTGCCAAATTTCATGCAATTCCGACATTGTTACCCCAATGGCCTCTACTGGCACTCCCTTTTAATTTTACATTGTGACTTTCGGAACTCATGCTACTCTAGGAAGGCATGTGTTATCTGTTTTACATCAATTTTCTACTTAATTTCTTCCATACAACATTGATCTTAGATCTAAATGTATAATTATGTGCACACTTGATTTAGTGGTTTAAAACTACACTTTTCCAAATTAAAATTTTTTTTAAGTCTCACTATTTTCTTCCTAACCACAACCTGCTTCGAATATTGCATTTTCAAGAAACATAAAAATATGCACATTTTCAACTTACAATATTTTTTTTCCAAAAGCATATATATATATATATATATATTTGGCATTTGGAGGATTAGAGATGATACGATAATTCTTTTAAAAGTAAATAACAGCTGCATTTTTTGTGGTTAGTAATTAGATATATATCTTTATTGTGTTTTTCTTTTATGAATGCAGTTTCCCTATAGTTTTTATTGTTTTTATATTTTTTCTTATATTAACTTGTATATGTTTATAAGATATGTAAAGTCACATTTATTATTTAAATTATGTAAATTAAACAAATCTATATATGTTTATACTCTAATGGTGTAATTTCTAATTTATTCAGTAAAAAATATAAGGTCATATATAATGCATAAATCTTCTACTTCTGCAAGGTTTCGGAGAAATGATTAGTAGGCAGTCCAAAATTTTCTTCTTTGGAAAGGGTAATCCTCTAAATTCAAACCCACAAGCTTTCTAATTTATTTAAAGACTAACATAATGTGAATTTTTGTTAGATATAACATATATAACATATATTAAATCACGTAAAAAATATATAGGTTATTTTTATATTTAATTTTAAAAGAAATTTAAGCACATATTTTGCTTGTATATCAAATACGCTTGCATTTAAAAATGTGTTTTTTTTTTTTTTTTTTTAAATTAACTGGTTCATACTCATGAACAGCTTCCTTCAACTTGAGTTATAAAACAAGATAAAATTTTCATCACAAATTTGTATTCTCTTATCTTATCCCCCTTCCTCTACATGTATAGGTGTGTGTGTTTCTAAAAAAAAAGATACTCAGTATTGTTGAGCTGTCTCACATCAATAAGGTATAATGTTGAAAAGAGTTTATCACTTATTCCGCGATACTAACTGCTGTATGCAATTTTAGTGTTGTCATGTGAGTGAATTCTATTATCTCATTCCTCTTCCCCTATATGTGTGTGTGTATTTCTAAAAAAAAAAAAAAAATTGTGTACACTTAATTAATTCTAGTGGTATATCAATAACTTTAAATTAAGTTTTTAAATTTTTCAAGCTAGAGTTTCAATCCGTCACACTCAATATTTCGTGTATCAAGTTTAACTCTATTGTCTAAAACACGAATGGCATAATATCGTCCAAGAACCATTTCACTCATTCTTTATGCAAGAGATAAAAACATAAACAGTTTTATTGCAAGAGATAAAACACTATTTCACCTGTATCACATTTTTAGTTTTTATTGTTTGAAGCACAATATATGCAGTGGGTAATTAATCTGATTGAAATGGTTTAACCAGTATACCTAGTTAAAATCTTTAAACAGTCTAACTATAATTCAATACCTTAACCCCAAATAGATATATTCTTAGATAAGTACCATAGCACAGCTAGAATATGACAAAGTATATATTTTTTTATTGCATGCACAGATAAATCATAAAGAATAGGCTTCATTGCAAAAGTGTATAATAAAATTTGCAATCTAAATAAAGTCAGGAGGAAAAGCTTTTGTTAACTGTATCACAGAACAACTAGCTGTATATTAGAGTAGCATAAAGCTGGTATAAATTAAAGCAAAGACTCCAATAAAATTATGCATGTTTAAAACCAAGTATGAAAGCTTGTGAGGTGTGGGGAGTAAGGGTCAGAGTTCAAATCTTCAAGAGAAAATTTCACGCACATAGACACTTAGATTTAGTTAAAGTAGAATTTCTATTTTATATTAAAAAAAAAATACCAAACCTATTCAATGGATAAATGCATAAAGCTAGTCACCATCAATGCTTTATTCGGAAAAGGATACCATATATATAATGAAACCCTAGCAAGTTTCTTTCTTTTTTTTGGTAAACAACCGTCTCAAGCAAGTTTCAGTTTCTTTTATATTTGTTTCCACATATCTGGTACTGTCAGATTAAATTTCAAGCTTGCCATTTTTTTCAAGTCATAAAATATAGTTGATTAAGAAAAGTCAAAAGTGTGTATATGTATTCATAACTTTTAAAGAATCCAATAGAAGATGTTGGCATAAAAGTTGTCTGTGGATGTATAATAGATTTTTTTTAAAAATTTACATAATTTTGCCTAGAATTGACCCATAGTAATTAATCAGTGTATAATTGTGTAAATTTATAAGTTTTTTATAATAATCGTATAAATTTATATTGATATTATTCATTTTATATTCAGTTTTCTATTATTTCTTTACGTATCTCAATAAAGAAAAAAATGAGTAGACGGTAGTTGTTGTGTGTGAAAAAAGAGAGAAAATTACAAAAAAATCAAGAAAATTTGATATTTTAATGAAATATAATATAAAATAGATAATCTGATATGTGGTATTTTGAAAAATATGTATATGAAAAAATGTAGATTCTTATATTAAAATAAACGTAAATTTTTGTATAAGCTGAAGGCCCTTAGAGCACTCACATCGATACTTGTATAATAGAAAAAGTATCATATTTTAGCCAACAAATCTCAAAATTTAATCTCGTTTGGCCATGCAAATTTATGTAAAAATACATAATTGTTACAATAACCGTACTTATAAATATATACTGACACTATTCATTTTGTATTTAGTTTTTTAATATTTTTTTATGTATTCTGAGAATGAAGGAAGAGGTTAAATGGTGGTTGTTACATGTGAAGAAAACGAAACAATTAAAAAAATTTAAAATTTGATATTTTATTGAAATGTAGCATGCTATAATTGGTTCGTGATCTAGATTCTAGACAGTAAGAAGTATTTGTGGCTGCTCTTTTAATTTCAGCTTCTTGTTCTTTGTAATATCTTTGCATGTGTGTTTCAAAAAATCTTGCTTATTCATGAAAAGAAAAATTGCAACACTACTCCTAAATTCCTCAAGCAAAGTTTATCAAGTATAAATTCAATTCTACGACATGGATGAGTTGCATCGGAGGAACATTGTCATAAGACATTTATTACTTAAATTATTTTAAATTAAATAAATCGATATATACTTTAAAAGTTGTAAAATTATTATTATATTCTAACTGTGAAATTTTTAACTTATTTAATATAAAAAAAAAAAAAAATCGTTCATTGCATGAATCTTTCACTTTTGCGTGGTTTGAGAAGTGCCAATTTTTTTGGACCCATGCTAGCCAATTGTCAATTGGCTTTATGACTTTAAGACATAATTTCAATTATTTTTTTGAGTGTGTAACAAATTTTTCCCTTAAACAATTGCCTTTGTGCATTTGAACTTTACTCGTATATAAGGTATCAAATTTACGTACTTCTTTGAAGTCCAAACTAGGTTTTTTATTAAGGTTTGATGAAGCCGTACATGCATATGGCAGCATGCATGAGCACGAACCAAACCATTTTATTTTAACCTTTTACTAAAGCAAGAGTGGTATGTGATGCCCAAATTTCAAAATAATTTTCCTATAAATTGTGGGTTATTCCTTCATGTTTATGCAGCAAGATTGCTATCTAATGTGGCGCACTTTGTCAGAGTTTTCTTATGATTCGAACCTAGCTAGTACTTAGTTCGCATCAACATATCTATGATAAATCGGGCTTCAAACAAAATAATTAAGAACATGTGTGATACACGTAAAAGACTCTTTACCTACCCAGCAAGCATGGTATACACTGTTGCTATAGATCTGTTGTCAATGTGATACACGAGAGATTATTTGCAGGCATTGCTGCCCATGGAAGGAAAGTTTATTTTCCGTACAATAGTGAAGTATGCAAACTAAATTGAAATGAAAAAGAAAATTTCTGAGATTTTTTTTACTCAGGAAAAAAAAAATTGTAAATTTGGTAAAACAAAAAATCAACAGATGACTGAATCCCTCCAATTCCTTGGGGAGATTTGGATTTCCTTATCACCGATGCCTTATTGTTTTATCTTAAGGGCGGTTTCATTGAACTTGATAACTGTCATGACATATTTCCATTGATCAATGTTTATTTTATATCATTAAGCTGGTATAAAAGCAAAGACCAAAATAAAATTATGCATGTTTAAATACTGGACCTGTTAAAACGGATAAAGACATAAAGCCAGTCACTATCAATACCTTATTCAGAAAAGCGTACCATATATGTAATGAAACCCAAGAAAGTTTCTTTTCTTTTTTTTTTTTTTGGTAGACAACCCCAAGCAAGTTTCAGTTTCTTTTATATCTGTTTCCACATATCTGGTAGATTAAATTTTAAACTTGTGATTTTACCAAGTCATAAAATATAGTTGATTAAGAAAAGTCAGAAGTGTGTATTTATTCCCAACATTTAAATATTCGAATAGAACATGTTGGCCTAAAGTACATGCAGTAGTTGGTTTGTGATCTAGACAGTATCTAGACAGTATCTAGACAGTAAGGAGTGTTTGCGGCTGATCTTTTAAGTTGCTTGTTCTTTGTAATATCTTTGTATTTATGTTCCAAAAATTCTTGCTCATTCATCAAAAGAAAAAAAAAAATGCAAGAGTCTTAAATTTCTCAAGCAAAGTTTCAACGCACTATCAAGTATATATAAATTAAATTCTAGAACATGGAACGTTGTGTAAGAGAAGGAGGGGAAACGAGCAGTGACCACGACCAACCAGCTGAGGAGGCACAGTCAGAGGGTTTCATTCCCAAAACGCTTGCAGGAAGCCATGTCTAAGACGGTAACGGAGGCAGAGGAAAATTTGATGAATCAGTATCCAACCACAAACATACAGAAGGTTATATTCTCTCTGCGACATGGCAAGAATTAATTTCGAGCTGAACTATGAACCATGAGTAGCATCATTCAATACGGTCCTATCCACCATGGTAACCCAAAGTACCAGCTAGGAGAGAAGTACAAGCTTATATTGACATGTGAGCTCGTCAGAGGTAGCGGAAACGATATATTGAACACTATCTACTCATTTCTTTGTTTTATTTTTAAATTTTTTCAGCTTTATGTACATACTAGTTGTTAACACAAAATAATAATAATAATAATAATAAGTTTTTTGAAAAATTAACCAAGTCTCAAAAAGGGTTTTTAAGAGAATTTGTTATTAGCAATGAACACAATATGATATAGTAATAAAAAAATAAAAATAAAAATAAAAAAAGGTGAAAATATAAAAAAAAAACAAATTAAGAAATTTTCATAAAAAAGGCCTTAAGAATTCTCTGAGTCGTGATTGCACATGGGTCATCCCAAGGCCACATCATTTTATAAGTTCTTTAACTTGATTTTGAAGTTTTCATGCAAGTCTAATAGAAGTTAGTGTGATTGTACCTTCTGATTTGATGTAATGCATGTGGATTTTAAAATAATTGCGTCAGCTAGAGTTTGTGCGTAATCAAGTTAACAGATGAATATATACTGGTTTTTTTTTTTTTTTTTTCTGAATATAGATGAACACATTCTTTTCCAAAATGCTGCCTATTAATAATTTTAATCTTGCAACCAAAAAAAAAAAAAAAAAAATTGAGTTAGGTGAATTGCATCAACTTAATGATACATTCTTATTATTGTACAAAAGTCCTCGGCTCTGATCAAACTTATCAAGGGGAAAATGATGGTCTCAATTTGAAATTGATCTATGATTCAAATTAAATTTTATAAATTTGAAAGTGTGCAAATTGTCAATCACCTAAAATTTTAAATGACAAAACAATTTGTAGAATGTTAAATCTAAAAAACAAATTGTGCAATGGAAAAAATAGAGAAAACTTGATATAAAAATCCTAGGAGTAGGAGCGCACTCTGAATACTGATGGGGGTTTATCTTTATATTTATGTGGCCTATTAAGCAAAATGGCTTTTTTTTTTTTTCCTTCTTTCTTTTTTCAGACAACTGAACGAAGTAGATTAGTAGATGAAACTTATTATCCGAAAGAAATGTTGAATTATTTCAATTAAAAATCCAAATATATATATATATATATATATATTTTTCTAAGATTTGTATCTCTCTGGTCCATGAAAGCCATTTTGTTTACATCAAATGGGTGTTCTTCAACCTCAGCGAAAATCAGATCAGCCACTCGATAACCAGGATTATAGGGCTTGTGATACTGAACAAGGCACTAGAAAAGCCAGTCACAACAAGAACCATTGCAGCCTGAACTGTGAAACTATCATTGCAAATCAACAAAGATTGAGGCTCCTCATGAGTCATGAATAACCTTCATAACTTTAGCTTGGTGAAACTTGACACCATTTGATATGCATTTTTGCAGTATTTTTTTTACTTCAGCTGCTTCTGAATAACCCTTCCACAAAGGTCTATCAAGGTCCTTCTCTGACAGATCATCAACAAACACAGCAGCTCCAGTCTCCAGAACAGGTAGTTGCAAGGCAATCAAGCAAGTCCATGCACTCCTAACCATGTATGATGACAGCGCATGTGCTAGGCTAGAGTACATGAAGTTCACACAATGATTTACGCAATATGAACGTGTGTGGCATTCTAACAAATAGTTTGTGCGCAATACTGAATGAAAGCAATTTCAAGAGAATTGGATAATGTAATTTGGGTGCTATACTCATGTCGTATATTTGTCATACTTATCTATGCTTTCAATATGAAAGCACCAAAGCCCTACTTCAAGATTTTGTTCATAACACACACGTGAAAATAGGTCATAAATATGGATATCTAATATAAAAAATCACTAACAACACTGTTTCGATTCTTTAATAAAGCTTTGAGACCGAATTTCTCCCGAACTTGGTCTTCTTGAAAACTTAGTATTGAAAATGAGAGGAATGTCCTCTATTTATAGGGGTTTCAGAGGATAAACTCCACTTTAAATTGATATGCTTGAAGATATATATGTTGTAGATTTTTATTGGCCTAAATTTTGCTTAAAGATAATTATCTCTATTTATCTATTTCAATAAAAATCATATTTTCATAAAGATAATAATCAACAAAAATAAATAATTATTTCTATTTTATTTATTTATTTTAATAAAGATAATTATCCATAAATTTTAAATAGAAAATTTATCTTTATCTTGTGGGCCAAATGACAACACATGGCAAATTTCAATATACCAATGTCAACTTGGATGACACATGTCATCATTTGTTTAATTAATTTAATGATTCATAAATTTGGAATTCGTCACTAAATTTTGACTCGGCATATTGTAATTGGCTTGACAAATTTTTGCATCCTACAAACATTTTCTAGCTCTACCTTTGCTTCAAAATAAAACATCATGCCATGCCAAACTAACGAGGTAAATAAAGTAAGAAGAAACAAAACCTATTCACTGTATCATTCAACATTTGTGTATTGTCTTTAATTTAATTGAATAGATGATCCCTGTCCCCCGACTTGGTATATTAGTAGAAAAGATGTTGAAATTACGCATGTTCAACATCAATCTTTCATAATGGATAAAGACATAAAGCAAGTTTCAATTTATTTTGCATTTTTTAGATATATCTTGTAGATTATATTCCAAGCTTGATATGTTACTCCATCATAAGAATAAGATATAGTTGCTTTAGGAAAATTTCAATATTCAAATAAAAGCAACAGTCATAATTTCTCAAGCAAAAAGTTTCCACGTACTACGTCAAGAATAAATTACAGTAAATACGAGTCAGGACAAAACTAACAAAATTCAATTGCCTTCTTTGTTGCGAACTTTCAATGGCCGGAAGAGAAGAAGGTGAAACGAGCATCGGCATCACTGATCTCAAGGCAAGGCTTGAAAAGGCAAAAGAAAATGTGATGAATCAATCTCGAACACCAAAGATACAAAAGGTTATATTCTTTCTGCGAGAACAAGACGATTTCCACAAGAATTATGAGCCAAAAGTGGTATCACTCGGTCCAATCCATCATGGTAATCCAAAGTACCAGCTAGGAGAGAATTACAAGCTACTGTTGACATATGAATTCATTAAAGTAAGCGGTAAGAATATGGCAGATGTATACAACATGATTAAGGGGAAAATCTATGAACTGAGGACATGCTTCGAGGAGGAAGTGACAAAGAAATATGATGATGAGGCTCTCACTTCGATTTTGTTAGTGGATGGCTGTGCAATATTACAGTACATATATTGTGCAACTAACAACACGTTCAAAGAGTTGAATATAAAAACGGACAGTGTAGCATTTGGGCAACAGGATTTGTTCTTGCTGGAGAATCAACTTCCCTATTGTCTACTCACATGGTTGATGAGCTCGAGTGTGAAGAAAGAAGAATTGAGCAAATCAATTGAAACTTACATTGACTCGCACGTTAAGGCACCAGAGGATCAGCGATCGAATTGGTTACCGAGGAGACTCCGCCAAAGATCGAAGCCACAACAAGCACCAAGTGCCAAAGAAGAAAGCCACGATGAGGAGAAGCCACAAGATCGTACCATATCAAAGGCTACAGAGCCCGTCCATCTTCTTGACCATCTGAGGACGCGAATGCTTCATGGACCAGGGTACATTCATGAAAAGGTTGGTAAAATCAACCAAAATATTCAAAATGTCCAAGAGTGGCAATCCTATCGCAATGTCCAGGAGCTTAAAACAGCAGGTATCCATTTGAAACGTGGTAAAAATTGTTACTTGAGTAACATAAAATTCACTAAACAATTTCTTTTTCGTGGACAACTTTACCTTCCTCCAATTGTTGTGGATGACTCAACCAGGCCTAAGTTCCTGAACTTGATAGCATATGAAATGTGTCTGGATTTTGAAAATGATTTTGGGGTCACCTCTTATATATCCTTCCTCGATTCACTAATCGATGAAGCCAACGATGTTAAGATGCTAAGGAAAGCACAGATACTCCACAATATCCTTGGCAGCGATGAAGAAGTGGCTAAACTCTTCAATGAGATAGGCACCGACTTGGTGCCTAACATCGAAATATACAGGGATGTCAGATCACAAATTCAGAAGCACTATAGGAGCAAGTGGATGACCTGGATAGCTCAAGTCTTTCACGACTATTTCAGTAGTCCCTGGACGTTCATTGCTTTCTTTGGCGCATTGTTAGCACTTGCTCTAACTATCACTCAGACTTGGTACGCTGTGAACTCTCCCCCAGGACCCTGCGATAACTTCTGCAAAAACTTAACACCAAAGTAAATATGAACAAGGTAAAATTTTATTTGCTGCTCTCTTTCTAAGTGTGTCTAGCTTGCTGAGAATTACATGGTTTAATTTCTTTGCCTTCCAGACAGCCGTTCCCAAATAATAAGGTCATCCCAAAGCCATATCATTTTGTTAATTTGTTTATGGCTTGGCGTTGAAGTTTTCTTGAAATAAGTCAGGGTGATTTTACTTTCTAATTTGATGTAATATGTCTGGATTGGAAATAATTGTGTCTGAGTTTGTGCGTGATGTGTGTTAAAGTTTCATAAGTAATAAAGTTTCAGGATGAATATACATGATTCAAATTCAAATATGTCTAATTTTGCAAAGCAAGGTGGCAGTAAACACAATTGTCTCTGTCCTTTTTCTGCAACAATATTAGTACATTGTAGGGCAGTTGCAAAGGACACTCAGTTGCATCAACTTTATGCCACATTCTCGTCCTTGCAGTAAGCGTGGCTGTTTGAGTAATGAGGGAGCATTATCTTCAGAATATATTGTTGGCCTAATACAATTCTTGTAAGAATTCTTTGGAAAAAAAAAAAACTTCAGAATATATTGTTGTTTGCAATTGGTGATTTTGTTGCATGGAGGTGAATTTCTTATAACCCAACAGAAAACTCTTTAAAGAGGAGCACATTATTACCTTGAAGAAAGCATTTTCAACACGCCCTCAGGTTGAATTATGTTTTCTGATCATTGTTTTCTGTTCAATTTCTTCGATAAGTCATTTATTTACTATATGTATAATTATACTCCTACTTGATACGGTGGTTTTTGAAGCCTCACTTTTTTTTCTTTCCTTGAGCACAACAATTTCAAACAATGCATTTTCAATAAACTTACAAATTTTCACTTTTTGAAATTAAAAAAAAAATTCAAAACCAAAATCCCATTTTTTATATTGCATTTGGAGAATTACAGATGAAACTATATTGTCTTTATATTAACTTGTATATGTTCAAATATGTAAAGTGACATTTATTTTAGGCAAAAATGAAAAACACAGGGCTAAATATGACCAAAATTAATTTCAGCATTCTAACTTTATTTTTCAATTTTTTTCGATTGAATCCTCTAAATTTCAACTTGATTCAAATTAGTACTCCCATTAGTTTCCATCAGAATTGTCCTGCTAGCGACCTCAAAACTACATCGTTTTAGGCTTTACAATTAAAATAAATCCAAAAAGCTAATAAATTTTTTTTTCAGAAAAAATAAATTAAAAAGATATTGATATATTTTACCTAAAACATCCAGCAAATTTTCCCTAGCAATCCAGAAAACTTTCCACGCAACTAAACAAACTAAAACAATCCAATCACAACACGAAAAAATTTACATCGCCAGCGAAAGAAACACCATCTAACAACAAGACCAATACCAAAATCAGCCAAAGAAACCCAGATCTAGAAAAATTAAATATATTTTTTATAAAAAAAATTGCTTCCCACACCGAATCCGACGACGCCGAACCCTGAAATGCCTGGATCAACCTCACTTGGTTGTAAATCTTAGAGGAGTCGGGTACAGGAACACATAAATCTCCGGTATGTTTTGTAGAACTGAACCCATTCTTGTCGACCCATTTGTCAAGTTCAATGGCTTCGCTTCCCCTCTCTCAGCGTAAAACCGTTCAGGTCATGCTTTTCGTGTAGAGGAAAATTTTCTTCAAGTGCTTTGGACTATTGCTAATGGAGTTTGGTTTGAATGTGCAGAAATTGTGTGTGTAGAGTTATTAGAGTTTGATGCTTTTGTGGAGCATATTTTTGAGTTTTTTTTCGTCTTTATATGTCTTTTTTTTTTTTTTTTTTATGATGCGAAAATGATTCAAAAAAAAAATTAGTTGGGAAAATGTTTTTTATTTTTATTTTATAGTTTTTTGGAATTTTTTATAATTAAAGAAAATTTTGAAAATCAAAAACAATGTAGTTTTGGGAGTTCCTAACGAGACCTTACGGAAGAGACTGAATTGAACAAAAATGAAATTAGAAAACTAAAATAAATTGAACTCAAAGAAAACTAAAATAAATTTTTGTCAAACTTAAAATGTGTTTTTTGTATTTTAGTCTCTATTTTAAGTTAAATAAATCAATATATATCTATCTATACTCCTATTAAAGGGGTTTCTTTTGTTTGGACCGGATTTTTTTATTCTGAAATATCTCTACATCCTTATATTTAAGTAGAGACAAAACTAAAAGATAATTCGGTAAAAAAACAACCCAAACTTTTACTAAAATATTACCTAAAAAATAAGGTCACTCTCCTGTTGATTTTCAAATTTATTTATCCACTTATAAATTAAATTCTCCAAATAAAAATTATATATATAAAATAAAATAAAAACATAGCTTTTTTTTTTTTTTTTTTTTTCTTTTACTACTACCACTAAAATAAAATAAAAACATATCCTCTTTCTTGGTTGAACGTTTTCAATTTTTTTAACTGAGTTCAATTGCCCCACTTAGTGTCTCATTCGTTATACTTGGACCTTGGTTGGGATCCAACCAAACATCAATGGCTGCTGTTTCTTCTTCACAAACTAAGACAAAGTAAGAACAAGGCTAAGGCCAAGCTTAGGACAAAGAAATCTCTTGGTGTCTGTTTCATCAGAGGCTGAATCTACGATTCTCAAAAATAGCAAAAGTTGTCACCAGGTTCAGTACTTTACTCTTTCGCATTCTTCTCCAAAACCCAACAATGAAATCAGTTTTCTTTTCTTTGTTTGTTTCTTCTTTTTTCAAATCTTTAAATATTTGATCTTAATATAATGTACGATTAGATACACTACTGCATAACCCCGTGCATATGCACAAATACAATAAAAAATAATTACAATTATACAGCTCAAATTATAAATAATCAATTGTAGTGGTTCTATTGATATTAGCTTGAATTATTAAACATAAAGGACATTAGTTCGACCAGGACATTTAAAGGGAGTCTTTTGTCTAATTATTGCAAAAAATCAAGTTTTTTATGGTTATAGGTACTGTTGAAAGTTATTTAGGGAATTGAGGAGAGAGAGTGAATTTCGGCAACAGTGTTGTCGAAATTCTAAGAAAAGTAGGAGAGAGAAAGAGGGAAAAGGGGGAGAGAGAAAATCTGGAATTTCGATAACGCTGTTACCGAAATTCTGCTGCCCAACTCCTGCCCGTGCGCGAGTGTGCGCGAGTGACCGAAGGAAGGGGGAAGAAATAAATGGGGAATTTCGATAACGCTGTTACCGAAAATGGAAGAAAAAAAATTGGGGAATTTCGGTAATGGCAATACCGAAATTGGGGAAGAAAAAAAAAAAAAAAAGACAATTTCGGTACTGCCAATACCGAAATTGGAGAAGAAAAAAAAAAAAAAAAAAAAAAAAACCACAATTTCGGTACTGCCAATACCGAAATTGGGGGAAGAAAAAAAAAAAAAACAATTTCAGTACTGCCAATACCGAAATTGGGGAGGAAGAAAAAAAAATAAAAAAAATAAAAAATAAAACCCCAATTTCGGTACTTGGATCTTTATTGAAATAACTATATGGGCAATTAAGATAAGCAACAATCTTTTTGAAACAAAACAAATGCTTAATGGTTTACAAATAAAAAATAAATAAATAATACATTGATGTATAGATTTAAGAACTTTGAAACTTTTAATGTATATCTTCCCCCAATTTCGGTATTAGCAGTACCGAAATTGGGGGTTTTTTTTTTTCCTCCCCAATTTCGGTATTGGCAATACCGAAATTGTTTTTTTATTTTTTTTTTTCTTCCCCCAATTTCGATACTGGCAGTACCGAAATTGTGGTTTTTTTTTTTCCTCCCCCAATTTCGGTTTTGGCAGTACCGAAGTTGTATTTTTTTTTTTCCTTCCCCAATTTCGGTATTGCCATTACCGAAATTCCCCAATTTTTTTTCTTCCATTTTCGGCAACAGTGTTACCGAAATTCCCCATTTATTTCTTCCCCCCTTCCTTCGGTCACTCACGCTCGGGCAGGGGTTGGGCAGCAGAATTTCGGTAACAGCGTTACCGAAATTCCAGATTTTCTCTCTCCCCCTTTTCCCTCTTTCTCTCTCCTACTTTTTCTTAGAATTTCGGCAACACTGTTGCCGAAATTCACTCTCTCTCCTCAATTCCCTAAATAACTTTCAACAGTACCTATAACCATAAAAAACTTGATTTTTTGCAATATTTAGACAAAAGACTCCATTTAAAGGTACTAAAATATTTTTTCCTTAAAATGTTTATGATATTGGTTACATCAAGTTTTTTCACAATTACATTTATGAATAATCACAATTAGATATATAAAAGTTTTGGTCAAATATACACATTAGTTTCAATTTTTTATTAGAGAATATACTCTAACCATCATGGAAAAAAAAGCCATATTATGTGCCTTTGTTGTTTTGATAATACATATTTTGACAATATGTTATTTCTTTCATACCATCAAGGGAAAAACTACCAACAACCATTAAAAAAACAACTTTATAGGACAAATCCCTTAATGGGTGCAATAAAAATAAAAAATATTTATTTAAGATTGCAATTGAAACCACAATTTGTCCCAATATTATGTCTATACATACATTTAAATTTAAAAATTAAAAAAATTAAAAAAAAAAAAAAAGGAATAAGAAAAAAACTCATTTTTGTGCACATGCCTATTTAGTATGCACCTTAGCCTCTGAAGTGAAGTACCATCTCCCGATCGCCCAGGGCCCTTAATAAGTCAAAATAGCATTGGGTTGAACCCTTGCATTAGCTATAAGTCACAAATATCTTTTCTACAGCCTACTTAGCTAAAACCCTACTTCACTGTAACGGATGATACAAAATTTATAAACAAAAAGAACCAAGTACAAACAAAAGAAAAAAATTAAACTTTAAAGTTACATTTATTTGGATCGAATAGATGAGAAATACCACCCAATAAGAATCATAGACATGATCATACAAATTGCATCCAATAGCAATAAAAATGTCTTGATTAGTTGAGTATTTGATTATAGATGTATTGAGTTAGATGCTTCACCACATTTCTTGAAATCTCCCACATCACAACTCCTTAATAACTATAAAAACTGCTTGAAAGAGGCTGTAGCAATACATTAAACATATCTTCTCAACACATGGGATTAAAAAAATAAATCCAAATGATTCGCTTATCATAGAATTCAGTGCATTAATCTTTGGAGTACTTAAGGATCATAAACCATAACTATAGGCTAAGAGTTATAAAAGTAGAAAAGAAAAAGAAATGTAAACATTAAAAGTAATAGGGCTTACAAAAAATTAATCTATTTTCACAAAAGGAATGAACTACGCACATCTAAACTAAATCTCAAATTCTCTTAAATCCTACTTGTTCCTTCAAAACCATAAAGTCATAAACCAAGTCAAATATATAAGGTCCATTACTATAGCTCAAAACATTACAATAAAAGTGGTAGCTCAAAACATTATGATAATAAATAATTAAGAAAAGGAACCCACACGATGTTGGGATTGTTCTATAGTCAATTAATCAATCTGGAGTATGCCTTCTACGACATTCAACTCAGCCTTATGATGCTTTAGTGATTAATTAAATAAAAACCCAAACCTATAACTTTTAATCCATTTATCAAATGAAAAAAAAAAAAAAAAAAAAAAAATCTCAATCAGATAGGCCCCTTAGATTACTACTACATAAATTGTGCTCACCTACACAGTTTGCAACCAAAACAAATTTACATTCCACGCTTCTTTGTATCTGAAGAGAAAAATATGAGCAGAGGCACCTTAGATTGCTACTAATCATTCTTATTAAAATAGAGTTGACAGGGAATATAGAGTCCAGAAAGATTCTGTAGTCATCTCTAGATGTCTAATTAGAATTGAATTAGTTGGTTTGTTTTCTTCTTAATATGTTTATATAACAAACTGAGGTACTGTAAGACACTACAGGACAAATCTAAAACTGGAAAGGCATTCTAGTACAACACCAAAATAGAGCTATTTCAAAAGTTACCATTATGTTCTTAATCATGTTTTTTTTCTTCATTTATGTTCTTATGCCAATGACGTAATTTTTGGCAACTCAGATTGGTTCTTGTATCTGCAAAAACCAACACCACCACTTTTTCATCACCAAAAAAATAAATTTTCTTACCTCACCAAATATAATTCACAAATCCAAATGCATATTAAAGCTAGAAAACAAACAAATTCAAAGAGAAAAAACTAAATCCAATTGGGAAGACGATTTTACTTCAAAAACACTACAAAAATAGTAAAAGTGCAAGTACAATATTTTATAGTGCCTATTATGTTGATGATAAGTTGTACTCCTGAAAACAAAATAAAAGGCAGAACCAGTATTTTCTATAAAATATAAAAAAAAAAAAAAAAAAAAAAAAAAAAAAACTGGAAAAGGCAAACCTGTTAGGGACGTTGATCAAAATTATGCTGGTAAACATTATTTACTTTATCATTTATATCAATGCTTCCAATCCTTTCACATTTACACTTGCCTTCATTACAAAGTACCTCTAAATTTTGCATCAAGTGAAAAAAAAAAGGCGAAAACACAATTTTGGTCCCTACATTTTGGTGTAACAGTCAATTTGGTCCCTACATTTTGGTAGCAGTCAATTTGGTTTCTGTTATTTTCAACTTTAAATCAATTTAGTCCCTACCATTAACTCACTAACGGAAAATGCATACATGGCAAACGGTTTGCATTGTTGGCAGACACATGGCTAAAATAATAACATAAAATCAAATATTTAAATATTAAAAAAACCACATAAGCATTTTAATAAAAAAGAAAATTCCATGTCAATCAAAAAAATTCAAATAAAATTAATTGAAAGAAAACAAATAAAGAAAATGATTTTTTATATAAAAAAAAATCCACAATTTCTTTCATTTTCTTTTCTATTCTTCTCGTACTTTCTTACCTCCCAAACACAAAGCAATTTGAAAATCCCAACATAATGAAACCCTTTACCAAATTAAACACACAAATAGAACCCAACAAACACAAAGTCTGAAAAGATCTCAACCTACCCAAACCATATCAATCCTTTCACCTCTTTAACAATTCCACTTCGTTGGTATGTATAGGATAATATTATCCTTACCTATGGTGGCTAGCAAGTGAATGAGAATAAAAGAAACACAAAAATAGGCAATGCATAAGCGTAGATTTGATTAAGGAAATCTTGAACTCTGTGGACAAATTTGGGATAATTTTTTGATGATTTTATTCAAGAGAAACACTCAGATGTAGAACTTCTGTACATCTGAGTGTTCTTGAAGGCTTTAAGGCTTTAAGGCTTGATGATTTTATTCAAGAGTGCTCTACACCAAGACATCCAGAGCACAAACAACATCAAAGAAGATTCAGAAACACTCAGATGTACAGAAGTTCTACAGGAATCAAGCCTTCAAGCCTTCAAGAACTTCAACCTCAAAATCGAAGAACATTCAGAGCAAAACCATCCAAACTACCTTCTAGATCTTAAAGTTTGTTGGAATCAAACTTAAAAGCCTCTAGAAAATTCAAGAAACTGTAAATCAGTGAAGCTCTACAGATTCAAGCCTCAAAAGCCCCGAAGAACTTTCACCATAAAACCTTCGAAGATGAAGAGCAAGCGAAGAACATGAAGAACATACAAAGAACACAAAGAACATACGAAGAACATGAAGAACAAAGAATTTCTAATAAGCTCATAGCTAGAGATTCATTGTTATTCTGTTTCAAGGGTCTTCGATCTATTGTTCAGCCAAATTGAAGTATATTTGGTGTTCGAGTCAAAATCACAATATTACAATTCCAATCAACAAGTTTTTCAAGGAGATAGAATCAGATGATCATTCTTTTTAATTTCAAAAAATTGTACCACATATTCATCAATACAAATTTGCATTTGTGAAACTATTTTACTTGTTTGATTTATTTCAAACTAGAAATTTAGTCATCTACACCCACAAGACCCACATCTAGGCCCTCATCCTTTGTCGTTTTTGAATTGATTTGAGCAGGCCTACCACCATCAGTCATGACCCATCAAGATTGAGAGTCTCCATCAAGCTTAAGCTCCACCATGACCATGCCGATCTAAGAAAGGGAGAGACAAAAAGAGAAAGAGAGCAAGTCTGTGAGAGAGAGGTCTAAGTGTTTTTGATAGGAAATATATGAAAAGAGATAGAATAGAAAAGAAAATTTGAGTGTCGATAATTGTGTGATTAGTGTTTTTTTCAGATTGCTATGTTTGCTGGGTATTGTGTTTGGTGACTGAGAAAATGCAAGAATACAAAAGTAAATAAAAGAAATTGAAGCATTTTTTTTTTAATTCACTTTCTCTATTTGTTTTTTTTTTCAATTCATTTTTTCATAATTTTTTTAGCTGACGTGGATTTTTATTTTTTATTAAAATGCTTATATGGCTTTTTTAATGTGTAATTGTTTGATTTTATATTATTCTTTTAGCCATGTGTGTGTCAACAATGCAAACCGTTTGCCATGTATGCATTTTATGTTAATAAGTTAACGGTAAGGACCAAATTGATTGCTAGTTGAAAATAGCAGAGACCAAATTGACTGTTCCCAATATATAGGGACCAAAATGGTGTTTTAACCAAAAAAAAAAAAGCAAAAACAACAACAAAGAAAATTACACACACAAATAAAGACAATGAGAGAGAAATGAAAATAATGATAATGGAAGTATACAGAGCATTACCACTACAGAATTTGAAGACTCTCTAGGGATCGTCTTTTTTGCTTCTGTTAGGACATATGTAGTTCAAGTTTGTGAACATATGTCGCTATTTTATGTAATTGGCTTATCCTTAGACAAAACGCACTTTACTTGTAATTGGGTAGATTTAGGATGAGTTTAACACTTCAAGAAACAGTGGTTCAAGATTAAGTGTTGAAGCCGTCAAAGTCTGTCCAAGAAACAAGCAAGGAAGTGCAAGTTTTTAAAGCTCGACACATACCTCGACACATGCATCTATCGAGTTTTAAGAAGCTGTTTTGTCCTGAGCCTCGACAGCTTCTCGACACCTCTCGACACCTCTATCTGTCGAGAATTAAAGATAACAGATTTTAAGTTCTGTTTCAAGTCCAATCCGTGAGTGTGTCTTTGAGACTTCTTTTCTCATAACACTAGACATATAAAAGGATTATTTTAGGGGCCGTAAAAGGGTTGCAGATTATGCAAGTTGCACATTCATTGAGAACTTGTTGTTCATGCAATTTGTGATCAGAAAGACAATGTTCGTGCCCTAGTTCATCTCTGATGATTTGAAGAACTTTGCAGCCAACAACTCTCTCTTTCTAGTTGGTGTTTGAAGTCGCGTACTGGGATCCGCGCATCTGGTTAGTCACGTACTTGGGAGCCGTGCATTGAAAAGGAGAAACTGTCACTACTGAACAAGTCCAATTGGGTATTGGGGTAAGAGTTCAACTGTAGGTTGGTGAGGTACTTGGGATTCCCTGCTTGTAACTGCTTGTTGTGATAATAGTGGAGTTTCGGGAGTGGTGACCTTAAATCACTCGGTGGGGTTTTTGCCGTAAGGTTTTCCCCATTCGTGAACAAATCACCGTGTTATTTATTTTCCGTTGCATAACTTAGTTTCGGTGATTTGTTTGTGCTGCCACGTGATATTGCATGTTAATTTGATTAATTAAAAACTAGGCTAATTAATTAATCTAAGTTATCACAATGGGTCAACGCGTTTGTGGCCTGTCAAGTGGTATCAAAGCAAGCACACTCTGATTAGGGTTTAATCTACGGTGTGTGATCCATTTGACCCCTGCTATCATGGATAGAGGACAATCTCTTATTATACCTCCTTTATTTGATGGCACTAACTATGCATACTAGAAAGTACGCATGAGAGCTTTCTTGCAGTCTTTAGATGAGAAAGTGTGGCAAGCTGTGGAGATAGGCTGGACCAAGCCTACAGAAGCGCCGGCCGACTGGGATGATGCCAAGATCAAGGCGGCAAACTCCAACAGCAGAGCATTAAGCGCCGGCCGACTCGCCGGCCGACTAGGATGATGCCAAGATCAAGGCGGCAAACTTCAACAGCAGAGCATTGAATGCCATATTTAGTGCAGTCACCAATGAGGAGTTCAAGAAAATTTCCTCAACTGAAACTGCTAAGGAAGCATGGACCATCCTCCAGACAACCTATGAGGGCACCAAGGCTGTCAAAGATTCAAAGCTACAGAGGCTCACCACACGCTTTGAAGAAATTAAGATGGAAGAGGATGAGTCGTTTGATGAGTTCTATGCCAAGCTCAAGGACATAGTAAACTCAGCCTTTAATCTTGGGGAAACCATCCCTGAACCCAAGATAGTAAGGAAGGTGCTTAGATCGCTGCCCGAGAGATTCCATGCTAAGATCACGGCGATCGAAGAATCAAAGGATATCGATAGAATTCCTTTGACTGAGCTGGTTGGAAACTTGCAAACCTATGAGTTAGGGCTGACTAGGTTAGGCAAGTCAAGCAAAGGCAAGAGTTTGGCACTAAAGGCCAAGAGCAGTGATACGGATGACTCGTCAGATGATGAAGACTCCAAGATGAAGTCCTACATCATAAGGCAATTCAAGAAGTTTATGAAGAATGCCAACAGAAAGGGCTTCAACAAAGACCGTAGACAATCCAGTTCTTCACAATTTAAGAATATGGATAAAGGGAAGAAGGATGTCAAGGATGGCGGTCAGTACACTGTTCCCGCTGGACCAAAATGCTTCGGGTGTCAAGGCTTCGGACA
The DNA here is from genome assembly GCA_032878915.1 of Castanopsis chinensis. Taxonomy (NCBI): domain Eukaryota; kingdom Viridiplantae; phylum Streptophyta; class Magnoliopsida; order Fagales; family Fagaceae; genus Castanopsis; species Castanopsis chinensis. The sequence goes on from JAVQMG010000109.1 coordinate 13,252,804, forward strand.
CATGAAACAAGAGTGTCCTACGTACCTTAAGAGCATAGGGAAGAGCAAGGCACTTGCTGTTACCTTAAGCGACACGGAGCCCGAGGACGATTTCGAAGATGAAGACGATGGAATCTTGAATGCCTTCACTGCCACTATTAATCTTACTGATAGGGTTATTGAAGAAGTGGATGAAGAGAAAGAATTGGTGGATTCCAAGTGTGAGATTATGGATGATCAAGATGATATCCATACCGCCTATGAGAAACTGTACAAGCTTTCTGAGAAGCATGAGAAACTCTATAGGTTGGCCACCAAAAAGCTAAGTGATGTGGAACTCAACCGTGAGGAGCTGTCCATAAAGGTTGATGAAGCAAATCAAACCATTGGAGCACTGAGGTTCGAAAACAATTTCCTGGTTGAAAGGACGAAGAAACTTGAAGCGAAGCTGTTTCAAGTCAGAGCACAATTGGAGAGGACGTCAAGTGCAAAGCTGGACGAGATGCTGAGTGCTCAGAAATATTCTTAAATCGTACTGGATTGGGGTATGAATTCTCTCTCTCTAATACTCCTTCTGCTAGTACTACTGTCTTTGTTCCACCTGCTAATAACATTAAAACTGAGGATAATAATGTTAAAACTGATTTAGCTAGTGAGAACATAGATAAGAGCAAGTCTATCCTAGGCACACCCCCTAAAGTTGAGAAAAGGGAAACTAGAAACCCTAGGAATAAGAAGGCTATCTCTCAAAAGCCAAAACAGAAGAAACTGCATCTCTGTTATCATTGTGGTGTTGCCGGTCACACACGACCAAATTGCTACAAGTGGCGTGCCACTCAACAGAGCAATGGCATGATAGCATCTGGGAGCCAGAATCAGCTTCAGTCTTCTCTCGCTCCTCTTGGAGATATTCTTAAAGCCATCATGTTCTTTTCGAACTTGAACGGTTCATATTCTTCTTCCTCTTCACCGGTTCAAGAGTCGACCAAAAGGAAAGGTTCTTCCAAGGTGTGGAAGGCAAAGGGATCTAAGTGATTTTAGTCACTTCTTTTTCTCTCTCCTTGTTTTTGTGTGTTGCATTACTTGTGTGTTTCTTTACTGTTTTGAGTCAATCTAGTTTTATGCATTGTTTTGCTTTACATGTTTTTGTTTGTGTGTTTTCAGTTTTGTGTTTTATTTTTGCTTTTTTGATAAAAATAAAAAAAAAATTTGAAAAATTGAAAAATACAAAAACAGTGTGTGTGTGTGTGTGTATGTGTGCATTGGTTCGTGTGAACTTTTAAAATGGCCATTGAAACAGAGTTTTCTAAACTTTGTATCACTTGTAGCTTAGATGAGTATTCTTCTGCACAACTAAGCAAGTGAGCTTTGTAGCTCTTTGTTCGTGATGAGTAAGGTTAAGTGATCTCTTCTTCTTAACACTCGTATCACTCTTTTTGACGGGTTGAACTAGAAAATCCTAAGAGAAAGGCATAAATAACCATCTCACCACTGTTACTCGCCAATCATAAAATGGCATCTGTATGTTTCGGCATAGCAAAAGTGCAATGTCATAAGCTTAACATAATTGGATATTTCTTTTCTTTCTCTTGTATGCCCATGCATGATATACTTGTTAGAAAGAAAATATGCAAAGATATAAAAAGCAAAAAGATTAAAAATGCTTTAAAATATGGTTGCAAGCGTGTTTTCTAGGAGATGTGGGAGTTATAGGATGTACCTCGAAGGTGATAGTCCCCATCAAACAGTTATGATTATGTGTGAGTTAAAGTGATTTTCTCATATCTCAAATCGTCATAACATTGAGACACTTATGCAATCTTGCGATGTTTTCACACACAACACGCAATATTCTCTGCTATTCTTGATACATGTGTAAGTACAATGTGATTTGGCCATCACAAAGTGTACATGCGTTAATGTATGCTCACTAAACTGTCATAACTTGTTTTTGAAATATAAAATTGGTTAGACTTGTTTAGTGTGTGTGTACGTGTTTTGAGATACATGTGCGTCAAAATTTTTGTTGAGAGATGAGTTTAAGAGCTTAATGTGTTGGTTGTATCTTTGGTTGAGTTGCATGCATGATTACATTCATGTCTGTGTTTTTCTTCTTTTGAAAAACTGTTTTTAAAGGCATCTCGACACCTCCTCGATACCTCTCGACACATAAGCTATCTGTCAAGCTACTTAGACCTTTTCTTATCGCAGTCTCGACAGATACCTCGACACCTGCTGGATCGATCGAGAATCTTTCTGTCTGCTCGATAGCTTCTCGATAGCTTCTGGATCGATTGAGGTTCCTTCTTGTTTGTTTCTTCTTCCTCGATACATGATCTCGATAGCTTCTTCTGTCCACGTGTTTTTCTCGACACATGTCCTCGACAGATACCTCGATACCTCCCGATAGCATCATCTGTCGAGAATTATTGATGGCGTATAAATAGATTCTTCTCGATTTTCATCTCACTTTACTCGATCTCTCTCGCTCGAAACACTCGTTCTCTCTCTCAAATCTTTTCCTTTTCCCTCCAAACCTCTTCCCAAGGCTTTCTCAAGTGTTCTTCGCTATCTTCATCACTTGGTAAGCGCATTATCCCTCATTTTCATGCATTTCATGGATTTAAAACCCTAGGTTTTGTGTTTTTGAAAATTTTTGGGAGTTTTCAAAATTGTTGGGGTTTTCATGAAATTCTTGGGTTGGTTTTATAGATTTGATCTTCAAAACCACATGCATTGCATCACATTAGCATTCTAATTGTATTTTCATGCATTTAGATGTGTGCTTATCTATTGTGTGCTGTTAGGTTTGGATTGGGCGGAGCCCATGATGTTTTTATGTTGCATGTCACATGTTCATGCATTTTCATGCATACGTTCATTCTTTTCAATATTATTCTGCCTATATTGAACTGTTTGGATCTTTTCTGTGTGTTTCTTCTTCTTTCACCCTCTCTGTGTTTGCGTCAGTAGTGTCAATGGCACCTAAACGTAAGTCTATTCCATCCCAGAACCCTCTGCGTTCTAAGAGATCGTCTTCCTCAGATTCTACTCCTCTTTCTGTCCGGTTCTGTGATGAGAAAGCCCATAAGGACTTCTCGGAGAACTTTTCTAAACGAGGTGTTCATTTGGAACGCCACATTGTCCTGGCAGACTTTGCCGACACCGACCTTTCCGATGTCATACACAGTCAGGGTTGGGAGTCATTGTGTGACGTCCCGGTCACATCTCCTCTTGTGTTGATACAGGAGTTTTACTCCAACATCCACGGGATAGATTCTTCAGTACCTCTTTTCTACTCTTGCGTCCGAGGTACGCGCTTTGCTGTCACCCCAAAGTTAATCTCTGAGGTTCTTCATGTCCCTAGGGTGGATCATCCTGATTACCCTAGCTGTGAGCGTCTCTGGACTGTGTCCAAAGACGAGATGATCTCGGCGTTCTGTGAGCGTCCGTCCTCTTGGGGAGATCATATGTACACACCATGTCGACCTTTTGCTAAAGGTCCTCGTTTCCTTAACATGGTGATGACTTTTGTTTTGCACCCACTTTCTCACTACAACTCTATCACAGAGCCTCACGTTCGGCTTTTGTTGTCCCTCTTAGAGGATCTCCCTATAGACTTTCCTTTACACTTTATCTTTTCCATCATAGATGTCTATAGAGATACGGCCACCCGTGATAAGCTCATTTTCCCTTCCGCTATCACGAGGATTCTGAGCCGTTTTTCCATCCCATTCCCTTCGTCCGATCCTTACCATGTCATGTCTGCCATAAACACCACTACCATAAAACGTAACGAGGCACAGTTCCGATCACGATAGTCCGATGGTGCCACTCCTTCCACCCGTCCGACCACCTCCAGATCAGCTCGTGCGTCTGCTTCTTCTTCCTCGAGCGACGTCACGTTAGGAGACATCATGGCGTAGCTACAGCGCATGGATGCTCACCTAGATACACTCTCCACGGAGCTGTATCAGGTGAACGTCCGTGTTGGTCGCATCGCCAGGCGACAGGCGACCATGGGCGGCTTTGCTCCAGAGGCTTCTCCTCCGCCACCTCATGCGTCGTCTGAGACTGAGACTGATGATGATGATGCTTATGACGATGATGATGATGGAGATGCGAGCTCTTCGGATGAGATGTCTACTTGACACTCTACCCTTTGTCACTCGTGACAAAAAGGGGGAGTAGTTTTGTATGAGAGTAGTCATGCTTAGGGGGAGTGTTAGCATAGGACATTTTTGTTAAGGGGAGTGTGGATCGAGGGATGTAGTGAGGTGATCATATGTATTTTTTTTTCCTTTTCTTATCTGTTTAGAGATACTTTGATTATGTATTGACATACATTGTATTTATTCTCTTCTTATATATGATGATGTATGTTTTTCTTTCACCTACCTTTCATGTGTTGTTTCTTTTCTATCCTTATACACATGTTTCTTTACTTATACACAATCTATTATTTCTGTTTCACACAAAGATGCCTTGATGTGTTTTGTTTATAAGTGTTTCAGAAATACAGGTTGTTAAAGTCTTCTTGCCATAAACTCTCTTCTTGCAAAGTTTTTCAAGAGTTTGTGTTAGAATAGATTTTACTGTATGTAACAAGTGAGTATGAGTTGAGTGATTTATGACTTCTCTCATATCTTCATTTGTATGTTGTGGTTTTGTCACGGATTGCCAAAGGGGGAGATTGTTAGGACATATGTAGTTCAAGTCTGTGAACATATGTCGCTATTTTATGTAATTGGCTTATCCTTAGACAAAACGCACTTTACTTGTAATTGGGTAGATTTAGGATGAGTTTAACACTTCAAGAAACAGTGGTTCAAGATTAAGTGTTGAAGCCGTCAAAGTCTGTCCAAGAAACAAGCAAGGAAGTGCAAGTTTTTAAAGCTCGACACATACCTCGACACATGCATCTATCGAGCTTTAAGAAGCTGTTTTGTCCCGAGCCTCAACAGCTTCTCGACACCTCTCGACACCTCTATCTGTCGAGAATTAAAGAAAACAGATTTCAAGTTCTATTTCAAGTCCAATCCGTGAGTGTGTCTTTGGGACTTCTTTTCTCCTAACCCTAGACATATAAAAGGATTATTTTAGGGGTCGTAAAAGGGTTGCAGATGATGCAAGTTGCACATTCATTGAGAACTTGTTGTTCATGCAATTTGTGATCAGAAAGACAATGTTCGTGCCCTATTTTATCTCTGATGATTTGAAGAACTTTGCAGCCAACAACTCTCTCTCTCTAGTTGGTGTTTGAAGTCGCGTACTGGGATCCGTGCATCTAGTTAGTCACGTACTTGGGAGCCGTGCATTGAAAAGGAGAAACTGTCACTACAGAACAAGTCCAATTGGGTATTGGGGTAAGAGTTCAACTGTAGGTTGGTGAGTTACTTGGGATTCCTTGCTTGTAACTGCTTGTTGTGATAATAGTGGAGTTTCGGGAGTGGTGACCTTAAATCACCCGGTGGGGTTTTTGCCGTAAGGTTTTCCCTATTTGTGAACAAATCACCGTATTATTTATTTTCCGCTGCATAACTTAGTTTCGGTGATTTTTTTGTGCTGCCACATGATATTGCATGTTAATTTGATTAATTAAAAACTAGGCTAATTAATTAATCTAAGTTATCACAAGGGGTCAACGCGTTTATGGCCTGTCAGCTTCTAAGAACCCTTCGCCATGGGATTGTCTTCTCCACCCAACTCCAATTGATATCTAGAAATATTTTTGAAAAAGCAAAGCTTAATATAATCTTGAATTTAATTAAGATAGTCAAAACTCTCTATGATGGACCTAAATTGTGAAAATTATCCTAGATGAACAAAACAAAAGAAAAAAAGGAAGTCCCTTAAATTTCCTAAATGAAACAATCTTTAAAATCTCTAAATTCTAAAATTATCCCAACACCAAAAGAAACCCCCAATTCCTTTCGCAAACAAAACCTTAAAAAAAAAGACTTTGGTATGACTTACAATTGAAAACTTGGAGACAACAACACTTACTTTCCTTTAGGAGAAGTTTAACTCAAATGAATTGCAAACTGAGCCAACTTCTTAACAGCAACATTAACATATTGGTAACAAAGCAGACATCCCAAGTATGAAAGGAATATAATAGGACCATTTTCTTAGCAAGAATATGTCACACAACACAAAAACTATTAGGAGAAGAGCAAACTTCATAAAGAGTGCCCTTCGATTATATCAAAAGGCCAATCTTAGGAGCAAAAGCACCAAACATGAAGTACCACTATATATCTTTTGTTGGGAGAAAAAATAAAATGAAAACCCTTCAATTTCACAAACCCTCACAAACCTAGAAACTGTTTCACATGCAAACCTCAAAAAATGGAGAAAAAAAAGACCATGCAATCAAATATCAAATAAAGATACTATCTTAATTGTGTATGAAGGTAAACACATCTAGATCTCATAATAGATTCAACACACAGCATATCAAAGACTTCTAAAACGTAGTTAGAGTTTTTCTTTTTATATGTGAAGTAAAACATAAAACCCTACACGTCAAATGGGCTTGGGCTGAATTGAAAATTCTGCAGAAAATTAATTCTGCACGACTCTCTATTGATCGAGTCTAATTTTCAACCGATCGAGCCTTTCTGAATTTGTCCACTAATTTCTGCAATCACTCGATTCCAACTTTATAATAAAACACACTTTGAGCAAACCTAAACCTAAACTCTATGTTTTGATCATGGTTTACCAACACATTACACATTGAAGTTCTAATACATTAGTTCCTAAGGTCTTAGAACCTAACAATCTCCCCCTTTGACAATCCGTGACAAAACACATCACAAAAATAAAATGCTTAAAGTCATAAACAGCCCGTTTAAATTTAAAATTTCCTGAACACAATTCAACCTAACTACTATCTATCAGTTGCCAGTGTAGACAGCAGCCACGACTAAATTAACCTACATATTCCTGAAACACTCGACAAACACATAAACGCATGTGTGGAAAATACAAGTAAACCAAAATAAATTCTTGATTTCACAAAACATAAAATAAAAGACATATACCATGAATAATCTCATAATATAAATCAATAACCAATGTACCATATGTGAAACAAAGAACAATAAAAGAAACAAAGCATAAAGCATAGTGTCTCCCCCTAACATCTACAACTCATAAAAAGAAAATACATCATCAGCAAATAGAATACATCATGAGCCAAAAGTAAAATGACATACATCAAGAAGCTTCTAGATACAATCTATGTACCCCAAAACAAAAACTCCCCCTATCTCCATGCATAATATGTACTTCCCCTTTTTGTGAAAAACTGCCAAAGGGCAATTAGGACTCATCATCAAAAGGAGGAGGTGGTGTAGGTCATCTAGCACCTGCCAAATCAGCACGTAAAGCCTGAAGCTATGTGAGCACATCCAACAAAATCTATCCATTCGTCACCTAAACGGTCATGACAGTATCCAACATACTCTGAATAAAGGAATCACTCAAAGAAGAAGGTGGAGGATCAACAGCGGCGGTAGGATCAACATACTCCTCAGCAGTAGGATCGCCTGAAGGAGGAGGCCTAGATGCACCATCTGTGGAAGACTCCACTCCAGGGCATTTAGAACTAGCTTTCATCTGAGTCGCTCTTTGCCTAAAGAAGGTGGCATCTATGGGAGCTATAATATGAACAGACTCGGGTGCAGGAAAGTCCTCTAAACCTAAGTCTAATCAAATCCTATAAATAAAAACTGAAAAGAAAAGATCATGAGATTTTGCACTGCTCCTATGAACCTCAACTAAAGAGCTAATAAAAAGAGTAGGAAAAATGATAGGAGCATTAGTGACGAGAGCATACAAAACTGAACATCTCTTGGGAGGAATAGTGTGTAAATGAGAGATAGGCCAAATGGAATAACAAGAAATCAGGAAAAACAGATAATTGAGCTCAATAAGCTCATGGGAGGTGATCCAAGGATCAGTACCCCATCTAATGGAAGTACCAGTGAGTAATAACATAATGTCATCAAGCAAACAGTCTTAGTGTAAGAGTACATAGGCTGCCATACCAAAGGTACGCCAAGAGCAGAGGCCACTACCTGAGGTGTAATGACATACTCTTCACCCCTTATCCAACTCTTCACAAACTGAATTTTGGAATCATCAGAGTAGACAGAGAGGTTTGAATAGAACTCTCTAATCAAAGTAGCAGGAGGAGGATGCTCCACATCTAAAAGAGGTAACCAACCCCTACTCTCAAAGTTCCTCCTAATCTCCCTATTAAGCTCATCTAGAATGACCTTACACTCAACCCAAACCGACCTAAAGTTGTTAAGCTTCTCATAGGTAGGTTTCTTAGTTTTTCTCGATTCTAAACCTATCACTCTCAAACACAGGGGTAGAGGGGATGGTGGTTTTCTTGGCTCTAGTCTTCCTAACCATGATGCTAAGAGTTGGAAAGGAAAGACAGAAACAAAGAAAGAAATGTAAGGGCAAACTGTATTAGAGAAGGTTAGTGCACAAAAATCTCAATAAATAACAATCTATATGATGCATGTAATTAATGCACATATGATGCATGCTCTAATGCATTGAAATTTGTTCAATTTTACTTTATAACCATCAATTGACATGAACACAGAGTTTTAGACCAAAACCCCAAATTTTGAAAAACCCTTTTTCAAAAATTAAACCAAATTGATCAATTAATCATTACACTAGTTAGGCAACATCATATAATGACATAACCAAGCAATAACACAAGTCAATTTCATCAATTTTAGCCCAAATGAACAAAATCCCCAATTTCTTAAAGCTTCAAGCCCTAAAATTTCAAAATTTTTTCAAAACACAAAATTAATCAAATTAATGCATGAGAATCACATGTATATGATCTAGGAACAAAATCCTAAACATTGAATAAAAATTGAATGCATGAAAAATCCCCAAAAATCTTATGTTCAAAAATCCTAAATAGAATGCATGAAAAATGCGATTTTAATGAAAAAAAGAAGGGTATTTAGGTTTTACCTACACTTGAGAACAAAAACCCTTATGGCCTATTTGGAAGTTTAGAGAGGGAGGAGAGTAGAGGGGAGTAGAGGAGAGGAGAGTAGTGGGAAGGAGAGTAGAGAGGAATGATTATCCTCCACCTTGTTTGGATGTTTTTAAAATTAAGTAAGGGAGAGGGGAGTAATTAGTCTTTTCATTTGTAATTTTGTTAATATAGTAAGGGCAAATTTGGTAATTCATTTGGTCAAACATTTTTATCCTTTAATCTCCCTCCAAATCTCTCCAATTTTAGGGAATTAAAAATGAGGGGTTAGAGGGAGTTGAAACCCCTCCAAATCCCTCTCCCTCCTTCCTTAAAAAACTTCCAAATAAGGGTATTAAATTACTCTCCCTCCCTCTACTTTACTCTCCCTCCATTTTTAAACATCCAAACAAGCCATTAAAGATTTGAGGAAGAATACGACAAAAACTTTTAGATTGGATCGGTCGAGGAGAAATAGTGAAAAGAGTGTTTGAAAAGTTTGAATAAAATGAAGAACACGTGAGAAAAGTTCTTTTTTAAAGCACTCACTGATCGATTTTCGATTGGTCAAAAATTAGCTTCAATTGATTGAAAATTAAATTCAATCAATCGAGCCAGACAGATTCGAATCCATAATTTTGTCGCAATTTCAATCGATCGAAATTCTAGAAAATTCAAATTTTTGAAAAACAAAGCAATTTTATGCAAAAACTCCTCAAAGCACAATATTTCATAAATGAAATGCATGAGTATAAAATTAAAAGTTTTTCAAAAACACATGAATTCAACCCAAATCTTTCAAAAACAAGTTCTCAACCAATTTGTCCCCAAAACTCAAACATTAAACACATTTTTCATTAAAATCAAGGAAGATATAATGTTGGATGGCCAAAACACATTCACACACAACATCATGTACTAAGTTTATCAAGGAATAACTTGTGTAGTGTGTGCAACTAGCAAAATGATGAGATATATGTGAAGTGATAAGTAGATAGTAATCAATCACATTTTCTACATAAGTTTAAAAGAGTTTATCACCTAAAGAGTTACATCATATAACTCTCATATCTCCTAGAAAACAAGTTTACAATCATAGAAGTTTCTAATTTTGCCTCATAATGTACACACCAATTTTATTTCATTGTTAAATTGATATTTAAGCCAGATAATGTACACACCAATTTTATTTCATTGTGAATTTATTATAGCCCAATAATGTGCACACCAATTTGAGTATTAATCCTAGACTACACCTTATGTTCTTTTTGTGCATGTGCTACACTTTCTCGAGCACAAAATCTTATGATATGCACTAAGGTATTCATGATTGACTAATAAACAGTGGTGAGATGGTTATTTATGCCTTTCTCATTAAGTTATAGTCATAGCAATCAAAAATATGTGACTTCAAAATCAAGATGATGTGATCAAAAACAATAAACAATTCCCACACAACATGCATTATCTAGCTAAAACCTAAAACTAGCAAAGTGCAGTAAAATTAAGCTCATTCAAGCTAAACAAGGTACACAAGCACGTTATGTAAAAATACTATGGCCAACCTTGATTACAAAATCCAAGATATATGATGTAAAACACATTTTTCCTTCCCCCCCCCCCCCTTTTTTTGAAAAACAAAATGCAACCTATCATGAAATGCATGAATGTAATCAATGCAATACAATTCCTAAAAGCAAAAAGGAAAAACAAAATAAAACAAAACAAAAGAAGAATGGTTACAATGAGTATTGAGATGAAGCACAAGGACCATGTCAGAAAGACTCAATTAGATTGAGTCTTTTGCATCCAAAACTTTTTAAATGCAACTCTTGCATTGGAGTTATTATTTATACGAGAATTTTGAGCAACTCCAGGATTGGTATAAAGGTTTAAAGTCTTTACCAATTCACCAATAAGTACCATAGAATCTTATGCTTGAGGCACAGATACTTTTGGCTTATTTGCTCACTTTGTAGCTTGCAACTTGAAACAATTTAGATGAATATGCCCAGTCTTTCCACAAAAATGACAAATTCATAAAGGTCTATCATGCAACTTATCCTTAGAGAGGTTAGGATTCTTAAACTTGGTCTCTTTAAGATCAGCCTTAATCTTTCTAGGGGATGATGTAACTTTTACTAGTTTAACAGTCTCACTCTTGGGAGGCTCAAAAGAAGGAACAATTTTCTGGAATGAGTTTCAGACATTGAGATGCTTTCGATAAAACCTAGACCAGTTTTGTCTAAGGGGTACTTCTAAACACTCAACATGTGATCAAGTTTAAAACTAGTAGGCCTATCTATTTGTTCTCTAGCAACAGATAATTTTAGTTCCAAATTCTTATTCTTATCAAGCAACAACACGTTTTTAGTTTTCACCTTATCAATCAAAGTATTAGCATCAACCAATTTTAACAACAATTCTTTCTTATTAAGTTCAAGAGAAGCAAATTTCTTTAAACCTAAATCAACATTCATTGCATCCTTTGCAACAACCTTGCACGGCTTATTGAAAGTCTCTTGCTAATCAACACATTCAAAGAGTTTCCCATCAGAAGGGTTCTCTTCAACCATAACACTTTCATCAACTATAGCAATAGCTGTGTAAGCAATGAAGTTTCCATCTTCATCACTATCAGACTTGTGATCAGAAACTTTATCATCACTAAGAGTTACAGTCATAGCTTTACCCTTTAATCTCAAGAATGTAGGACATTCTGATTTCACATGACCATACCCTTGACAACCAAAATATTGTTGACCTAGAGAGTTACTAGAGGTTTGACTAACTTTTTCTTTTGATTTATCATTATTGTTATTAAGCTTAGTTGGTTTATTCCTCTTAAAGTTTCTAGACTTAGCATTGTTTTTACGTCTTGCCCTTCTGTTGTTATTTCTAAAAAAATTTCTAAAGTTCTTGGCAAAATAGGCAATCTCTATAGAAGAAAGCTCATCATCAAATCCATTGCCATCAACATCATCAACTGAATTAAGAGCCATTGATTTGGATTTGTTTGTCTTAGGTAGGTCTAGCTCTAGGACTGGAGAGATCCTACAAACTCATCAACAGGGATGAAGTCCACATCCTTACTTTCAGTGATGGTAGTGACTTTGGATCTAAAGTCCTCAATCAAGGATCTAAAAATCTTCCTAACAATCTTAGGTGGATCATAAATTTCACCCTATAAGTAGAGTTAACAATATCATTCAATTTAGCATAGAATTCATCAAAACATTCATCATCAGACATTCTAATACTTTCAAATCTTGTAGTTAACTTCTGCAGTTTATTAATCTTAACTGTCATTGTGCCTTCATGCACAGTTTGGAGAATATTCCATGTAGTATGAGCAAACTTCAACATTAAAGATTCTCTTGAATTCCTCCATAGAAACAGTATAAAAATAACATTCATGGCTTTGCTATTAAAAGCGGCTGCTTCTTTTTGAAAAGTTGACCACTCGTTTACAGGAGCAGTTGGTTTCTCCTATTCGTATTCAACGAAATTCCAAACACTCTCATCAATAGATTTCAAAAATGCTTTCATCCTTACTTCCAGTAGGCATAGTTGTTTCCATCAAAGTGAGGTGGGATCACAAGAGAGTGACCGTATTCCATGACAGCAGGGGTCAAGGATCAACTCTTAGATCAAAGGATCTAAACACTAGAGCTAACCTGCTCTGATACCACTTGTAAAGTTTTAGACCCCTTAACACAATATGTTTAACTTAATATTATCCCAAGTTGATTGACAAGTTTTGTTAATAAAAATTAGGGTAAATTGCAAAGTACAATCCTAACGTTTGGGGGTGATTGGATTTTACACCTCAACGTTTCAGAACTGTGATTTTACACCCTAAAGTTTGGTTCCGTTATCAAATCACCCCCCAATTAATTTTTGCTGTTAAATGCCATGTCATCTTGCTGATGTGTTTTTTTTTTTTTTTTTTTCCAAATAAGCCCCAAAACAACCAATTTCAATGGCAATGAAGTGATGACTTGACACATACAAAACGGTGTCGTTTGCCCAAAGAAAAACAAAAAAAAAAAATCTGCAACTTCACGTCTTCACCGATTCCCCACCAAACGGAAAATAAGGCCCACAAACTCCTTCCCATGTGACTCTTGGACTCTCCTCTACTTTTTTTTAGTTTTAATTTTACTTTCCCACTTCTCAATGTTCCTTCTCTTTTTGACCTTACTTTCATGTTTCATCATCTTCTTTTTTGTTCACAATAACATTCACACTACAGTACACTCTCACTCTCAAACAACTTTTCGCCATATTGTGCAGATCTTCTCTCTGCAAGCCAATGTTTAAGCAACTCTTCTCCTCCATTGACAAGATCAAGTGCATAGGAGAAATAAAAAAGGCCACCTCCTTATTCCGGTCTGGAACAAGTATTTCGGCCGAAAAAATACTCTTTTTTCACCTACCCAAAGCCTCACAAAAAGAAAACCCAAAAAAATCCAACCTTTTTCACTTAACCAAAACTCCAGAACAAACAAGCAACTGTAGAGCAACAACAACAATGGAGACATTGAGAATCAGCAAACAAAGACAATCACAAGCAACACCAAAGGCACTTTGATACAATTGATTTGGGACGAATTTTTTTAAAGGATTGGAACTCTGAGTTTGCTTTATGATTTTGAGATTTTCTATTTGGTAGGAAATCGGTGAGTCGGTGAAGTTGCAGATTTTTTTTTTTTTTTTTCCTCTTTGGGCAAACGGTACCATTTTGCATGTGCCATCTCATCACTTCATTGGCAAAACTGTGTCGTTTTGGGGCTTATTTGACAAAAAAAAAAAAAAAAAAAAAAAAAAATGTCAACAAAATGACATGGTAGTTAATAGCAAAAACTAACTAGGGAGTGATTTGCTAACGGAACCAAACGTTAGGGTGTAAAATCCCAGTTCCGAAATATTGGGGTGTAAAATCCAATCACCCCCAAACGTTAGGGGTGTATTTTGCAATTTACCCTAAAAATTAGGTTAAACAAATGTGTAAAACAAATATAATGCAGAAAGCAAAGAACACAAAGATTTGATGACCCAGGAAAACCAAATCGGTTAAAAACCTGGAAAAGATTTAACCTAGCTATCCTCAAGGTAAAACAAATCCACTCTGAAAGAATTGAAGTTTGTAGAATAGAACTTAGATCACTAACATCCTATTACTACCTCAAGTAGAAAACTTACTACCACAATCACGTGACAACTCTAAGTCCACGGACTACTTCTTTCTTTGATCCACTGCAACCACAAATTCTCCTACTTGTGACTTTGAGACTCCACTCAAAGGTTTCAAATCTTCTTTAAGTTCTTTATGCGGCTACTGAAGCGATCACCATGTTCTTGACATGAATCTTGATCTTGATAACCCTAAGTGTGTATGAAGTTAAACACCTCTAGATCTCACAACAGATTCAACACATAACACATCAAAGACTTTTAAAACGTAGCTAGGGTTTTTCTTTTTATATGTGAAGTAAAACATAAAACTCTACATGTCAAATGGGCTTGGGCCAAATTGGAAATTCTGCAGAAAATTAATTCTGCACGATTCTCGATATATCAAGTCTAATTTTGATCAATTGAGCCTTGCGGAATTTGTCCACTAATTTTTGCAATCACTCAATTCCAACTTTACAATAAAACATACTTTGAGCAAGACTAAACCTAGACTATATGTTTTGATCATGGTTTGTCAACACATTACACATTGAAATTTTAATACATTAGCCCCTAAGGTCTTAGAACCTAACACTTTCATTTAATAATAGTGGCTCTTTGATTTTTTAGGGATAGAGGAAACTGAACCGGGACATAAAGAATTGGAGAAAGGAAGAGTCATGCAATTAAGAAGGGGAAGAGCCGAGAAAAAAGAGAGAGAGTCTTTAAACTTTAAAGGCTAAAAATTTACGAAATCTATCAAAGTAAATCCATATGAAAATTATGAGTTAATTAATGACACCTAAATTAATCTTATTATGTGGTCCACACATAGCACCCAAATTAAGGAATAATTGAAGACAAGTGGCAGAGACAAATGACACAAAATTAAAACTCTAATTTAAAATTCTAATTTGAGTTTCTCTCAGCTTCATCTATTATTATATAGAAATAATTCAAGACAAGTGGCAGAGACAAATGGCACAAAATTACAACTCTAATTTGGAATTCTAATACGAGTTTCTCTCAGCTTCATTTATTATTATATATATAGATTGGAGTAGATCAAATGACTTTTAGGATTCAGCATGTGGGTTTCTTCTTATTTCCTACATTTTTCTAGAATGAGTCTTTGAAGTGATTGATTGTAAAATGTTGCACCTACGAATGAGGTATGTCAATGTTAAATTTTATACTATGCATTATAGATTATCTTTGGTTAAACCTCATCGGACTTTTTTGATTTGCAAAAAAGCTCAAGTCAATTGAGTTGTGTTTGTTAAATAGGTTCAAACTTATAGTGGTTACAGATCTTTTGAGTCCTAAATGATGAATCATCCTAAATTTTATATTTTTTTCTGTTTTTAAAATGTTAAAAAAATGCTCAAAACTTAAATGATTGGTTTAGAGGGGACATTTTTTTTTCCCCAAAATACTCCTATACACTCCTAGATTTAAGCAAAAACAAACTAAAGGATAACCTGGTAAAAATACAATTCTAACTCCCTCAAACATTGCCTACAAAATAGGATCATTTTTTGTTAGTTTTTAAATTCAATCTAAGTTTCAAATTAATTTAGTCAACAATTTTAAAATCTTGCTTCTCAAAAAACAAAAACAAAATTAAAAAAAAAACAATTTAGAATCTTTTTTTTTTTTTCTTTTTTTACAATTTGTTTAGCAAAGGATTCTAATAGCCCACAACCCCATTAACTGAAACCTCTTCTAAACTCTAATTACAGTTTTTTTAAACCCACGTTTTTTTAATAATTTGTTTAGTATAGGATTCCAATAGCCTACTATCACCATCTCTAATGTATACTAGCTTCTGAGCACGCGTGAAATAATTTTTTCATTACATCCCTAGAATTATTTTGTAATTGGAAAATGAAATAATCCCAAATTATAATAAATACTCTAAATTAACCCTTACCCAAAAAATAAAAGATCCTCTGAGCACATGCTCTTTATCCAAAAATAGAAGAGTCTCTGAGCACACGCGTGAGCTCGTGTTCAGAGGCTAGTATGTTTTTAAAGTTTTAAAACTATTATCATACTCTAACGGTGTAAAAAAAATAGTAGGTCTTATTCAAGGCATAAATCTCCCACTTTTGCAAGGTCTAGAAAAGTTATGAGCAGGCCACATAAAATTTTCTTTTGGATAGGTTAATTCTATAGATTCGAAAATGTGATCTTTCTAGTTTATTTTAAAGACTAAAATGTTATAATTTTTTGTTAGATATAAAATAACATATATTAAATCAGTTAAGGCGTAAAGAGATGGAAGTGGTATGGTAGAAAAACATGCTTTTATGGTTTCCTCAAACAATACAACAACATGCTTTTATGGGGTGGCTTACTTTGAAAAATAGGTTGACTACAAAAAATAGATTGATGCAGTGAGGTTTCTCCGGGATAGTTGTTGTGCATTCTATAGAAATAGCATAGAGAGTAGGGAAATTTTGTATTTTGAGTGCTCCTTTACCAAGAGAATTTAGAAGCGTGTTATGGGGTTTACCTAGTAACTGATGTTCCTATTATTTGAGATGAAATAGTCCAACGGGGAGTGACTATTTTAGAGGGTAAAAGTTTTAGAGTTACCTTTTGCAAACTGGTCTAGTGGGCTACAATTTACCATATATGGTTGCAAAGGATAGCAGATATCATGGAGGAGTTGTTTTGATAGAGGAACAAATTATACAGAGAATTAAATGGGATATTAGAGCCAAAATGGAGCATGTTGTTATGGCTGGAAATATAATGCTTCACAAAGTTTTAAGCTCTAGATGGAACATACTTCTTTGATATGATAATGGCTCCTATGGCCAAGACCAATTATGTTTACTAGTGTTTTCTATAGATTAAGTTGTTGCTTTAGTCAGTGTGTAATAGTAATGTCGTGGAAGTTACAGGAAAACAAATAGGTTGCTTTCTGAATGGAAAAAATAAATAAATAAATAAATAAACATGTTAGCTTCTGAATGAAAAAAAAAAAAACAAAACACGTTAACTTCTTAATGAAAACCTTGAATCCACCAGGGGTCCATTGAATCCACGATGTGATAGGGTTTTGGAATCTAT
The DNA here is from genome assembly GCA_032878915.1 of Castanopsis chinensis. Taxonomy (NCBI): domain Eukaryota; kingdom Viridiplantae; phylum Streptophyta; class Magnoliopsida; order Fagales; family Fagaceae; genus Castanopsis; species Castanopsis chinensis. The sequence goes on from JAVQMG010000109.1 coordinate 13,270,064, forward strand.
CAAAGAGAAATAGGCAAAGTGTGTATTTTTATAAATCTGAAAACTAAACTGCCTTGGAGGCTACAATATGTTTAAATAGTAAAAAAAAAACCTACGGCAACTAGGAAAACACTCAAAAACTCTAATTCGTACTAATCACGTAATTAGGTGGCGAAATAGTATTTTTTGCAAAAAATAGCAAAATTGAAATAATTGCGGAAACTGAATATATTGTCTCTAAGAGACATCCCAAAACAAATAAGACCTTATTCTGACTTTTAAATTAAAAGTTATTAAGGGTAAAATATTACTATAAATAGCAAAAACACTGTTTTCGCGACCTTAATGAAGGAATTTGCCTAAATTTAGGCGGTGCTTGAGATTTTAAATATGGAACAGAATGCTATTTCCCTTCAACCTGTCAAATTTCATGCAATTCCGACATCGTCGCCCCGATGGCCTCTACTGGCTCCCCCCTTGATCTTACTTCGTGACTTCCAAAACCCTTACTACTCTAGGAAGGACTGTGCTGTCTGTTCTATATCAAATAGGAGAGCCAGATGGAATTTTGTTGTTCTCTTGTTTGCAGGTTGTAGCTAGAGGAGTTAACTTTCTTTTTATCTGAGTATGTAGACTTATTGTTTTTTGTTATATGGAATTACTGAATTCTCAAAAAAAAAAAAAAAAAAAGCATATATTAAATCATTTTAAAAGTATTCTTTGTATTTATGTTATTAATTTAGAGGTTATTTTTATATTTAAATTTTGATATATTTACCTTCATCTCCGAAAGAAATTTCTGACTCCGACACATTGTTGTTCAACTTGAGTTATAAAACAAGTTAAAACTTCACAAAAGTGCGAACACTTAATTAGTTCTAGTGGTCTATCAATAAGCTCAAATTAAGATTCTAAATTCTTCAAGCTAGAGTTTCAAACTTTCAATCCGTCACAATCAATCTTTTGTATATCACAATTAACTCGCGTTGTCTGAAGCACGAATGGCGTAATATATATAGTTCTACCTTTTGTTCCCTAAAAAAGTTAACCGTGAATAAGAAGCATAAACAGTTATACTTGTGCTTGATACCATGCTTGATGCAATAGATAGAAACAAAAACAGTTTTGCGGCAAAAGTTTATCCAAAACTTGCTATGTAGGTAAAGGCTGCTTCATGTGTATCACATTTTTACTTTTTATTGTTTGAAGCGGATACATTGCATAATTAATCTGATCGAAATCTCCTGGCCTGTTCAACTAATTCCTATTCAAAATCTATAAACAAACTAAATATAATTCTATGTATACGTTAACATTTCACATTCACAAATTCTCAAAAAAAAAAAAAAAAAAAAAATCACATTCACATCATTCATAGTTCACTAATAATGAAATCCTTATAATCACAAGTGATCCAAGATTTTAGCGGATGGAAGGACAAAATTTAAAACAAGAAGTGATATAATAACCAATACTCACTTCTTTCGTTATAAGGACCATTGAACTACTTTTTTTTTTCTTTGGATAGGGGCTCCTATATATATATTTTTGTAAGCCAATCACTTCAGTTGCCCCAAGGCATAACATAATTTTTTTTAAGCCCGTGTATATATATATATATATGTGTGTGTGTGTGTGTGTGTATATATATATAAGATTAAGATTAACAACAAGCTTTATAACTTAGTGGCATAGCCTACTCTCCTCTATTAGGAGAGTGTTCGAATTCTCTCTCCTCATTGTTATAACTACAATTGTAAATGAACCAAATTATTTATAAACAGTTCGAGCTCGTTCATGAAAAAAACTAAGTTTAAACCCGAGTTTAGGCTCAATTATTAAATAAATCAAACTCAAACATAATAATATGATCATAAACATGATGCTCAATTTGACTATAAAAACTATTATAGTTTAATATGTATAATTATATAAAAGTATATCTGTATATACTTGAAAAAAATTATTATTTGTAGTTTATTGATAATATAACTAGTCAATTCTTAGTAAAAATTAGTCATAATATATGAAAACTTAAAATATTTTAGTCATAATTTTTCTATATATTAAAAAAGAAGCTCATGAACAAACTTGAACATGTAATTTTATATGTGATGAGCTCGAGTTTGACTCATGTTTGAAATAAGAAAGTCTGAACTTAATAATTGGCTCGACTCAACTTGGCTTGGTAATTTATATATACTAGCCTCTGAGCACGCGCGTGAGGCTCTTCTATTTTTTAGGGTAAGGGTTAATTCAAAACATTTATTACAATTTGAGAGTACTACATTTTCCAATCACAAAAAAAAAAAAACTTAGGAGTGTGATGAAAAATTATTTCACTTGCTAACACATAATCTATGTTTTTTTTTCATCACACCCCTAGGTTTTTTTTTTATGATTGGATATACCTAAAATATAGGGTTTTTTTTTTTTTTTTTAATCTTTTGCTTGAAGTTGTAGTCAAATAGGAAACCAATGTTGAAGGACTCACCACCCTCACAAAACAAAAAAAAAAAAAAAAAAAAAAAAAAAAAAAAAAAAAAAAAACAACAACAACAACAACAACAACATTGATGCAAATTTATTAAAAGTTAGTATATTATTTAGAAGCAATATTCAGCACAATTTTAAAACTTTATCTTTAAGGATAAGCTTTCCAGTATCATTCTTGCTTTAGTATCTAAATAATAGGCTAAATTTTAGGAATAAAAATACTTAAAACATTTTAAAAAAATTAAAATGTAAAATAGTGCTGGCATATTATTAAAATACCTAAAAAATAGGGATATATATATATATATATTTTGCTTGAAGTTGCAAAAATATAGGAAACCAACGTTGATGGATATTTTTTTTGTTGAAGTCGAAAAAAAAAAAAAAAAAAAAGGAAACCAACGTTGATGGTTTTCTTTTTTTTTTTTTTTTCTTGAAGTTGCAAAAAAATAGGAAACCAACGTTGGTGGTTTTTTTTTTTTTTTTTTTTTTTTGGGTTTGAAGTAGCAAAAAAATAGGAAAGCAACGTGAAAGGATTGATCACCCTCAAAAAAAAAAAAAAAAAACATTGATGCAAATTCATATTGGCAATTTTCACCACAATTTTAAAATTTTATCTTTAAAGATAAGTTATCCAATATCATTCTTGCTTTAGCAAATTTTCATATATAACAATTGCTTACAAAGTCATCAAATGTGCAATGAAAGGCAGAAAAAAGAACAAAATTAAATTTCATAAGGTAGGATATTTATATTACAAAAAATGTTTTCTAACAACTACTTCATAGATTGACTACCACTTCGCTCACCCAAATTCATCCAATGTGTCTGCTACACACTCTAACCAAGTTGTTGATATGTCACCCTAAAAAAAACAGAGAGTAAGGTTTAAATGTAAGAAAAACAACAAACAAAAATAATAAGAGGAAGAGATGGCACCACTTAAAACACATACACTAAAATAATGAGTCAAGCAAAAAAAAAAAACCCACCAAGTTTTGTTTCCTATTTTTTGGCAAACCACCAACGTTGGTTTCCTTTTTTTTTTTTTGCAATCCACCAACGTTGGTTTTTTTTTTTTTTTTTTTCTTTTGCAACTTCAAGCAAACAAAAAAAAAAAAAAAAGAAGAGAAGAGAAGATAAGGTAAGATAATGATATAATAAAAGAAAAGAAAAATAAAAAAATATAAGAAAAGATAAGATAATGATATGAAAATGATAATGTTAACAAAGTGGAGTCCTTTAAGTATCTAAATCACAATTGAATAATATATTTTTGCTGGAGATAAAAATATTTTTGTTGGAGATAAAACAACCCTTTTTTTTTTTTACAAATTAAACCATAATCCAAGGCTTTGAAAAAAAAAAAAAAAAAAAAAAAAAAAAAAAAAAAAAAAAACAAAAACAAAAACAAAAACGTTACTAACCTGAGGGAAACAACCTTCAACCCTGAGCATTACAATGGCAAGACATTAATCTTGTTAGCAAAAAAAAAAAAACCTGGACATAAAAATGGCAAAAAAAAACCTGTACATCAAATAGAACATGTTTGATGTGGCCAGAACATGTTTGATGTGGCCCAAAAAAAAAATCACTCTTGAGAAATGAACATGAGGGGAACAAATTCATGCAGTCATCATTAAAGACAGAAAAGTGGGATGAGAGAGACCGTAATCCAAGACTTAAAAAAAAAAAAAACAAAAATGTTACAAACTTGAGGGAAACCACCTTCAACCTTGAGCTTTACAAAGGAAAGGCATTAAGCTTGGTGGCAAAATAAAAAACCTGTACACGTAGAACATGTTTGATGTGGCCCAAAAAAAAAAAAAATCTTAAAAAATGAACATGAGGGAAACAAACTTCATGCAATCATCATTAAAGACAAAAGAGTGAGATGAGAGAGAGAGAGAGAGAGAGAGAGGGCTGAGATTTGATTTATGAAAAAGTTTACCTCAAATCAATACTATTGTTGTTGTTGTTTGTAATGAAATCTGAAGCAAAGAAGTGGGTGAAAGGAGTTTGAAAATACAGAATTGAAAGAATTGCAAAACTGAAGAAGAAGTAATTTGAGTTTGAAAACTAACGTAAGTGTACTGGAAGTGTGCTCCTATTTTGTAGGTAGTGTTTTACATGGAAGTTAAGAAGCATTTTTACCAAGTTTTGCCCCTATTTAAACATAGGTTATAGGGGTATTTTAGACCCAAAAAAAATCCGGTCCAAACAGGGTCAGCCGCTTAAATAGTAGTATAGATATAGCCTTTGTTGTAACTATGGAATTATACAAAATAATAAATAAAACAATCACAGCCCTTGGAAAAACAATGTCTAACTCTGGCTCTACGCAAAATATAATATAGCATACCAAACTAGTTAGATAAATAAAGTAGGAAGGAATTAGTGTGCGTGTGTATATATCACGGTTTTAAAAACATGCACGTATGGTCAAAGAAGTGAAAGAACCGGTTTTGGCTTTTGTTTTCCCTTTTTGGGAATTTTACTAGATCTTCCTAGTTGAACCAGCTAATCCAATCCAATTTTTAAAATAGTAATATATATAGACACACTTTTCATAGAAAAGATGATCCCCAACTTGGTATATTAGTAAATAGCATAAACCTTCTTTTTCAGGAATAAAGAATTGAACAGCGTAAAGTGTAGATTCTTCATTCTTCTTCAAAAAAACATGTGTAGTGTAGATTGTACTATTTCTATATACAAATAATTTTCCTATTCAGATAAGTGTACCATGTTAATTAATGAAAGTGATAAGCACAGTCTCATTTCCTTTATTTGTATTTTTTAGTATATTGTATTTTAAATTCCAATTACGTTATATTTATTCATCATAAAAACTAGTTAGTTTAGGAATGTTTCTACATTCAAATAAGAGCAAGAGCCCTAAAGTTCTCACGCTAAAGTTCCCGCGTGGTAAACTAAATACGAGGAAGGATAGTAAACTTACAAAATTCAATTCTCTTTCTTTGGTACAAACTTGCTATGGCCGGGAAGGAACATGTTATTTCTATGGAGGGATTTTTCAGAAGAGAAGGCGGTGAAACAAGCAGCGGTGTCGCTGAGGACGCCCAGACGCACCGCTCTTCTATTGAATCTACTACCCTGAAGGAAAGGATTGATGAAGTAATGGAGGCAAAAAAAAATTTGATACCATCCCCAGCACCAAAGATACAAAAGGTTATATTTATGCTGCGAGATCACAAGGATTTCCAGAAGGACTATGAGCCTAGAGCAGTATCACTCGGTCCTATCCATCATGGTGGTGAGAAGTACAAGCAAGGAGAGAAGTGCAAGCTTATGTTGACATGTGCCTTCGTCAAAGGTAGCAAAGAGATGATAAACGATTTGTACAAGAAGATTGGGGAAAAGATCGAGGAACTGAAGGAGTGCTTCGAGAAGGAAGTGATCAAAGACTATAAGGATGAGGACCTCATTTGGTTGTTGTTGGTGGACGGCTGCGCAATACTACAATACATAGATTGCGCAGCTAACGACGACTTCGAAGTGTTGAACATAAAACCCGACAGCAGAGCCTTTACACAACAGGATTTGTTTTTGCTTGAGAACCAGCTTCCCTATCGTCTGCTCAATTGGTTGATGACCTGGAGTGCGAATGAAGCCAAATTGAGTAAATCAATTGACGCTTACATTAAAAATCTCGTTACGGTACCACCTCGAGACGATCAATCAGCAATTTTCAGCTGGAAATGGATAAGTTCGTTGTGGCGGCGCTGCTCGTGTCGTGCAGAAATCAAAAAAGAAGCAAGCCTTCACTCAAAGGCGGAGCTACAAGAGGAACCCATCCATCTTCTCGATCTTCTGAGGACACGTCTCTTGTATATTCCTCAACGAAGAATCCAACGAAAGAAACCAAATCCGTATGGCCAAACTCGGGCGTCCTACCGCAATGTTCAGGGGCTTCGAGCAGCAGGTATTCATGTGAAACGAACTAAAAAGACAACTATTAGCTTGAGGGACATGTCCTTTACTACACTCGGTTGTCTGGGATACCTTTGGCTTCCTCCAATAATTGTGGATGAATCAACAAGGCCAAAGTTCTTGAACTTGATAGCCTACGAGATGTGCCTAGATTTTCAAAATGACTTTGGGATCACCTCTTTCGTATCCTTCCTTCATTCACTAATCTGTGAAGCCAACGATGTTAAAGATCTAAGGAAAGCAGGAATACTCTACAACTGCCTTGGCAGGGATGATGACGTGGCTCGAGTCTTCAATGAGATAGGTACCGGCTTGATGCCTCACATCAACATTATAAATAGTGATGTCGGAAACCAAATCTATGAGCACTGCAGCCATATGCTTAAGGTCTGGATAGGTCAATTCATTTACAACTATTTCGACAGCCCCTGGACATTCTTGTCCTTAGTCGGGGCATTGTTGGCACTTGCTCTAACTGCCATTCAGACTTGGTATGCCATTGACTCTCCCTGCAATAACAAACAACCAAAAGGTGAAATTTGTTTACTGTCCTCTTTCAAAGTGTGTCTATGTAGATCATGTACACGGTTCTGTGCCTTTGATGAAACCGTTGTTTTCCAAAAAAAAATGGCCTTTAGAATTTTATTAAGCTCTTGAAATTGGTTATGAAGTTTTCATGCGAGTCTATAAGTTGTGTGAATTTAAAATAATTGTGTCAGAGTTTGTGCGTAATGTTTGTTAAGTGTTATATGGGTACTCGAGTCTGAAGATGTATATATACTTTTTTTTTTCTTTCTTTCTTTCTTTCTTCTTAATAAAGATGAACACATACTTATACAAAACTACTAAGTTATCTGTGCTATGCACAAATAATATTGTAATGTTTTATATAAAATGGTTTGGGAGAATGTTGTATATGTATTATAGCATAAGTTTTATAGAATTTTATTAATAATGAGTTCATCATAAAAAACAACAATTACAAATTGAACACATATATCCATTATAATTATTCATTGAAGTAATGAGAAATAATAATTTCAAAAACAAAAAAAAAACTTTGTAGTAATATTATAGAATAAAAGTTGATATAGAATAAAATACACATCCTAAACACCCATGTTCAATCATATCATTTACAAAAATCATAAATCCACAGCATCTGACTTTAACATCAAAATCGTACTAACAAGAAGTTCAAAGAGTTGAATATAAAAAATGGATAGTACGTGTAGCATTTGGGCGACAGGATTTGTTCTTGCTGGAGAATCAACTTCCCTATCGTCTACTCACATGGTTGATGAGCTCGAGTGTGAAGAAAGAAGAATTAAGCAAATCAATTGAAACTTACATTGACTCGCACGTCAAGGTACCAGAGGATCAGCAATCGAATTGGTTATCGTGGAGACTCTGCCAAAGATCAAAGCCACAACAAGCACGAAGTGCGAAAGAAGAAAGCCACGATGAGGAGAAGCCACAAGATCATACCACATCAGTGGCTCAGGCTCCAGAGCCCGTCCATCTTCTTGACCATCTGAGGACACGAATGCTTCATGGACCAGAGTACATTCCTGATGGAACGGTTGGTAAAATCAACCAAAATATACAAAATGTCCAATAGTGGCAATCCTATCGCAATGTCCAGGAGCTTAAAACAGCAGGTATCCATTTGAAACGTGGTAAAAGTTGTTACTTGAGTAAGATAAAATTCACAAAACAATTTCTTTTTCGTGGACAACTTCACCTTCCTCCAATTGTTGGGGACGACTCAACCAGGCCTATGTTCCTGAACTTGATAGCATATGAAATGTGTCTGGATTTTGAAAATGTATTTGGGGTCACCTCTTATAAATCCTTCCTCGATTCACTAATCGATGAAGCCAACGATGTTAAGATGCTAAGGAAAGCACAGATACTCCACAATTTCCTTGGTAGCGATGAAGAAGTGGCTAAACTCTTCAATAAGATAGGCACCGACTTGGTGCCTAACATCGAAATATACAGGGATGTCAGATCACAAATTCAGAAGCACTATAGGAGCAAGTGGATGACCTGGATAGCTCAAGTCTTTCACGACTATTTCAGTAGTCCCTGGACGTTCATTGCTTTCTTTGGCGCATTGTTAGCACTTGCTCTAACTATCACTCAGACTTGGTACGCTGTCAACTCTCCCCCAGGACCCTGCGATAACTTCTGCAAAAACTTAACACCAAAGTAAATATGCAAAAGGTAAAATTTTATTTGCTGCTCTCTTTCTAAGTGTGTCTAGCTTGCTGAGAATTACATGGTTTAATTTCTTTGCCTTCCAGACAGCCGTTCCCAAATAATAAGGTCATCCCAAAGCCATATTGATGAAGCAAGACTTCGTCAGTCAAGAAGCAGTGAGACTGGATGAAAAAGAAAACCTGAACCTCGTCCTCGACGTGGAAATGGCGGGCAAACTTGTGAACGTGGTCACCGGTGTGGTGCCTGCCAACACAGCTCCGATGCTTAAGTCAGTTTTCGGAAATTATACTTAGAATAACAAAGAGTAGATGTGTTGCTGTATTTTGTTCTTACCTTCTTCTGGTGTTTCTTTGGAGGGTTTATATATTCCCCCTTGGCCTTCTAGCCGTTGCAGCATTTATGGTGGTTTTAATGCTGCTTCAAGTAACGCCTTTCACTTAATAGTAAGGCTTTAATTCTTCTCCAACGGGAGGTACAGCTGTTTTATCCAGCCTGGGGTATTATGGGCGACACTAAATGCTCCAGCCGTTTTCGCCTGCCTTCGTACATGGTATCCTCGTCCTCATAAGCTCTATCGTCTGCTGAGGTTTTTCGTCGGTGATGTTTTGTCGTCTGTACTAATATCGTCAGTCCCGTCAGTTGCCCCCGGATTACTTGGTCGTCATGACGTATCACGACGATCATGGAAGGTGAAAAGTTTAGCAGGTGACTCTTGGATTCTCGTGCCGCATTGAATGCAGGGTGGTGGCGCCGTACTGATCGTGGCCACGTGGTGACAGGCCACAAATGCGTTGACCCCTTGTGATAATTAGATTAATTAAATTAGCCCAGTTATTAATTAATCAAATTAACAGATAATATCACGTGGCAGCACAAACAAATCACCAAACTAAGATATGCTGCGGAAAATAAATAACACGGTGATTTGTTCACGAATGGGGAAAACCCTAAGGCAAAAACCCCACCGGGTGATTTAAGGTCACCACTCCCGAAACTCCACTATTATCACAACAAGCAGTTACAAGTAAGGAATCCCAGTACCTCACCAACCTACAGTTGAACTCTTACCCCAATACCCAATTGGACTTGTTCTGTAGTGACAATTTCTCCAGTTTAATGCACGGCTCCCAGTACATGACTAACCAATGTGATGCGCGGATCCCAGTACGTGTCTTACTCCTTTGCACGAATCCCAGTACGTGACTCACTCACCAACTTGAGGAAGAAAGAATGTTGGCTGCAAAGTTCTTCAAATCATCAGAGATGAACTAAGGCACGAACTTTGTCTCACAGATTACAATTTGCATGAAAGAGAAGAAGCAACTTGTATCTTGTGATTTCTGCTTGTTCGCCCACTTTGACGGTCCTTAAAATAATCCTTTTATATGTCTAGGGTTAGGAGAAAAGAAGTCCCAAAGACACACACACGGATTGGACTTGAAACAGACCTGGAAATCTGTTTTCTTTAATTCTCGACAGATAGAGGTGTCGAGAGGTGTCGAGACAACTGTCGAGGCTCGGGCTAAACAGCTTCTTTAAATCTCGATAGATGTATCTGTCGAGGTATCTATCGAGCTTTAAAATATTGCACTTCCTTGCTTGTATCTTGGACAGACTTTGACGGCTTCAACACTTAATCTTGAACCACTGTTTCTTGAAGTGTTTAACACATCCTAGATCTACCCAATTACAAGTAAAGTGCGTTTTGTCTAAGGATAAGCCAATTACATAAAATAGCGACATATGTTCACAAGCTTGAACAACTACATATGTCCTAACAATCTCCCCCTTTGGCAATCCGTGACAAAACCACAACATACAAATGAAGATATGAGAGAAGTCATAAATCACTCAACTCATATTCACTTGTTCCATACAATAAAATCTATCCTAACACAAACTCTTGAAAAACTTTGCAAGAAGAGAGTTTATGGCAAGAAGACTTTGACAACCTGTATTTCTGAAACACTTGTAAACAAAACACATCAAGGCATCTTTGTGTAAAACAGAAATAATAGATTGCATACAAGTAAAGAAACATGTGTATAAAGACAGAAAAGAAACAACACATGTAGAGGTAGGTGAAAAAGAAAACATACATCATCATATAGAGAAAGAGAATAAGTACAATGTATGTAAGTACATGATCAATGTATCTCTAAAAGATAAGAAAAGAAAAAAATACATAGATCACCTCACTACATCCCTCAATCCACACTCCCCCTAACAAAAATGTCCTATGCTAACACTCCCCCTAAGTATGACTACTCTCATACAAAACTACTCCCCCTTTTTGTCACGAGTGACAAAGGGTAGAGTGTCAAGTAGACATCTCATCCGATGAGCTAGCATCTCCATCATCATCATCGTCGGAAGCATCATCATCATCGCCATCATCATCACCCTCGGTCTCAGTCGACACATGAGGTGGCGGAGGAGAAACCTCTGAGGCAAAGCCGCCCATGGTCGCCTGTCGCCTGGCGATGCGACCAACACGGACATTCACCTGATACAACTCTGTGGAGAGTGTATCGAGGCGAGCATCCATGCGCTGTAGCTGCGCCATGATGTCGCTCAAGGTGACGTCGCTCGAAGAAGTAGAAGCAGAAGCTTGAGCGAATCTGGAGGTGGTCGGACGGGTGGAAGGAGTGGCAGCATCCGGCTGTCGCGATCGGAACTGTGCCTCGCTACGTTTTACGGTAGCGGCGTCTATGGCAGACATGACATGGTAGTGATCGGACGAGGGGAAGGGAATGGAAAAACGACTCATGATCCTCGTGATAGCGGAAGGGAAAATGAGCTTATCACGGGTGGCCGTATCTCTATAGACATCTATGATAGAAAAGATGAAGTGAGAAGGAAAGTCTATAGAGAGATCCTCAAGGAGGGACAACAAGAACCGAGCACGAGGCTCTGTGATCGAGTTGTAGTGAGAGAGTGGGTGCAAAACAAAAGTCATCACCATGTTAAGGAATCTAGGACCTTTAGCAAAAGGTCTACATGGTGTGTACATGTGATCTCCCCAAGAGGTAGGACGTTCACAGAACGCCGAGATCATCTCGTCTTTGGACACAGTCCAGAGACGCTCATAGCTAGGGTAATCGGGATGATCCACCTTAGGTACATGGAGAACCTCAGAGACTAGCTCTGGGGTGACACAGAAGCGCGTACCTCTAACGCAAGAATAGAAAGAAGGTACTGAAGAATCTATCCCGTGGATGTTGGAGTAAAACTCCTGAATCAACACGAGAGGAGATGTGACCGGGACGTCACACAGTGACTCCCAACCCCGAGTGTGAATGACATCGGGTAGGTCAGTGTCGGCAAAGTCTGCCAGGACGACGTGACGTTCCGAATGAACACCGCGTTTAGAAAAGTTCTCCGAGAAGTCCTTATGGGCTTTCTCATCACGGAACCGGACAGAGATAGGGGTAGAGTCAGAAGAAGACTGTCCCTTAGAACGCAGAGGGTTCTGGGACAGAATGGACTTACGTTTAGGAGCCATAGACGCTACTAACGCAAACATAGAAGAGGGGGAAAGAAGAGACAAACAGAAAAGTCCCAAACAAATCAATATTGGCAGAATGAAATATTGAAATGGAAAGAACGTATGCATGAAAATGCATGAGCATGTGACATGCAACTCAAAAACATCATGGGCTCAGCCCAATCCAAACCTAACAGCACACAATAGATTTGCACACATCTAAATGCATGAAAATACAATTAGAATGCTAATGTGATGCAATGCATGTGGTTTTGAAGATTAAAACTAGAAAACCAACCCAAAAATTTCATGAAAACCCCAACAATTTTGAAAACTCCCAAAAATTTTTCAAAAACACAAACCTAGGGTTTTAAAACAATGCAATGCATGAAAATGAGGGATAAAATGCTTACCAAATGATGAAGAATACGAAGAATCACTTGAGAAAGCCTTGAGAGAGGTTTGGAGGGAGAGGGAAAAGTTTTTGAGAGAGATCAGAGAGTTTTCGAGCGAGAGAGATCGAGAGAATGACCTGAAAAATCGCGAAGGACCCTTTTATAGAGCATCAGTAATTCTCGACAGCTGAAGGTGTCGAGAGCTGTCGAGGTAGCTGTCGAGGGAAGCTATCGAGAAAAGCACGTGGACAGATGCAGCTATCGAGGTCAGCTATCGAGGGAGAAGAAACAAGCAAGTGGGAACCTCGATCGATCCAGCAGCTATCGAGGAGCTATCGAGCAAACAGAAAGTTTCTCGATCGATCCAGCTGCTATCGAGGTATCTGTCGAGACTGCGATAAGAAAGAGTCTGAGGATCTCGACAGATAGCTATGTGTCGAGAGGTATCGAGGAGGTGTCGAGATGCCTTTCAAAGCAGTTTTTCAAAAGAAGAAAAACACAGACATGAAAGCAATCATGCATGCAGCTCAACCAAAGATACAATCAACACATTAAGCTCTCAAAATCATCTCTCAACAAGAAATATGATGCACATGTATCTCAAAACACGCACACACACACTAAACAAGTCTAACCAATTTTATGTTTCAAAAACAAGTTATGACAGTTTAGTTATCATACATTAACGCATGTAAACCTTGTGATGGCCAAATCACATTGTACCTGCACATGTATCAAGAATAGTAAAGAGTATTGCGTGTTGTGTGTGAAAATATCGCAAGATTGCATAAGTGTCTCAATGTCATGACGATTTGAGATATGAGAAAATCACTTTAACTCACACACAATCATAACTGTTTGATGGGGACTATCACCTTTGAGGTACATCCTATAACTCCCACATCTCCTAGAAAACACACTTGCAACCATATTTTAAAGCATTTTTAATCTTTTTGCTTTTTATTTGTTTGCATATTTTCTTTTAACAAGCATATCATGCATGGGCATACAAGAGAAAGAAAAGAAATACCCAATGATGTTAAGCTTTTGACACTGCACTTTTGCTATGCCGAAGCATACAGGTGTCTTATGACATTGCACTTTTGCTATGCCAAAGCATACAGATGTCATATTATGATTGGCGAGTAACAGTGGTGAGATGGTTATTTATGCCTTTCTCTTAGGATTTTCTAGTTCAACCCGTCAAAAAGAGTGATACGAGTGTTAAGAAGAAGAGATTACTTAACCTTACTCATCACAAACAAAGAGCTACAAAGCTCACTCGTTTAGTTGTGCAAAAGAGTGCTCATCTAAACTATAGATGATACAAAGTTTAGAAAACTCTGTTTCAATGGCCATTCCAAAAGTTCGCATGAACTAATGCACACAAACACACACTGTTTTTGTATTTTTCATTTTTCAATTTTTTTTTTTATTTTTATCAAAGAAACAAAACTGAAAACACACAAACAAAAACATGCTAAAGAAAGCAAAAACAATGCATAAAACTAGACTGACTCAAAACAGTAAAGAAACACACAAGTAATGCAATACACGAAAACAGGAGAGAGAAGAAGAAGTGACTGAAATCACTTAGATCCCTTTGGCTTCCACACCTTGGAAGATCCTTTCCTATTGGTCGACTCTTGAACCGGTAAAGAGGGAGAAGAATATGAACCGTTCAAGTTCGAAAGGAACATAAGAGCTTTTAGAATGTCTCCAAGAGGAGCGAGAGAAGACTGAAGCTGATTCTGGCTCCCAGATGCTATTTCGCCATTGCTCTGTTGAGTGGCAAGCCACTTGTAGCAATTTGGTCGAGTGTGACCGGCGAGACCACAATGATAACAGAGATGTGGCTTCTTCTGTTTGGCCTTTTGAGAGTTAGCCCTCTTATTCCTAGGGTTTCTAGATTCCCTTTTCTCAATTTTAGGGGGTGCTCCTAGGATGGACCTTTCCTTGTCTACGTTCTCACTAGCTAAATCAGTTTTAACATTATTCTCCTCAGTTTTAATGTTATTAGCGGGTGGAACAAAGACAGTAGTACTAGAAGTAGGAGTATTAGAGAGAGAGAAATCATACCCCAATCCAGTACGATCCGAAGAAGATCTCTGAGCATCTAGCATTTTGTCCAGCTTGGCGCTTGACGTCCTCTCCAGTTGTGCTCTGACTTGAAACAGCTCTGCTTCAAGCTTCTTGGTCCTCTCAGCCAAGAAATTGTTCTCGAACCTTAGTGCTCCAATGGTTTGATTCGCTTGATCAACCTTTGTGGACAGCTCCTCACGGTCAAGTTCCACATCACTGAGCTTCTTGGTGGCTAGCCTATAGAGCTTCTCGTGTTTCTCAGAAAGCTTGTATAGCTTCTCATAGGCGGTATGGATATCATCTTGATCATCCATAATCTCACTCTTGGACTCCACCAATTCCTTCTCTTCATCCACATCTTCTGTAACCCCATCAGTAGGATTAACAGTGGCAGTGAAGGCACTCAAGATTCCATCGTCCTCATTCTCGGAATCGTCCTCGGGCTCTGTGTCGCTTAAGGTAATAGCAAGTGCTTTGCTCTTCCCTATGCTCTTTAAGTACGTAGGACACTCTTGTTTCATGTGTCCAAAGCCTTGACACCCAAAGCACTTTGGTCCTGTGGGAACAGTGTACTGACCGCCATCCATGACATCCTTCTTCATTTTCTCCGGATTCCTGAATTGTGAAGAACTGGACTGTCTACGGTCTTTGTTGAAACCCTTTCCATTGGCATTCTTCATAAACTTCTTGAATTGCCTTGTGATGTAGGATTTCATCTTGGAATCTTCATCATCTGACGAGTCATCCGTATCACTGCTTTTGGCCTTTAGTGCCAAACTCTTGCCCTTGCTCGACTTGCCTAACCTAGTCAGCCCTAACACATAGGTTTGTAAGTTTCCAACTAGCTCAGTCAAGGGAATTCTGTCAATATCCTTCGACTCTTCGATCGCCGTGATCTTAGCATGGAATCTTTCTGGCAGCGATCTGAGCACCTTCCTTACTATCTTGGGTTCTGGGATGGTCTCCCCAAGATTGAAGGCTGAGTTCACTATGTCCTTCAGCTTGGCATAGAACTCATCAAACGACTCATCCTCCTCCATCTTTATTTCTTCAAAGCGTGTGGTGAGCCTTTGCAGCTTTGAATCTTTGACAGCCTTGGTGCCCTCATAGGTTGTCTGGAGGATGGTCCATGCTTCCTTGGCAGTTTCAGTTGAGGAAATTTTCTTGAACTCCTCATTGGTGACTGCACTGAATAGGGCATTCAATGCTCTGCTGTTGAAGTTTGCCGCTTTGATCTTAGCTTCATCCCAGTCAGCCGGCGCCTCTGTAGGCTTGGTCCAGCCTATCTCCACAGCTTGCCACACTTTCTCATCTAAAGACTGCAAGAAAGCTCTCATGCGTACTTTCCAGTATGCATAGTTAGTGCCATCAAATAAAGGAGGTATAATTAAAGATTGTCCTCTATCCATGACAGCGGGGGTCAATGGAGCACACACAATAGATTAAACCCTAATCAGAGTGTGCTTGCTTTGATACCACTTGACAGGCCATAAATGCGTTGACCCCTTGTGATAATTAGATTAATTAAATTAGCCCAGTTATTAATTAATCAAATTAACAGATAATATCACATGGCAGCACAAACAAATCACCAAACTAAGATATGCTGCGGAAAATAAATAACACGGTGATTTGTTCACGAATGGGGAAAACCCTAAGGCAAAAACCCCACCGGGTGATTTAAGGTCACCACTCCCGAAACTCCACTATTATCACAACAAGCAGTTACAAGTAAGGAATCCCAGTACCTCACCAACCTACAGTTGAACTCTTACCCCAATACCCAATTGGACTTGTTCTGTAGTGACAATTTCTCCAGTTTAATGCACGGCTCCCAGTACGTGACTAACCAATGTGATGCGCGGATCCCAGTACGCGTCTTACTCCTTTGCACGAATCCCAGTACGTGACTCACTCACCAACTTGAGGAAGAAAGAATGTTGGCTGCAAAGTTCTTCAAATCATCAGAGATGAACTAGGGCACGAACTTTGTCTCACAGATCACAATTTGCATGAAAGAGAAGAAGCAACTTGTATCTTGTGATTTCTGCTTGTTCGCCCACTTTGACGGCCCTTAAAATAATCCTTTTATATGTCTAGTGTTAGGAGAAAAGAAGTCCCAAAGACACACACACGGATTGGACTTGAAACAGACCTGGAAATCTGTTTTCTTTAATTCTCGACAGATAGAGGTGTCGAAAGGTGTCGAGACAGCTGTCGAGGCTCGGCTAAACAGCTTCTTTAAATCTCGATAGATGTATCTATCGAGGTATCTATCGAGCTTTAAAATCTTGCACTTCCTTGCTTGTATCTTGGACAGACTTTGACGGCTTCAACACTTAATCTTGAACCACTGTTTCTTGAAGTGTTTAACACATCCTAGATCTACCCAATTACAAGTAAAGTGCGTTTTGTCTAAGGATAAGCCAATTACATAAAATAGCGACATATGTTCACAAGCTTGAACAACTACATATGTCCTAACACGTGGCGTGTCTCAATAGGTGAAGTTAATGTCCCATCATTTGCCTTTTCGTTTTTCCCGCTGCTTCTCTTCAGTTTTTGTGCTATTTGGGTTTATAACTTCTCTTTCTTTGTTTTCTGTTATTTTTTCAAAAACTGCTCTCCTTGCTCTAGGTGTTTTTTCTTTTGCCATCATCCTTCTTCCGGTGGGTTTTCCTTTTCGAATCGAAGCACCACGCGGCGGCATCCCTGTGTGGTGGAGCCTCTGTTTTCAAGGTATTTGCCCCGACTTTCGACTTCGTTTTGTTTTCTTTCCTTTTGCTACTTCTCTGATTCCTTGCTTCCCCTCTTTTTTTTTTTTATATGGGGGTTTTAGCTTGTGTTTGTTCCTCCTATTATTTGTTCCTAAACTTTGATGGTTAGTGGTTCGGAGGTTAGGATAATTTGCCCTTCAATTTCCTTCTTGTTTGCGCGTTTAGGGGTATTTTTAGATAACTCTCCGCGTCTAGGGGGTTTTATTTGTGAGGGTAGCCATTTGGTGGTAGTGTTGGAGGATCTGTTGTTTTTGCTTCGTCAATCTAGAGACTGGTATAGGAATAGGGAAGGGGTGCCAGGAATAATGTCGGAGGTTAGGTCTAGCGAATTGGAGACAGGGCTTTCGTCTAGTGACGACCCAATGGGAGGAGACACAGCTGTTTCTAATCTTAGGGAGAGTGGGGCTTTTCACACTCTCGAGGAGGAATGTGGTCTTGATGCTGATACTTTAGGAAGATTTAGGGATAGGTTTCAGTTTCCGGATCGGGTTAGGCTTTGTTTGCCAGGAGGGGATGATCGGGCCTGCAACTTTTTCCCGAGAGAGGTTTGCTTCTACGAGGCGGCCTTTTTGTGTGGTTTGAGGTTTCCTATCCATCCCTTTTTGATGGAGATGTTGGATCACTTTGGCATAGCTTCTGGACAGCTTATGCCTAACTCTTGGAGAATAGTGGTCAGTTGTATGGGTATTTGGATGGCAGCCGTTGACGGAGAAATGATCAAGATTGACGAGCTTGTTCATCTGTACCGTTTGAAGTCGTCTAGAGAGTACGGGTACTATGAATTGGTGCCATGGGAGAGAAAAAACAGGATTGTCAGGGGATTACCATCGTCATTCAGGTATTGGAAGTCTCGATTTTTCTTTGTGTCGGGGGACGATTTTGAGACCCCTTCGGGTGAGCCATGGGGTGATCTCCTGAGATTGCGCCGTCGGTGGGGAACCCCGACTTTAGGTGCGTCAATATCTATCTCCGTCCATTTTGTTCTTTCACAGTCGTTGGCTTTACTGACGATGATTTCTTTGTTTGCTTTTTGCAGTTACGAAGCGGCCGAAGCTAAAAAGTCGCTATAAGGAGAGAGTACGAAAAGCCATTAAATACGCACAAACCGTGGAGGATTGGGACGATCTTGTGAGCCCCAGAACCCTTGCCTTCTACTGTTTGGGGCCAGAGCCTTCCTCTTTCGTCCTCCGTAACATCGAGATAGAAGAAAAGAAAAGTAAGTATTTTAGTTCGTGAGTGAACTTCGTCCTTCTTCGTCTTCGTCTACGTAATCTCCATCTTTTTTTTTTTTTTTTTTTTTTTTTTTTTTTTTTTTTTTTTTTTTTTTGCAGAGATGACTACGAGATTTAACAAGGACTTGTATGCCAAGATTAAATCGAAGAAAAATGAACCTCTGTCAAATCTGGGAAAGAAGGGAGTTCGAGTGAAAGACTCTTCTGCTTCCCCCGCAGTCCAGGTTACTCCCGTCACCTCTGGAGTGGAGGTGATGAGGACGGTTTCGCCTTCGACGTCGATTGAGGAGCTTCCTACTCCTGTTTCTAAGAGGCCACGATTGGCCATGGAAAAGGATAAGGGTGCTTTTCGTTCGTCGACGATTTGGGACGACGAGGGCTTGGCGGTTGAGAGGGCACATGGTGCCGTAGCTGCTGAAGATTTGAAGGCTATCTCCGGACTGCCTTTTACCAACATTGCGAGTCGCCATGTCCAAAAGATTGTGCAGGTAAGATTTCAACAGGTAGTGATCTTGGGACTTTTTCTCCACATTCCCGTATTGACGACCGTGGTTCTTGTTTCAGGTATTGGGGGAAAGTTTGCATATCACTTCAGAATATTTAACCCAGGAAGCTAAGGTAGCGTCTATAGAATCGAGAGTAGGAGTTTTGGAGGCAGAAAACTCTGGATTAAAGAAATATCTGACCTAAGCTATGGGCGACGCCAATGATCTAAGGGAGAAGCTAAAGGGGGCAAATGACGATCTTAGGGCTGAGCGTCAGTTGACCCTGGAGAAGGATGAGCAGCTCTCGACTTACAAGGAGAAGTTGAAGACGATCGCGGCTAGGTCAGTCGAGGCATTCCAGACTACTGAAGAGTATAACACAGTCTTGCTTAGCTGGTACTTCAAAGGGTTTGAGCTCTTGAGGAGGTACTTGGCCAAGCATCCTACAGGAGTGGATCTGGAAAACCTCGACTTCGAGGAGATTGACCAAGAGTTGGCTGCCGACGAAGCTGTTCAGTCTTCCTCTGCTCAGCCCAATGCTTCCGAGACTGCTCTAGCTGACGATCCTGCCCCTGATGACGCCGCGCCTGCTGACAATTGAACTAAACTCCTCTGGTTGTAATTGCTATGTGTTGTTTTGTTTTTTTTTTTTTTTTTTTTTTTTTTTTTTTTTAGTTCTACTTTTGAAACTGCTCCCCCTTTATGATCAATTGGCTGGAAGGTGGTTTGGCCCAGTGTTTATGGGTCTTAAAACAATGGAATTTGCCCTCTGTTTTTGGGCTTTAATTGCATGCATTTGTTTTCTTTTTGCACCTTGGTAATATAGCTGTTTTTACTGTTTCCTTTCTTAGCCCATCAGCGACGTTGTCTTCTTGCACTTTCCTTTTAAGCTAAGTGATCTTGTTACTTAGAAAAATTTCAGACTTCGGTGTCTCTTTGAATCGTCAGTAACTTACATCCGTCAAGGTGGAATTTTATTACTTAGAAAGATTTTGAGATTCGATGTCTCTTTAGATCGTCAGTAACTTACATCCGTCGGGGCGGAATCTTGTTACTTAGAAAAATCTTAAGATTCAATGTCTCTTTAGATCGTCAGTAACTTACATCCGTCGAGGCGGAATCTTGTTACTTAGAAAAATCTTGAGATTCAATGTCTCTTTAGATCGTCAGTAACTTACATCCGTCGAGGCGGAATCTTGTTACTTAGAAAAAATTTGAGATTCGATGTCTCTTTAGATCGTCAGTAACTTACATCCGTCGAGGCGGAATCTTGTTACTTAGAAAAATCTTGAGATTCAATGTCTCTTTAGATCGTTAGTAACTTACATCCGTCGAGGCGGAATCTTGTTACTTAGAAAAAATTTGAGATTCGATGTCTCTTTAGATCGTCAGTAACTTACATCCGTCGAGGCGGAATCTTGTTACTTAGAAAAATTTTTTTTTTTTAACTTTTTAGTTTAGAGAACCTGCGGAAGCAGAAATATTAGCGCAAAATATTCTCATTAATTTGTAATGCATTCATCAATTACATTCATTGGTGGTACTTCTTCAAGTGCTCAATATTCCACGGTCTCGGGTGTTTCTTCCCGTTCAAGGTTTCCAGGTGATAGCTCCCCTGTCTGGAGTAATGCGTGACTCGGTAGGGTCCTTCCCATGTAGGACCTAGCTTCCCCTATGCTGAATCTCTTGTGGCTGTACTGATCTTGCGTAGGACGAGGTCCCCTATTTCAAGTCGTTTGAGCTTCACCCTCTTATTGTAGTATTCTTCCATCTTCTGCTGGTACTTGGTCATTTTGCTGGATCCTTGGTCTCTTACTTCGTCGAGACAGTCAAGATTGACTCTGAGTTGCTCGTTGTTGTCTTCTTCGTGGAAGGCCTCTCGTCGGAAACTGGTGATTCCTACCTCGACCGGAATTACGGCTTCGGTGCCATAGGTGAGTCTGAAAGGTGTTTCTCCCGTTGGGGTTCTTGCAGTGGTTCTGTAGGCCCACAACACATTTGGTAGTTCGTCTGGCCATGCGCCCTTTGCGTCGTCCAACTTGGTCTTTATGATATTCAGCAATGTCCGGTTCGTGACCTCTGTTTGTCCATTGGCTTGTGGGTGCCCCGGGGACGAGAACTTGTTCTTGATGCCTAATCCTGAGCAGAAGTCTTTGAATCCTTGGCTGTCGAACTGTCGGCCGTTATCTGAAATTATCGTCAGTGGTATCCCGAACCTGCACACTATGCTTCTCCACACGAAACTTCGAATTCGCGATTCCGTGATGGTTGCTATTGCTTCTGCCTCTACCCACTTGGTGAAGTAATCGATCACGACTAACAAGAATTTTACCTGACCTTTGCCTTGCGGTAGGGGGCCAACGATGTCAATCCCCCATTGCGCGAATGGCCAAGGAGAGGATATGGTCGTCAGTCGCTCTGCCGGGAGTCGTTGGACATTCCCGAACCTTTGGCACTTGTCACATTTCCTGACAAACTCCACTGCATCCACCTGCATGTTTGGCCAGGAATTACCTGTTCGGACGATTTTACTTACCAGGGATCTGGGTCCGGCATGGTCACCACAAATTCCTTCATGGACTTCCTTTAGGATGTATTTGGCTTCCTCTTTGTCGACACACTTCAGGTAAGGCATCAAGAAGCCTCTCTTGTATAGGGTGCCGTTTAGGATTGTGAACCTTGCTGCTCTTTTTCTGACCTTCTTGGCCTCGTCAGCATCTTGGGGGAGGTTTCCATCCTGCAAAAAAGACATAATAGGGGTCATCCAGCTATTTGTACCTTGGATCTGGAATGTTGAAATTTCTTCAATACTGGGATGTTTCTGGACTTCAATTGTTGGCCCGGTTCCCGGTGGGCTTTCCCCTGACGATGACATTTTTGATATCTCGTCTGCCATAGCGTTCTGGCTTCGAGGGATCTGTTCAAATCTGACTACGTCAAACTCCTGGATAAGATGCCTCGTTAGTTTGAGATACTTTTGCATTCTATCTTCTTTTGCCTCGTATTCTCCTTTTATTTGCTCGGTCACCAGTTTTGAATCACTCTGGATCAGCAAATTCTTGGCTCCAAGGGCTTTCCCAAGTCTTAGCCCCGTTAATATTCCTTCATATTTGGCCTCGTTGTTGGTGGCTGGGAATTGCAATTGAACTCCATACTTGAGCTTTTCTCCGTCAGGGGTAGTTACTACGACTCCCACTCCGCCCCTCTTCTGAGCTGATGATCCATCAGTCTGTATCATCCACATATCATCGTTGATGATCTGGCCATCTTCATTCCCATAAGTGAACTCGGCAACGAAGTCAGCCAGAACCTGTGCCTTGACAGCCGTTCTAGGATGATACTCTATATCAAACTGGCTAAGCTCGATCGCCCACTGGATCATTCTTCCAGCCGCTTCAGGTTTGTTTATGGACTTTTTGATAGGTTGGTCAGTCATGACCAAGATTGGGTTTGCCTGGAAATACTGCCTTAACTTACATGAGGCCATTATTAGCGCAAACGCTATCTTTTCCATTATCGGGTACTTGAACTCGGCTCCTTGGAAGGCTTGACTGACGTAATAAACCGGCAACTGTCTCTTGTTCTCTTCTTGAATTAGGGCTGCACTCACGGCGGAGGTTGACACCGCCAAGTATAATTGTAACGTTTCTCCTTCTTTAGCTGGGCTTAGAAGGGGAGGATTACTCAAGTAGCGCTTTAGCTCTTGAAAGGCCTCTTCACATTCATCAGTCCATACGAAGGCCTTTTTCAAGGTCTTGAAGAAGGGTTGGCACTTATCTGTCGCTCTGGAGACGAACCTGTTTAGTGCTGCAATTCTTCCAGTTAGCTTCTGAACTTCCTTCACTGTCCTAGGTGACTCCATATTGATTATGGCTTGCACCTTCTCCGGGTTAGCCTCTATTCCTCTATGGGAAACCATGAATCCCAAGAATTTCCCCGATGCTACACCAAAGGCGCATTTGCTTGGGTTCAGCTTCATCTTGTATCGTCTGAGTGTGGCGAATGTCTCCCGTAGATCTTCAAGATGGGAGTGTTCTTCCTTACTCTTGACGAGCATGTCGTCTACGTACACCTCCATATTCCTGCCGATTTGGCTTTTGAACATCTTTTTTACCAACCTCTGATATGTGGCCCCAGCGTTTTTCAGCCCGAAGGGCATCACCTTGTAGCAGTAAAGCCCTTGGCTAGTGACGAAGGCAGTTTTTTCCTGATCCTCTTCAGCCATCTTTATCTGGTTGTATCCGGAGAAGGCGTCCATGAACGTCAGTAGCTTGTTTCCAGCTGTTGAGTCTACCAGCTGATCTATCCTTGGCAGAGGAAAGCTATCCTTCGGGCACGCCTTGTTCAAATCCGTGAAGTCTACGCACATTCTCCATGCTCCGTTAGATTTCTTCACTAAGACGACGTTGGCAAGCCATTCTGGGTAATGTACTTCCCGAATGAAACCTGCTGCCAAAAGCTTGTTGACCTCGTTCGTCACTGCCTGATCACGTTCTGGGGCGAAAGTTCTCGTCTTTGATGGACGGGCTTTTTCTCGGGGTTCACTCTTAACTCGTGCTGGATAACTTCGGGGGGTATCCCAGGCATGTCCTCGTGACTCCACGCGAAGACATCCAAGTTCTCCCTTAGCAACTTGACGAGCTTGGCCTTCATCTCCGGGCTTAACATTTTCCCCACCTTCGTCGTCTTGGTTGTTTCTCCGGCAGCTAATTCTACCACCTCCAGCGCTTCTTCTTTCTCCTTCTCTTTCTCTTCTCCTTTCTCTTCTATCGTCCATGTATGGTTTTCTCGTGCGGCTAGGACGGCCTGATAGCATTCCCGAGCTAAAACTTGATCTCCTTTCACTTCACCGACTCCCTCGTCCGTTGGGAACTTCACTTTTAAACAGTAAGTGGACGTTGCTGCCTTCCATTTGTTAAGTGTTGGCCTTCCAATAATGGCATTATATGAGGAGGGACAATTTACTACCAAGAAATCCAGCTGATGAGTTAACTGCCTTGGATGGTTCCCGATTGTTACCGTTAGCGTCACCATGCCCTTGGGATACACTCGATCTCCACTAAAACTGACGAGTGGAGAGTCAAAAGGGCGCAGCCTTCTTGGGTCTAGCTTCAATTGCTGGAAAGTGGGAAGGTAAATAATGTCTGCCGAGCTGCCGTTATCCACGAGGATCCTCTTGGTGTTGAACCCTTCTAAAGTTAGCATTATAACTAGGGGATCATTGTGCGGTTGTTTTACTCCTCTAGCATCTGCTTCGTTGAAGGACATATCCTGGTTTGTCCATCTCTGTTTGACTGGAGGCATCATGTGGACGCTGTTCACTTGTCTCTGGCATGCTTTCTTGAGTGACTTAAAAGATCCTGATGCAAATGGTCCTCCCGCGATGGTCGCTATTTCCCCGATCACATTCTGCGCTGGCTGGGCTTGGCGATTGTCGTTTCTCGACGAGGATTCCTGCTGGTTTTTATCTTCATTCCTTGGCCTGGTGTATTCCCCCTTCTTCACATACTTCTGTAATTTCCCCTTGCGTATGAGCTCCTCAATTTGCTCCTTGAGATCCCGGCAATCCTCCGTGTAATGGCCATGGTCTTTATGGAATCAGCAGTACTTGCTCTTGTCATGAACGTTAGGTGACGAATGCAATGGCCGTGGCCATCTCAAGTGGTGTTCATCCTTGATTTGCGACAAAATTTTATCAACGGGCATAATCAAGGGGGTAAACCTTACCGTTCGGGGACCTTTGTCATCTTTCCTATTGCCATCCCTGGATTGCCGGTCATGGCGTTCTCTCTTCTGCCCCCTTCGTTCATTCTCCCTTACTCCAACGCTTCCCGGCCTTGCGGCATCCCCTATGGCTGCAAGCGCGTCCTCAGCATTCATGTATTTTTGCGCCTTCAAGAGCATTTCAGCCATTGTCTTTGGAGGATTCTTTGCAAGTGATGCTACGAGGTCTCGAGACCTTAATCCCGCCTTGAAAGCCGTCAACTGCACTTTGTCATCAGCTTCGTCCACTTCCAAGGTTTCTCGTGTAAAACGTTTTACATATGACCTTAAGGCTTTCTTCTCTCCTTGTCTGACAGTGAGTAAATAGTCCGCTGGCCTCTTCGGACGTTGTCCTCCAATAAAGTGCCTCAAGAAGGCACCACTCAGCTATTCAAAGTTGTCTATTGACGATGATGGCAGCTTGGTAAACCACTCCCTGGCCGCTCCTTTGAGAGTGGTGGGGAATGACCAACATAATATCTCGTCAGGGGGTTGTTGGAGGCCTAGTGTTGTTTTGAAGGTGTTGAGGTGATCTTGAGGGTCCTTTAACCCGTCAAACTGTTCCAGCTAAGGTAAGCGAAATTTGGGCGGTACTGGATGCCCGAGGACCGCTGGAGTGAAGGGCGAGTCTGTGGCCCTAATCATTCTGTCCACACTCCGTTCTGTTTTCTCTTTGATGGCATTCCGTAGCTCGTCCATTTCTTTCCTCATTTCTTTTATGATGTCTGAGTTTTGCTCATTCGGGGTGGTTAGCCTGAGGGTACTAGCCCTTATGTGACTATTCTCTTCATCTTTCGGGCCGCCTCTGGATTGACTTTCTTCCTGTTGAATTTGTTGAAGTTGCATTTTCATTTCTTGATTCTGTCTGGTGAGTTCTTCGACGGTGGCTGCCAGGGCCTGGATTTGTTGTATCAAGGACGTAGGATCTTGATTAGATTCCATCTGACTGCGAGGATAGGTGGGAACTGCCTTTCCAAGTATAGATACTGAAATGCTTAGTTTCCCACAGACGGCGCCAAACTGATGAAGCAAGACTTCGTCAGTCAAGAAGCAGTGAGACTGGATGAAAAAGAAAACATGAACCTCATCCTCGACGTGGAAATGGCGGGCAAACTTGTGAACGTGGTCACCGGTGTCTTGCCTGCCAACACAGCTCCGATACTTAAGTCAGTTTTCGGAAATTATACTTAGAATAACAAAGAGTAGATGTGTTGCTGTATTTTGTTCTTACCTTCTTCTGGTGTTTCTTTGGAGGGTTTATATATTCCCCCTTGGCCTTCTAGCCGTTGCAGCATTTATGGTGGTTTTAATGCTGCTTCAAGTAACGCCTTTCACTTAATAGTAAGGCTTTAATTCTTCTCCAACGGGAGGTACAGCTGTTTTATCCAGCCTGGGGTATTATGGGCGACACTAAATGCTCCAGCCGTTTTCGCCTGCCTTCGTACATGGTATCCTCATCCTCATAAGCTCTATCGTCTGCTGAGGTTTTTCGTCAGTGATGTTTTGTCGTCTGTACTAATATCGTCAGTCCCGTCACATATCATCTTGTTAATTTGTTTATGGCTTGGCGTTGGAGTTTTCTTGAAATAAGTCAGGGTGATTTTACTTTCTAATTTGATGTAATATGTGTGGATTGGAAATAATTGTGTCTGAGTTTGTGCGTGATGTGTGTTAAAGTTTCATATGTAATACAGTTTCAAGATGAATATACATGATTCAAATTCTAATATGTCTAATTTTGCAAAGCAAGGTGGCAGTAAACACAATTGTCTATGTCCTTTTTCTGCAACAATATTAGTACATTGTAAGGCAGTTGCAAAGGACACTGTCAGTTGCATCAGCTTTATGCCACATTATCGTCATTGCAGTAAGCGTGGCTGTTTGTGTAATGAGGGAGCATTATCTTCAGAATATATTGTTGGCCTAATACAATTCTTGTAAGAATTCTTTGGGAAAAAAAAAAAAAAAACCTTCAGAATATATTGTTGTTTGCAATTGGTGATTTTGTTGCATGGAGGTGAATTTCTTATAACCCAACAGAAAACTCTTTTTTAAGAGGAGCACATTATTACCTTGAAGAAAGCATTTTCAACACGCCCTCAAGTTGAATTATGTTTTCTGATCATTGTTTTTTGTTCAATTTCTTCGATAAAACATTTATTTACTAAATGTATAATTATATTCCTACTTGATACGGTGGTCTAAAGCTACACCTTTTCTGCTTTTTAAATTACAGTTTTTGAAGCCTCACTTTTTTTTTCTTTTCCTTGAGCACAACAATTTCAAACAATGCATTCTCAATAAACTTGTAAATTTTCACTTTTTGAAATTTAAAAAAAAAAAATTCAAAAGCAAAATCCCATTTGTTATATTGCATTTGGAGAATTAGAGATGAAACTATATTGTCTTCATATTAATTTGTATATGTTCAAATATGTAAAGTGACATTTATTTTAGGCAAAAATGGAAAACACAGGTCTAAATATGACCAAAATTAATTTCAGCCTTCTAACTTTATTTTTCAATTTTTTTCGATTGAATCCTCTAAATTTCAACTTGATTCAAATTAGTACTCCCATTAGTTTCCATCAGAATTGTCCTGCAAGTGACCTCAAAACTACATCGTTTAGGCTTTACAATTAAAATAAATCCAAAAAGCTAATAAAATTTTTTTTTCAGAAAAAATAAATTAAAAAGATATTGATATATTTTACCAAAAACATCCAGCAAAATTTCCCTAGCAATCCAGAAAACTTTCCACGCAACCAAACAAACTAAAACAATCCAATCACAACACGAAAAAATATACATCGCCAGTGAAAGAAACACCATCTAACAACAAGACCAATACCAAAATTAGCCAAAGAAAGCCAAATCTAGAAAAATTAAATATATTTTTTTATAAAAGAATTGCTTCCCACACCGAATCCGACGACGCCGAACCCTGAAATGCCTGGATCAACCTCACTTGGTTGCAAATCTTAAAGGAGTCGGGTACAGGAGCACACAAATCTCCGGTATGTTTTGTAGAACTGAACCCATTCTTGTCGACCCATTTGTCAAGTTCAATGGCTTCGCCTCCCCTCTCTCAGCGTAAACCGTTCAGGTCATCCTTTTCGTGTAGAGGAAAATTTTCTTCAAGTGCTTTGGACTTTTGCGAATGGATTTTGGTTTGAATGTGCAGAAATTGGGCCAAAATTGGAAATTAACAGTGTTTTTCAAACAATATAATTAGAAGGCACTGTTATAAAACTATAATTTTTACTAACATCTCGAATATAAGAGAGTCGATTTTGGGCTTAAAAATCGAGTCTTTGAGAATCGATTTTCAAGATCTGCTCACGTCTGATGTGGCATTTTTTCCACGTGGCGTTTACCTGAAAATCGAGTCTCTAAGACTCAATTTATAAGCCAAAATAAATTTAAGTCTGTCGCTTATGTACATGCCATTCTCAGAAATACCAAAAAAAAAAAAAAAACACAGCACCTTCATTGTCGACCCATCAGCCACAACCACAAACCCCAGCAGTTGAACAAAAAAAAAAAAACACAATCCAGCACCAACACAGCACCACCAACACAATACAGCCACCGGCAATACAACACCACCTATAAACCCACAACCACCACAACACAAACCCACAGAACACCACAAAACAAACTCATAGCCACAAACAGACCGAATCCGCCACCAGAGAGAAAGATAGAGAAAAAAAAAAACTCACCCACGATCACTGACGGCCAC
Organism: Castanopsis chinensis; assembly: GCA_032878915.1. Classification (NCBI taxonomy): domain Eukaryota; kingdom Viridiplantae; phylum Streptophyta; class Magnoliopsida; order Fagales; family Fagaceae; genus Castanopsis; species Castanopsis chinensis. The sequence continues at coordinate 13,298,685 of JAVQMG010000109.1, forward strand.
CCACGCCCCATGACCACACACGGCTTGAAGCCATGCACGCCGACTTGATACCCGCCCACCCATGGTCCCACGCCGATCTGATCTCGATCTTCGACGATGCTTTGAACCCGACCCACTACTAGCCATGAGAACCGATGGCCACCCACGCCGAGCTGAAGGCCTGAAGCCACCCACGCCGACTTGAAACCCACCCTCCCACACACGGCCCACGGCGATCTGGGTTTTTTTTTTTTTTTTTTCTCCTCTCTCTTTCTTCTCTGATGAGATGAAAAGGTGTAAATGAGAAGGTGTAAAGGGCCTTGTAGTGTAAAGGGCTTATAAATCGAGTCTTAGAGACTCGATTTCCAGACAGATTCCACGTGAAAAAAAATGCCACATCAGATGTGATCAGACCATAAAAATCAAGTCTCAAAGACTCGATTTATAGTCCAAAATCAACTCTCTAAGACTTGAGATGTTAGTAAAAAATATAGTTTTGTAACAGCGCCTACTAATTATATTGTTTGGAAATTAATATTAATTTCCAATTTTGGCCGCAGAAATTGTGTGTGTAGACTAGAGTTATTAGAGTTTGATGCTTTTGTGGAGCATATTTTTTTAGTTTTTTTTGTCTTTATATGTCTTTTTTTTTTTTTATGATGCAAAAATGATTCCAAAAAAAAAAGTTGGGAAAATGTTTTTTATTTTTATTTTATAGTTATCTGGAATTTTTTATAATTAAAGAAAATTTTGAAAATCAAAACAATGTAGTTTTGGGAGTTACTAATGAGGAGACTTACAGAAGAGACTGAATTGAACAAAAATGAAATTAGAAAACTAAAATAAATTTTTGTCAAACTTTTTTTTTTTTTTTTTGAGAAATTTTTTTTGTCAAACTTAAAATGTGTTTTTTGCATTTTAGCCTCTATTTTAAGTTAAATAAATCAATATATATATATATATACACACTACTATTAAAGGGGCTTCCTTTGTTTAGACCGGATTTTTTTGTTCTAAAATACCTCTACATCCCTATGTTTAAATAGAGACAATATAAAAAGATAATCCGGTAAAAAAACAACCCAAATTTTTACTAAAACACTGCCTAAAAAATAAGGTCACTCTCCTGTTGATTTTCAAATTTATTTATCCACTTATAAATTAGATTCTCAAAACAAAAATTATATATATAAAATAAAATAAAAACACAGTTTTTTTTTTTTTTTTTTTTTTTTGCTACTACCACTAAAAAAAAAAAAAAAAACGTCATCGCACGCGCGAGACGCGTGTGATGAGCTAGTGCTACTATTTAAGGACTTTTCCTGTTTGGATCGATTTTTTTTTTTTTTTTTTTTTGGGTTCCAAAATACCCCTATTTTCCTAGGTTTAAGTAGAGACAAAACTAAAGGACAACCAAGTAAAAATACATCGTTTAACTCCCGCTAAAACATTGCCTACAAGATAGGACCTCTTTCTTAGTTAAACGTTTTCAATTTTTTTAACTGAGTTCAATTGCCCCACTTAGTGTCTCATTCGTTATACTTGGACCTTGGTTGGGATCCAAACAAACATCAATGGCTGCTGTTTCTTCTTCACAAACTGAGACAGAGTAAGAACAAGGCTAAGGCCAAGCGTAGGACAAAAAAATCTCTTGGTGTCTGTTTCGTCAGAGGCTGAATCTACGATTCTCAAAAATGGCAAAAGTTGTCACCAGGTTCAGTACTTTACTCTTTCGCATTCTTCTCCAAAACCCAACAATGAAATCAGTTTTCTTTTCTTTGTTTGCTTCTTCTTTTTTCAAATCTTTAAATATTTGATCCTAATGTAATGTAGGATTAGAAACACTAGTGTGTAGCCCCGTGCATATGCACGAGTACAATTAAAAATAATTACAATTATACGACTCAAATTATAAATAGTCAATTGTAGTGGTTCTATTGATGTTAACTTGAGTTATTAAACATATAGGACATTAGTTTGACCAGGACATTTAAAAGTACTAAAATATTTTTTCCTTGCAATTTTCATAATATTGGTTACATCAAGTTTCTTCACAATTACATTTATGAATAATCACAATTAGATATATAAAAATTTTTGTCGAATATACACATTAGTTTCAAGTTTTTATTAGAGAATATACTCTAACCATCATGGAAAAAAAGGCCATATTATGTGCCTTTGTTGTTTTGATAATAATACATATTTTGACAATATGTTATTTCTTTCATACCATCAAGGGAAAAACTACCAACAACCATAAAAATAAATAAAAAATAAAAAAACAACCTTATAGGACAAATCCCTTAATGGGTGCAATAAAAATAAAAAATATTTATTTAAGGTCGCAATTGAAACCACAATTTGTCCCAATATTATGTCTATACATACATTTAAATAAATTTAAAAAAAAAAAAAAAAAAGGGAATAAGAAAAAAACTCATTTTTGTGCACATGCCTATGTAGTATGCACCTTAGCCTCTGAAGTGAAGTACCATCTCCCGATTGCCAAAGGCCCTCAATAAGTCAAAATAGCATTGGGTTGAACCCTTGAATTAGCTATAAGTCACAAATATCTTTTCTACAGCCTACTTCGCTAAAACCCTACTTCACTAAAACGGATGATACAAAATTTATAAACAAAAAGAACCAAGAACAAACAAATTAAAAGAAAAAACTAAACTTTAAAGTTACATTTATTTTGGATCAAATAGATGAGAAATACCACCCAATAAGAATCATAGACATGATCTTACAAATTGCATCCAATAGCAATAAAAATGTCTTGATTAGTTGAGTAGTTGATTATAGATGTATTGAGTTAGATGCTTCACCACATTTCTTGAAATCTCCCACATCACAACTCTTTAATAACTATGAAAACTGCTTGAAAGAGGCTATAGCAATACATTAAACATATCTTATCAACACATGGGATTAAAAAAATAAATCCAAATGATTCGCTTGTCATAGAATTCAGTGTATCAATCTTTGGAGTACTTAAGGATCATAAACCATAACTGCAGGCTAAGAGTTATAAAAGTAGAAAAGAAAAAGAAATGTAAACATTAAAAGTAGAGAAATGATATGTCCACAACATTTTTACAATATTTTTACAACAAATCTTACGTGGCAGGTTGTTACTGGTTGTTATTGTTGGGGCAAAAAAGTAATTTTATTGTTAGCTTCAAATTTGAACCAATAACAACTAAACACCTATGATTTGTTGTGAAAATGTTGTAAAAATGTTGTGGACGTAGCATCTCTCTTAAAAGTAATAGGGCTTACAAAAATTAATCTATTTTCACAAAAGGAATGAACTACGCACATCTAAACTAAATCTCAAATTCTCTTAAATCCAACTTGCTCCTTCAAAACCATAAAGTCACAAACCCAAGTCAAATATATAAGCTCCATTACCATAGCTCAAAACATTACAATAAAAGTGGTAGCTCAAAACATTATGATAATAAATAATTAAGAAAAGGAACCCACACGATGTTAGGATTGTTCTATAGTCAATTAATTGATCTGGAGTATGCCTTCTACGACATTCAACTCAGCCTTATGGTGCTTTAGTGATTAATTAAATAAAACCCAAACCTATAGCTTTTAATCCATTTGTCAAATGAAAAAAAAAAAAAAAAAAATCTCAATCAGATAGGACCCTTAGATTACTACTACATAAATTGTGCTCACCCGCAAGTTTGCAACCAAAACAAATTGACATTCCATGCTTCTTTGTATCTGAAGAGAAAAATATGAGCAGAGGCACCTCAGATTGCTACTAATCATTCTTATAAAAATAGAGTTGATAGGGAATATAGAGTCCAGAAAGATTTTGTAGTCATCTCTAGATGTCTAATTAGAATTGAATTAGTTGGTTTGTTTTCTTCTTAATATGTTTATATAACAAACTGAGGTAATGTAAGACACTACAGGACAAATCTAAAACTGGAAAGCCATTCTAGTACAACAACAAAATAGAGCTATTTCAAAAGTTACCATTATGTTCTTATCGTGTTTTTTTTCTTCATTTATGTTCTTATACCAATGACATAATTTTTGGCAACTTGGATTGGTTCTTGTATTTGTAAAAACCAACACCACCACTTTTTCATAACCAAAAACTTAAATTTTCTTATCTCACCAAATATAATTCACAAATCCAAATGCATATTAAAGCTAGAAAACAAACAAATTCAAAGAGAAAAAATTAAATCCAATTGGGAAGACGATTTTACTTCAAAAACACTACAAAAATAGTAAAAGTGCAAGTACAATATTTTATAGTGCCTATTATGTTGATGATAAGTTGTAATTCTGAAAACAAAAAAAAAGGCAAAACTAGTATTTTCTATAGAAAAACTGGATAAGGCAAACCTGTTAGGGACGTTGATCAAAATTATGCTGGTAAACATTATTTACTTTGTCATTTATATCAATGCTTCCAATTATTTCACATTTCCACCGCCTTCATTACAAAGTACCTCTAAATTTTATATCAAGTGAAAAAAAAAAAAAAAAAAGCGAAAACACCATTTTGGTCCCTACATTTTGGTGTAACAGTCAATTTGGCCCTTACATTTTGGTAGCAGTCAATTTGGTCTCTGTTATTTTCAACTTGGAATCAATCTAGTCCTTACCATTAACTCACTCACGGAAAATGCATACATGGCAAACGGTTTGCATTGTTGGCACACACATGGCTAAAATAATAATATAAAATCAAATAATTAAATATTAAAAAAACCACATAAGCATTTTAATAAAAAAGAAAATTCCATGTCAATCAAAAAAATTCTAATAAAATTAATTGAAAGAAAACAAACAAAGAAAATGATTTTTTATATAAAAAATCCACAATTTCTTTCATTTTCTTTTCTATTCTTCTTGTACTTTCTTACCTCCCAAACACAAAGCAATTTGAAAATCCCAACATAATGAAACCAGGGTTTTGAAACCCAGACCGTTCATTGAACCGTAAAAGAGAGAGGTTCAAGGTTTTTGAGGTCAAACCGAGGTTGAACCGGGGTCGAACCGTGATGATGCCATAATTAATTTAATAATTAATTAAAGCCTAAATATAGATATTAAATTTATAAAACTAGTAAAATTGACTAATATATTTATATATGTGAGGGAAATTTAATAATTTTCAAGCATATATTTAATATTTAAATAAGAAAGTTAATAAAATAAAATAATAATCACGAAAACATTAAAATTTATTATTAATTTTTGAAGTAATGTTGAATATCTTTGAAGGATTTTAATTATAATTTTTTTATTCCTTGTAAGAGATGGATAAAATTGTATTAAGTTGTTTTTATTAAAAAAAAAAAAAAAATTGCTAAGGGGTTGGACCGCACGGTTCTTGACCGGTTCGAGCGGTCCAACTCCGGTTTTAGAGGTTCACGGAATTAACTAAAAATACGGTTCTTTAGGCTTAAAAACTGGTTTTCATTCCGGTTCTCGATTTTCACGGTCCGACCTCCCGGTCCGGTCCGGTTCTGACAACAGTGAATGAAACCCTTTACCAAATTAAACACACAAATAGAACCCAACAAACACAAATTCTGAAAAGATCTCAACCTACCCAAACCATATCAATCCTTTCACCTCTTTAACAATTCCACTTCATTGGTATGTACAGGATAATATTATCCTTACCTATGGTGGCTAGCAAGTGAATGAGAACAAAAGAAACACAAAAATAAGCAATGGATAAGCGTAGATTTGATTAAGGAAATCTTGAACTCTATGGACAAATTTGGGATAATTTTTTATGATTTTATTCAAGAGTGCTCTACTGGTTTTTATGCCAAAATTTACAATGCAATCTTCAAAAGAATAAGGACTCAAATCGAAAATAAAGGACTCACAACAACCATTACTATTTCTTAGCAAAAGACACTAAACCACCCAAACAACCTATAATGTTAACATTGAAAGAACAATTGGAATTGAACTCAAACTGTAAACTAATTGAAGATGATCTGCTGATACCCCACTGTAGAGAAGGAAAATTTCCGACCTATCACAAGCTGACACACCATGCTACCAAGTCCACAAAGTAAGGGCCAATTATAAAGCGTCACATACTGCTACTAGGTTTTGCCATCACTATTCAGAAACCAACAAAAATTTTCCAAGTATCGTTGACATAAGGACATAAAATGCATGCAAAAAACTAATCACACATCAACACGTATAAGCAATGACATAAAAAGCCCGGTGCGTGTAAAAAATGACACAGGCAATTCAATCAAGTGATGACATGTGTCACCATGAAAATCAAAACATTTTGGGTAATCAAAAGATGCCACATGTCTTGGAGAAAAAGTTTTAAATCTCCTCCAATCAGACTGTGACATGTGTCACCAATCAAACTTCACCACATGTTGCTCACCCACCCCTAAACTCCTATAAATAGAAGCCTTCCTAAGGAATTTCTACACACCAAGACATCCAGAGCACAAGCAACATCAAAGAAGATTCAGAAGCACTCAGATGTACAAAAGTTCTACAGGAATCAAGCCTTAAAGCCATCAAGAACTTCAACCTCAAAATCGAAGAACATTCAAAGTGAAACCATCCAAATTACCTTCTAGATCTTAAAGTTTGCTAGAATCAAACTCAAAAGCCTCTAAAAAATTCAAGAAACTGTAAATCAGTAAAGCTCTATAGATTCAAGCCTCAAAAGCCCCAAAGAACTTTCACCATAAAACCTTCGAAGATGAAGAGCAAGTGAAGAACACGAAGAACATACAAAGAACACAAAGAACATACGAAGAACATGAAGAACAAAGAATTTCTAACAAGCTCATAACTAGAGATTCATTGTAATTCTGTTTCAAGGGTCTTCAATCCATCTTTCAGCCAAATTGAAGTATATTTGGTGTACGAGTCAAAATCACATTATTACAATTCCAATCAACAAATTTTTCAAGAAGATCGAATCAGATGATCATTCTTTTTAATTTCAAAAAATTGTACCACATATTCATCAATACAAATTTGCATTTGTGAAACTATTTTACTTGTTTGATTTATTTCAAACTAGAAATTTAGTCATCTACACCCATAAGACCCACATTTGGGCCCTCATCCTTTGTCGTTTTTGAATTGATTTGAGCAGGGCTACCACCATCAAGCCCCACACCACTGTCGTGACCCATCAAGATTGAGAGTCTCCATCAAGCTCAAGCTCCACCATGACCATGCCAATCTAAGAAAGGGAGAGACAAAAAGAGAAAGAGAGCAAGTCTATGAGAGAGAGGTCTAAGTGTGTTTGCTAGGAAATATATGAAAAGAGATAGAATAGAATAGAAAATTTGAGTGTCGATAATTGTGTGATTAGTGTTTATTTTCAGATTGCTGTGTTTACTAGGTATTGTGTATGGTGACTGAGAAAATGCAAGAATACAAAAGTAAATAAAAGAAATTGAATAATTTTTTATTAATTCTCTTTCTCTATTTGTTTTTTTTCAATTCATTTTTTCAGAATTTTTTTGGCTGATGTGGATTTTTATTTTTTATTAAAATGCTTATATGGCTTTTTTAATGTGTAATTGTTTGATTTATATTATTATTTTAGCCATATGTGTGTCAATAATGCAAACCGTTTGCCATGTATGCATTTTCTGTTAATAAGTTAACGGTAAGGACTAAATTGATTGCAAGTTGAAAATAACAATGACCAAAATGGTGTTTTCACCCAAAAAAAAAAAAAAGCAACAACAACAACAAAGAAAATTACACACACAAATAAAGACAAATGAGAGAGAAATGAAAATAATGATTAGGGAAGTATACAAAGCATTACCACTGCAGAATTTGAAGACTCTCTAGGGATCATCTTTTTTGCTTCTAAGAACCCTTCGCCATGGGATTGTCTTCTCCACCCAACTCCAATTGATATCTAGAAATATTTTTGAAAAAGCAAAGCTTAATATAATCTTGAATTTAATTAAGATAGTCAAAACTCTCTATGATGGACCTAAATTGTGAAAATTATCCTAGATGAACAAAACAAAAGAAAAAAAGGAAGTCCCTTAAATTTCCTAAATGAACCAATCTTTAAAATCTCTAAATTCTAAAATTATCCCAACACCAAAAGAAACCCCCAATTTCCATTTGCAAACAAAACCTTAAAAAAAAAGGACTTTGGTATGACTTACAATTGCAAACTTGGAGACAACAACACTTACTTTCCTTTAGGAGAAGTTTAACTCAAATGAATTGCAAACTGAGTCAACTTCTTAACAGCAACATTAACATATTGGTAACACAGCAGACATCCCGAGTATGAAAGGAATATAATAGGACCATTTTCTTAGCAAGAATATGTCGCACAACTCAAAAATTATTAGGAGAAGAGCAAACTTCATAAAGAGTGCCTTTCGATTATATAAAAAGGCCAATCTTAGGAGCAAAAGCACCAAACATGAAGTACCACTATATATCTTTTGTTGGGGGAAAAAATAAAATGAAAACCCTTCAATTTCACAAACCCTCACAAACCTAGAAACTTTTTCACAAGCAAACCTCAAAAAATGGAGAAAAAAAGAGACCCTGCAATCAAACATCAAATAAAGATATAAGTATGTATGAAGGTAAACACCTCTAGATCTCACAACAGATTCAACACATAGCACATCAAAGACTTCTAAAACGTAGTTAGGGTTTTTCTTTTTATATGTGAAGTAAAACATAAAACCCTACACGTCAAATGGGCTTGGGCTGAGTTGGAAATTTTGCAGAAAATTAATTATGCGCGACTCTCTATCGATCGAGTCTATTTTTCGACCAATTGAGCCTTGCTGAATTTGTCCACTAATTTCTGCAATCACTCGATTTCAACTTTATAGTAAAACATACTTTGAGCAAGCCTAAACCTAGACTCTATGTTTTGATCATGGTTTGCCAACATATTACACATTGAAGTTCCAATACATTAGTCCCTAAGGTCTAAGAACCTAACAATCTCTCCCTTTGGCAATCCGTGACAAAACACATCAAAAAAATGAAATGCTCAAAGTCACAAACAGCCCATTTAAATTTAAAATTCCCTGAACACAATTCAACCTAACTATTATCTATCAGTTGCCACTGTAGACAGCAGCCACGACTGAATTAACCTGTATATTCCTGAAACACTCGACAAACACATAAACGCATGTGTGGGAAATACAAGTAAACCAAAATAAATTCTTGATTTCACAAAACATAAAATAAAAGACATATACCATGAATAATCTCATAATATAAATCAATAACCAATGTACCATATGTGAAACAAAGAATAATAAAAGAAACAAAGCATAAAGCATAGTGTCTCCCCCTAACATATACAACTCATAAAAAGACAATACCTGATCACCAAATAGAATACATCATGAGCCAAAAGTAAAATGAAATACATCAAGAATCTTCTAGATACAATCTATGTACCCCAAAACAAAAACTCCCCCTCTCTCCATGCACAATATGTACTCCCCCTTTTTGTGACAAATTGCCAAAGGGCAATCAAGTCTCATCATCAAAAGGAGGCGGTGGAGTAGGTCATCTAGCACTTGCCAAATCAACAGGTTAAGCCTGAAGCTCTGTGGGCACATCCAACAAAATCTATCCATTCGCCGCCTGAACGGTTATGACAATATCCAGCATACTCTCTGAATAGAGGAATCGTACAAAGAAGAAGGTGGAGGATCAACAGTGGCAGTAGGATCAACATACTCCTCAGCAGTAGGATCGCTTAAAGGAGGAGGCCTAGATGCATCATCTGTGGAAGACTCCACTCTAGGGCATTTAGAACTAGCTTTCATTTGAACCGCTCTTTGCCTAAGGAAGGTGGCACCAATGGGAGCTATAATATGAACAGACTCGGATGTAAGAAAGTCCTCTAAACCTAAGTCTAACAAAATCCTATGAATAAAAACCAGAAAGAAAAGTCCATGAGATTTTGCACTACTCCTATGAACCTTAACTAAAGAGCTGATAAAAAGAGAAGGAAAAATTATAGGAGCATCAGTGACAAGAGCGTACAAAAATGCACATCTCTTGAGAGGAATAGTGTGTAAATGAGAGATAGGCCAAATGGGATGACAAGAAATCCGGAAAAACAAATAATTGAGCTCAGTAAGCTCATGGGAGGTGATCCGAGGATTAGTACCCCATCTAATGGAAGTACCAATAAGTAATAACATAATGTTAACAAGCAAACGGGTCTTAGTGTAAGGGTACACAGGCTGCCATACCAAAGGTACGCTAAGAGCAGAGGCCACTACTGCAGGTGTAATGACATAATCTTCACCCCTTATCCAACTCTTCACAAACTGAATATTGGAATCATCGGAGTGGACAGAGAGGTTTGAATAGAACTCTCTAATCAAAGCAGCAACAAGAGGATGCTCCACATCTAAAAGAGGTAATCAACCCCTACTCTCAAAGTTCCTCCTAATCTCCCCATTAAGCTCATCTAGAATGACCTTACGCTCAACCCAAACTGACCTAAAGATGTTAAGCTTCTCATAGGTAGGTTTCTTGGTTTTTTTCAATTATAAACCTATCACTCTCAAACACAGGGGTAGAGGGGATAGTGGTTTTCTTGGCTCTAGTCTTCCTAATCATGATGCTAAGAGTTGGAAAGGAAAGACAAAAATAAAGAAAGAAACACAAGGGCAGACTGTATTAGAGAGGGTTAGTGCACAAAAATCTCAATAAATAACAATCTTTATGATGCAAGTAATGAATGCACATATGATGCATGCTCTAATGCATTGAAATTTGTTCAATTTTACTTTATAACCATAAATTGACTTGAACACAGAGTTTTAGACTAAAAACCCTAAATTTTGAAAAACCCTTTTTCAAAAATTAAACCAAATTGATCAGTTAATCATTACACTAGTTAGGCAACATCATATAATGACATAACCAAGCAATAACACAAGTCAATTTCATCAATTTTAGCCCAATTGAATAAAATCCCCAATTTCTCAAAGTTTCAAGCCCTAAAATTTCAAATTTTTCTCAAAACACAAAATTAATCAAATTAATGCATGAGAATCACATGTATATGATCTAGGAACAAAATCCCAAACATTGAATAAAAATTGAATGCATGAAAAATCCCCAAAAATCTTATGTTCAAAAATCCTAAATAGAATGCATGAAAAATGCGATTTTAATGAAAAAAGAATGGTATTTAGGTCTTACCTACACTTGAGGACAAAAACCCTTAAAGATTTGAGGAAGAATACGACAAAAACTCTTAGATTGGATTGATCGAGGAGCAATAGTGAAAACAGTGTTTGAAAAGTTTGAATAAAATGAAGAACATGTGAGAAAAGTTCTTTTTTAAAACACTCACTGACCGATGTTCGATCGGTCAAAAATTAGCTTCAATTGATTGAAAATTAAATTCAATCAATCGAGCCAAACAGATTCAAATCCATAATTTTGTCACAATTTCAATCGATCGAAAATTTGAAAAATTCAAATTTTTGAAAAACAGAACAATTTTATGCAAAAACTCCTCAAAGCACAATATTTCATGAATGAAATGCATGAGTATAAGATTAAAAGTTTTTCAAAAACACATGAATTCAACCCAAATCTTTCAAAAACAAGTTTTCAACCCATTTGTCCCCAAAACTCAAACATTAAACACATTTTGCATTAAAATCAAGGAACATATAATCTTGGATGGCCAAAACACATTCACACACAATATCATGTACTAAGTTTATCAAGGAATAACTTGTGTAGTGTGTGCAACTAGCAAAAGGAAAATATACATGTGAGGTGATACATAGATAGTAATCAATCACATTTTCTACATAAGTTTAAAAGAAACTATCACCTAAAGAGTTACATCATATAATTCTCATATCTCTTAAAAAACAACCTTGTAATCATAGAAGTTTTTTATTTGGCCTCATAATGTACACACCAATTTTATTTCATTATTAAATTGATATTTAAACCAGATAATGTACACACCAATTTTATTTCATTGCGAATTTATTATAGCCCAATAATGTACACACCAATTTGAGTATTGATCTGAGGCTACACTTTATGTTCTTTTTGTGCATGTGCTACACTTTCTCGAGCACAAAATCTTATGATATGCACTAAGGTATTCATGATTGGCTAGTAAACAGTGGTAAGATGGTTATTTATGCCTTTCTCATTAAGTTCTAGTCATAGCAATAAAAAACATGTGACTTCAAAATCAAGATCAAGTGATCAAAAACAATAAACAATTCCCACACAACATACACTATATAACTAAAACCTAAAACTAGCAAAGTGCAGCAAAATTAAGTTCATCCAAGCTAAACAAGCTACACAAGCACGTTATGTAAAAATAATATGGCCAACCTTGATTACAAAATCCAAGATATATGATGCAAAACACATTTTTCCTTCCCCCCCCCCCCTTTTTTTTTTTTTTTTGAAAAACAAAAAGCAACCTATTATGAAATGCATGAATGTAATCAATGCAATACAATTCCTAAAAGGAAAAAGGAAAAACAAAACAAAAAAAGAAAAAGAAGAATGGTTACAATGAGAATTGAGATGAAGCACAAGGACTATGTCAAAAAGACTCAATTAGATTAAGCCTTTTGCATCCAAAACTTTTTAGATGCAACTCTAGCATTGGAGTTATTATTTATACGAGAATTCTGAGCAACTCCAGGATTGGTATAAAGGTTTAAAGTTTTTACCAATTCACCAACAATTACCATAGGATCTTGTGCTTGAGGCACAGGTACTTTTGGCTTATTTGCTCGCTTTGCAGCTTGCAACTTGAAACAATTTAGACGCATATGCCCAGTCTTTCTACAAAAATGACAAACCCACAAAGGTCTATCATGCAACTTATCCTTAAAAAGGTTAGGATTCTTAGACTTGGTCTCTTTAAGATCAACCCTAATCTTCCTAGAAGGTGGTGTAACTTCTACTGGTTTAACAGTCTTACTCTTGGGAGGCTCAAAAGAAGGAACAAATTTCTAGAATGAGTTTCAGACATTGAGATGCTTTCTAGACCAGTTTTATCTAAGGAAGACTTCTAAACACTCAACATGTGATCAAGTTTAGAACTAGTAGACCTATTTGTTTGTACTCTAGCAACAGATAATTCTAGTTCCAAATTCTTAATCTTATCAAGCAACAACATGTTTTCATTTTTCACCTTATCAATCAAAGTATCAGTATCAAGCAATTTCAACAATAAATCTTTCTAATCAAGTTCAAGAGAAGCAATTTTCTTTAAACCTAAATCAACATTAATTGCGTCCTTTGCAACAACCTTGCACAACTTATTGAAAGCCTCTTGCTAATCAACACATTTAAAGAGTTCCCCATCAAAAGGGTTCTCTTCAACCATAACACTTTTATCAATTACAACAATAGTTATGTAAGCAATGAAGTTTCCATCTTCATCACTACCAGACTTGTGATCAGAAACTTCATCATCACTAAGGGTTTACAGCCATGGGTTTACCTTTTTATCTCAATAATGTAGGACATTCTGATTTCACATGACCATATATACCCTTAACAACTAAAATATTGTTGACCTAGAGAGTTACTAGAGGTTTGACTAACTTTCTCTTTTGATTTATCATTATTGTTATTTAGCTTAGTTGGTTCATTCCTCTTAAAATTTCTAGGTTTAGCATTGTTTTTACGTCTTGCCCTTCTGTTGTTATTTCTAAGAAAATTTCTAAAGTTCTTGGCAAGATAAGCAATCTCTGTAGAAGAGAGCTCATCATCAAATCCATTCCCATCAACATCATCAACTAACTTAAGAGCCATTGATTTGGATTTGTTTGTCTTGGGTAGATCTAGCTCTAAGACTGAAGAGATCCTACAAACTCATCAACAGGGATGAAGTCTACATCCTTGCTTTCAGTGATGACAATCACTTTGGGTCTAAAGTACTCAGTCAAGGATATAAGAATCTTCCTAACAATCTTAGGTGGATCATAAATTTCACCCTATAAGCAGAGTTAACAATATCATTTAGTTTAGTACAGAATTCATCAAAACATTCATTATCAAACATTCTAATACTTTCAAATCTTGTAGTTAACTGTTGCAGTTTATTAATCTTAACTGTCTTTGTGCCTTCATGCACAGTTTGGAGAATATTCCATGCAGTATGAGCAACTTCAACATTAAAGATTCTCTTGAATTCCTCCATAAAAACAGCATTAAAAATAGCATTCATGGCTTTGCTATTAAAAGTGGCTGCTTCTTTTGAGAAGTTGACAACTCATTTACAAGAGTAGTTGGTTTCTCCCATCCGTATTCAACGAAATTCCAAACACTCTCATCAATAGATTTCAGGAATGCTTTCATCCTTACTTCCAGTAGGCATAGTTGTTTCCATCAAAGTGAGGTGAGATTACAAGAGAGTGACCGTGTTCCATGACAGCAGGGGTCAAAGATCAACTCTTAGATCAAAGGATCTAAACACTAGAGCAACCTGCTTTGATACCACTTCTAAAGTTTTAGACCCCTTAACACAATATGTTTAACTTAATATTATCCCAAGTTGATTAACAAGTTTGTTAATAAAAATTATGTTAAACAAATATGTGTAAAACAAATATAATGCAAAAAGTAAAGAACACAAAGATTTGATGACCCAGGAAAACTAAACCAGTAAAAAACCTAGGGAAGATTTAACCTAGCTATTCTCAATGTAAAATAGGTCCACTATGAAAGAATTGAAGTTTGTAATCGAACTTAGATCACTAACATCCTATTGCTACCTCGAGTAGAAAACTTACTACCACAACCACGTGACAACTCTAAGTCTACGGACTACTTCTTTCTTTAATCCACTGTAACCACAAGTTCTCCTACTTCTAACTTTGAGACTCCACTCAAAGGTTTTAGATCTTCTTTAAGTTCTTTATGCGGCTACTGAAGTGATCACCATGTTCTTGACATGAATCTTGATCTTGATAATCCTAAGTGTGTATGAAGTTAAACACCTCTAGATCTCACAACAAATTCAACACACAACACATCAAAGACTTTTAAATCATAGCTAGGGTTTTTCTTTTTATATGTGAAGTAAAACATAAAACTCTACAAGTCAAATGGGCTTGGGCTGAATTGGAAATTCTGTAGAAAATTAATTCTGCACGATTCTCGATATATCAAGTCTAATTTTCGATTGATCGAGCCTTGCACAATTTGTCCACTAATTTCTGCAATCACTCGATTCCAACTTTACAATAAAACATACTTTGAGCAAGCCTAAACCTAGACTATATGTTTTGATCATGGTTTGTCAACACATTACACATTAAAGTTCTAATACATTAGTCTCCAAGGTCTTAGAACCTAACACTTTCATTTAATAATAGTGGCTCTTTGATTTTTTAGGGATAGAGGCAACTGAATCAGGACATGAAGAATTGGAGAAAGGAAGAGTCATGCAATTAAGAAGAGGAAGAGCCGAGAAAGAAGAGAGAAAGTCTTTAAACTTTAAAGGCTAAAAATTTACGAAATCTATCAAAGTAAATCCTTATGAAAATTATGAGTTAATTAATGATACCTAAATTAATATTATTATGCGGTTCCCACATAGCACCCAAATTAAGGAATAATTGAAGATAAGTGGCAGAGACAAATGGAAAAAAATTAGAACTCTGATTTAGAATTCTAATTTGAGTTTCTCTCAGCTTCATCTATTATTATATAGGAATAATTCAAGACAAGTGGCAAAGACAAATGGCACAAATTAGAACTCTAATTTGGAATTATAATATGAGTTTCTCTCAGCTTCATCTATTATTATTATTATTATATATATATATATATATATATATATATATAGATATATAGATTGGAGTAGATCAAATGTCTTTTAGGATTCAGCATGTGGGTTTCTTCTTGTTTCCTACATTTTTCTAGAATGAGTCTTTGAAGTGATTGATTGTAAAATGTTGCACCTACCAATGAGGTATGTCAATGTTAAATTTTATACTCTGCATTATAGATTATCTTTGGTTAAACCTCATCGGACTTTTTTGATTTGCAAAAAAGCTCAAGTCAATTGAGTTGTGTTTGTTAAATAGGTTCAAACTTATAGCAGTTACAAATCTTTTGAGTCCTAAATGATGAATCATCCTAAATTTTATGTTCTTTTCTGTTTTTAAAATGTTAAAAAAAAAATGCTCAAAACTTAAATGATTGGTTTAGAGGGGACATTTTTTTTTTTTCCAAAATACTCCTATACACTCCTAGATTTAAGCAAAAACAAACTAAAGGATAACTTGGTAAAAATATATTTCTAACTCCCTCCAACATTGCCTACAAAATAGGATCATTTTTTGTTAGTTTTTAAATTCAATCTAAGTTTCAAATTAATTCAGTCAACAATTTTAAAATCTTACTTCTCAAAAAACAAAAACAAAATTAAAAAAAAAAATTTAGAATCTTTTTTTTTTCTTTTTTTTACAATTTGTTTAGCAAAGGATTCTAATGGCCCACAGCCCATTAACCGAAACCTCTCCTAAACTCTAATTACAGTTTTTTTTTAAACCCACGTTTTTTTAATAATTTGTTTAGTATAGGATTCCAATAGCCTACTATCACCATCTCTAATTTATACTAGCCTCTGAGCACGCGTGAAATAATTTTTTCATCACACCCCTAGAATTATTTTGTAATTAGAAAATGTAGTAATCCTAAATTATAATAAATACTCTAAATTAACCCTTACCCAAAAAATAGAAGATCCTCTGAGCACGTGCTCTTTAACCAAAAAATAGAAGAGTCTCTGAGCACACGTGTGAGCTCGTGCTCAGAGGCTAGTATGTTTTTAAAGTTTTAAAACTATTATCATACTCTAATGGTGTAAAAAAAAAATAGAAGGTCTTATTCAAGGCATAAATCTCCCACTTTTGCAAGGTCTAGAAAAGTTATGAGCAGGCCACATAAAATTTTCTTTTGGATAGGTTAATTCTATAGATTCGAAAATGTGATCTTTCTAGTTTATTTTAAAGACGAACATGTTATAATTTTTTGTTAGATATAAAATAACATATATTAAATCAGTTAAGGCGTAAAGAGATGGAAGTGGTATTGTAGAAAAACATGCTTTTATGGTTTCCTCAAACAATACAACAACATGCTTTTATAGGGTGGCTTACTTTGAAAAATAGGTTGACTACAAAAAATAGATTGATGCAGTGAGGTTTCTCCAGGATAGTTATTGTGCATTCTATAGAAATAGCATAGAGAGTAGGGAAAATTTTCATTTTGAGTGCTCCTTTACCAAGAGAATTTAGAAGCGTGTTATGGGGTTTACCTAGTAACTGATGTTCCTATTATTTGAGATGAAATAGTCCAACGGGGAGTGACTATTTTAGAGAGTAAAAGTTTTAGAGTTACCTTTTGCAAACTGGTCTAGTGGGCTACAATTTACCATATATGGTTGCAAAGGATAGCAGATGTCATGGAGGAGTTGTTTTGATAGAGGAACAAATTATACAGAGAATTAAATGGGATATTAGAGCCAAAATGGAGCATGTTCTTATGGCTGGAAATATCATGCTTCAAAAAGTTTTAAGCTGTAGATGGAACATACTTCTTTGATATGATAATGGCTCCTATGGCCAAGGCCAATTATGTTTTCTAGTGTTTTCTATAGATTAAGTTGTTGCTTTAGTCAGTGTGTAATAGTAATGTCGTGGAAGTTACAGGAAAATAAATACGTTGCTTTCTGAATGGAAAAATAAATAAATAAATAAATAAACATGTTAGCTTCTGAATGAAAAAAGAAACAAAACGCATTAACTTCTTAATGAAAACCTTGAATCCACCAGGGGTCCATTGAATCTACGATGTGATAGGGTTTTGGAATTTATCAGAGAGAAATAGACAAAGTGTGTATTTTTATAAATCTGAAAACTAAACTGCCTTGGAGGCTAATATATGTTTAAATAGTATAAAAAAAAAAAAACCTAGGGCAACTAGGAAAACACTCAAAAACTCTAATTCGTACTAATCACGTAATTAGGTGGCGAAATAGTATTTTTTGTAAAAAATAGCAAAATTGAAATAATTGCGGAAATTGAAAATATTATCTCTAAGAGACATCCCAAAACAAATGGGACATTATTCTGACTTTTTAATTAAAAGTTATTAAGGAAAAAATATTACTATAAATAGCAAAAACACTATTTTCGCGGCCTTAATGAAGGAATTTGCCTAAATTTAGGCGATGCTCGAGATTTTGAGTATGGATCAGAATGCTGTTTCCCTTCAACCTACCAAATGTCATGCAATTCCGACATCGTCACCCCAATGGCCTCTACTAGCTCCCTCCTTGATCTTACTCCGTGACTTCCAACACCCTTACTACTCTAGGAAGGACTGTGCTGTTTGTTCTGTATCAAATAGGAGAGCCAGATGGAATTTTGTTGTTCTCTTGTTTGCAGGTTGTAGCTAGAGGAGTTAACTTTGTTTTTATCTGAGTATGTAGACTTATTGTCTTTTGTTATATGAAATTACTGAATTCTCAAAAATAAAAAACATATATTAAATCATTTTAAAAGTATTCTTTGTATTTATGTTATTAATTTAGAGGTTATTTTTATATTTAAATTTTGATATATTTTCCTTCGTCTCCGAAAGAAATTTCTGAGTCCGACACATTGTTCGTTCAACTTGAGTTATAAAACAAGTTAAAACTTCACAGAAGTGCGTACACTTAATTAGTTCTAGTATCTATAAGCTCAAATTAAGATTCTAAATTCTTCAAGCTACTGTTTCAAACTTTCAATCCGTCACAATCAATCTTTTGTATATCACAATTAACTCGCATTGTCTGAAGCACGAATGGCGTAATATATATAGTTCTTCCTTTTGTTCCCTGAAAAAGTTAACCGTGAATAAGAAGCATAAACAGTTATACTTGTGCTTGATACCATGCTTGATGCAAAAGATAAAAACAAAAACAGTTATGCGGCAAAAGTTTATCCGAAACTTGCTATGTAGGTAAAGGCTGCTTCACGTGTATCACATTTTTTCTTTTTATTGTTTGATTCGGATACATTGCATAGTTAATCTGATCGAAATCTCCTGGCCGGTTCAACCAATTCCTATTTAAAATCTTTAAACAATCTAAATATAATTCTATATATACCTTAACATTTCACATTCACAAATTCTCAAAAAAAAAAAAAAAAAAAAAAAAAAAAAAAAATTCACATTCACATCATTCATACTTCACTAATAATGAAATCCTTATAATCACAAGTGATCCAAGATTTTAGCGGATGGAAGGACAAAATTTAAAACAAGAAGTGATATAATAACCAATACTCACTTCTTTCATTATATGGACCATTGAATAACTACTTTTTTTTTTTCTTTGGGTTGGGGCTCCTATATATATTTTTGTAAGCCAATCACTTCAGTTGCCCCTAGGCATAACATAATTTTTTAAAGCCAGTGTGTGTGTGTGTGTGTGTGTATATATATATATATATATATAAGATTAAGATTAACAGCAAGCTTTATAACTTAGTGGCATAGCCTACTCTCCTTTGTTAGGAGAGTCAGTGTTTGAATTCTCTCTCCTCATTGTTATAACTACGATTGTAAATGAACCAAATTATTTATAAACAGTTCGAGCTCATTCGTGAAAAATACTAAGTTTAAACCCAAGTTTAGGCTCAATTATTAAATGAATCAAACTCAAACATAATAATGTGATCATAAACATGATGCTCAATTTGACTATAAAAAATATTATAGTTTAATATGTACAATTATATAAAGGTATATCTGTATATACTTCAAAAAAAATTATTATTTGTAGTTTATTGATAATATAACTAGTCAATTCTTGGAAAAAATTAATCATAATATATCAAAACTTAAAATATTTTAGTCATAATTTTTCTATATATTAAAAAAGAAGCTCATGAACAAACTTGAACATGTAATTTTATATGTGATGAGCTCGAGTTTGACTCATGTTCGAAATAAGAAAGTCTGAACTTAATAATTGGCCCAACTCGACTTGGCTTGGTAATTTATAGCCTTAGTTGTAACTATGGAATTATACAAAATAAAAAAATAAAACAACCACAGCCCTTGGAAAAACAATGTATAACTCTGGCTCTGCGAAAAATATAATATAGCATACCAAACTAGTTAGATAAATAAAGTAGGAAGGAATTAGTGTGTGTGTGTATATCACGGTTTTAAAAACATGCATGTATGGTCAAAGAACCGGTTTTGGCTTCTGTTTTCCCTTTTTGGGGATTTTGCTAGATCGAATTGGTGTCTGGTTCCTAATTGAACCGGCTAATCCAATCCAACTTTTAAATTAGTAATATATATAAACACACTTTTCATAGAAAAGATGATCCCCAACTTGGTATATTAGTAAATAGCATAAACCTTCTTTTTTAGGAATGAAGAATTGAACGGTGTAAAGTGTAGATTCTTTCTCCAAAAAAACATGTAAAGCGTAGATTGTACTATTTATATATACAAATAATTTTCCTATTCAGAGAAGTGTACCATGTTAATGAAAGTGATAAGCACAATCTCATTTCCTTTATTTGTATTTTTTAGTATATTGTATTTTAAATTCCAATCCCGGTATATTTATTCATCATAAAAAATAGTTAGTTTAGGAATGTTTCTACATTCAAATAAGAGCAGGAGCCCAAAATTTCTCACGCTAAAGTTTCCACGCGGTAAACTAAATACGAGAAAGGACAGTAAACTTACAAAATTCAATTCTCTTTCTTTGGTACAAACTTGCTATGGCCGGGAAGGAGCATGTTGTTTCTATGGAGGGATTTTTCAGAAGAGAAGGCGGTGAAACAAGCAGCGGTGTCACTGAGAACGCCCAGACTTACAGCATTTCTATTGAATCTGACCTGGAGGCAAGGATTGATGTGGTAATGGAGGCAAGAAAAAATTTGACATCATCCCCAGCACCAAAGATACAAAAGGTTATATTCTTGCTGCGAGATCACAAGGATTTCCAGAAGCTCTTTGAGCCAAGAGCAGTATCACTCGGTCCTATCCATTATGGTAATGAGAAGTACAAGCTAGGAGAAAAGTACAAGCTTATGTTGACATATGAGTTCGTCAAAGGTAACAAAGAGATGATAAACGATTTGTACAAGAAGATTGGTGAAAAGATCCAGGAACTGAAGGAGTGCTTCGAGAAGGAAGTGATCGAAGGCTATAAGGATGAGGACCTCATTTGGTTGTTGTTGGTGGACGGCTGCGCAATACTACAATACATAGACTGCGCAGCTAACAACAACTTCGAAGTGTTGAAGATAAAAACCGACAGCATAGCCTTTACACAACAGGATTTGTTTTTGCTTGAGAACCAGCTTCCCTATCGTCTGCTCAATTGGTTGATGATCTGGAGTGGGAGAGCGAATGAAGAGAAGTTGAGGAAATTAATTGACGATTACATTACAAATCTCGTTTGGGTACCACCTCCAGACGATCAATCAGCAATTTTCAGCGGGAAATGGCTAAGTTCGTTGTCGTGGCGTTGCTACATAAACAAAAAACAAAAAACAACCCAGAGAAACAACCCAGAGACACCGCTGCAAGAGGACCCCATCCATCTTCTCAATCTTCTGAGGACACGTCTCTTGGATAATCATCAACGAAGAAAGAACCCAGAGAAATCAAATTTGAAAGTCCCAACTTGGCAGTCATATCGCAATGTTCAGGAGCTTCGAGCAGCAGGTATTTATGTGGAACGAACTAAAAGGAAAAATAGTTGCTTGAGGGACATAGATTTAACTAAATTCGGTTGTTTGGGATACCTTTGGCTTCCTCCAATAAGTGTGGACGACTCAACGAAGCCGAAGTTCTTGAACTTGATAGCCTATGAGATGTGTCTAGATTTCAAAAATGATTTCGGGATCACCTCTTACATATCTTTTCTTGATTCACTGATCGACGAATCCAGCGATGTTAAGATGCTAAGGAATGCAGGAATACTCTACAACTGCCTTGGCAGCGATGATGAAGTGGCTCAAGTCTTCAATGATATAGGTACCGACTTGGTGCCTAACAATGAAATATACAGTGATGTCAAAAGACAAATTCAGGACCTCTACCAGAAGCAGGGTAGGACCTGGATAGCTCAAGTCTTTCACGAACATTTCAGTAGTCCCTGGACGTTCACGGCCTTCATTGCCGCATTGTTAGTACTTGCTCTAACTATCACTCAGACTTGGTATGCTGTCGACTCTTCCTGCGATAACTTATGCAAGAAATTGACACCAGACAAAATATGCAAAAGATAAAATTTTATTTGCTGTTCTCTTTCCAAGTGTGTCTAACTAGCTGAAAATTATGTGGTTTCTACGCCTTTCAGACCACTGTTTCCCAATAATAAGGCTTTAGGGATTCTACGAGCAAAAATAATTAGTACCACACACTTCCGCGTAGAATTTGTCACAACTTTCTTATATGTCATAATATGAATGGTTGTTTGTCACCATTACTGTATTACATAGATCTACTTTTTTTTTCTACCATTCATAACTTATCATATAGTACAGTTGTGACAAAATATGTGTGAAAATGTGTAGTACTAGCATTAATTATTGTTGTACGAGTAATGATTTCCATGGGTTTTCCCCATACAGAGTCATCTTTTTAATTTGTTTAACTTGGTATTGTTGTTTCATTACAAGTACAAAATAATTGTGTGTTGATGAATGGAAAGAATTGTGTCAGAGTTTGTGCGTGATAAGTGTTGAAGTGTTAAATGTAATAAAGTTTAAAGATTAATATATACTTCATCCAAATTCACATGTGTCTGGCCTATATATATGTTATTATCTACTAATTTTGCAAAGCAGGGTCGCAGTAGACACAGTTCTGTCGGTCCTCTCTTTTTAATTTGCAGCATGAAATATTAATACAGTGCAAGGCATCAGTTGCATTGACTATGGTCAAATGCATCATCTTAATTAATGCCACATTCATTGCACAAAAGTCGTGGCAGCTGTTTGAGTAATGAGGGGGGATTATCTTCATTTCTGTTGCTAACTCAGTGAGATTTTTTATTATTTTTCTTTCTGAATGAAGGAGATGAATAGATAAACTATTACTTAAAAGAAATGCTGAATTATTTCAATTAAAAATCCAAAAAGAAAATAAATAAATAAATTTTCATGTGGATACTATGATAGGGATATCAAATAACACAAAACAATTATCCTTGTTGACAGTCCAAGCCCAAAGCTTAATGTTATTTTAAGCAGTCATTTAACTTACAAGTTGTCCTAACACAATTTTTGTAAGAACTTATTTGAAAAAAAAATTTCAGAATTGAGTATTGTTTGCAGTTTGTGGTTTTTTGCATAGATATGTGACTTCTTGTAACCCAGCAGCAAACTCTTTAAAGTAGGGGCTAATTATATATCACCTTGAAGAAAGTAATTTGAACACGCCCTAAAGTCAAATTATGTTTTCTGCTTGTTTCCTACTCAATTTCTTCGATACAACATCAATTTAGATCTAAATATATAATTATGTGCCTACTTAATACAATTGTTTAAAACTACACTTTTTCAAATTACAGTTTTTTAAGCCTAACTTTTTCTTTTTTTCTAAGCAAAACACATTACATTTTCAAGAAACTTAAGAATATGCACTTTTTCATAAGCAAAATCCTTTTTTTTTTTTTTTTTGCTTTTGGAGAATTAGAGATGACACTATATTACTTTTAGAAGATAATAAGTGATTAGGAATTAGATATTTTTATTGCATTTGTCTTTTATATAAAGTGACTTGTTATTTAAATTATTTTAAATTAAATAAATCTGTATCTGTTTCAAAAGTTTTAAAACTATTACTGTACTCTGACGGTGTAGTTTCTAATTTATTAAATGAAAAATAGATAGTTGTATTCAATGCATTTCTATAAATTAAGGTTTGTAATTAAATTTAAAAATGCTACAGACACAAACTATTTACAATATTTTTACAAACTGCTAACGTGGCTTTCGCATTTTCCAAATACTTATTGGTAAGTAAAAAAATAATATTAGTGATGAATCCATATTAGAACTAGTAAGATTTTGCCACATCAATAGTTTGTAAAATAGGTTGTGGTGACAACATTACTTTTAGTGCACGTTTGGATAGCGCGTTTTGCGCTATCCAGTACATCTACGTTTTGCACAGGTGGGTCCATGGGCACTGTTCATGGAACCCGCAATTTGAGAAAAATACAAATTTAACTTTAAAACTAGATCCTACGAAATTATTTACATATTTAAAAATTATTTTGTTACAGTTTTTTCAGTTTTCAGCAATAAGCAGTATCCAAATAGACCTTTAAAAACTTATTGTGCCTCTAGGATTTTGAGGAAAAACAAATATTATTGATGTACTTCTTAAAATTTCTTTGGGCTTCCCTCAAATCTCTGAATAAATTTATTTAAAGAAAAACCAGAAAATAAATACAGAGAACCATGAAGAAAATAGCATCTAGCCCATTTCTTGGCCCAGCCCCTCCAAATACCAACTTCAATAAATTTCCAAATTGGTCCAAAAATATTTCTTTGTATAAATTAAGACTCCTTAATAGTCATAACTCCTAAATAAATTTCAAAAAAATTCCTCTAACATATGTATTTGCACTTTACCTAAAAAAATAAGTCTGACTAGAAACAAAAACCAATAGGATCATATGGCCGTTGTAGTCTCCACACTACAATTTGCCTCTAAGACTAGTGCTAGTGCTCCCTTCAAATCAGTGATGGAGCTAGAAATTTTTTTTTCTTTATATTTTGCCTCTTTTAACTGTTTATGTTTCCCCTGAGAAAGATGACTGTGAATAAGAAACATAAACAGTTTTACTTATGCTTGATACCATGCTTGATGCAAGAGATAGAAACATAAACAGTATTATTGTAAAAGTTTATACAAAACTTGCTATGCATGTAGCCATTTAGGTAAAGACTATATCACGTGTATCACAAAAGAGCACTAATAGCTACTACAAGCCTTAGCACAACTACTCCTACCCCATCTCATATGAGACCTCTTGGGACCACATCTAAACTTTAACGTTTTGAAGAGCTTGAATTGCCAACTTTTTTCGGAAAAGCCAAGAAGTGGATTCAAACATTCAAGCTTGTTAGGTATTTTAAGTAAAGTACCCATGAAATTCCAATAATGGTTAAATATATCTCCTCAAAATCTTAAGTGGGTCAGCACAAATTTCTGGAAAGATACTTTGGGTCAAAGGGATATCACAAATCCAAACTCAAACCCGGGTATTGAAATTAAATAAACATGAAGTAGTCGGCAGTGGAACTCAAACCCATTACCAATTTACCAAATGGTTGCAAGACTCCATATAAAAAGGAAAGCGAAACGGGTTGAAAGTTGAAACTCCAAAGGGTATATAGAGTTTTTGGATTTTCATGCAAAGCACAAGAATTTCTACTAACAAGTGCAAAATTATCAACTTTCACACATATATTACCATTTTCTTCAAAACTTCTAATAGAAATTTTTTTTTTTTTTTTAACGTATTACTAAACGTTGTCAGGTTATTTTTTACACATACAATATTCTCAAGGAATTATTAAAATTATTCTAGATAATGATCATACTTAGTAATAAGGAGAAAAATCACCCTCGTCCAAAAAAAGAGAAAGCCAACATCGTCCATGTGACGAACGACTACAGCATACATTAAATGAGTTCCCCATAAATGACATGAGTAACGGTTAACGCGCTAGACAAGAAGACCATTGAAGTCTATTACGCCTCCGCATTCATTACCGATAAATTATTAAGATTGTCTATCTCTCGACAGACGAATTAAACGCTATTCAATGTAAGGCGTAGCGTACGGACATCAATGACGGACAAGCCATAAAAGACATTTAATGCATAAGACAACTAAGGAGTAACGTACAGGCACCAACAGATTAATAGTCGTTGGCAGACAATAAAAGCCAACCATTAATACCAATGGCTCCATATCTCATTAATGCAAATTTTCATTCAAACAATGAAGACAAGAGCTATGAAAAACCCACACAAACCAAAGGCAAAGGTCCACACAATTCTAATCTCAAAAACTATGCTCAAGTTGAATTCTTTTGCAATATACTTCAATTAAATCTCATTCTAACTTAATCGTCGAAAGGTGTTTAGCAAACATCACACCGATGTATCCATATTTCTCTATCTCATATCTTATTGCAAACTCATCTCTAGACAAAGCCAACAGCTTCATCCATTTGTATTGACAAGGAGAGAAGAACAGCATTAAAAGCTATAAAGTCTAAGAAGAATAGCACCAACAAGTTCGTCTTTGGACAAAGCGAACGCCTTCGTCTATCTGTATCAACGAGGAATTCAACTAACAATTTTTTTGTATCATCAATTTGGCGTCATTTGTGGGAACGTTTGCAAAGCCATACATTTTCCCTTTTCTTGACAAAAGAATTCCTCTCGATACTAGTTGGATTCCACATCACAACAAATTTGCAAGGTCTTACAGTGGCTGTGTTGAAATCATCCATCTACACAGACGAAGAACTCAACTGAGGAATTTTTACATCACTAGTAGGGACTGAGTAATTAGCCATCGCTTTACTCCTAAGATAAAAGGCCATATGGTCCAAACTCGATCAATGACATCAGTCAATCCAAAAATTGGAAATCCCCCCACCACCATAGAGAAGCAGCTACAGACGCTTTCATTTGCCATTGAACAACTTACCCAACAAGATTAAACCCTAGTGCAACAGAATCAAGCGCTGGAAGTACGAATCGAACAACTACGAAAGCCACGACTTGAAGCCAACAACCACCAAATGCGCAGCAACCATCACTAGTCAGGGAATGATTGCCGTGAGGAAGAAGAGGCTGAGATCAACGCACCCAGCAGGCGGACCGGAAGAGGAAATGCACCACCCTCTCGAACCAAAAGCTGGCAATGCATAATGGAAGGTTGAGATGAAGGCAATAAAGGATAGGATGGATCTTATTATGAATGCCATGAAAGGACGAGCAGCAACGCTTAACGACCTAGTACGTCTCACTAACTCTCCCTTCACAGCACAAGTCACATTTTGCCTTCTACCGCCTAAGTTTTACATGCCGTCCTTGGAGACTTATGATGGGATGAAAAACCCACTTGACCATCTTGAATCTTTCAAGACTCTCATGCACCTCCAAGGCATCCCTAATGAGATAATGTGTCAAGCCTTTCCTACCACCATGAAAGGGCCAGCATAAGTTTGGTTCAGCAAGATTAAGCCAAACTCTATGTCAAACTTCAAGGAGTTGAGCAATAGCTCTGTCACCCACTTTATCGAGGAGCTAAGGCATAAATGCTCAACACATGCTCTAATGCAAATCAGGCAACAAGAAGACGAGAGTCTGAGATCATACGTGGCTCAATTCCACAAGGAAGCCCTATTGATAGACGAAGCAGACGAGATGGTCCTTGTAACAGCTTTCTCTAGTGGGCTCAAAGAAGGAGAATTCCTTTTCCCTGTGCTGAAGAATGAGCCGAAGACCATGGCTAATATGCTTTTTAAAGCCACCAAGTACATGAATGTGAAAGATGCACTGATTGCTAGTAAGGACAAAAAAGGTAAGAGGAAGAGAGAAAGCATAGAAGACACCCAACCTGACACTAGAAAGAAGACCTCTCAGTACGATAGGAAGAGAGAAAACAAGAAGGCGAGGCCTCCATCTGGGCAAATCATTAACTTCACCCCACTGAATACTCAATTGGATCAAGTATTGATGCAGATCAGTGATGACCCCACACTCAATTGGCCAGAAAAGCTAAAAGGGGACCTAGACAATCGATCTATGGAAAAATATTGTTGCTTCCATCTTGACCATGGGCACATTACTTCTGAATGCTACGAGTTGAAAAGTCAAATCGAAGCCCTTATTAGAAAAGAGAAGTTGCAGCGATTTATCAGAGGTGGACCTGGGATACAACCTCTACAAGGATCAGAGCAACTAGGCAGAGCAGAAGAGTGGTCTAGAGCACCCCTTGGAGAGATAAGAATGATCACAGGAGGCACTGCAAGATTGATGGTAGAGCAGAAGAGCGACTTAAAGCACCCCTTGTAGACCAAAGATTGATGGTAGAACCAAAAGAGGAACTGGAAAGTCTCTTTGGATGACAACCACCCAACAAGAGACACTTGACAGGTAGAAGCTACCTCGTCCTCGGAACGCCAAACACTTTAATACCAGTAGTTCACTCCTTCACTTCTTGCAACCATGTTTACATTTACTCTGTTTGCATTTCCTTTGCATACATTGCTTGTAAGTCTCATGTTTTGACGCAACTTATAGTTTGATATTATTTTCTTATCTGAAACTTAACTTACTAATCTGTGAGCTTACCATTTGAATAAAAACATTTTCTTCACTTATGATGCATTAGGTAGAACGAACCAAACAACTAAAGTCACCTATGGGTGGACAATCTAAATATAAAGTTGCCTACGGGTGGACGGACAACTAAAGTCGCCCGCGGGTGGACAAACGACCAAAGTCGCCTACAGGTGGACAATCTATACAAAAGTCACCTACGGGTAGATAGTCTAAACAAAAGTTGCCTACAGTTAGACGAACAACCAAAGTTGCTTACAGGTGGATGGTCTAAACAAAGTCACCTACGAGTAGATAGAAGACCAAAGTCGCATGCAGGTGGACGGTCTAAACACAAAATCGCCTATGGGTGAAAGGTCTAAACACCATTGTTATTCTCTTGCAAATTTCAGACTCATTCGCATCAGATTCTGCTTGGATGAACCTATCGACTGAAGAAAAAGTGGCTTCATCACCTTTCATATTCCAACCGTGCCTATATAAACAATGGTAGGAATAGGGGGGCAACTGATGAGGAGAAAAATCACCCTCATCCAAAAGAAGAGAAAGCCAACTTCGTCCATCAAACCAGCATTGTCCATGTGACAAACGACTACATCATACATTAAATGAGTTCCCCATAAATGACATAAGTAACGGTTAACGCGCCAAACAGGAAAAAGCGTAACCAACAGACCAACAGCCAGAAGACCATTAAAGTCTATTACACCCCCACATTCATTACTGATTAATTATTAAGATTGTCCATCTCTTGATGGACGTATTAATCGCTATCCAATGCAAGGTGTAACATACAGACATCAATGACGAATGAAGCCATAAAAGACATTCAATGCCTAAGGCAGCTAAAGAGTAACGTATGAGCACCAAAAAACAAATAGCCATTGGCAGACAATTAATACCAACGATTCAATATCTCATGAATGCAGATATTCATTCAGACAATGTAGACAAGGGCTATAAAAACCCACACAAACCAAAGGTAAAGGTACACACAATTCTAGTCCCAAAAACTATTCTCAAGTTGAATTATTTTGCAATATACTTTAATTGAATCTCGTTCTAACTTAATCATCGGAGGGTGTTTGGCAAACGCCACACTGGTGTATCCATATTTCTCCATCTCATATCCGATTGTAGGTTCATCTCTAGATGATGCTAACAGCTTCGTTCGTCTATATTGACAAGGAGAGAAGAACAGCACTAAAAGCTATAAAGCCAGAAAATAACAGCACCAACAGCTTCATCTCTGGACAAAGTGAACACCTTCGTTCATCTGTATCGACGAGGAGCTCAACTAACGATTTTTTGCATCATCACTTAGTATTAAATTCATCTATTATCATGCATCTCCAAAGTGAATTAATTTCTTAAAAAAACTTCATTGTTAATATATATAATCAAATTGTCTCCTAAAGTACATAGTAAAAACTACAATGGAACCAATGAAATCTTTAAAATCACAAATGATCTAAAAACTTTAGCAAATGTAAGAGAAAATTTTACAATAAGAAATGAAATTGAAAAGAAAATTAACTTTTCTCTTTAATAACTTAGCCAATCACTCACTTCTTTAATTAAAAGGGTAGTTGAACTAATTTTTTTTGTTTAGGGGGTGGGGTTTGTGCATGGGCTCCTACTTTTGTAAAACCAAACCTTTCAAATACTCCAGGCATTACGCAATTATACGCCTATAAGATTAAGGTTAATCGTGATCGTCAAAAGCTTTATAGCTTAGAGGAATAACTTGTTCTCCTTTATTAAGAGTCATAGTTCATGTTAGGGATAATATTATTATGGTTGTTGTGTAAAGCCCTAATAGGCCTAATTTGGTGAAAACCCCTATTAGCTACATCGTTATTCTACCATGATGAAGCGAACAAATTAAAATGACCCTAATAGGGTTTATATACAACTAGTAAAGTTTAGGGTTAATCCTTGTACTCTAACTTATTCACTAGTGGATCATGTCGACTTGGAGGGTCGTGGAGAGATTTTTCGCCAAGTTCTTCGGCTTCCTCTTCAATTATATATCGTTGTGTTGTCTTGGTTTTGGTAATCTTTTACCCACTACCATTTCCATTATAGCATTGCACTTATTTGTTCATCAATGCAATTGTTAAATGCTTCGATTGATTAATTTGCTAATCATGTATATTTCGCATTAAGTATGTTAAACATTAAGTTAGTCAAGCGGCAAGTTTAAAATTGGGATTCTAAACAAGCTATGGTGTTTTACACTATTTGAGCTTTCAAAATGTATGTAATTTCTTAAATTAAGCTTGTCTAAGATAAATAAGAGTTGGATTGTGTCGTAAGTAGTATGTCTTTCTTATTTCACAATTGCTACAGTCGTTGAGTGTTGGAAGAGTAAAAAGAGAAAAGTCAAAGAAAATATTTGT
The DNA here is from genome assembly GCA_032878915.1 of Castanopsis chinensis. Classification (NCBI taxonomy): domain Eukaryota; kingdom Viridiplantae; phylum Streptophyta; class Magnoliopsida; order Fagales; family Fagaceae; genus Castanopsis; species Castanopsis chinensis. The sequence goes on from JAVQMG010000109.1 coordinate 13,329,497, forward strand.
TATAGTTCAGCTGACAGCTTAAATCCTAGGAAAAGCCCTTGACAACTTCATCTTTGCTATTTTCTTTTCTTTTTGATAGATGCAATAAATTTTCAACCTATGGCATTTACTTCATTATAATTGCTCGATCTTTATTATCCGGTCAAGACACTAATTGGTTTTTAGTGTAGGTGGACTTCAAACCCATTGGGTTTTCAGTCTTTCTATATTTTATTTTCACTTATATGATAAATTAAATTTTAATAGGTAAAGTATCTTCTCGTCAAATAAGAAAATTAAAATTTTAACTTGATGTACTTTAAAAACCAATTAGTATTTTGGTTTGATAATAAAGAGCAAATATTACCTGCATTAATACTTCATCTGATATATCATACATACAGTTCCTTTGAAAACCAACCAGTAAGAACATCAAGAAGCCACTAAGTGCAGGGTAAAGAAAACACAGTTCTCCTTTCAAATAGATTCAGTGTGTATATTGATAGTTATAGGTAACTTAGAAAGTTAGAAAACACCTCCATGAAATAAATAATTTTTTTATTAAAAAAAAAATTATAAAAGAAATGGAGTCTGTCATCTCTCTTATCTTTTATAGTTGAACGATGCTTATCATCATGTCAACCAAAGGAATAGCACCCTTTGCTATACAATAATATTACTAAGAAGCCGAGAAACAGAGGACGCAGGTAGGCTTTTTAAGCAAAAAGGCAAAACAAATGAATAGGAAGAAGTGATAAAAGGAATTAAATTTATTGACCCGATTCCAATAGTATTTAAAATATCATAACAAATAAATTATAATTATAAATAAATAAATAAACAAAGAAGCAAAGAGGTTTATAACTCAATTAGTTGTCAACTTAGTGCGATGGTAGGGGGGGGCAAAATTTAAAGACAGCATTAAAAATGCAATTAATTTGAAATTTTTAATTAGTATTAATAACAAAATAAAACAATTGTACTTAGTGAGAAGGGTTTAAAGGTAAATGGGTCAAAATAAAAATCAAAGAGATATGCTATCAATAGTGTCAATGAGTGTTTTATTGCTTTTTATTTTGGGGGATTCTAGCCTTTTACCCCTATTTTTAAAAATATTTGGCAATATGGGGTGATCAAACTTTAAAAAAAAAAAAATATGCATGGAACTCGAGTTCATGGAGCTCAAGTTCCATACCTATAGCGGCGTTTCATATAGAACTCGAGCTCCTTAAATTTGAGTTCCATGCAAAATATTTTTTTTAAGTTTGATCACCCCAAACCTATATATGGTTTTATAAGACCTATAGTGGCGTTTTTTTATGGAACTCGAGCTCTTTGAACTCGAGTTCCATGCAATTTTTTTTAAGTTTGATCGTGCATAACCTATAGTTGCGTTTTATAAGACGTATAGCGGCATTTTATATGGAACTCGAGCTCCATGAACTCGAGTTCCATGCAAATTTTTTTTTTTAAGTTTGATTGTGCATAACCTATAGCTACGTTTTATAAGACCTATAGCAGCATTTTATATGGAACTTGAGCTTCATGTACTCGAGTTCCATGCAAATTTTTTTTTAAGGTTGATTGTGCATATATAACCTATAGCTGTGTTTTATAAGACCTATAGCGGCGTTTTATATGGAACTCGAGTTCCATGCATTTTTTTTTTTTTTTAGTTTGATCGTGCATAACTTGATTTTAAACCAAGCAAGTTTTTTATTGAAACTCGATTTTGAGAAAATCGAGTTTCAAAAGCACAAACCTAAATAGTTTGGAAACAGGGGTATATTGTCAAATATTTTTAAAAATAGGGATAAAAGGCTAGAATCTCCTTTTATTTTGCAGTGATAGTTTGTAGTTGTTAGTGTGAACGTGGAGTGTGTTTTGTTCTTTTCTATTTCAGGTGGGGCAAAGAAGCAAACTTTTGGCATGATACAGGTAGAGGGCAGAAACTTTTAGAGGAGTCAAGGGGATCAATTACCCCCCCCCCCACGCGCGCGGCTCCGCCCAGGGCAAGAGCTAGAGTCCAAATATCCAGGAGAGAATTTCACACACATATACACTTAAATTAAGCTAAAGTAGAATTTCTATTTTGTATCAAAAAATCCAGATTTCAAATCTTTCCTCCCATTATAACTAATGAATTATAAAAAATAAAAAAAAAATTAAAATAAAAGAGTGAGAGATTGAAGTCCCAACACTTCGATGAACTGAGACTGATGAACCACAGCAACGCTTTGACGCCAATAGATACAAACAACTGTCTCTGCCCTCTTTTCTGCAACAGTATTAGTACAATGCAAGGAAGTTGCATTGGCCATTGCCAATTGCATTTACTTAGTGCCACATTCTTGTCATTGTACAAAAGTGGTGGCAGTTTGAGTAATGAGAGAGAATTATCTTCATTTCTGTGGCCCATTAAGTTCAATGACTTTTTCTTTTCCGCTCCGTTTGTTTCGATGGAAAACTTTGTGTAAAGATAGTTTTCCTTATTTTCCAGTGTTTGATAGCATAAAAAAAGATAAGTCAAAGGAAAACTATCTTTGGTCAACATAAAAAGTATGGCTTATTTTTGGAGATTGTTTTCTATTAAATTTTTTTGGAAAATAACTCTATCTCATAGCAAGCTAAATAAGGGAAGTTAGGAAGTTGTTTTTCAACTCATTTAAAGTTGCTACCAAACATTGGAAAACAAGATAGTTTTATAGAAAATGTTTTTTAGAAAATAACTCATTTTCTAGAAAACATCATTATTGAAACAAACAGAGCGTTCGTTTTTAGACAAGTGAATGAAGGAAATGATTAAATAAAACTTGTTACTTAAAAAGAAATGTTGAATTATTTCAGTTAGAAATCCAAATAGTATCGAAAAAATAAAAATAATATGGATTCTCCTAGGTCTAGCGGCAAACAACCGCTTATCTTTGTTGACATTCTATTTTGCTACCAATGATAAATTCAATTTGTTGGCTGAAAATTCCTAACCCAAGGACAAAATGTCATTTTTATGCCATCACTTAACTTGAAAGCAGCCTTATCCCCCCCCCCAAAAAAAAAAAAAAAAAAACTTGAAATTTAGCTTAACACATAATAACGCATCAAATTATAAAGAGGAAGTTATGGCAAGTTGGCAACATTAAAAACCGGATCGAACCGGACCTATTTAACCAGTTGAATCAAGAACCAAACCTAGAACCGATTTGGTTAAACCAAAATAACTTGTAAAAACTGGTTAAGAACCGAGAAAAACTGAGAACCACACCCTTTCCCAATTCTTTGACCGTTTCGATTTTTAAAACCATGAATGTAGTTCTTAAAATGTTAATAGCATGACAAACAGTCCTTTTTGTCCATGAAGTAGGTCTTAAGAAATCAATTATGAAAAGAGACTTTGAAATTGTCATCAATTCTCTTCTGAATGGTGATATGTTTCATTCTGCTTTTAGTCATTTAATAAAGATCACCATGTCTTATGTCAACTTTTTACATAGCTTTTGTTTTTCTCATACCTAGGCAAGGTAATTCTGTTGCGGATACCTTAGCAAAGAGAGCTAGGTTTTCTTCTCTGTTTTTAGTTTAAATGGAGTCTCCTGACATGAGTAGTCTTGTGACAGCTAATTTACCTATTTTTTTGGTTACTAAGACTTTGAAATGTTTCTCCAAAATAAAAAACACATAATACGCATCAAATTGGACTCTCAAGGGCAAAATAACCACTTCTTGCATAAAAATTATAAGTTTAGTTCAAAAAATACCAAGTCTTTTCTGATAATTCAATACTTAGTGGAGAATTTAAACTTTGACATCCCAATTGGTTGAGATCATTTAGATAGACGTGAGCCCACAATGATAATTGAGATTTTTTAGTAAAAGGCTAAAGAAATAAACATGCATACACGTCACATGCTATAGCAACGTAAACGTTTTTTCGGAATTCACAATTATTAAATTTGTTTTTTCTTCTTAGATGAGCAATGAATTTGAAAAGTCAAAAATATAATTCTTTTTAGGATTACTTAAGACCCGTTTGATACATGTATTTAAAAACTGAAAATTATTATTTGAAAACATTTGTAAAAATACGTGTGGGTGAAAAAGTGTATGAAATATAATGTTGTTTAAATACTAAAAACCCACCAACCACCCCCCTAGTATTTTGACTAGGGAAAACCAAAATCTTCTTTTCTAAATGAATCCTTACCAACGCATAATTGCCCCCATCCATACACCCATATCCAATCAAAACCCCCCACCTCGGTTTTGATCTTATTGCAAAATTGTGTGCAATACCAAACTTGCTATGAATAAATATACTATGAGGGAACCAGCTTTTTTTTATTGTATCATTTTTTTTTTTTTTAATTTTTGGGGTCTTTTATGGGAAAAAATTATCCCAGTAGGATTCATTTGGGACAGCTTATTTGTTATTTTCTTCAAAAATTAAGTTGAATAAAATTACAACCACACATGAAATAAGTATGGTTTTTAAAAAGCTATAGTGAACTCTCTCTTTTTATAGGAAAAAAACTATAATAAACTGACGGTGAAAATAAGTTAGATTTTTTATATTAGCACTGAGCTAGTACAAAAGCAAAGAATTACATGAGATCAAGCATGTTAAATACCTAGCTTGCTCAATAGATAATTAAGACATAAAGCTAGCCATTAGCAATAGTTTATTCATAAAAAATTGTGCAATGTAAATGAAAGCTATAAGCAACACTTTCTTTTATATTTTTGTTCTACATATCTTGTAAATTAAATTCCAAGCTTGCATGCTTATCAAGTTAAAAATATCGCTGCTTCAGAATAAAAGCAACCGTCCTAAATTTCTCAAACCAAAGTTTCGAAGTATCATCAAGCATGCATTAAATACTAGAACAAAAACTTAAGTTGCTTTGGAAGTAGGTTGTTAGAAGAGAAGCTTGGTGAAACAAGCAGCAGCCAAGACCAACCTGTCATTGCCGCTGACAATGCCCAGACGCAGAGCAGTTCAATACAAATCACTGCCCTCCTTGGAGGAAAAGTTTAAAATAGTGATGGAAGCAGGAGAAAATGCAAACAATAGATCTCCAACCGCAACACCAAAGATACAAACTATACAAAAGTTTGCATCCCTGCAGCGAGAGAACAAGGGTTTCAAGAAGTACTATGAGCCAAGAGCAGTATCACTTGGTCCTATCCATTATGGCAAGCCAAAATACCAGTTAGCAGAGAAGTACAAGCTTATGTTGGCCTCTGAGTTCATAAAAAATAGCGGCAAGGTTATAGACGAATTATACAAGAAGATTGAGGACAACATCAAGGAACTGAGGGAATGCTACAAGGAGGAGGCAACTAAAGACTATCCGTATAAGGCCCTCACTTGGATTTTGTTTGTGGATGGCTGTGCAATACTACAATACATATACCGTGCTACTACTAACAAGTTCAAAGATTTGAATATGAAAAACGACTGTGCAGCCCTTGGACAACAGGATTTGTTTTTGCTAGAGAACCAGCTTCCTTATTGTCTCCTGAAATGGTAGATGAGGTTGAGTGTGAAGGAAAAAGAGTTGCAGGAATTGATTAAGTTTTTCATTGAAAGCTTGTCCCATCAGCAATTAGTGGCGCATCAAGCAGAAAGCAAGAAAGGGGAAAGCCTTCATTCAATGGAGATCCCACATGAACAAAGATTATCAATGGATGGAGAGTCAGAGCCCATCCATCTTCTCCACCTTCTGAGGACAACTCTCTTGGATAATCTAAAAAAGTTTAATAACAGCAGCCCAAACAATTCAAAGAAGCATGATTGGCAATCCTATCGCAACGTGAAGGACCTTAAAAATGCAGGTATCTGGTTGAAGCCTAAAACTACCTTCTTAAATGACATTTATTATAACCTTCATGTTTCATTGGATATCTTAGCCTTCCTAAGATTTCAGTGGACAACTTAACAGGCAAAAGTTCTTCAACTTGATGGCCTTTGAAATGTGTCCGGACTTTGACAGCAATTTTGAGATCACTTCTTACATATGCTTCCTTAATTCACTCATGAATCATGCTGACCATGTTATGGAGCTAAGGAAAGCGGGAATACTCCACAACTTCCTTGGCGGCGACCAGGCAGTGGCTAAACTCTTCAATGAGCTTGGCACCAACTTGGTTCCAAACCTCAACATATATTCAGGTGTAAGAGCAGACATCCACAAGCACCATCGAACATTGTTGAGTCGTTTGTTTCGATTCTATCATGACTATTTCAATAGCCCCAGGTCGTTTCCAGCCTTTTTTGGTATATTATTAGAGCTCGTTTTAAGTGTCATCCAAGCTTGGTTCACAGTCAAGCCAACTTCACACAGCTACTGAGGGAACTTATCCGTAGTATCTTAATGATAAAAATTACTGAAAATTTGTTGTGCTGCTGTTGCATGCACAGATTCTTATACCTCTTATACATGATTTCCAAATAAATGGTATCTGAAGAGTTTCTTCGGTCTTTTCTAATGACACTTAGGCATGGGATGCCTAAGGTACATCCAAAGCCATGTCATGCACTTTTTCTTGCTTTAATCTTGTGGATCTAAATAAGTCAAGAGAATGTATGTAATTTCTTAGATTATGTAAGCGTGTCTAAGACAAACAAGAGTTGGATTGTGTCATGAGTGGTATTTCTTTCTTATTTCATAGTTGTTATAGTTGTTTGAGTGATTGAAGTGATTGAAAGAGAGAAAAGAGAAAAGTGAAAGCAAATATTTGACATGGTTTGGCTTGACAGCCTACATCCACAGGAAAAAGCCCTTAACAACTAATTGACTACATCTTTGCTATTCTTTTTTCTTTTTCTTTTTGATAGATATAATATAATTTCTACTTATAACATATGTTTCATAATGATTGCTTTTTATCATCAGGCCAAAATATCAACTGATTTTTGGTGTATGGTGTAGACAGAGTTCAAACCCCAAATCTTTTATTCAATAACAAAATATTTTACCAGTTGACCTAATTATAACCCAAGCAATTTTTCTATTCAAGTTGTATTATAATGAGCCCAATGTAAACTTTATATACTAAAGAACCCTAGGCTTACCCTAGACTAACCTAAGGTTAGTTTCATTGTTGTAGAGTACACGGCCTACAAAATGTATGCCCCCCCCCCCCCTCCCCCCCTCTTTCTCCCTTCAACTTAAGATGAAACCTTGAGTTTGTAAGATCTTGAATGTATATTAAACATTAAAGAAACAGACTCTGGTTGTCTTTCTTATCTTGTTTGGTTGAACTACACAGTCAATAATGTGCTAAAAATATTATAACTAAGAAGCCAAGAAACAGAGGAGGCATGTAGGCTTTCCAGCAAAAAGGTAAAAAATGAAGAGAAAAAATGGTAAAAGCAATTGATTTTATTGACTTGTTTCCAATGCTGTTACTAAAATAATGTAATGGGCTTCAAATCGCATAACAGAACTTTTACTCAACAAAATGGGTATCCAAACAACAACAAATAAAAATAGCTACATGTATGAATACACTAAACAAAAAACAGACATTGGCTCATCTCGCACAAGGAACCACCACAAGCTAAGAACTGCACATGAGATAAGTAATAGCACAGCAGCAGGTCATCATATTTACGGTATAGAGAATTATAGGCAATGGAAAGTAAACTTAAGGAGCAGCTTCATCAATACAATTAGCATAGAATGTATGGATATCCAATTCCCAGCCATCTTAACTACTGTCCTTTACCAAGTTCTTGATCATGTTTACCAAAGGAACAGTTCCCTTTGCCATAATCTCTACTCTAGACGTATTAGAAGCATGAGAGAATAGTGAAAGCCCAAAAACTAAAAGCTCAGGAAGAAACAGTCGAGATGATAAGAATCCATGCCAATAGTGAGGTTCTAGATCAAAAAATGCATTAAAAAACCTCCTTGTACCTGGTAAATCAAGCTTGAGGAGAATATCCATACCAAAACAGAAGAACTCCCTTTGTCTCCTCCTTTGTATGGGCCACAAATCTTTCCAAATTTCGGCAGACAAGTCATTTCCTGAAAGACCATCAGAACCAAGGTATTGAACTATGGAATTCGCTACAATTGGAGCTGCTGCTAAAGTCCTTGCTACCATATACCCAGTTGAGGGGTGCACCATCCCGGCAGTACCACCGATTCCAGCAACTCTTTGGGGGAGCACGGGAAGGGGCCCACCCATTGGAATGACACAACGCTCGTCCTCTTCAATGCTTTTCACTTTTATGCCCAGGTGCCTTAATCTAGCCACCATTCGTTCCTGGATATCTTCCATAGGCACTCCAGGCCGAGCAACTAGGGAAGTTTCCTCAAGAAATATCCTGTCAGAGGAAAAGGGCATTGCATATAAAAAAGTGGGGATCCTACTATTTCTCTCTTTTAACTCCACATTGTTGTTCAGATGTGAATCTCTCCAGTCCATGAAAACCATTTTATCTAAATCAAATGGGTGTCCTTCAACCTCGGCCAAAATCCCATAAGCCACTTGGTAACCAGGATTATAGGGCTTGTCATACTGAACAAGGCATCTAGAAAAGCCAGTCGCATCAAGAACTACAGCAGCCTGAACTGTGACACCATCATTGCAAATCAACAAAGATTTAGACTCCTCGTGGATAACCTTAATAACTTTAGCTTGGTGAAACTTGACGCCATTTGATATGCATTTTTGCAGCATTTTCGACTTCAGCAGCTTCCTATTAACCCTTCCATAAGGTCTAGCAAGGTCCTTCTTTGATTGATCATCAATGAACACAACAGCTCCAGACCAGGTAGTGTCAAGGCAATCAAGTAAGTCCATGGCCTCAAATTCATCCACCCAAACACCGTAGTTATTGGGCCAAATCAATTTGGGTGACGGGTCAATCGCACAAACTGAAAGCCCTGCCTCTGAAACTTGCTGTGCAACGGCTAACCCAGCAGGGCCACCCCCCACAACTGCTAGGTCCACCACAAGGCCCTTTGAAGGGTCATACAAAGGAAGCTCAAAGTCAAGATTCTCCTTTTTAGATTCCGGAACAAGCTCTAAAAGAGCACTACTACTAGCCTTAACACAACCACTCCTACCCCATCTCATATGAGACCTCTTGGGACCAAATCTAAACTCCTGGTTTTGAAGCTTTGAAGAGCTTGAATTGCTAACTTTTTCAGAAAAGCCATGAAGTGGGTTAAAAAATTCAAGTTTGTTAGGTGTTTTAAGTAAAGTATCCATGAAATTCCGAAAAGGGTTCAAGATATCTATTTAAAATCTTAACTGGGTCAGCACAAAACCCAAAAAATATAATCTGGGTCCAAGGAATACCACAAATCCAAATTCTCAATACCAAGTAAAATCAAGCCCGGGTTTTGAAATTACACAAACATTAACTAGTTTGCAGTGGAACTCAATTCACGACCAAATAGTTGCAAGACTCCAAGCAATAAGGAAAGCAAAACGGAGTGAAACTGAAAAGGGTATACAGAGTTTCTGGATTTTTATACAAAGCACAAGAACTTCTACAAAGAAGAGCAACAATTGAATCTATTAATCAAAAGAAACATAGCACACAAAGCGGATGGCTTACCTTTGAGTTAGAGAGAGAGATAAGTCAGATAGAAAAGGAAGCATTTTTTAACTTCGAAGCCTAAACTTACAGAAGCTAATAAAAAATGAATCTAAAAGAAGAGATTTGGTGATGGTAAAGCATGTGTGGCCTGTCCTCAACGACAAACGGAAGTGGGTCTACGTGAATACTCAAATAATACAGCTCCAAGCATAAAATAATTATCTGCTGCCTAGAGAAAATAAAAATTAATAAAAATGGATTAATGGGGTGACTTGTGACGGTAAGAGCATCCGTAGCAGTCGTTGTAAAAATTATATCATTTTATCACATTAAAAGTCTACTTTATTATTTTAAAACATCATTTTACAACATCTCATTTATCAGATGTTCTATATTTTTATTACTTCATTTAAATATTATTTCTTAATTCTTATTTTATTCTTTCTTTATTATTTATTCCTACAACAGCCATATTCCTACAACAGCCATATTTTCAAACCGTCAGAGATAGAACACGCCGATCACAAGCCAGACCCACAACCCAGAGATGCACAACCCAGACCCACGACCCAGAGACGGACGACCCAGACCCACAACCCAGAGACCGATCACAATCCGAAGTCACAATCCGAAGTCACGCCGATCACAACCACACCCACGCCGATAGGTGACTCTGAGATAGAACAGAGAGAAGTGACCAAACAAAAGGGGAAAAAAAAACTGGTGAATGAAGGCGGTGGATACTGAAGCTGAAGGAGAAGATTAAAAAGATATGAGAGAAAGAGGAATAAAAAATTAATAAACCTATATGCTACATCTCTACCATACCGTGGCAAATTTGTGATCCTACTGTAGCATGTTGCAAAAAATATAACATTTCCATCATCTGATAAACGGGCACAAATAATGTTTGGTGTGGGATATGTGCCAAATATTTACCATTTGGCACATATCCCACATCTACTGTGGGTGCTCTAACTATGAGTGCGGCTATAATGAGGTGGCCTCTTTCCTTCCAATGACTCAATGAGTTCAACTTGGGAAAAAACTAAGCGTAAATTACTATTTTGCTCTTTAAATTTTGTCAAAAAAATTTATTTTTTTCTCTAAGCTTAAAAAAAATACATATATCCCTAAACTTTTTAAAGAATTTTTCAATAGTTTAAAGATAAAAATAGAGATGAGAAAATAAATTTTTTTTCAATAGTTTAAGGATGAAAAACAAATTTTTAGTAAAATTTAAGAACATAAATAAAATATTTTCAATATTTTAGGAATGAAAACTGAACTTTTTAATAATGTATAAACAAAAAATGAATTTCTTAAAATTTAGGGATGAAAACTAAACTTTTGATAGCATTTAGGAACCAAAATAATATTTTATCCAAAAATTAATAGATGTGTAAGAGTATTAGTTTAAGATATATGTTTAAATAAATGATAGAAAAACAAAAAGTAATTATTTTTTTAATGATTTTTTATATTTCTCCTAATGTTAAAATTTTTCTAAAATTATTTATTAATAATTGTTTTAAGAGCACCTGTTAATCAAACCCAACATAGAACTCTATGGAAATAACTTTTATCACCAAAAAAAAAAAAAAAGTCTAAATGTTGGTACATGTGATTGTGAATAGTGAATAAAAAAATACATGTGAAAATGATATTCAAGCATGCTCGATAGTCTATAAATAACAAAGATAAGCTGACAATTATATTGATTGTTTTTTTTTTTTTTTTTTTGGTGAAGACAACTATATTAATTTGAATCCTGAACATCTCAAAATTAGAAATTCCTCCTATTGTTAAAGTGTTGTAAAATAAAATATTAGAGACATTGCCAAGAAATTTAAAAATGACATGGTATATAAAATTAAGTTCTTCAAGTGGTCATCTACAAAATACTATAAATTTGATTCACATGAGTGTCTCAAAGTTTTACAACCTAGATTAAACGAGTTCTATAAGAGCATAAGAGGCTGATTTTATTAGAAATAAATAGTTATTTCTTATACAATTGAAAATTAATGGTTAAATCTTTTTAAATCGCTTCTTAAATTTGTTTGTAATCGTAAGCCATTACGTGGATGTTTATATGAGGATGTTTTGTGGGAGTAATATTTGATAGACAATGAACAGTTTTAAATTTTTAAATTTTACTTTTGTATCTTTAATTAATTAATTTGTCTTGTTGATAAATAACTTTTACTTTGGTAACATTTTTTTTTTTTTTTTTGGTAGAGCGTAAAAAGTGGATAACGTGACTTCTATTCTCTTAATACAGAAAAGTTAACAAAACCTTAAAATAATTAGTTTATAAAATATTTTTTAACATTTTTTATGGAATTTTTTTTAATTTTTTCAATAACTTTTTGTATTTATTAAAAAAAATATCAAAATTTTCTTAAATTTGTTCATTAACTGAACCCCTCTTAATAATAATATAAATATATAGTTACTACAAGTTGAGTGGCAGACCTAATGTTTAACCCAGAACAAATATTGATTGGTTGGATGACAAATATTAATTGTTGTGTGAGACAATTGTCACCCAAGCTTCGTAAGACTTCTCCTTAGATGGCCATTGGCTAAGAATTTGTCCCATTAAAACTTTGTGAATAGGAAAAATTTAGTGGGAACTAAAATCTATGGAGAAGGGGAAAAAAAGGTACAATATGCTTTCACGTCTCTCTCTGTCTCTCTCTACGAAAGCAATAGTCATGCTAAATTTGATTAGTTACAATATTATGGTAACCACATATAACATATTATATTCTGAGAGGCCCAAATCAGTTGTAGGCTTATGTATTTGTAGAACAACAAAATTAATTTTTGGTTGGTTTATAGTTAGCCTATGATTACTTTGAGTTTTCTAGCATATAAATCATATATGGCCCAAACCAAGCAAATATTTTTGCTTGCTCTTTTTTTAATGCTTCCACTCATCGTTTATGTTAGAGATATACTAGCACACAAGGTAGGATTGGCTGTCAATCACACAACAACATTAACAGTAACAATAATCAAGAGTCAGGATTAATTGTTTTGTAGGTTTCTTCTCATTCCATCCTTAGTCCCTTTTTTTGGTAATCAAAGAAGTCCAAACTAATCAACAAACATGGTGAATTTCCCTCATACAAATTGGAGGCTCGTTCTAATGTCAACAAGCGAACAATCTTCCAAAGAATTTAATGTGATAAAAATAAAATAATTGTGGATAGTCATGTGAGTTCCATTAAACTCTTCTTAATATTGCCAATTAAATAACTCTTTTAGATGTTGCTTGTGTGTATCCATCCTAAACATGGACCTAATAATACACCACTAACTTAGAGGTTAGGGAGGAGAAATGAGTTCTCACACAGTTATAAGTCTAGGAACCAACTTTAACCTTTACACAAAGGTCTAATATACCTAAATCAAGAGCCACATGTCTTTATGTCAAAATTTATTTTTTAGAACTTTCATTTCGGAGATTTTTTTCTTTCAAAGAGGGGTTGGCTGCAAGTTGTGTATGCAGCCTTGAAGGTTGAGCACATGGCCTTCATAAATGCAAAAACTTAATTTCCCCCAACTTTGAACAACCTTGTCTCACTAATTTCTCAACAAGAAGTTCAACACAATTTTGAACACAGTTTGATTCCTATACAAATTATAACTAAGGGTGTGTAGCCAACCCATTAATTCATTAAAATTCAATCCAATTCAACCAAACCTAACCTACACTAGTTGGATCGGTTTTTAGGAGTTGATGAGTTGGGTTAGGTGCAGGTTAGCAAATTCACAAATCCACCTAACCCGATTCAACCCACCTGTATCTAATATATATAATATGGTTTTATTGTTTAATTAGTATATAGTTTGATGTACTAATAAAATAGTTTTGTGTTGATTTGAAGCTATGCTTAGGTTTGTAAGGTTATAGTTATGTTGTTATTTGCGTCGACTTGGTGCTATGCTCATGTTTGATTAGTGCATCAAACCATCATAAATAAGATTATAAATTTATCATTCTAATGCTCATTTTAAAAAAAGTAGGATTTATGTATATTTTAGCATAAAAAACTACTTTTTTTATTCTATACAACTAGTCTTAAAAAACACTTATATCAAATAATCTATTTTACACTATATTTTCATTAAATTTTATTTCATTATTATTATCTTAAATTATCTCTTCCTATTTTGTGTATATGAATAAAGAAGTATAAAAAAAAGATTTGCATGTAAATAGTAATTATGAAAAAATATATATAATTATTATAATAACAATATAAATATACACATTTATAAATTAACTTATTTGGGTAGTTTTTAGACTTTTTATTTTTCAGTTCTGAGGTAATTTTTAGACCTAAATGTATAAATTTAACAAAATTTTCTATTATACACACATTGACAGGAGTGTTTTTTTTTTTTTTTTTATAGAGTTGACAGGAGTGTTTCTATGTTTTTTTTTTTTTTTTTTTTTGGGATAGGGTTTTTATGTTTTTTTTTTGGTAAATCATGGATAGATATATATATATATATATATATATATATATAAAGATAAAATAAAATTTTAACCTTACCACAACGGGCTTTCGGTCTCACTTTTTGGACTATTCCTCCACAGTATTCTCAGCCAACCCTGTATCCACACGTGCAAATTCCACCTACGATTCGCCCACAATCCTATTCCTATTCCTTTTCCTTCCCAAAACAAAGTGCGATAAAAAACAAGCGAGACAGTGAAAGAAACCAGAAATGGCTGCCTCGTCGGACGATTTCTCGGTGCTGGTCCTGGCTTCGGATCTTGGCGTAGATGCTCGACCCTTCTTGGCTCACAGTCAAGGAGACAAAGAAGAAGAAGAAGAAGAGCAAGAGAACTGGCATGATTGCTCTGACCAGTACCTCTTTCCTGACGAAGACTTCTCCGATCTCGATCTCCTCCAGTTCTTTCGCCTCCAAGGCTCTGACAAGCACGGCAACCGCATTTTCCGTGTTGTGGGAAAGTACTTTCCTGGTAAACAAACATGACTAAGACCTCTCTCGCTTTTTGCTTCACTTCGTTTTGTGTTTTTGTTATTCGGTTTTGTTTAATTCGTGCATCTTTTTTTTTTTTTTTAATATTATGATTGATACTGATTCTTATTGTTTTAAGCAATTTGAGCTAGCTTGGCATCTGGGTTTTTGTTGGTTTTGAAAAAGGAAAAAAAAAAAAAAAAAAAACCTCTTTTTTTGTGGTGTTGTAATTTGATTCGAATTAAGTGATGTTGTGAGTAAATTTTGGGTTGTTTTGGCATCTGGGTTTGTTTTGTTTTCATGTTTTGTATGGAAGATAGTTTATTTTTGCTTGAGTTCTGATTAATTTGGTAAGGGGTTTGTTTGGTTTTATCTGAATTATTAGTTAGTGAAATGGGTTTTATGTGGTCCTTTGTGGAAGCTGACTCATTTTGAAAGCCTTTTCTTTTCCCGCATTTGTGGGATTTCTATTCAGTTCTCCATATTCCGAAGACACAAACAGTGTGTTTGATAGGTTCAATGTTGAAGTTTTCTAAACAAATGGTTATGGCATATGGAGATGGATCAAACATTGTAAGCTTATGAGAAATTCTAAACAATGGTGAAGGACTTGTGAGAGCACCTAGCGTTCTCTTGATAATGTTGAATACTTTTCGTATTTTGTTCTGTTAATTGCTTTAAAAGCTGAAACTGGTGCCTGGAAATTACTTTTCTTTGCAAGAATTTGTTACCTAAGTTCAATATATTTTTTCTTATGGAAAGGATTATCTGATGTTTCTATAATATTCAAATACTAGTTAAATAAAGTAATAAATTTCGAACAACTTGGGGACATCTGTATGAATTCTTTTCTTTTTTTTTTAAAAAAAAACTCTATATTGGGGGCTGCTGTACAGATTCTTTTCAGTCAAAAAAAGTATCTTGGGTGCAGCTGTATGATTTTCTCATCAATATTTTCTAGATTAGTTGTAAGATATGAATCTATTCTCTACACCTCATTTTTTGTTTTTCTTCTCTTTCATTTTCCTCTCTTTTTCGTTTTGATCCCTTTGTTTCCATCTAATTTCTTGTGAGTTGTGACTTCTTCACATTGAACCCATAGCAATTCCTTGCTGTTGCAGTCTATGTTCTTGATGATATACATTTTATTTATTTATTTATTAACATTTTGTTTCCAATTGAGTTTTACCTTATTCAATGATTTTTTTGTGTCACTGCATATTTTTCTTATCATTCTCATTTTACTGGTACTTATGTTTAAACGCATGTTACATCTTGAATAACCAACATTCTTTGAATGTTTGGTCTTATAGTCATGTTTATCTGATATTTTCATTATTTGTTCCCATTGTCTCACAATACTTTAAATGCAAGTTTCCTGTTTATTTTTTGTTTCTAATCATATTAGCTGCAACCTCCTCAACTTCTTCTTTGTGTATGTTACATTCAAGTTATAGAAACCATACTTATGGATATCATTTGGTTATTAATTTTTACTGTCCCCCCATGTCTACTAATTTATTTCTCCATAGGTTTTGTTTTTATACCTTAGCACTAATTTATCAGCTAAAATGATTTTGTTGATGAATACAAACAGTGTGGGGGCAGTGTTGTAGATGTTTGTGGTGGTTCACATTGGACCATTCAAAACAAGGCTTTTGTTCATAAAATCAATTGTATGCTGTGAGTGCTGTAAGAGAGTATCTCCTGTTTCTACAAGAAGTTTAAAAACTTAAAATTTTCTTGTTTGGGCAGTTTTATCTCCTAATGTTGTTGGATAACCTTTTTCTAAATGACATATTTTAGTTATTTGATACCCTTATGAGATGCCTCTTTCTTTTATGGAGCAGCTGTGGTTGTGAGTGGAGAGAGGCTGAAGAAGTATATTTTCCACAAAATATGCAGTGAAGTGCCAGAAGGGCCATTCTGCATTGTTTACATGCATAGTACTGTGCAAAAGGAGGACAACTCCCCCGGAATGACTATCTTGAGGTGGATTTATGAAGAACTTCCCTTGAACATCAAGGAGAGGCTTCAAACTGTTTATTTTATTCACCCTGGGCTTCGCTCAAGACTAGTTTTTGCCACTCTTGGCAGATTCTTCCTTAGTGGAGGGTGAGTGGTTTTGTTTTGTTTATGAATGTTATAAAATTATTTGGCAACAAGGATAGCTTAAAGTTAGAATATCTGGATTTGGAACACAACCTTATTTAAAAGTCGAGAGAAAAAGTTGAACAACTTATCCAAAAATTCTGCATTATACTTAAATTTTCAGTAGGGTATGTTTTAAATGATTAGGAATGTTGACTTCTGATGGCCATCAGACTTAAGTATGCAATATGCTTATAGATATCAGACCACAGTTGAATTAAAAGTTACAAGTTGCATGGGCATTGCCATGGTCTATTTCTCTAGCCAAGTTTGCTAAAGTAAAAAGGTCTCATGTTAGAGATTGTGAACAAAGTATGTTCTAAGCTAGACAATACTCCAGATTCTTATACTTACAAAGGTCTCTGAAATTTTAAATTTTTTATTTGAATGCAAAAACTTTTGTTGTTTCTTTATTTATTTAATGCACATAAATCAATAACTGCAAGTCATACAACAATGCTGATGTAATTTGTAAAACAACAGTTCTAGAAAGTTGGGTGAGCTGCAGTTGGTGATGATAGAATATGGAAAGGAAGTAATTCTGGGGGACTTATGTCTCTCAGGCCATTAGAAATCATTCAAATGCCTACCAGTATCCACTTTACTTGAAATTGATTTGAAATACATATTAAGCCTTAAACTATTCTTTAGCATGTAGTCAACAAGTGAATTGCTTTCTGATTTGGTAGTTAACATGTGAATTATGCAGAAATAACTCGTGTTGCAAATGGCCTTAGAATTTCTAGTCCCAAATTATTATCAAATAAAATTAAACATGCATGGTTCCCTGGCCTTGATATCTTAAATACATGTCACTGTTGTTTCCAAATTAGATCTGTGTCTGAGCTATGCCCATCAGTGGTTTTGGGTGCATTTTTGTTTCATATTCTCTCTTTTGTTTGTAGCTTATATTGGAAAATCAAGTATGTGAGCCGTCTGCAGTACCTTTGGGAAGATATTAAGAAGGCAGAAGTCGAAATTCCTGAATTTGTGAAAAACCATGATGACATTCTTGAGCATAGACCACTAACAGACTATGGCATTGAACCAGACCCTGCACACTTGGCTGAAATTCCTTCGATGGCCTACTCATTTGGGAGGTATGAAGAGAGATGGACATCAAGGGAGTATATGTCATAGTTTAGCTATTCTAAGGAGTAGACAGTGAGGTCCATGAAATAGGATTACGGTTTGAGTTGTTGCCAATCTTATGTATATACAAGCTCTCTGTACAGAATACTCCCTTGTATTGTGTACCTCCTCTTGGAAAGCCTGTAGCTTTCTGTTTCTGATCAAAACTCATGTTGAAAGATATTTAGTAACTCTTCATGTTTGATTAAAACTGTTAAAATTTTCTATGATTACGTGTTTGTTTAAACAACCTATCCTGGATTCAACCTAGGTAATCATAGTGCATCCATCATAAAACCATGGTACTTACATTCATCTGCTATAAATTTTTGAACCCCTGGTTTTGATCTCAACCATGGATTTGAAATGATGGATTGGATGATTTACAGGATGATGCTTCATTAAACAGTAGCGATTTATTCTTTAATTAGTTTTCTGCAAAATTTGGTAAAATACAATGAATTCTGTCCAAATAATACAGTCATCATACAAAAGTATGTTCTAAAAACCTTCCTGATTCTTGAAGTCTATGGAGCAAGTTGTGGTGGAGGGAGGGGTTGGGGAGAGGAGGATGAGGTTCTGGGAGTGGGGAGTGTTTGGGGAGTGGACTCTGGAGGGTATGGGATGTGGGGAGGAGAGGAGTTGCTTGGAGGGAGATAAGGAAACTGTGTCCGAGATTTTAGGAGACAGGATGGTGAAGACGAACAAGGAGTGTAGTGTTTGATGAGTTTTTGGGCTTGTTAAATGTTAATACGGATGATTTGCTGTTTTTGCTTGCCCCTTGTAAATGGTCTCTGGAGTGTGGAAGCCACAGATGGCAGAGGTTTTTCCTTGGTTTTGTCATCTACAAATTAATGAGTATAATAAAGAGAGAAATAATATTAAAAGGGAAATGTTAACAGACACTTTGTGAAGTGTTCCTTAAGGATGATTTATTGTGAGGCCTGTCTAATAATAAATTGGTATAAATTGATGAAATGATTGAAAATAGTATTGAAATGACAAATGAATTTTTTATTGGCTCTATACCTTATAAAATTAGTTAAAAATCTGACAACAAGCTGACTTTATTGACATAAAGTTGTTTTTTAACGACACCGTTAAAATTATCCATATTAAAATTTGACAAAATTATCCCGTCATAATTAAATTTCAGACTAAAGTAACAAACACAAAATGTAATGCACCAA
Organism: Castanopsis chinensis; assembly: GCA_032878915.1. Classification (NCBI taxonomy): domain Eukaryota; kingdom Viridiplantae; phylum Streptophyta; class Magnoliopsida; order Fagales; family Fagaceae; genus Castanopsis; species Castanopsis chinensis. The sequence goes on from JAVQMG010000109.1 coordinate 13,348,508, forward strand.
TAAGATCATTATGACCAATATTAAGATCGAAATAAAATCACAACAATATCCCTATGTTATCCTCAAATTTAAAAGTTTATATTAACAAATAAAACAAAAAAAATTAAAACTAAGGTATACTATACCTATGCACGTTTCCATATAGCTAATTTTCTAAGGTACAGTTAATATTAACCATTATAATCCAAGTGTTCGATCTCTCTTCATGTGCATTGTACGTCCAGGTGTGCATGAAATATGAATCAACAAATTTGCTTAATTGGATTTGTGAATGCCATTGATCATATCATTACCCTAGGGAAAGTACCATATCAAGAACCAACAGCTATTTAAAGCTCCAATCACTATTTGGGTGTACTTGTGTGTCTATCTCTTAGAGAGGAAGTCATGGGCTGCGGCAAATCAAAGAATACTGGTCAAGGTAATTGGCTATTTATAATTTTTTTTTTCTTCACTCATAAAATTTGTTTCTCTTATTTTGCGTGCACATCTTCAAATAATTTCAAGTGCTCCTGCTGCCTAATAGTAATAACACTATTTCTTCTATTTTTTTCTTCAGTTTTGCACCAAAATATTGTCATCAGAAAAAAGAGTAAAGACAAGAAGAATGGTATTTTTGAGAAAGAGATGCCTTCTGTAGATAAGGAAGAGAGTGTAACAAAGGAACATGATGCAGAGGAGCCTATGCCAGAGAAAGAAAAGCTTATTGCAATGGAGAATTCTTATTCAGATGATGAACTTTTCTTTTCAGCAGGGGAAGAAGAACCAGAATTTGAACCAGAGGATGAAGATCCAACTCTATGAATTAGAGAATTCCTAGGATCCTATCGCATAATTATCTTGTTGCTCTCTAACAGTTCTTATGACAGTTGTACCTAGGAAATTTACCATTTTCATGGGGTCGATCAATATGGCATAATTCATGTAAATTTCCAATGTTGTTAAGTTACATTATGGAATTGGATTCTTAACAAAATCCAATAAATGTGACCAAAGAAATATTAGGAAATGTATGTCGTTTGAACTGGATTATTTTGTCTGGGCTGTGTGTGGACTAGGATTTGTGCTCGATAAGTATATCCTTAAGATTTATTTTGAGAATAAATGCTCCAGTACTAAATATGACGTAAGTTACTACCATCTTCTTCTATGATAAAGAGTACGTTTATATAAACTGTTGCAAAACCATATTTTTGGTTTAAAATGAGTGTTTGTAAAAAAAACTATTAAGAGTAGTTACAAAATAGAGTTTTAGGGGGTGTTTGGATTACTTGTTTCCATAACTCATAACTCTGTTTTCATAACTCATAACTCAAAAATGGTGGGACCCATGACAAAAACTTTGTTTGGATTTCCATAACTCAATTTCTATAACTCTGTTTCCATCACTCAATTCTCTGATTTTTGAGTTATGAGTTATGGAAACTGAAAACACATTTTAGCTGTTTTCAGTTTCCATAACTCATAACTCAATGGCATTTTTGTAATTAAACACATATTAGGGGACCCACAGCCGCAACTTTTGACCATTGACTTTTTTTTTTTTTTTTTTTTTTTTTTTTTTTTTCTGGGTTCAACGTTAACGTTAGTTTTTTTTTTTTTTTTTTTTTTTTTTTCTTCTGGGTTCAACGTTAACGTTAGTTTCCTTTCTTCTTCTTCTTCTTCTTCTTCTTCTTTCTTCTTCTTCTCTTTTTTTTTTTTTTTTTTTTTTTTTTTTTTCTGGGTTCGGTCTTCACTTTTTTTTTTTTTTTTTTTTTTCAATACCAGATCACCTAAACCCAAAAAAAAAAAAAAAAAAAAAAAAAAAAAAAAAACTCTGACGTTAAGCTAAACCGAACCCAGAAGAAAAGAAAAAAAAAAAAAAAAAAGGAAAAAGCTGCACTGATTGACAGATGTGGGACCCATAAATAGTGTGAAAAATATGAGTGATGAAAACTGAGTGATGGTGCCAAACGGGTATAATATTTTTAAGTGATGGGTGATGAGTGATAAGTGATGAGTGAAGAGTAATGGGTGATGAGTGATGAGTGATGAGTGATGGAAATTGAGTGATGAAAATTTTTTAACCAAACACCCCCTTAAGTTCTCAAAACTTGCTTTTAAAGCTTCCAAAATGCCCAATCAAACGGACCCAAAGAAGAACACCGATTACAATTTAAAACATTTTCAAATATTAGGAGAAACTCTCTGCATAGTTATCCACATGTGAAATTGGGTATGTTTATAGGTGTACAGTTTTTTCACCCTTAATGGTTAGATTTTATATGATATGACGAAATCATTTTCTTGGCTAAGTAATAGGGAAAAAATAACTTATAAAATAAGGGGGCATAAAAAAAAATGGAAGACACTTTGTCTAACTCACAGTTACAAGTGCAAAGTCTTGTAGTTCTATGATATTTCCTAATTTTTCCAATTGAGATATTTATGATTCAAATCTCTAATCCACTATCAAATCTATATATATATATATATATAATATGTGAAGCAGAGAAAAACTCAAATTGGAATTCCAAATTAGAGTTCCAATTTTATACCATGTGTCTATATTTATGTGGAGAGCAAATCATAATTATCCTTCCAATTTTTCAATTAAAATTTAAAATTGAAGTTTAATTTTAAATTCTATATATCGGGTCAAGTGAGTTACGGTGCTAATTAAATTTTTTCTTGATTTTGCTGTCAAACATGAAAACCAAAGAGGTTTTTTTTTTTTTTTTTAATCCAAATTAGAGTTCCAATTTTGTGCCATGTGTCTACATTTATATGCAGGGCAAATCGTTATCCTTCCAATTGTTCAATTAAAATTTGAAATTGATGTTTAATTTTATAGATTCTATGTATCGGGTCAAGTGAGCTACTGTATTAATTAAGTTTTTTCTTGATTTTGCCGTCAAACGTAAAAACCAAAGAGGCTATATATATATATATATATATAATTTTTTTTTTTTTTTTGATAGGCAAAGAGGTTATTTCTATACCCGATGAAATCACTGATTTCACAAGAGACAAGGGAGGGAGAGAGACGTGAGGCACTATGAAGGAGAGATTGAGGACCACCACCATGTTAGACCATCTCCCACCTTCAACCCAGCATCTTGCCACCAATATATATTGCCTGAACCACTATTGATACAGGTATCTTTAAACAATAAAAATTGGTATCAAATATGATTTAGGTTTTGTTATTTTGGATTGATTTTTATTAATTTAGGTATTTGGGTTATTGGTTTTGATTAAGGTCAAATGACGAAGAAAGAAAGGGCATGATCAAAGACGTTTGAAACCCATTTAGCTTAGGGTTGACAGCCATTGAAGGTATTGCCGGGAAACAATGAATTTTCTTTGCTTAAACGTGGTTTGGTTGTCATCCTATGTAATGTTCTTTTCTTCTTCTTCTTCTTCTTCTTCTTCTTATTTGAATGAATTTCATTCTCTGAATTGTATTAGGTTTTTATTTATTTATTTTTTTTTTATCATTTGTTTTTTAATTCCTTTTGATTTTGGTGTCAGTTTTTCTTCTTCAAATTTTCATGTCTATTGGTTTGGGTGTCAATGTTAACTTTCTAATTTAATGAATTCTCTAAATTGGGTTGAGTATTGCACGCCAACTATTTGATTTGTATTGCCCTTTTCTTATTATAATTATGATTGTTGTTTGGAATGTAAAATTGTATTCTTTTATTTTTCTATTTGTCTAGAGGAGACAAGAACAAGGCACTCCATACAAATAGCAGAACTCTTGCAAAAGTCTATTTCTACCCTCTTTTGTACATGCAAATTTTGTGTTTGGTAGCCAATTCCCAACTTAAAGCATCCATATTATTAAAATATAAAGAGTAACAACACTGATGTGAAACAATGAAACAAGTTGGTTGCTTTGGATTTTGTTTATTGTTTTCTTAAAAAATTATGAATAGAATTCTATATGAAGTGTTATTATATATGGGTATTTAACTGTTTAGCTTAGTTTTTGTATTTTACTATATGCATTTAATTCCTAAACCACATTGCTCTTAAAAAAAAAAAAAATCTAAACCACATATTGTTAATTCAATTACATTAGTTGGATACATCTCATGGAATATTGGATCATGCTCACTTATTTATTTGGGTGAATTAAAGTGTCCTCTACATATTTGACTAAATGCTTGGTCATTAGGTCTTGCTAAAGATGTATTGATTTCATGGTGGTTATAGCCTCCTATCCCACAATTGTTTTTCCAAATTAACTTTTTTACTTTGTCATCCTAGAAAAACATTTCCGACCTTGCTGTCATAAAGATAGACTCGGTTTATTTGTTGTATTTTGGATTAGAGGGCTTTTTTCTGATATTGATGAAGTTATTCTAAAGGATGCTTTTGGGCGATGTGGTGAGCTAATTGAAGGTAATTTATTAAACAAATCTGCATTCTCTTATGTTATTTTCAATCTATTCTATTTAGTTACTTAAGTTAATTTACCAAGATTTCATATAATTTAATCTATTATACCTAATTTATAGACCTATTTATCATCTTTTCCTTTTGTTTTGATGATATTGGGGATATCACCCATGATTTTAATAGTCAAATCTGAAAGCTGAATTCTGATTTGTTGAGTTCTTTGCCAATTACAACACCGGGGTAATCTCCAAGAAGAGTTGCTAGAATAAATTGATAGGTTAGGATAGTTTGATTTTCCTTCTATTTATCTCATACTTTGTACTAGATTTTTTCCATTTAGTGTATTTTTGTTTGAATTGGCTCTAACTTGCATGTTTTAGCCTGCTTTTTTCTTTACAAACTGATTTTAATAGCCAAATCTGAAGTTTAGAGTGAAGATTTTGTTAAACACTATATTACTGCATATTAAAGGATTATTTACTTAGCATGGCTGTTTGGTGTACACAGTAATCCGTGGATCTAAAATTTTTTGAATTGTTCTAAAAAAAAATTTGTTGAATTTATTGTTGGATCTAATCTTCAAGAAGAGTTGCTAGAACAAACTTATAGGTTAGGATAGCTTGATTCCCTTTTATTTATCTCATAATTCATATTAATCTTTGTCCATTTGGTGTATTTGTGTTTGAATTGGCTCTTATTTGCATTTTTTAGGTAGATTTTTTTCTTAAAAAAAAAAACCAATCAATCTAATTCAAGCAAGAACTAACACAAAAATAATTTAAAACGATAAAAATAAACAATTGGCCAATTTACCTATTGGAGGCATTAGATTGATTAGTTTTTTTTTTTTCCTCTTTTGAAAATTGAGATTGCTATATTTTTGAAATTTAAAGCACTGATTAGCTTTGCAATGTCTAAGATAGTAATCAATATATAGCCTATGTTGTTTATGGTGCTACTCATTTTGGTTATTTTAGGCATTCTTTGTTAGAAAGGTTGTTTTAAATGGGGGCAAGTCAAGCTAAGTTTGAATGAATTCAAACTAGAAGTCTTTTTCATATTTGTTATTAACTTCTCACAAGTTGTTTGAAAGAATTCATATTTCATAAATATGTGTTACTATGGCATGATTTGTTTTTTCACATAAATCAGTTCCTAAATCCATACTATAGCTCTATATCTATAGTCCCCCAAACTTTTAAATTTTAAGTTTGGAAAGAATCTCCCCCTTGCTAAAATTTCCAGGTTATTTAGTGTACAATACCAGTTTTACTATAATATGATTTTCAATTTCAAATGTCATATATACATGTGATTTCAAAAAACACTGAATAAAGCGTGAAAAGATGTGTCTTTTGCATCTTCAGAGTTTAGACTTTAAAAAAACAAATATTGCATTTCTTTGCTCAAACACAGTTCTTAAGCCACCATTAAACATTTAGTTTTTGAGTCCTATTACTCCTACACTTCTTATGTACAAATCCAAACCAACGTAACAACTATCTATTGACTCCTTAAACCACTGTTCCCTACCCAATTATTTTTCTTTCATTCTTTCTCTGTCTCTGTATCTCTCTTTTCCATTTTCTCAACAAAAACTGCTCCTTTCATTGAAGGCTATCCTTCAATTCCGATGTATATCACACAAATAGAGGTGGTTGTTTTTCTAGGAAAAAAAAAGGTGATAGTATTGCATTTCGTTTGCCAGTTTTATAAAGTACAAGCTCTTATAGTATATTACTTTTTGTTGAAACATGCTGCTTGTGTTATAGTTGTCTTTGTCTAATTTTTACATAGGATAGTCCAAGGTTATTATATGATTGATTGTAAAATGGAATTTATCGTTTCATATAATAGAAATTGGGTTATTCATTTGTGTAGAAACAAAGGTTATAGAGCTATTTCTTTGGGAGCTTATCAGGCATGTGTAGATTTGTCAGTTTTTTCTAAGATTGATAGATGAATGATATTTTTCTAAGTGAATTTTTCCAGATAATTTTGATACTTGGCTAAATTGTGGTTTGAGTCTAAATAGTCCAATTGATAAAGCAAAGGCTAGACATTATTAACAAATTTTAAACAATGTCTCCCATGGTGTCTCACGCATAATGAATATTGTTGGCCACATAGAGTCTAGGTTGGAAGTTTATTTTAACTCCAAAAATTGATTTTTTTTTCTTTGGTTTTGAGGTGTGATATAATTCGTATAGTGAAGTATGATTGTAATTATGTAAAAACTGCTTGGGTTTAAAAGGGGCTGATGCGTATGGTTATTCCCTAGCATTGAATTTTTTCATAAATTGAGGGAAAAAGAAATCAATAATCTAGAATCTTAAAGTTTCTTTTGAGTTAGATGATTTTGATTATTCCAAAATGTGGTTTATTATGTCACAGCAAAGCAAGTGATGGCTTTGGACAAGCTGTCGTTTCTCAATGTTGATGAGCTTAAGATTTTATAAAAGTATGTTGATCACGATATTCATATTTAAGCTAATAAGGATAATGTAATCGTTAATATCATGTAAGCTTCTTGAGCATCAACAACAATATTCCCTCAAACCCACAACCTTCAGAAAAACCCTGGATCAAATCTGCATTAGTTATAACTTATAAGACTTCAATTATCATTTTTTTCTAAACCATGCGTTGATGCCAGATTGGTCATTTTTTGAACAAGAGTGTGTGTGTAATTTTTTTTCCTTTTCATTCATGCCCTAGGTTTAGCCCTCAGAGAAGTGTATTCATAGAATTTTGAGTTCTTTGAATTGTGTGTGTGACCTAATTAAGAGATACTTTAGTTCACGAGTATTTTCCTTGAGATTATTTATATACACATTGATTTTTGAGTTTATGATGTTTACATACTAAGTTTAATTCTTTAATACATGTATGAATTTAGTTAGTTTGAAAGTAATTGACTAATATTAGCTAATTAGTGGCAATACTAAAAATAATTTCAAAGAAATCTAAATTGGGTTTCCCTTCAAAAGAATTGTTGTTGGTGGCAAATTAGCATGGGAAGCATAGACTTCTAAAATGCCAAAGAATGCTTTAACTACTTGCTGTGGGAACCACCATGTATCAAAGTCCAAACTTTCAAGGTTGCCAAAAAGCTAGAATGGAACATTGAAATAGTGATGAACCTTATCCTTATGGTTATGAAGAATTTGTGGTTACGTGCAAGAGATGTTCAATCGACCTCAAAATGTTTAAGTTGGTGAATAGTTTTTTTTTTTTAAGTTTGACAAACAAAAAAAAAATATTAATGCCCCTTTATATATATTTTAAATAATAAAATGCAATATTCTCTTTTCATTGTAGCATCACTTAATAAAATGTAATATTCTTTTTTTTAATTCATTGTTTTATCTAATGCTATCCTCCTATGATAAACTTTAAAAAAAAAAAAAAGTCCAATAGCATCATTTAAATAATAAAGTGCAATATATATTTTTATTGTTTTATCTAATTCTATCCGATAAACCTAAAAAGACAAAAAAGAAATTGACAAATAGTATTACTATATTAACCATTCTCGTGCAGTAGCACGAGTTATATACGAGTTATTATTAACACACATACGGAGAAATGAGAGAAAGTTTTTTTTAAAGAAATTTACGGTGGTGTATATCAAAAAATAAAAATATTTAGTATTCTTAAAAAAAAAATTGTCAAATTATTGTAAAAACCCACAACTATGTGATTACCAGGAGACTTTTTTTAACAAATACTACCAAAATACACGCTTTGGATGTTATAATCATTATTCGCTTCAAAAAAAAAAAAAAAAAAAAAAAGAATGTTATAATCATTATTAAGAATCTTTTGAGATTCAATAAATTGACAATGTGACCTTCTCTCAGTGTCTCCTTCCTCTAAATAAATAATAACAACAAAAATTTTAAATAAATAAAAATATGAGAGAGAGAGAGAGAGAGAGAGAGAGAGAGAGAGAAGATATAAGCTGCCAAGTTGAAGAAAACAAAGCATTTACCCATTTCTTTTTACTTCTAATAATAATAATATCGTAAATTAAATGATCGCAAACTTTTTCTTAGTATAAAAAATAACAACAACCTGGCAAAAAGTCCTAAAATCTCTTCCTTTTTTACTCCCTACGTTAGGCATACTAGTGATGAGAGAAAGGGGAGAGCATATTAATAAACACTAATATATTGCAACACCGAAATTTCCTTTTTTCAAATATATTAGGAAGATTTAGTACACATTTGTAGTTTTATGAATTACCAACCAGCGAGTTTAAGGAATTTTCCTAAGTGATATTGCATTTTTTGAATGGAAAAGTTTTAAATATTTATAGCAACAATTTTTCTTAAAATTTTATAAATATCTTTAATGATAAAATTTTGATGAAATAATATTTTTTAAAATTTTGAAACTTTAATAATAAAGTACATTTATAGCAATAAAAATTTATTTTATTTTATAAATATTCTTAGTAATAAAAATTTTAATATTTTAAAATTTGTTTAGGTTTTGTTAGGAGGAGGTGTATCATGCATTAGATGCATGTTTCTTCCATTTCACATGGAGGTAGACTCCATACATGACTTTGCTTCTCTCCTAACTTGACCATGGAAGGAAAAAGGTATAGTTACAATAAAGAGTGACATCTCTCCATATGAACCAAACTTGGGACACTCACTTAAGCAACATAGGATTCAACTTCATTAGGACTAAAAAGGGTTTTTAAACCCATGATCAAACTCTTTATTTTTTTTTTTTTGAAAGATAACTATAATATATTGCTAAGTCTGCAAACATAGGATATTGTCAATTCAGCTACAAAACATTTGACTATTTATTTATTTTTTAATTTGAGAAAGGAATCTCTTTTTAATATTAATTGGAAAAAAAATCTCAACTCTTTCAGTTTTCAATAAAAAAAAAATTCCAAATTTAATTTGTTATTTTATTTATTTGAGAAATACAAAATATATATTAGTGTAATTTACCAAATAAAACACTACACAAATTTAAACCTATGCTAGCACAATTTGAGTTTACACAGCCTTTTTACACTTTTTTTTATTTTTTTTTACTGGTATCTCTCAACAAAAGAAAAATGATAAAAACCCATCTCCCCTTCTTCTGAAACCACTCCTAAACCCCCCAACACACACAGACACTCACAAAAAAATGCTCAGAGCTCTCATTCTCAAACGCTCTCACCCTTCTTCTCTCCACCACCGCCACCACCACCTCCTCAAACCCCTTACCTCCTCCACCACCACCGCCGCCACCACATCCAGACGCCCCTTCTGCACCACCACCACCCCAACCCCAACCCCAACACCCATCACTTCCTCCACCACCTCAGAGCTCCGCAAATACCTCGGCTACACAGCTCTCGTCCTCTTCTGCGGCGTCGCCACCTACTACTCCTTCCCATTCCCCGCAAACGCCAAGCACAAGAAAGCCCAATTCTTCCGCTACGCCCCATTGCCCGACGACCTCCACACTATCTCCAACTGGAGTGGGACCCACGAGGTCCAAACCCGGGTTTTTCACCAACCCGAGAATCTCCAACAGCTGGAGAATGTGGTTAAGGAAGCTCATAAAGCTAAGACCCGGATTAGGCCGGTCGGGTCGGGGCTTTCCCCCAATGGGATCGGGTTATCCAGAGCTGGGATGGTGAACTTGGCGTTGATGGATAAGGTTTTGGAAGTGGATAAAGGGAAGAAGACTGTGAGAGTTGAAGCTGGGATAAGGGTTCAGCAATTGGTTGATGGGATTAAGGATTCTGGGCTTACTTTGCAGAATTTTGCTTCCATTAGAGAGCAGCAGATTGGTGGCATTGTTCAGGTGGGGATTTTTTTTTTTTGGTATTGGGTTTATCTGGGATCAAGGTTTTTGGATTTGTTTCATATATTTTTGCTTGTTGGGTTTGCTGGTAAATGAGTGTTTTTGTGGTTTCAATTCATTTATATATTTCTTTTTTGATATTGATTGAAGGTAGCCTTTAAAACAAAAAAGTTTGCTGTTTTCTTATGCTTTTCCTGTTTGGTTTGTGTTAGTTTTGCATGTTGGTTTTGGTGAGAAATGAGTGAATTTGAGGTTTCACTATTTTGCAGGTGGGCTTGTTCATGGTATTGGGTTTGTGTTTGTGTTGGTTTTGATAAATTCGCGTGTTGGGTTTGGTGGGAAATGATTGTTTTTGTTTTTTAAGGTTTCAATTCATTTATATAGGACTTGCTGGAGATTGAAGGCAATTCAAAAAAAATTAAAGGTTGCTACTTTCTTATGTTTCACCCATTGGGTTTGTGTTGGTTTCATTCATTTGCTTGTTTGGTGGGAGATCGTGTCTCTGTTTGGCTACTTTTTTTTTTTTGGCTTCCTATCTTATAGTTTTAAAGCCTCACTTTTTTCTAAGTATAACTACACTTTAATCAACATTTGCTAAAATCAGCTTTCAGAAAAAGCCACACCCCAGGCTTGACTTATATAGGGCTTGAAATTGAAGGATTTATTAAAAAAAAAAAAGATTGCTCGTTGTGTATCTTTTCTTGTTGTGGTAGGAAGAACGTATTCAAGTTGACCAGATTCTCAACTTGTACAATCTCTCCTTAGCAGCTGTTTACTTTTAGTATTGGCACGTGTATTAGCAAATGCATTTTGAAGGTGAGAATGAGGAAATGGAGGTATTAGCAAATGCATGTTGAAGGTGAGAATGAGGAAATGTATTCGCAAATTTATTGGCACATTCTATTAATATAATGGAAGGTTTGGGAAAGAAATGGATCTACTATCAGAAAAAGCTGGGTTATTAGCGTAGGAATGTGTTTTAGTCATCAACTCTGGAAACACACACTGATGTGATGTTAGTGCCCCTTTTCACTTATGGAACTATTCATGTTTAAAAAGAATGATTGATCGTGTGAGGAGCATTAACTGTATTGTGGAGCATGTGAGAACTAGGGGACTGAGGAAGATAGCTAAGAAAGAATTGAGAAGCCTTTGAATTTAGTTTCCTGTTTGCTGTTCTATTTGTTTTGTGTTTGTGCTTTGCTGTTGTTCATCCTCATGTACACATTGTATGTTTCTTTTATATTATTTCACCAATAATAGTACTCATATTACCTATCAAAGAAAGGAAAAAAAAAAAAAAAAAAAAAAGAAAAAGAAAAAGAAAAAGAAAAAGAAAAAGAAGAGAAGCCTTTGAATTTATAGTAAAATGAATTTTTGACAAGTAATAAGTTTTATTGATATAAAAAAATGGAACATTGTAGCATATAAGGAGCGTACAAGGGGTCAAACAAATCAAGAACAAAAATTACAAAAATTTAGGAAATCAAGAAAAGAAAAGAATGATTGGTTTTGCATAGCAGCCAACCAATCCAATAGAGTTCTAAAGAAAAATAAGTTGAGGTCTGGTATAGATCTCTCATTATCTTCAAAACACCTTCTATTTCTCTCCCTCCAAAGACACCATAATAAGAAATGGAGAACAATCGACCATTTATACCCATTTTGATGACGACCAAACCTGCCTTGCCAACAAGCTAGAAGCCCCACAATAGATTTCGTCATAACCAAGCTTACTCCAAATAAACCAAATGCCATAGACCACATATCCATAGCAGCTGAACAATGAAGAAAGAGATGGTCAATTGATTCATCATTACACTTGCACATGTAACACCAATCCAATATCCAAACCTTCCTTTTTCGTAAATTGTCAATCATTAAGCATTTTCCTAAAGCAGCAGTCCAAATAAAGAAAGTCACTCCAGAAGGAATCTTCTATTTCGAAATACTTTTTCAAGGAAAACAGTAGTCATTAGATCCCACTAAAATACTATAATAATCCTTAACCATGAACGCCTATCTCTATCAGGTTTCCAACATATCTTATTCTCACTAAACCCCCTTACTGAAGAACCATATATGGTATCCATGAAACCTGACATAGCCTCTCCCGAGCATGCATACCCCTAAAGAAACTTACATCCCAAAAGAGGACTCCATTAATGGACTTCATAAGCTTAGCCACACTGGCCTCCTTATCTCAACAAAATCTTAACAATTTAGGATAGTTGACTACAAGAGATGTCTCACCACACCAACGGTCTTGCCAAAACTTTACCCTAAAAGCATCCCCAATATCATATAGAATGTGACAAGAAAAAGAATGCCATTCCCGACTATTATATTTCTACAAACCAACACATGTACCATTAACAGACCTAGTACACCAGCCACCCCATGCGCTGCCATATTTATCCTCTATCACTTGCCTCCAAAGGGCAGCCTTCTTAATCCCAAATCTCCATAGCCACTTTCCAAGAAAAGTTTCATTAAAAAGTCTTACCTTCCTTTTCTCCAAGCCAACCGAAGAAATGGGAGAACAAGTAGTAGCCCATTTAACCAAATGAAATTTGGGTTCATCACCAATGCCACCCCATAAGAAATTCTGCTGAAGTTTCTCAATTCGGTTAGCCACAATAGCAAGTATAGGAAATAAAGATAAAAAATAAGTGGGTACATTAGATAGAGTGCTTTTAATTAAAGTGACTATACCTCCTTTGGATAAGTACAAACGTTTCCATCCCGCTAATCTCCATTCCATCTTCTCTAGAGTTGGGTTCCATGTTGTCTTATCCTTGAATTTAGCTCCCAAAGGAAGACCCAAATATTTCATTGGAAGAGTACCTTGCTTGTAGCCAAGGACATTCAACAGTAAGTCAAAATTATGCACAACACCAACAGGAACCAACTTTGACTTGCTCAAATTTATCTTTAGACCAAAGACCGCCTCAAAACCAAATAAGGATCATACAGAGAAGCAAAATCTAATCTAGATCAGCATCACAAAAAATTAGAGTGTCGTCCTCAAAAAGGAGATGAGACACTGCCTAGGATCTTCCCTCTAAATGGACCATACTAAAGCCTGACATGCGACCTCCATGGACAGCTTTATCCAACATTCTTCCAAGGGCTTCCATAACCAAGACAAATAGCAAATGAGACAATGGGTCACCTTGTCTCAACCCTCTGGAGCTCTCAAAAAACCCACAAGGAGAGCCATTAATCAAAATAGAGAAGTGAACTGTAGATAGACAACAGAAAGTCCACGGCCTCCACTTCGTAGAGAACCCACCCCATTCTAGCAATTACATAAGAAATTCCCAGTTTACATAATCAAAAGACTTCTCAACATCTAGTTTGCAAAGTAGCCCTGGAAAATTGATAAAAAAACGTATACAGGAAGTATACTAAAAGTTAAAAAATAAAAAATAAAAAATAAAAAAGCAGAGAGAAAACAAGAACGTAGCAAGAAATATCACAGCCTTTGTATCAACAACAAATGCATGAAGGATCAAGAAACTTCATTAAAGAGTACATATAGAGCGTAAGAGACTGTGATGCCCCTTTGAATAGAGTCTTCAAAAAGAGAAACTTGAGATTTGACAGAGATAGGATCTTTCCCTCAAATGTGCGACAATTTTGTTCCTTTCAAATACACCAATATGACATGCCGGAACTTCCCTCCAAATTTTCACTCATCTTTGACCTCCCCTGACTCCATCCTAAGATTTCAGCATGGCGGCAACAGAATTTGGCATGACCCAATCAATCCCGACTAGATAAAAAATGATCACCCACAAGTGAGAAACAAAAGGACAATGCAGCAACAGATGACTAACAGATTCCCCATCAGATTTACATAAACAACACTAATCCGCAATAACAAAACCCCTCCTTCAGAAGTGGTTAGTCACCAAAATTTTTCTTAGGGCCGCCTCCCAAACCGAAAAAGGAAACTCTAGGAGGGGAGATAGACTTCCATACACACTTCAAAGGAAATGGGGAAGTAACCTTAGCACCTGCTTGAAGCGCCCTATAATAGGTCTTTGTCTGAAATCCTTCTTTGGAAGAAGAAATCGAAACCAATTTATCATAAGCATTAGGAGTAACCTGTGCAGTATACAGATCACCCAAGAATTGAGCCATTGACTCCAACTCCCAGTCTTATGCCTCTCTTGTAAACATAGATTTCCAATGTACTTTATCATTTACCCACTCCATATAATCTGAAACCCGAGCATCTTTTATCTCTTAAAAATCTGAATAACTCCAGATATCTGCCTTGAAATGTTTTACTTCCATCCCAATGATGTTTCCAGAATAGAATTTGGGAACCATTTCCCACCTCAGACCGAATGAAAAACACAAAATGGTTCCATCCCATCCTGATGTGCTTCCAAAACCCCACCCCATGCGGCTCCCTAACCACAACAGAGTGCGATTCACATCTGTCTGTGCATATATTTTAGCCCTGGTTCTAATACAGACTGGGTTTATCTTCTTACAGTAGTGTGTGTGTGTATGTTATTCTCAGGAAACTTTAATATCCCATCCATTTCTTGAAAATGTAAATCCAAGAATGTGAGCCTATAGTGACTCTATTTTTCGTAGGAATCTTGTAGTTGTCTTTCATCATTAAGAATGTACTTGTGTTTTGAACATCAGAGTTTGAAACTAATGAGCAGTTATAATTTTGTGGCATTTCTATGCAGAATAGAGTTTGAGATTGTCAACATCGCACTTGCAATTTCTGGTGATAAAACAAGGAAGAAAAGAAAAACATATAAAAATAAAAAAGGGGGTGAAGACAGAATTTAGTTGACAAGTAGTTAGTCTGTAAAAGCATATTGCAGTAAGGTATGTCTTTTTTGTGTAGTAGTTTGGTTCTAAGCTTTTTAAAAATTTACATGTCATTAGGTTGGGGCACATGGTACTGGTGCAAGACTGCCTCCCATTGATGAGCAGGTCATCAGCATGAAACTGGTAACTCCTGCCAAGGGGACAATAGAGGTTTCAAAAGAGAAAGATCCGGAGCTGTTTTATTTAGCTCGTTGTGGTCTAGGCGCTCTTGGTGTGGTAGCTGAAGTCACAATCCAATGTGTTGAGAGACAGGAGCTTGTGGAGCACACAACTGTCTCAAATGTGAAAGAAATCAAGAAAAACCACAAGTAATCACCATCCTGTTTAATGTGCAAATTCTTTCTTTCATTCATTGTAAGAACATTATGGTTTGTGGATATAGCTTGCAACTAAATGATTGAGACCTAGCAGTACTTTGAATAATTAATCTAGTACTTTTGAACATACGGATTTACCATGATGTATTGAAAGGTGAAATAATCTGGAGCAAGTGCTGGAGAAATGCTTTGTTCAATTAGTACAACATTATTATTGTGATGACTTGTGAAATGAGGATTTTGAAGTGCACCTAGGGTTTAGTTGTGCATCACAAAATTGAATTATTATGATGGCTGAGGGCTGGTGCTAAAAAACCTCTATTTCTGTGATAAGGTTCAGAGGCAATATGCTCTCTTCTTTCATCTTTCTTTATGGAATACTCTCTCTCTCTCTCTCTCTCTCCCTCTCTTTGTGTG
This sequence comes from Castanopsis chinensis, assembly GCA_032878915.1. NCBI lineage: Eukaryota > Viridiplantae > Streptophyta > Magnoliopsida > Fagales > Fagaceae > Castanopsis > Castanopsis chinensis. Next base: position 13,364,317 of record JAVQMG010000109.1, read on the forward strand.
TGTGGGTGTAGCATAATTTATAATCAATTATTGGATGAGGGAGGATTATTTTTGTTACTCTCCAACTAATATTCCTGCTTCTTTCCTTTTGCAGGAAATTGCTATCTGAGAATAAGCATGTTAAGTACCTACATATTCCATATACTGACACTGTTGTGGTTGTGACATGCAATCCTGTTTCAAAGTGGAGAGGTCCCCCAAAGTTCACACCCAAATATAGTAGTGATGAAGCCATACAGCATGTACGTGATCTCTATAAGGAATCCCTCCAGAAATACAGGTAAGGCTGGTGTCTGCTTTTGTTAATGTGTAATAGAGAAAACTTATTCTAGCTTGTTAAGTCTGAATCATAAGTGATGATTTTACTGCTTCTCTCCTTCTATTTTGATGTGATCTTTTCTACTTGCTGAGATTTAATATAGTCCTTAGTGAAGGGCATAGAGAGAGTAGTTGATCATATATGTGGGAAGAGTGCTGAAGTTATTTGGCTTTGTCAGAAGAAACTAAGAATTTTTAGAATTTCTTATATGGATGATTGCTTGTTTCCTCTTCCTTTGCGAGTTTGCGTTGAAATTTTTCTTGATCACATTGGTTAAGTTTGCTAACCTTGAATCACTACCTACTATTATTTGGGTTAAGAGTGTAAACTAAATTGCAATCAATTTTATAACTTCTCATTTTTTTTTTTCACTTATCAATTTTTTTGAAGTAACTATCCTGGTAAGGTTGGCAACTAAGTCTCTAAGAATTCATGACAATTTGAAGAAAACACTCCAGAGATATATAGATATATTGCTATCTAATATTTGAAAGCTTGGCTTGAAAAAATAATTAGAAAGGATTTCTGTTCAAGTTCAGCTTGATTAATATAGAAGCAAGCAGCTAGACAAGCCAATCACAATCTGAACTAGAAGAGCTTAGATCAGTTTGCAGCTTTATTGGTTTGTCTGTTTAAAAAAAGCTTGAGCTAAGCTGTTATATATGTTTATATTGTCATCTTTTGTCTATTTTATTTACATGTTAGCATTGCTATTGTGTGCTACTTGGATTCTGTCAATTAATTGCTTACGTTAGTTACTTGCAGAAAAATTACAACTGAATCTCCAGACAGCAATGAACCAGACATAAATGAGCTATCATTTACAGAGTTGAGAGATAAACTACTTGCCTTGGATCCTCTCAACAAGAACTATGTTATAAAGATCAATCAAGCCGAGGCTGAGTTCTGGAGGAAGTCAGAGGGATACAGAGTGGGATGGAGTGATGAAATATTGGGCTTTGATTGTGGTGGCCAACAGTGGGTTTCTGAAACATGTTTCCCTGCAGGAACGCTAGCCAAGCCAAGCATGAAAGACCTTGAATTCATAGAAGATCTGAAGCAGCTCATAGAGAAGCAAGATATACCTGCACCTGCACCAATAGAGCAGCGTTGGACAGCTCGCAGCAAGAGTCCCATGAGTCCTGCTTCAAGCTCTGGAGAGGATGATATATTCTCATGGGTAAAATTTCAATTGCATCTTTGCTTTAACCCAATTTGTTTCCATCTTTCTTAATTTTGAATATTGGTTTTATGTTAATATGGAACTGTTTTTTTTTTTTTTGGGGGGGGTGGGGGGGTTCATTTAAAATTTTGTGAGGTAAATGTATGTACTTGGTATGGTCTGGTTAATGTTTGAATTGTAGAATTTTTTTCCTGAAAAATCATACAAAAGGAGGGCTTTGGGGTGGCCATTGTTCTCTTAAAATCCATGCCTAAATGTTCCAGTTTGATTTTGTAATATTTTGAAATTTTGACTCTTCTTGAACATACCCTCAGCACAATTTGAGATATTTTTTGAGGTTTTGGGCTGCGTTTCGATTTATATGATGATGCATAAATTGGTGATATAATGTTATGTAGTTGTAGTCTGTTGTGTGTATTACTATTTTTTTCAAACCTCTTAGATGTCTTACTGGTGAGTGACTGGGAACTGAAAGCTAAATTTTACATTGTTAAAATATTTTGACGGTCTGCTTTGACTAGAATGACTCCAATTTCTTGACAAGCTGAGATTTTGACCCTTCTGCAATAGAAAATTTTAAGAGTTTGAACAGTAAGTTGAATCCAAGAGTCTTCCTGATCTTATCTGGGTGAGGATTATTTGTCAAAATGTTATGACATTGCTTAGACATGAAGGTCACTTGTGGTAAACCGTAAACTGGCCTTGTTTGAAGTTACAATAGATTGTTATATTTCTGGAATCAATCAAATGGACAAATTACACTTCCAGTGCCTTCTCTCTTTCTGACAAAATTTAGTACTTATGAAATAAACCTAAAAAATTATTGAACTTTCAGGTCTCCAAATTTAACGAAGAAATAGATAGTTATAAATGCTTCTTCGTCTTCTTTTTTTATTTTTATAATAACATATGTAAAAAGAAATTTATTGTAAGAAACAGAACAAGATACAAAGAAGGTTACACTGTCAAATTTAAATTATATAGTAATTCTAAGAAAGAAAAATAAGTAACCTGTCAAAAAAAGAAAGAACAATAAGTAATATTTTCTAAAGCAGCCATCTGATCATACAGAAATCTTAAGTCTTAACATTCTTTGTTATAATATGCTTAATTGTTGCTAAATTTTTGGGGTTAAACTGACCAATAAAAAAAGTGGTGTTTAAGTGATGTTTCATCCTGTTTAATATAGTGGCATGAAACTTTACTTTTTATAAAAAAAAATAGTCAATGTACTTTTTTTTTATAAGTAAAAATAGTCAATGTACTTTTGATTGTGCATCAGGTTGGAATTATCATGTACCTGCCTACAATGGATGCCCGCCAGAGAAAGGAAATAACAGAAGAGTTCTTCCATTACCGGCATCTGACCCAGTCACGATTGTGGGATCAGTATTCTGCTTATGAACATTGGGCTAAGATAGAGGTACTAATTGGATCATGAAAAAACTGCACTTTTGACTTATTTAAAATAATGAAGAGTCACTCACATGGTAACTTGGAAGGAAATGAGCCTTTTGTCTGGCTTAAATTTATTTCAAACTTTTTGATATTCCACAAGGTCTAGTAGTGTGAACCAACTTAAAATGTACAAAACATGATACCTTTGAGTAGCTCATCAAGTTTGATTCTTCAAAGGATTGCACTGATTTAATCTTGGTGAACCAACTGTCGAAACAAGAGGGTGTTACAAGGATTTTTCTTCTTTTTTGATAAGTAAATAAGCTTCATTGATAGAAAAAATTAATACAAAGAGCCAAAGCACACAGGACATGGACTAAGGTAAGTGAGAGAGCAAACATAACTAAAAAGTATAAAAACTACATCTATCAAGCAGATCAGTCAAAGAAGTAAAATAGAAACACTTGATGCATTTATCCACCCAAACAAAGTCTGGAAGAAATACATCTTTAAATCTTGAATTGATCTTTTGGTTCCTTCAAAAATCCTAGCATTCCTCTCCCTGCAAGGATTTGCATCTTAATTCATATATCCACACACAATGCAGGTTCCAAAGGACAAAGAAGAGCTTGCAGCTCTCCAAGCAAGGCTAAGGAAGCGTTTTCCAGTCGATGCATACAATAAAGCACGCAGGGAATTGGACCCCAACAAGATCCTTTCTAATAACAAGCTGGAGAAGCTGTTCCAATCATCAGACACTGTTTGAGAAGCATGCTATGGTGGTTAGTTATTCATCTGTAGTTTTTGTAATTTATTCAAATGCATCTTATTTTTGTTTTTCCTTGTGTCTACTCATTGCTGTGAGGATCTTTAGCAATCCTGTATTGATTGTACATTAAATTAAGGGGAACTTTGAGATATAAGGATGTTTTCTGTTAGGTTTATCTATAATAACAAATAAGCAAGCATTTGGTCTTTGGTGCTTTCCTGCTTTATTGACAATATATTCTTTCTAAATTCTGTATAAAAATGCAGTTACCAACTAGTACTAGTTGTGCTGGTTTTTTGTTTTTGGCTAAAATTTGCCACTTGTTAATTTTTCTAAATAAAAAATAAATATAATTGAATGCAACTTTGGTTGAGTTCTGATGTGGCACCATATAGAGATTTTTACTCTAGAGATGCAAAATGTACATTTATTTTGCATATTGTTTTAGATATGGCTCTACCCAAGTCACCATAAATTGGTGAATAAAATTCATATTCACCGATCAAGTGAAGTTAAAAAATTCAGCAAGTATTTAGTTGCTGCTGAAGGGTGAGATTTTCAGAAAATTATTTAACAGTTTGAATTGAGTATTCTTATTTATTAATGTATAAAAGTTAGGTGACACAATCCCATTAAATACATGAAACTAGTACATTTTCAAGTGAATGTGAGGTGGTGACAAGAACTTTGGTCTAGTCTAGAAGAAGGGTTTAATAGGATAGAAGTTGGAACAATCAAATATAAATTTCTAGTTTCTAGGCTTAAAGAGCTCAAGAAATATTTAAATCTGAAATTTTATGAAAGGCTCAAAAGAGTATTCATAATATCTGTTATTAACACTAGAATCCTAGCCCTTCACTTACATATAAACAATTAGATCCTAATTGTCCAAAGTCACATGCTGGTCGCATGACCTTTTAAATTACTCAAGACATAATAATGACTAAAACATGACATATAAAATAAAAGACAATGGATTAATAGCCTTCTTTTTTGGGCTTAAATTTTCCTACATCAGATTTCTTTGTGTTGGAGAAGAACACGATTTTGAGATGAAACCATTCCTACCTTGATCTCTCGGATGTCCAACCAATCCTTTTCATACTATTCTTCTAAGCAAGACAAGAAGATTCATTATGCTATTTATCAATCTTTTCACACTCATAATAAATCTTGCTGCAGTTGGATTTCGATCTTGAAGAGGAGAGTAGAAAAACAGGGTGAAGAAAAGTTTGAGAGTCTATTTTTGAAGCAACAGGAATCCGTTCCTTATGAAAGGGTCACAACTTGGATGGATTAAGTAAACATAAGTGGGATATCAATCTTTTTAGTATGTGAGACAAATGGGCCAGTTCATTTGAGTATCACAATTGTACCGGTTTTAAATGTCATCATTGCTATTGGATAGCTGCCTTTGTCCTTATAGACATCTCCACTAGGAAGTTGGATCTCAATTGGAGAGCCTCCTAATCTGAGTGCCCAACTTTCGGCCCTTCTTACTGATCCTTTGTGAACCTAACTGATCACTATATCAACAAGCCAGAATTAGTCAAAGATTTTTCATTGCTATTATATGTAACCCATCTTCAGTGAACTCAGATCCTATAGATCATCACAAGTTTATTTTCAGAAATGCTGCATATTACCTTACATAATTCATCACCAAGGACATAAGAGTAATTCACGCAGCAAGGAAGAGCATTTTTGTTTTCAAATTTGCATGTATGCCTTCACTTGAATAATAGGGATAATCAAGTATTTCTTTAAATTATCAGTGGGAGCAATATCAAGGACAGAGGAAAGTTCTTCCCGTTTGTTGTAGTCTAAATTTTTACACTTACACTATGTTTGGATTGGATGAAATAGAGGGAAGAGAAGAGAAGGGATTTAGGGGCTGTTTGGATCAATTTTTTTGATCACTCAATTTTCGTCACTCATCACTTGTCACTTGTCACTCATCACTTTAAAATCCCACACCCGTTTGGCACCATCACTTACTTCCTATCACTCAATATTTTTCACACTATTTGTGGGTTTCATACCTGTCAATTGATGCATTTTTTTCCCCAGTACCCAGGTCACCTAAACCCAGTGAAAAAAAAAAAAAAAAAAAAAAAAAATCCCCAGAACTAAAGACCAAACCTAGTGGAAAAAAAAAAAAAAAAAAAAAAAAAAACCCAGAACTGAAGACTGAACCCAATGAAAAAAAAAAAGAAAAAAAGAAAAAAAAAAGACAGTTGGTCAAAAGTTACGGCTGTGGGTCTCTCATGTGTGGGTCTCTCATGTGTGTTTAATTACAAAAATGCCATTGAGTTATGAGTTATGGAAATTGAAAACAGTCAAAATGTGTTTTCAATTTTCATAACTCAAAAATCAGAGAATTGAGTGATGGAAACAGAGCTACGGTGCTTCTAAACGGGCTTCTCGTTATGGGTCCCACTATTTTTGAGTTATGAGTTATGGAAACAGAGTTATGAGTTATGGAAATTGATGATCCAAATAGCCCCTTAGTTTCCTTAATTTGATTAGATGGGAGAAGAGAAAAGAGAGGGTTGATTTGGAGTGATTTAATTTCTGTGGGGCCAACCCTTTTGCTATCAGCCCAAATTGGGTGGAAAGAGAGGGGAAAGGAGAGGGATTTTGGGGTTATTTTAACTTTTATTATAAAATTACAAATATGCCTTGTATTCTTCTTACAAGTTATATATTCAGGGGTATAAAAGTAAAATATTTATTTTGCTCTCCTTTTTTTTGAAAACCAAACAAGGGAAAGAATTTGTTTCCGTTCCTTTTGTTCCTGCATCCAAACACCCATGGAGGAAGATTTTTCTGTTTTCCTTTCCTTTCGTTTCTCTCTCTCTTCCCTTTCTCTAGGTGCAACCAAACATGGTGTTAATTTCAACATCCGGATGGAAATTGGCAAAAAACAAACACCCGAGTTATTTTTAGTGGTGGCACAAGCTTTGCCAATGGCCTTTCTAGAACTCTAGCCAGTGGGGAAGGAAAGGATATTATATCGAAAACTCAACCTTGTGGTTACTACAAAGAATCTAGTTCTACTTGTCGTAGGATGGTTCAAATTTTTGCTTGGTTTTACCTAGTGTGCCCGGTTAAGTCAGATTTTACACAGAAATCTGTCCAGATTTTACACAATCAGAATTGATTTTGTGCTCTACAATGGAAATAATATGCCTTCTTATTTAATTTCTTGGTTTAGGATAATTTGACATTGTAAATAAATTTAGTAAAATCAGTCATCAATATATATAATATATAAAGAGAGACCTCATGTGAGAGAGCATAAGGTTCGGCCATGTGACACATTCTTTGCAAATTAAATATTGACTTCTTGTTTTATTTGGTTCAGTGTTTCAAAACTTTTCAAATTAAAAAATTAATATTCATTGTTTCCTTTGGTTCATTGTTTCAAGACTTTTCCTTCCTCGTATATAAAAACAAAACACTTTTATATACACCTACCCTTAGCCCTTCATATCTTTCCATGTCAAATATACAGACCAAAAACGATGTCATTTACCTTTCATTTATCGACGACACCTACCTAGCTCTAACATTGTTGTCCCATCTATTAGTAACCCGTATGAGTAGGTTACAACCAGGGAAGGAGAGTTGCATTATATATTAAGTGATAGCGGCAATTATGATGTTAATGTTAAGTTCGAACGTTGTGGACTAGTGGGTTTTTTAAAGGCTATGATTGGCTATGGATGTTTGGGATGTTGATGTGGAAAAGCCATAAGTGTATTTGTTTTAGAATTAAGAAAAAAGAGAAAGACACATTTTATATTAACTTTTATTCTACAATATTCTTCTAAAGTTGTTTTTTTATTACTCATTACTTGAACTAAATAATTATAATGGATATGTGTATGCAATTTATAATTGTTTCTTCTTATGAAGAACTCATTACTAACAAAGTTATATAACAATTATGCTATAATATATATTAAACACTTCAAAACAATCTTACATAAAACATTACAACATTATACTATTTTACATAAAACATTACAACATTATGCACAGAAAACTTACTAATATGAAAGAATGAAGGAAGAAAAGGGAGTGATGAGAGTAGAGAAATATGTTTCTACAATCAGCATCAAGTAGCTGCTGTAGGATCATATGTAGGTTTCAACTCACTTGTTATTATAATATATAATCACAAAGAACAATAGTCAGAAAACCAACGAAAAACAAAAGACAGATCAACACTGGTAAGCTGATATAATAGCTTTGCTTGATTAAAATCCTCTTTTACAACAAGAAGCATCAATTAGAAGCATTCTTCACAGAGCCAACAGCAGCAGAGAGCGAAAAGGCTGCGCCAATAAGAATTAAATGAAACAAGATTAGTTTACGTGGAGATTGAAAAAAAAAAAAAAAGTGGACTAAAAGGAAAAAAAACATTGGTAGGGCTGCAGCTTTTCAAATCACCATTGGAAGAATGGCTTCCAAACCTGATGCTTTCTGTTACTCAATTGCTGTGTAAGCCAATACTATTAATGGGAAGAATATCCAGGACTTTTCATTGTAGTTAATGATACAAGTTAAAACATTTTTGTTTACTATAATTCCCCCCCCCCCCCCCCCCCCCTTTTTTCTTATAATTTAATAGTTAGAATAGGTAGGGAGGATTTTAACTCTAAATATCTCCGTTGGAGACACCAAGAAGTGCCAACTAGTTGAGCTACAAGACTCTCGACACTATACTCTCTTCCTCTTACTCCAAGGTGGTAGCATAATTGGCTGACTACCCCTCATGAAGTGGAGGTCATTAGTTCCAATGATCATCTATAAAAATTATCTAGTTAGAAAAGCCAACTTTGTCCTCTGATTTTAATTTTTTTAGGGGGCTGTGTATGTGACTGCTTCCATCTCATTACATAAATTGCTAAAAAAGATGTTACTTACCATCCCTCTATGAAGCCTCTGTCTCCTTTGCTCTTGCTACCCCGAGTGCAGCATTTATTTCCTTTGGGGGGATTCCCATTTGGGTATCCTTTCAACAACAACCAAGATAAAAGTGAGTTCTCTAATTGTCCCTTGATGAATAAGAATCAATGAGAGAGAAAGAGAGAGAGATGTATTAGGAGGAACCTGCAGGTGGAGTCTCTTGTTGTGTCTCTGACTTTGGCATTTGGGAAGAGAGAGAGCTGCTAGCTAGTGATGTGTCTTATTCACTGGTATCAACCTTTATGTAGTGCTTAAATGGTTATCACAGAGGCATTGTATATATACACTAGCTCGTATCTAGTTTTGGAAGGGGCAATTGAATATAAAGGAACATTTGGTCGGCACTTAAATAATGTCTTATAATTAGGGGAGCTAGCCAATGGTTTCACGGTTGGCCTTTCAGTTTTTGACTTTTTGTTACATGTATTGCATTAGCGTGGTTCACTTCGCTAGTACATACCTGTTCAGTTTGTTGTTCTTTGTGAACCCGATTTAGCATTTATTCCTTTTGCTTTAAACTTGTTGAATTGAAATAGCTTATGTTTACACTTGTACCTCCTTAGCTTTTTTCAATCTTAGTACTTTTTTTTTATTTTTAGAACTGGATTCTATTTATGAATGATAAAGCTTATTGCATTGCACGCAAGCATGAGTTCTCCACCTCATAAATTATAAAGTAAAAGGAAAGCCTAATTTGAAGGTTTGAGATCGAAAAAAGTGTGTAAATCCAGCAGACATAGACACTACTTTTTTATTTGGGTTCTCTACTTGGTGAAGAGGGAATATGTAGCTTTGAAAGCATGAAAGTTAATGAGAATGTTCTGCCATTAAGTTTGCTTCTTTGTCCAAAGAATATATTGTTTGATTTGATTCCAACATTGTCAAACAAACACACTTAACGAACGCACTATTGGTGATACTTTTGTCAACTATTACACGAATGTTAGAAAGCAGGATTAGAATTCCGCATATTAACATGCATATGAACGCCACCTTGGAAGCCTATCAATCTGTTAAGAATATAAAAATCTTCTCTTTTTGTTTGTGGAGGATGTCATATTCAAAAAGCAATTATTCTGAGGATGTGTTTGCTTGCAGATATTATTGGATCTGATTCTCAAAACTATAATGTTTTGGAAAAATGGATTGACTCATCTAAGATTATCCTTATCTGTAACATATTTTAAAAAGAGTATTCATTTTTCATTTTCTTTTTTGATAGGTGGAAAAGAGTATTCATTAGATCACAAAAGCAGCATAGCATTATCTAGCTAAATTGGCCCCTCTACTGGAGTGGCTTTACGTTGCTTCTTCCTTAAAACTGAATTTTTGAGTTTTAGGAAGAATTTTACAATTCATTGTTCATGCTTTATAAATCTATAATTTTAAAGCATTATCTACTATAGTTTGTCAAATACTTGAAATGCTGAAGAAATTTTCAGTTAAAGTTTTATATTGTAAAAACTATACTACTAAACATTACAGTCCAAAGCTCTACTTCTTACAGCAATGTCAAACGAGCAGGAAGAAGATTCCCAAGTTTCACATTCCATACTCTAGTTTGGCCCTATAGCAAAATTTTCTTTTTGGTAAAAAATGAAGTATAAATTAAGGCAAAATTAAGTACAAAATAATTTGGAAGCAAGATTGTCAAAATTGGGATCCTACGTAGGGTCGTGGGAGGTAGGTGGGATCGTGGATCATAGGATTGGATCGGATCGTGGATTGTAAGATCCAACATTATTTGAGAAAAAAACAAAATATACACATTGGTATGTTAAAAAATCTCATAAATTATACATTCATTCATTAAAAAAAAAATTGCATTCGTTTGATGTAACTATCATACATCACTACATTCATTTGTAATCATTATTTAAAAGTGACCAAAAACCTCACAACGTGACACTGTTGGGATGATATTTTTTATTTGGGTCCAACTGACACTCTATCTCTCTACATTAGAATAACGAAACTTAGTCTATTGGAATGTTATTTTTCATTTGGATTCAATTAAGCCTTCTGTGAAGCTAAAAATGATTATAAGAAATTAGGATTGTTTGGAATTGTTAGAATTGTACAAATCTTGAACGATTATAAAGATCCTTGAAAAATCCAAATTGTTTTAGGCAGATAGAATCGTGTGATTCAGATAGGAATTTTGATAACCATGTCTGAAAGTGTAAAGTTTCAAGCACTCGCCAAAAGTTGGCTTATAGCAAAATTAAAGGGATCAGAGTACAACACAAAAGCATCCCAACTATTTTTTTTTTTTTTGATGCCTTAGCTTGCAAATCTATATAATTGTTCTTTTTATGGTGAGCATGTTGGAGTCGAGCCCTCCTTAAAATGTTGAAGTAGAAACCTGCAATAAGAGATTCTGGCATTGTACAAGTGGCAATTAAAAAACATGTTACTACAAGAAGCGAGGATGTCCCCTACAAATTTGATATCGACTTCTATAATGATTTTGAGAATGATTAAGTTGAGTTTTTTTTTTTTTTTTGCTGAATAAGTTGAGTTTTAGTGTAAGAGCCGAAAATTTTGCCATAAGTCTGTTTGTGTGACCTATGTTTCTAGAAAAGTCACTGAACCAAGCTCTCCTAATAAGTCTTGGATTTCCTAACATAGAGCCATGGTACCCAGTTGACAAGTCAAGACTTTTGTGTCTGTTTCCTTTGGGAGTTAGAGAGCAGTAGAAATCTATGGGTAGTGCTTTGATTCTTTTGAAAACTGTTATTTTTCTACAATCAGCATCAAGTAGCTGATGTAGGATCATATGTGGGTTTCAACTCACATGTTATTATAATATATAATCATAGAGAACAATAGTCAGAAAACCAACGAAAAACAAAAGACAGATCAACACAGGTAAGCTGCTATAATAGCTTTGCTTGATTGAAATTTTCTTTTACAACAAGAAGCATCAATTAGAAGCATTGTTCACAGATCCAACAGCAGCAGAGAGCGAAAAGGCTGCACCAATAAGAATTAAATGAAACAAGATTAGTTTACGTGGAGATTGAGAAAAAAAAGTGGACTAAAAGAAAAAAAATTGGTAGGGCTGCAGCTTTTCAAGTCACCATTGGAAGAATGGCTTCCAAACCTGATGCTTTCTGGTACTCAATTGCTGCGTAAGCCAAAACTATTAATGGGAAGAATATCCAGGACTTTTCATTGTAGTTAATGGTACAAGTTAAATCATTTTAATTCCCCCCCCCCCCCCCCTTTTGTTCTTATAATTTAATAATTATAATAGGGAGAGAGGATTTTAACTCTAGATATCTTCGTTGAAAACATCAAGAAGTGTCAACTAGTTGAGCTACAAGACTCTTAACACTATACTGTCTTCCTCTTACTCCAAGGTGGTAGCATAATTGGCTGACTACGCCTCATGAAGTGGAGGTCATTAGTTCCAATGATCATCTATAAAAACTATCTAGTTAGAAAAGCCAACTTTGTCCTCTGATTTTAATTTTTTTAGGGGGTTGTGTATGTGACTGCTTCCATCTCATTACTTAAATCGCTAAAAAAGATGTTACTTACCATCCCTTTATGAAGCCTCTGTCTCCTTTCTTGCTAACCCGAGTGCAGCATTTATTTCCTTGGGGGGGATTCCCATTTGGGTATCCTTTCAACAACCAAGATAAAAGTGAGTTCTCTAATTGTATCCCTTGATGAATAAGAATCAATGAGAGAGAGAGAGAGATGTATTAGGAGGAACCTGCAGGTGGAGGCTCTTGTTCTGTCGACTTTGGCATTTGGGAAGAGAAACAGCTGCCAGCTAGTGATGTGTCTTATTCGTTGGTATCAACCTTTATGTAGTGCTTAAATGGTAGTCACAGAGTCGTATATATACACTAGCTCGTATCTAATTTGGGAAGGGACAATTGAAGATAAAGGAAGATTTGTACTTTTAGCTAGTTTGCACTTAAATAATGTCTTATAAGTTGGCTTTTTCGAGGGGAGTTAGCTAATGGTTTCACGGTTGGCATTTCAGTTTAATTTTGTTACATGTATTGCATTAGTGTGGTTCACTTAGCTAGTACAAGGCTGTTCAGTTTGTTGTTCTTTGTGAACACGATTTAGCATGTATTCTTTTTGCTTTAAACTTGTTGAGTTGAAATAACTTATGTTTACACTTGCACCCCCTTCGCTTTTTTCAATCTTAGTACATTTTTTATTTATATTTTAGAACTGGATTCTATTTATGAAAGATAAAGCTTATTGCATTGCACGCAAGCATGAGTTCTCCACCTCATAAACTATAAAGTAAAAGGAAAGCCTAATTTAAAGGTTTGAGATCGAAAAGTGTATAAATCCAGCAGACATAGACACTGCTTTTTTATTTGGGTTCTTTACTTAGTGAAGAGGGAATATGTAGCTTTGAAAGCATAAAAGTTGATGAGAATGTTCTGCCATTAAGTTTGCTTCTTTGTCCAAAGAATATATGCTTTGAGTCCAACATTGTCAAACAAACACACTTAACGAACGCACCATTGGTTATACTTTTGTCAACTATTACATGAATATTAGAAAGCAGGATTAGAATTCTGCATATTAAGCTGCATATGAACGCCAACTTGGAAACCTATCAATCTGTTAAGAATATAAAATTCTTCTCTTTTTGTTCGTGGAGGATGTCATATTCGAAAAGCAATTATTCTGTGGATGTGATTGCTTGCAAACATTATTGGATCTGATTCTCAGAACTATAATGTTTTGGAAAAATAGATTGACTCATCTGAGATTATCCTTATCTATAACATATTGTAAAAAGAGTATTTACTTTTCATTTTCTTTTTTGGATAGGTGGAAAAGAGTGTTCATTAGATCACAAAAGCAGCATGGCATTATCTAGCTAAATTGGCCCCTCTACTGGAGTGGCTTTACGTTACTTCTTTCCCAGTTAATAACGCATTACCAGAAAAGCGTTTGGCAACTTCGCTAAATGGCTTTAAGGGTGTTCCTTAAGACTGAATTTTTAAGTTTAAGGAAGAATTTTACAATTCATTGTTTATGCTTTATAAATCTATAATTTTAAAGCATTATCTACTATAGTTTGTCAAATACTTGAAATGCTAAAGATCTTTTCGGTTAAAGTTTTATATTGTGAAAACTATACTACTAAACTCTACAGTCCAAAGCTCTACTTCTTACAGCAATGTCAAACGAGCAGGAAGAAGATTCCCAAGTTTCACATTCCATACTCTAGTTCGGCCCTATAGCAAAATTTCCTTTTCAGTAAAAAATGAAGTATAAATTAAGGCAAAATTAAGTACAAAATAATCTCGAAGCAAGATTGTCAAAATTGGGATCCTACGTAGGATCGTGGGAGGTAGGTGAGATCGTGGATTATAGGATCAGATCGTAAATTGTAAGATCCTACATTATTTGAGGAAAAAAAAAAAAAAAAACACATTGGTATGTTAAAGAATCTCATAAATTTTACATTCATTCATAAAAAATAAAAATAAAAATTGCATTCATTTGATGTAATTACCATACATCATTACATTTATTTATAAGCATCATTTAAAAGCGACCAAAAACCTCAAAACATGACACTATTGGGATGTTATTTTTTATTTGGGTCCAACTGACATTCTATCTCTCTACATTAGAATAGCAAAACTTGGCTTATTGAGATGTTATTTTTCATTTGAGTCCAACTGAGAGTTCTAACAAGTTAAAGAAGATCATAAAAAATCAAGATCGTTTGAAATCATCAGAATCATATAATTTTAAACGATTGCAAAAATCCTTAAAAGATTCAGATCGTTTTAGACAAATAGGATCATAGGATCCAGATTGGGATTTTGACAATCATGTCTGCAACTGTAAAGTTCCAAGCACTCGCCAAAAGTTGGCTTATATTAAAGGGATTAGAGTACAACACAAAAGCATCCCAACATTTTTTTTTTTTTTTTGATGCCTTAGCTTGCAAATCTATATAATTGTTCTTTTTCTGGTGAGCATGTTGGAATCGAGCCCTCCTTAAAATGTTGAAGTAGAAACCTGCAACAAGAGATTCTGGCATTGTACAAGTGGCAATTAAAACACGTTACTACAAGAAGCGAGGATGTCCCCTACAAATTTGATATCGACTTCTATTGGAGAGGAAAATATTTGATAAGCATGGTATGTGTCCTGTTCATCGGATATTGGGCTCCAGGGCCTTCCAAACGAGCTCGGTCGTGGCCCATTTAGGGTATTGTAGCCTTTGCTTGATCCACACGCCTAGGCCCCAAAGGATAGGGTACCCCTACAAGGGAACAGATCAATAGGTCTACACAACTATAAATACGCCAGAACTCTCATAAACCAAGGTATGCACAATCAGTTGAACTCTAGCGCTCTTGAGTTATTAACGAGGTTCCTAACTTGACCTTCGGAGGGTTTTTGGCCGGCACCACGCCGGTGCCCCCTTTCAGGTCTCCTCCTGTCGTCTTTCAGGTCTTTATTTCCCATCGTTCAGGACCGTGCAGCTCATTGGTGGAGTTTGGCATCATCAGTTGGCGCCGTCTGTGGGAAGTCGCTAGGACGATCGAACGCTGTCCTACACCTAAGACAAAGGGTTGCATGGTATTCACAAGGTCGATGGCAACAACTAACAACCGAGGCGACGAACCTTGCCCAACCGCACTGGAAAGACAAGTCCAAACGTTAGCAGCAGCGGTCGAACGCTTGACCAAACGAAATTATGACTTGGAGGAACAGTTACGCCGGAAGGATGGACACCCCGGAGGCCAAGAGGAAGGAACAAGCGTGGAAAGGAGGGATGACGAGGCCCCAGAGGGAAGTAACGCGCCAGGCAGACAGGAAAGACGGGATGCCGATCTGCCGGCCCCTTCTGAGATCCTACCACCCCACGTCGCAGCAGAAATGCAGGAGATGCGGGAACAAATGGCCGTAATGATGAACGCCCTCAAGGGACGGGTATCTAACGACCTCGACGACCTGGTCCAGCAAACCGATTCACCCTTCACGGCGCATGTCACTTCGTGCCCTCTACCACCAAAGTTCCGAATGCCTCAGGTGGAGTGCTACGACGGAACCAAGGATCCCCTGGACCACTTGGAGTCCTTCAGGACCATAATGCACCTACAAGGAGTGCCAGACGAGATTATGTGTAGGGCTTTCCCCACCACGTTGAAGGGGTCCGCGAGGGTCTGGTACAGCAAGCTAACGCCTAACTCAATTGGTACTTTTAAAGTGTTGGGCGCCCAGTTTGTGTCGCACTTCATAGGGGGCCACCGGTATAAAAAGTCCACAGCATGCTTGATGAGCATCAGGCAGAGGGAAGAAGAGACACTAAGATCCTACATAACACGGTTCAACAAAGAGGCTCTCTCGATAGACGAAGCAGATGATAAGTTACAAGTAGCGGCCTTTACCAACGGGTTTCGGAAGGGCAAGTTCCTTTTCTCTTTATATAAGAATGACCCGAAAACTATGTCTGAGGCACTTTACAGGGCGACGAAGTACATGAACGCAGAGGACGCACTGATAGCGAGAGACGGTAAGCCAAAGAAAAGGGAGAGATAGGAGGAAACGCGGTCAGAGGGAGGACGGAAGAAAGCTAGGACGGAGGGAAGAAGGGAAGATCGACGTCCGAAGCCGCCCATACAGAGATTTGCCAGCTTCACCCCTCTGACGGCCCCGATCGACCAAGTACTAATGCAAATAAAAGACGAGGAAGCCTTAGCATACCCCGGAAAGTTGAAGGGGGACCCCAACAAAAGGTCGAGAAGCAAGTACTGTCACTTCCATCGCGATCACGGCCACGATACATCTGAGTGCTATGACCTGAAGCAGCAGATCGAGGCCCTCATCAAGCAAGGGAAGCTACAGAGGTTTGTCAATAAGGAAGGAACGGATTCGTCACAAGGCCAGCTCCACCCACGAGGGAACGAGCGCCCGAGACCACCCATCGGGGACATAAGAATGATAGTGGGGGGTACCCCCGGACCGTCCAAAAGGGCTCGCAAAGCCTACCTACGGATGGTACAGAACGTGCAGACGACCGGCATAACAACGAAGTTCGCGCGGGTAAAAGTACCAACCTTTGGTTTTTCCAATGAGGATGCCCGACGCCTTCACCACCCACATGACGATGCCCTCATGGTCAGCATACGAGCTGGGGAGTACAACATACATCGGGTGCTCATTGATAACGGGAGTTCAGCCGACATTCTTTATTACCCCGCGTCCCAACAGATGGGGATGGATAGAGACCAGCTTGTCCCGACTAATTACCCCCTCGTCGGATTCGGGGGGACAGGAGTATATCCCCTTGGGACCATCACATTATCCATAACGGTGGGAGACTACCCACAGCAAATCACCAAGGACGTGGTCTTCTTGGTGGTAGATTGTCCATCCGCCTACAACGCGATCATTGGGCGACCTACCCTCAACGCATGGAAAGCCGCAACATCGACGTACCACCTGATGGTTAAATTCCCCACCGAATATGGAGTCGGAGAGCTCCGCGGAAATCAGGCTGCGGCGAGAGAATGCTATGTCGCCATGACGGAGATGGATGATCACTTGCAAGCACTAAGTGTTGTGGGACAGCGAGTCACAGCTGAAGCAGTCGAAGAACTGGAAGAAGTAGTGCTTGACGGCACGAGGCCTGAACGGACCACGAGGATCGGGTACGATGATCAGCCCCTCGTCGCGGCAAAGCCTAACCACCTTCTTGAAGGAGAATCAGGACGTGTTTGCCTGGAGTCATGAGGACATGCCGGGGATCGACCCGACGGTAATAGTACACAAGCTGAGTGTATCGCCATCATTCTCCCCCATCCGACAGAAGAAGCGAGTATTCGCTCCAGAAAGGGACCGGGCTATCGCCGATGAAGTCCAAAAATTGAAGCAAGCGGGCTTTATACGAGAGGTACAGTATCCAGACTGGCTTGCAAATGTAGTCATGGTCAAGAAGGCGAATGGGAAGTGACGAATGTGCGTTGATTTCACGGATCTGAATAAGGCTTGCCCAAAGGATAGCTATCCACTGCCGCGTATCGACACGCTAGTGGATTCGACTGCAAGACATGAACTATTAAGTTTCATGGATGCTTTCTCCGGCTACAATCAGATAAAACTCGACGAAAGGGACCAAGAGAAAACCTTATTCGTCACCAGTCAAGGGCTCTTTTGTTACAGGGTGATGCCCTTTGGGCTCAAGAACGCAGGGGCCACGTACCAGAGGTTGATGAACAAGATGTTCGCACATCAGATTGGAAGGAATATGCAAGTCTATGTGGACGACATGCTGGTAAAGAGCGCTCGGGAATGCAACCATCTGAGCGACCTACAAGAAACTTTTAACACCCTTCGGTCCTACAACATGAAGCTGAACCCCAGCAAATGTGCGTTCGGGGTGAAGGCCGGGAAATTCTTGGGTTTTGTGGTATCTCAACGGGGCATCGAGGTCAACCCAGAAAAGGTAAAGGCAATTGTGGACTTGGCTCCCCCGAAGACACTGAAGGAGGTCCAAAGCTTAAACGGCAAGATAGCGGCCTTGAACAGGTTTGTTTCAAGGGCAACAGACAAGTGCCTACCATTCTTTCGTACACTGAAAAAATCGTTTGAATGGATGGACGACTACCAGAGAGCTCTTGAAGACCTGAAAACATACCTCTCCTCTCCACCACTACTTAGCCCATCAAAGCAGGGCAAAGAGCTATTATTATACATTGCCGTCTCTCCCGCGGCTGTCAGTGCAGCTCTTATTAGAGAAGAAGACAGGATTCAGAGGCCCGTCTACTTTGCAAGCAAAGCGCTCAGAGGGGCAGAAGAGAGATACCCCCCAATGGAGAAACTGGCTTTCGCATTGGTGACCGCGGCCCGAAAGCTAAAGCCGTACTTCCAAGCACACGTAATAAACGTGTTGACCGATCAGCCCTTAAGAAGAGCTATGAGTAGTCCAGATGCCGCGGGACGAATGGCACTATGGACGATCGAGCTGAGTGAGTACGACATTCGGTATCAACCTCGAAACGTGGTGAAGGGACAAATCCTGGCGGACTTCATTGCGGAATTCACCGACACAACAGACCAGGGGACGAACGAGCTTCCCGTATGGAGGGTTCAAACAGACGGATCCTCCAACAAGCACGCCGGAGGAGTCGGTGTGGTGATCCACACGCCAGAAGGGGATCAGATCAAGTGCATGATCCGCTTGTGCTTTTCCGCCACGAACAATGAAGCAGAATACGAAGCCGTAATAGCAGGGCTAGACATCGCCGCTGCAGCTGGAGCGGAGAGAGTGGATGTCTACTCCAACTCCCAAGTCGTCACGAGCCAGATTAATGGCAATTACGAGTGCAGGAGTGAGAGAATGAAGAAGTACCTCTCTGAGGTGAGGAGTCGGATGAGCAACCTACAGGTCAGGTTAATTCAGGTGCCAAGAGAAGAAAACCAAGAAGCTGACCAGCTCGCCAAGGCAGCTTCGGCTGAGCCAATGATTGTCCTCGACCAAGTACTATCCTTCGCCCAAACGTCACCAGCAGTCGACGGTACGAGTCTACAGGTGGTAAACGATGAGCAATGCTGGATCACTCCGATAGTTGCATACTTGAAGGACGGCCTACTACCAGACGGTAGGGAAGATGCGAGGAAATTAAGAGTCAAGGCATCCCGGTTCGTCATGATGAAAGGTGTGCTGTACAAAAGGGGTTTCTCTCGACCCTATCTGAGATGCCTCGCCTCCGAAGAGGCGGACTATGTCATGAGGGAAGTTCACGAGGGAATCTGCGGAAACCACTCGGGATCAAGGTCCTTAGTGCACAAGCTTCTTAGGGCGGGATACTACTGGCCAACGATGCAGAAGGATGCCAACACGTATGTCAGATCTTGTGATAAGTGCCAACGCTTCAGCAACCTCATCAGGCAACCTACAGAGGAGCTTACGCCCATAACAGCCCCGTGGCCGTTCGCACAATGGGGACTCGACATCATGGGCCCCTTCCCAATAGCGGCCAAGCAGCTAAAATTCCTAGTGGTCGGCATCGACTACTTCACTAAGTGGGTTGAGGCTGAGGCCTTGGCAACCATCACCGAGAAAAATGTCCGGAGCTTTGTATGGAGAAATATCATTTGCAGATTTGGCATACCACGAGTCCTGGTGTCGGATAACGGTAGGCAATTCGACAACAAGGCGTTCAGGGACTTCTGTTCCCAGCTGGGAATAAAGAACCACTACTCGTCACCCGCACACCCCCAAGCCAACGGACAGGTTGAAGTTACAAACCGATCCTTGCTCAAAATCATCAAGACTCGGCTTGAGGGGGTAAAGGGCATATGGCCGGACGAACTGCCGAGTGTCTTGTGGGCGTACAGAACAACGGTAAGAACACCGACTGGAGAGACGCCATTCCGTTTGGCATATGGTGTTGAGGCTGTAATACCAGCTGAAGTAGGTCTCACAAGCTACAGAGTCGGAAACCACGACGAGCGTAGAAACGACGAAGCCATGCGACTACAGCTTGATCTAGTGGACGAAGTAAGAGCGGCTGCAGAACAAAGGATAGCCCGGTACCAGGATCTAATGGCGAAGCACTACAATTCTAGAGTTCGTCACAGAAGCTTCCAGGTCGGAGATCTGGTCCTAAAGAAAGTGCTCGGCGCTACGAAGGATCCCACCCAAGGGAAGCTTGGACCAAACTGGGAAGGACCATACAGGGTCACAGCGTGGCACAGGAAGGGAACGTACTACCTAGAGACCCTAAACGGGAAGAAGCTAAATCACCCCTGGAATGCAGAGCACCTAAAGAAGTATTATCAGTAGAAGAGAACAACAACCAACCTTTGTATCTTTTGTCAATGTTGTAGTTTTTGTCCCTTATAGTACTACTTCCTTATCGCCTAAAGGCTACACTTCATGTTGTTTATCAAAGCTCTACGTACCCGTCGCAATAGTAGGAGTGTTGGAACGTCTTAACACTCGAACGACATTTAAATCCAAACGCATAATCTACTGAGTCCACAAAGTGGACGGACCATCTAAAAGATGGAAATAACCCCCCCAAGTCCACAAAGTGGACGGACCATCTAACGGATGGAAATAATCAACGAAAGTCCACAAAGTGGACGGACCATCTAAAAGATGGAATCAACCCAAGTCCACAAAGTGGACGGACCATCTAACGGATGGAAATAATCAACGAAAGTCCACAAAGTGGACGGACCATCTAAAAGATGTAAATAACGTACCAAGTCCACAAAGTGGACGGACCATCTAACGGATGGAAATAATTAACGAAAGTCCACAAAGTGGACGGACCATCTAAAAGATGGAAGTAACGTAAGTCCACAAAGTGGACGGACCATCTAAAAGACGGAATCAACCCAAGTCCACAAAGTGGACGGACCATCTAACGGATGGAAATAATCAACGAAAGTCCACAAAGTGGACGGACCATCTAAAAGATGGAAGTAACCTACCACGTCTACAAAGTGGACGGACCATCTAAAAGATGTAAATAACGTACCAAGTCCACAAAGTGGACGGACCATCTAACGGATGGAAATAATCAACGAAAGTCCATAAAGTGGACGGACCATATAAAAGATGGAAGTAATCTACCATGTCCACAAAGTGGACGGACCATCTGAAGGATGTAAATAACGTACCAAGTCCACAAAGTGGACGGACCATCTAACGGATGGAAATAATCAACAAAAAGTCCACAAAGTGGACGGACCATCTAAAAAATGGAAGTAACCTACCACGACCACAAAGTGGATGGACCCTCTAAAAGATGGATATAACTTACCAAGTCCACAAAGTGGACGGACCATTTAAGTAATGGATATAATCTATCAAGTCCAAAAAGTGGACGGGCAATTAGAAATGGTCAATCCACCCGTCCATAAAGTGGACGGGTCGTACTTGCGATACATGCGGTGGACGGATAGTTATTCGAAACATACGCAAAACTCCGAAAAGTACTTAAAGCATTCATGAAAAACGTGCGACAAATAAATATTGAACTTAAATAAATTGTTTACAACAGTACACATGACGGTCTTAAAATTACATGACCAATTGTTGTTAAAATTACAATCCTTTTCCAAAGACATCAAAAACAAAACTTATTCTACTCCGGGGGCGTCAGCTGGCACTCCGGCACCGTCGGGATCGTGAGGGCGGGAATCGTCATGGTTGCTTTGAGGGTCATCGCCTCCGTCGGGCACCTCGCCGAAAAGATCAGCGGTTTCCCTGGACTCGACGGTGCGAGCGGGGGTCTGGCCTCCAGCGTCGATGTTGATGTGCCCGACGCTAAGGTCGGGGTACGGCGCCTTCACTTGACGGAGACAGTCGTCAAACCCGTCAGCAAAGGAAGCACCAAGCTCCGTCAGCAGTGCTTCGGAGTCTCGGTACTCCTGGATGGCCTCCGCCTTGGCCCGACGGATGTTGTCGTCTTTGGCCTTCATCGCTTCCCTCAAGGCCTCCGCCTCTTTCTCCAACGCCTCACGAGCTTGCTCGGAGGCTTTTAGCTTCTGCTCCTGACGGAGCCTCCAAAGTTTTAGCTCGTCTAGCTCCTCCCCCGTCGCCCTAGCCTTGGCACGTGCACGGTCCAAGGATTTCTCTCGAGCCAAGCAACGGTCCATTAGCCCCTTCGCCATTAGCACCGTCTGCATCAAAGAAACGGAAGTTAGCATAAAAACACATGACCCGTCAAAACAAGAAAGTGGACGGACATATACCTAGGTCAGGCTAAACAGAGCCGTCTCCCCCATTGCCTCCGTCGCGTGGTTGTTGAGGTCCTCGTAGTCTTCCTCCTTAATGATGGAAGTGATTTGAGAGAGGGCGTACTGCGAGTCCTCCCTGAGCAGGACGGGAGCAGTTTTTTCCGGAGTGGGGTTAGGGTTGGTCATGAGACCTTTGCCTTTGCCAACACCAAGCCTCGACAGAGCCTTGGTGACATCTTGGGGGGCCGGTAAACCGACCATCGCCAGCCTCTGCCTCTTTGACGGGCGGTCCATCTTCTCGGGCCCCTTTGCACCAGACAGAGTGAGGGACTTAGAGGGGAGATCACCGCCACTCTTCTTCTTGTTGGCGGCTTGCTGCTTGATAAAGGCTCGTCTCTTGGCGTCGTCCATTTCTGCAACAAGTAAACAGTGAGAACATACGACAGACATAAAAATCAAACATGCAAAAGGTCGACGGACTTACGCTTGCGTATCCCCTCGTCGTACTTTATGGCCGCAGATGAGGGTTCGGGGCCGTCACAGTACCAATTGAGGGTATTCAATGTGACGAGCTTGGCCCAAGTCCTTTCTGACAGTTGAGTTTTCTGGAAAATGGACTCGAGAAAGCCGAATTGCTCGACGGTAATGTCCGGACGGCGGCGAGCTGCAAAGATAGACGGTCAGATTAGAACAACCAAAACAATAAGCATAAGACGGACACAGAAAAAGACGCATACCAGACGGAGACACTATGCCCCATGTCCTATCGACGGGTGTGAAGTCTGGGTCGTCATGACGACCCATCCATTCGTCCCCTTGTAGGAAAAAGTACCTACTCTTCCAATTCCGGTTGGAGTCTGGGGTCTCGGAAACTAATCTAAGCAACGGGCTTCTTGCCACGAAGCTGTACATTCCCTTTGACTTAGCAATTTCGTCTGGACGGTAATAGTTGAAGAACTCCTCCATTGTTAACCGCCTTGTACCATTGGACATGACTCCGTACAGGACCTCTACACTTAAGAACACCCTCCAGGCGTTCGGGGAGATCTGGGTGACAGACACGCCCAGATATTGTAGAAGTTGACGGTGTAGGGCGCTTAGAGGGAAGCGAAGGCCGGCCTTGAGCATTTGCTCGTACACGCCGACGTCCTCTAGCCCCTCATGATAGCACCGTTCGTTATTAAGGGGTAGACGGATGGGAATGGTGTCTGGGATCTGGTATTTTTCCCTCAGAGTATTGAAGTGTTGCAGACTGATAGAGGACGTGAAGTAATTCACCGTCCACTCTGGAAGCAGGACGAACTCCCTTAGACCATCCTTGCCAACCACGGATCGAACGGAAAGGTCTACGACTTCTACTCCCTCACTCGAGTCATATTCCGACCTGTCTTCTCCTTGCCCTTCTTCTTCCGTGAAGGAAGGAGAGCTGGATGACGGTTCTCTATCCTCGATGGAGGTGCCCTGGTCTCCATGACCTGACGGGCCCACCTCCTCATAGCCCGCTCCCTCACGGACAAAAGATTGACCGCTGGAAGCTTCGCTAGACATCGGACACCTACAAAGGACGGGGAGGGAAACCTAAGACTCTTTGTCTACACTGACGACGGACTAAAGTTTGAAAAGAAGAGGGGGGTGCGAGGAGTAAGGAGTAGGCTTACGTGTGGTTAGGCGACGGTAGAAACTTGAAGCAGGACTGAACGGTTGATCTACGTGACGATGCTCGCGAGGATGACGGATGTGCTCTGACCAGCAAAAATTTCTCCAAAATGCGAAAATGACTTGAGCAAGGGGTGAATATATAGGGGTAGCGACACGACTCACGAAGAGACGCCTCGATTCCAGTTAACTGTCAATAGAGGTTCGCCACGTGTCCTCGAGCATTTATGCCTGTTCCAACCTGGCAGTTCACCCGCGACATGGACATGACGGATATACGAGGACGGGTAGACGTATCCCGTTTGTCCGTCATGTATAGTGACGAACGAAGGTGATCGACGGGTTGGGCAACCTATTCCATGGACCCGTCATTTAGGGCGACAGATTCATGGAATGGGGGGCAGCTGGAGAGGAAAATATTTGATAAGCATGGTATGTGTCCTGTTCATCGGATATTGGGCTCCAGGGCCTTCCAAACGAGCCCGGTCGTGGCCCATTTAGGGTACTGTAGCCTTTGCTTGATCCACACGCCTAGGCCCCAAAGGATAGGGTACCCCTATAAGGGAACAGATCAATAGGTCTACACAACTATAAATACGCCAGAACTCTCATAAACCAAGGTATGCACAATCAGTTGAACTCTAGCGCTCTTGAGTTATTAACGAGGTTCCTAACTTGACCTTCGGAGGGTTTTTGGCCGGCACCACGTCGGTGCCCCCTTTCAGGTCTCCTCCTGTCGTCTTTCAGGTCTTTATTTCCCATCGTTCAGGACCGTGCAGCTCACTAGTGGAGTTCGGCATCATCATCTATAATGATTTTAAGAATGATTAAGTTGAGTTTTAGTGCAAGAGCCGAAAATTTTGCCAAAGTGTGTTTGTGTGACCTATGTTTCTAGAAAAGTCACTGAACCAAGCTCTCCTAAGAAGTCTTGGATTTCCTAACATAGAGCCATGGTACCCAGTCGACAAGTCTAAGACTTTTTGTGTCTGTTTCCTTTGGGAGTTACAGAGCAGTAGAAATCTATGGGTAGTGCTTTGATTCTTTTGAAAACTGTTATGGGCTCAAAAACATGATTTTCAAGGACATCTATCTTATATATATATATAAAAATTATATCAGGTTGTTGAGATTTGCCACAAGACTATGGACCCCTTGATAATTGATGAAGGTTGATGAATCAGAGTTGGAGAGTTGTTTATTCCATTTTGTCCACCAATTGGAGGAAGAAGTTAGATAGACCCACCCACAAGGCACCTAATCCTTTCTAGCATGGGAAGTGGAGTCTTGAAGTATATGGAGCAAAATCTTAAGAGCATTCTTACACATAGGACAAACATGTACGCCCTTCTCTGTTTTAAAAAGTCATTAGTCTGAGAGACTTTCACAACAAACTAGCCATTTCCGATTGGTTAGGTTAGGTTAAGGAAGGGTGATTTGGTAGGTTGAAGCTATCTCTCGGGATATTTTTTTATGACCTAATTCAAATTATGCCCAAGGAAAATAAAACTTGGTCTTACCTTCATAAATTAGCCCAAACAACTTCACAATTAAAGCCAAATAATATCACAAATTAGCCAAACAACAACAATTCAGATCATCAACCCAAAAATTTAACAAAAACTTATTACAAAAATGATTAAAAGAGAAGGTAAAAATGACAACCAATTATCAGTCCATAATTTTTTTTTTTTTTTGTTATACTTTGTCCCCCTAACTTAAAATTCTAGCTTCGTCCTTGGATGGAGCCCAAGTTAAACATTCCTGTTGGTTTGAGATTAGAGGTTTTGAACACCGCTAATGATTTTTATGAGTTGAAAATTTAAACTAATAGAGAAGTTTTTTCAAGACCGATTTCCTTAGGCATCCTAGACATATATAAGTTTGAGTTTATCCTCCTCCTTGTTGAATGGGCCCTTAATGGTCCCTTGTAGGGGTCCAATGCTAGTCCAATTGTCATTCCAAAAGCTTTAAGGACGTCATTTTTTATCACTTAACCTGAGCTCTTAGTGCAAATATTTTTTGCTTTGCATTACTTATGCATGGGTGCGTACAATTCACCAACCTAACAAAACTGATTCAATCCGAAGCCTTGAGTTGGTTTTTGTGAGTTAGTGGGTTGACTTGAGTTGGAAGTTTATTTTAAGTCTTGGTCAAGTTAGATTCAAATTGATAGTTTTTTCAACCAATCGGGTCCAACCCGATGCATCACAGATATAGGTTTGTTTAATGACCTTATTTTAATTTGTTTAGTTTGATTTTGTAGTACCAATGGGCCTGAAGTACACACAGTAGACCGGCCCAAAAGCTCTCACAATGAAAGAAGCCCAACCCCACATCTTGAAATGGTCCGAGGACATAATCAATCCAACCTACAAAGTCACGTGATAAAGAAGGGCGTCATGCATGACCAAAACACCAAGAAATATGACATCCGAGGACAACCTAGTCCTCGGCAGGCGTTGCCGAGGACGGTGTGAATGATCTAGCAGTTCAACAGCGCCCCTGATGGAGGCCTTTGATGCTGGAACCAAGGAAACGAGGATAAAGAATAAAGGGGAGGGGTAGGCGAATATCCAGAAAAAAGATGCTATCACCGCATTTAAAGCTCTACACCTACTTCTCTGGCCGCATTAATGAAGAAGTGACGCCTGAACGTTGGGTTTGAACCTTATCTACACCACCAGAGACCTTAGTAAAAAGGGATAATGGGACAAGTATCCAGGAGAGAAGAAGGTCCAAACTACACGTGGAAGAAAGGAAAAAGGAGAGAGGCCTATAAAAGGTGAAGGAAGGAGACAGAGGGGAAGAGTTGAAAAAATCAGAGAAAGAGAGAAAGAGAAAGAGAGAGAGAGAGAGAGAACTTGTAAGAAAACACAAACATTTGTCCTCGGCAGTAATATACGAAGTAATATTTCGTCCACGTTTGATAAGTACGCATATATTCTGTGATTGAACCGAACCTTTATGTTATCTACCGCCCAAACCCCTAGATTAGAATCCTGCTCTCTATAAATTCATTGTTTAGGGCTCATAGGCTTGGTCCGGAGGTTTGATTCAACACAAAGCTTGATTTGTACCCTTACAGATTTATTTTGGCCTTTTAATTTTTAATTTTTTTTGATGAATTTGGGAATTTGCAATATAATTTAGGCATATTATGTGAATTGTAATAATTTATTAAAAAAAATTAAATAGTTAATGAAAATCCAAATTTTTACAATGTATGAAATATGCAAGCACAACCTACCAACCCATCCCAACTTACATGGATTGGGTTGGTTTTTACACGTGATGAGTTTGGTTGAGTTAGAAATTTATCAACATTACAAGTTCGAGTTTGGTTGAAAAAACCTTTCAACCTTATCTATACACACCCCCTATTTATTGAGATATTTCTTCTTTAGTGTTGAGGCCCAAATCTCCTCTAGTCCTTGCCACAAGGCCCCTTGGCAAGGAGGGCCTTGTTACACTAATGGCACCTTTGATTCCTATAGACCCCTTGAACCTTTAGTTTGGTGACTGCCTCATCCAATTCAGTGTAGTTTTTATTTTTTTACTCTCTGGCGTGTCTCCCTAAAGGAAGTTCCTTTTGAGTTTATCAAACTTTTTACAGGCTGTACTTGGGAGGACACAATGCATGGATATTGCTGTTGTGACCAAATTCATGAGAACGATTCTGCCTGCTATAAGAGTGTTCTAGTTTTCTAGCCTAAAAAGCCTATTCCTAATTGTTGGAAACTAGTGTAGGATCTTGTCCCTCCATCTTTAATAATGGGAACTCCTAGTTATTTTCCAAATTCAAGAAAAGATTTGAAATCTAGTTGTGTCTTGAGCACACAAATCTAGCTATGTGCATTGACACATGAAGGAACTTTGAAATCAAAGTCTCTTAATAATAATGTGCAAAACTAGCTTGTATCCTAATTTACTTGGCCTCTTGAAGACCTTATTAAATTCTAGTTGCAGATCTCTGTGCATAATAACTCTATGCACAAAAGCCTCTCGAATGGCACTCCAACTTGTTTCCTAGAGTTTTGCAGAATCAGCACAGCAAGTGAATCTGAGGTCTGGTACAGTGCACTGAAGTGCACTTCGTGGGGTCAAGTCATGGACTCATGGGGTGGCACAACTTTTGGAGTCTGGTGCTGCCTGTAAAAGATTTGTGTCATTGTTAAAGCAAATCATTCTTCAATAATTGCATGCTTATATACAAGGGTGTGTTCTTTCTTTTCATGATGTAATTGCTAACACAAATTTAATGGGTCTGTGTGGGGAGTGTTACTTTTATCATACGTGGTCTCAGAGTCCAGACCGTATGAGTACGAAGTAAATTAAGAAGTGAAGTACTAGTTTTGCAACAAATCCGAGAGGGACAGAACAGAAAAAAGGACCATCAACTCACAATTTTTTAACGCCTTCCAAGAGCTGAAGATGATGAGACTAATGCCTAATAGCTCTGTGCTATGCCCATTTATTTGCAGAATGTAAAGAACTTTGCCGGCCTGTCTCTCCATTAGCATACACTAGCTATTTTATCACTTGACTTTGGTACTCCAAAAACTTCAGAAAGTAAGGCAAATGGGGTCAATGAGATGGGCATACTTGCCTAACTGACACTACCAGTACTACTTTACCAGTTTCAACTTGCATACCCTCTTACAAAACAAAACAAAACAAAAACAAAAAAACAAAAAAAGAAAAGAAAAAAGAAAACCCCAAAAAAGAAGAAGCTAATTTCCCATCTCTTTTTGTTAATAGGTGTTTTTAAGCATTCGATAAGGAAGCATCGATTGGGTCTCATATGTATAAGGAATCAGAAGTGGTAAAAGAAGCAAAAGTTAGTTAAAATTTGGGCTTTTTAATTGAAAGATGCAAAAGTTAATTATAATTTGAACTTTTATCAATTGTCTATAGAAATTAGCTTGATTGCATTGAGCTTCTCACCCTTGGAGCATTTATTAAACGGATTCATATGAATGACTTCGGTGAATAGGTGAATGATTTGTAATATGTAGCTCAATTGAATTGGAGTTCCAATTTTTAGGGTATTAATTAATAAATCCCTTTATTTCCCTTTTTTTTACCCATTTTATTTTACTTTGTAAAATTTGAGGACAAAATCATCCTTCCAATTCATATACTTTTTTTTCCCTCTCTCTTCTTATCTAACACATTTTTTTCTTTTTAGCATCCATTTTGTCTCACTCATATGTATTGGGAAATGGCAAAATGGGCAAAAGTTAATTAAAATTTGGATTTTTTAATTGAAAGTGACTAATTGTCTATAAAATGTAGCTTAATTGCATTAAAATTTTCATCTTAAAGACATTCGTTAACTGGACCATTTCATTTCATATATTTTAAGTGCTTATTTTTTTCCCTCTCTCTTTTAATCTAACATATTTGATCTTTTTATCATAATATCCATCGCAATCCCATTTTATATTTCTATCCTTACCTCCCTCCCAATTTCCATTCTAAATAACCTCTTCTTTTCCAAACTAGATTTCTTGGTAAGTAAATTATTGCTACAACCCGTTAGAGATAGGTCGTACCACTAGGCCTGGCCCCCTCTTGACATGCCTTGTGGGCCCATATTTTGGGCCTTGAAAATTCAGGCTTGTCTTGGTCCTCTTGGGCCCCGCTGAGGTAAACTACATCTTAAATTTCTCTTTCTTGGGTAAAAATAATCATCTGCTATCAACACCCCAATAAAAAATTTTTTAAAAAAATCCAAATTCAACAAAATTATGAAAAGAAAAAATTATTTTAATAATTTGACAATAACAGACTCTTAACAGGCTTGTCTTGGTCCTCTTGCGACCTTCTTTTTTTTTTTCTTTTTTTTTTTTGTATTTTTGTTTTTTTATTTATTTATAAATTTAACAATAGCGTTAAAAAAAAATTGCATTCAAGAAGTCTTGGCTTTCATTTTACTTTGAGAATCTTTATTACATGGTTATAGTAGTTATATAACAATAGTAAATTAATTTAAGTAGTTGATCGATAGTTCATAAAAAGTGGGATTGTGACTTTAATTAAGTAAACTTTGTAATGAGCTTACATTTACTTCAACATATAATTAGTTAAGGAAAATGACTTTTGTTGCCTTGTTCGGTTACTATCACAAAATTTTTGATGTGATTCCAAATTATATAAAAAAAAAAAAAATTCATTCACTACATAAACCCCAAAAACCCAATTTTAAAAAATAAAATAAAGCCAAAATTCCTAATTTCAAAGAGAAATTAAACCAAAATTACCAAATTTATTGTGCTAGGATTAACCTAGAGGATGGTGTTACCAAACCCAAAAGGTCTGAAAGTTAATGCAAAGACTAGGGAATCTAGTCTTGAATTGTAAGATGTTTTGGCAAAGACAAGCTCATCTCGAGGTCGAGGTTGTTTCTCATCTTGGGTGTGGCGATGAAATGACACTGAATTCAGGACCAAAAGACTAAAGAGTGTAGCATCTAGCAATGTGATGTAGGCATTGGAGCAATCCACACGAACCTTGGATGGAGAGTTGAGCATCGATGGTCGATCAGGGTTGATAATGCAATCAATGTGATGCGATGGTACTAGGGAGAGACAAAATCGTGTATCACTGAAATGTAAAACATTTTACAACCATTTTGTGTGACTTGGAAAAAAAAAAAAAATTCAGGTTGACTAAGACTATCAATTACATGAATGCCGTGAATTTTAATTAACTTAATTGGTAAATTTTTTTGTCATTGAGCAAGAGAGAACTTAAGCCCTGCTTGAGAAACCAATTGGTGTTAGACTTTTCAAACCGTTTGTGACCATAATCTGTAGCCTACATGCATGTGACCATGTCATCACCTCCAAACCAAAGAATTTTAATCCACCACATTTGTTTTGTGGAGTTTTTTTAATCAACCATCAAGTCAAGACAATTCTAATCTGTTGTCATTTAGTTAATTTAAAATTCATATAATAAATGTATCGTATTGAGAAAATATGAGCAAAAGAGTAAATGACTTAAATTAATAGTTTGATGAAGCTAGCTTACTAATAATAAGTCTTGCTTAAATTGATAAGGTTGTGAGTCAAGGAAGACTCAGCTAAGTCCATTTTTTCTAATCCTTTTGTTTTTATCTTAAATTTGATTAGGTTTGTACGAGAGGAGGTATCTTGTACATCTGTAGAATGCAACTGGTATTCTAAGACACCCGTGCCATACAACGGGACCTGGGTGTATAAAATAATTGGTCTTTGATTGTTTCATATCCAATAATTCATACATTCTTTTACATTCTTTCATTTTATGTATAAAATGTGAATATTGTGCGAGATATTTCACATTCAAAAGTATGAACAGTTAATTAGTCAAAATAATTATAACTTGCATTGTGGCCTTTTCATTGTCTCAATGTGTCGCAATCTAAATTTTAACTTACACATGATTAATTATGTTCTTTTAACGCTAATGGTGGACTTCAAAATTGTCTTCTTACAATCACTTTCTCTCTCAATAGATGCTTCTTAGTTTTATGGTGACACAGATTGCAATGGCACGGATCAACATAGTGAAATTTTCGTTTTTGATATCATTATTATAAGGAACTTATGGTGTGACATTGGAATAAATTCAAGGAGTAAATGTTTTTGACAGCCATTAGAAGTACATTGTGTCAAAGTGTTTGACCTTTCATAGTCTGGTATTATGACACTACTTTATGGACAAGATTAATTAAGGCAAGGAATCTATGCATATTTTCCAAAGATCTTATTCTCAATCATGATGTTTTTAACTTTGCTATTTTTAATTACGATAAACTCCACAAAGATTCCATAATTAATTCATGCAAGTACTTCATTCTGACTAGGAAAATGCTACCGATGGTAATGGACTGCAAAATTTTATTATTATTATTATTATTATTATTATTATTATTATTATTATTATTATCACCTAAGGTGTGCTACTAAATAAAAATAGACAGAATTTTTTGAAAAGTTAATAGTCAGAGTATTGATTATTTGATTTAGGAAATATTTTTAAACATTTGGGAAAAAAAAAAAAGTGATCTTAATAAATATCCCAAGAGCATCTGTTACCCGGACCATTTTTTTAATCGATAGTCGAGGGAGGAGAGATTTAACCTCGATTGAATGTCTCTTCGTTGAATATACTAAAAGGTACTAACCAATTATGTTACAAATACTCTAGACAATTGATTGCAAATTAATTTGATACTTTGTAAAAGTTTCAAGTCAATAACTTGTCATATCAAGATCAAATTTGTAATTGGACAAATAATTTAGAGATCATGTACAAAGTTGTTAATTGAATGCTGTTGGGGGGCCGAGAATCGAGGATGAAGATCAAGGGACGAAGGAGATCTTAGTTAAGGATGAGGGCCGAGAATCCAAGGCCGAGGATGAAGATCAAGGAACAAAGGAGAGCTTAGTTAACGATGAGGGCCGAGGACCCGAAGACGAGGTTGCGTGAACAAATACAAAGAGTATACTGGTGGTATATGGCAGAGAAAGAAAATATCTGGTTTGGGGGGTGACGGCCTGTGGACTTCGTATTAAATGCTCTGCACCTAGTTTTTTGGTCGCATTAAATGAGGAGCAACAGTTTTATTAGCCGCATTGATGTAGAGGTGACCTGAACAGTGTGAATGACAGTTAGTCAATTCCTTTCCACCATCTTCTACAATTAATCAGACAAGTGTCAATAGAAGACGAAAGTTAGGTGGGAGATTGACATTGCAGATGTAAGGAGGAAGGAGTATAGATAAAGATGAAAGAGGCCAGAAAAAAAAGGGGTGGGAGGCAAGAAAAAAGAGAAAAGGAGAAGAGAGAGAAAGGGTGATAAGGTACTGTAATGTGAGAAATTGCTCCTCGGGCAAAGCTATTTGATATACCTTTTATGTTAATTGCTATACTCCGAACATATCCGTCCATTGTTGTTGTGTTCCCTCTCTACAAATTCTTTGTTTAGAGTCTAGGGTAATTGGATCCACTTCCAAATTTAAGTGGGCTTTAACACTTGGTTGGATTTTTGGTCCTTACAAATGCTATTAGGGATATTATAAATTTTATAATATAAGTCTTATATAAATTGTTGATTAAGTTGTAAAATTCAATTTAGTCTTTTCAAAATAAATAGATAGGATTTTAAAATTTTCATCCTACAGTTACGTTACAAATTCTAGAGGATTTTAATCCAATATACATATATATATATATATTTTTTGAGAAACTTAATCCAATATTTTTGATCCTTACATGTACCGTGTTTTACGGTTATTATTAAAAGGGTCATGCTAACGAATGCCCTTAGGGTATTGGTTAACAATCTATTTTAGGAAAGTTTTAACATCACTTTTATGGGAAATGAAAAAAGCTGCCAAAACATTAATTGCTTTATTTCATTTTCCCATAAAAACTTTCTTTAAATGGATTGTTAACTAATGCCCTAAGGGCATTCGTTAGCATTTCCCTTATTAAAATTTATAAGAATGTATCACATTCTTTCACATGTCACGAAGGAGGAAGGGGAAACTCTATTCTAAAATTATGGTGTGAACAGGTGGACTATCACCTTAGTATCCTTCATATTTTTTAATGCTATTTGATTATATGTATTAGTTATCAGATTCTATCTAATCCATATCCATAAAAATAAATTTTTTTATCCAAATATATTTTTAATAATATCAATTTGCCAAAAAATATTTTTAAAGTCAACAATTCAACTAAGCTCAACGGCCTAGTAAGTAAATAAATAAACTTGAATACTCATGTATGAACACCATCTAAGATTTAAAAATTGTACTGTTTTTTTTTTATATTTTTTTTAGGGAGCAGCAGAGTTGTAATCTAGCTACAAGAGACTTGAGTGGAGTATTGAAAGATTCATCAATTTTTTTTTATA
Organism: Castanopsis chinensis; assembly: GCA_032878915.1. Classification (NCBI taxonomy): domain Eukaryota; kingdom Viridiplantae; phylum Streptophyta; class Magnoliopsida; order Fagales; family Fagaceae; genus Castanopsis; species Castanopsis chinensis. The sequence continues at coordinate 13,398,235 of JAVQMG010000109.1, forward strand.
TTTAATTTTATTTGAACACGAATCATTAAACTATATTATATATGTTCAAGTTTAGTTTTTTTTTTTTTTTTTCTAAAAATTTTTTTTAAATAAATTCAAACTTGCTTATGAGCTAATTTATTAACTTATATGTGTGTGTATTTTGTTTTTTCATATATAGTAAACAGTACTGTATGACTAAAGTTTTTGCTCTTTCACATAATTGTATTTATTTATAATTAATAAAAATTATAATTGTTTTTTGAGAAAATATTTATAATTAATATTATATTATTTGAATTATTTAGGTAATATTGTTTCAGTCTATTAAATTATAAAAATTAAATTGATTAATCTTGTATTGTTAAAAATTATATAAGTTTTACTACAAAATTGACTAATTATATTATCAATAAAATTATTCTCAAAAAAATATTATCAATAAATTATAACTAATAAGTTTGATATCCTATGAACTTAACTTCAAAGTTACATAATCTTATTTCAAGTCTATATAGATATATTTTGTACATGTATCACTGTATCATATAAACATATAATTTTTTTTTACATATATACTCAATGAGATTCTCATACTCATGAGTTTTTTTGCGAATATTACACTATTATGTTTGAGCTTGAAGTAGGTTTATTTGCTAAATAAACAAATATAAACAATCTTTTTTCAAACTGGTTTTAAGTTATTTATGAACCATTTGATTCATTTACAGTCATCTAGTAAAAATAAAGTAGGCATACTCATTTTTAGCTAATATCATTACTGAGCTAATTATGACATTTTCCCCTTTCACCAAGCACCCGCTCATATGGTGTTTTTTTCTTTGTTTTTTTTTTTTTTTTTTGGAGTTTGGCTTATCTCTAGTATCTTTTTAACTGGAATCTTCTTTTGTTTTAATGAGAAATTGCTACATCACCCACTAACTAAATAAAATGTGAAGATTAAAACCCTCTATCACTTATTAATGTGTATTGAAAACAAAATGAGACCTCTAGTTAAACAAAGTACTAGAGGTAAGTTAAACCTTTTTTTTTTTTTTTTCAACTTACATTATTCACTAGATGGAAGGATTGAAGCAACCTCTTCATTTTGAGGTTGAGTTGAGTTCATAATATAAGGAGTAAATTTTGTACATTTAATGAGAGTTTGGATACTGTTTATTTTGCTGAAAACTAAAAATAATAAAAAAAATATATTTCGGCTACTGTTCATTTGCCTGTTTGCACTGTTCATGTCCCTTGAACAGTGCAGGAGGTGCTGGACTTAAAAAAAAAAAAAAAAAGGCCAAAAATGCAAAACGTGGAACATGGACGTGCAAACCAAACAGACACTTAACCTCAAAAATCACCTACATCAGTACAAGTAAACTTGTGTAAAATAAAATGTGAGTCACAGTAATTGTGTAAATCTAGTTTTAATACTTATTTAATGACACACACACACACACACACAATGTGTGTAATAATAAATTGATAAAAAACGATATTAATGAAATATAGTGTAAAATAAATATATGATATATATGTTTTATTTTTTTTTAGAGATAGTTTTAATCTATAATAAAAGACTTTATCAATTGAGTTAATTAAAACCCACTGATATATGTGTTCTCATTAAGTGGTTATGCAATTAAAAAAAAAAGGTTCTTATGTTAAAATATATGGAAATTTTTTTATGAACTAATAAAAATTCTCTAAGAAATCGAAACAATGAAGCTTAACTTTTGAACAAAACATGTTTGAAAGGGTAAAATTTTCAATTCTTCATAGACTAGTAGGGGTGGCAATTTGTGTTCGCGGGTCGGGTTTGTGTCGTGTTGAGACATGAGTATTTAGCTATATGGTTGACCCGAACCCAACCTATTTAGTAAACGTGTCAAGAATTCTCAACTCTCACTCAACCTGTTTATTAAACAAGTCGACCTAACACTACACTTTTAACCCGTTTAATTAACAAATTATGTAAAGGCCAATGCAAATGACCCATTTAATAACTTGTTTGATTAATAGGTCATATCTAACTTAAATAACTTATTATTAATTCTCATATATCTAAAATTAAAATACAATTACAACCATAAATATAGTAAAAAACATGTAATTATAACAAAAAATTAAGCAACAATAAAAAAATAATAATGACAAAAGCTAATACATTTATAAGCTAAACGGTTCAAATAGATTCACATGCTGAACATGAACATGACTCATTTATTAAACGAGTCAGCCATGTCGACTCGAATATGATTCAAACTCGTTTAGCCTCAATCCATAACTTGTTTATAAACAGGTTAGTCGTGTCAAGTCGCAGGTCGTGTTAGATTTTACCATTCCTACAGACAAACTTAAAAAAAAAGGTACATAAATGTTCGTATATACAAATATAAGTATGTATTACCTATTGAGTTTAAATAGGAGAATATATTTAGGATTTAATTTAAACAAATATATTTACGTAGGGTTTGCGCATGACAAATAAATTATAAAAGAATACTTAGTTAATAAATTACATGTTTCTCCAAAAAAAAAAAAAAAAAAGTAAATAAATTACATGAACCATAAGTAATAAGCTATATATAGTTATAACTCAATTGATAGTTTTTAGAGATTTTAGTGAAGATTTTTAGGTTTTAAATTCCAAATTCTTATTGTAAGCATCGAACTATAAAAATTAAAAAAAAAAAGTCAAATCGAAGGCTAAAGTCAAATTTTGGTAGAAATCCGATGTTCTAGTAATAATGTCTAATCATTTGTTATTGACATTAAGGGAAAAGACTCAATGAATTAAGCTAGTGACAACAATTAGAACTAGTTAAAAAAACTAATGAACCCAGTTTTCAAAGTTGTGCTTATTGTTAAGCTAAACCTTAACTCGTACTCTCTTCATATAAAATTTAGTAAAAATGAATCTTAAATAAGAAGTGTCTGCAGTTTCAGAGACAGAGCGATAGAGAAGGTGGATAAAGAGGTGTGCTTAGAAGCAAAATGTGACAATCCATGTGTTCTGAGTTGCAGACAAAATTAAAATTCAAAATTATGAGCTTATAAGAATGTGAAACGTCCAAATCTCTGTCCATCTCTTTCGTGTACGTACATCTGGCAGACCATAAGAGATTCTTGCAGCATGTCTTCTTCTGGGTATTGGTTATTTTATTTTATTAAAAAAAAAAAACTAATCTCCATTTTAAAGCTTCAAAGAAATATAGAAAAAAAAAATTGTGCCTAACAACCGGAGGTTGAAGCCCCATACATTTTTGATTGTATGAAATTATTACTGAAATAAATAATGCCTGAATGATGAACCAAACATATTGATATTAGATAAAATATGGGGTTAATTTTTATATATGATATAATTTTAGTAATTTTTGGTTTTATGATTTTATTTCCTTAATATTGGTATTTTAAAGACTTTCTTAGTTAATTTAGAGTTCTATTACGATAATTTATTAATTAAGATCTATTCAGGAATTTTTTTTTGAGAGAAAAGATAGAAATTCAGGAATGTTTTAGTTGTGAAATAAAGGGTTTTTTTTTTTACCTTAATATAGGTGCACGTTCATAAAATGAAAATAGCAATTCACTTACAATAAAATTGGCATTTTTACTTTTAGTTTTTGGTAGATACTAGAGTTCTTTCATTGTGGCTTTAAAGAATTTATTATGGAAGGATTTGTGTCTAGCCTTTTTTTGTTTCCTGTTTTGCATTAATCGGTATCAGAGCCCATTATCACCTTGATATATATGGTATAAGGCAATGAAGAAAGTAATCACTTTGCTAGAGATGATCATAGGATAGCCCTTAGAACAATGATTCAAACTAATGGTACGGTGAGAAAATGACTAGTGAATTCCACGAGATTCGGGACATGCTTATCAAGTTAGAGGGATCACTGTTGCAAAGATCTTGTTCACAATCAACCTATTGATAAGAATGATTCCTTTCATGTTATTCATCAGGATTATATTTTATAAAAGAATTGCAAAATTTAATTGTTGTTTTTATAATTAGGAAGATTTTCTTAATTAGTTAATAGATATAAAGGATTTCTTTTTTAATTATATGGATATTTTTGAGAGAAAGGTGAAATTTGCTTTGTATAAGCTTAGTTGGTATGCTGTAGATTGGTAGAGACGAAAATAGTTGCATAGTTATGTATAAGGTAAAGAAAAAATTTGTTCATGGTCAAGGATGTAAAACAAAAATGCTTGTAATTGAATTTTTTTTCCCTTGGATTATGCAATATGGTGTAATATTGTCATATCAAAATTATTGGTAAAAAAGTTTATACCCTACAAATTATCTTGATGAATTCTATATCCAAGCATCAAGAGAATATATAACATTAGGGATCATAATATAGAGTCCAATTTGAATGAAAATCGTGAAGTGGTTAGAAAAGATCAATTCTTACAAAAAGTTGAACTATTAAGGCTTGAAAATTATACTTTTCAAGAAATTGATGATGAGATCAAAGAGAAGAAGATTGAGTTAATTTAGAAGAATGTGTGAAAATCATAAAAAGGATATTCTTGAGAATATTGTGAAAGATCCAATTGAAGTCAAATGTGACAATGAGTCCAATAACCCATAATTCCTAGGATCAAGTTGGTTTGCTTAAGACTATGGTAACACAATCTATTGTTTCAATGGGAATTGGAAAGTTTAAATATTTTCTTTAATCCTTTGTTTTTGTTAGTTAATGTTGCACGTCAATTGAAGGGTAAAAGGCGAAATTTTGTTTATGCGAGTGTAAAATAATTCCAAATAAGTTTCAAAGATTGTCAAGTATTCGTAATATATTTTTATTTGGAGTGAAGGACTTGAATTTTCAAAAAAAAATTTGAGGTTCAGTTTGATTTAAGTGAAGGGATTTGATGATTTGATCTCTTTCACTTCAAGAAATGATCATATCCTAGGGCATACATCACATCAGCATGATATGTGAAAAAATTAATCACAAAAAGCATTCATTGTAATTTTTTATAATAAGCTCATAAACATTCACACATAGACTTTACAATCTATATTTATTTTAGAATTCATTGTGTTGTTGTGCCCCAACGTCCCTAGGTTGTGATAGGGATAATGAATACTTAAGAACTAAACCTCCATTTCATTTCCTTTCCCCTTAATTCTTTTGACTTTCTTTCATAATGTACTGAATGAGTCCAGAAAGATGGTGGGTGAAGATGGACGAAAGTGCAGGAGGGTAGTTTTCATTTGGGTTTACATCTTGTCACTTTGTGCCAAATCCATATTACTCGTCAAATAATGGAGTAGATAATTGTCTACTTTCGATGACTCCATGCATGTGTCAGTTTCTTTTTCCCTCAGATATTGCATGGTCGCATATCGTCATTTTCAATCCCAATGGAAATTCTCATACACACGCCAAAGGTGCATTATACTTTTTTTTTTTTTTTAACTTTTATTAATTAGGTCTAGTTAATATATGTTCTTAGAGTATATATTAACTATTTAATTCAAGAAAATTTTTATAAAAAATTAAAAAACTATTAAAATAATTAATTACTTTTTTTTATTTCTCTATAAATTTTTTTTAAATAATTTATTAATGTATGCTCTAAAAATACTTGTATTAATTTGGTGGTTGTTAGCTAGTTGAAAAATTGACTCCAGTCCAGAGTGGAAAATTCGCCTAAAGCCTCCAAAATAGGGTAGGCTCTCTCATACTTGAATGTTGAGAACACAAACAAAGTGTCTTAAATCAATCACATGACAGGTACAATACTTCATTGTCAAACAACTGGAAGCAGTCAAGAAATCTTCTATTTCAAATTTCACTCGTGTAAGTTAGGACTTGCGTCAAATCCATTCATTGAGGATCAATCTCTCTCTCTCTCTCACAGCAAGTTAACAAACTTGACCATATCGTGTATGAATGGACTTGAGAGGACCCAAGTGCTGATTTGCAATAAGGTGTCATTCTACATAAATATATACATATATTCAAATCCATAAAAGGTTTTATCAATTGCCAAGAGAGAAGGATATTCTTATAAAAATAAAAATAAAAATAAATGAAGAGAGAGAGAGAGAGAGAGAGAGAGAGAGAGAGAGAGAGAGAAGGATATTGAAAAGAGTAAATGGAAAAAATCTCATCAACATTATTTCATCAACCTCAAGTAGTTATATATAAAATCCAATACCTCTATGTGACAGCAAAGACATCAACATATATTAGGTTTGCCTCATTTCCTACCATAACTTTGTTTCCTTCTATAGCAAGACAAGACTAAATGCAACAGTCGTTAGCTTTAATTTTTGCAAGTTATTTTAAGATGCTAGCTAGCTAGCCAAAATCTTATTGGCAAAATGTAGCACTATTCGATAGCAAGAATGCGTAAAAAGGAATACCTATGTTTGCAACCGTGAAAATAGTTAAGGTAGAAATCACATAATTCTACTACTAATTAAGGTGAACCACGAAAATTACATTCACATGTAAGAATGGAATACCCCAATCTTTTATAGATGACAACCTCATTTTCAATCCAAGAAATGATAACCATCTTATCTAAAAGAAATTTTAATACATAAAACAAGGCTCAGACGGAAATCCCAACCAAAAAAATAGAAGGAAAATAGTTAATAGACTGAGACGGCAAAACAATCGCCCATGTTAGATTGCTCCTTTTTTTTTTTTTCTCCCTTATTTCCTTTTATATATAATGTTTTAAGAATTAACCCGGTGCAGAGAAAATAGTCATCTCTCAAGACAGCTGCTGATTGCTCAATTAATTAATTACCTTAACAAAAGTAATAGTACTTGAAATTATTATTCAACAAAGCAATTACTGAATAGAATTATTTGGGAAGCAACATCGAGTCAACTTCAAACCATTTTCATTAAGTTAGCATAAAAATTCCATTTTACACTCATTACATACTTATAGTTCAAAGAACACTTAATGTATATGATATTATTATAGAGTGATGTTAAGGAGACTATAAATTTTACTACATAAACCTCAAGTTGATATATCAATTTTTAAATATAAAACAAAAAAGTAACTAAGAAATTAATTTATTATGTATGTTGTTGGTGTCCTATTAATCTCTCTCTCTCTCTCTCTCTCACACACACACACACACACACACACACACATATATATATATATATATTGTCACATGTATTAATAATCATTTAACAGTAAAAGTGGTAGTAAGGACCATAGCCACTCCACATCATATGGTTGCACTAGCTAGAAGTCATGCACAACATTCACTTTAAGCATGTCTAGCAAACGAAGTTGCTGCAATATCAACAAAATGTGACAAAAGAAGATAACACTGAGGAAAGTGAGGATTTTAGATGCATCATCTTCTTCACAACCATTAATGTTGCATGCAATGGCTCTTACAGAAATTATAGTAGCAAAGGCATTTCTAAGTCAAGCAAGCAAAATGGAGAGAGAGAAAAGAAGGATAATAACATACATATCAAGTGTTAGTATTGCTTCCCTAAAAAAAAAAAAAAAGTGTTAGTATTGCCATGGCTAGAATCATTTCTTGATGAAATCCAAATATAAAGTTCTGTATTCCAAGCTATATTACATATTAGAAAAGTGAGTACAGATGGGATGAACATCTATGACCACTATATCAACTTACCAAAATGAAGTTAAGGCAACTAAGTAACTAGGATGAAACAACAATTAATCAAGCATAATCAATAAAGTGGAAGCTTGTCTTAGATGCGTGCCTGCCTGTACATAACACTTCAATGGCTTTCCCAGGAGAAGAAGCTTTTAGACAACTATGAACAAGTTGGAGAACAAGCTTTTAGACAATTATGAACAAGTTGGAGAACACATTTTACTGTGTAACTCATTAGAACTCCTTTTAAGGGATCGGAATCTATTTAGAGACTAATATATATGACTGAATCACAATTACTTGTTTTCATATAACTACTATGAACTTGACAAATTTCTCCTTAGGGTTTTTCAAAATGCACTCAAGCATAATCAAGTAAATCAAAATTTCTCTGGTTATCATGGGTGAAGACAACCACACCAAATTTTTTTTTTTTTTATACAAGACAGAATTCTACTCTAACTTAATCTAAGTGTATATGCGTATGAAGCTCCATTCTGGAGACTTAAACCCCGGCTCTTGCTTCCCACACCCTACAAGTACCTTATACTTGTGGAGTGACCATCGCACCAAGGGTATGTGGTGGGGACAACCACACCAATTAAAAGCGTGTTATTTGGTTATTCATTTATGACATGCTCTAACAAAAGAATCTTGAGCCAAGAAAAATGAACAATTTGCATCAGTGATGATCAATGATAAAATCATCATGCATTTATAGTAAGTATATGAGATTAAATACTTCCTCCATAAATTCTTAATGACAAGTGATTATATTATTTCATAAATTCACTTATTTTCCTTAATAATAACTTCAGAGAGAGAGAGAGAGAGAGAGAGAGAGAGAACATGCATTTTATGCTAAAACAAATCATGAAGATTCAAGATAAATTAGAAACAATACTTTATAAGGCTTGGGGCTCCTTTTTCGGCTTATATACTATATTTTAAAGTTTTACTTTTTCTATGTGAAGTATTACTTTCTCCAACTTATTTTTTAAGCCCAATCAATCAATGAAAATAAACTCAGAAAATCAATCCCTTAGTACCATTAATCTGCCCATTAATGGCTACGCCGTCACGGCAAGAGAGATTTACAAGTGCTAATTTCATGCAATAAGTGAAAATGGAACATTTTAGGACTAATGAATTCCATTGACTTGATAAATGTGAAGTGAAACTTTAATAATTTCAACTCAATGTTGCTTTCATTTAAAATATCATAAGATTACATAAGGATTCTGAGAGAATAGGCCAGGTCTGACCTACTGTCCATGAAATAAGATGAAGATAATCTTCTCTTATGGAGTCTGAAAATAACATCCATGAAATATGATGAAGACAGTGTTCTCCGAGTGGGCAGCAGACACTAGTGAACAAAATGCATGCAGCATTTGCTCATTATGGTTTACATGTTTATTTTAAGTTAACGAATCCTCATCAAGTCAAAGAAAGAAAATAAGAAGATTAAGATACACTAGAAAATATAAAATCTCAAGGATCAACAACATTTGTACCCACAGAGGTAAGTGAAAAATGCATTAGAAAACCTAGGGTTTTAACTGAAAGATTTTGGAAATCTTAAGATCTGTTACAAAGTGGCAAAGGGGACAAAAAAAAGGATTGCATGGAGTAAATTCAGAATTAGATAATAACAAATATTTTTAAGCTGTCGTGTGTAGTCACACTCAATGTTGCATTCATGCAAGACAACCAATCAATTAGTCCATAGACATAAAGTTTATTAAGAAAAAATATAATAAGAAAAAAAAAAAAAAAAGGAATCAGCCCAAAAAATAGCCAATGAAGTTTCTCCAAAAGCCTATGGGTGCTATATAGAAAAGAAATAGGTAAAAAAATAGCAGAGACAGCTCATTTGCTTGATTAGATTATAAAGCACACTCATATCCAAACAAAAACCTTGAAAAAGGAATAAAAACTAGAAAACCCCCCCTTGCAAAAGAAACCAAAGATTTTTCCTGTGTATAAATATATATATATATATATATATATAATGGGGGCAACAAGAAAGGTGGGTGGGGGGACAAGAAGTGAAATAATCACAATAAATAGGCCATGATATTAGATATTGATCAATAAATACAAAAGGAGTTTTGACAGGCCGGGGTGTGAAAAGATTGACCTGCGTCTCTCCTCTCCATCATGTACATCCTAAGCTCAGTGCAAAAAATCTCAGATTGTCCCTTGTCTCATCCCCTATCTCCAATGAAACTGCACTTCATATGATGATCATTGAAAAGCCTACAAAAAACCAAAAAAAAAAAAAAACAACCCCACAGAACATAACATAGAAGGAATATAAAGAAAAGAAAGAAACTGACAAAGCTAGCTTCTAGCTAAACGGAAAATATATAATCCAATAATCCCCATGAGTAGTTTTCATGAACTTCATTCCTTCACCTCCTCCTTCACCATCCATGGCTATATAATAATAATAATAATAGATTAATAAATATTATGTGAATTCAGCTTAATAGTCATGAGAGTGGTGGTACATTGTTGAGTCACAACCACCTTGTGACCCATGCCTATTCATAGCAAGATGATGGTGATGATGATCCCTTTGGCTATTGTGGCTGCTATCATCTTCTCCATCCATTCTTGATCCCATTTGAGCTGAAGCTGTAGCACCCAGATTGAGGTAAACCAACCTTGAATCAAGGTTAAGGTTTCCCATGTTGTTCCCACTGCTACCACTGCTATGATCATCACTCATTGGTGGATATATAGTGGTAGAATTAGAAGGAGCATTTGCATTATTCCCTTCTTCACGTGAAAGAACAAGCGCAGCTGATTGAACAAGCTCCAAACAAAGCCTAAGCTTGTTAGGCTCAATGTGTGTTAGTCCTGGTACAGCTCCTTTGAAGAGAAAATCTGATGTTAGGGTTCTGAGTACGTCAAGTGGAGTAACCCCATCAACGGTTCGAACATTTGGGTCAGCATGGTGGTCGAGAAGGACTGCCACCATGTCTGGAGACACCATTTCAGCTGCAATATGAAGCGGGGTTTTCCCAGCCGGGCCTGCCGGGTAGTTAACATCAGCTGCACCCAGTTCAAGTAAGGCTTTCACAACTTCTCGGCTACAATTCTCAACAGCGTAGTGTAAAGCCAATGCTTCATCTAGATTAAGCCCTTCACCCATGACCATGAGCTTGACAAGTTCAACATCGGAAGAGTCTAGTGCCCTTCTCATTCGGCGAATCTTTTGGTCTTCAAGATCAGCTGCTGCACCAAGATCATGGTGATGGTGGTGATGAGGCATGAGTGAACGACGAGCAAGCGAGGATTTGAGACGAAGCTCTTCAATTTTGGCTACAACATCAATAGGAAGGTGCTTGGCTAAGACTTCTGGAGGGAGACCAGACTTTGCGACGAGGTGAGAACAAGTAGTCCAAAGTTGGTGCATGTCTTGCTTTCTTGAAGCTAATAGTACTTTCATGACATCTTCAATGGAGGCCTTCTCAACCATGCTTGCCAATTGTTTCTGTGATCCAAAAAGCCAAAAACAGACGAACAAAATTGGTAAGTTGAATTTACTTCAAAATGAGAAATATTTGGGAAGGTTTTCGTTTTGCATAGTTGAAAAAAATAAAATAAAATGATGGGATGTTTGTGCTAAATTTGAGTCTAAGTCATGGTTCTGTTGTAGTTTGTTCTCTTTTTCAATTTAAACCCAAATGAGGAAAGTGAATGTTTGGGAAAGATTTGGTGTGCTTACTGTTGAAGACAAGACTGGATATCGTGATCTAAATATAGAAACTCTTGGGTTTGCAGCATAAAGAAAAGAGGGAACCAATTTGAGAAACTTGAAAATGGTACATGAAATCAAGATAAGGCTTATTATGTCACACGAACATGTATTTTACATTTACCCGGAGGAAAAGAAAAAGAAAAAAAAAAAAAAAGTTGTTCTTTTTCTTTTTCTTTTTAAATGTGAAACTGTAGAAGAAAAAGAAGACAAGGAAGAGGGTGAGGTAGATAGAAAAGAAGAAGAATTGTACAGGAAAATTGAAACAATAATTGGATGAGAGTCTTCAGAGACAAACTGAATAACAGATATTCAGTTACTAAGAGAAGAGAGCACTAATTAAAATGTGAGATAAGAAAAGAAGTAAATGCATGTGATGGAGATCAAACCCAAATTCTATTAGTGGAAAAGATTAAGACAATTTGGAGAAAAGAAAGAGTTGAATTTTATAGAAGAGAATCCAATCTCACCCACTTCACCATGAGATAATGGAAATCCCAAAACAAAAAGATTATTAAAAAAGAAGAAAAAGAAAAAAACAAGCACAAAGTAAAAAATCAAAACTTAACCCACATCCCAAAAACCAAAACTGTTAATTGTTTGTCCAAATTCCCAAAACCCACAAAACATATGACTCCTCACACACTAGCACACTGACCAAGAGAGAAGGATATGATGAGAGACAAGTGAGAGACAGAACTCACGGAAGAGATAGAAGAGAAACACATCATCATCATCACCACCATCATCATCATCATCATATTACTGTATGTTAGTACAGAACTAGAAAAAATTCAAGAATTCAAGAAAGCAAAAACCTGAGTGAGCAATGCGAGCTGTTCAACACCAAAAGATCTAGCGGCAGCAAGAGTGTCAAGAGCAAGATCAACGGCTGAGGTGCAATGCGTATGCCAACACCCTCTCTCCCCACAATTAGGCCTAGGCTCATGTTTCTGAGGCACAATAGAGACTTGTCCACTGTACAAGAACTGTAACAGCAACAAGAAAACTTCGTACCCCACAGAGTTCACCGGAATAACACCGGGTCTTGAGCCTTGAGCTGAGCCACCAGAGTTGATTCTGGACCCAGCTGGGTCCAAACCGGAAGGTGGGTCTGGTCCACAAAAGAATTTCCTAAAGAACAGACTCCTCGCTGCTAAGATGCATCGATGAGCATGGACTAAGCGACCCTCTACGCTGAAGGTTACGTCGCTGAAAGCTTGGCCGTTGATCAGCAAGTTCAGGTAGTCTAGGGAAAGAGATCTTAAAGACTCGTCAAGAGTCATGGTTTATGATTTTTTTTTTTTCCTCTAAGTTTTTTTTTAGGGTTGAGTTTCTCTCTTAGTTTGAGAGAGAAGGGTTAGTAAGAAGTGGTGTAAGAAAAGATTAAGTAGAAAAGGAGGAGGATTGGGTTCATTTGAAAGTTATTCTCTTCCTTGCTCTTTGTTGTTGTTTTTGTTTGTTGATGATGATGGTTACTATTTGAGTGAGTTTTTGTTTGAGATTCTTTTGTGTGAAATGGAGTGGTGTGTGTGTGGAGAAGTGGTGGTGTGTTTGTGTTGGTAGATATTTTGAGAGAGAGAGAGAGAGAGAGAGAGAGAGAGCAATATGGGTGGCTGTTCTGGGCGGCTGAGGTATTTAAAAAAAGAAAATCTAGAATTAATGAATAAATTATTGACAATTAAAAAAAGATGGGGGAGAGGGTGAAAATGATGGGAGGGATATGAGAGGTTTGATTATATTACTTTTTTTGGTTAATTTAAAAAGTTTGATAAGATAATTATTTTAATGATTATTCTGTTCATAAATGTATAATACTAAAAAATTACCCTAACATATACTTGAGTAAGTTTAGAGAAAAGAATTGAGGGGAAATAAGATGTACTTTATGACTTGGATGTGTTGACTAGCTAGCTAGGATAACTAATATGGTCTTGACAATATATTCTCAAGGTTTCATAGTTTATATGGAGGTTTTGTGGGGTGAATCAAAGTATCCCTATAAGAAACAATTTTTACCTGGCTAAAACCTTTTAGAATTTCATGTCCTTCAGGCAAATACTGTTTGGGATAACTACTGTGCATTCTCTTTAAGCTCAAAAGAAAAGTTGAATCTGGAAAAAAGAAAACAAAGAAGGACAACTTCTTTGTCATGAAACATTAAAGAATAAACAATAAATCTTTCACTTTTTTGGTTTATAATTTTGGAAATAATTTTCTTCTAAATGTGTTTTCAAAAAATGTCTAAGACTTCTTCTGAAAATTTATCTATTTCCAAATATCATAAAAGATGGTGCATTTTATTTCTGATTTCTGTTTTTAGTTTAGGAAAAAAAATCATTGATAATGTTATGTATTAGAGTTTTTTTAATGAAAATTAAATAGTCTTTAAACTCTATTTTGAAAAAAAATATAATGAGCTCTCAAAATCATTGAGCTTTCACCATGATCCAGTGGATTTATCATTGAATGGATTTTATAAGTTCAATTTTATGTAATGGCCAAATAGAAAAGTTTTAGAGAACTTTTTGCTTTCTGCCTAACTCTTCTTCCATCACTTTCTAGCCACTATCTTGCTCCATGGAATGTCACTTGCCATGCTTATTGTACAAGACTAAGTCTGATTTAACATATGGTTGGTTTTTTGAAACCGCAAATGGATTGGATAAATGCGAATTATGCATGCACTTGATTCTCGTATCGTGCATTTATCAAGTCAATATGAGTTATATAAGTGGTTATGAAGATTCTTATTTACTATTTAACTTATTTTTTTGGCACAATGTAAATGTAGTTGACATTATTTTTTTCAAAAGATATCAAGTCTCAAAGTTAACCTAAACGCTTTATGGCTCTAAAATATTGCAATGTAGGCGATAACGAGAATGTCAAAGATTTAATTATTTTGCATTCATTTTATGATGCCAAACCTCAAGTATATACCCAAGATAAACAAAACCTGAAAAAAAAAAAACAGCTGGGCTTGACTTCCTTACAAATTTACCTTTATCGATGTTAGAGGTGTTCAATAGTTTCAGTCCTTGTTAATAAACAAGAAATAATTTGTGACCAATCATTTTATGAGTTGTGTTCATGTATAAAGTATTATAATGCTTACAAGTACTTTTCTTTTCCCTTCCTGTTCATTTTCTGGATACCCGTTATAAAGAATCAAATTTAGGACCAACCTAAACCTAAATACTTATGTTTCTTTATTTTTGTAAGTACAACACTCTCAGCTTTTTTCATTGCAATTTGCTGGCCAAATAGAAACAAGAAAAGCAGAAAATTAAGAGAAACAAATAATAAAAGAAACCCATCTATGGTACCACTGTACAACTAGTACTATACAGCTCATTAATAATTGTGGAGATAGAACCACCATCCATTTTGGATGAGATTCATTATAAATTAAGAGCAATTTCAACAACAAATAGCTGAATTGGGTACTATATATTCTATATAATGCACATTTTGTAATTTGCAATCAGAGTTCAAACACGTCATATGCATAATAATTTAAATTACCTACTGAAATTTAATATAATCATTGATGTATATGAATACACTACTAGCAATTGTTTATACAGACCAAAATTCTGTGCTTTAATATTTCCTTTTGGCTGTAATATATATCTTAATCTCTGCTTTCAGATTTGGATGATTGGCTTCCATGATGTAATGCTACACGGCAAGTTTTCATCTCCTTTTCCTTCTATATTATTCGATGTTTTAAAGGAGCTCAATATATATGTTATTATTGAAATTAAGGGTTTGATTTGTGAGTGTCAGAATCACAGAGTTGAATTAGTAAAAATATTTTGACATCATATTACAAATTTAGCGCACATGAGAGATGCAGGACTAAAAAGAAGGTGGACAACTCTCCTGTTATAGAATCAATCATTAGATTTATTATTTTTTTTCCTGAAAAGAAGGTTTTGATTTCAACTAGTCATTGGTCAATAGCGTGAGCCTAATGGAAGAGATTCTAAAATAAAAAATAGGATAAAATCGAAGAATTTAATAATAGCACAACGGAGAACACATAAAGAATTTAGTGGATATATATATATATATATATATATGTCAATGCAAATTTCGAGATGCATCTCAATTCAATTCCTATGTTTCCATACAAATTAACAACTTAAAATATTTTCATTACAAAATTTAAAAAAAAAAATTAAATATTAAAAGAATAATAACTTTCTTAATCTAAACTTTAAAAATTACTGTTTATAAACTCCATCCACTCAATTTCTTGGTGAATTTATAGTTAAGTTTAACACTTCTGGTTTTTAAATGAAAAGGGTTTAACTCTTAAAACATTTCGAATAGATTAATGAAACATTATGCATGGAAGAGAGGGAGAGAGAGAGAGAATAAGTACATACATAGTACTAAGATTTAAATGAAGCAAAAACAACAAGATAGAAATTTAGAATGGAACCGAAAACAGTAGGGGTAGGGGGCTCGAGCTGAGTTTTGAGAGCCTAGGGAAGCGTGTCGGCCGGGTCTAGGGGGTTCAGGATTCATATTATTGGGACTGGAGCCCAACAAAAACATGATAGGAGGGTTCAAATTAATTAATTTTAGCAATTTTTGTTTCCGTGGGGACAATTATTCAAGCCGTGTGTGCACGTGAGACAAGACTTTGCACGTGTAGAAGGAGGTATTGCCTTTTTGATACATACGAAATCTATTGTGTCCACTCTACCATGATACGCAATAAACTGTTTACCATCATATTAAATAAACTGTTTACCATCGTATTAAGATATTTAAAGAATTTTTTTTTGCTTGAGCTTATGAACTTATTTTTTAACTTTTATGTACAGTTCTTAAAATGATTTGAAAAACTGTTTCGGATGAAACTAATTGAAACCCAAAAACAATAATATTGCTAATTGTGTAGTATCTGTTTGTTTCGTGTTAATTTTTAGTGGTAAGTAAAAATTAAGAAAAAAACAAAGAAAGAAAGAGAAATAAAAAGAAGCTGTTGTTTTGCCCCCTTTCAAAAAAATTGAAAGAAATGGAAAAAAAGAAAAAAAATCCCATTGATTGACAGCACATCCCACTGACTGTCTTATGATTTCAAAGACCCTCGATTTGACGTTTGACTTGTCTTTTCACTCTCTATCTTACTCCTTCCACCTCAACCCAAGAACCCACCCACCCTTTATATTCTTTCTCTCTCTCTCTCTCTCTCTCTCTCTCAGAGTATGACAGTCATGGTTGTGCATAAATACACACAATTTGACATCTCATAAGTTTTTAGCCAATTCTGTACAGTTAGAGAAAAACAAAGATGAAAGAACTTTTACATGTACCAAATTGAATGTATTAATATATATTTAATACTATACTCTTGCAGACACACGTGCTTCATGGCAGTGTGTGATTTCACTTCCATTGTAATCAGCTTCAGAAGATGTTATGATTTGCCCGTTGAAAAGGCTACGATTGCTTACCATAAATAAAAGGCTACGGTCAATTGTCTTTTTTTATGAACTTCCTCGGCCTCTTTTTTCTTAAATATATAATGATAATAATAAGTAATTATAGCAATTTGTCAAAGATTTTCCAGGGAGGTCAAAACATGCTTCTAATGGTTAAATAGAGGGCATAAAAAAATAAAAATAAAATCTTGTTCGGGGAGGATTAGAGCAATTTTTTTCTTTTTTCATTTTTTTTATAGGAGCAATTTTTTTTTTTTTTTTTTTTATAGGAATTGATTTTATGAGGATTAGAGCAATTTTTTTTTTTTTTTTTGGTTAGGAATTGATTTTATGATGTAGGGTTTATGATAATTAGGGTCTAAGTCTTGTTTATGTACAAAAATATTTAAAGTAGTGATGATAAGATGGTCTTGTTTAGATGAGAGGTGGTCACTTTAATTGTTGCATTGTGTATTTTGAATTGGTCATTTGACACCAAAATTAAAAAATTAAAAAAAAACACTTTGAATTACTTATTTAATATATATATATATATATATATTTATAAACCATTTAGACTAATTGAAACCCACAAAATTTTAATATTATATATCCCAAGAAGAATTTGATAACTATCAATATACACTTTTGTTGGGTTTAAAATTGACACCAAACTAATTAACCAATTACCTAATTTAATTAATTAAGTAAATTATGTATAAGATTAGTTGACTTAATTGAGGCATAACCTCATCACCAATTTAGAGTATAATGTAGAGGAAAAACAAATTTGACAAAGGCGATATAGTCATGATAAGAAAAATCCTGACCAAAGAACCTCAACGGGTAATATATAAGTTACCATTCCTTGAAATAACAATAAGAAATAGCCTGATCTCAAAATTGCTACCTATGGTAGAATTTACTAAACTATCCAAGTGTAGCCCCAATCCAATTGGACTACTCTTTATGTGAATCTCTTTAGTAAACAAATATCTAATAAATGACTCACTTCACTCAATCACACACTTTGATGGTTGAAAGTGCAATAATATTCAACTACAACACACTAAACTTTGCAGCTCCGAAAACTCAGATTGGTGCAAAACCGTAGGCGTACAAGGTTGAAATCGGTTCCTCAGTGTAACATTCTCCGTGATCTTGAACTCATTCACTATGAAGTCACTCACAAGTTCTCTTAGATCTCAATTGAGGACGCTCCCAAAAAGTACATACTATTAAATTCGTCCTAGAACCCTAGTATACAAATACCAAGTTGCTGCATCATCTAAAATATAACAGAAAATTCAGGATTCTCGAAACTCAATCGATTGATTGGTGTTGAGGTATTAGTTACCTCAATCGATCAGCTGGTGTCGAGATAGCAAATTCTTCACATATTTGAGCAAATTTCTTGTATTTTTAGGTGTACTTCTTTACTAATTTCTAGACACTAAAAACTTATATAAAATACATCAAAAAGTGTGTTTTAACTCGGATATACTAACAAAACAATATTTGACCCTAACACACTTCAAATTCATTCTAAAAAGATGCACAAATTTTCAATATATTTTAGATGTCGGTCATTGTCGAGATAACATATTCTTCTCATATTTGAGTAGAACTTTGAGCAGCTTTCTTGTGTAAGTGTACTTCTTTTCCAACTTTTAGACTCTAAAACTTTGACTCAAATTCATTAAAGAGCTTGAATCGAATTTACTAACGCAACAATATTTCACCCTAATACACTTCAAATTAATTTGAAAAAAGATGCTCAAGCTTTCAATATATTTTAGATGT
Organism: Castanopsis chinensis; assembly: GCA_032878915.1. Classification (NCBI taxonomy): domain Eukaryota; kingdom Viridiplantae; phylum Streptophyta; class Magnoliopsida; order Fagales; family Fagaceae; genus Castanopsis; species Castanopsis chinensis. The sequence goes on from JAVQMG010000109.1 coordinate 13,416,869, forward strand.
TTTCGGCCATTAATTGTCCTTCATTATTCCTTCTCCATATGAATGCAAGCATATTCTTATTGTCAAATGTATTGTATGTGAAAAAGAGGGTGGGAGAGAATAGGAAGGACATAGAGGATATAAGAGAGTTTGGGTCCATGTGATGACTATTTTACGGTACCATTATTGGTGGATCACTTTATTATATTTGTATTTTTGGTGTCTTTATAAGGTGGAAAAAGTAGAAGTGCAGGTGCATGTAACATTATCTAATTTATGATAGAGTTTTAATTGACCGGGTAACACATCTTTTTCAAGAGCAACCACATGAATTAATTTTGTTGCTACTCACTTTGACGAAATTTAAAAAAAAAAATTAAAAATTAAAATCAAGCTTGTAGTTATAGACTTGTAGTACCAACGGCTTTGTGCTAAACTAAGAAAGCCACCATAGACTTGTCTTTGGATAGTTCTCTTAATGATAACGATTGGGATGAGATCACTCAGTTTGAGTGGATTTTTTCTTTTTGATAAGGGTAATTCTAAAAGAGGGTAAACTCATCCACATATGAGGAAGCCGACAGTCCCAAAAATCCGTCATCTCCACTTGTCCATTCATAAGAGATGAAAATGATGACATCATGAGCCGACGACTCCATGCTCGACGACATCTATGTGAGACGATGGGAATGCCTAGACGATATTAGAGGCCGATGGAAGGAAGCTGACGGGGAGAAGGAAGCCTATAACAGGTCCAGTGTGGCTTTGCTTGGCCTCCATAAATGTGTATATAAGGAAACATCTTGTGCCCCATGGTTAACCCTAATCAAGAGAATTCTCACATGGAAAGGATCTCGCAATATACGCGTATTAATAAGGATCTTTCTTACAAGAAAAGACCTTTTTCTACCAAGAAATGAATATCAGCTCTATGCTACTATAAAACCCTCCAAACCCTCACAAGCCTAGATACGCATAATTCATCCTAACTCTGACACTCTAGAATTGTGAAAGTTCTCTAACTTGACATTTGGAGAGTATTTGGCAGGTACCACAACCAGTGGCGACGCCACTCATAAGCCAGGGTGTTCCTAGGAACACCCTGGCTTGAATTTTTTTTTTAATATATATAATAATTTATTTATTTTTATTTGTTTACCCTTAAAAAAAATAGAAACACCCTCAAACAATATCAGGAACACCCTCAAAAATTTTATGCCAAACAAATTTTGAACTAAAAGGCATGTAGAGACAGGGATGTGTGCACACATGAGATGTGTGCTAATGCACAGTGAGGTGTGTGCTAGACTCCTAATAGTTAGTAAAAAAAATTGAATGAAGCAATTAAACACCAGCAATTAATAATTTAATTAACTAATATATTATAAAAGACAAACAAATTAAATTATATTATGCTAAATAGCAATTAATAATTTAATAATTAATGAAACAACAATACAACAAATTATAGTTTATAAAAGACAAACAAATTTATGAAACAATTAGACAACAATAATTAATAATTTTATTAATATTTTAAATGAACTTATAGTTTATTGTATCGGTACATTTATTCATTAATTTCTTTTTTTTTTTTTCTTTTTTTTTTTTAAGTATAAACTTCATGCTTGTCAAATTTTGAATTTTGGCTGGTATTTACCGAAATGTCCCGAAACACCCGAAACAGACCGAAATGATTCAAAATTTTTTCAAAGTGAAATAGGAACACATTGGACAAAATTCCTGGAGTCGCCACTGACCATAGCGGTACTCTTTGTAAGATTTTCTTCTTTTTGTGTTGTGTAAATTTTTGTCTAGAACACATAAAAACTATGCGACTTACTGACGATTTTGTCATCATCACTTTTCTTTTCTTCTTTTGCTTTTAAAGAAGAGCAATGACTTGGTGGGTAGAGTTTGAGAAGAGGTAAAATATATTCACTTGTTTCTTTGAAAACAAAATTACCAAAATGTAAAAGGAAAAGAAAAAAAAAGAAAGGAACTAAAGAGACGTGCAAAAATCAACGTGGATTTCTCCTAATAAAGAAAGTCAAAATGCTTTTCAGCTTCTTACTACATTACAGTGCAAAACAATAGTGACCTAATTCAAATTGATAGAAAGAGTATGAAAAACAGTCTATTCCATGAGAGAAATATGTTTTTTTTTTTTTTTTATATAGTAGTTATTCTTTTAATGACATCAAGTTACTACAATTTCCCTTTCAACATTTTTTTTTTTTTTGCCTCTTATTATTGGTCAAATTTATTTCTGAATAACCATTTCTGATTTATTCCTCAAGACTTACCCCTTATTTTATTTGTGACGCCTATATATACCACATTACTAAGTCTAAATTCTTGTTGGCCTAGCTACGTGAACTCTCCTTCAATTTAGAGAAGATTCATTACATACCGAACATATGTAATCACTCTTTCACGTAAGAATCACTCCTATATGAAAAATATATATATATATATATATATATGGATTTTATTAATGTGTGCCCTAAGGGCACACATTAAGCAATCAATTTTAGAAATATTTTCTTGAAAATTGAAAAAGTATTGACAGCTTTTTCAATTCCCAAGAAAATATTTCTAAAAGTAGATTGTTTAATGTGTGCCCAAGGCACACATTAACCAGACCCTATATATATATATATATATACATATATATATATATATATATATATCGGATACGCTGTATACCATCCCTTTAACTTGTGGATGTGTAGCTAGGTTCATTGAACCCAGTAACAAAATCTGTAGAAATGAACTTACTTCTTTTTTTTCCCCTTTCCTTTGTCTAATGGGAGACATAATATACTACTACCTTTCCTACAAGATTTTTGATAGTAACCCTCTAAAGTAAAATGCTCAATACTTAACAATCTTTTTTGTTAGTTAAAGCCATGATTCTTGTGTTTGTAGGGTGCTTTCAAGGTTGAACTACATGGATTGGCGTGTTGGAGAAGAGGTCCAACTTACCCCGAAATAGATAATCCAAGCCAGCGTTTACATGTCTCTACACATTCTTTATGGCTAGGCATCTTCAAGGTGCTGTAAAATTAGGGTGTAAAATCCTAAATTACATGGGCATCACCAAAAGCAGATGTGATTTGGTCCTTTTTGTCTACTGAGGAGTCATTTCAAGCTTTATTAGCTAGTTTCTTGCTTTATCCATGCTTAACTTATTGTGGATCCAGAATCGAACTGCCAGTGTTTGTTGTTGCCAAAAAAAAAAAGACTGTCTACAATTAAATGGCAGCCTTGGTTTTGTTTCACTGTAACCTTTCAACCTTTGCGCTCTCCCCACGTTGTGCTTGACCCATATTTGTCGTGATTTTCTTGACATTAGTTTTGCACCCATGATACACAAAATCTATCTTTATCTTTCACCCAATTCTTTTGAAAATGTTGAAACTCTAACTAATAAGTCTTACTTTTTTTTTCCTCATTTATAATGGAATTCACATTTTCATGCTTTGATCAACTATCAAAGTTGTGTGTTTGAATGAACTTCTTTTCGACGGTTGAAAAATATATTACTTAAAAAAAAACCGTTATTTTTCGAGGTGAAAATAAGCTCTTCCAAATTAAAAAGTGACACTTATGACTCTAAGTGCATGCAGATGTACTTGTATTTGTGAATATTGAAAATATTTCATAGATAACCTTGGCTAAGCATTGAACTATTTGAAAGAAATACAGCCGCGGGAAACTGCCTTCATTGCATATCACAGTCATCTTTATAGTTCAGTTTCAAAATGTGTGTATGGGTGGTAATGTAATTTTTTTTCTTTTTGGAAACTATTGATTAAAATGAATGTAGTACTGAAAGATTATACCATGGCATAGAACTATTTTTCAACAGTGAAAAAACTGGCAATTAAATAGTAATCAAGGAATTAAATGCAGTAACACAACAGTGATTTTGCCTTAAAAGCATGGGGTAAAATAAACACAATTTTCAGAAGGTTTCAGGTTTCTTAATTAAAAGGTACTGTGTTAGGCTGAGGAGTAATTGTCACAATAAATTAAAGGAGCCCCCTGGCAAGGTACTATTGACAATGGATTATATTATGTTATATGACTTGCAAAGACTCCTGCTTTGTTTGACACAAAGTTAGGTTTTAGGTTTGGATTTGAATGAAATTTGACTCCCTGTCCTATAGGAAAAACATGAAACTTAACGAGGCTGGCTTCATTCTATTCTATTCTATCCAACTAGTGGTTGAGCCACATATAGACCGCACCAGCCGTGGGTCCAACCCAATTTTTTTGAAATTCTTTATAGCCCTACTATTCTAATCATATTCACAAGTTAGACCTAGGAAAGTTAATACTTGATCCCCAAAATTTTTTATAATTATGCACTTTTTACAGCTTATTTATAGACAATATCCAAGCAAATGAAGTCAAAACTTCTCAAAATACATGCCAAGTGGTGAACATCTATAGATCATATAATAAGAACGCATGTTTTTCCTATTACAACCATTTAAATATTATAAGAATTATTTTATTTTTCTGGAAAAATATTGTATGAAGTATTAATTTGTAATGAATAAGCACTATAACTTTTTTAGCTAAATAATATACTCATATAGTTTTATATAGTTAATTCGAAAACAAAACTTACTATATTAAAAATTAATTTTGTAAATTTGTGATCTTTTTCCTCTTATTTATGAAACAATCTTTTTCATCGTTTTAATTCTATGCAGAGGATTATGATTGATTTACACTGTTATGTATTTATGGAGTTAAGGTTAATTATCATGTTGCTGGATCTACCAGTTATATAAAACGGATCCAAAGTGTCAAACATAGACTACCAATTGAGATAATATCCTCTCTTATTGAATTCTCCAAATATCTCCGATTTTATTTAGATATAATATATATTAAATTTAAAATCTAATAAATACCACATGTTTCACATTCAGTTAAAAGGAAATTGAAGGGGATGCTTTCCCACACCATTTTCATGTGATAACAAATCGAGTGGTTCAAAATGTAATAAGGTTTTCACGTACTGACAAAGCTTATAGAAGCTTACGCAATGTCTACTTCTCTCATATGTTACTAAGCAATTAAAAAAAAGAAGAAAAACTACATACTGTGAACTATGGTCATGTTTTACAAAATTAAAATATTATAAATTTTCGCCTAACAAAAGAAGAATTGCACATCAAATCTCATTTCTTTTGAAAGATTAGAAAAGTTGCTCAACCTTTGCTAGAAATTGACGTTGTAGGCCAATCGAGCCTATATATCCTGAACAATCTTTTACTTGACTGGTCCATTTGAATTCTGATTCTTAAAATGCCAAATTGGTTAAGTTTTGCTAGAACTGACATGATAAAGATGTCTCGCTCCATAGAATGATACAAAGACATATAAGTCAAGTCTAATAAACCGATTTCTTGACTTGACTTAGCTCTTTTGCAGGGCTATGATTTTATGTAAATCTAATTTTCTTGAAACCACGTACATACCCTATACAGCACATTGATTTTTATGCACTGCACCTTGTGCAATAGCCCTCACATCCTAGCTAGGCCAAATCTCAGTCAGGGATCTCATTTGTTAGGCTAGAGAATCTCAATTGTAAGAAGGAGTGGTTGGAAATAATGACACTGAAGTTAATTTTAGTAACATCAAGTCCATTTATCGAAACTTGTAAATTACAGTAAATAAGGAGAAAATAGTGCATTGTAGTAAGCAATAAATTTGTAAGGCATGTTGTCTCATTATATTTGCTCTTTACTGTAATTAAACAGAAATTTAATTTACTCCAAAGAGCAATGCTGTCAATTTCAACCCCTCTTAATCCAGCTCCTTTTATGTTTAGTTGGAACAACACCATTTTTGCTCACTCAGGAATCAGGAAACTATTTGAGCACTGAAGAATATTGAGGAAAACAATGCAACAAATACTTCATTTTTAAGTAAATAATTGCTGAAGGTCATATAGTGACAATGTGACATAAGTGTCTAGTTGGATTAGACTTTGTTACTCATTCAAATGAAGGCTAGTTTTTCAAAGTTGAAATACTCCTTTGAAAGCGTGTCCAATTTGTTTGTATTCAAAGTCTCAATCAAACATACTATTAAAGATCCTAGGCGTATGTCTATCGCTCCCCTGTTGAAAAACCTGAAAGTTGTATGATTCAAAAATTTTCTTTGAATACATCTCCCAGGTTAAAGGACAGCATGGCATAATTATCATAAAATTTTCTTCTAGTACATTCTTTTTAGAGAGAGAGAGAGAGAGAGAGAGAGAGAGAGAGAAAGAGAGAGAAATGGTAATGGCTAATGGGTAAGTTGTCCAACTAAATTATGTCTATTGAATGGTTACAATGATAGGATTTGGTTGACTTTTGACTAGGGACTCTTAGGTGGTGCCCATTTGGATTGTAGGTCTCCCTTTATTTCTCTCTTCAAATTTAGATTGATGTTTGGTGAGTTGGTAATTAGATATTATGTTATTGGGAAAGGATGAGAATTCCATATATGGGAAGTGGGTGTGAGAAATCACATTAGGTTTTTGTGGTGTGTGTATGGTCAAAAATAACACAATTAATTTTCCTTAGGTGGGTGATGGAATATTATTGGAGTCAGCTCAATGGCTTTCCATCCATTACAGAATCCTTCATCTCTAATGCACATTCCACCAATTAAGGCTGTTAGATTTCTCACTCTCACTCTCACAAAGTTCACAACTCTCATGGCTTCTCAACCCTTTGTGTTTTGGAGAGGACATTTTTTTTTTGGGGGAGGTTTTCCAATGGAAGGTCGGCCAATTTTGACTTGGTGATATGATAGACCTAAAGGTGACACACACTAGGTTTTGACAACATGTGGTTTGCCACATGTCCACATGTCCGCATGGTCTTAGCCAAAATCATTAGCCTTTGACACGTATGATTGACCATTCGATCACCATCAAATGATGTGGGAATGCAAGACATTACAAATTAAGGTTATTTTCCTACAATAATGCTAGCTAGAGCATTAAATTTTTGTTTAATTCCATACAAAATACCCAAATTTTAAATAATGAAAATGGATAAAAGTTGGACCATGGCATTGGCATCCATAATATAGTATAATCTAAGATGTACCCTAATTGCCAAACTTATATTTAACCTATGCAAATGGAACCAATATACATAATATAAAATATTTAATATTTAATTTTCTAGAACATATGAATTTTATAGTTTGTGCATACGACAAAAAAAAGAAAAAGAAAAATAAGACAATTTGTCCTCATCAATTAGTGACATGAATTATGGAGTGCATGAAAGGGCCACTTTCGAAATCCATGTGGAGGAACGTTCATTATATCAATAAACAAAAATGATACCTTGTTCTGATCCTCAATTTGGCACTTATTAAGGTCGAGATTTTTTAATCTAAGATGCATTTTGTAGCAATAAAAAAAGGCTATGTTTGAATGTTATTTTCTGTTTTGTGTTCGATTCCTGTGAATAAAGTTTTCTAATGAAGGAAGAGTCGTAAGTTGAAAATATATTTTTTTATGTGACTTACAACTACAAGTACTTGTTCACGACATTTTAAATTCTTAGTATTAATAAATAGAAGTATCCCTCCAATTTACTTTGGTTTTACCATTTTAAGTTGTACGCCTAGTCTTTGAGGCTCTAGTTTTGAAAGGTACCAACTCATGAAAAATAATATGGAATATTTTAACACCTAAATGTTCTATTGGCTAAGGCACTACTCGAGCCACAAATTGTTATCAAATTGGCTCTATAACATTGATCACAACCTAAGGACAGCAAGTCACATGTACCTTATACCCCCCTCCCCCACCACTCCCCCCCCCCCCCCCCCAACAAAAAAAAAAAAAAACTTTTTTAAAAGCAAATATATTCCCAATAAAACTAGCCAAGTTACAATCAAGACTTTTTTTTTTTTTTTGTAATCACTCATATAGCCAAGATCTACTTAGTAAATATTTGATGTAGGACTCAACACACATCCGTATAGTGCACACTCACACAATTCAATCCAATCAATTTATTTAAACAATCTAAGTTATCACAACCTATATGGATTACAAACATACTAAGCCAAACCTCATAAATCGTACTCACAAAACACACTCATAAAGTAACTAACACAATCTCAAGAAAAACACTAAGAAATTAATCTCACAAACACAAATTGACTTGAATCCCATTACACCCAAAATAAACTCTCCATATATAGGGATGATAACGGGATAGAGCATGGTCAACTTAGGGGAGTCTCATCCCTTCTTCAGTGCAAGAGCACGGTAGATTGGGGACAAGAGCAAGTTGGAGGCATTTTGCTCTCCTTAATAAGGTGGTTCAACAATAATGAGGAACATATGAAAGAGAAAAGAGAGGGAAAGTATGAAAGCTCTAAAAGAAAATGAAAAAAACAAAGTGTTTTAGAATATGGCAATAAATTTTGTACCAAATAAATAAATTGCAAATTGGATATATAAATAAGATAAATTATATAATAAATAAATTATATATAAATTTGTTTTGATATTTATAACACATATTTGGGGTGTGGCAAGCAAGCCTCCTCCCCTCCCATCATCTCTTCATGGTGAGGAAATTAATCCATGCTGGGAGGAGTGGGGCAGAGCAGGTCAAGTGAGACGAGACATTTTTGCCAACTCTATTAATACCAACTAGCAAACACATAGATAAAATATTTACAATTTTAAAACCCAATACATTTATTGATTTTCTCTCACTCAAATAATTATAAACTCTCATCTCACCCACATGGGTATTTTTTTATCCCAAAAGACTACTATTCCCAAAAAAAAAAAAAAAAACCCTCTTTATGATCTTCTAACTTTCTAAGAGTCTTCCTCTTTTAACATATATATGAGATGAACTTTTTGGCCAATAACACCGAATCCTTTACGTCATTGTTTTATATAAGATTTAACTACTTATTTCTTCTTTGACTTAAAATACCTTCTTTCATTGATAAGTGATTCAAAATTATTATTATTTTAAAAAAAGAATTGATTTTCCTTCCATTTCAAATTAATAAATAGCCCAAATAAAAATCACATAAGAAAACTGAGACAATTTCTGACCGTAGGTAAATTCAAAATTATGCGTATTATATATTGAGCAATCTTTAGGCAGGTTTTAATCACCAAAATTGTCATAAAAATTTTCTTACAATGCCCACATTACTTACTCTTTTTTTTCCTAGAGGAAAAACAATCAATAACAAAAGAAAAAAAGGCACTCACATACATAGATTTAGCCCCAATCATTTTAAAGAGCAGCTGTGAGAACCCTAACCAAATTCTCCTATCACTGAGATAGAAATACTGGGGGAGATAACACTTTGGGTTTGATATTCTTTCAAATTTCTAATTTTATTTGGTTTGGGTCTATTGGATGTGAAAGGAAAGAAGCTTTATCCATCAAGAAAAGTGTTCTTTGTCTATCAAGAAATGTATTCCTTATCCACCAAGATGAATAGATATTGTAACCTTATAAATGGATAATACCACGAAGGGTTTGGTAGCTTTGCCCAAGGATTTTCCCACATGGCGAGAGGCCATAGATAAGTTGGAGAGTGCTAAAATTAGAAGATGAGAGATTGCCTTGGTTTGTAAGTTGTGGTTTTGGTTATTTGCTCTCTCTTGATGTACCACCACTTTGGATTTGTGTTGGTGCTACAAATTTGTTTGGCAGCTCACTTTTTGCTTTGTGCACTACAACAATTTGTATTTTATTGGCTTTGGCTCAAAGGTTCTCCTACTCTAGGAGTGACTTTGAATTAGTTTGAGAGTGCTTTTTAGAGAGATTTTATTCTTTGTTCTTTGTATTTGTGTGTCTTGAAGTTTTGTGTTTTGTGAGATGCCTCTAGGCCCTCTACACCATCTTCGTTATTTGTGAGTGCTTCTTGAATGTGTATTTACTTTGTTATCTCTTTTTAATAGAGTGAATTAATCTCCAATCACCCATAGATGTAAGCTATTACCGACCATGAAATTCCGCGTGTATTTGTGTCTATTTTTCTTCTACGTTGGTTTTCTTCGTTCCTATCATTTTTTCTTTTTTGGAGATCTTTCTAAATTTTAAAATATTTTCACGATCATTCTTAGTATTTTGAGCTTCCACTATTCTACAACAAGAAAATCATTACACACAATGATAAACAACTATAGTTTCATATCTTAATTTTACTCCATTAAAGGTACAACTTTTGATTCTAAAAGCTTGAATTTGTGTTAAAAACACAAGAGATGTTTAGACCCCAAATTATTAAATTATGGCTCGGTTGATTTTACTCTAACTTAAACTAAGTGCGGAATAGAGTAAATGCGAGCGAACAAACAATACAACTACTCTAAGCCATATTCAACGAATCATGACAGTAAAAAAAAAGACTAAAAAAGTAAGGAAGAGAGATGCAAATATAAGATAATACTCTGAAAAAGACTAAAAAAGTAAGGAAGAGAGATGCAAATACAAGATAAAACTCTGATGTGTTATCGAAGAGGAAACCAAATAACTCAGTGAAAAACCTCTCTGCCGCCCTCCAAGTAGTAAATTGATTCACTAGACAATAAGTTGAGATACATGAATAGTAAGAGACCCTTCAAACCTAGTCTACCTAGTGCAACTAAGCCTTGCAAGCTTCCACTACAACAAGGCTTCTCGGAACCGTATCTTATCTAACTTTCCGGATCTTGCAATGCGTCTGATTGCATCCGTTAAAGCTTGGCTTCTTCCAATACTTCCTAATAGTACCAAAACCTCACTGGACACTCAGTATGTGTGTTGTAAGTACTTGAGCTATCAACCTCTCACAGATATGGAAATGGAGAGGTAGGAGTAGAAGAAAACCACAATGGATGGTGTAGAGAATTGTGAATATGACAATCTCACACTCTTAAGAGTTTAAGGCTAGGGTTTTCTGTATCAAAAGCTTTCTACTCAATGTGGATAATAATGGTATATATAGTGTGTACGAGACGTAGTGGAACAGATAGGACAAAATAGTAAAACAAACTGTTTTGCGGGTATCTTGCGGGAAGGTCTTACTCGTAAGACGCTCGCGAAAATCAGCTGTTACCATCTGTCATGACTCTTCACATTCCAGTCATGTGCTAGGCACATGCATCACTTTGTGGGATGGCTAGTCACAAACTATTCGCGAAAACTCCTTTTGTCTTTAATAGATGCCTTGAGTCTTCACACTTTCTCTTTTACACACAATCCTTACAAATAAATCTCACATAAAATACAGGGTACAAAAGATTGAACAAAATTACAATAAATTTGGCACGAAATTAAAGCCAACACAAAATAGTTGTAAATTACAACTTTCGTGAAAAACATGTTTTTCAAAGTTTTTCAAGTTGTTTTTTTGTGAAAAAATATATTTTCTGGGTGTTTTCGCGATATAAGCTCAGTCATAAGTTAAATGGTCAAATTCTCAAGTTTTTTAGTTTTGGATAGAAAGTTTTGCTACTGTTTCGCGAGTAAAGCTTACTAGCGAAATTTTGTGGGTATATAACCAACAAAAATTCCCAGCTTCCCACGAAAATCATTAGATTAGCTTTTAAAGGGCATTTTGTGGGTCATTTGTTTTAAACTTCTCCTATCTTCTCCTAAACCCCTGTTTTAATGCTTCAACATCAAAACCCAACAAATTTCAAGTGTTTTACATTCCATAAACATCTCCAAGGTAATTTATAACTTTTTTCATTGATTTTGATTTTTAAATTATGTTTTTGAGGGTTTTATGTTCATTGTTGGGATTTTCTTAAATGAGAGTTGGAAAACTTAATTTTTGTCAATATTTTTTATTGAGTTTTGTTTTAAACAATGATTTGCTTTGGATGTTGGCCTCTTGTAGCAAAAAGAACATGTATTTAGGCAAGATTTTCATATGTTCATGCATTGTTTAATATACATGTGTAGTATGTACATTCTAAGTGTTTGATAAAATGCACAAATGACATTTTCTCGTTGTTTTGGACTCCGATGAGTACCAATTTTTGGAGATTACCATAATTATTCATGTTTATCATATTTTGATAATTGCTAGTGTGTTTTATGCACTTTGCCCCGTGAGTGCTTATTCATGTATTGGACATGCATCTCACATGCACACTAGATGCACACTAAATGCACATTTGCTGTACACACTCTAACACTTGACATGTTTTGCATTCACTCATGCTAGTTAAGTTTTTTTAGACCTTTTGGCTCATATAACATGTTCTTGTGCCTATGTCATACCTAGGTCTATATCTTGTTTCACATTCTTAGCATGTCATGTTTACTTTATGCTTTATAGTATTGTGTCTTTAAGATGCTTTATCTTTTGTTTGAACTTCATTTTCTTATTCATCTTGCACCCCTCATACATCATACCCTTATTCATATCTTCTTTTCTTTCTCTCATTCCTCTTGCTTCACTTGTCTAGTTGTGACAAAAAGGGGGGAGAGTATACTAAAGAGTATACCGATGTGTTTTGTCATTTCTAAATGACTCATGTGCATATTCTTAGGGGGAGAAATTCTACCTCATGCACATTCGTAGGGGGAGAAAGTCGCAAAAAAAATGCATATACTAAGGGGGAGAAGACAACCTTTTTGAGAAATCTTGTTTTGTTTGCTTTACATTATACTTGTTTTCTCATTGTTTCATGGTGCTTTGAGTTACTTTTAGTATCTATACTTTGCTACTCTCATTGCATCGTATTTATGTGTTGAAACACACTTGTGCCCTTATTGGATCTTGTATCCTTAATACAAATACTTTGGTGTTTTGCATTGGTTGTGTGTTGGACATACATACATCTTTATGCTATTGTGTTTTTTTGGTTGCATGTTCGGATGGTCATTTGTTTTTCTATGTGATCATTTTAATCATTTCTATATGACTGTTATGGTATATGATCAAGTTACTCATATGTTTTACATCATATTTACTTGATCGCATTTTACTTGTTACATTATACTTGTCCTTTTATTATTTACTTTACATTGAGAGTCTAATGTGTTTTGTGCAAGTGTTTCAGGTTACAGGTATATATGTTCCAAGTGCTTCACAACTTCTAGATTTTGGTGTGAGTGAGTTTTGCCATTGTTTCCAAACTCACGTTTAAGTCTAGAGTCTGTTATAGGGTGTTTTGTCACGGAATAGACAAAGGCGAAGATTGCAAAGTTGTGATTTACAACTATATTTTATGTTAGCTTTATTCCATATCAAAAGTGTTGTATTTGCTTAACTTGTTCCTTGCATTTTATGAGATTTTATTGTATTGAGTTTAGTATTAAGTTGGTGAATAATTAAACATAAAATGAAAAATCAGTGGATTTTGTGACTGTCTCACTAGAAACTAACTAGCGAAAGAGCCATGTGAGAAGCATATGCTGGAAGCTGATGAGTCGTGCCAGCCTAGAAGATTTTGCGAGTGTCTCGTGGGTAAGGTCTTCCTGCGAGATACCTGCAAAACTCTCTGTCTGGAGGTTTTTTAAGTGTGACTTTCTTACCCTTCACCCATACTATATATACCTTTATTACTCACAAAAGTATGAGAGACCATTTAGAGAGAAAAACTCTAGATAGGTTTTTAACAACACACACATCCATCTTTTAGAGAGAGAACTACTAATCCTTAGTAAGAAATTATCCTAGCCTCTTCTCATTCCCTCTCTCATTGTCATATCTTGAGAAGAGATTTGTATCCAAACACAGCTCACATCTATTCAGAGTGTAGAGAGTGTTTTGGAGCTTGGGAAGTTTTGGAGATTTGCCAAAAGAAGCCGGTGAGGCTTGGCGGATGCAATCAGGTGCATTGTGGGATCCAGAAAGCTAGATAAGACACGGTTTTGAGAAGTCTTGTTGGAGTAGGAGCTTGGAGGGCTTAGGTACATTGGGTAGATTAAGCTTGGAGGGTCTCTTACTATTCGTGTATCCCAACTTATTGTCTAGTAGATCGATTTATCGCTTGGAGGGCGGTGGAGAGGTTTTTCACCGAGTTCTTTAGTTTTCTCTTCGATAACACATAGTCGTGTTATCTTGTGTTTGCATCTCTCTTCCCTTACTCTTGTGCTTTACTTTTATTGTTTGTTATTCATGTTTATGCACTAGAGTAGTATCGGTTATTTGCATTCATTTACTCTTGTTTCTGCGCTTAGAGTAAAATCAACCGAGTCATTTTTTTTGTTTTTTTTTAATTGGGGGTCTGAACAAGCTTTAGTGTTTTAACACAAATCCAAGTTTTTAGATTCAAACACCGCAACAACAAACCTAGAATGTCCTATATCTGACGAAAGACTTTGCAAGATAGCTGCTTACTAGTTGAGCCTAACACACCATCAATTACCATCTTATCATGCTCTTCAATAATAGCCTTTCTAATATCTTCTATTTTTTTTTACAAATTCTAGGGCCCAATGTATTGCTATAGCCTTTGACGTAGTTGCAGAACTTCTACCTTCTCCACCCAAGCTTTAACGACTTCACTTCTCAAATTCTTTATAATTATTGTCAAGCTTGCTCTGCTATTCATCTACACAACATCAAAATTGAATTAGGAAAAGGATGAGGAGTCCATTAATTTTCCTGGGAGTTTTAGATTCGAAGCTTCACTGAGTTCGTCCCTGCTTTTGCCTATATAATGAATGCAGCCGTAATAAGAAGCACATATTGCTTACTATTTTTCCTAACAAAAACAAGGATTTTGAGGAGAGAGGTTAACATGTAATTTAATTTATATATGATAAAAGATTACATCAACATATGATGGGAGATTAAAACTCCTTGTTGTAACTCGATTTTGTTTATTAATTGATGGGAGATTACATTTTTCACCAAAAATTTTCACATATTTTCAATCTCCTCCTCAAATTATCAATTTCTTTGATTGATACCCTAATATGAGAGAATTGTATCAATGTACCATTTTACAGTCTAAGCGTACTAGTATTGGTGGTGCTAAAAAACTATATTGCTATTTTAGCTTTTTAGTACCATCAAATACCAAAATGTGGCTACATTGGTGGAACCAAATCCATATTTTTTGATTCCATAGCTACAGTGCACAACAAAGCTACTTTTGGTTGTGCAGTGTAGCTCATATATAAAAATATATATTATTAAATTTTTGTGTTCACACTACTTTTTAATTAAAAAAATTTATTTTGGTTGTGTTCACAATACTTTTAATAATTTTTTTATATTATTTTAATCAAATAGCTAAAAATATAAAATCATTGATGTTGAGTGTATTATAAAGTGAGAAGGTAAAATAGATAAAATAGCTTTTTGTTGAGCCATATTGCTAAATTTATGGCTCCTTGGATGAATCAAGTTTAAAAATGAGTAAAAAATGATGGTCTTTATTTTCTTTTATTAAAAGAGGCAGGGAAAAAATGATGGATTTTCATTGCAACGAAGGAGGGTAATTTTGTCATTATTCCCAAATTTCTCACAACCCTGAATTTAGACGATAGTGGACACCTTTATTTAATCTATCAAATTTGAGTGTCAATTACGCAAATTGAATTGACTGATTAGAAGAGGCATTAATGGTAAATGAAGTAAATGTTTAGTGTTTAAAACATAACTTATCTCTTAATAATATATGAGTTCGGTTAACAGATGCTTTTAAGGTATTTATTAATAAATTATTTAAGAAAAATTTGATATAAATTTTATGTAAAATATAAAAAGTTAATAGATGTTCTAAGAGTATCGGTTTAAATTTTGATATTATTTAATATGATACTCTTACAACATCTATTAACTTTTTCTTCTTCTTTTTTCCTTTTATTAAAAAGAGCCAAGTAAATGATACCTATTAAACGAAAGTGTTATAGCACATTTTGGAAGGAATGCCAAACTCTCAATTATTAAGTTAATTAAATGCTTAATACAATCATCATCCTAATTACTTCCTTTGTTATAAACAGTACCAGTTTTACTATTCCCTTTCTCAAAATAAATGGATCATTGCAAGTATGATCATAGAGTGGAACTTCTTTTATGTTCGATAAATGGGGGACCCATACCAATAACTTTCTTGAAAAGACTTTATTGGTGATCAAATGGAGCCATTTGTACGTAGGTCCTACCTCGTGTAGTTCCCGGTTTCTTCGTTGATAATGTATAATTAACTGTCGGCCAGCCAGCATGATCATGTATGCGTGGATAGTACT
This sequence comes from Castanopsis chinensis, assembly GCA_032878915.1. NCBI lineage: Eukaryota > Viridiplantae > Streptophyta > Magnoliopsida > Fagales > Fagaceae > Castanopsis > Castanopsis chinensis. The sequence continues at coordinate 13,433,071 of JAVQMG010000109.1, forward strand.
TAGCTAAAGCTCATCCAAATATCAATCATATACCATATATGATTAAGGGTAGAGAGATTACCACTTTAATCCACGTTTCATTTTGGACAAAATTTTCTTCCAAAACTAGCTTAATGGAAGTGTAATTTTTGGATATTCCCAGAATACTATAAATGGGTACTCCCTCCTAACACATAATTGTGGGTCTTACTAATTAAATTTATAGTGAGACCCACAATTCATGTGAGAAGAAGGAGTAAGCTTTTACGGTACTCCCAGAGTATTCAATAATTTTTCCTTAATGAAATATCTTTCAATCCATTAGGTGAAAATTCATAATATCATTCATATAAATTACTTAAATAATTCATATGATTCATTAAATAGGCATGTGGATGGTTTTATTAATCGTTACGTACTAGGTTGAAAGAATTTTCATCCAAACCAATTTGAGGGTAAAGTTTTCTTACTATTTCCATGAATTTTATTGCATTCATTGTTCGAAATTAGGAGGCCAAAATTTAGTAATTTAGGCACTCATAAGAAATTTTTTTTGGTCCAAACATGTTTGGAGCTATTTTTTTTTTTTTTTTCTAACCCACTACGTGACTATTGAAGAGACCATCCATATATGATTTTAGTCATCATAGCTTTGTTAATAAATTATGTAACTTGTTTAAATATTATACATAGATAGTTTTATAAATCACCATGTAATGGGTTGAAAAATATAGCTCCAAACATATTTGAAATTGTTTGTGTTCATAAAACTATTATATAATTTCTTTTAGGGCCAATTTTAGCTATCAACACAAAATGATAGGAGTATTTGTAGAATGCACCCTACTCTTTAAAAAAATTTCAATCCACATTCTAATTTTAAAATAATTTGCAATATCTACCCACCATTTAAATTAAACTCCAAAATAGCAATGTACATGGCAAATGTACATGGCTTTGTTAATTAGTTATATATGTGACTTGTTTAAATCATAAACATAGATAGTCTTATAAATCACCATGTAATGAGTTGAAAAATATAGCTCCAAACATATTTGAAGTTGTTTGTGCTCATAAAACTGCTATATAACTTCTTTTAGGGCTAATTTTAGCTATCCTCAAAAAATTATAGGAGCATATGTAGCATGCACCCTACTCTTTAAAAATTTTACAATCCACGCTTTTACTTTAAAATAATTTGCAATATATAAAAGCAGAAACTTCATGTTGAAGGGCATGAAGTTCTATCATGTGATGCATTCCTTGAAATTTCTTTATGTAAGCTTTCACCTCAACAAAATTTGCATTTATATCAAAGTATTAACTCATTGAATTAGTCAATGTAGTAAATGTATATATTAATTATCTATAGTTATAAATTAATTTTTTATATTAGAGGAAACTATATGTTTATTTTATAAATTTTATGCAGAATTGTTATGTCCACAATATTTTCACAATACTTTCACAAAAAATCTTAGGTGACAGGTTGTTATTAGTTTTAATTTAAATCCACAACTGAAATTACTTTTTTGTGCACAAATCCACTAAAAAAAGAATGTAAAAATAATAATTGAATGATATTTTTATTTTCATTTCATCAAAATGATATTTGCATCCTTGGATATGAATGAAATATGCAACATGCCTATCTATATCAATCACTTTATCATGTGATTTTTAAATTTATAAAGGTACGATCAAATCATTACACCCCTCTTATTGTCTTTTTATTATGTCTATAAAGTAGAACGCTAAAGATTAAAATTTTTGACATGAAAAACTATTAAAATATTGAAGGAAACTAATAACAAAATGCTCTTCACATTATGCAAAAACTCAACGAGTACTATTATAATTTAGAGTACAAATTAAAAATGTTTTCATAGTTTATAGTATACATTTATAATGTTCTTTTAGTTTTGGGTGGAAAGCTGCTCACTCAATTGTAATTGTTACACAAATTTAAATTTTAGGTGGAAATTGCAAACATCAAAAGAGGATGCAAATTACTAAAGTTTAAAGTTTAGGGTTATGTTGCAAATGTACCTATAATTTAGAATGTATAATTGTAATTAATCATTTCTTTTATTATTTATATACATATGATAAAAACGCATTAGTAATGATTTGTGCAAGCACATTTTCTTTTAAGCAATGATTAGTGCAAGAACATTTTAATTGTTTATTTTTTGTTTCAAGTATATATGGTAGCATTTTATTTGTAGAATCAAGAAGACGAAACTTATGGTCAAAGAGTGTTCAATAGGAGTTTTGGACTTTGACAAAGAGTCTAATCCCTTGAGTGACACTGCAGGCCTTTAGGAGACCACCACCCACTTATATAAAAGCATAGAACGACGGATCCTAGCGAAATCCACTTTCTTACACCCCTTTGACCTCCACCAACTGGGGCAACCATACCATCATGACATTGGCAGAACATTTTACTTAAGTGGGTATTAGTCTGTGGCTTCCCTTATATCCCTCTTTCTAATAAAAACCTTATTGGGGCCCCCTTTTTTTTCTTCTTTCTTTCTTTTTAGATTGATGGCTTGTCTTCCTTCTAGGGTCATATATAGTTTTTGTAGAACAATTAAATCTAGTGGTATTTGATGGAAATCCAACTTGCGTTCTAGAGGGTTGTTTGGGAGTTTCCAATATTGATCATCTTTTTGAACCAAAGAACCATAACTATAAATGGTTTGTTGTGCAAGCATCCAAAAAGGTCCCACTAAATTAGGACCAATCCATTGGGGGCCATTTTTTTTTTTTTTTTAGTTTTCCAAATAGCCCTTAAAAGGTTCTTCATCCAATGCAATAACTAGTTTTTTCAATACATTACAATTGAGTTTTCCTTCCAATGATGTCCTCAGTTAAAAAAAAAGGTTTGGTGAGAAAACTGTAGACTTTATACAAGATCTCCTCGAATATGTTATGAAAATCTTTGATATCTTGTTTGCAAAGGCTGTCTCCAACATCTAAAGGACATGCTTTAAAACCCATGCATGCTTTTGAACCAATGAGTTGAGTTTGTTAGAATTCTGTATCAAACTTTGATTAAGAAACAGTGACTTTTCCAAGCCAAAAATAACAACAGTGACTTTCAGTTAAGGTGTGGGCATGGATGACTATGATTGATCTTCCAAAGCGAAAACCCTTTAATTATTAAAGTAAACACATAGAAAACCACTAATTAACATACTCAATTAGATCCTTTCCTAGTTTTCCGAACCCATTTCCCACCCACTAAAAAGATAAACCATAACCCATCTTCATGCACAGGAAAAAGTTACATATTCATACTGTATAATTATTATGTGATTCTCAAAAAAAAATTATTATTATGTGATATTTTATATATATATATATATATATATATATTTATATATACACACACACGTCCATATGTAATTTTTGGTAGGGTAATTTTTTTATGTTTAATGATTCCAAATGATTTGACAAGACGAGTGAGTGCATGTGAGGGATATGATGTAGACATTTGACCTGACCTTTCAAACAAGCTAGCCTTGGCAGTGTAGGTAGGCACAGAAGACACAGACCACAGAGCCTTTATACCAAAAAAACGGCTAAAGAACTCGTACCATTTGCTTAGAAACGGTCCCATGGCCTTAACACCTCCACATCACCAACATACACGCGTCAACAACCCATGTACTCTCTACCAGTCCCTCTTTCCTATGATGTTATACAGTTATAACAATTACAGACATGTAACAGAAGCTCTGGTTTTAAAAGAAGACAGGCATTTCATATATTTGTGTGTTCATTGTGTCATTCATTGTGTGTTTGTGTGTGTAATGGGCACTGACTCCCACGTGCCAACTATATGACTCTTGCTATCTGACATACACACTCGCACACACATACATATATTATACACACACAAACACAAACACAAAACACAAAACACAAACACTTTCACCCAAGTGTGACATAGCTAGGTAGGCATGAGACACTTCATTAAAAATAGAGAGAAACCTCTCTCACACGTCCCTTCTATCCAAAGTCTCTCTCATTCCTTTTGCCTTTTTCTACCTCTGAGATTGTCATTGATCAATCTTTCTCCTTCTCACTCAGTCTTTGGTCTGTTCTGTGCCTTTTAAGGGCTACACAGTTTCAACTGCAGTTCAGAAATCTGTGACCATTGGGTTTTATATTTTGCTGTCAGACAAACATGTCCTCTGAGGGCATTCTTGTCATCTTGGAAAAACAATTACAAATTGTCTTTTACTAATTTGGTGTTTTAGACTGCAAAATACAGCTTGACATTGTAAATTTACACACGTTAGACTTAGCCCACCTCATGCTTCAATCTCTCTGAACCCTGGATATTCTTTTGTTGGCCTAACATTTAGGAAAGAGAGAGTAAAATGTACAAGTGTTGATGCTGCTTTTGGTTAATTTGTGTTGGGGTCAGTAGTATTGCACTCACATTGAGTTCAAATAGTGAAACTAGAAACTATATGATCAGTCATAAAAGAAAACCAAATTTTCATTAAAGAGAAGATATATGAACAAAGTTTTAGCTTCCATACATCCCAAACACAGCGGAACTGCAGTTAATACTGCGGTACAATTATTACAAACTAAAAAACATTGAGCATTAAAACCAATTTTAACAAGGGCATGGACGACCCATTTAAATCACACCTAGAATTTTTTTTATTAAAAAAAATTATCAAGTATTTGCTTAAAATGGAAATATTGAATATTTTTTAATAAAACACTTCAAATATGATAGCAATGTCAATCTCCTTGCAAGAAAAATTCTCCTAAATTGATATATGTAACTCGAATTAATCTACTTTTGCTAAGTAAATAAGAAGAGAAGGGGAAGGACTTTATAGGTATGACCCCAAGTTTATTAAAGAGTGAGAATGGACGTGATTCTATAACTCCAATTATGTTTAAAAAAAACTATAATTTACCAAAAAGTAACTTTTTCTATTTTTATTAAATACTTTTATAACACACCCTACATTCTATTATTAATTTTGCAATATAACATATTAAAGTAATATTTGCCCATGATCTTGGTCTCTCTTACATCAATGCAGTCTACCATAACTGCCTTCAGAAGTATTTCATTTTCTCATACTCATAAAGAGCATTCTCATTATATGTTTAAAAAAAAATGTCATTTTAACACACCAAACACCTACTTTATCATTTTACTACGTCATTTTACAATATCTCATTTATCAAATGTTTTATCCTTCAATTCTATATATTAAAATATTATTTACTATACATTAAATAATATATTATCTCCAATCCCAACCAATATACAAACCAAACTTAGTGACAGTTGCCACCAACCAACCAACAACCATCGCTACAACCACCATCAACAGCAAATCAACTGCCACAAACTACACCCACAATCACCGAATCCTCCAACAAATTCCAAATTCAAAAATCTCAATAAAAGAGAAAAATTATTAAAAAAAAAAAAAAAAAACTTAACTAACCCAAAAAATAGAGAATAAAACGCTGACCCAAACTCAACTAACGATCGGTGACGGCTGTGGAGATCGGCAGTGTGATCAACGGCGAGGACTGGCGAGATCGGCAGCAAGGACTGGCGAGATCAGTGGCGAGGATTGGAAAGATCGGCAGCAGCTCTGCTGAGACCAAAGGAGTAATTGGCGGCAAGTTCATAGGAGAGATCGGTGAGATCGAAGGTGAGATCAAACTTTAGGGGACTAGTAGGGAGGACGGTGGCGGAGCTTGATTGGACGCTGGCGTGGTTTTGGTTCTTGATTGTCAATGTCCGATTGAAAGAATTGATGGAGAGGATGAGAGGCTAAGAGAGTGAATCAGAGGTTGGGAGGATTGATAGAGAGGATGAGAGAGTAAATCAGATGTCACAATAAGAGAAGAGAGAAAGCTGAATAAAATAATAATAAACATATATAACACATATGTCCGTACTATGCCATAGATAGAAGCGTATACTGTAGCATATCTCAAAAATTTGACACATTTAACACACCTCATGCTATTCTGTTTTTGGTACTTGGTGTGCCAAATGCCAAATATTTAGCATTTGGCACACCTGATAACCTAACTAAATATGTTAGATATGTTAGCGGTTTCGCGACGTGGATGGATGACATTCTCTCCCATCTTCATGATGTTCTTATAACCAATTATGACTAGGTTTATTTCAATAAAATCTTGAGTTCTTTTCTAAAAGAAAAACGTAATCTTTTTATGGTTTCAGTCTCTTTCTGCCTCTCGAGCCACCATGGCCAAAGCAAAACTCTTGCCTTATTTCTTTACCATTGCTAGTGATACTTGTTGGTAGCTCAACTACTTCCTTCTCTCTCCTCGTCCTTGTCCTCTCATCCTAATCTCTATATCTCTCTCTCTCTCATTGGACTTGAGCTCCTCACAATGCTGAAGTAGCTTCCTTCTCTTTCCTCGTCCTCTCATCCCAAACTCAACATCCCTCTCTCTCATTAGACTTGAGCTCCTCACAAGGCTAAAGTAGCTCCCTTCTACTCACCACCAATCTCTTCACTACTGTGTTGTGGCAACAAGATTCTTTTTCCTTGATACAGTTTGACTGAATCCAAACTAAAATCGATCAATTTTGTGGAAACCATCACAATTTTTCATCGAGAACCATCACACGCTTATGCCCACTACATAAACTCGCAATCCATCACACAACCAATAACGCAAAACCCAACAACAACCACTAAGTATAGAGATACAACCCAAACCCAAACTTCTTATGATTCTTCGACGATTCCACCACCATGACCCTTGAGTTTTTTGACCTCGATGTGCGGGGAGAGATAGAGAGAGAGAGAGAGAGAGAGAGAGAGAGAGAGAGAGATGAATAAAACATGTTTGTTAAATTTTTGCACATTGCTACAATGGTGATGTATTTCTAGAAAACATTATAGTAATGTATATAAGTTTGAGGCAAATTGAATAATTGGATGTGAGAGGGTTTTAATGATATTTTGCTGTTATCTAAAAAAAAAGAGGAAAAATGTATTTTGGCCCTTTGGATGAGAATGCTCTAAACATGTATTACTAATTTGATAGTCAATACCTTGGATCAATAATTCATAAAGATTGAGAGATTGAACAGGGTGTGGATCATAGGATAAGAGTGAGGTGGATGAAATAGATAAGTGCATCAAGTATATCGTATGATCGTAGAAAACCTAATTGAATTTTTTATAAAATTGCTATAAGACTAGTTATGCTTTGTGGTAAAGAATGTTGGATTCTTGAGAACCAACATATTCATAAAATGGGTGTATCTGAAATGAGTATATAAGATGGATAAGTTGGAATATAGGAAAAGATCTTATTCAAAATGAGCAAATTCACTTAAAAATAAGGGTAACTCCTACAGATGAAAATATGTTAGAAAATCGTCTAAGATGGTTTGTTTATATTTAGAAGATAGTGATTAATGCACAAATGAAAAAGAGTGAATTGATTTAAGTTGAGAATATGAAAAAGGGTAGAGGAAAACCAAAAATAAGGTTAGTAAGTGTAGTAAAGAAAAAAGGTTTTAGTTATGTTCTGATCCATAGTACAAATTACCACCAATTTTATGATTTATCAAAGTTAAGTCCAAGTAGTTAATTAGCTGAATTCAATTACAATATGGATAAAAAAAAATCAAATCATAACAAGAATAATCATACACATAGAAGATGATGAATTTTTACCAAGTGGAAAATCCAACAAGAAAAAAAAACTTCGAAGCCTATAACTCGATCTCGTCAAATCCACTATCAAGAAGTTGCGATACAACCAATCTTACAAGAGCTCTAGGACATGTAATTGACTTGTATTTAAGCTTCTAACTCTTGATGCAACTACTCTTCAAGCCTCCATCTTAAGTCACAATAATTTTCTATCGCAAGTGGAGACATCGACTAACAAACAGACCTCTTTGTTACTTCAAGGCCACTTGAAGATTTTTTGTCATCTTTGTGGTTTAAATACAAGGTTTTTCTCCACAGATTTGGAGTTTTTTTTTTTTTTTTTTTTTTTTTTTTTTTTTTGGAGAAATAATTACAACATGTTGCTAAACTTGCAGCTCGAACCCTTTCTTCCCTAGACCCTTAAGCACTTTGTACATGAGGAGGTACAGCTAGAGTTTGTCACACATTTAAAAATACGCTCACACTACCAGGAATTCAAATCTCACACAATTGATATTTAATTTTGCACTACTGAGATCTTCTTTGATGCACATAGAATAAGCTTCTACTGTAGCCTTGATATATTACTTAATATTACAATACATAGCAAATTGTCATGGAATTAGTCAACACCTAAAATCTTCACAAAAGACATCAATTAAGTAGGTAACATAGAGTATAACTTCTTGTATAGTAGAACCTGTTGAGGATCATCCATAATCGACCTGTAAAAACATACGGAAAGCATTTGTTAAATCTATGTTTCTACCCTAAAATGATTAGTTAAGTTAGAATTACGGATCCTTGAAATCACTTTTAATTTTTAAATCCAACATCCACCTAGCTAGCTAGTAAGCACTCAATGTAGGACTTGGTAGAGGCCTACATAACAATACTCATATGATCCAATCCAATTATGTATTAGTTGAAGTATGAAATAAAAGAAGTAAGAACACATTGTAAAGGAAACCATTATACGGATCTCCCAAAAAAAAAAAAAAAGACTGTTGTGTTGTTAGTTCTTTTGTTATCTTTTACGTTCTGATATAAGTAAATTTTAAATGTATGAGAAAATATGTTATTATCACTAGATTATCACATAAAATTTGATAGAAAAAAAAAAAAAAAATGAATAAGAAGAAGAAGAAGGGATTTTCTAAGATACCAGACTTTGACACCAGAGCATCGGTAGCCAAACTTTAAGGAAGTACAAATTGGGGATCGTTATCATAACTCTGACTTTACAAAGCACCAAGTGCTTTCTTTATGGAGAAAGTTGTTAAGAGAAAGATGTTGCCTTTTAGTGTCGACAAAATTGGCTAGCTAGTGGAGAAGATAAGCATATTTTAGGATTCTATAAGAAGCTTTTAAGACATCAAATTATTCGTTTTTTACAGTAAAAGAGCATAAATAATAGAAAATATTCTACCAAAAACAATAACATTATAAGAGAGAGAAAGAGATCATATATCTTTATTTAATCGATTGTTTATTCTTTTGTGGAAATATGAACCATAAATCTCACACTTGCAAAGCTATAAAGGTCAAGTTGAAGATTTGTGTCCATTTTAATAATTAAATAAATAAATAATAGGAAAGGAAACCTTTTTTTTTTTTTTGATATAAAAAAAGGAAAGGAATTAACTGGTTATGCAACAAAGGTATGTATTATTTATAAGTAGTTACGTGAAAAGCAATATTTTGTATTACACCAGAAAGGGTATTAGCTATACTGAAAAGTATTCATAATATTAAAGAAAGTAAAAACAGTTTCCTTTTAATATTTTAATTTTGAATTCTTAGTTAATCAAGGTAAAAATTTCTGAATTTGATTGGTTTACCGATTTCTCACCACATATAAATTAAGAAAAATAGACATGAGCGTGAGCACGAACTTGATAATGATGCAGGATACGATAGTATGTCAATGCAACTCAGTGGTTTTGCTAACTAACAGTACTTTAACTGTAGCCCTAATAAGAAATAATTTTTTTAACAATAACTGGACCATAATGCATGTACCAATAAATAACAATCCTAAAATCAGTAAATATGTAAAATCTTAATAATAAATTTATGAAAATCAATAAAAACTTTAAAGTTAAAACCCATTAGATACAGTCAGGGACAGACCCAAGTGGGAGCTTAAGGGGGCCCGGCCCCCCGGGTCCAATTTTTTTTTTATTTTTTATTTATAGTTTTTATATATTTTTGTTGGTCCCCTTTCATAACTTTAGCCCCCCTTCTCCTCAATAAGTCTATCTACCCTCACCCAAATAGCAACTATTTAACCCAAAAACTTAACAAAAAACAATAAAACATTTACAATGGTAATTGTATTTTAGCAACAAAAAAAAAAAAAAACAATATTACCACCAAAGAACTAAAAAATCGTATGTTATTGAAGAAGATAAAGCTAAATTTTTTGCAATTACAGTAAACTGATACCAGTTGACTATAACAAGTTGTTAAAAATAAAATACAATATTTTATTAAGATTATATTTCTTCCTTCAATTAAAAAACTCAAATTCTCTCTCTTTCTTTATTATTTTAATAAGTTGTTTATAATATTTTAAAAGAAGTGATAAAAAAAATAGAACATTTGATATTGAATGTATTGTAAAGTGAAATAATAAAATAGATAAAATAGTTTTTTGAGGTGATAAAAGCTAAATATTTTAACATCACTACTGTGAATGCGCTAACTTCAACAAAAAAAAAACATTCTAACCAGCCTAGCATTAAAAAAAAAAACATTATTTTGTTTTTGTCTTTTTTTTTTTTAGGGGGATTTTGTTTTTGTTTTTATTGGTAAATAATTACATCTTAATGTATTTAGAAATAACGATTTTGAATATTTATACTTTGGCTCTTACTACCTTAAAATCCTAAATCCGTCCCTCGATACAATACAATCGGTCATACTTTACAACAATTAAAAAAAAAAAATTAAGACCCATTAGATCACATTATAAGGTAGAGTTGTAGAGAGTTCTACACACACACCAAAAAAGAATAGTATTAAAAAAAAAAATGAAGAAGAAGAAGAAGAAACAAACAAACAAAATAAGGGTGGGCAAGAGAGACAAAGAGATGTATAATTGAAGTTTCAAGAAAGCGAATCAACAAGCGATGGATCGTCTATGTGACAATAAGGATGGCTAGCGAGGTACGATGGGGCTTCTGGGTCGTTGATTTGACAATAATAAAGTGTATTGATGGCCAATAATGCAATGATAAGGGGAAGAGAGAGAAAGAATTGAAAGGACGTGAGATTTATTTATTTTTTATTTTTTAATTTTTGGTAAGCCATGCCGTAACCAATCAAATTTAATTGTGCTGTAATAAAAAATAAATTTAATTGTGTTGTAAAAAAATAATTTTCATCTATGAAAATAGAAAGAGAGAGAGAAAAAAAAAAGAAAGGAAAAAATATAGAGAGATAAAACGGAAGCAAAAAAAAGAGTGACATTTAACGACCTTTGACTTGATGATTATACCTTTCTATCATTTGAAAAGTCCTAAATAATTACATTTTTTCTTTTATGAGGATGAGAATTACAATGGACTCATTGAAGAATATTTACAATAAGCTAAATTCTAATTAGCAATACCTTCAAGTACAACTAAAATTACTTCGCTTACAGGACTATTTTCTTTGCACACAAAAGACCTTGATATCCTTAACAGACCAAACATTATACGGAAACATTGTTTGACAAAAACACGTAGTCCTTTTTATTATGTCTGTACTTCTTAGGGTTATAACTTACAAGTGAAGATAAGATAATCTATATAATATCAATTTGTTTTCCCTACAAATAAATAGAAAAGAAAGGTTTGGAGAAATTTTCAAAAAAAAAACATATCTGACTGATGGGTCCAATGCCGGCCATTGAAACAAAAATTGTTAGGTTTTGGCCTTGATGGATTCAGACCAATAAAGGAATATAAATTTACATAGGAGAAACCAATAATGTATCAGTGTGTTTAAGAAAAAGAGCAAAATGAGGGATAGTTGGGAAACAAGTAAATAAAATATATTTTATATTTCTAACTTGCATGCACAATTACCATCCTATATATATGTTTCAAAATAATCTCTTCATATATATTTCACTGTAAATGGACGTGTAGGCTGAAACTGCATTTTTTTTGAAGTGAAATGAAAGATACGAAACAAAGACCCCACAAGCAGTGAATTAGGGAATAGGAGATTTTCATGATGAGATTAGTATCCAATGAATTGTCTTTCACCTTTTTGGCTAAGATGAACTCTTTTTTATAATTTGCCATTTGCAATCACTTTTTGTTCTCTTTAATGATTAGACTGCTAATAACGAAGTGAATGATGTGGGAATCTAATTACCTATTCGCTAATGAAGATGTACTTCAAATTAAAATACCAAATTAATTAATCAATGCCAGCATATTTGCATCTTTGCACATTCTCCTTTAAGGTTCGTATCATTTGTTGAAGTAGCTCTGTCTACCAATAATTTCTTTTTATCAATAGAATATTGCATCAAGTATAATATATATTATTCATTCATTATAATAATAATAAACAATAATTTCGAATATTTAATAATAATAATAGGACTTTCACGTACGGGAGCAACTAGAATTCCTATCTAGGTTATTCCTGTAAAAATGATAAACTTAATATCACTTACTCAAAAAACTCTTGATAATTTTTCCTTCTCAAAAAAAAAAAAAAAAAAATATAACCTTGATAATTTTACATGAAAGTTTAATAACATTGTTAGGAAAGGAGAGAACAAATGTAAGTTTATAAATATTTATTTATATCCTAAGAACATGGGTTTCAAACACTACATAACTCAATGAATTCTATTACACAACATTTAGAAACTAATGTGTTAGTGAATGTGATCCATTGATTTCAAAGTTATCATAAATGAATATCATTATTTTCCTTCCATTTTTTGTGATTAGTAACATGTTAATTTGTAAGACATATAGTAAAATTTGTAGCATTTCTTACATTACTCCACTAGTTAAAAAAAAAAAAAAAAAAAAAAAACTCATTTCACATTCTTGGCATGATATAAGTTTTTGTGGGTTTGGGGAGGATAAGGGCTGAAATTCAAGTTTTCGATACATATTTTTCTAACCTTAAAAAAAAAGCGATATATACTTAATGATTTTTTTAATACATATTTAAATTATTTACATAAAATTTACTATTTTTCATACATATCCAATTTATATCTTAATTTAATCATACATGTACTATTCCCACACTTTTTGCTCTCTCTCTCTCTCTCTCTCATGTCGGATCACCTCATTTGGGATAAAAACATGTCTCCATATTGCAACCATGATATGTTTGACATGTGCCCATCTAGAAGGGGGTGGCAATGTGGCACCTGAGATGATCCAATCGTTTCCCTCCGGTTGCAATCCCTATCTATACTATAGCCATTATTCCATGCACCTCACCTTTTAAATATATAGTAAAAAGCCAAAAAATAACAATATAGTAAACTTTTCCACACAACTGGATCACAAAAATGTTCTCAAATACCCAAAATTTGAGACGTGGGCCTCCCTTACCAAACAGCTTTTTGGTCCAGACCTTGCCGAGCATTGTTAATTAAGTTGTACGAATTGAGTATTTAAAATTTCTTAACTTTGCTTTTTTAAAAGCACAAACTGCTTTGATGCCTCAAAACGGAAGTTAAGACATTTCCTTTTTTGTGTTAAAGAAGAAATAAGACAACAAATAAACAAAATTAGCAAGTGGTGGATGATCGAGCATTTTTTTATAGAGTTTGTGTGACAAGCTTTTGAAACATCATATTCTTTTACTTGATAGTAAAACTAAAAGAAGTGATATGAAATCTTTTGGGGACCCAAAACAAATATAGATAATGCGAGAAAGAGAGCAATATATTAATACACCAAAGTGCATAGGGTGGGGGTGTTATTGAAAATAAAATAAATATTTTTACTTTTCATTATTATCGATATATATTTTTATAAATATGACCATCGAAAGATTGGTTTTTTTATTGTTGGATTATTTCTTTCTTAAGTGTCTTTTTTTCTCTAAAAGAAAAGGATCTAATCCTATGTGACATATGCTTCATTATGGTTTCATTGACCACTAGATGAAACCAGCAAATTACTTACAAGTGCATTTATAAATTTTTAAAATGAAAAGTCACTTTATTCTGTTTTAGGTATCTAATTTTACTTTATACATCATATATCTCACTCTTTATTTTATAATAATACATTTTATTTAAATAATTATTTTTTTCTACACTCCACTAAATACCGGGTAGCTGCTTGGTTTAGACTCAAGTCACTCCAATTATCTCAAATGAAAGCTACAAAAGAGAACATGGATGCCCAAAATCGATTACTTCTTCTTCACGAATTCTGTATTGGGTCAATGGGGATACATATGGAAAATAATAATAATAGTAATCAAAGGGAGATAAATCTGCACATGTATTTCACTTTCTATTGGGTGGTTGTTTTAGATTCTTCCCATGAGGCTCAAATAATTGTCTTATCATCTTTTCATTCTCGCTTTCTTAACAACCAAACAGATTATAAACTTCTGAAGGAAAACAATTTGACAGAGAAGAACATACAAATAATTGGAATCAGAATTGAAAGGAAATTAGACCCTTAGGTTGATTTTAAAGCCAAACTAAATCAATTTTGTTAAATTAACCAATAATGAAGTTCAATTGATTTTTAGTTAATTGCCAATGATAACAAATCACCATCACCAAGTAGAAGCTATAAAGCAAGAAAGTAAATAGCATAGGTGATTTGTTGATGTGGTGAAAAACCAATATTGATGTATTCAAAGGAAATACTCGCAGAGTTAACCCCAATTTCAAGGAAAATTTCACTATTAGAATTAAATTTGACAATAAAAGTATACCCATATTCCTAATTGTTACCTAGTAGAACTTACAGACGTGACCTCACAATTTGCTTTAAGCTATTTGGATTCTTTTACTATGAAATTCTTCTCATGAAGATTCTTCTTGTGGAATAGGGAAGACATTGTGCTTTATCTTTGATCACCAAAAAGAAACTCAATCTTGAATTTGAATTCTGAGCACATGATTGGTAAAACCAAGGTAGTGGTTTTTCTTTTGAAGAACATTGCATAAGCTCTCTAAATCTCTATCTTCGTCAACTCTTATGTGCCTTTATGTAGTTTTAGATTTAGGGCACGGAATTGCACTTAACAACTGATTTAATAGGTCTGATGAGAATCAATTGATCCAATCCTTGATTGATTGAGGCATAATCGAGAGTAGATTGATAAGCATTTCTTGATTGGTCTAGTGATAGGTGAAGAAACCGAAACTGCCTTTTTCTTGAATTGAATCTTGGACTTGGTCTTGTTCTTGATTTACAAAATTACAACTGAATCAAGACTTACGTTGTTATGGATTCACCAACACCATATCTAACAATAATAAAAATAATTTGGAACCAAAACCAAAAGCCATATCAACCATCACAACAACCACATCTAGATACTCAGGAGAAAATGGGCTTTTGTCCTTAATTTTTAAAATATCTAACTTAATATCCCTATTTTGAAACTATATAGCGATATGTCCTTGTTTTGAAACTCAATTTTCTTAAAATCGAGTTTCTTTGTGAAACTCAAGTTCCTTGACAATCGAGTTTTATATTGAAACTCGATTTTGAGATAATTGAGTTTCAAAACAAGAATATATCCCTATATAGTTTTAAAATAGGATTGTACTAGATATTTTAAAAGATAAGGGCAAAAGCCCATTTTTTCCAGATACTCAACAACGTTGATCAATAACCCATAGGAAGATTGACCACTATAGCACAAAGCCCAGCGACCTGAAGATGTTGATCAGTTGCCCATGGCTAGATCTATCATCGCAATGCCACACTAAATAATAACACCCAGACATTGATGAACCACCCACGACCAAATCAACCACCTCAGTGACACACCTAGCAATGCCTAAAGCCCAATGAATACCCAAGCTTAGCATTACTAACTCAATACAGTGCCCACCCACATTTTTGCAGAGAGAGAGAGAGAGAGAGAGAGAGAGAGAGAGAGAGAGAGAGAGAGAGAGAGAGAGAGAGAGAGAGAGAGAGAGAGAGAGAGAGAGAGAGTTTCTTTCAATTTTTTAATTATAAGAGAAAGGGAGGGGAAAAAAAGGTGAAAATGTATATACAAAAGCTAATGTACTTGGTATTGTTACTGAGTAATGTGCTTTTTTGCAAAGGAAAATATTAAAGGTATTAAAAGCTTTACTGTATAATCTCATAAACAAATATTTGAATTGCCTCTTTATGATTGGTAATGCATTAATTTGTAAGCTCAATGAAGTAAAACTTAAAGTACCTAGCCGTAGCACTATTCTTTTATAAATTAGCTTTTAATTGCAATCTAATTTTGTGTCAAATGTTCATTTTAATTTTCTTAATTAAGTATCAAGTAATTCATTTATAATAATCAACGCAAAATTTAGGATGATAATCTGATCATCACTGCTATTTTTCTAAATATAGTGCTAGTTAAATTAGTTAAAAAAAAAATACAAACAAACAAAGAAAGGGAGTGCCCAATGTGAACGTTCTAATCTTGGAGATGCCTTCCCTATTCTATAATATCACCATCAATAGAAGTGTTGAAGTAGATGATCATAATATTATGTCAAAATTAAGATGCAAGACTATAAAATAAATGCATAAAAGGAAACTATTATAAGAAAATTATTTCTTTATTTTAATAATAAGATAAGGAGAATTTGAACCCTCTGTTGAAAATGTTAGAAAGAGCCAACCAGTTTTTTTTTTTTTTTTTTAATAAAAGATAGAATTTCTACTCTAACCTAATCTAAGCGTATATGTCTGTGAAATTCCCTCCTAGAGACTTTAAGCCCTATCTTTGCCCTCCACACCCCACAAGTATTTATACTTGTAAAGTGACTATCACACCAAGGGTGTGCAGCGGTGCCAACCAGTTAAACAACAAGACTCTTAACTATTATAAGAAAACTATTGATAAAAGAGATTTGGTTTTCTTCACTATATCAAATAGTGCAATAAATCATTCTTGTCCATGTATTAATACAAGAAGAATAACTTTACAAATCTATGGACTAAGTTGAAATCTAGAAAGAAAATTAGCTAGGAAGACCCCGCCATAAATTACTAGCTAGCCTTTCTTGATAAGATTAGCATCCAAGGAAGGAACCATATATAACTCACATAACCTGGCCTTATGGATAAGATCGAAATTGTCCAGAACAGATTACCATTCATATATTGCATCGTACGTGTGCACTTTTCTTGCACTTGAGTTTACCATTCATATATTGCACGGTGTTCACTTTTCTTCCACTTTATTGGCCAAGTTGCTAATTACTAATGAAAAATGCACTCAAATTATTTTACAAATTGCGGATGTGGTGAATAATTATTGGGAAGTAAACAAGTAATGTTAATAATGGGTTCAGATGAAAACTAGTAAGAATTTGTCACATTATAATTCGTAAAAAGATTGTAAAATTTTTTTTGTTTATAGTATTACTTATTACTAATTGACGAAGCAAAATAGCGTACTGACACTTGCTTTTACCTTAATTTTCTCCTTTTTGGCCATGGCCTTTTGTTAATTGAAGATGTACAAAACTACAAATAAGAAGTCCATAATCTCTGTATACTTTAGGCTGAGGCGAAACACTTATTTCTATACAGGTTCTAACTTACCATATTTAGTCTTATGAAAAGTTAAAACTAAGAGTTTTGTAATTCAATTAATTAACACGTTATGTTATTTTCAGCGAAGTCTCTCAGGATTTAAATCTATTCTCCCTTATTGTACATGACTTATAACTATTAAATTATATTTTAGAAAAATAAAAAAGATAGAGAGAAATGATTTCGGGGATCTTTGAAAAATCATTAGCTCTAGCTTATAAATGTGGATATTATCATTATTTTAGTTTAAATATGTGTATATATATATATGTGTGTGTGTGTGTGTGTGTGTGTGTGTGTGTCTGTGTCAAAAGCCTTACAGTTCAATGACATAACTTGATTTTCTTTAGTAGAAGAATGAAGTATAAAATCCCCTTTTTCACCTATCCGGTTTTCAAAAAAAGAAAAAGAAAAGGCACATATAGAGTCAAACATCTCTAAAAAAAAATCTCCTCCGAGTGTTATTTCCATTTCCACATACGCCTAAATTTTACAAAATTCAGCAACTCCATAGTCTCCTTCATAATGACACCTCTTTCACTAAATGCCTTTGTTCTATGTGAAATCATGAAAATGTATAATGATCGTTCTTTTATGTACAGAACAGAGATTGCAAAGGTAATATGGTCCTAAATATGTCATGGCTCAGGAGCCGAATGAGCAATAAACATCAATTCCTTTCATTCATCTGCATACTAAAAATTCTTTTACAAATAAATGTTTCTCGATCTTTCACAAACTTGTTTCACCTTTGTGTACCAACATATAGGATTTGGGCAATTTTATTGTTCTAACATTAACATTAAGAATGCATATGGGGAAATGAAACTTTGCCACATCAAGTTTGAGAAAGACCTGTAAATTTATGTGGAGCTGCTTCTATCTTTATTTTTCAACTCCAATGTTTGTCATTTGCAATCATTTTAAACTATTCATATGCAACACCCCGAAATTTCTTTTCCCTTATTCTTTGTTGCTTTTATTTTTTCATGATTGATCATATGTTTTCTCGTCATATATGTAATCAATCAAGTCTTGCTAATTTTCTTAGTGTTATAATCGTTGACCCATATTTTGCCTTCTCAATGTCACTTTTATAATGCTATGTTTAATTAGACGTAAATGAAGAATTAAGCCTTTGACATATTTGTAAATCCACCCAGTCTAATTGATGTGAAAGTATTCAGTGTGAACAACATCAAATCCAACAATATCAAAAAGTCAACTAAAATTAATCTAAACAAAACTTAATTAAAACGACCACACAAGCGCACAACCGTCAATGAGATATTATCATTAACTTTGGAACCAAACAAAAGTAAGCTCTAGCCAAAAATACTACTAGCACTAATCTAAAAAAAAAAACTTTCATTTACTTCTATGAGGACTTCGAGTACATTTGTAGACCAAATATTAAATGACATAAGTCAAGATGTGTCCATGAAATGGCGATTGATGGCAACATATCCTGAACCCACATGTATCACAATATAAAAAAACCAATCCAACCTTCTTTTTTTTTTTCCTTTAGAAATAAAATGATATTAAAATGGTCAGTCTCATGAACATTCCATCAAGAGACTAAGTATAATCATAGTAGCCCCTATCGCACATGCATGCTTCCAGAATCTCAGAAAGCAAATTCCAATTGTTACAGGAGAAACCAGCATTAAAAGCAACATAAAATTTAACTGTAAAATCAGCTAATACCTAAGAGACTTAAATGGAATAGGGACTATAGGTAGTCCTAATTATAGATTTAATCATAAGTTTGTAACATAGACTTGAATGGTTTGAACCTAATCAACATCTTATTAAAACAGTATAAAACCTTAAAAGTCCACAAGAAAGATGGGATATAAGAAGAGGGTGATGGAGCTAAAAGAGGTCAAAGCACTGCAGCAGAGAGAGAGAGAGAGCAAGCACCAACTGCAAAAAAAATGAAATAATAATAATGGGGGCAGATTTATGTGGGGGAGGGGGGCAAAGGCGACAAGCGTGGGGTTGTCTAGTCATGTCAACTCCAATTTAGTGGCCTCACCTTTCTTTTGACACATTCAAGGCCAAGGGGGGTTTTTGTTTTTTTTTTTTTTCTCCATCCTTATTGGCAATTCTCTTGGATTTACTTTATTGTCCTCCTATCTTAATTTTCCATCTCATTGGAGGGTCAATGACTCAACGATCTTGTCCCTCTTAATCTCTCTCTCTTAGAAACCCTCTTTTTTTTTTTTTTTAAGTCTATTAATGTGAGAGATATTATTATTGTTGTGTGTATTTTGAGTGACCCAAGGTCATAACTCATCATCATAATTGAGATTTTGTTATACTTGTTGAATTGTATCCTGACCACAATTTTGATTCCAAAAAATGAAAAATATCATGAGATTATTGCTTTTTTTTTTTTTTTTTATAGATTACTATTCATTTAGCAAAGTAGTGAAAAACATATGTACTAAGGTGAAGATGTTGAATGTCTCTCAAGGCCCCAGACAATTAATGGATGGGCCAGGTTTTAAATCGACTATCCTCCTGATTATGTGGGCTAATTGCAGACCCAGTAGAGCCTCTGTCTGCTATCGGCTTGGGTTACAAAACAAACCTCTTCATTTCAGATTGGACCCGGTTGTCTCATTAGGAGACGCCTTGAACAGCTTACTATTTTTCAACAAGGAAAAAAGATCAAAACTAACAGCCCCGTTTGGTTCTTGTTTTTAAATCCACAAAAGAAAAAAAAAATTTATATATACCCCTCAAGTTGGTTTTTCTTTTAATGGGTCTATGGTTTGGTGTTTGAGTTGAATTTTTTTTTTTAAACCCAACTAATACCTACTCAATTAAAAATATGAAAAAAATATATGTATTTTTTTAAAAAAAATTATTATAGTTTTGATAAAATTAATATATCAAAGTGATTATGTAAATTTTAATAATTTATTTAATAACGAGATTAAATAGTTAAATAAAATTTACAATATTTTATTAAAGCTAATAAAATAACGCTAACCCAACAATCCAACCCATTCGAGGATTTCTTAACTTTAGAAAGTCGCGTGGGGTTGAAAATACTTGGCCCAACTCAATTTGTTTCTCCTAGGACTGTAAGATATTTGAACTCCACCAACCATCATAATTCATAAGAAACTGGTTTGAACATTGAATAAAAAATGAGTCAAGTGATTAAAAAGGATATACATTATACAGTTACGATATTCGAAATGGAAGGAACACCTTATAAAGTTTTGACAATTGGCACATAGAGAAACCTCTAATTACTAAATTTGGTTAAAGGATAGGCCATAATGTAGCAATCCAAAATGCTAAAGGTTTGTTTGAGATGAAGGGATATAGAGGGAGAGGAGATGAAAAGATACATTCCAAACATTTTTCAAAGGTTGCAAGAAATAGAGATATTTCTTGCAAGGAGTCGAGTGGCTTTACTCTCTAGCCATCTTGGGCCTGTTTCCAGTTCTATAATGGGTCCAAAAAGGTCATCTTCTTTGGTCCACTACTCAAAACATTTAACATACTGTCAAACCCAACCAACTGGAATGCATAGAAGCAAGGAATCAGATTGGGTTGATTTTCCTGTTCATGCTCGGATACCTGGTTTCAAATGTATCTACAGCTTATAATTGGTGTGTGCGTCACAATAAATTACCACTTACGTCAAAAGCTTATGCTGATAGAAAATATTAAAATTAATCACTTAATCGTTATTTTAACACATGCAAAATACATCAGATATGAATGATGAATAAATGCCTAACAAAGGAATAAGAGGTGTTACAACCAAAACGGCCATTTGCTAAGGTCATGTAGGCATGTACTGATGTACACAGAAGCGAGAGGCAGCTGCTAGAATATGCTGTTTGATGATAATGAGGAATTCAAAATTTGTATTGCCACCATTGGCAAAATATAAAGGTGGAAGTTGTACATTGAAAGTCTATCTAGAAATTTACACAATATATGATTATGAAGCAATAAACAACTTAAGACTTATGACCTCACTTCATTCACAAGGTCGACAAGCATAAGCAAGTACAGGGAAAAAAGGGTCATTATACGAACAACCTACATGTTTGCCAACGAAAGAACTATATTGACGCAGGCTTGGTGGTTGTTGTTGTTGTTGTTGCTGCTGCTGTTGTATTGGCAAAGCTCTTTAAGCTGTATTTTAGACAATTGCCCAAAACTTCTTTCTGCATAATAACACAGTTTCTGCATTGTTTTCTTTGTTTTTTGCCGAATGCAATGTAACCTCCCATAGAAATTTGGGAGCAAGATCTTGGATTCTTGATGTGCTAGATTCCACATCTCTAATAATAATAAATCCCTGCACATACATTCTCAATAAATTTCCTGGAGACTTTTGCTACTAAGCCATAACAAACAATTGCAAAAGAAAATTATAAATTCCAACCCTGACTAGAGACAATCATGGAGATGAATTTAATTCATGGCATTTTTCATCTTAACATTTCAGGTACACAATCAAGACAACTACAGATTATTACCTGGGGCCTTATCATACGGTCCATCTCCAGCATGATATCCTCCAGTAAGCAACCTTCTACCTGGTTATTATATATAGAGGAAAGATGGTCCGCATGCAGCAGATCATATGTTCGTGGATAAGTTGAGAACGGTTCACACCTGATGTTAAAAAACATTAGCTGCCAGTCATTACTAATTAGAGTAGTATTACATAGCTTAGCAATATTAGAAAATTTTGTTTTTAAAGAATTTTGAAACTTTAACAGAAGTACGTAATAGATTCACACAATCTTACCAATCATGGAAAGCACCAATCAGCCCTCGGTCATAAATAGCAGACAGGGTATTCTTCGTGCTTACAGGAACTATATTCATTACCCAAACAGGCAAGGTATTCAAAGCCACGGCAAATCCACCACAGAAAGCATTCATGTCCATGACATTTCGTATTTCTGTCTTACTAATATTCATCAAACTCCAGTAAAGGCGAACTTGATCTTGCCAAAACAAAGTGTCTGAACTAAATTCCTTTTCATTAATATCTGTTGTGAACAGATTAATCATGTCATCAGACTGAATAACACTTCTTTGTAATGCTTAATAATATGTCCATATATTTATAACTTTAAAGGCCCAAAAGATGAGCAAACAGCAGTGTTGCAAGAACTAAATGAATCAGAAATGCCATTTGGTTTGAGATTTCAATAACTGGTTTTAACAGATTTGAAGAAAAATAAACAAGTAATTGAATTTTACGAATCACTTATTCAACTCTACAGTGCTTTCATGCTTTTATTTCTTTTTTTCTTTCCTTTTCTTTCTTTCTTTCTTTTTGATAAGCAAGTTTACACACACACCTAGTGAGAACCAAAGACCTTACCCTCCACATTTCTTAAGGGAGGATGAGGTGACATCGATACAAAGCTCATTGGCACAGTGCCATCATGCTATCTCAAAATCCCTCACCAAAAAATCACATTTTGTTTATTTTTGTTCATCACCTAGATTATATTACAACTAATTTCAATTTTCTTAGGTTATCATAATTCTTTTAGGATAAACTGAATTTCTATTTGCAAACAATCAGTTGTTTAAGATGCCAATGATCTAAGGAATAAAAACACGAGCTTGTCAAAAGCCAGACTGCCAGAATATTTCTCTTCAGGTCCACCATGTGGGATTGCAAACTTAGCCCAAGCTTAATTCTTGTTAGTCCACGGCAATTCCATTTTAACATTAAATGAAATATGCATCTAAAAAGCCTAATCTTCAGTTTTATTACTATGTATCAAATCTGTCCTTTTGTATAAACACGAAGGCAACAACAACATGCTTAAAAATAATTCATGCAAAATGAAAAACAGAAACATAGAACTACCTTGTTTAAAGTTCTGAAAAAGAAAATAGACAAACCTATTTTGCTGAGACTCTCTGAATACACCAAAAGACGCTCTGCCCTAGTATGGAGTTTCTGAATATTTGTTTGTCCACTAGTTACTTGTATACAGTTCCTCATTGGTGTATTCCATGATGGTTTAGAATCATTGACAGCATCACATATGTTCAAAAGTTTCTGCTTGGCATTGTCCAGAAGGCATGCCTGATTTTCTTGTTTAACCCAGATTGCTGTTTGAACTTTTCGAGCAATGAGTTTCCAGCACATTGCTGAAGTCAGATTTACCAACTTATTCCAAATCAATGGATAATCTTTATCCTTCCTATATGCAGGTGGAGCAGAATAGACAAAGTACCCATTAGATCGCAGAAGGCGATTCACTTCTTTGAGTAAAATCCCATCTGCAAGTAACAAATTAAGAACAAAAAGAATAAGCACACTTCACATTAAAATAATTAGCATAAAAAATCAAAACTTGGCAATTTACAGATCCCACTGGTGCAGAAAGCATCCTTCACTCAGGGCTGGCTTTATTGTCAATCCACTTAGACAATAGCCTATGGCCCCCAAATGAAAGCAGACCTTATAATTTGGTCCTATAGTACAGTATCATACTTTTATAGCAACCTAAAGTAAGATATATCTCATACCATAAACTTTTTTATTTGGAAAAGTGGTCTATGTCTAGTTAAAAATGGAAGAAATCATACTCTTTTCAAGAGTCTGTTTGCTTCATAATATTTTTATAGATTCATAAAGGAGATGCTAAAGTATCAATTACTCTTCCCTATGTTCACACTCAACATGGTCATATTGGCTTTTGTACATTATTAATAGGAAAGCATCTTGAAAATTATGTAATTTTAGGTGGAGGTGCAGTAGAATTTTATTCAAAGTTTACAGTACATGCAGCCAATAGGTACAGGCATGTCACACAACAGTGTGATAACAAACATATATAGAAGCACGTTTGCTTCATCACTGATCTCTATAACAAATAATTACTTTTCTTGGATACTTATCAATTTATTATTTTTAATTAAACTAATTAAATTCATATGTTATGTAGCATTTTCTTACTTTCTACAATGCAGTATATATAAATATCTTTAGGATGGAAGAGTACCATTCTCATGCCAATCGACACGACACCTTGAACAGTGAACCATCTCAAAGGAGCTACTGGGATACGGTAGTTGCTTGGTGGCTAATGCAGAGATCATTGTACCAATTCCTCGCTCCAATGCAAATTGAATTTGATTCTCATGTCCATCTTTGGGAGCAAAGGACATTGTTTGAATATCCAGGGGAAGGAGGTAAGCAGAGAAGCTGGCAACCCCACAACCAACGTCCAAAACCTGAACTACACCTGCAGAACGCAGATCACCTGTCTCACTTGTAGTCATATTTCCTAACCTGAATTTACAACAAAAGTCAGAACATATGACTAGAAACAACACAGAACACAATGATCCTGAAACAAAACTTAGAAGTATGTAGAATTTGACATTCCCATTACAAAATAAAACATAGTTTGTCTAAGATTTTAGGCATTTAGACTTCCATGATTCTATTTTCAGTAATTTGTGGGTAGTTGAGATAAGTTTATTCAACAGACCAATTTACTTCAATTGTTTCCCAAACTTCACAGCATGTAACTAGCCTGACTAATTTAGATGCTTTAATCTGTTTGTTTCAATAGAAAACTGACTTGTTTCCCTATGTTTGGTAGTGACCCTGAGCAAGAAAACAATTTTCAGTTGTTTGAATTGCATGGAAAATCATTAATATTTCTTTTCACTCCAAATAATTATATGAATTTAAACTTTCATTCACAAAACATACATAAATAGCAAAACATTTTCCATTTTTTTGGGCAATTTGAGAGTCTCAAATGGGAAATCGGGCTCCAAATTTGAAATCTAAGCAAAAATGTAAGTGGGAAAGAGACTGGTTTGAGCAAGAATGTCAACGATCAATAAACGATAGTCAATGATTGGTTTGTGGCAAGAAAAATGGGGGCAAAGAGAGAGAAACTACCATTGGGAAAATTCTTTTGTGGTTTGAAATTAATTTGTGGTGGTTTGTTGAGCATGTGACGTTTCATTTGTTGAGTACATGATGTTCCGAAAAACATTTTCTGCTCCTAAAAAAATTTCTTTTCTTCTCTACTGACTTGTTTTTTGTTGATCACATATAATGTTTTCAACCGTAGAATATGCAGAAAAAACTTTCTAGAAAATGTTTTTCCACCTAAACAAACAGAGAAATGTCAAAACCAAAAACTATGAACTATTTTGGATCACAAACCATAACTTCAATTTATAAAATCCATTACTTAGTAATGATCCTAGAAGAAGAAACATTATTTATACATAAAAACCTCAATTGTTAGTTAGAACCAACACTACAATGTAATGAATCCTTACCAACAAGTTAGGTGGAATCTTCATAGTATGAATCAAAAGTATTAAGAGGCAAAAGGGAACAAAATTGTTAAGACTTAAATACTGTATAGAATTATGGTAGCTTAATTCTTCAGGTGGTCCTACTCCCAAAACAAGGATAGTGAATACTTATATAAATAATAAAATAAGTAAAATTCCAATTTGGAAATTCTTTGAAGCGTGAAATCTGCATCATTTGTATGATTGGTCTCAGGCTTGGAGACTCGCATCTTGTGATTCCCTCCCTTTGTTCCTTAATTCTCTTCTCTCTTGCTCATACTTTCTTTTTGCTTTTCTTTTCATTCCTTGTATTTTTTTTAACTCTTTATGCTTTTGGCATAAAGTAGCTTTTGCAATATAGATTCTTCTTACTTATCACAAAAAAATAGAAACTAAGGGGGAAGAGTTTTACTGAAGCCGAAAGGTATCCTAAAGGACTGGCAGCACCACAACCAAATATGATTATAAACTCAGGAACTACGGAAATTACAGTTGAAATAAAATGTTAGTGACAAAATTGGGTTACCTAGGTTAGACAACATTCCCTTTATCCTCACTCTTTTCCTAGGGCAGACTTACATGGGACTATTTCTTTATTCTGGTTTTTCGGGCCCAGTTTGGATTAGGTATGTTTAATTAGGTTATTTATATTGGCTGTTGCCTTTTCTTTTAGATAAGTTTTGGTCCCAAGGGGATACTTGAGCTAGTAAACCTTGCTATGTGAGGCATGGTCCCTAGCCAGGCAGTAGCATCTTGTATGGGGGAGGATGGGGAGTGAACTGCTTACATGGAAGCATGACTGAATGCGCCAAAAAACCTAATAACTAATATATTATTTTATTAAAAGAAAATTTTAAAAAATCAATGCCAATGGTGACTTCAAATTTACATACGATAAACTTTACTTCAGTGCTTGACTAGCAAAATCATCATCAAATGCTAACTACATGGCCAATCATAGTAGTGGTAGAAAATGAAACACATTTGAACAAAATAGAGTATGTAAAACAAGTGTACCTTTGAATATACTCAGGGGCTCCGTGTTTGAAATGGGTACCACCACCTGGGAACCACCAGAGCTGATTCTTCTCATGTACCCAATTTTGTCCTCCTTTGACTTCAGCAAGTCGTGTATGATTCACATTGCTCCGCCACACAAAATCCCGGCTTGTTGGCCATCGTATTGGTATCTTATAATTTTCTGGTGGTGGAATCAAGCAAAATAATCGTTTCTCAAGTGGAGGGCAATGTCTCTCTAGCTCTTCTTTTCTAGAAACATCCAAGTTGGGCAGCAAACTCTTTATGTAAGAAACATCATGGCAAGGAATATATTCATTGAATGTTAATGGGCACACATTCATTCCAGTTTCAGGGATCAAAATTGGTGTTTTCCTATAAGTAAGAGCAACCTTGTTTGTAAATGTAGAAATACCTGCAATTGTGAAATACAACAATATCAATCACAAGAACGCAAGGTTGCATAGATTAGTAGAATACCAAATCTCAAGACGTTACAATGTCTTATAGGCATCCACTACAGTTGACCTCATGGCAACAATCAACAAGATACATCAAATAAGTCAAATCATAGATTAAGACGTTCCAGCCGACTGTACAATGTGCACATATGCATTATATGTTCATGCCCTGAAGTACAGCACTTAAGAACAGACTTCTATCATGCAATCGCAATAACTAAAGAGTTCAAATTTCACAATTTATATCCATAAGATCTGTTGCATATTATTTCAAATGCTTAAATGACATCAAACAATACTCAGTTTGTGGGAATTATGCAGTACTGGCCTAAGAGATCATGGCATTGAGAACTTCCTTTCAAATCCTTTACATTTATGCTATAGGAGTTGTATCATACGAGTATGGCAATACACAACTCGCATGACATTATTCATTAACAAGATTTTCATCCATTTTTCCCACACCATACACTAAAGACACTCAGCCAGACAACTTCTAATAAGGATGAGCTAGCTATGCTTTGGGTTCATGGTCAAGTATGCCCTCTCCATCTTAGCTTTGCATGTGTAATAAAAGACTAAGATAGAGAATGTAGACATCTTCTACAAAGTTTAGTTTTGAAAAATTAAATAGACCCAACTTATGCCAGTTCCCATTCTCACTTAAAGGCTTAAAGCACACAATGGAAAATGTCCATAAAATTTCAAAATCTTGACCATGAAATTAAATACATTCCCCCAGCAAATTCACCATAAACCAAAAGATCACTACTAAACAAGATCCATCACACTCCCATTAAAAACAATTCCCTCTAACATCCAACTATACCATGCATAACTATTCAAGCTTTACAATTTACTAAACTTACAACATAAACCCACCAAAAAAAAACAAAGATTTAAACACCCATAAAAGCTAGAAACACAAAGAAAACATAAGCCATCAATCTAAATTCCAACTACACCATGCATAACTATTCAAGCTGCCCAATTTACCAAACCAACAACATAAAGCCACCAAAAAAAAGATACCCATTAAAGTTAAAGAGAGAGAGAGAGAGAGAGAGAGAGAGAGAGAGAGAGAGAGAGGTGTTACCAGTGGAAAAGGAAGAAAGAGAAGGAGAAGAAGAAGAAGAATTGGAAGGGAGCTCGGAGACGTAGATGGGGCCATTGTTGCCAAAGAGGGTGCCAGCATAGAAGGTCCCAACCATTAAAAGCAGAGCCACCATTATCATTTGACCCGATTTGGAATCAAAAGCTGAACCCAGCGCAAAGCCACTCATTTTCTCTGCCTCTCTTTTGCTTTGCTTCTTTCGCCTTCTCTACTCTGCTTTTGGCTTTCTATCTCAAATGGGTTTTTCTTGAATTTGCAGGATTCATAAGGACTGAATCCACGTTTGCAAATCTGAGGAGGAAGAAGAAGAAGAAGACACTACCACCAGATTGCTCCCATTCCCCAGCTGTGAAAATTTTGATGTTAACTGCTTTTTTATTTTTAATTTTATTTTTTATACTTTGCACCGGCATGAGTGCACGTGTGATTCACGTGACAATGACACTTTTTTCCTCTTGCTATTTATATATACTTTGTTTAAAACTGAAACTCTTTACTGACAAATTTATCTATACAGATATCGTTATCTTGTAAAAGTAGTTCCTTAATCAATTAAGAGCTTTTTCTTCTTCTTTTTTTCTTTTTTTGTAGTTCATGAGGTTTTAAAAGGTATTCGTGCTAGTAACTAGTAAGTGCATATTTGTAATCTTGTTTCTCAGTTTAATCTTGTTTGCGCTAGTATATTTTCGTTTGATTCAAGTTCCTAACTGTTAATAATGTTCGATCCATGTCTTCAATTTGATTTTTGAAGTTCAACATTTTTACTTAGGCTTCAATTTGTTTTCTACATACCATCAATCCGTTCATTAATTAGGTTTGATTTGTTCTGTCTGCACTCAAATTAATTATGATCATGAAAAATTTAGCTTCTTGAAACTAAATATGGATGTTTGGAAAGAAAGTCTAATCATATTAGTTGTATAAAATTTAAGCTTTTTGGGGTTTTAAAGAGATTTAACTTGAAATCTTTTTCTTTTTTTTCTTATATTGATGTGGTGTGAGTTGTGAACAAGATTGTGTTACGTGGGTGTCAAAAAAGAGCCCTCGACACTTTGTTTCCCCTCTAAACTTTAGTATAAGGTGCTTTTAGTAAAAAAGTTGAAAGCTCCAATGAAGGTCTAGTACTTTAGGTCCCAGCACACAGAGCACAACACCATTGTGGGATTTGTGGTAAGCACATTGAAGCTTACGTTAGGGAACAAGAATTGAATGCTCTAAGTTATTTTCTTTATAGGTCTTCAATTGCATACCTTGAAGATGAGATGAGGAAATATCTATACCCTTTATTGGCATGTGTTGGATTGGGAGAAACCATCATGACTCCCTTCCATTGCTTTTGGCGGTTGTGGCAAGCCCCTTCCTAGGCATCCTTCCTAACTAGTTAGGACCCCCACCGACAAAATAGGTTACATCACATTTAACGTAAGTGGGTAAGAAGAGTAGTTGATTAGGAGTAATTAATGAGATAATTATTGATTTGATCCTTTGCCTACTTTCTCTGACCATATAGGTTGGTTGTATGAAACTAGATACTACCCTTGGCCTATGACTATTTATCGATATCGGCCAACCTAGGTGAATTTACCATCTTACCCCCGGTTCATATGACACTCTGCTCACAAGTGTAATTATGCCAACTTCAAACAACCATATCTTACTCATTTAAATCTAAATTGGGTCAAATTTGTATCCGTTTTAAAACTCCAAATGTCTACTTTCTAATTAAACTTTTACTCCAATTAAGTGTGACCCAAAAAATATGGGGAAAAGATCAACTCTTTATGTTGAGTGGATTGAAACTTGATTGTCTTTAACTCTAGCTCAACATTTCCTTTGATCCCACATTCCTAAATCGACCTAGATCATTTAGGATCGTTTATATGTTAGATTCAAGGTAGAGTTGTGTGGCAAATCATGGGATCACGTAGGATCGCGATCCCAAGCATTGATCCTAAATAATTCTAGAGCAAGAAGCTTTCTGGATTGGCCTAGAGAAGCAATAGGGATGAGATCATGAGAAAGGTTAGAAGAGGAGTGAGCTTCTTTAACAGGAGCTGGAGAATTGAGGCAGTTCTCCATTTTGGGTATATAGAAGTGTTGTAGAAGTTGAACAGCCTTATATTCCTTGATGGAATCTTACATGAGCAAACTAACAAGATTGAAATTTATAGGGAACAAAAATCTTAAAGCTGTTAGAAGATAAAGTCATTCTTAGGGTGTTGAAATTATCTATCTTGGTTACTTTACTCATTTAGAGCTTTGAGTTGATGTGCAACCTAGAGGGTCTTTCTTTGACAAATATGTGCTCTTTGTTACTTGTGTCACACATTATAGCTTTTAGTTTTTAGTTTTTTTTTTTTTGTCACATTTTATTGAATAATCAGCATAATTTGTTTTATTTATTTGCAAATAAATAAGTTACAGGATGCCAAGATGAGTCAAATAATCGAGTGCAAAAAATATATACCAGTAAATTTGCTAAACTTGCATTGAGTGATTACGTTGTTAACTTGATATATTATTTTTACCGAATGTTCCAAAATTGACTCATTTGATACATTTTGAGTAATTTGTATCGAGAACAAAGATGATATTTTCGTTAATTGATAGAGAAGAGATGTAGAGTATGAACTTATATTTCACCTCTTGTGCCAAAGGCAGATTGTTATACTAGCAATTCTGAATCTATAGTTTTGGTCCTCTGAGCAATGCCATTGAAATCACTTTACTAACGCAGAAGATTGTCCCTATTATATTGTTAATACTTCTCAAGCTTCAATTTAAAGACTTTTAGAACATTTGAAAAGCTTATTATGTAGTTGAATACAAAGAAACGTACAAAAAGAAATATGCATTACAATAAGCAGTCAGTCATTTTATAAGACATATCAGTATTTGATTTCCTGTTTTATTTTTCAATGTTTTTTTTCTATCATATTTTTTAATACTTCCAAGAATTGAACAGTAATTTATCACAACTAGATTGAGCTCAAAATAAGAGAAGTAACTAAGGTAAGATGGTTTAATTTGCGTTGAAGTCTACAAAATCATTTTGTATTAATAAATAAATAAATAAATATATATATATATATAGATAAAATATGTTTGCCAGCATTATTTTTGTATTCCAAAGTACTGGATTTCATTGTAACAATGAATAGTACTGCATATCCATTTTCAAAAATATAACGAAACTTTAACAAAAGAATCTAGTAGCAATATATTTTGATAAAGCCACAAAGGAAGTACTAAAGTTGAAATTCAAGGTTTGGAAAATTCTCCTTTAAATCCCATAACTGGTGTATCTTCTAAGGAGGATATGGCAGACAACAAAAGTGGCTCAATTATACCCAATGGATTCCCATTCAAACGGTTCTGCGGTAATAACACCCAATGAAAAAGGGTATCCATTCTCTCACAGAATTGAGTGACACAGGAACATGAAAGCTCATAGCAGCCAACCCGATCAAAGCCAAAGATAAAGCCCCATCAACAGGCCATGAATCCAAAAGATTTTGATCATCCATTATTTTAACCTCTCTTTCTGAGTGGAAGTGCACTTCTTCATATCCATTCAAATCAGAGACCTTCAAATCTTTAGTCTAATGCTTGATGGCTTCACGTTTAGTCGAATTCATACTTCTCTGCTAATTTCAAAATGCAATAACAGTGTTGACCATCTTGAAGTTGTGACAGCAGCAGCAGAAGATTAGCCATCTTCTCCCTACATCTGCATGCCACTTGATAATATCAGTACCTTCAAGAGAAATGAGTATATTGATTGGCCTATGTAAAACCAGTCATCTTAACTGCCTTACTAGCAAGTTCTATTGGTGCATCAACTTTCACACAACCTCGTCAAATCCTCAACCTTGCTCTTAGCATATTCCATTCTTCTTTGTCCTCAGCTCTCCTTTCTTCCTTCTCTAATGCCTTATGATTTTGGAATAGACTCAAATATGAGTCAACTTGCTCTTGGAACTTATCATAGGCATCAACCAGCTCTTGGGGTAATTGATCTCTAAAGTGCCTTAAAGAGAGAATTGCCTGTTGTGAGCATCTGATGCCATTCCCAGTGCGCTTCCAAGGACCCCCAACAAATCTGGACTGCTCATCAGCCCAATTCTGAAAATTTCTCAAACTTTGTTCTCAATTTGGCATGCAAATTTAAACCCATCACTTTACTTCAACTTCTTAAAACATGCTGCAAGGTCCTCATCCCCAGTTTCTTTCTACTCTCCAGCATTTTTCATTAGCCCAGGATAATGTCTTTGCGTGGGCATTAGAATGCAAGACTCAATTGATCAATTTAGCCTAAGAATACTATACAAATTCCAGCATCATCCTACTTAAACTCCCCAAAATCTTGTAAATCTCCTCCACTTGATGGTGTGATCTATCTGCAGAAACAAAACCATGGATCATCCCATTAGCCTCAACACAGCTCCACCCTGGTTTCTTTTTCAGATCCTTTTCATTCATTACTCTCCTAACTTCTTCAACTTCATCCCATTGTCCAACACTTGCTTGTACATTACTCAACAAAGTATGATACCCAATATTACCAGGTTCCAATTCCAAAAGCCTTTGTGCTGTATATTCCCCAAGTTTTATGTCTTGATAAATTCTACAAGCCGCAAGAAGAGCACCCCATATCCTACTATCAGGAAAAATCACCATTTTCACTATTATAGATAAGGCCTCTTTAAGCTTTCCATATCGACCCAAAAGATCCACCATGCAAGTGTAATGATCCAAATCAGGTTGAATACCATATATCCATTTCATTGAATTATAAACTTCACACCCTTCTCTGACAAGACCAGAGTGGCCACAAGCAGATAGTAAGCTCAAGAAGGTGATACAGTTTGGTTTTATTCTTTCCCCCAGCATTAGACCATAAATTTCTAGGGCTTCAAGACCAAGCCCATGGCTTCCAAAGCCTTCAATCATCGTTGTCCAGGTTACTAAATCTTTGACCAATATATTATTAAAACATGCTCTAGCAGAAGAAATATTTCCGCATCTTATGTACATGTTTAAGATGGAGGTTTCCATGTGTGTGGTTTCCTCCATAGATCTGTAAGACAAATTTCTTATAAAGAAGCCATGGATTGCCTTACCCAATTGCAGTGCTCCCAGATAAGTATATGCATCAAGAATGCTTCTCAAAATCTCAGCCCCAGGCTCAAAATTTGCAGCTTGCATTTGATGGAACAAATTAATGGCATCCTTAATATATCCATTTTGTATGAATCCCGACATCATAGCACCAAACGTAACAATGTTTCTATTTGGAATTTCTCTATACAACTGAGCTGATATCTCTATTTCCCCACACTTTGCATAAAAGTCTAACAAAGAAGTGAGCAAAATTTCATCACAACAACCAGTTTTAATGGTTAAACAATGTATCTTTTCTCCTTGAAAAAGATCTCCACACTTCGCAAATGCTGAAATAAGTAATGTTAAAGTCTCAATGCTGATTGCACCACTACCCCGCATTTCACTGAAAATATTCACTAACTTTTCAATATCCCCTTCCATGGCATAATAGGAAATCAGAATATTCCAGGAAACCTCATCCTTTCTGTCAATCTTGCTGAAAAAGATTTCGACTTCTTCAACACTACCTGTCCTAGTATACATTTTTAAAACTGAATTTTGTACTGACCCATCTATTACTAACCCACTCTTGATTGCATAACCGTGAAGTTGCATCCCATGGATCAAACTTTCACTGGCACAACAAGCCTGCAACATTGCCATCAAAGTCACTGCATTGGGTTCAGACTTTACCATCATTTCCTGGAACAAAATGAAAGCACTACCAACACTTCCCTCACCAACATACCCTGAAATCATCGACGTCCAAGAAACCAAATCTCTCTGTGACATAGCATCAAACAGTTTACGGGCATAATCTACACACCCACATTTCAAATAAACCTCAATCATGGTATTGCAAAAATACACATCAAATCCAAACCCCATTTTCGTTGAGACACAATGGACCATCTCTCCATACATTACATCACTCTGAAGCGATGAAACAGCTTGGTTTACTATTGGAAACGTGAAACTATCATGGGCAACACCCAGACGTCTCATTGTTTTATATAACAACAAAGCCGAATAAAAAAGACCCAAATCCAGATGAGACTTCATGATCAAATTCCATGCAATAGTATGGGGTTCTTCTAAGGTATTAAATACACGAACGACGCTGTGAAGGTCATGGAATTGGGCGTAGAAGCTCATGAGAGTTGAGGCAACAGAGATGGGTAGGAAACCTTTTGAGACAATGAGAGAAGCATGGGCTTGTTTCAGAGTTTGAAGGTCCTTGCATGAATGTAATAGCCAAGAAGAAGAAGAAGAAGAAGAAGAATGATGAGCATTTACGTGATGGGTGCGAAGAAGAAGAAGAGGAAGTTGTGAAGGGAGAAAGGAGAGGCAAAGAGGATGAAAGACATGACGGAGAAGCGAAGGAATATTGAAGTATATAGATTGAACAAACAAAGGTGTGTTCTTGTTATTGTCTGATTGATGGTGAAATGAATAGAAGAGACACAGACTACACCGTCGTCCGTCGTGTGTTCTGTTTTACACTGATATTTCGAATTTTATTTTCAAATAACATTAAATATAAAAAAATTTAGTAAACTGTCACGTTTCAAAATAATATCGAAAACTAGCATCTCGAATTTTTTAAACTCGAGTTCAATTTAGAACTCGAGTTTTTTAAACTCGAGACCCAAACGGTAGAAGCTGAGGTGGAAAAAGGTTTCCACGTGGAACTCGAGTTTTAGAAACTCGAGTTCTACCATGAATTTCTCGTCTTCCTCGCTGGGTTTCCTCTGTTCTTCCCTTTCATATCGTCCTTCGTCCTTCGTTTTCCCTTTCAGATCGTCCTTCGTTTTCCTCGCGTCCCCTTCCTCTGTTCTTCCCTCAGTTCTTCATCATCAGATCGTTCTTCATCTTCTTCGGTTCGGGCTTCGTCTTCTTCGTTCTGGGTTTTGCGTTTCGGACGGTTCCGTCTTCGTCTTCTTCGTTCTGGGTTTTGGTCTGGGTTTCGTCTGGGTTTCGGTCGTCTTCTTCTTCGTTCTGGGTTTCGGTCGTTCTTCGTTCTGGGTTTTGGTCGTCTTCGTTCTGGGTTTCGGGCTTGGTAGTCGTTCTTCGTTCTGGGTTTCGGTCGTCTTCTTCTTCGTTCTGGGTTTCGGTCGTTCTTCGTTCTGGGTTTCGGTCGTCTTCTTCTTCGTTCTGGGTTTCGGTCGTTCTTCGTTCTGGGTTTCGGTCGTCTTCGTTCTGGGTTTCGGGCTTGGTAGTCGTTCTTCGTTCTGGGTTTCGGTCGTTCTTCGTTCTGGGTTTCGGGCTTGGTAGCTTCGTCTTCTTCGTTCTGAGTTTTTCTTCATTTTCGCTGTGGATTTGTGTTTGGTAGAACTCGAGTCTAAGAGACTCGAGATCTATGTGGCATTTCTTCCCATTTCTGTCCAAGTCATCGTTACAAAGCGAGTCTTGAAGACTCGAGTTTAAATATAGATCTCGAGTTTCTAAAACTCGAGATGCTACTTTCCATATTTCTTTCCCGCGTTGCCTAACTTACTATATAAAATTCTCTCATGTGGTTAGTCTGCACATTCCCCCCTGATATTTCTTTCCACGGCTAACGGCTCTTATTTTGATTTAAACTATATATTTTGTTTGGTCAATTATTGTCGCACATCATATTAACACTATTTCATTTTAAATTGTAAAATGGTAAAATGGTATTTTCAAAAAACGATTTCATAAATTCTCGTATAAATACCATCACTACTTCTCTTGTACCTGTTGCTCTTTCACTTTTATTGAACTCAAGACCCAAAATTCTGTTAGGCAATTTAGGCCTATGCAAGATCCCCTTTGATACACTTATAACTTTAATTTCATGATCTAAAAGTCTCCCTTGTCCAAAATTTATATATCACACACACTCAAAAAAAAGAAGCAATCATCATATATCGCACCAAAACTCAAAAAGTCAATATAAAAAGCCAGGTGTAGACATCAAAATTTTTATGACGTACCTACAACCGTCCAATTGATCATGATCGAGTATCTTTGATCAAGTTAACTTTCAATTGATGACATGGACAATCAGCAAATGAAATCAAGCCATGTGGCGAAATCAAGTGAAGAAAGCCATGTGGCAATGTCAGAAGAAAAGACTCATATGGAAGGTTCTTATTAAATGGAAAACCAAAATTAATTCATAATTCATAATTAACTTTCAATAAATGCGGAGAGAAAATTCCAAGTCAAATGCTATTGAATTGCCTATAAATAGAAGCTTCTCATATGAGAAAAGAGAGGCAGAAACTTGGAGAGAAAAACCCTGCTGACACTCTATCAAAATAGAGAGTCATCTCTAAATCCAAAAGAGCACCCTTGCTCCATCAAAATCAAGGCTCTTTTTTACTTCTTCAAATCAAAGTAGGGATTTTCCTTCAATTTAGTTCTAGATCAAGCTAACGGCCTTTATCTCCAAATCAAAACTCAAATACATCCAAGCACACATCCAACTTGGAGACATCAAAGTACGATTCAAGATCAAGCTTCATACCCTTCGGAGCGTAAAATTTCTTGGAGATCGAATCAGAGGAGTTTTATTATATTCTTTCATTATAAAGAGTCATACAAAGGATTGTATTACATATATACAAATCAATATAAATTGATAATTTGTTACACTATTTCGTAACCATGCGATTTATCTTTTTCAAGAATTTTGTGTGTACACTATGTTAGATAGCATTTCTAGGGGAAAATGGGTATTTGCCCCTACATACTATGCTGCAAAATGTCTATATTTTGAAACTATTTAACAAAATGCCCCTGTTTTTTAAACTCGACTTTAACAAAATTAAGTTATTTGTAAAACTCGATATCCTCAAAATTAAGTTATATGAATATTTTTAAGTGGAACTCGACATTAGTGATGTCGAGTTTCACTTAAATTTTCAAAAAAATTTAAGCGACAAAATATGTTTAAAACTCAATATTGCTAATTTCGAGTTCCACCTGTAATTTGGCATTTTGCTAAATAGTTTCAAAATATGGGCATTTTGCTGTATAATTTGTAAATTAGGGACAAATATCCATTTTCCCCACATTTCTAACATGATGCATATTTTTCCTTTTGAGAGTCCTTTCTAACATGGTGCAGATTTTTCCTTTTGAGAGTCATACCAAACTCCAAACCCTTTCAATAATGAAAATGTTGTCCTCGGCAACATTCTAGAGCCCCTCGTCACAATTACATGCAGCAACGACATCTTGTCCTCATCTAAATCATTTTCTACCACATTAGCAATCAGTTTGTTCCAATTCTTTGCCATCACTTTCGATGTTATAGCTTGAGATAGTTATTTCTCCAGTTGTCTCAGGGATCCCCGAAATTTTCTATCACAATTAATGAAATTAATTTGGTTTGATTAGTATTAATCAAACCAAACTAATTTCATATAGAGAATAAAAATATTATGGTTCAAGTGTGTGTGTGTGTGTGTGTGTGTGTGTGTGTAAAAGGTTGTGCATGATCACGGAAAACTGAAATTTAATTCTCAATTTTGATTTTGATGTTGGAGAAAGAAAAATTCATTGGTGTTGGATCCTGTGAGATTATGTGGCTAATGTAAACAATCACTTGGGTGAGAGATTGGTTTACAAAAGTGAAAGTCTGTTAGGGGAAATTGATCATCAATCATGATATAGTACACTCAGTCATTTTTATGGTGGTCAAAAAATTTAGGGAATCAATTAAATTGAGTTTATATTGGTCCATAATTTTAGGACCTTCTAAAAATAACTCACCTATATTTTTTGTAATTGTTTTTATTTTTTTTTAAAATTAAAATAATTATCCCTTTTTTTTTTTTTTTGAGAAACAATTATCCCCTAATTTTAAGCCTTTTAAAAAATTAAAATCCAAAGCTTTTATTAAAGATAATGAGGCCAAGTAGGCCTTGATATATATAGGCTATATAGCTGTAGTAGAACTTCTTCCATCCAGACTACTTAAGTTTGAGACACATTTAGCATGCCTTGCAGAGTAAATGGCAAAAAAAGAGCAAAGGATTGTTGTTTAGGGGTTATAGTCTTTACTCTTTAAGGCCTTTTTTTCTGAAAAAAGAGCTTTAGGCTTAGTATGAAAGGCCTTAGGCCTAGACCTAAAATAGATCCTATGTTTTTTGGGTTGCGTTTGACATTAGCTGAAAAAGACAGTATTTTTTACTATTTAACTTATTTTTGCTACTATTCATAAGACTTATTATACTTTTTTGTACTATTCATGGATTTCACTATACTATTTCAGCTAACTTTTAGCTTTATCTATAGTACTTTTAGCAAAAAGTTTTCAGTTTCAGCTAAATAAGCTAATCCCGAATGGACTTATATCATAATTAAGGAAACATTTTCTTGACCAATGAATTTCTTTTCTTTAACGTGATCAAACCAATTTTGGCAAACCATTGAATCTAATTTCACTATGAAGAAATGTGCATTGTTGCCTAGGTATGTATGTTAGATGAAGAGTAAGAGTCATAAAGAAATTTTGGCTTAAGTGGCCTTAGGCCTAGGCCTAAAGCTGACCCTGTATTAGAATATCAAAATGAAGAAAACATTTTCTGTGAACGATGAATTCCTTCTCTTTGAAAAAATAATTATGCTTTAAACAAAACAATTACGAATCATTCATGTTATGGAAATAAACATTCATCAATATAAAAGAGAGCATGGAAAAGATAGGGTAAAGGAAACAACCTATTGCATGAGCACACTTTGTTCTTGAAATGATGTTTTAGGGTTCAAATAAACTTATTCAGTTATCCTTGAAATCTAAAAACCCTAATTCTTGTAGCAATTCTCAGAGAGGATCAAAGAATATCAGCACTCTTTTAGTCTCAAAATGTATGCCCTCAGAGCGTAAAAAAAAGGTGTTCAAATATGAGGTTCGGTCTCTATTTATAGAGGTCAAAAATCCCTAAAAAATAGGTATGGACAACTAGGGTGAATCCGGATACATCCTTTTGCGAAAAGGTCAAAAAGGGTGTGTATTATCGTCACTTGAAAGCTGTTGGGCCAAAGCCCAAACAAGGAAAATTCGGCACTTTCAAAGTGCCATTCGGCACTCCAAAAGTGCCGAATTGGCTATTGGAGTCCGAATGCGCTTTCGCGTTCGGGCGCCAATTGGACTCTCTTTCTAGGGTTTTTTGGCCAATCCTTGTACCTAGACGCGTTTTCATCCTCCGTCTATGATTTTTTTATCTCTTTTTTGGATAATTTAGGCTTTTTAAGAACAATTATCTTGATCCATTATCTTGTGGATAAATCCCTTAAAATAGATCTTGATAAACTTTATATTATCGACAATTTTATTGTTATTCAATCATCCCTTTTATTCCTATGCATGCATCTCCATTTTAAACACTAATTATCAACCAATTACAAAATTATTTAATTAATTTTAATTTCTTGACCAATCAAAATTAATTTAAATTAATCGTGTGTAGTCGACTCTTCCTTCCTAGATATAATGCATATAGACCGTGCAAACTTGATCATGCGATATCTTTCTATCCGATAATCTGATTTGAAAACCGGAAACACCATTGTGATCGTTAGAATCTCAAGATCATTTTCATGATATGTAATGAATGACATGATGCACATAATGCCAAGACAAAATGATGTATGTAATGCAAGAACAGAATGATGCATGTGATGAAAGAATGATTTTTTTTTTTTTGTGCATGGATGGTTACTCTAGTCATTCTCCTTGATTAAATAATGAGTGTAAAATCAAGTGTCTACACCATTTGTTATAGCCATTTGACCGTTGTGGTCCATTGGTTATGAGCGAGTTTATGACTAGCCTTTAAATGTTATAAGGTTGTCTAGTACTCTAGACGACATTATAATCCTCACTCATTAGTTGCCCCATTTATTCCTTTATTGTCATATATGACAATTGAAGTAATATGAAGGGTCCTTATTGCTCGTGGATGTTTTTTGAGATTCCTTATTTGTTACATTTAATGCGATGTGACTCAACCATCAAATCATGGACACATGTCATTGTCTTACTAGCTGGTCGTGTGAGCGTGCTTTCTAGATTTTTCTGTGCCTTGATTTTCGTTCTTTTTCTAAAAAACCTTATGTTTCCTTCTTTTCCTTTTTTATTTCTCCTGCATTTTCTCCAAGCTTGAGTCCTCTTGCATTTCTCTAGTAAGATTCTTTTCCTTGCTTTTTCATGGTTGATTACACCCTTGTTGGGAAAAACTCCCCTTCCGTCTCTGTTTTCTTTGCAAGATTAGGCATTTATCTTGCGTTTTCAAATGGTCAATGCCCTCAAGTTGGTTTGTTTGTGTCGCGTAGTTGTGCTCTTAGGCTTGTGTTGTTCAAGCTCTATCCCTTAATTCGTCAATCTCTGATTCAATACCATATATCAAGAGAAATGGCTAAAGAGAGGGTGAGGGACACTGAGGTCAGGTTGATTTAACTAAATACAGGCTTATCCTCTAGTGGTGAGCCCATGGGCATGGTGATAGACACAGCTGTGTCCAAGAATTCATCGTCTTCCGAGAAAAAACCCTTCCATGTGCCTTTGGAGAGGTATGTGTCTTTAAAGAGAAACACATTAGGAGATTTAGAAAAAAGGTTCCAGTTCCCTAAGGGGACCATAGTCTGTCTTCCTCATCCAAATGAAAAGGCATGTGCGTTTGCTCACAGTGAAATGTGTTTCTATGAAGCCTCTTTTTTGTGTGGTCTTTGTTTTCCTATCCATTCCTTTATTATGGAACTACTTAGCCGTCTAAAGATAGACCCAGGCCAGCTTGTCCCAAACACTTGGCAGATAACAATTAGTTGTATGTCGATATGGATGTTTGTCCATGAGGGAAATATGATAAGAGTGAACGAGTTCTTGCACCTTTACCGCCTTAAGCCATCCACTCATTAAGGGTACTATGAGCTTTGGCCGTGAGATAGGAAATTTAGGTTTGTTAACGATCTTCCCTCTTCTTTTCAAGACTGGAAGTTAAGGTACTTCTTTAAATCTAGGACTACATGGGAAACCATTCTTGACAAGGTTTGAGGCGAGGTTCCCAGGTTGCTGCGCAAATGGGAGATTCCCTCGCTTGGTGCATGTCTTTTTGCTTCTGGACTTATTATCATCATTATATTTTCATGTAACTGCTTTTGATTTACCTTCTTGCAGTTTTGATTTGTCCAAAATTGGACTTTTCTCGGGGGATTGAAGACTTTGACGAGCTTGTTGACCCGCGGTCTTTGTACAACCAATTTTTTGGTCTTGAGCCACTTGCTTATGTCCTTCAGTTAGTTATTATTACTAATTTAATCAAATCTTTTGCCATTTTAATCTTATTTTCACGTATTTTATTACTAGTGGCCATTTTAGTAGTTTTAAGTTACTTGAAAAGTTGTATTCCACAAAGAAATCTTCAAGTGATTATCTTAGGAAAAATTCTGAATAACAATGGAAAGATCATACAAGCAAATAAAGAAGAAGGATAGTCGTTTCCCTTAGGCCGTGTTTGGCAATATGTAAAATGTTTTCCAAGTGTAAAATATTTTCAGTTGAAAATATATTATGTAAAGGAAAATATTTTCTGCTGTTTGACTGTGTTGTGAAAATTACACTGAAAATTTATTTCTTGAATTTGGTCTTGGATTTAAAAAATACATTATCAGAAAATGTAAACCCAAGCCAGCCACCAACCACCAACCACCACCACCATGGACAAGCACAACCCACCACCACCCACACAAAATCTAGATTGGGAAGAGGGAAAAAACCACCACCACTGCTCCGTTGCCATCACCACCCACAAAAAATCCAACACCACCCACACAAAACCCACCACCATCCACAGAAAATTCACCACCACCCACCAAAATGCCACCACCCATATCACACAAAAACCACCAAAACACCACCACCTACACCACCACAACAACAACAAAATCAGAGATCAAAGAAAACAAAAATTAGACACAAAACCCAGTTGGGGGTTTGGTTTGGGTTAGAGAGAAAAAGTGAGATGAGAGAGAGAAGACACTAGATTAGTGACATGCAATCTCCATCCGGCCATGGTTGGTCAGAGGGAAAGAGAGAGAAGGCAGATCAACAAGTGAGAGCGACGAGATCAAGAGGAGATGATCTAACCCAAAGGGCAGCAGTGATGAGATCGAGAGGATTACTAGGCTATCTAGAGAATGGCGGCGACGGGATTCGGGCAGCAGCGACGATCAGACTTGGTTCAATCTCTCTCTCTCTCTCTCTCTCTCTCTCTCTCTCTCTCTCTCTCTCTCTCTCTCTCTCTCTCTCTCTCTCTCTCTCGGCTGGAAATGGTTTGAAAGTAAAGTAGAAGTGTAATCTATTTTACACTCAAGGCCACATATTTTACTGTCAATGAATGAAATTTTCGGTTTGACCGAATTTTCTGAGAATCCCAAATAGGAGCATAGTGTAAAATGTTTTCTTGATTTCCTTTAAAGCTAAAACAAACAAAGACTTAGTCAAAATTCGCTCCCTACAAAAAGAAAATAAAAAGAAGTTACAGTTTGTCCTTTTATCCTCTCTTTGGAAATGGAGGCAAGTGTCGGTGTGTCATGTGTCATCAAACTTTCAACAACATTAATGGAATGAAGTAAGAACGAAAACCGTTGACTACCTAAACACCATATCTACCAACAATAATATTTACTTTGATGAGTGATGTACTGATGTCTTCGTTACTATAATTTTACAATATATAATATCAAAATTTCAAATTTTACTACTTATAATCTCAAAATTTTAAATTTTACTAAGTGGCGGCTCCAAAAATTTATTTCAAATGGGTCATTAAGAAACTTAAATTAAACCAAATTTAATAAAAAAAGAACTTAAATATATCGAGTTATTGATAAGAAATTAAAAAAAAAAAAACATACAAATACATGAAATTTTACAATTTTCTTTTACGAGTTTTCATATTTTGAAATTATTTACATGATAGTTCATTATTAATTGTCATTATCTATTTTTTTCAACATGGATAGGTGCGAGCATTTTATTTTGTTAACTTTGTATAACATTTTTATTTTTATGCATTTGTCATTATGTATATGTCGCTATTTTTATAAAAATATTTTGATCTAATTGGCAAATCTTAACTCATGGCACCATATTAACACACTCATTTATGTATAAATGATATACTAAGTATTTACTTAACCAATAAAAAGCATGAACATCACTAACTTTACTATTTTTTTTCTTGAATCACTAACTTCATAACTAAAAGTTTTGGGATGGCTGATGTGTGTTTTTGTTTGGTTTTGGGCTAGACTGATCTGATCAAGGTGTGCAAAAATATTTTTAAAGATCTCTAGAGATATATATATATATATATATATATATATAAAATTGATTGTTCAAACTAAGAATTCTCTATCACATGGTGCTCTCTAAAGATCCTATTAGCTATATAGAGGGTACTTTTAGTTTATGAGACAAGATCAGCAAAACGTGATTTTTATATACTTACATTTAGATGATACTGCAATGTCATGATGGATAGGTAGGTCTTATATTACCATATGATATAAGTAATCATGTGGTTTATGAATTTGAAGAGTTATATATCGTGGGATTTATTCATATGTTCATAAGATGAAAAAAAGATTGCCTTTTGCCTTTTATTTTATTTTATATTTCCACTTTATGATATATAATTTTTTTTTAAGAGAGTTTCAACCTATAGCGTCTACTCCTGATGATAGTTCTTTATCATCAGACCAA
Source organism: Castanopsis chinensis (assembly GCA_032878915.1). Classification (NCBI taxonomy): domain Eukaryota; kingdom Viridiplantae; phylum Streptophyta; class Magnoliopsida; order Fagales; family Fagaceae; genus Castanopsis; species Castanopsis chinensis. The sequence goes on from JAVQMG010000109.1 coordinate 13,477,290, forward strand.
AACACTAATCAGTTTTTGGTATAGGCGGAGATTAAACCCCAAGTCTCTTATTCAACTATTAGAAATTTTACCAATTGATTTACATGGGAACATTGGAGGGGAGGTTTCTTGGAAATTTCTTACTTACATTAAAACACCTACCACCAACTACCTAAAAACCTCAATAGTCAACAATATAAATAGAATGGAGAAAATACTAAAAACAATACATGTCAAGCACTTATTTATATGAGTGATGTTAAATTTACTATAAATTTTACAATATATGAGTGATGTTAAATCTACTATAAATTTTACAACATAATATTTACAATAGTCCTTCTAAGAGCGTACAAAAATTCTTATAAATTTCAAAAAATTAAAAGAGTCCGTCTATGTTTGTGCTTAGTGCCATAAATATAGTTCATAGCCGATCCCAAGCTCTAGTAAAGGAGAGGATGGTCGTGGACCCCAAGCTCTAGTAAGGGAGGAGAAATTATATCTTATTTCAGGTGTATATGTCATCTCTCTCACAATAGGTGGGTCCCACAGATGTGTGGGACGTACTTGCTATGAGAGAGATGACATATACACCCGAAACTGGGTATACCATCTTGTAAAGGAGAAGAGGGCAGTGGCGGAGCCAGGATTTTAGTTTAGTGGGGGGCAAGATCAAAAGACAATAAAAAAAAAAACCTAACATTATTAATTGATATTAATAATAAAATTATAAACAAACAATAATTGTCATACAAAGCCTATTAAAATTAAACAATTGTAAAATATCTAATTCATAGTTATTGATGGTCAATCATCAAAGTAAGAGATTAATCTATGTACATAAGGTTTAGAGATCTAATTTGATTCCTCAAAATAAATTGAGAAAATAAATTTCAACTTTTCTCTATTCTTTTAATTATTTAAAATTTTGGATTTATGGTAGAAACTCAAATTTTGAAACTATGAAAATGCAAGAGATGGAGGAGGAAAAAGTAATGGACATTTTAATGCTCTAGTACCATACAAGATATTATAAGGTGTAATTAGAGCTCCATGGGCAGAACTTCAAACGAGAAAAGAAGGAAATTTAGGTAAGTGAAAAAAGAAAATGATAAAAAGAGTAAATATTGGTCAAAAGTGTAAACAACTTTAACAAGTTTAGTTTGGTGGCATTTATTTTGTGTCAGATTGTTCAAAGTGGAAGGAGTTGTTTTTGTAACACCACAAGATCTCACAATATTTTTACAAAAAATTGAGGTGTTAATACATCATTGGTCAGAATAAAATAAAATAAATTATTTTGAGATTCATCTCAACTAAAAATAAGAGTAATGTGAAAATATTGTGAGATTTTGTTGTATCTCTAAACTTTCTCAATTGGAAAATTTGTTATTTTATTATTTATTACATGTCACGTACAGTTTGTTTAGGGGAACTATTTTTTTGTTTTTCTATTCTATGTCAGGAGCTAACTCACTTTACATAAGCATATACATACATACATATATATATATATATATATATATACCTGCCCCCCCTCGACCCCCTCTAGCTCCGCCCCTGGAGGGTTGCGGACCTACGGTAGATTAATAGCCAAACTAAATTTTAGTTACTCTCTAATGAAATGAATGATCTAATGGACCCAATCTATTCTATTAAGGATCCATTGCCAACTCTAATTTTTGGGACTAAAACTTTGTTGTTGTTGTAGACTACCACTTCAATGACTTCACACATGAACCTATTACAATCTGTAACTTAAATTTTTTTTTTTAATAGTCCATGTATGAGATGTTAGATTAACTAGGCGCGAACCCCGCACGTTGCGCGTGATAATATTTTTAGAATAGTCTCTCATTAATATATATATATATATATATATATTTCAATTTTGACTAATTTAATAAATAATAATGTAATTCATAATTATTTTTCATTTATTATAGCAGCAATCACTAATGTAATTAGCAGCAATCACTAATGTAATATATATAATTTTTGCCATACCAAAATAAAAACAATAAAATTTTTCTTGAGAATTCAAAAAGTAAGTTAGTGGAAATATTAATTTTTTAATAAAATTTCTTTATAATATTTTGTGTATCATTAAAAAGTATATAAAATATGGAAATTATTCTTTTAGTTTTAAATAAACTTTCTCAAACCAATTTTTTTGGCAACTAAAAAATTAATGAAACTCATCAAAATTAACTACAATTTAAAATAAAAAAGAAAGGGAAAAATAAAATATTGTAACCATTTTTCCTTTAAAAAAGAAGAAGAAAGAGTACAATTCCAAAGAGGAAAAAGCAGAGAAATTTTTTTGAAAAAAGAAGAAGTATTGTGTTAATGCTGTCATAATCTAATGTAATTTCTAATCCAATTATATTGATAAATAAATAATTTTAAACACAAAATTGAATTTTTTTTCCTCAAAAATCTCAAAGAATACACTAATAATAAGGAAGATGAAGAATTACATAAAATTTTTGTAAATACTTAAAACAATTACCCAAGCATCTAAGAACATCATATAAAAAATACAAAACAATTTACTATTAATTTGTTAAACAAATTATTTTTAAATAGTGAAAGAAAATTCCACAAAAACCATTGTCTTCAACTGAACTAACTGTTTTTTATCGGCTTGTTCAAACTATCTTATGGTTTTCCAAATAAGCTAAAACCTGACAATAACACAAAATATAACATATTATAATATAATTTTTTTTCCAAATTAGATCAACAACAAACACCATTCATTAAAAGTATTAAGAGTTGGAAATAAAATGATAAAAAAGTATATGAATTAGAATTCTAAAAAATATTTGCATCAAAGGTAGAATTCAAAAAAACACAAATATTCATCAATCTAAGGTAGTAATGCAAGAAAAATATATAATAATAATAGATCCAACAAAAAATGAAAAACATTTGAGAGAGAGAGAGAGAGGACCTTTTTTGTACAGGAAACATATGCATAGAATTAGGAACGGATCCAGGATTTCAAGCTGGGGGGGGGGGGGCTGGAGATAAGAAAAAAAAAAGTTTCAAATACACATCCATATAGTATTAATAAAATATAAATCAAGACAAATACCCAAAAGTTATTGTTTATTTATATATTAAGATATAATCATCTACCAACAAAAACAAAATATACGAAACACTATTATTTCTTAATACAATCATCTATGAAAAGGGAACTTGACGCTCTTTCAAATCTTTAAAATTATTTACGATTGAATCCAAACTAAATGTTGAAGCTATATCATTTTCAATCTAAACTAAATGTCAAGCATTGTAGTTGATTTTTTCATGATCTACAAATAAAATAAGAATCATATAAGAATCACCGTTATTTTCTTAAATTTGTGTAATAATTTTCTATATTATATGATTTGTTTTTTTTCTTTTTGTCTTTGGTCTGCCTTTATTTATGTCTTTGTGTTGGCACCATCTTTGTAACACTGACCCACTAACCCATGAATCCTACTACTGACGCTAAAAACTTTTCTTTAACTTTTCCTTTGTTTTTTCTGTCACTTGTCTGTTGCCCAACTCCACTTGTCCTTATTATGCCCAACTACCAGTCAACAAAGAAAAAACTAATCTCTACAACTACAAACTCTACTCTCTCTTATCTATATAATACAAGAGAGAGAGTCACAAGACAGAGTGACAGAGTCACAAAGTCAAAAAGCCAAACTTAAAAAAAAAAAAAAAAAAAAAAAAACCACAGTCAGCACAGATTCAATTCATAATCAGTCAATCACCAACATCAGTTCAGTTCATTACTCATCAGTAAAAACACAAACATGAAACACCACAAGTCCACAAGGCACAAGCACAGTTTCTATGAATATCAGATACTCAGATCACAAGCATTTTATTAGATTTTGAAGGAAAAGATAAGAGTAAATACCTGTGAACTGTGAAGGCTAGAGCAACGAAGCTGGGCTGGGCAGATCGAGCAACTGACAGCGGCGGCAAGTGGGTCTCGCATGGGTCTTACCGGCATGAGTACTGGGTAGCAAGATCAAGATGGGTCTCACAAGCGTCACGGAGACATGGAGTGGGTGTGGGCAGCAGTGTCACGTTGCCTTTCTATCTCTCTGTCTCGCCTCTCAGTGCTCTCACAGTCTCACTTTCCTTTCTTTCATTTTTTTCTTTTTTTTTCCTTTGTTTTTTGCTTTCTCCGTTTGGTTTTGGATTGCTCAGAGCTGAGCTTTTTTTTTTTTTTTTTTAGATTTACATGGGTCATGGGCTCTTGGGCTATTGGATGATGGGCTAGGGGTTCATGATTTTTGGGAGGGGGGCCTGAGCAAAAAACTAAGGGGGCTCGAGCTAAAAACTAAGGGGGACCCAAGAACTTTTTCTTTTTCTTTTTCTTTTTTTGAAAATTTTAGCTACTAAAATTTTTTTTTGGGCCCAAGGGGGGCCCAGGCCCCCTTTGGCCCCTACCTGGGTCCATCTCTGCATAGAATGGAAAAGAGTGGCAAATTTATAATAAGAGAATGAAAATAAAAAGAGCCAAAATAAAGGAAGATCAAAGGGCAAAATAATATTTAAATTTAAAACTGTTCAAGAGGAATATATGTAGACAACACTTTTGTTTTGATTTTCCATTGATTTATTATTTAGTTATAACATCAAAACTAAAGTAGATAAATATGTAAAGTTAAAACCGTCTAAAATGAATTTGTAAAGTCAATATATTTATATAGTTAATATTGTAAAAAAAAATTAAGCTTAAGAAATAAATATGAAAAGACTAATGATATGGCGGTTGAGGTGGCTCAACAAGAGTGTATTAATAATAAATACTATGCTTTAGCTTTTAGATATATATATATATAAATATATATTTGTCAATATACTTCCTTTTGATCAAAATAGAAAAAAAGAAAAAGAAAAAAGATTAATTTGACAATGTTGTGATTTATTGTTTGTTCATAGCTTTATTGATGATCATAAAGTAATGTATCACCAATAACATAAAAGTTTCAAATATTGGATGTATGTGTTTGGGTCTTGATTATAATGCAATTTATTGCTTATTTTTTCTTATTATTTGTAGGTCTCACGTTAGCTCTTTATTTATTTTATTTAACTTTTTGTTTATCGTATATTATATATAATAGCAGAAGCTGAGAGAAAGTTAGTTCCTACTTTTAAGGAGGTCTTGACAAATAGGACAAAAAGCCCCTTAAAATACTGCCATGTACACACCTTTTAAGCTTCTTTTTTTTTTTTTTTTGAGAATCAAGACAGCAATATATTATTAGCTTAGGCCATTCAAATCAGCCATGTATATAGAGTTAAGATCTAGTGGTATTTCTTCCATCCAGATAGACATATCAAGGGTAGAGGATGCTCGACGAGCTAAGGCATGTGCCAATCTATTACAATGTCTCCTAACATGAGATAAGCTAAGCGAGGAAAACCGAGACATAAGAATATGAATATCTGCAGTTAAATGACCATAATGAGCCAAAGAGCTACAGCCCGTCTTTAATGATTTGATCAATACTTCAGAGTCCCCTTCAAGAGTGATGTTGTTGAAGCCGAGTTCAAGTGTAAGCTCCAATGCTCTCCGTGTAGCCAAGACTTCTACCTCTATAATTGAAACGGGCAGAGGTATTTGCTGAGTAAGTGAAGCCATGATCAGTCCTTGGTCATTACGGATCACTACTCCCATGCCAGCGAGTCCTTCCTCTGAAAAATCGCGCCATCGAAGTTGACTTTATAAGCATGTTGATCCAATGCGTTCCAAGCTGCTACTTGAGGGGGTTGGGATTGTTGAAAAACCACGCTACAAGAAGCTCTCTCCAAGATTCGGTCTTGAGCAAAATCAACACACCTTTTAAGTAAAATAGCCGCACATTACAATGTTTGGCCTTTCAAAACTCTGCCGCGCTTGCAATTAAAAAAACATAAACTAAACTAGCCTCATCCCACGCGCTTCGCGCATGAGATGAGGCTTTTTTTTTAGTGGTAGTAGCAAAAAAAAAATTATGTTTTTTATTATATATAATTTTTATTTTGAGAATATAATTTATAAGTGGATAAATAAATTTGAAAATCAATAGGAAAGTGACCCTATTTTTTAGACAATATTTTAGTGGAAGTTAAGGTTTTATTTTTACAGGATTGTCTTTTAGTTTTGTCTCTACTTAAACATAGGAATGTAAGGATATTTTAGAATAAAAACAATCCGGCTTATCCTTTAGTTTATATATATATATATATATATATATATTTAGATTTGTCTTTGAATAAACGTAGAGTGTTTAACTTATTTTTCTATTTAAAAAAAAAAAACAATAAACGTTTAGTTACTTTGAAGAAGTGGGTTAGTGGAAGAGTGTTCCTATTTTGTAGGCAATATTTTAGTGCAAGTTAGGCAAGTATTTTTACCAAACTATCTTTTAGTTTTGTCTCTACTTAAACCTAGGAGTGTATGAGTATTTTGGAACAAAAAAAAAAATCCGATCCAAACAGGTGCAGCCGCTAAAATAGTAGTACTAGCCTCATCCCACGCGCTTTGCGTGTGAGATGAGGATTTTTTCTTTTAGTGGTAGTAGCAAAAAAAAAATTTATGTTTTTTATTATACATATAATTTTTATTTTGAGAACATAATTTATAAGTGGATAAATAAATTTGAAAATCAATAGGAAAGTGACCCTATATTTTAGGCAATATTTTAGTAGAAGTTATGGTTTTATTTTTACTGGATTGTCCTTTAGTTCTGTCTTTACTTAAACTTAGGAATGTAAGGGTATTTTAGAATAAAAATAATTTGGATTGTCTTTTAGTTTTTTTTTTATATATATATATATTTAGATTTGTTTTTGGATAAACGTTGAGCGTTTAACTTATTCTTCTATTTAAAAAAAATAAGCATATAGTTATTTTGAAGAAGTTGGTTAGTGGAAGAGTGTTCCTATTGTGTAGGCAATGTTTTAGTGCAAGATAGACATGTATTTTTACTAAACTATCATTTAGTTTTATCTCTACTTAAACCTAGGGGTGTAGAGGTATTTTGGAACAAAAAAAAAAATCCGGTCCAAACAGGTGCAGCCGCTTAAATAGTAGTATAGACTAGCCTCATCCCACGTGCTTTGCGCGTAAGATGAAGCTTTTTTTTTTTAGTGGTAGTAACAAAAAAAAAACTATGTTTTTTATTATACATATAATATTTATTTTGAAAATATAATTTATAAGTAGATAAATACATTTAAAAATCAATAGGAAAGTGACCCTATTTTTTAGGCAATGTTTTAGTAGAAACTATGGTTTTATTTTTACTGGATTACTCTTTAGTTTTGTCTCTACTTAAACATAGGAATGTAAGGATATTTTAGGACAAAAACAATCTAGATTGTCCTTTAGTTTTTTTTTTTTTTTTTTTAATATTTAGATACTTTGAAGAAGTGGGTTAATGTTCCTATTTTATAGGCAATATTTTAGTGCAAATCAGACATGTATTTTTACCAAACTATCCTTTAATTTTGTCTCTACTTAAATCTATAGGTGTAGAGGAATTTTGGAATAAAAAAAATCCGGTCTAAACATGTGCAACCGCTTAAATAGCAGTTGTGGGGGCAGAAACGTCCGGATGGCTGTATGGGCCTTAGGTCTGGCCCGAGGACACTGTTCGGCCCAAGAAGCCACGAAAAGGGAGGAGGTTATTAAAAACCCAAAAGCCCATAGGCCCATTGGTCAGATCACTGCATACGTGGCAGTGTCCGAGGATAACATGACTTCGAACAGCAAGGGCTAGAGCTGAGGAACGAGACTCAATGCCAACGGATGAGCTTCCGAAGCCCAGTGAGTCATCCGGCGCCTCAATGGGACGCCGAGGAAGGGGAACAAGCGGGACGTGTCCTGCACGAAGTTACTACCTCCGCATTAAAGGCTTCCACATACCCGTCTGGCCGCATTAATGAGGAGATGACTTATGAAGGGACGGCGGTCAGCTTTATAGTCTTGGGGAGCGTTTTCAGGGACAAGACGGGTGGTAACCAGAGAAGGGGAGTATAAATGGAATAGGAGATGCCACAAGAAGGGGATGGGGATTTCCTCCAAAGGAAGAGAAAGAAGACTCTCTCTCTACCTTGAAGGCAGCGGAGGAAAGGCCTAGACAGAGGCTCTCGGCCCACATCCGAGGAGAGGCGGAGGCGTTTCCTCAACCCCCTGCACGTCAGTGATGAGTTTCACCCCTTGCTCCATAGCTTTTCAGAACCCCAAGAGGTCAAGGTTTTAAGCCCATTCTCTACAAATTCTATTGTAAAGGCCACTTGGGCCGGCCCAGTCACGTATTAGGGCCCAAGGCCAATTTTGTGCCCCTACAATTGGCGCCGTCTGTGGGAAGCCTAGACCAAAGGGACTGGAAGTGCCATGGAAGCCTCAGGTTCACGTCGTGCGGAGTCCAGGGGGTCCCAGCACGAGGACCAATTTGCACGGTTGGAGCGGGAGGAGGAACGCGAAGCCAGCGTGCACACTGAACATACGCGCGGGAGGAGCCATGCACGCGGTGGAAGTAGATCCTCTCGCGAAAAAAGCGTCGAGACCCTGCAAAGGGAGGTTGACCATTTAAGGGAAAAACTGCGCGGGAAGAAACGAAGGCGCACACCATCCCCCTCAGATCAGTCCGTAGCGGATTCTAGCAGTTGCTCCAAAGGTTCCAGGTTAAGGACCCCCCCTTGCGAGTCCTCTTCACAAGAGGGCGAACACCGTCGCCAACCTAAGGATAAGAGGGCGTCCTCCAGAGGCCTGGCCAACAACGCACTGAGTAAGGCACTCCGCCAGATTTCCGAGTCACCCTTCACTCGGAGAATTGAGAAGGGAAAACTTCCGAGGCGGTTCACTCAGCCAGCCTTTACAGTTTACAACGGGAGAACAGACCCAATGGAGCACGTGAGCCACTTCAGCCAGAGGATGGCGGTACACTCGAAGAATGAGACCCTGATGTGCAAGGTCTTCCCTTCCAGCCTAGGACCCGTCGCGATGAGATGGTTTAACAACCTAAAGGCAGGCTCTGTCAACTCCTTCGCGGAGCTCACCAGGGCGTTCGGCTCGCGGTTCATCACGTGTAGCAGGATCCCTTGGCCAATAGATTCACTGTTGTCCATGGCTATGAGATAGGGAGAGACCCTCAGAGCCTATACCGACAGATATTGGGAGATGTACAATGAGATCGATGGAGACTTCGACGAGGTGGCTATAAGTACCTTTAAGGTCGGTCTTCCAAACGAGCATGACCTGAGGAAATCACTGACAAGGAGGCCTGTCAAGAGCGTACGTCGGCTCATGGACCACATTGATGAGTACACGTGGGTGGAAGAGGACCAATTACAGGTGAAAGCTAGGACGAAGGTTATCCCTCAAGAGAGGAGGGATTTCAGGCCGGACGGATACAACAACGGCAGGCAGAGGAGAGACTTTGTTGGGCAACCTCGTCGGGCGCCAGCGTAAGTACTTGGCATCGCATTTCGAGAACCCATACAACAGGTGTTTGAGAAAATCCGCCACGAGCCCTATTTCCGGTGGCCCAACAAAATGATAGTCGAACCTACGAAGCGTAACCAGAACCTCCACTGCCAATACCATCAAGAGCACGGCCATACGACCGAGAACTGCAAGAGCCTACGGTTCTATCTGGAACAGCTGGCCAAGGAGGGAAAGTTGAGATAGTTCGTGCACCAGCGAGAGGGGCAGGTAGAACAAACTGGGCCGGCAAACCAAGGCCATGACCGCCCTAGGCCCCCGCTGGAAACCATCAATACCATCCTGGCCGCTCCTGGGAGGACCGGTTTACGCCCTCCCAGGATAATGTCCGTAGCCCGGACCCCTGCCAAGGACTCTGCCTCCAAGCCGAAAAGGATTAAGGGCAACGGGCCGCCCATTATGGCCTTCTCGGACGCCGACAAGGAAGGGACCATCCAACCCCACGATGACGCATTAGTCATAACGCTGAGAATCGGAGGATACGACGTGAAGAGGGTAATGGTGGACCAAGGGAGTGGCGCGGACATCATGTACCCTAACCTGTTTAAGGGGTTGAACTTGAGGGAAGAGGACCTTTCGGCCTACGACTCGCCTCTGATAAGCTTCGAGGGGAGGACAGTAGTGCCGAAGGGACAGATCAGACTGCCTGTACAATCGGGCCCGGCAGTGGTGGAGGTGGACTTCATTGTGGTGGACGCCTACTCTCCTTACACGGCCATTGTGGGGAGGCCTTGGCTGCATGCCCTAGGGGCTGTCTCCTCCACTCTCCATGTCAAGGTGAAGTTTCCTTTTTGCGGCCAAGTCGAGGAAATCCTGGGAAGTCAGTCCGCGGCGAGACAGTGCCTGACAGCCGCAGTTCTGCGCAGACCGGAACTCGAGCCCTCGGCGCCCGCTGCTCCGATCCCATAGCAATTAGCCTCTTCTGCCACGACTAGAGGGGCAGTGGCAGAAGGGCCCGGATGCGAGGGGTTGGACAGAGTTCTTGTCGTCGACGACCCAGAGAGGTTCTTCCAGATTGGTGCTCAGCTGCCGACCGAAGAAAGGGAAGAGTTGGTCACGCTCTTGAGAAGAAACCTCGATGTGTTTGCATGGGACGAGCATGAGATGCCTGGGATCGACCCAAACTTCATCTGCCACCACCTGAACGTTAACCCGGCAACAGCGCCAAAGAAGCAACCTCCTCAGCGCTCTTCCGCAGAACACTCTGAGGACGTAAAGGAGGAGGTCATCAAACTCAAGAGGGCAGGAGCTATCAAGGAGGTGTTCTATCCTGAATGGTTGGCACACACAGTCGTGGTGAAGAAGAAGAACGGGAAATGGAGAGTGTGTGTGGACTTCACAGACCTCAACAAGGCCTGTCCCAAGGACCCATTCCCGATGCCACGTATAGATCAACTTGTAGATGCGACGGTCAGCCACCCTCGCATGAGTTTCCTAGACGCCTTTCAGGGGTACCACCAGATGCCTCTGGCCTTAGAAGACCAGGAGAAGACCGCCTTCGTGACCCCCACCGGCAACTACCATTACAAGGTGATGCCCTTTGGTTTGAAAAACGCAGGGGCCACCTATCAGAGGATGATGACCCGGATGTTCGAGGCTCAGTTGGGGAAAACTGTCAAGGTATACATGGACGACATGGTTGTGAAGAGCAGGGCCGTATCGAACCATGTGGCTGACCTCGATAGCACGTTCCGGACTCTGCGGGAACGTAAGTTACGACTGAATGCCTTCAAATGCTCCTTCGGCATAGGATCGGGTAAATTCCTAGGCTACATGCTTACTCACAGGGGTATCGAGGCCAACCCCGAACAAATCTCCGCGATCTGTAACCTGCAACCACCTCAAAACCCGAAGGAGGTCCAGAAGCTGGCCGGAATGACAGCTGCCCTCAGCAGGTTCATCTCTCGATCGGTGGACATATGCCGGCCGTTCTTTCAGCTGCTGAACAAATGGAAGGGATTCGAATGGACCGAGGAGTGCTCCTTGGCGTTCCAGCAACTGAAGGAATACCTTTCTCGGCCACCCATTATGTCTCGTCCCGATCCAGACGAGGTGCTGTTTGCGTACCTGGCCGTGGCTGCCCACGCGGTTAGCCTGGTTCTGATACGGGACGACGACGGCATACAACGGCCGGTCTACTACATCAGCAAGTCTCTGCAGGAGGCTGAGATCCGGTACTTACCATTGGAAAAGGCGGTTCTGGCCATAGTGCACGCGACGCGCCGGCTCCCACATTACTTCCAATCTCATACAGTCGTCGTATTAACCCAACTCCCACTCCAATCCGTCCTGCGGAGTGCTGACTACTCTAGTAGAGTCGCCAAATGGGGAACCTTCTTAGAGGCCTTCGACATCAAGTATTTACCTCGTACATCTGTAAAGGGGCAAGTCCTGGCCGACCTGGTGGCGGAGTTCACTGAGCCTTCCCTGGAAGAAAACTTGGGGGGATGGGGCGCCGGCAGAAAGCCAGTCGGTGCAATCTCGAGTGAAACGCCTCCGGTGTGGAAGCTCTACGTGGACGGAGTGGCGAACCAGAGGGGTTCAGGCACGGGAATAGTGTTGACGTCCCCTGAGGGGATCATCGTGGAAAAATCCTTGAGGCTAGCGTTCTCGGCCACCAACAACGAAGCCGAGTACGAGGCTCTGCTGGCAAGAATGGACATGGCACAAAAAATGGGGGCAAAAGCGGTGCTAGTATTCTCGGACTCACAACTGGTGGTTGGCTAGATGGAAGGAAAATTGGAGGCTAGGGAGCCAAGGATGCGGAACTATCTAGCCCGCGCGAAGCACTTACAAGCCAAGTTCAAGTCCTTCAGGTTGTCACATGTTTCCAGGAGCGGAAACACCCACGCTGACTCGCTCGCCACTCTCGCAACCACCTCGGCCCAGGGGCTCCCTCGGGTCATTCTCGTTGAAGACATGCTCAAGCCAACCGGGCAGGAAAGTCACACCTCTCGGATCCAGCAAGTCAGAGTTGGGCGTAGTTGGATAGACCCCATTGCGTCCTTCCTTAAGCACGACATACTGCCGGAGGACAAGTCTGAAGCCAACAAGATCCGCCGGAAGGCTCCGCGCTTTTGGTTGTCCGAGGACCAAAAGCTTTATAAACGCTCCTTCTCGGGGCCCTACCTGTTGTGTGTGCATCCGGAAGAAACGGAGCAGCTCTTGGAAGAACTACAAGAGGGAATTTGCGGTAGCCACACGGGCGGAAGGTCGTTGGCTCACAGGGCCCTCACGCAGGGGTACTGGTGGCCGAACATGCAAAGAGAGGCGCAAGAGTACGCGAGGAAGTGTGATCAATGTCAGAGGTATGCTCCCAACATCCACCAACCTGGTGGCGTTCTTAATCCATTGGTCAGCCCATGGCCGTTCGCATAGTGGGGCTTGGACATAGTGGGACCGTTTCCAAGAGCGACAGGCAACAAGCGATGGCTGCTTGTCGGAACAGACTACTTCACTAAGTGGGTAGAAGCCGAACCCCTCTCGAATATCCGGGACGTGGATGCGAAGAGATTTGTTTGGAAGAACATCGTTACCAGGTTCGGGATCCTGCGCACTCTAATCTTGGACAATGGACTGCAGTTCGACAGCAAGGCCTTCAGAAAGTACTGTGGGGACCTCGGCATCACGAACAGGTACTCCACTCCGCCCTACCCGCAGGGGAATGGCCAGGCTGAGGCGACCAACAAGTCGATAGTCAACGGACTCAAGAAAAGATTAGATGATGCTAAGGGCAGATGGGTGGATGAAGTACCCCATGTGTTGTGGACTTACCGAACCACGCCACGGAGGTCCACAGGAGAGACTCCCTTCGCGATGACGTACGGTGCCGAGGCCGTAATACTTGTAGAGATGGGGTTCCCGACGATGAGGGCGCAGTCATTCGCCCCAGACGCTAATGATAGCATGCTACTGAAGGAGCTGGACTTGGTGGAAGAAAGAAGAGAAAACGCCATGGTCCGACTAGCTTGCTATCAACAGAAGCTCAAACAAGGATATGACTCTCACGTACGGTCTAGACCTCTCGCTCTAGGAGACCTTGTCCTGAAAAAGGTCATGGGGACAGCAAAGGACCCATCGTGGGGGAAGTTGGGGCCGAATTGGGAGGGACCCTACCGGATAACCTTAGTAGCCGGTGTGAGGGCATATTATCTAGCCGACCTGGATGACAAACTTGTAAAGCGACCTTTTAATGTAAATAACCTTCGAAGGTATTACTACTGATGAAAGGCGTGTCCGCCATGTTTTCAGATATCATTGTCTTGTGCCAATTGTCAAGTACTATCATCTCTATCGGTGCAATTTACCCTTATTAAACGTTAATGTCAACCTTGGTTATGCCAGGTCCTCGGATCTTCTGCTTTGGAAAAATTTAACACAGTTCAATTACTTTTAATTAAGTGTTAATGTCAACCTTGGTTATGCTAGGTCCTCGGATCTTCTGCCTTGGAAAAATTTAACACGGATCAATCAATTTTAATTAAGTGTTAATGTCAACCTTGGTTATGCCAGGTCTTCGGACCTTCTGCCTTGGGAAAATTTAACACGGTTCAATCAATTTTAATTCAGTGTTAATGTTAACCTTGGTTATGCCAGGTCCTCGGACCTTCTGCCTTGGGAAAATTTAACACGGTTCAATTACTCTTGTTAAGTGTTAATGTCGACCTTGGTTATGCCAGGTCCTCGGACCTTCTGTCTTGAGAAAATTTAACACGGTTCAATTACTCTTGTTAAGTGTTAATGTCAACCTTGGTTATGCCAGGTCCTCGGACCTTCTGCCTTGGGAAAATTTAACACGGTTCAATTACTCTTGTTAAGTGTTAATGTCAACCTTGGTTATGCCAGGTCCTCGGACCTTCTGCCTTGGGAAAATTTAACACGGTTCAATTACTCTTATTAAGTGTTAATGTCAACCTAGGCTAGGCCAAGTCATCAGACCTCCTGCCTTGGGAAAATTTAACACGGTTCAATTATTTCTATCAAGCGTTAAATGTCAACTGGGGCTAAGCCGGGTCCTCATACCTTCTGCCTTGGGAATATTTTAACACATACACCACACTTAAATTAAATATTAATATCAACCTAGGCTAAGTCAGGTCCTCGGACCTTCTGCCTTGAGAAGTTTTAACATGCAATCAATTCCTTCTAAGTGTTAAACGCCAGCCTTGGTTAGGCCAAGTCCTCGGACCTTCTGCCATGGGAAACTTAACACGCTTCAATTATTTTTAACACTGCCTTGGGAAAGTCTAACATTGTTCTTCTTTCGTTGAATGTTAATACCAATCTTATTCACTAAGTGTTGGTGTCAATTTTTACTTGAGTATTAGCATCACACTAAGCACGCGGGCCCCTAATTTGTTAGCATTTTATATCTAAATGTTATCTAAGTGTTAACGGAAGCCTAAGAAAAACCTCTTGCGCAAACAGAGGGAACATATCTCAAACTTTTATGTACGAAGTAACTACTCGCAGAAAAATAGTTTGATCACAAATAAACATGGCTCATGATCATTAATGAAATAGTTACAGATAAACTGCTGAAAGAATGTCCTTTAGACAAAAATAAAAGAACAAAAACAGAAACCAGCAGCTCAAGCTCCAGCCGTTTGGGGAAGATCCTTTGCTTCTTGGGCCTCTGGCTAGGGTGCACCTTTGGGCTCTGTCTCGACAGGGACTTCCTGGCCTGGATCCGAAGGGGCTGGAGGAAGAACAGGGGCCACGAGGGGAGTTGAGGTTGTCGCAAGAGGAGGAGCCTCGAACTCGCGGATATCGAGTGGATACCACACGTTCTCGGCCTTCCTCCATTCGGACGATGAAGGAGCACCCGCCGTGTTGTGGGCTTCGGACCAGACCTGGCGGCAATATTCCCTGCAGAAGTCGGCCAATTCTTTAACAAGGCGGGTCTCGGTCTCCTCAACCCCCCTCTGGAAGGAGACGGCCGAAGCAGCGTCCGCGGCCACCTTAGCGGCCTGAGCCTCATCCTTAGCCCTCGCCAACTTCTCCTTTAGCGCAGTGTTCTCCCTCTTCGCCGCTGCGAGCTCCTCTTTGCAGCCGAGGAGCTCCTTCCTCTGGCTCTCGGCCTGAGCTGTGGCGTTCTGGAGGCCGGCCTCGGCGCTCCTTTTGGCCTGCTCCTCTGCCGTCAGCCTCTTCCCAAGCTTAACGTTCTCTGCCTCGGCGTGGCAGAGGGCCTTCTCCGTCTCCACTCGGACGTTCAGCTCATGGGAGGCCTTCTTCCTGGCGTCCTCCACCCACCTCTTAGCCACAGCGACCTCCTGGATGGCCTGTATGCACGCGAAAAGTGTAAGTAAGAGAGTACACGTGTTTAGGACTGGCATAAGCAAACCATGGCGAGACGAAGCATACCAGCCCCAAGTCCCTCTTCAGAGAGAGGAACAGCTGCTGCTGCTGCATCTGCTCGAGGGCCTCCATATCCTTGGGGAGGAGCAGAGGCTTTTCCAAGGCCTCGGCGAGATACAGGGAGTGCCCCTTTTGATACTCCCTTATGCTGGCGCGTTCGGGAATGGGAGTCCCGTCCAGCTCTAACGCCGGGGACCAAGATCTTGGGGCTCGGCGAACCTCAGCCAGTGGTTGGCTCTCCCCGTTCTCCACTGAGTGGGCACGCGGCCTGCCCTTGGCGGCCTTCTGCTGCTGTTGCTGCTGTTGGTGTTGTTGATGTTGCTGCTGCTTAAGCTTCTTCTGACGAGCCTCCTCGGCCTCGCCTTCTTCCTTCTTCCTCTTCTTCTTAACGTTGGCAGGGTGAACCTTGGGGTCGGTTGACGGAGGAGGGGGAGGGGGAGGGGGAAGCTAGGGTGGGAGATGAGGCCCGGTGGCACCCTTCTTAGCCACTTGGGCACCTCGAGCGCCTATGAGGGATCGCAGACTGTTCATATGTTCCTCCTCGGTGCTACTGTTGACCTTGGAGACTATTAGTCCTTTGATACCCAAGCACTGGGTGGCTTCGTCGTCCGAGACCTCGACGACGACGTCCCCTCCCTCGGCAGCGACTTTAGGGGCCCGAACTGATACCGGCACTGCGCGTACTGGGGGGTGGTACAAAATCATGGAGGCGTCGTCAGGCAGATCGCGTGGGGCGAGGAAATGAGGCTTTGTGACGTCTATTCGCCTTCGCCGTTTGTCACAAGCAAGGATAGCGTCGTCAACCTCCCCAAATACGGTGGTTAGCGGCTCGTACCCCAAGATTAGATGGGCAGCCCTCACTTGCAGGTCCTCGTGCACGAATACCTCGGACCTTAGTACCCTGTTTAGGTCTCACACGTTGACGTCTGCAAGGCTGGGGGAAACGTGCTGCTTGTCTGCGAAAGGAGAAATTACAGTTAGGCTCGGCAACAAAAAGAAAAAATAGGCAATGAGGATAACAAACGGCAAATTCCCAAAAATGAAAATAAAGGAACCAAAACGTGAACAAAGGCCCAAAACCTAAGGCAATCACACCTGGTCTCCCCTCTTGAACGGGGCAATGGATCCTGTCGTGCCATCTCCCGGATGCGACGACGTAGTCACCCTTCATCCCTTTGTTGGACTTAGGGAGACACGATATGAGCCTAACGACGCTCGACCGGGACTTAAGGTAGTACCCTTTGGACGTGAGCGGGTGGTACTCGTACATATAGACCACGTCCCGCCCCGTGAGGTTCACACCCATCTGCTCATTTAGAGTGTCTACACTCCCTAGGACCCTAAACATATTGGGCGTGCATTGATCGGGGCACAGCTTGTGGTTGCGAAGGTATTCCCAGGTGACAGGACCCATAGGGAGGGTCATGCTGCCCTCCAGGAAGGCGATGATGGGAATGACCACCTGCCCGTTCCCCCTGGAGTCAGCCACCACCTCAGGCGGGCAATATTTAAATTCCACTTCCGGGGGGATGTGGAACTTGGCTCGGAATCCTTCCATACCGGATTCGGAGTCGACCAGACACTTAAATCTACCCATAATGGCCCAGACTAAGGAGTGAACCTAGAAGGTGAAAGGGAAATTTGACAGCCGAGGAGAAAAAGGCTAAGATGACGAGAACTTACAGAGAGAGAAGGACACGACTTTGAGAATGCTTCAGTAGATGAAATGAAAGTGTACGTTTCCAGGAGCGCGATTATCTTTTTTTTGGGAGTGAAAAGTTGGATACACGACTTCCCAAACGCTTAGGGATCTTTGAGAAGCAAACATTTATGAGGCCTGCCCCGCACGAACTTTCAGAAAGAATCACAACCACACGATCCTCATCTCACCATCCAACATGGGCGACAGGGAGTTACTCAGCGCATTAAATGCGGGCGCTGCGCGTTACGAGGCGTCGCAAGCTGTCTGAGAGGGCGTGGGAGAAATTCTGCACGCGCTGCATTTAAAGGGGCACGTGAAAGAAACGCTCGTGAGTCAAAAACTCATTTCCCCTCTCAGATCGAGGTCAAATAAATTTTTGAGGGGCTATTGTGGGGGCAGAAACGTCCGTATGGCTGTATGGGCCTTAGGTCTGGCCCGAGGACACTGTTCGGCCCAAGAAGCCACGAAAAGGGAGAAGGTTATTAAAAACCCAAAGGCCCATAGGCCCATCGGTCAGATCACTGCATACGTGGCAGTGTCCGAGGATAACATGACCTCGAACAGCAAGGGCTAGAGCTGAGGAACGAGACTCAATGCCAACGGATGAGCTTCCGAAGCCCAGTGAGTCATCCGACGCCTCAATGGGACGCCGAGGAAGGGGAACAAGCGGGATGTGTCCTGCACGAAGTTATTGCCTCTGCATTAAAGGCTTCCACCTACCCGCCTGGCCGCATTAATGAGGAGATGACTTCTGAAGGGACGGCGGTCAGCTTTATAGTCTTGGGGAGCGTTTTCAGGGACAAGATGGGTGGTAACCAGAGAAGGGGAGTATAAATGGAACAGGAGATGCCACAAGAAGGGGATGGGGATTTCCTCCAAAGGAAGAGAAAGAAGACTCTCTCTCTACCTTGAAGGCAGCGGAGGAAAGGCCTAGACAGAGGCTCCCGACCCACATCCGAGGAGAGGCGGAGGCGTTTCCTCAACCCCCTGCACGTCAGTGATGAGTTTCACCCTTGCTTCATAGCTTTTCAGAACCCCAAGAGGTCAAGGTTTTAAGCCCATTCTCTACAAATTCTATTGTAAAGGCCACTTGGGCCGACCCAGTCACGTATTAGGGCCCAATGCCAATTTTGTGCCCCTACAGTAGTATAGATAAATAAATTTGAAAATCAATAAGAAAGTGACCATATTTTTTAGACAATATTTTAGTAGAAGTTATGATTTTATTTTTATTAGATTGTTCTTTAGTTTTGTCTCTACTTAAATTTAGGAATATAAGGGTATTTTAGAACAAAAACAATCTGGATTGTCCTTTAGTTTTATATATATATATATATATATATTTAGATTTATTTTTGGATAAACGTTGATTGTTTAACTTATTCTTCTATTTTAAAAAAAATATAAATAAACGTATAGTTACTTTGAAGAAGTGGGTTAGTGGAAGAGTGTTCCTATTGTGTAGTCAATATTTAGTGTAAGTTAAACATGTATTTTTACCAAACTATCATTTAATTTTGTCTCTACTTAAACCTAGGAGTGTAGGGGTATTTTGGAACAAAAACAAATCCGGTCCAAACAGGTGCAGCCACTTAAATAGTAATATAGACTAGCGTCATCTCACGTGCAAAGTTTTTTTTTTTTAGTGGTAGTAGCAAAAAAAAAATCTATGTTTTTTATTATACATATAATTTTTATTTTGAAAATATAATTTATAAGTGGATAAATAAATTTGAATATCAATAGGAAAGTGACCTTATTTTTTAGGCAATATTTTAGTAGAAGTTATGGTTTTATTTTTGCTGGATTGTCCTTTAGTTTTGTCTCTACTTAAATATAGGAATGTAAGAATATTTTAGAATAAAAACAATCCAAATTGTCCTTTAGTTTTTTATTTTTTATTTATTTATTTTATATCTATACTATTATTTAAGCGGTTGGACCTGTTTGGACTGGATTTTTTTTCCCTAAATACCCCTATATTCCTAGATTTAAGTAGAGACAAAACTAAAGAATAGTTTAGTAAAATACATGTTTAACTTACACTAAAATATTGCCTACAAAATAGGAACACTCTTCCACTAACCTACTTCTTTAAATTAACTATACGTTTATTGTTTTTTTTTTTTAAATAGAAAAATTAGTTAAACGCTCCACGTTTATCTAAAAACAAATCTAAATATATATATATATATATATAAACTAAAGGACATCCAGATTTTTTTTTTGTTCTAAAATACCCTTACATTCCAATGTTTAAATAGAGACAAAACTAATAGGACAATCCGGTAAAAATACAACCCCAACTTCCACTAAAATATTGCCTAAAAAATAGGGTCACTTTCCTATTGATTTTCAAATTTATTTATCTACTTATAAATTATAAATAAAAATTATATATATAATAAAAAACATAGATATTATTTTGGTCAATTTGGATTCTTTTAAATGTTTAGAGACACAATGCGTTCATAATATTTTTACAATAAATTCTAGATAAATAGTTTTTTATTTGCTGTTATGGATTTTCAAAAAAATAATTTAATTTATTGATTTAAATTAGAATCAATTACAAATTACCATATATGATTTTTTGTAAAAATATTGTAAACATAGCACTTCACATATATTTATATGCATTTACATGGTATTGTTATACTGGAACAAAAATATTTATTTTCACAATTATTGGGGTGTCAGTTTTTTATAGGGCCAAAAAAAAAAAAAAAAAGAGATTGGAACTAATCATAACTAAAAATAAATTTATTGGGAAAATGTTGTAACATCATTTTTTGTTACAATATTTTCACAATTGCTAAGATCTTAGTTCCTTATAGATAAAAAAAAAAAAAAAAAAAAGTGAAGTCCAAAACATTTTCGCATTAATTTCACTACAAATCCTAAGTGCCAAGCTACTATTGATGCATTAAAAAAAAAAGTGATGTTGATTGTAGGCCCAATTTAAAAGCAGTAATAACTTGTCATCTATAATTTTTTTGTAAAAATATTGTAAATTTTGCATTTCCTTAAAATGAATAATAAAATATTATAACGGACCTACCACGACTGAAATAAATATTATGAAAATATTATAACATTTTATTGTATTTCCAAACTTTTTTTTGGTTTAGGCAAATTGGGTAGAGACAAAACTAAAGGATAGTTTGGTAAAAATACATGTTTAACTTGCACTAAAATATTTCCTACAAAATATGAACACTCTTCCACTAACCCACTTCTTCAAATTAACTATATGTTTATTGTTTTTTGTTTAAATAGAAAAATAAGTTAAACGCTCCACGTTTATCTAAAAACAAATCTAAATATATATAAAAAAAAAAAAAAAACTAAAGGACAATCTAGATTTTTTTTTGTTCTAAAATACCTTTACATTCCAATGTTTAAGTAGAGATAAAACTAAAAGGACAATTTGGTAAAAATACAACCCTAACTTCTACTAAAATATTACCTAAAAAATAAGGTCACTTTCCTATTGATTTTCAAATTTATTTATCTACTTATAAATTATAAATAAAAATTATATATATAATAAAAAACATAGATTTTTTTTTTTGCTACTACCACTTATAATAAATGCTCTAAATTAACCCTTACCATAAAAAATAGAAGAGCCTCTAAGCACGCGCGTGAGCGCGTGTTCAAAGGCTAGTATATATATATAGATATTTTGAAGAAGTGGGTTAATGGAAGAGTATTCATATTTTATAGGTAATATTTTAGTGCAAGTCAGACATGTATTTTTACCAAACTATCATTTCGTTTTGTTTCTACTTACACCTAGGAGTGTAGAGGTATTTTGGAATAAAAAAAATCCTGTCTAAACAGGTGGAACCGCTTAAATGATAGTATAGATAAATAAATTTGAAAATTAATAAAAAAGTGACCCTATTTTTTAGGCAATATTTTAGTAGAAGTTATTGTTTTATTTTTACTGGATTGCCCTTTAATTTTGTTTCTACTTAAATTTAGGAATGTAAGGGTATTTTAGAACAAAAATAATCTGTATTGTCCTTTAGTTTTTTTTTTTATATATATATTTTAATTTATTTTTGGATAAACGTTGAGTGTTTAACTTATTCTTTTATTTTAAAAAAATATAAATAAACATATAGTTACTTTAAAGAAATGGGTTTATTCCAGATTGTCTTTTATTTTATTTTTTTTATATATATATATTTAGATACTTTGAAGCATTGGGTTAGTGAAAGAGTGTTTCTATTTTATAGGTAATATTTTAGTATAAATTAGATATATATTTTTACCAAACTATCTTTTAATTTTGTCTCTACTTAAACATAGGGATGTAAAAATATTTTGAAAAAAAAAAAAAAATCCAATCTAAACAGTAGTATTGATGGAGAACCTGTTAAAAACAAAATGTCAACAAAACACCGTCTGACTGCTTTTTTTGGGTATATTAAAAAAAAAAAAAAAACCCCGGTTAAAATAAAATAAAAAAAAGGTTGCAATTGAAAACACCCTAGCCATCTCTTTTCACCACACTACGCTTAACATCTTCTCTCTCTAAAAGAAAACGCCTACCAATACTGCGACACAGAGGAAGGGAAGCAGGGAAAAAAAAAAACTTGCGATTCAGTGGAGATTCGTACGGCCGGCCATCGCCACCTGATCTGCTGCTCTGCTTCATCTCGTTTCTACAACCAAATTTCTCTAAAGGTCAGCGTACTTTTTGCTTCTTCAAATACTGTTTCGGTTTTCCGAAACTTTACATCATTGATTTTCCTTCTCGAATCAGCATATTAAATCTCCAATATGTATATGTTTTTAGATTAACACCAGATGTTTATACTATAAGGATTACCATCTTCCTTTTCTATATATCTGTATTTCAAAATTTTTTCCGTACCGAATTGTCTAGGGTTCTTTTTTTACCCCTTTTGAAATATAGATGGGTTTGTTTCTTTTTCTATGCAAAAATTATAATTTCCGGTTTTAAGTATTGGTAACATAAGGGATTTTGCCCTTCATTTTAATAGCCAAATTTCAACTTTGATGTTTATAAAGTCTGAAGAAAAGCTTAACAAGCGATACAACTTGGTTTGATTTGTTACGATTTAGGGTTTTTGGTTAGGAGTAGTTTTGTTTAATTTATGTAAATACACGGGTTAGCTTTGGTTTAATCTCTTACCCTATTGTCTTATTTGGGTTCGCTGTCAATTTAGGGATTCGAGATACGGAGATAGAGATCGCTTCCGATCAGCTTTCTGTAACGGCCGTCAATTTCGATGCGAAGTACGGCGAGGATTCGAAGAGCGTTGTAGCCGCTGCCTGTAGCAGGGGATGTTGTTGATGTGGATCTGGCTTCCAATAATCAGAAGAAGATCCACCATGCCGAGCGATTCGGCGTTTCTCTGCAACTGACCGAGGAGGAGAAGCGTAATCTACGAAAAGAGAGGTGTTTTTCTATTTGTGTTTTCTTTTTAATTATTGAATTGGTGTTTAGTTTCTGTTTGTTATTTAGATTTGGTTATTTGGTTCGGATTGATATCGATTTAGGTGTTTGGATTAAATTTGATTTTGATGAAGGAATCTGGGTAAAAATGCTATAGTTTGGGCTATTCGAGTTAAATTAGGAATTGGGTTTATATGTTTTCTTCTCTTTTTTTTGCTTAAGTCTAAAACGTGGGGATTGGAGTGTGTTCTTTGGGTGGGACTGTTTCTTTTTTATCTAAACGTGGGAGTGTAGAACTGTGGCAGTGTGGGAGTGCTTTAAAAAAAAAAAAAAAAAAAAAAAAAAAAACTCTAAACTTGGTAGTGTTTTGACATAATTATGTTCCATCTTCTGCAAAAAGAATTACTCAATCAAGGTTTAAGGGTTGGCTACCTATTACCCTAATTTGCCATTTATTTTTTTCAATTTCTCGAGTTCTGTTTTGTCGATTATTATATTGGTTAGATATTGTTTTTGTTTGGAAGATTTTTGTTAGATTTGTACTTTTTCGCTTGCCCCTGAAATTTGAATTGATTTAAGTTTTGTTGATTTTTGTATTTAGGTTACATTTGGTTTTTATTTGGCAGTTTTTTTGTTAGATTTGTATTTTTCCCCTCAATTTTGACTACAATTAAGGATGATGTGGCACATAGGAAAAAACACCAATCTAAAAATTTGCCACGTTCACAGTTAAAAAGCAAAACATTATACTGTTTCAACAACACTAGAATACCGTTTAATATGAATCCAAAAAAAGAAAAAGAAAAAAGAACACTGTATAATAGCCTCTCAATATAAAAAGAAAACTAACTGGTTAAATCTTAAAATACGTTCGGAAGGCTTGATACGGTGATAGAAAAAGACACAAAGTTCGTTAGAACTAAATACAAACCAACCAAGAAAATAAGTTTTACTCCATCGTTTCAATATTTGATCTAACTGAAACAGTGCCCATCCCTTCTCTGCAATTATAGGAAGGTTAGTATACTCTTTTCCAATTCAACTAGCGCGTAACTTTTTTATTTTTTCTCTAACGGTTTCAATTGCCTGATGGTGGTGGTAGCCTGGTGGTATTTCTTTCGTTTCTCTCTGCACCTTAAGGAATATGGAATCTTTGGTTTTCCTTTTTTCTTTTTTTCGTTTTACCCTTGCCCCTGCCCTTGGATCTGACTTTTTGTTTGTTCATGCTCTTTTGTTTGTGTTTTATTAGTATTGATATGGTTTAAAACCAAATGGCTACCCTTTTGTTAAAACGGTATTTTAACCAAGTGTTTTAATTGTTTTATGGGTATTTTTGTTGGATTTTTTTATAAGATATTTTGGTTGGATTGTTTTAAAGGTTTGGCGGTTAGATTTTGGTTTGCATAGTGGGTCACCACATGTTCAATTCCATTGTTAGGGACAGCTAAGTGGTTCAACATTACCTGGTGGTTAGTCAGCTAACTCTATTTTTACCTGTCTATATTTGATAGATGATGGTAACTTGGCAAAGAAGTGGTCTACCAAAGAACATCTCTACCCAAATGGAATGTTTGCTCTCTGTGTTCAGCAAGAAAATAAAAAGATTAGGATGTAATTGATGTTATCTTGGTTCTTGGATTATATTTTGGCTAATTGAAACCAAAATCCTGAACCTTTATCTTTTAGAACTTTGTTTTGTCTGTGTAATGCCGCCAAATCTTTCTTTGTTTTGTATGTGTAACGTTTTTATGCGCATATATAGTTTCCTTGCCACAGTCAAATTCAAAGAATCTACAATTAAAGCCAACCTTCTCTGAAGAGCAAAATCCGGACCCCAGGTAAGAATTCTGATGCGCTTTCAATTGAAAATCTACCTACCCTGTTATTATTTACTTTTCGTGTTTTTGGTTGCTATGGCTGAATGGTTGGCCTTTAGTTCGTCGGTCTTAAAAGGGTTTTCCAAAAAAAATTTAATTATGTTCACTTTAGGGGCTATGGTTTCTTCTGCTTTATATCTTATTGTGGTAGAAGTCAAACACTTTACTGGGTTTTCAAACTTGGGCTTCTTCCTCTTGAGGGGGAAGATTCTCTCTTTAATTTTTGGTTATTGGTACTAGATTTACATTACTTTGCTATAATTATTATTTTTTTCATACGTGATGTGTAGAATTGGATCATAGGTGAATTATAATTGAATTCATAGATTGATGGGTTTAGATGTAGAGGGTTTAGATAATTCAAATTATTGGACACATTGAATTTTTATGTTCTTATCTGAGTTGTGATTTGTGATTTAAAAATATTGTATATTTTATATCAAGCTGAATTGCATGGTGTCATTTTTTCCAAATTCTAGACCTTTACATAAGACTCATTGAGACAAGATTTTTGAAGATAGGCCAACTCTATCATAGCATCACCCTATCAAGATTTTTGAAGATTTTTATATTTAATGTTTATTTTATGGAAATTCACTGTTTTCATTTGGATTATTTTTTGTTTTTTTTTTTTCCATGCCAATACAACATGATATTTGTTTTATTTACTACAAGGATTTTCATAATTATTACAATATGATGAGTCTTAAGCCTTGATGTCTTTTTGCTGATTCTTTCCACTGTAGCGGTAATACTATTCAATATCCCAACCAAAGCACTTAAGTTGTCCACCTATTTCAGACCTTTGTACAACCCCTTTCAATTTTCAGTTCAAGCCATTAATATCTACACTGTGTGTAAAGTTTGTCTTTTTTCTCTATTTATGTGTGTAAAGTTTGACTCTTTTATGGCTTTTCAACGGGTGGCATTTTCATTTTGGTTGGGATTGCTTAGGTGTTTCCAGTTAGAGTGATTTTTGTAAAGGATGTGCAAAAGCAAGATGCTTGGTGATTGCCTTTAGAATAAATAGATTACGACTTTGAGAATTTACTTTCTGACTTAAGTGAATTATAAATATTGGGGCCTTAGAGCTTATTTCATCATAATTTACCACAAATCAATCGATACTATATGACCTATTATCTATATATTTTTAAAAGAAAAGGTTTGTAAAAGGACTTTTTTAAAAATTAAAAAAACAATTTTGCCCTGTTTGAAGCTTTTCATTGGGTATCACTAAGACTTAGCAAGAAAACCACAAATATGATAAACCATGTGTAAATTTACTTTAAAATTTGATTTACAATTCACACTGTTGTTTTTATTACATTCCTTTGTGTTATTCAATAGACTCTTACATTTATCATTTTCATTATGTTATGATGTTTAAAAATCATTTATTTTTAGGATTGACCTTCTTGCATCAATTTATAGTGGTAGATGATGAGTTTTGATAAATGTCAGGTTTTGGGTAGTATACTCTATGTGGGGTCTGAACTTCATATTTACAATTGTTTTAAGCATGCTTCATGTGAACTTCCTTTTCTTTTTTTGTAGAAGAAGAGGAAAATGAGTTGGCAGATTTCAAATCAAGGTTTGACTATGTTTATCATAAAATCTCATACCCACAAATATGTTCTACCACAATTTTGATGAAATATGTATCTGTATTTTTATTTTAATGTTGATGACTTTAGAACCCAAAAAAATAAACCAATGCCATTTGTTATGAACTCAGTTTTTTTATTTTTTGACTTTAATGTTGATTATTATTTTCTTTGGTTTTTTAACACTTGTGAACTCTATTTTTTTGTCGATAAGATTCCTCAATTTCCTAATCCCTTCCAAGTGTTTGAAAAAATACTTTAACTAAACGCATTTGGTTGGGTTTTACTGATTTTTGCAGCTTGGTTGGTAAGTGTGTGTGTGTGTGTGTATTAGTGTGAATTTTGTTTACAAAATTGTACAGCATGGTATTACTAAGAAGAAAATTCTTTCAACATGCAGTTAAATTAAAAAAAAAAAATGTTAAATAATGAACAATAATCTCCACCAAGTGAAAATGTCTGAATGGACACAACGCATCAAGAAACAGGTGAAGTTCGTAGAGCTTGCCATATAGGATTAGATTAGATAGTTGCAGATAGTTTCAGTAGCTGCCTTGGACCTCTTGGTGTCTATACACTGTTGTTTGCTTCTACTTATATTGATCCTCTAATTCATTAACTGTCTTCGATTAATGTTTTTGATTTGTCTATTGATCTTAATTATTATAGTTTGCTTGAATGCTGATTTACTTTTTATTTATCTCATACTTCATTTTACATTGAGAAAAGAGATAAGAGTTATTTTTTGTTTTTTTTTTTGTTATTTGTTGGCTTATAAATTCTATTCAGTTCTTCCCTAGTTTATTTCCCATTCATTTTTTCTTCAATAGTATTTGATTTCTTTTTTTTGGGTATGCAGATCTATATATATAGTGATTTAATATTTAGTAATAGTGTACTTGCAATGGCTTTAATGGGAATGGAAACTGCCTCATCATCTTTCCCAAGTTCTTCTACTGAGCGAAGGAAGTATGATGTTTTTCTCAGCTTTAGAGGCGAGGACACCCGAAACAATTTTATGGATCATCTATCTATTGAGTTGAAAGAGAAAGGCATTAAGACTTTTAAAGATGATGAAAATCTTGAGAAAGGAAAATCTCTCTCACTAGAACTGTTGAAAGCAATAGAAGAATCAAGATTTGCTATTGTCATTCTCTCAAAAGGCTACGCATCTTCTACTTGGTGCTTAGATGAACTTGCAGAAATCATTGCTTGCAAGAAAGATATTAAAATGGCAGTTTTACCTGTTTTTCACTTTGTTGATCCATCTGATGTACGAAAACAAATGGGAACTTTTGCACAGGCATTTGTTAAACATGAAGAAAAGGAGGAAAAAACAAGGGTGGATAAATGGAGAGATGCTTTGAGACAAGTGGGCAACCTCTCCGGATGGCATTTAAAGGATACTAGGTAATTTATCTCGACATATTTGTTTCATTTAAATATTCAAATGACCCACTTTCTATATATAACTTTATTTGGAACCTTAAGCAAATCTATATACATGTTTCATTGTACTTCTTTCAATTTTTTCCTGAGTGGATCAATGTACATGTTTTTGTTTCAGTCAACAAAATTGAACTTTAAATATGAATCATATTTTTTTGTCTAACTTATTTGCGGTTCAAACTCAACGCATTTCCTATTCTTTTTAATTGCAGACCTGAGTCACAAGATATCCAAGAAATAGTAGAATGGATATCGCTTAACTTGAAATATGATGCATTCTCATATATTACCAAGGACCTAGTAGGAATATATTCTCGACTAGTGGAATTGGAGTCGTGCTTAGCTCTAGGGTCAAAAGATGTTCGCTTTATAGGGATTTGGGCGATGGGAGGGATGGGTAAGACAACTCTTGCTAGAGTTGTTTATCATATGGTTTCTAAAGAATTTGAAGCTTGTGGTTTTATTGAGTATGTTAGGGAAAATTTTAAAAAATATGGTCTTGTTAAATTACAACAGAAAATTATTGATGATGTTTTGAAGGAAAAGAATTTGAAAATAGAAGAGGAGTATGATGGAGTTCTTAAGATCAAGAATAGGTTATGTCGTAAAAGGATTCTTCTTGTTCTTGATGACGTAGATGAGATGAAACAGTTAAAAATGTTAGCTGGGGAGCATGGTTGGTTTGGTTTTGGTAGTAGAATTATCATAACAACAAGAGATGCGCATTTGTTGAAGGAACATCAAGTAGATGAAATATATGAAGTTAAAGGATTGAACGATGAAAATGCGCTCCAACTTTTTTCCTTGAAAGCTTTTAAAAAAGAGCATGTCCCTGATGATCATAAAGAGCTGTCTAACCAATTTTTGAATTATGCTGCTGGCCTTCCTTTAGCTCTTGAGGTTTTGGGTTCCTTTTTGCATGGAAGAAGGACTGTTGAATGGACAATTGCATTAGAGAGACTCCAAGAATTTCCAGACGAAGCAATTCTCAAAGTACTTAAAATAAGTTTTAATGGACTCCAACAACCACAGCAGGAAGTATTCTTGCATATTGCATGTTTTTTTAATAATCAGAAGAAAGATTATGTGTTAGAAATACTAAATATTCTTGGCCTTTACCCTATTATCAGCGAACTCACTGATAAGTCTCTTTTGAAAATTATGGATAATGATATAGTGTGGATGCATGACTTACTTGAAGAAATGGGTAGGAACATAGTTCGTCAAGAGTGCCTTGATGATCCTGGGAAGCGTAGTAGATTGTGGGATTACAAGGACATCGACAAAGTGTTAAAAAAAAATAAGGTAAGGTTATTTAGAGAATTTGAGCTCATTCCCTACCTTCATGTTTAACAATTTGGAACTTGAATTGTAATGCTAATAATTAATTTTGCAATTCACCAATTCTTTCATGATTATTAGGGTACAGAAGCACTTAAAGCCATGGATATCGTGAGTACTTATAATGAACAACAAGATGTATGTTGGAACCCTGAGGCCTTTTTGAAGATGGACAATCTTAAATATCTTAGAATTTATGGCATTCTCCATGTCCCCACACACCTTCCTAATGATTTAATAATTCTTGATTGGATTTTGTATCCTTCAAAATCTTTGCCATCAAGTTTCCAGTTAG
Source organism: Castanopsis chinensis (assembly GCA_032878915.1). Classification (NCBI taxonomy): domain Eukaryota; kingdom Viridiplantae; phylum Streptophyta; class Magnoliopsida; order Fagales; family Fagaceae; genus Castanopsis; species Castanopsis chinensis. The sequence continues at coordinate 13,506,845 of JAVQMG010000109.1, forward strand.
ATGAGCTTGTTCAACTTTGTTTGCAACGAAGCAAAATTCAACAACTTTGGACAGGAAAAAAGGTAAGTGTGTTATTAAGTATCCTCTTAAAACTTTTCTTTAAAATTACAATAAATGTACACCAAGAAGCTAATTATTGTAACAATATTTTTTCTTCTAACAGAATTTTGACAAGTTGAAGTTCATTGACTTGACCGATTCTCGGGACCTGTTTATAACTCCAGACTTCACTGGAGTTCCAAATCTTGAGAAATTAGTTCTTGAAAGATGTACAAATTTACGCAAGTTTCACCCATCTATTGGAATTCTTAAAAAGCTTATTTATCTTAATTTACAAGATTGTGAAAGACTACTTCGTCTTCCAAGCAAGTTTGGAATGGAGTCACTTGTGACTCTTGAAATTTCTAATTGCTCAAACTGCAAGGCAATTCCAAAATTTGTGGCGAACCCGAAATATTTACAGGAACTTTCTTTGGATCGCACTGCTATTGTGGATTTAATTAAAAACTTGCCAGAGAAGCTATGGATAATCAAAGGCCTAGAGATACTTGATTTGAGCAAAGCAGATATAGTAGAGCTGCCTTCATCAATTGAACGTTTGACTGACCTTACTTCATTGACTCTAAGATATTGCAAGAATCTTGTGAGCCTTCCTAACACCATTTGTAGTTTGAAGTTGCTTAAGTCTCTTGATCTTTTTGGATGCTTAAAATTTCGTAACTTGCCAGAGAAAATAGGAAATGTAAAAGGTTTGGAGCTGCTTAATTTGTGTTGGACAGCCATAGACATGGTTCCTTCTTCCATTGCCCTCCTTAAAAATCTCAAACATCTATATATCTGTAGATGGAATTCATCTGAATCTTATTCCCTGCCAACAAGTCTTGAGCCGATGGGCTTAATATTTCCTTCATTAATTTCAGCAAGTCATGTTGGACAGTCATGTGGTTTCTGGTCTTCAACGTTCGAAAGTTGCGTGATAAGGAAGGAAATAATAATTGAGGCAATAAAAATTGAGGAAATATTTTTGCCTTCCTTATCAGGTCTTCAATCTTTAACATATTTGCATCTTAGTGACTGCAATCTTCTGTCAATCCCCATTGACATTGGCTGCTTGTCCTCTTTGGAACACTTAAATCTAAGTGGAAATGGTTTTGTTTCCCTTCCTGAAAGCATGTCTCAACTCTCTAATCTTCGAATACTCCATTTGGAGGGTTGCACAAAGCTTCAATCATTGAAAAATGTTCCTTCAACTATTGTTAGTGTAATTGCGAACAATTGTAGCTCACTGAAGGGATTGCTAGAACTACAATTTTTTACTTTTAGGTCAAATCACTCCCGTTTGAATTTCCAGTGTGTTAACTGCTTCAAATTTTTAAGTTATTATCTTTGCCTTGACATGCTTCAGGTATTTCTCTCTCTAAGTTCTAAACATTATTTCCCTAAAAAAAAAAAAAAAAAAAAATTCTAAACATTAACTATGCTTTGTATATTTCAGGGGCAAAGTGGTATACTACCAGACACCTTTGACATTATTATTCCTCAATTTCAATTTTTTGAAAGTTTTAAAAGGGTATTTTTAAGTCATGAATTGAAGGTAGAAGTGCCTTATGGGTGTGATGAGCTGAAGGGAATTGAGTTGAATGTTATTTTTTCAGTCCCAGAGGCTTTTTCAATCGCAGAGGTTTCTAAAGATTTTCTACTTACATGTTGGATTAAAGTCAATGGATTTGAAAGCACAACACCAATACGCACTTCTTTTAGGTCAAACTATGGTGAAGCTACATCAAGTCACCTTTGGCTGCTCTATTTGTCTCCTCACTATTTTGACTCCCGATGGGGAGAAAATTTTCGTCAAATTGATGGCAATGGATCCAATAGACTTGAGATTTTTTTGAAGCCCAATATAATTGAGGTTAGAATAAATACTTCAAATAACTTGGAGGTGGAGAAAGTTGGGATTCATTATGATATTATTAATAATTCAGCCTTCAAAGGTACCCAAAATAAGCGTAGCCATGCCATGATGAGGATGATGGGTGTTGGGCCTTTTTGAGGGAAAAATAAAAAAAAAAATTTGACAAACACCTCCAAAGATATGGAGGGGAGGTGAAATTGAATCAAGTATAAGAGAATCTTTTGAGGATGATGGGGCTGGCCCTTTTGAGAAGGCTATTCAATTGACAAACCACCTCTAGAGATATGGAGGGGAGGTGAAATTGAATCAAGTATAAGAGAATTTGTTGACTTCTTTGCCTGTAAGTCATCATCGTTCTTCTTTCTATTACAATTTACAAGTCTTGACGTCTTTTTATTTTGGGGAGGGAATCCAATGAAATGAAAGTGTGGGTTTTGAAGTATTTTAGCATGATAACAAATTTATTTTGTTCTTGGTATATAATAGAGATTTTTTCTTTTTGTATTTCCCTTACTGGCTTTTAAAAAATAAAATAAAATCATTGTATTGTGTTAGTTGTACCTTAGCATTACACCTATAAAAAAAAAAAAGTTGTACCTTAGCATTACCTTTTGGCTTTCACATAGCCACATTTTTTCTCTTTTTTTTTTTTTAAATTTATTTTATTTATTTTTTAAATGAGGTTGAAATTAAACTTGCCAAAGAACCTATGGATAATCAAAGGCCTAGAGATACTTGATTTGAGCAAAGCAGATATAGAAGAGCTGCCTTCATTAATTGAATGTTTGACAGACCTTACTTTATTGACTTATTGCGAGAATCTTGTGAGCCTTCCTAACACCATTTGTAGTTTGAAGTTGCTTAAGTCTCTTGATCTTTTTGGATGCTTAAAATTTCATAACTTGCCAAAAAACATAGGAAATGTAAAAGGTTTGGAGTTGCTTAATTTGTGTTGGACAACCATAAGAGATGTTCCTTCTTCCATTGCCCTCCTTAAAAATCTCAAACATCTATATATCTGTAGATGGAAAGCATCTGAATATTCCCTGCCAACAAGTCTTGAGGCAATAGTCTTAGAATTTCCTTCATTAATTTCAGCAAGTCATGTGAATCCCATAATATCGACACATCAGATGAGCTCAGAATGTGGTTCCCGGCAACCTCTTCAATTATTATTGCTTTCCTTATCATGCCTTCAATCTTTAACATATTTGCATTTTAGTGACCTTAATCTTTTGTCAATCCCCAATGACATTGGCTGCTTGTCCTCTTTAGAACACATAAATCTAAGTGTAAATCATTTTGTTTCCCTTCCTGAAAGCATGTCTCAACTCTCTAATCTTCGAAGACTCCATTTGGAGGGTTGCAATATGCTTCAGTCACTAGATAATGTTCTGTCAACTATTGATTCAGTAATTGCAAACAATTGTACCTTACTGATGAGATTTCCAGAACTGCAATTTTATACTTTTAGGTCAGATCACTCCCGTTTGAATTTCCAGTGTGTTAACTACATCAGATTGTTTGGATATATTGGAAGTAGCCGTAACATGTTTCAGGTATCTCTCCCTCTCTAAGTTCTAAACAATATTTTTCTCCAAAAAAAAAAAAAAATCTAAACATTAATTATGCTTTGTATATTTCAGGGACTAAGTGGTGAACTACTAGACATCTTTGACATTATTATTCCTGAAGGTTCCTTTCTGAAGTTCGCTTTCTAGATTGGTTTGGACATGAATCTGTAAGTCATGAATTGGAGGTATAAGTGCCTTATGGGTGTGATGAGTTGATGAGAATTGAATGGTGCATTGTCTTGTCAGTCCCAAAGGTGGTTTCTCATACCTTTACAAATTTTCCACTTACATGTTGGATTAAAGTCAATGGATGTGAACGGGCATCACCAATACACTCTTCTTTTAGGACAAAATATGGTAAAGTTAGATCACATCACCTTTGGCTGCTCTATTTGTCTCCTCGCTATTTCGACTCCCAATGGGGAGAGAATATTCGTCAAATTGATGCGAATGGATCCAATAAAATTGTGATCAGCATAAGTACTTCAAATACCTTGGAGGTGGCGAAGATTGGGATGCATTTGTTATACACATGGGGTCGCTGTGAGGATCTGGGTGTAATGTGTCGTGATCACTATGATTCAATCTCCAAAGGTACCCGAAATAAGTGAAGCCGTGATGAGGATGATGGGGCTGGACCTTGATGGAGAAGGCTATTCTAATGACTGACCACTTCCTAAGGCTATTAGAGAATAAAAAAAACTTCTTTTCCAATAGGTCATCATTCTTCTTTCTATTACAATTTACAAGTCTAGATGTCCTCTTTATTTTGGGGAGGGAATCTAATGAAATGAAATGAAAGTGTGGCTTTTGAATTATTTTAGCATGATAACAAATTTAATTTGTCCTAGGTATATAATTGAGATTTTTTCCTTTTGTATTTCCCTTACTAGGATTTTAAAAAATAAAATAAAATCATTGTATTGTGCTAGTTGTACCTCAGCATTACCATTTGGCTTTCATATAGCCACATTTTTTCTCTCATTTTTTTTTTAATCAGCTTGAAATCAGATTTTCTTGTTGTCTTGTTTGTGCACTTTAATATAATGGAAGGAGGAGATCAAACGTCCAAGAATCTTGGAGCCCATTGCGGTGGTAATTGAGAGGGATAGAAACCAAAGGCATGCTGAGGAATTAGCAAACCTTGGCCCTTGCTGAATTTGTCAAGGACTCAAAATGGTCAGCTATTATTATTTGATTAAATTATGTTTTTTTTTTTTTTTTTGGTGACCTACAAATTCAATGCTCTTTTAAACTTCTATATACAAATGCATATTGAAATTTCTCTTCCTTAGTATTAATATAATTGTTGTTTTGCCTTTTCTTCCACGGTTTGGTGTTTACCGTTCTCAGATTATGGAGTAACCGTTTCACCTGTACTTAGGGAATTCCCATTTGATGGTTCCTTTTGTTGATTTTGTGGAAATTACAATGTTAAAGTTGGGTTCACCTGAGCTAGAGATTAGTTTTGCCATGGCCTGGCTGCTGTGGCATAATCTTGATGAAATTGAGTTAAGAGAAACTGCAAGTCGAGACTTTGTGCAGCATGATGGTGGAATGTTATTGATGAATCGAGCTGTTACATTTAGTCTTGATATTGGAATACAAGACCTTATGGTGGATTGTTCCAATTTCAGGTTGATCCATTGAAGTTGAATGATAGCTATTCGTCTGAGGCCAAGAAAGATATAAAAGTTCTCACACTGCAGGTTGTTTTAAACAAATTTCTTTAGTTTTCGTGCAATATTAAAGAAGTGTAATCTAACGCCCATGGTTTGGTGGGGTGTGCAAAGGAGAATGAGGAGACCTCATGTCTGGGGGACTGTCCTCTCTTTTTTCTTCCTTCTATACAGAAAATTTAAGTTAATTAAAACTGTCTCTTTAGTTTCTTTTCATTTTGCTTATTAAAAAAAAAGGTTTTTTTTAATTATTTTTTTTAAAAGACAGTTCGATATACTAATGTTTTCTATAAATTTTTTCCCCATGCAAACAGACCTGCTCGTTTTCAGAAGTTGATTTTGGACCATGATTTGCATTTTGCATACCTACATGTAATTGAAGTTGCATTAAATGAGCTGATAAACTTTGCCAGGTCTAACCTAATGAATGCTACTCTGAGAGTTTTTTAGGACTTTTAAGCACCAACAAGAGAAGCTTAGCTCTAATGTACTCCCATGCCTCTGCACTTGAACAGGTACCAGGCTTTATCTGAAACATTTTGAGGACTTTGATGCACCAACAAAGTTTACTATAATAGATACAAGGCCATCTCATCCAACTGGCTTCCAAAAACAGTTTTTCTTTCAAAACACTTGATACCCTTTCATTTGATCCACTGGCCGCATCATATATGACTCAAGTACCATTCTTCTGAACTAGGGCTCCGTCTGGATTCCACCAATCATGCCATAGGAAAATACTACAACTTGATCCCACTTCACACTTCCAGTAATGGCTTAACAGTGCTTCTAAGATTTGGAATTTTCTTCCAAACTCAATAGCTGTCTTGAGGAATGTTAATACTCCAGAAACTCATCTTTCAAAAGATTAGATTGAACCAAGCTACCCAATTTGAGCCTGCCTTTGCAAAAAAATCCCATATATGTCTCATTATGGCTGCTTTGTTCAATTCTTCCTCTCTTCAATCTAATCCACCTTCTCTCTTTTGCTTGTATACAATACCCCATGCTAGGATACTTAGCCCCTAGAGCTGAACCATTCTTTCCTTTCCAAAGTTAACTGTTAAATTTATGTTCTAAAGCCTTGATAATCTACTTTGGCAACATGTAGATGCTGGACAAGTAAACCAAGAGGCTATAAAGAACTGATTAATTCAACTGGAGCCATCCTGCAAAGGAAAGATTCCTTGCTGCCCAAGATTCAATTATGCTCTTATCATGAAGGGGCTTGCATTTTTTTACCAAGTGTACTAGAAATGAGAGGAACCCTGAGATATCTTACTAGTAGTGAACCTTCTTTGAATTGCAAGAGCTCAAGAGTTTGCTTCTTCAGCCCATCTGGAACAGCAGTTTGGCAAACTCACTGTTTTGAGAGTTAGCAAGCCAAACCAGACAGACATAATTGTGTCTCGATTTCGATTTACATCCAATAATGCAATATACTCGTGTATATCTTGAGGGTGGCAAGATACAATTCTCATCCAAATTGACACGAGAATCTTGAACAATGAACCTCTCAAAGGAGCATCTAGGGTACGGTAGATGTGTTGTGGCTAGAGCAGAGATCAGTGCCCATCTTCTGAAGCAAAGGACTTTATTTATTTATTATTTATATATATATATATATATATATATATATCCAAGGGACGGGGGTCAGTAGAGATATCCCTCATCCCAGTTGTCACATGTCTCAACTTGAATTAACACCATTATTCACTTGTATATATGACCAAAACCAACATATTGACCCTGACACAAAATATAGAAGTCATAAGTTCACACATCTACAAATACACATACATATATATATATATATATATATATATATTTATGCGTGTATATATGTGTGTGTGTGTGTACATTGTGTAGTATGAACATAGGAAATGATAAGTTGATGAGTTTGCATGACAAAAAGCTTTATACCTATTCATTCACTGTAAGACAAATCTTTAGCAACAGGCTAGGCAGAATCTTCATAGTATGAATCAAAATTATTAGGAGAAAAATGGACAAATTATTAGACTAAGATACCGGATATAATAGAGCAAATTATGTTAGCTTCATTCTTCAAGCAGTCAACTCCCAAAACATGGATAATATTTGTTGATATATAATAACGCTAAATATTCCTTCAAACAAATAACATAGTAAAATTCTCATTAGTAATTTTTGAAGCAGGAAAGCTCTAGCATTGAACATGAGTACATGACAATATATGATTATCAAAATAGACAAACTGAAACTTGCTGCTGAAATCAAATTTTAGTGAAAACCGTGGATATCTTGTTTCGGTCACTAAAAAAAAAACAATAAGAAAAATACGATACATGTTAATTAGTAGTAGGAAAAATTAATTAATTATCAATAGAATGTGACTTAAAATGTCAGTTTCAGACTGTAATTCACATCTACACTCCTTTCATTGGACTAATTCTTTCCACTTTTTTGATATGTTAGTTATTCTTCCTTTCATTTTCCCTTTTTCCTCCCTCTCCTCTTAGGGAAGATGTTACTTGGGACTATTGGTTTTTCAACACTAGTCTGGCTTACATATCTTTTTTTTTTTTTTTTTGAGAATCAAACTGAATCAACTATTATTAAATGAAATTTAACCAGCATCAGCTAAAAGTACAGGTAAAACGTGGGAGGAAACCTCCTCCATCCAAACCACTAAACCGCTAACATGTCTAGCTAGGTCATGAGCTATAGAATTCTTTTTTTCTTTTAACATGAGAAACTCTAAAATTAAGAAAAGAATTTGCATGGAATCTGATCTCCTCAATGAGATTACCATAAGAAGCTAGGGACTGCTCCTCTGCTTGAATTGCTCGAGTGATGATCTCTGAATCTCCCTCTAATATAATGGAGCTGAGCTGAAGATCTTTGGCAAACAAGATAACCCTAAAGGTTAAGTTAATATTTATTTTACTTCTTAAGGTTTCAAATTTTTGATACTCTCCCTTAAAGTTAGGGAATTGTTTTGATTGTAACAATATTATTTCTTCTAATAGAATTTTGACAAGTTGAAGTTCATTGACTTCACCGACTCCCGACCTGTTTATAACTCCAGACTTCACTGGAGTCCCAAATCTTGAGAAATTAGTTCTTGTAAGGTGTACAAATTTACACGAGTTTCACCCATCTGTTGGAATTCTTAAAAAACTTATTTTTCTTAATTTACAAGATTGTGAAAGACTACTTCGTCTTCCAAGCAAGTTTGGAATGGAGCCTCTTGTGACTCTTGAAATTTCTAATTGCTCAAAACTCAAGAAAATTCCAAAATTTGCGGCAAACCCGAAATTCTTACAGGAGTTCTTTGGATCGCACTGCTATTGTGGAACTAATTAAAAACTTGCTAGAGAACCTATGGATAATCAAAGGCCTAGAGATACTTGATTTGAGCAAAGCAAATATAGAAGAGCTGCCTTCATCAATTGAACATTTGACTAACCTTACTTCATTGACTCTAAGATATTGCAAGAATCTTGTGAGCCTTCCTAACACCATTTGCAGTTTGAAGTTGCTTAAGTCTCTTGATTTTTTTGGATGCAAAAAATTTCGTAACTTGCCAAAGAACATAGTATATGTAAAAGGATTGGTGTTGTTTAATTTGTGTTGGACGGACATAAGAGTTGTTCCTTCTTCCATTGCCTTCCTTAAAAATCTCAAACATCTATATATCAGTAGATGGAGTTCACCTGAATCCTATTCCTTGCCAAGAAGTCTTGAGCCGATGGGCTTAGTATTTCCTTCATTAATTTCCCCGCCAACACGTCATCTCATGGACAAACATTTTTTACAGAGGAGATTAGAATTAATTTCCATGCCACTTCTTGAACCAGTATTGCCTACCAACATCTAAATCTTATTCCCTACCAACAAGTCATCTCGTCGACGAATTTTTTCTTGAGAGGTGCTTAGGATTTTTTTTCCCGTTCAATTTCCTCAACCTTCCTTATTAGGCCTTCAATCTTTAACATATCTGCATCTTAGTGACTCCAATCTTTGGTCAATCCCCAATGACATTGGCTACTTGTCTTAGAACACTTAAATCTAAGTGGAAATCCTTTTTTTCCCTTCTTGAAAGCATGTCTCAACTCTCTAATCTTCGAAGGCTCCATTTGGAGGGTTGCACAAGGCTTCAATCATTGGAAAATGTTCCTTCAACTATAGATATTGTAATTGCAAACAATTGTTTCGAATTGATGAGATTGCCAGAACTGCAATTTTATACTTTTAGGTCAGATCACTCCCATTTGAATTTCCAATGTGTCAACTGCTTCAAATTGGTTAGATATATTGGAAGTAGCGGTTACATGCTTAAGGTCTCTCTCTCTCTCTCTCTCTCTCTCTCTCTCTCTAAGTTCTAAACATTATTTTCCTAAAAAAAAATAATCTAAACATTAATTATGCTTTGTATATTTCAGGGGCAAAGTGGTAAACTACCAGACATCTTTGACATTATTTTTCCTTATGGTTACTTTCCAAAATGGTTAACTTTAACTATGAATCTGACAATCATGAATTTAAGGTACAAGTGCCTTATGGGTGTGATGAGCTGATGGGAATTGGGTTGTGCATTTGTTTTTCAGTCGTAGAGGCTTCTAAAGATTTTCTACTTACATGTTGGATTAAAGTCAACGGATTTGAAAGCGCATCACCAATACGCTCTTCTTTTAGGGAAAACTATGGTGGAGTTAGTTCATGTCACCTTTGGTGGCTTTATTTGTCTCCTCGCTATTTCGACTCCCAGTGGGGAGAAATTTTTTGCCAAATTGATGGGAATGGATTTAATAAAATTGAGATTAGAATAAGTCCTTCAAATAACTTGGGGGTGGAGAAAGTTGGGATTCATTATGATATTATTAATGATTCAGCCTCCAAAGGTACCCAAAATAAGCGACGCCATGATGAGGATGGTGGGGCTAGGCCTTGTGAAGAAGTCTATTCAAATGACGAACCACCTCCAAAGACATGGAGGATGTAAAATTGAATCAAGTATAAGAGAATTTTTTTACTTCTTTGCCTGTAAGTCATCATCGTTCTTCTTTCTATTACAATTTACGAGTCTTGATGTTCTCTTTATTTTGGGGAGGGAATCCAATGAAATGAAAGTGTGGATTTTGAATTATTTTAGCTTGATAACAAATTTAATTTTTCCGAGGTATATAATAGAGATTTTTTTCTTTTTGTATTTCCCTTACTAGCATTTTAAAAAATAAAATAAAATCATTGTATTGTGCTAGTTGTACTTGTACCTTAGCATTACCTTTTGGCTTTCATATAGCCACATTTTCTCTCTCTCTTTTTTTTTTTTTTTTTTTTTTTTTTTTTTTTTAATCAGGTTGAAATCAAATTTTCTGGTTGTCTTGTTTGTGTTCTTTAATATAATGGAAGGAGGAGATCAAACGTCCAAGAATCTTGAAGTCCATTGTGGTGGTAATTAAGAGGGCTAGAAACCAAAGGCACGCTAAAGAATTAGCAAACCTGGGCTCTTGCTAAAGTTGTCAAGGACTCAAAATGGTCAGCTATTATTATTGATTAAATCATGTTCTTTTTTTTTCTTTTTTTTGGTGACCTACAAATGCAATGCTCTGTTAAACTTTTATATACAAATGCATATTGAAATTTCTCTTCCTTAGTATTAATATAATTGTTGTTTTGCTTTTTCTTCCACGGTTTGGTGTTTACTGTTCTTAGATTATGGCGTAACCGTTTCACCTGTACTTAAGGAATTCCCATTTGATTGTTCCTTTTGTTGATTTTGTGGAAATGACAATGTTAAAGTATGGTTCACCTGAGCTTAAGATCAGTTTTACCATGGCCTGACTGCTGTGGCATAATCTTGACGAAATTGGGCTAAGCGAAACTGCAAATTCTGTCGAGACTTTGTGCAGCACGATGGTGGAATGTTATTGATGAATCGAGCTGTTACGTTTAGTCTTGATATTGGAATACAAGACCTCATAGTGGACTGTTCCAATTTTAGGTTGATAGTTCCATTGAAGTTGAATGAAAGCTATTCGTTTGAGGCCAAGAAAGATATAGAAGTTCTCACACTGTAGGTTGTTTTAAAAAAAATTTCTTTTGTTTTTATGCAATATTAAAGATGTGTAATCTAACAGCCCATGGTTTAGTGGGGCATGCAAAGGAGAATGAGGAGACCTCATGTCTGGAGGACTGTCCTCTCTTTTTTCTTCCTCTGTACAGAAAATTTAAGTTAATGAAAATCTATCTCTTCAGTTGCTTTTCATTTTCCTTATAAAAAAAAAAGTTTATTTTTTATTTATTGATTTTTAAAAGACAGTCCGATATGCTAGTGTTTTCAATATATTTTTTCTCCATGCAAACAGACCAGCTCATTTTCAGTAGTAGATTTTGGACCATGATTTGCATACCTACATGTAATTGAAGTTGCATTAAATGAGCTGATATCCCATTTTGCCAGGTCTAACCTATTGAATGCTACTCTGAGAGTTTTTTAGGACTTTGAAGCACCAACATGAGAAGCTTAGCTCTAATGTACTCCCATGACTCTGGACTTAAATAGGTACCAGGCTTTATCTGAAACGTTTTGAGGACTTTGATGCACCAACAAAGTTTACTATCATAGATACAAGGCCATCTCATCTCACTAGCTTCCAAAAACAGTTTTTCCTTCAAAACACTTGATACTTATTCATTTGATCCACTGGCAGCGTCATATATGACTCAAGTACCATTCTTCTGAACTAGAGCTCCGTATGGATTCCACCAATCATCTCATAGGAAAATACTACAACTTGATCCCACTTCACACTTCAGTAATGGCTTAACAATGCTTCTAAGATTTAGATTTTTTTTTCCAACCTCAATAGCTGTCTTGAGGAATGTTAATACTCCAGAAACTCAGCTTTTAAAAGACTAGATTGAACCCAAGCTACCCAATTTGAGCCTGCCTTTGCAAAAAAAAAATCCCACATAGGTCTCATTATGGCTGCTTTGTTCAATTCTTCTACTCTTCAAATCTAATCCACCTTCTCTCTTTTGCTTGTATACAATACCCAAGGCCCAGGATACTTAGCCCCTAGAGCTGAACCATTCTTTCCTTTCCAAAGTTAACTATTAAATTTATGTTCAAAAGCATTAAAAATCTACTTTGGCAATATGAAGATGCTGGACCAGTAAACCAAAAGGCTATAAAGAACTGATTAAATCAACTGGGGCCATCTTGCAAAGGAAAGATTACTTGCTACCCAAGATTCAATTATGCTCTTATCATGAAGGGGCTTACGTTTTTTGCACCAAGTCTACTAGAAATGAGAGGAACCCAGAGATTTCTTACTGGTAGTGAGCCTTCTTTGAATTGCAAGAGCTCAAGAGTTCACTTCTTCAACCCATCTGGAACAGCAGCATGGCAAACTCACTGTTTTGAGAGTTAGCAAGCCAAACCAGACAGACATCTATATACAAGGAAAAAAAAAAAACCTGCAAATTAGTTTCTTATGTTTATAGTTGTGTTTTGATTTCCATTTACATCCAAGAAATGCAATATACTCATATCTTTTGGTTGGCAAGGTACAGTTCTCATCCCAGTTGACATGAGAATCTTGAACAGTGAACCTCTCAAAGGAGCAACTAGGGTATGGTAGATGTGTTGTGGCTAGAGCAGAGATCAATGTCCATCTTTGGGAGCAAAGGACATTGTTTATTTATCCAAGGGAAGGAGGTAAGTAGAGAAGCTGGCAACACCACAACCAATATCCAAAACCTGAACTAACCCTGTAGAACAGATATCCCTCATCGCAGTTGTCACATTTCTCAACTTGAATTAACAACATTATTCACTTGCATATATGACCAAAACCAACATATTGACCCTGACACAAAATATAGAAGTCATAAATTCACACACCTACAAATACATTTACATATACATACATGTATGTGTGTATATAGATATATGTGTGTGTGTACATTGTGTAGTATGAACATAGGAAATGATAAGAAGTTGATGAGTTTGCATGACAACAAGCTTTATACCTATTCATTCACAATAAGACAAATCTTTAGCAATAGGCTAGGCGGAATCTTCATAGTATGAATCAAAATTATTAGGAGAAAAATGGACAAATTATTAGACTAAGATACCGAATATAATAGAGCAAATTATGTTAGCTTCATTCTTCAAGCAGTCAACTCCCAAAACATGGATAATAGTTGCTGATATATAAATAACATTAAATATTCCTTCAAACAAATAACATTAAGTAAAATTCCCATTTGTAATTTTTGAAGCCGGAAAGCTCCAGCATTGAACATGAGTACATGACAGTATATATTAAAATAGACAAAATGATTATCAAAATAGACAAAATGCAAAATGGAACTTGCAGTTGAAATTGAATTTTAGTGAAAAACATGGATATCTTGTTTTGGTCACTAAAAAAAAAAAAAAATACCATACATGCTAATAAGTAGTAGGAAAAATTAAATAATTATCAACAGAAAGTGACTTAAAATGTCAGTTTCAGATTGTATTTCACATCTACACCCCTTTCATTGGACCACTTTTTTCCACTTTTTTGATATTTCATTTATTCTTCCTTTCATTTTCCCTTTTTCTTCCCTCTCTTCCTGGGGAAGACATTACTCGGGACTATTGGTTTTCCAGCACCAGTTTGGCTTACTTTACTCTTTAGTTGACTATTGCTTTTTTTTTGGGGGGGGGGGGGGGGGAGAAGGGGACTGCTTACAAGGAAAGCGTGACTAAATGCGCAATAAAACCAAATAAATAATTTTTTTCTAATTAGAAAATTAAAAAAATTCATGCTATTAATGACTTCAAATTTACCTTTAAGATGAATCTTATATTTTGTAAATGACAAACAAAAACAGTATCAAATGCTAACTATATAGCCAGTCATACCACTGGAGAAAGCAAACACATGTAAACAAAAGAGGGGTATGACAAAAAATTGACCCTTTGAACAGACTCAACCACCCTATGTATGAAATGCATAACACCACCTAGGAACCACCAAAGCCAATTCACCCAAATTTGGCAATTCATGCATGATTCCCATTGCTTCACCACACAATCCCTTCTGGTTGGCCATTTATGGGTTTCATATAATCTTTTGGTAGAGGAATAAAGTAAAACAAGTGTGTCTCAGGTGGTCCTTTTTGCCAACTGCATATTAAAATTAAGCTCCCCTCTCATTCAGCCCCCTCCTATTAGAACATGTGGATACCGAATCTAAACCAGGATAATGTCTCTGCTGGGGTATTAGAATGCACCACTCGCACTCAATTGATAAATTTAGGCAAATACTACCATACAAACTCCTGTATCATCTTATTTAAACATGCCAATATCTCATAAATCTCCTTTATTTGATGGTGTGATCTACTTCAGAAACAAGTCCATGGATCATCCCTTTAGCCTCAATGCAACTCCACCCTAGTTTCTTCTTCAGATCCTTCTCATTCCATTGTCCAAAACTTGCCTATAGATTACTAAACAGAGTATGATACCCAATATTATCAGGTTCCAATCCAAAAGCCTTTGTACTGTATATTCCTAAAGTATGCTATCTTCATGGACTCTACAAGCTGCAAGAAGAGAACCCCAAATCCTACTATCAGGAAAATCACCATTTTCAATATTAAGGCTAAGGCCTCTTTTAAGTTTTCCATATTGAGCCAAAAAATCCACAACGCAAGTCTAATGATCCAAATCAGGTTGAATATCAAATATGCATTTCATGGAAATATAAACTTCACGCTCTTCTCTGACAAGACCAGAGTGGCTACAAGCAGACAGTAAGCTTAAAAAGTGACAGGTTGGTTTATTCTTTCCCCCCAGCATTAGACCAAAAAGTTCTATGGCTTCAGAAAAAAAAGCCCATGAGTTCCAAAGCCTTAATCATTGTTATCCAGGTTACTAAATCTTTGACCAATATCTCTGACCCACAAAGATGCCATTGGAGCCACTTTGCACGGTGGTGGCAACCTTGAAATTTGGTGAGTAACCCAGTGATTACCACAAGCTTTTCGCAGCATTCATTGACACTTTGGTTGGGCTTATAGTAATGACAGCGGCAGATTAATGCTTGCTGGTTGGCCTAAAATGGAGAGGTATGGCTTGAGGTGGAGCTTACTGTTGGAGATTAAATGTTCAAAAAGTGTATAAAACACCTATGAACGTTTAGACCCCCAATTTACAAAATATCAACACAAGCTTATTATCAAACAATATATGTGCGAAATATGAAAATAAGCTAAATCAGAATTCGTAAAACAATCTAAACCGAAATTAATTATAACCACAGCAGCAATTAAAAGGTAAAGATTAAGAGAAGAGATATGCAAATACAAGGACAACACAACGATGTGTTATCGAAGAGGAAACCGAAGTCCTTGGCGTAAAACCTCTCTGCCGCCCTCCAAGCGGTCAATAATCTACTAGAGAATGAAATTGAGATACATGAACAGTAAAAGACCCTCCAAGCCTAATCTACCCAATGTACCTAAGCCCTCCAAGCTTCTTGCTCTAATGAGGTTACACCGAACTTTTGTCTTCTCTAACTTACCGGATTTTGCTATAGCCCATAGCATAAACCAATATCAATTAGTCTCTTCCTAACTGCTTCCCAAGCACCAAATAACCTTCTCACAGATATGGATATAGTGAGAAAATGATTTGGCTAACTATACCTCTCAAGGATGTAAAAATGAAGAAGGTGAGAGTAGAGGAATTTTTTTGAATTAAAGGATGAAGATTGCGGATGAGTCAATCTTGTTTTTCTCTAGGGTTTCTCTCTCAAAATTCTCTCTAGAAGCTCTCTACAATACGTGGGTATAAGGGGTATTTATACTAGTGTGTGTTTGGAATGTGAAAGGTCAGTTTTTCCCAAATAGAGTGGTCTGGCGACTTGACCTCGCAACTTGACTGAGTCGCGAGCTAACTGCTTGGCCAGACTAGAAGTTTTATCCTGTAATGCTCCAGCTGGCATGACTCTTCAACTCCTCTGCATGCTTCACACATGTGCCTCCTTTGGCGACTTGCCAGTCGCAAGCTAGTAGTGAGATCCAGTCGCGAGGTCCTACTTGAGTGCACACTCTTGAGCTTTTTTTCTCACCCTTACATGATTCCCACCTAAATACATGATTTCTAAATGCTGAATTACAAACAAATTGGCACGGAATAAAGCCAACCAAATGATTGAATAAATTCAATCTTACAGAGATTAAAGGCTGAGCACACCTAAGTCTGGCAACATATATGAGATTTGGGTAGCAAAATTTTGAGATTTGGTCTGTTTGATAAATGGGGTTTTCGATTTTTGTATTTATGGAATTGGAGGGATGGGTTTGATGGTTACAACTACCATGGAAAGGCAACTCTTGCGTCTTTTCCAGATTTCGGCAGCGTCTTTGTGCGGAAGGAAGTGGTGGTTCTTTCGTAATAGGAGCAGGAGTTTTTTTTTTTTTTTTTTTTTTTTTTTTTATGAAGGCACAGGAGCAGGATTTTTTAATTCAATAGGATTTAATATTTTGTGAATGCTCTAAGATCTCTAGCATTGAAGACATAAAAAAAACATATTTTATGTACTCAAACACTACTTTATTTATTTTATTAATTTATTTCGCAATTTATCCAACATCCAAGTTTCTAAAGTCTATGATAAATAGTAAATAAGAGAATTGAAGTTCAATCTCCGCCTCCACCAATCTTGGTCGGATAATAATGAGTTGTTATCCGAAATGGATGCCATAAGTTGAAACATACTAAAAAAAAAATATATATATATATATATATATATAAACCGTCAAATAATAATATAATATACACTTCATACTTCTCTCTCTTCTTCACTCTCCATCAAACCCATGGCTAGCAAACAACAAAAAAAAAAAAAAAAAAAAAAAAAAAAAACCACAACGCCAACCACCACCACTACAGGATTAACACATCACAAACCCAAAAATTTCAACAAAATTTCCATACCCACAGAATCACACCCAACCACCAAGATCCACACCCATTGCCACTGGCAAACCTACTGCTGAATCACTAGCCATCACCACTAATCAAACACCACGACCCAAGACCGATCTTCAAAACCTAGAAACATCCATCAAACCCAAGACTCACGCGACCACACGGGATTGTGGTTTGATGGTAGGAGTCATTGTCCCAACACCCAGAAAGGAGCGGTTCTAGCGATAGCCCCAACAAAGACCGTGTAGTATACATGGTATTATCCATTGCCGTCACGTGGTATGGGGTTGATAAGCCCACACCGGAGACCCCCTTTTTTTATGAAGCTAAAAAATAAAAAATAAAAAACCCACGACCCACACGATATAAACATCGATCAAATAACATTGTTCTATGATACTTTTGTAAATATGTTAAAAATTGTAAGTCCCACCTGATTAGACCACACGAGGAAACTCTCTCTATTCAAATAAAATAATAATATTTTTATTGTACTTGTCAGCTTTTAAAAAAAAGAACATATACACATACCAAACACACAATTATGTTTTTTTCACAATTTAAAATATGTTATTTGAAACATAATACCAAACACATTTTTTGTATTATGAATACTTTAAACACGTGTAAAAACATTTTTTAAACCATAGTTTTCATATCATTTTGAACAACAATACTTGAAATCTGCTACCAAACAAGCCCTATGCAATTCAATTTTAGAGTTTGTTTAGATACCGCTTATTATTGAAAACTGAAAACTTATTGTTGAAAATACTGTAAAAAAATAATTTTTAAATATGTAAATAGTATCGTGAAACCCAATTTTAAAGTTATATTTGTCTAATTCTGTAGTTGCAGGTCCCGTAAACAGTAGACGAGACCTAGGAAAATGCAAATGAAGACGCAGATGCAAAAAAGTAGCACGCAAACTCACACTTAGGGTCCGTTTGGATTGGGCTGAAAACTGAAAACTGAAACTGAAAACTGAAAAATACTGTAGCAAAATAATTTTTTAATGTGTAAATAATATTGTGGGTCCTATTTTTAATAAAAAATTTATTAAAAAGTGAAATTTGTGGATCCATAAACAGTGCACTGTATACACTGTACACAGAAAAGTCAAATATTTTGGCTCAAAAAAATAATAAAAAAATAAAAAAAAATGGAAAACGCACAACATGCGTTTGGGAAGCGCGTTTCGGCCTCTTAATGGTTACTTTTAATATCAGCCATTGGATCAAAGAGGTTTAAAAAATTTAAAAAAAAAAAAAGTTAGAAGAAATAAAAGATAAAAAAGTCGAAACTTTTTAAATTTGATTTAAGGGTATTACACGGGTGCCACGGCCCAGCTGTTGCTGCTGATCCAAATCCCAAAACAAGCTATACACTGGGTGAAAAAGCAATAGGATAACTTAACTCGTTTAGAAGAAAATATGAAAAGAATTTTATAGTAGCTGTTAAAAAAAAAAAAAAAAAGAAGAAGAAGAAGAGAACTTTGAAGAAGGGAAAACAGTTAAGACCAACTCCTCTTGCCTGTGATTTGAAAATTCAAGGTCGGATGACGAGTGTCTATGAAGTGTTTGTATAAATGTTCAAATAAGCTTTTTTGTTATTTGTAATTGTACGTGCAGCAGAATATGTGAGTTGTTTTGTATTATATAATTTCTTGCTTATGTTAATTTTGTTTATTTATTTATTTATTTATTTTTGGTTTGATTCGGTTAGATCTGTCTTGTGTTTGTGGATATGTTGGGAATGAGCGACTTTGTTTTGCTTGATTTTGATTTCAATTGGAGCTAAAAGCATGATTTGCTGGTGAAGATAGAGATATGGAGTGAAAGAGGGACTATATTTTGTTTATAGATGAAGAGCTCTCGAGATAAGGTTTACATGGGCTCTCAACTCGAGCGGCCGCACTTCTTTTGCTCAAAATTGCATTGGATTGTTGATATTTGATTGGTAGCTGAGAAATGTAAATATTTATAGGGAGCGGCAAAAGTTTGAAATTTTGTAACTCATTTGGGGATTAAATCTGTTTTTTTTTTCTTCCCTTTTTTTCTTTTCGTGATTTAAACTTTCATTGCTATTTGGGTATTGATTCTTAGTCTCTATACTCTGTTGTTGTTGCTTTACAGTTTCAAAGAAAACATCAAAAGCCTCCAGAATTCCTCACAATCAAGGTAATTCTTGTTTCCCTTTCTCTTGCATTGATTTTTTTTTTTCTTTGTTCTCTTATAATGTTTTTGAATATTTGTGTCATTATCCCTATGAATCTATGGTTGATGCCTTTTTCCAGAATGTGTTGGGTATTGAAAGATCTGTGAAGGTTAACATTACTATTTGGGTACTGATATAAGTCCACTAATATTTGGGTATTGATTTTTAGGGTATAACATTCAGTTACTTGTGAGCAGTGTATTGAAAGTTCCTGAAACCAGTTCACATGCTTTATGGTCTTGCCCATGCGCCAAGAAGGTGTGGCAATTAGTTGAAGGCATAAACTTTATCCCACACCAGCCTTTTCAGAACTGGACTGATCTATTCTCCTGGATGCTGCACCACAATAACACTATCTCACTGAAACTATTTCTCACCTGCACAGAAATCGGAAAAGATTTGGAGATCCAGGAATACAACAAACACTTTAGTATGTAGAGGTAAGGAGATGCATGAACGCTACTTGGCAAAAGTTTCATCTAAAGTACATACCCCGATATGGAAGCCCCCTTATTACCTTAAGGCAAATGTTGCTGTAAAAATAATGCAAGAATAACTTTTGATATGAGATAGGAGCTGTGATTAGATATTTTAATGGAATTTTGCAGGATTATGGCATGCCCTACAATTGTGTAAACCAGCAGGGACTTCAGAGGAGGTTCAACTTGAGGACCACTTTAGTAAACATGGAATCCCCCCAAAAAAGTGACCTGAAATGCTTTGTTCAACGAAGTGAAAGTAGCTATATCTAATTTGTGATGCTGCGAGTTTAATTTTGTGGACAAAAGCTGTAATAATGCTGCTCTAGTTTTAGCAGATCTTGTGTGTAAATATTGTGTCACTGAGATTTGGCTGGGTGTCCCCCAACCTTTTCTCACCCTTTTTATGTTGTGAAATGCAATATATGTCCTACTGCTTTAAATAAGAAAAAATACATGATATTAGTCTTTCGACACACCACAACCACCGAAAATAAAAAACAGCTAAACAGAGCAAAACTAATTAGCTGCACAGAGTGCTCTCCTAGGATGGAGCATTTCAGGTCACTTTATGGACTGCATAATGCCCTCCTCAGTTCTTATCCCTTGGCAATGGAGAATGGCATTCCTTTGGTGGCATACAGCACCTGAGGCCAAAACCAGACACAATTTAAATTTCTCCAGATACCAAGAAAAACCTTATTTCATTAAGCTAGTTGCTCATGCCTATAGTTGCTTCAAGATTTCCATTTCCCATTCAAGAAATGCAATATAAATAAATATCTTCAGGGTGGCTAGGAACCATTCTCGTGCCAATCGACACAACAACCTTGAACAGTGAACCATCTCTAGCTCTACTGGGGCCTGGTATCTGTTCCTAGCTAAAGCAGAGATCACTCCACCAATTCCTTACTATAATGCAAATTGAATCTGATTCTCATGTCCATATTTTGGGAGCAAAGGGCAATGTTATTTTGATAAACTCATTTAATAATCCTCAAATCCTTCTTATTTCTCAGAACCATTTTCTGCACACAGTACAATACTAGTCTCTCTTCTCCAAAACCACATTCCTTTTTCAGACGACACATTTCTCCAAAACAACTTATTATTGATATGATATGCCCAGTTTTTCCAATTTTATAGGGAATGGAATTAAATATTTCAAACTAAAATAAAAACCTCAATCACATTTTAAACACCAAATTATATATTTGTGCTGTCTCTAAAGAAATACTAACAATAAAAAAGCGACGTCGTCTGTAATTGGCAATTGCCACCATTTTCACTTCACTGAGTCAGAGCAGAGCTTGTTAAAGTAAAAATGGAGAACACGGCAATTTTGAAGGACTGGGTTCGAGTGAGTCTAACTTGGAGAAAACCGGAACCATCGTAGCTCCTCATCTCAAGGTTCTCTTCTTCTTCTTTCTTTTGTCTCTTGCAATTTCAAAATTCCTCTTTTACACACACACACACACACACATAAATATATATATATATATATATATATATATATATTGCCCTGAAATCGATGTCGTTTGACATTTCTTAATTAAAGTGGGTTTATTCTTCTGAGTTGCATATAAGAGTCTCATTAAGGGGTGTTAAAAATGCTAAATGCTATTTTTTAGCATTTTTAACAGCTCAAATCATAAAAACTCATCTTTATCAAGGTATTCAAATCTTAAAAAATTTTAGCAAATTGCTACAGTGAGGTTTTATTTCTAACACCTCACTTTAGCAAGCTACTACCATTTTTTATTATTTTTTCTTCTTTCCTTTTCACTGTGTCTCTCTCGTGCTCTCCGTCCACTTCTTCTTTCCTTTTCACTATCTCTCTCGTGCTTTCCGTCCACTCTTTCTTTCATTCTCTCCGCCTCTCTGTTTCCCTTTATCTCTGCATCTCGAGTTCATGGGTCTTGGGTGTGGCCGAGATGCGATGCTGGGTGTGGTTGGGCTGCGGTGTGGGTTGATCGTGGGCCTTTATGGTGTCGGTTGATCGTGGGTCTCTACAGTGATTGGGTTTTGCAATTTGATATTGGTGAGTTTTAATTTCAGTGGTTTTGATTGATTTTGGTGGGTTCTTAATTTCGGTGGCTGGGTTCATGGGTTGATCAGGGTGGCTTTGGGTGCTGGGTGTAGGTTGATCGGGGTGGTGTTGGGTCTTTGTTGTGATTTTGTGATTCTTTGATTTGGATGATTCTTTGATCGGGGGTGATTCTTTGAGGTGGCCGACGGCGCTGGGTTGAGAAAGAGAGACACAGAGTAGAGAGACAAAGAGAGGAAGAATAAAAAATGATAAAGAAAGAATATTTAAATGAAGTATTAAAAAAATAGAAGTTTTGATGTAAGTGATGCTGTAAAGTGGTATGTTATATATTATAAAGTTGGTTTTTGAGATGGTAAATGTTAAATTTTTTAGAATCTTTAATGGGAATGCTCTAAGCGAAATGGAAGTTTGGATTTTGGAACCTCCACTTTTGAGATTGCACCTGATAAGCTGGCCAAGTCTTTGCAAATTGCAAACTTTTCTTCTTTTTTTTTTTTGGTAAACTATGTTTTTAAACCCATATTTTATATTGGTTTTAAATTACAATCCTCCTACTGACACTGAAAAATTTACTGAATGTTTCACATTTGAGATGGACTGATGTTGCTCAATTGACCACCACAAAACAAAAACACAAAGTAGGTTGTAAGAAAATTAAGGACACTTTTGAAGTTGACATTTTATTTTTAAGAATCTTTCTCTAGTTTTACCATCTTTTTCTAAACTTTTGATTTGCTCAATTAACACCCAAATTTGAGAGAATTACCACAATATTCACCCTTTGTCCAAATCAAGATTATCTTGGACAAAAAAGCATAGTTACAATCACATGCAAAACATGTGATTCGTGGACCCACAACACCAATTAAATTGCCCTCATCATTGCAATTTGTTATCTTACACATACAAATTTGACATCGTACCCAAATTGAAATTGAAACAATCTAATATGATGAAAGATTAAATTTGGTAAGGATGTAATTTAAAACCCATGTTTTACTCCTCCAATCCTAACATGTCACATTACCTTATCATATATTTAAAAATGGGCAAAACTTAAGTATAGAACTTTAGGTACAGTACTTTAGGTTTCCTACTTTAAATTTTGACATCTGTCCAATTTAACATCCCAAACAAACGGCATTAAAACTAAAAATTCTTTCTTTTTTTCTTTTTTCCTTCTTCCTTTTTTTCCTGTACTGCAACTGCAAGAGAACCCACGGCTTCAAATCTCCAATTGCCTCATTTTCTACTAGATTTCAAACCAAAAAACAGACCATTCTACCTCATTTTCTCAGTAACCAAACAAGAAAGATCAAAAAATAAAAATTAGATCTACTGGGTTTCAAACCAAAAAATGGACCCTTTTCAGCTATACCTATAACTTCCACACTCTTAACATCAATAAAGCCATCATCACAGCCTCTTTCATTACTTTGTACACTCAGAGAGAGAGAGAGAGAGAGAGAGAGAGAGAATCATAGATAAGAAAAGAAGAAAGGAAACAGATACACACACACACACACACACTCTAAGAGAGAGAGATATGAGATATTCTTTTTTTTTTTTTTTTTTTTCTTTTTTGGGTTTTGGGGGCTGCATGCCCTGGCCTTGGCAGCACGCTCATGGGGGCTGCCATGGCCTTGGTTGCATGCCTTGGCCTTGGCAGCATGCCCATGGGGGCTGCTTTGGCCTTGGCTGCATGCCTTGTGCATGGGCAGCTTGCCCACAGGGGCTGCCTTGGCCTTGGCAGCACGCCCATGGGGGGCTGCCTTGGCCTTGGCTGCATGCCTTGGCCTTGGCAGCACGCCCATAGGGGCTGCCATGGCCTTGGCAACTTGCCCAAGGGGCTTGCCTTGGCCTTGGCCTTGGCCTTGGCTTTTGCTTGCCCACCACAACTTTGGAGTGACTTTCCAAAAAATGAGGGTTTTTTTAGAAAATGAGGTTATTTGCCCCAAGAAGGTAGGCATTGGGCTTGGCAGGGTGCCCAGGGGCATGCCCTCGTGCACGCCACGCCGCATCGCCTCGCATCGTCCCACACTCTGGCAAAATTGGCCCGTGCCTTTTTCCATTTTTCTGTCCCTAAATTGATTCCATGATTTTAGAGGAGGTTTCCAACAACCGGTTCGGCGTTCCGAGCGTTTTTGAATTTTTTAATGATTTTTCCTATTTTTCGACTTCAAAAAATCATAAAAAATAAAACATGTTGAATCTGGCCTCCAAATTTTTACAGTTTGAAGATTGGATTTTTCTTAGCATGTGTTCAAAAAATCAGGGCAAGACTCCAAGAATTGCTCCCAAAAAGACCCATTATTCCTCCTCAGCAAATCAATGTTTCCTCGTGCCAGACCGGACTTTTTCCTAAGCGCTCTTTAGGGGGGGAAGAGTAGGAGGGTTCCGTAGAGGCTACCTAGGCTTGGAAGCAGCACTCCCCCCCCCCCCCCCCCAAGTGCTACCATGGCCTTTGAGGGGTCCCAACGGCATGCCACGGCCTTGGCATCCCACCCACGAGGCATGCAAGGCCTCGCTCGTGCGCCCACGCAGTGCTACCACTACACCTCAGGTAGTGTGCATGCTAGGGCGCCCCCAAGGGCATGCCAGCGTGCCCACGCAAGCATGCCATGGCCTTGGCTGCTGCTTGCCCATGGGGGCTGCCTTGGCCTTGGCTGCTGCATGCCAAGGGTCATTGATGGTTCGGAAGAGAAGCCGTTTGCAGTACAGGAAAAAGAAGGAAGAAGGGAAAAAGAAGAAGATATTTTAGTTTTAACATCGTTTACTTGGTTTATTAAATTGGACAGGTGTCAAAAGTTTAAGTAGGGAATCTAAGGTACTATATCTAAGTTTTTTCCTTTAAAAATAAGCACAACCACACTCAATCAATTCTAATATAAATCCAACCAAATTGAGAGTTTATTGAGATGTTATTTGATGTGATAGGATATATCGAATTTTAAGTAAAATGCTGATGTAGCAATCTCTTATTGGATGGTTTAAAACATAGGTTTTATACCCCATCTTTACCAAATTTGGACACATATAATAATATTGTAGAGACTAAATTGTAAAACACACCTCTAAAGTTTAAGGTCATATTTATTTTGTTTCCTAAAGCTTCAACATTTTGATCATCTCCCCTAAAATTAAGGGATCATTTTAATTGGCAACCCCTCCATTAAAAAAAAAAAAAAAACAAAACAAAACAAAATATTAGTTAGCCATTAAGTATACCCCAACTTGTCACATGGGCTAGTTCATCCAATTAAATCATGCCATATGATGTGAATTAAATGACAAAAAATATATATTTTTATTAAAAAAATCTCTAAAATATAATAAAATAATTTAATTTAACCTTTTATTTTCTTCAATATTTCTTTTCTCTTCTGCAAAATTTATGCTCTTTTTAATCTAAAAACACTAATTGTCCGATGGTTTGGTTTTCTTCCACACTAATTTATGCTCTTCAATATCTCTAAAGTTTTTTTTTTTTTTTTTTTTTTGTGTATATATATTGCTAAATAAAAAAGGGTTTCCAATATAGACTTATCGACCCTACGTTACGTGACGACAATAAGCAATACCATGTGTATTATCACTGCCCTGATGAGGCTATCATCATGAGCATAACACATTTATTGAAGCATCACTACTCAAACCGCTTACCTCCTACCAAGCATCACGCGTAACGATACAAGAACTTTTACCACAAAGCCACAACTCGCAATGGTTTGCTAATGTTTGCTTTATTCTTCATTCTTTGTGTTCGTACTACTGTTTCATTTTTATTATTGAATTTGGTTGACTTGAAATTTCATAGAAAATATAATCTCAATTTCTCATGAGTCCAAATGTTGAAATGATTTAACTCTTCTACTAACATCTACTTCCACACAACAATAAAAAGTTACCTGCTTCAAATTGGATTTGGGCTACCTCCAAATCATGGTTTTGAAACTCGGACCGTTCATTAAACCGTAAAAGGGAGAGGTTCAAGGTTTTTAAGGTCGAACCGAGGTCGAACCGGGGTCGAACCGTGATGACGTCATAATTAATTTAATAGTTATTTTAAATATATATAAAAATATTAAATTAATAAAAAATAGAAAATTAACTAAAATAGTCTAATTCATTTAGAGATCTATCTTTCAAATATTTTTTATATCATAACTTTCACAAGAAAAATAAGAAATGTCAAATCCTTGGCAAACATAAACATGAATTACTCAATTAATTCATAAAAGTACAAAGTAAAAATGCATAAACAACTACATGTCTCCAACTTACACATTGTTTCTTACAAAAATACATAAAACTGATTTCTAAAAAACAAAATAGAACTTCAAACTCCAAGTTATACAGTGTGTCTTACAAAAAGATAAAAATTATCTCTAAAATACAAAATAGAATTTCAAAGTTCAAACAGAATTATTATGATCATAAATCATCAATGTCATCAAAATTATCATGCTCATCATCAGCCCCTGAAAATCTAGGATGAGGGCTTATAGTTTGTCCAAATGTTCCCAAATCAACTCCTTCAACCTCATTGCTATCATCTACACACAAGTTTGAACAAAATAAAAAGAAAAATCATTATAATGTTTACACAAGTTTGAAAAGAATAAAAGAAAAATCACTATAGGTTATCAAATTGTTTACATATAAACTAACCTTCAATATTAGAAGAAGGCTCCACACTTACTGGATACGCACCCTCTTCATAAATTGCTTTCTCTAACTCTTCATATCCTAGATATGGGTCTTCCTCTTCCTCAAATACCCAAAAATCAGTTTTGTCGATACTTGCATAATCAATGGGGTCAAAATTAAACTTTTTGTTGTAAAGTCTACATCATAAAATGTCATCCTCATTATTGGAATTTGAACATAATTAATAACTAACAATTACATTACATAAATGACTTCCTAAAAATTAATGCAATGACAAGATATAGCATTTAGTTACCTATGTCTCAATCACAAGTTATGATGAACAAACACAAGATCATTGAGGCTTTGATGCTCCAACCTATTTCTCCTCTTAGAATGTATTTGTTCATATAAACTCCAATTACGCTCACATCCAGAAGAGGCGGAAGTTTGGCTAAGGATTCTAATTGCCAATTTTTGCAAGTTTGGAGCATCAGCCCTCCACAACTTCCACCATTCATCTAAGTTTCATAACACAACATAACTAATATTAATAAACAAAAAAAACTAAGATTTATTTATAGTATTAAAGTAAACTAATTACTTCTCATCTAGATGAGTGGTCTTGCTTGTTAACAATGCAAGATCTCTATCAAAGCTCCCAATATGGTCTCGAAAATATTGGGTTTCCTTAATTACCTTTTCTTGGTCACCATCGTATTTTTTCCCAATGTAGTCCAAAACAGCCATATTTACTGCAGGTTTCCGACGAAAATTCTCCTCATCATATTGAAAAGCGGGGTTTAACCAATATGCAGCATCATATTGAAAAGTAAATTAATTACTTCTCACTTGGATGAGTGGTCTTGCTTGTTGACAATGCAAGATCCCTATCAAAGCTCCCAATATGGTCTCGAAAATATTGGGTTTCCTTAATTACCTTTTCTTGGTCACCATCGTATTTTTTCCCAATGTAGTTCAAAACAGCCATATTTACTACAGGTTTTCGACAAAAATTCTCCTCATCATATTGAAAAGCGGGATTTAACCAATATGCAGCAGTATGAAGATCTTTGCGCAAATGTTTATCCCAACGGTTTTTTATAATTGAGATGTATGGCTTGTACAAGTGCTTCTTTATTCGGAAGATCTTCTTGATTACCAACCGTGCTCTATACATGCCCTCATACACATATCCTATTGCAGGCATTTGATCAGAATCAACAATCCATAACAAACGAATGAGTGGTGATGAAATCTTGACCATAACATTAATATCCTCCTAAAAAGAATTATCCAAAATGATAGAAACTGCTTCTTTGGCCTTTAACTCTTTTGCCAATCTATTGTCCACAAAGAACTTGCTAGTCACTAAGGCTTGCAAGTCATGCTTATGCATATGAATGCTTCCAAATGCAAGGAAAGTAGTAGCAAATCTTATTGCTCCCGGACGTACAATTTCTATCCAACCAGGTCTATTCCTCACCCAAGCAAGCAAAGCCACATGATTATAAATAAAAACCGTAATTTTGGAAGCACGTTCTTTGCGTCTATTCACATGAGGCATATCTCCCATATCTTTCAACACAAGATTCAAGCAATGTGCTGCACAAGGAGACTAACTAATAGTTTTATACTTTTCACACAATAACTTACCAGCAGATACATAGTTGGAAGCATTATTAGTAACTATGTCAACTATGTTTTTTGGACCAACCCATGTAATCACTTCATTAAACAATTTAAACAAGTTTCTAGAACTCTTCACAATCTCTGAGGCATCAACTGATTTTACAAATACCATTCCCCCATGACAATAAACAAGGAAATTGATCAATGACCTATGTCTAGTATTTGTCCAACCATCAACCATAAGTGTAAATCCAACTTCTGCCTAATGCCTACGTTGTGAGTCAACCAACAATTAAACCTCTTTCTTTTGATCCCTCAACAAAGGGACCCGTATATCATGATAAGTTGAACCTTTGTAACCAGGGCCAACAGCAGCTATAGCATCAATCATCATTTGGTAGTACACTGAAGTCACAGCATTAAAAGAAATGCAAATGTCATACATCCACCTTGCAATAGCCATATCAGCTTGCTTCACCTTTTCTTTGCTTTGGAACACACTTTTAAGAGATGGTTGAGCTCCTAGAGTAGTTCTTGGAGCAAAGTAATTACCCATTGGCTTTGTACCCTTTCTTTTACCTAAAACAGTTTTTTTAGGCAACCCACTACTAAATACTTCTTGAACATCTTTATCTTCTTGCACATCACTATGTACAGAAGGCACACTAAACATTTCTTCTTGACGTTGTTTTTCAGCCTTTTTCTTCAACTCAAACTCCTTCAAATATTCTAACATTTGGTGTCTCACATCATGAGAAACCTTTTTACATGACCCAATATCACCTTTTATCCCTACAAGGTGTCGTTTCATCCTATTAATACCCCTACTTTATATGTTTGCCTACAATACACACATGTAAAAGTATTTCGTCCCTTCTCATCCGTTCTAAGGCTAAAATGTTCCCAAGCCGGATCAAACTTTTCCCTTGCTCTTGAACTAGACTCCACTACATTAGAATCATCGTCATGTGATGGAGTAGACCCAGTCTCTGTTTCCATTTTAATCTAAAAGACTAAACACCCAATCAAACACTCATAGACCCATCAATTTTTGAAATACAAAGAGTCAAAGAATCACAACTTCATACACAGAGTAAAATTAACAAACTAACATACATAGAGTCATAGAGTCAAAGAATCACAAATTCACAACCAAAGGTTCACAATTTCCAATCAACCAGCTCACATGTTTTCAATTAACACTTCTTACAAATTCTAAACTAATAAAAAGAGAACAGTCCCAGCATACAAATTCATGCAAAACTTCAGTGTTATTTGTTGCTAATAACCCACATACACATACTGCATATACACAAACAGAGATACATACGTACATACTGTATAAAAATTAAAATTGTTGGATTACTCAACTATAAGGAAGATGAGCCACTGGGAATAGAGGTACCGAAAAGGCTAGATTGGTGCTTCAACGAGTTGAGGTTGCGACTGAAACTGATGCTTGAAATCTGAGAATTTTGAGAAGATTAGCAGAAAAATCGTATAACTAATAAAAATTGTAATATTTTAATGTGTGTGTGTGATTTTTTGTGTAAATACAGAGTAAAGAAATTAAAAAAAAAAGAATAACAAACGACCACAACAAATCAAATAGAAAATGCACCAAAATATGAATATGCCTCACTGCAAGTGAAAAAAAAAAAAAACTAAAAATTAATATACAAACAGAGATGCATCAAGTTCATAAGGTCAAAATATGAACTCATTATTTTCTTAGGCATTCACAAAATGAATACACAAACTTTTAGAACAAAATTAGACAAGTGATAATCTAATCTAAACGAATCGAATTTTATTATTTTCTCTCACTAACAAACAATAAACAAATGATTTACTTTTCTTGTTGTTTTCTTTTCTTGTGATTATTTTCTTAAGCAACCAAACGGTATCTAAACCAATAATCAAAATATTGAGACCTAGAATTTCCACTTAATGGTGTTGTGAACAACAGTGAGGCTGGGCTGGGACGAGGTAGAGAGTGAGTTGCGACGGCGACGGCAACGAGAGTGAGCTGTGATGAGGGAGAGAGGCAGAGATGAGAGTGAGAGAGAGAGAGTGGCAGAGCTGCGATCTAGGCTGCGACGGCGACGAGATGAGAGTGAGAGAGAGAGGGGTAAAGCTGCGATCTGGGCTGCGGCGGGGACGAGATGAGAGTGAGGGCGAGGCAGAGATGTAATTGAGAGAGAGTGAGGGCGAGGCATAGACTAGAGAGCTCAAGGTTTCAAGTTTCAACATTTTAGGGTTAATGTATGCTCCAAAATGACGTCGTATAGGGGGGAAGGGAAAAAAGAAGGAACGACGCCGTTTAAGGCTGGAAGTAAGGCATCTGTGTGAACCGGTCACGATTCACAGAACCGTACGGTCGGATTGCAGTTCACACAGGTCCATGCTTTTTTCGCATGGAACGGTTCTTCACCCTAAATGGACCGTAGATCTGAACGGTTCACGAGTTTCCCGGTCTGACTGTACGGTTCGGTTCGGGTTTAAGAACTATGCTCCAAATGACACAATAAGCTTCTTCTTTTTTATTTTTTCCCTTTTTTTTGAGGGAGACTATTATTGGCTTTGAGTTAAATAAAATTAGAGACAAAATTATGCTATTTATATTGAAAGGATATGATCGCTAGAAAATATTATTGTTAGAAATATATAGCTGTTTTTCTTCTTCTTCTTCTCAAAAAGGAAAAAAAATGTGGCTGTTGAAAAAATGACCATTGGAAAGGGAAAAAAATAATAAAGACTGAATAATAAAGACTTAAATATAATAAATAAAAAATAAAGAATATGTTGGGTTTGAAAAGTAGGTAACTCAAATTGAAAATTTTAACACCTTAGATCCTTCAAGTCAAGCCCCAAAAGACCAACCTTTTGGGCTTGAGCGACACAAGGTATTAGAAATAGAATTACAGGAATGTTCTACTCGTTAATAGGACATGTCAAGAGCCTTGTGTGCAAACACCTTTGTAGGACACAAGGTGTTAGAAATGGGAAGCCCCTTTCCCGCTAACCCCTTTTAGGGTAAAAGGGTTTAGTATGCTACAAAAGGTGGGCTTTTAGCTAAACCTTGGGTGAGAATTGGCCTAACCCATTTGCTATGGACACAAGATACATTTCTCTAATTACAAAAACTTACATTAATAGAAAAAGAAGACACCCAACCAATGGCTTAACTGCTATTAGTTAAACTTAAGGCCTGACAAATTTATTTATTTATTTATTTTTTGTAAACAAAAAATGGGTAGAGGGGGCGACCAATGTGGCTTTCCTACCTGGGTGTGACCATAATAACACCCTACTCACTCTTGGGTAAGACCCCATACTCTCAATTTGTGAGAAACTCACTTATTATCTTTGGATCTTTTGAAATGAAGATAATTGTTGAGGCTCGAACCCAAATCATGAGATTTGTTGGCCGAGTATCTAACCAACTAGGCCACCCAAATGTGGGTTTAAGTGCTAACAATTGATGTTTAGGATTTATTTTATTTATGAGTAATTAGTTAACCCTTATTAGGCTTATTTTCCTCTTCCTTTCTTTTAAAAACCTTTATTGTCTTTTATTATTTGGTTTAGAAATTTAATTCGTTTTCTTTATTTGATTTTATAAGATTTCATGTGATTTATATAGCTTATACTTGATTTAATAAGATTTCATTTGAAATGTTCTCAATGATATTGTGCTGATTTCAGTTAAGTCTATGCATAAATTCCTTCTTTTTTTCAGCTTTCTTGCTTAATGCCTTCTCTGGCAAGTCTACGTGTCGTCAAAGAGGACGGTTTTTCTAGATTTAAATATGTGCAATAATACCTTTTAACATGAGAGGTAAAAATTTTAAAAGCATTAAAAAAAAAGTTCAATCCAAAGACTAAAAATAGAAGTGAACTTTTTAATTTCCCATCTCATCATTCAAAAAAGTCAGAGTCAATTGTGCGATTTTTCTTATTGTAATGTTTGGTTTTTAATAAATTTATAAATATTTTTCTTTTGATAATTCAATAATTGGTAATTATATTGAGGACAGGCGTATTTAAATCCTAGACATTTTTGTTAATAATACTAAAAGTTATGGTTAGCTTCAAAGCTCTTGACTATAATAGACTCTTTACAAATTGTATAAAGAATTTTGTAGATTAAGTACTGCATGCAATTATATCTGTAAGGACACAAAGTTGGCCTTAGGCCCAAATGCGTAACCGGGCCGGCCCAAGTGGCCTTTACAATAAAATTTTTAGAGAATGAGTTTAAAGCCTAGACTTCTAGGGGCTTCAGATGGCTATGGGGTAAGGACTAGGTCCACCTCTTGCATGTAGCGGGCCGATGGAATGGTCTTTTTCTCTCCTCGGACGTGAGCCGAGGAGCTTGTACACTAGCGGCCTTTCTGTTCTTTAGGAGGAGAGAGAGAGTAAGTCTTCCTCTTTTCTTGGAGAAAATCCCGATCCTTTTCTAGTGGTTCCTCCTTCTCATTTATAATCCCCATCTCTGGTTCCTATCTGTCTTTTCCCTGAAAACGCTCCTCAATGCCTGCAAGACTGCCCACTGTCCCCTTAGAAGTCATTTCTCAATTAATGCGGCCAGGCGGGTAGGTGAAAGGCCTTTAATGCGGTGGCAGCAGCTTTATTGTAGCGCACATCCCTCTTGTCCCCCTCCTCAGCGTCCCATTGATGCGTGGAATGACTCGCTGAGCTTTAGGAGTTCTTCCCTGGTCGTGGTGCTACGCTCCTCGGATCCTGGCCGTCAGTCCGAGGAGACTTTCTCCTCGGATCAGCGCCCATCTAGATGGAGGCTTGGTCGGCGGGCCTTTGGGCTCCCGTTTTAGGAGGCCCTGATCTCGACTCACAGCCCCTTTCGCGGTATCCATGTCCTCGGACCAGGCCCCAGACCCATATGGTGTTTTGACATTTTTATCCTCCACAATAGCCCCTCAAAAGGTCATTTGACTCCAATCCGAGGAGGCAGATGAGGTTTTGACCTGCGAACCCCTCCACCACGTGACCTCTTAGTTGTCGCGCGTGCGAACTCCACACACGTCTTCTGGGGAAGCCTCTAACGCTTCGTAGCGCGCAATGCCAACATTAATTGTGCTGAGTCATTTCCTGTCGCGCACGTTCGACGGTGAGATGGGGATCCAACGGCTCGGGTTTATTCCCTGAGGATTCGCGCGGGACAGATCCCATAAATTTTTGGCTTTCCCAAAATCCCTAAACGCTTGGGAAGTTACGCGTCCAACCTTCGCTCCCCAAAAGCAATTACGCCTCTGGAAACGTGTACATTCATTTCCCTCCCGAAGCATCCTCAGAGTCGTGTCCCTCTCTCTTCGTAAGTTTTCGTTCCCTTAGTCTCTTTCTCCTCGGCTGTTGATTTTTCCCCTTTCCTTTCTAGGTCTATACCTTAATCCGGGCCACATGGGTAGATTTAAGTGTCTGGTGGACTCTAAATCCGGTATGGAGGGATTCCGAGCCAAGTTCCACATCCCCCCAGAAGTGGGACTGAAATATTACCCGCCTGAGGCGGTGGCTGACTTTAAGGGGAACGGGCAGATGGTTATTCCCATCATCGCCTTCCTGGAGGGTGGCATGACCCTTCCCATGGGTCCTGTCACTAGGGAGTACCTTCGCAACCATCGGTTGTGCCCCGACTAATGCACGCCCAACATGTTTAGGGTCCTGGGGTGTGCAGACGCTCTAAACGAGCAGATGGGTCTGAACCTTACGTAGTGGGACGTGGTTTACATGTACGAATGCCACCCGCTCAAGACCATAGGGTACTATCTTAAGTCCCGGTCTAGTGTTGTTAGGCTCATATCGTATCTCCCCAAATCCAATAAAGGGATGAAGGATGACTACGTCGTCGCCTCCGGGAGATGGTACGACGGAATCCATTGCCCCGTCCAAGAGGAGAAACCAGGTGTGGCTGCCTAGGGTTTTGGGTTTCTGGTTTATGTTTTAGTTTCATTACCTTTGTTTCTGGGAATTTGTAGCTTGATGTCCTTGTTGTTCAATTCTATTCTCGAATCTAATCGTGGCCAATTCTTTGAATGTGTTTTTCGCAGATAAACAGCACGTATCTCCCCACCTCGGAGACGTCAACGTCCGAGACCTAAATAGAGTGTTGAGATCCGAGGTGTTTGTGCACACGGATCTGCAAGTGAGGGCCGCCCACCTGATCTTGGGGTACGAACCTCTGTCCACTGTCTTCGGAGAGGTTGACGACGCGATCCTTGCCGGCGAAAAGAGGCGCAGGAGAATAAACGTTGCGAAGCCTAATTTCCTTACCGAGCGCGACCTGCTAGACGATCCTCCGGCGATATTATACTCCCAACCAGTTATAGCAATCCCGATCTCAGTTCAGCCTCCAATTGTTGCTACCAAGGGCGAAGACGACATTGTCGAGGTCTCGAACGACGAGGCCACCTAGTGCTCAGGTATAAAGGGTCTGATAGTCTCCAAGGTGGACAGTAGCACCAAGGAGGAAGAGATGAACAGCCTTCGGACTCTTATGGGCGCGCGGGGTGCGCAGGTGGCCAAGAAGGGTGCCACCGGGTCTCATCTTCCCCCCAACTTCCCCCTCCTCCTCCTCCTCCTCCTCCGGCTGACCCCAAGGTTCACGCCGCTGACCTCAAGAAAAAGAGGAAGAAGGAAGATGACGAAGCTGAGGAGGCTCGTCAAAAGAAGCTCAAGCAGCAGCAACATCATCAACACCAACAACAGCAACAGCAACAACAACAACAAAAGGTCGCCAAAGGCAGGCCATGGGCCCACTCAGTGGAGAGTGGGGAGAGCCAACCGCTGGCCGAGGTGCGCCGAGCCTAAGCCCTTTGGTCCCCGGCATTAGAGCTGGATGGGGCCCCCATCCCTGAACGCGCCAGCATAAGGGAGTACTAAAAGGGGCACTCCCTGTACCTCGCCGAGGCCCTGGAAAAGCCCCTGCTTCTTCCCAAGGACATGGAGGCCCTTGGGCAGATATAGCAGTCGCAGCTGTTCCTCTCTCTGAAGAGGGATTTGGGATTAGTACATTTCGATCAGCCCTAGCTTACTTACGCTAGTCTCGAAGATGTGTTTTGCCCTACTTATGCTTTTTATGTGCATGCAGGCTATCCAGGAGGTCGTTGTAGCCGAGAAGTGGGTGGAGGATGCCCGGAAGAACGCCTCCGCCGAGCTCAATATCCTATTTGAGACGGAGAAAGCCCTCTGCCTTGCCGAGGCCGAGAACGTCAAGCTGGGCAAAAGGCTGTCAGCAGAAGAGCAGGCAAAGAAGAGCGCCGACGCCGGCCTAAAAAATGTCACCACTCAGGTCGAGGCTCAGCGGAAGGAGCTGCGAGGCTACAAGGAGGACCTCGCTAAGGCGAAGGAGGAGAATGCCGCTTTGAAAGAAGAGCTGGCGAGGGAGAAAGAAGAGGCCCACACTGCCAAGGAGGCTGCGGATGCAGCTGTGGCAACCTCCTTCCAAAGGGGGGTCGAGGAGACGGAGACCCGCCTAGTTGAGGAGCTGGCGGACCTGTGCTGGGAATACTACCGACAGGTCTGGTGGAGGCCCTCAATGTGGCGAGTGCTCCTTCTTCCTTTAAATGGAGGAGGGTCGAGAACGTGTGGTATCCCTCGGATATCCGCGAGTTTGACGCTCCTCCTACTGTGGCCACACCTACTTCTTTCGTGGCCCCTGTCCTTCCTTCGGCCTCCTCGGATCCTGGCCAGGTTATTCCTCCATGAGAGCAAGCCGATGAGGGCCAAGGTGAGCAAGACAGTCAAGGAGGATCTCCCTTCGAGGTGATGGTGTCCCTTCCCTCCGAACCAGAGGCAAGAGGAGCAAAGGACAAGGTCAGCCTGGATGGTGAAGCGCCTAAGAAGGATCTCCCACCAACAGCCAAGGCTTGAGCTGCCAGACTCTTTCCCATTTTCCGTAGGAGCTTTTTTTGTTTTTGTTTTCACTTAAAGGACACTCATGTTTCGATTTCCTTTGTGAGGATTTAGCACTTTACCTGTAACTATTCTATTTATGATCATGAACTACTTTGATTTCTGGTTTCCTTGTGAGTAGATATTTTGTACGTGAAAATTTGAGATAAGCTTCCTCCGTTCGCGCAAAAGATTTAGCCCAAGTGCTAAGACTTAGTTAAAAAATGGCATTGGTACGTTAGCCTTTCCGAAGCATTAGATCCGAGACTCTAGCATAACTTAGGCTTTCGTCAACACTTAGATAAAAATAAGAACGTACTAAGGACCCACGTGCTAAAACAAAATGTGCCTCAAATTTATCTAATGAAAGACAGGTAACATATTGGGTGTTAAGTTTCCCAAGGCAGAAAGTCCGAGGACTTGGTGTGGCCTAGGTGTGTTAATACTTTAAGAGAATAAATTGTACGTTTAACCTTCTTAAGGCAGGTCTGTGGTCCCGACCTAGCCACGGCCAACATTAACACTTAGATGAATTGAATAAAGCGTTAAATTTCCCTAAGGCAGGAGGTCCGAGGACCCGGCTTAGCCCCAGTCGACATTAACACTTAAAATAAATTTGAATAATGTGTTAAATTTTCCTAAGGCAGAAGGTCCGAGGACCTGGCTTAGCCCCAGTTGACATTAACATTTAATAAAAAGTTATATGCGTGTTAAATTTTCCTAAGGCAGAAGGTCTAAGGACCTAGCTTAGCCCCAGTTGACATTAACACTCAAAAAGAATAAATTGCATGTTAAATTTTCCCAATGTAGAAGGTCCGAGGACCTGGCTTAGCCTAGGTTGACATTAACATTTAATAAGAAGTGATATGCGTGTTAAATTTTCCTAAGGCAGAAGGTCTGAGGACCTGACTTAGCCCCAGTTGACATTAACATTTAATAAGAAGCGATATGCGTGTTAAATTTTCCTAAGGCAGAAGGTCTGAGGACCTGGCTTAACCCCAGTTGACATTAACATTTAATAAGAAGCGATATACGTGTTAAATTTTCCTAAGGCAGAAGGTCTAAGGACCTGACTTAGCCCCAGTTGACATTAACACTTAAAAAGAATAAATTGCATGTTAAATTTTCCCAAGGCAGAAGGTCCAAGGACCTGGCATAACCAGGGTTGACATTAACATCTAATTTAAACATGATGTGCGTGTTAAATTTTCCTAAGGTAGAAAGTCTGAGGACCTGGCTTAACCCCAGTTGACATTAACACTTAAAAAGAATAAATTGTATGTTAAATTTTCCCAAGGCAGAAGGTCCGAGGACCTGGCATAACCAAGGTTGACTTTAACATCTAATTTAAACGTGATGTGTGTGTTAAATTTTCCTAAGGCAGAAGGTCTGAGAACCTGGCTTAGCCCCAGTTGACATTAACACTTAAAAAAAATAAATTGGATGTTAAATTTTTCCAAAGCAGAAGGTCCGAGGACCTGGCATAACCAAGGTTGACATTAACATCTAATTTAAACGTGATGTGCATGTTAAATTTTCCTAAGGTAGAAGGTCTGAGGACCTGGCTTAGCCCCAGTTGACATTAACACTTAAAAAGAATAAATTGCATGTTAAATTTTCCCAAGGCAGAAGGTCAGAGGAATTGGCTTAGCCTAGGTTGACATTAACATTTAATAAGAAGTGATATGCGTGTTAAATTTTCCTAAGGCAGAAGGTCTGAGGACCTGGCTTAGCCCCAGTTGACATTAACACTTAAAAAGAATAAATTGCATGTTAAATTTGCCCAAGGCAGAAGGTCCGAGGACCTGGCTTAGCCTAGGTTGACATTAACATTTAATAAGAAGTGATATGCGTGTTAAATTTTCCTAAGGCAGAAGGTCTGAGGACCTGGCTTAACCCCAGTTGACATTGACACTTAAATAATCGAGCGATAGAGACTATAATTTTAATGATCAGCATGATACAATGATATCCGAATACATGGCGGGCACGCCTTTCATTAGTAGTAATACCTTCGAAGGTTATTAACATTCCAGGGTCGCTTTACAAGTTTGTTATCCAGGTCGGCTAGATAATACGACCCCACGCTGGCCACTGAGGTTATACGGTAGGGCCCTCCCAATTTGGTCCAAATTTCCCCCACGATGGGTCCCTTGCTGTTCCGACGACTTTTTTCAAGACAAGGTCTCCCGGAGTGAGAGGCCTAGACTGTACGTGAGATTCGTATCCCTGCTTGAGCTTCTGCTGGTAGTAAGCTAGTCGGACCATAGCGTTTTCCCTTCTTTCTTCCACCAAGTCCAGCTCCTTCAGCAGCATGTCGTCATTAGCGGCTGGGGAGAAAGACTGCGCCCTCATCATTGGGAACCCCATCTCTACAGGTATTACAGCCTCGGCACCGTACGTCATCACGAAGGGAGTCTCCCCTATGGACCTTCGCGGCATGGTTCGGTAGGTCCACAACACATGTGGTACTTCATCCACCCATCTGCCCTTCGCATCATCTAATCTTTTCTTGAGTCCATTGACTATCGACTTGTTGGTTGCTTCAGCCTGGCCGTTTCCCTGTGGGTAGGCTGGGGTGGAGTACCTATTTGTGATGCTGAAGTCCCCACAATACTTCCTGAAGGCCTTGCTGTCGAACTGCAGTCCATTGTCCGAGATGAGAGTACGCGGGATCACGAATCTGGTGATGATGTTCTTCCAAATGAATCTCTTCACGTCCACGTCCCAGATATTTGAGAGTGGCTCGGCCTCTACCCATTTAGTGAAGTAGTCTGTTCCAACGAGCAGCCATCGCTTATTGCTTGCCGCCCTCGGAAACGGCCCCACTATGTCCAAGCCCCACTGTGCAAACGGCCAAGGGCTGGTCAATAGATTAAGAATGCCACCGGGCTGGTGGATGTTGGGCGCGTACCTCTGACATTGGTCACATTTCCTCGTGTACTCCTGCGTCTCTCTTTGCATATTCGGCCATTAATACCCCTGAGTGAGGGCCCTGTGAGCTAGCGACCTTCCGCTCGTGTGGGTACCACAAATTCCCTCATGCAATTCCTCCAAGAGCTGCTCTGTCCCCTCCGGGTGTACACACAGTAGGTAGGGCCCTGAAAATGAGCGTTTATAGAGCTTCTTGTCCTCGGACAGCCAGAACCGAGGAGCCTTCCTACGGATCTTGTCGGCCTCAGACTTCTCCTCCGGGAGTGTGTCGTGTTTAAGGAAAGACACTATGGGGTCCATCCAACTGGGTTCTGTTCTGATCTGTTGGACCCGGATGGCCTGACAGCCCAGACCGGTTGGCCTAAGCAGGTCCTTAACGAGAATGACCCGAGAAAGGCCCTGTGTCGAGGAGGTTGCGAGCGTGGCCAGCGAATCCGCGTGGGTGTTTCTGCTTCTGGAGATATGCGATAGTGTGAAGGATTCGAACTTGGCCTGCAAGTGCCTAGCGTGGGCTAAATAATCTCGCATTCTTGGTTCCCTGGCCTCTAACTTCCCTTCCACTTGGCCGACCACTAGCTGCGAGTCTGAGAACGCTCGCGCCTCCTTTCCCCTCATTTTTCGAACCATGTCCATTCCCACTAGCAAGGCTTTGTACTCGGCCTCATTGTTTGTAGCTGGAAATGCTATCCTCAGAAACTTTTCGATGACAACCCCATTCGGGGATATCGAGACTATCTCAGCGCCTGAGCCTCTCTGGTTGGAGGCCCCGTCCACATAAAGCTCCCATACTCGAGGGTTCTCACACGAAACTACGCCGATCTGCTCTCTCCCCAAGCTACATCCCCCTAAGCTTTCCTCCAGGGAAGGCTCGGTGAACTCCGCCACCAGGTCGGCCAAGACTTGCCCTTTCACAGAAGTACGCGGAAAGTACTTGATGTCAAAGGCTCCCAGGAAAGTTCCCCATTTAGCGATCCTGCTGGAGTAGTCAGCACTCCGCAGCACGGACTTAAGTGGGAGTTGGGTTAGCACGACGACCGTATGAGACTAAAAATAGTGCGAGAGCCAGCGCGTCGCGTGCACTACGGCCAGGATCGCCTTTTCTAACAGTAAATATCGGATCTCGGCCTCCTGCAGAGACTTGCTCACGTAATAGACCGGTCTCTGTATACCGTTGTCGTCCCGTATTAGAACCAGGCTAACGGCATGGGCAGCCACAGCTAGGTATGCGAACAGCACCTCATCTGGATCAGGGTGGGACATAATGGGTGGTCGAGACAGGTATTCCTTCAGCTGCCGGAAGGTTGAGGAGCACTCCTCGGTCCATTCAAATCCCTTCCATTTGTTCATCAGTTGGAAGAAGGGTCGGCACCTGTCCGCAGATCGGGAAATGAACCTACTAAGGGCAGCCGTCATCCCGGCCAGCCTCTGGACCTCCTTCGGGTTCCGAGGTGCTTGCAAGTTACAGATTGCGGAGATTTGTTCGGGGTTGGCCTCAATACCTCTGTGAGTAAGCATATAGCACAGGAATTTACCAGACCCTACTCCGAAGGAGCATTTGGAGGCGTTCGAGCACAGCTTGTGTTCCCGCAATATCTGGAATGTGCGGTCCAGGTCTGCCACATGTTCTGATATGACCCTGCTCTTCACGACCATATCATCCACGTATATCTCGATGGTCTTTCCTAATTGTGCCTCGAACATTCAGGTCATCATCCTCTGATAGGTAACCCCTGCATTCTTAAGGCTGAAAGGCATTACCTTGTAATGGTAGTTGTCGATGGGGGGTGACGAAAGCGGTTTTCTCTTGGTCTTCCAAAGCCAAAGGTATCTGGTGATACCTTTGAAAGGCGTCCAGGAAGCTCATCCGAGGGTGGCCGACCGTAGCGTCTACCAACTGGTCTATGCGAGGCATCAGAAAAGGGTCCTTGGGACAGGCTTTGTTAAGGTCCGTAAAGTCTACGCACACTCTCCACTTCCCATTTTTCTTCACCACGACTGTGTGCGCCAACCACTCGGGATAGAACACTTTCTTGATAGCCCCCGCCTTCTTAAGTTTAATGACTTCCTCCTTAACAGCCTCGGAATGCTCCGCGGAAGAGCGCCGGGGGGGTTGCTTCTTCGATACCGCCGTCGGGTTAACGTTCAGGTGGTGGCATATGAAGTTTGGGTTGATTCTAGGCATCTCATGCTCGTCCCATGCAAACACGTCGAGGTTCCCTTTCAAGAACGCTACCAACTCTTCCCTTTCTTCGGTTGGCAGCTGAGCCCCAATCTGGAAGAACCTCTCTAGGTCGTTGTCTCTGTGGACCCTATCCAACCCTTCGCACGCGGGCTCCTCTGCCACTGTTCCTCTAGTAGTGGCAGAAGAGGCTAATTGCTATGAGGTTGGAGCAGCTGGAGCCGAGGGTTCGGGGTCCGGCCTGCGCAGAACCGCAGCCGTCAGGCACTGTCTTGCTACGGACTGACTCCTAATAATTTCTTCAACCTGGCCACCGAAAGGGAACTTCACCTTGGCGTGGAGAGTGGAGGAGACAGCCCCTAGGGCATGCAGCCAAGGTCTTCCCACAATGGCCTTGTAAGGGGAGTAGGCGTCTACCACGATGAAATCTACTTCTACCACGGCTGGGCCTGACTGTACAGGCAATCTGATCTGCCCCTTCGAGATCACCACCTTACCCTCAAAGCTTATCAGTGGCGAGTCGTACGCCGAGAGGTCCTCTTCCCTTAGGTTCAGCCCCTTGTACAGGTCGGGGTACATAATGTCCGCGCCACTCCTCTGGTCCACCATCACCCTCTTTACGTCGTAACCCCCAATCCTCAGCATTATGACTAGGGCGTCATCGTGGGGTTGGATGGTCCCTTCCTTATCCGCCTCCGAGAAGGCCAAAGTGGGCGGCTCGTTGCCCTTAATCCTCTTCATCTCGGAGCTAGAGCCCTCAACATGGGCTCGTGCCACAGACATCACCCTGGACGGGCGCAAGCCAGTTCTTCTAGGGGCGGCAAGAATGACATTGATGGTTCTCAGAGGAGGCCTGGGGGCATGATGGCCCTGGCTTGGCGGTCTAGGGTGCTCTCTCTACCCTTCGTGTTGGTGCACGAACTGTCTCAACTTTCCCTCCTTCGTCAGTTGTTCTAAGTAGTACCGTAAGCTCTTGTAGTTCTCAGTCGTGTGGCCATTCTCTTGATGGTACTGGCAGTAGAGGTTCTGGTTACGCTTTGCGGGATCACCTATC
Organism: Castanopsis chinensis; assembly: GCA_032878915.1. Taxonomy (NCBI): domain Eukaryota; kingdom Viridiplantae; phylum Streptophyta; class Magnoliopsida; order Fagales; family Fagaceae; genus Castanopsis; species Castanopsis chinensis. The sequence continues at coordinate 13,549,105 of JAVQMG010000109.1, forward strand.
ATTTTGCTGGGCCATCTGAAGTAGGGCTCGTGGCGAATTTTCTCAAACACCCGCTGTATGGGTTCGCAGAACACAACGCCGACCATCTGCGCTGTCGTCCGACGAGCTTGCCTGACGAACTCCCTCTTCAGTCCACTGTTGCTGTATCTGTCCGACCTGAAATCCCTCCTCTTTTGAGGGATAACCTTCGCCCTAGCCTTCACTTGTAATTGATCCTCCTCCACCCGCGTGTACTCGTCAATGCGATCCATGAGCCGACGCATGCTCTTGATAGGCCTCCTAGTCAGTGACTTCCTCAGGTCTCGCTCGTTTGGAAGGCCGACCTTGAAGGTGCTTATGGCAACTTCGTCGAAGTCCCCATCGATCTCATTGTATATCTCCCAATATCTGTCAGTATAAGCCCTGAGGGTCTCTCCCTCTCTCATGGCCATGGACAACAGTGAATCTAGAGGCCGAGGGACCCTGCTGCATGTGATGAACTGCGAGCCGAATGCCCTGGTGAGCTCCGCGAAGGAATCAACAGAGCCCGCCTTTAGGCCGTTAAACCATCTCATCGCGACGGGTCCCAGGCTGGAAGGGAAGACCTTGCACATTAAGGTCTCATTCTTCGAGTGCACTGCCATCCTCTGGCTGAAGTGACTCATATGTTCTACTGGGTCCGTCCTTCCGTTGTAAATTGTGAAGGTTGGCTGGGTGAACTGCCTTGGAAGTTTTCCCTTCTCAATCCTCCGAGTGAAGGGTGACTTGGAAATCTGGTGGAGCGCCTTGCTCAGTGTGTTATTGGCCAGGCCTCTGGAGGACATCCTCTTATCCTTTGGTTTGCGATGGTGTTCGTTCTCCTGAGAAGAGGACTCGCTAGGGGGGTCCTCGACCTGAAACTATCGGAGCTACTGCTGGCATCCGCTGAGGACTGGTCTGAAGGGGAGGGCGTGCGCCTTCGTTTCTCCTGCCGCAGCTTCCTTCTCAGATGGTCAATCTCCCTTTGCAGGGTCTCAATGCTTTTTTTCGCGGAAGGTTCTACTTCCATCGCATGCATGGCTCCTCCCGCGTGTACATTCCGTGTGCACACTGGCTTCGCGCTCTCTCTCTAACTGCACAAATTGGTCCTTGTGCTGGGACCCCCTGGACTCCGCATGACGTGAACCTGAACCTTCCATGATACTTCCAGTCCCTTTGGTCAAGGCTCCCCACAGACGGCGCCAATTGTAAGGACACAAAGTTGGCCTTGGGCCCAAATGCGTAACCGGGCCGGCCCAAGTGGCCTTTACAATAGAATTTGTAGAGAATGGGCTTAAAGCCTAGACTTCTAGGGGCTTCAGATGGCTATGGGGTAAGGACTAGGTCCACCTCTTGCATGTAGTAGGCCGATGGAATGGTCTTTTTCTCTCCTCGGAGCTTGTACACTGGCGGCCTTTCTGTTCTTTGGGAGGAGAGAGAGTGTGAGTCTTCCTCTTTTCTTGGAGAAAATCTCGATCCTTTTCTAGTGGTTCCTCCTTCTCTATTTATAACCCCCATCTCTGGTTCCCATCTGTCTTTTCCCTGAAAACGCTCCTCAATGCCTGCAAGACTGCCCACTGTCCCCTCAGAAGTCATTTCTCAATTAATGCAGCCAGGCGGGTAGGTGAAAGGCCTTTAATGCGGTGACAGCAGTTTTATTGCAGTGCACGTCCCTCTTGTCCCCCTCCTCGGCGTCCCATTGATGCGTGGAATGACTCGCTGAGCTTTAGGAGTTCTTCCCTGGTCGTCGTGCTATGCTCCTCGGACCCTGGCCGTCAGTCCGAGGAGACTTTCTCCTCGGATCAGCGCCCATTCGAATGGTGGCTTGGTCGGCGGGCCTTTGGGCTCCCGTTTTAGGAGGCCCTGATCTCGACTCACAGCCCCTTTCGCGAAATCCACGTATTCGGACCAGGCCCCAGGCCCATATGGTGTTTTGACATTTTTATCCCCCACAATATCCATTCCTCTCACAATATTGTTTTACTTCTTCACTTTTTAATGTCTAACTTTTTTTTATTCACTTTTTTTACTTTTTCTAACCTTTTATTTTATATTCATTTGTTGAGATTGATATTTTTTTTTATTCCTCAATCTTAGCTATTAAAAGCAATTACACACAATGCAATACACTAGGTAACCTTATCTCAATCTTAACTTTGTAGCCATATAAATAGTAAATACTAAAAAGGGCAGTGGTTGTTTCATACATTGCCCAAGGTCCTAAATAATGATCATTAATTAAATGAGTCATATTGTTGAAATTGTTCATAATATTTCAAAACTTTGAGTCCTAATAAACTTGAGAGCAAATTTAAGAACACGATAAAATCTTACAATGTTTTCACAATATCCTTGTTTATTGGTTGAAATTTAAGTGGCTTATCTGTAGTTTGAAATTTGACATTTTATTCTCAAACTTTTCAACCTGCACGTAAAAAACTTAAATTTTGAACAAACCACAAATGGGTAAGTTGTAATTTGCCCATGTGTTTATTTTGACTTATGGTTGGGTGAGACACCTAATTTGTAAAAAAATTGTGAGATTTGATTGCCTACGTAAAAGAAAGGGAATATAGTAATATACTATTCAGGCTAGAATAAAAGAATATTATTTATTGAATAAAATTTCAATGAAAAAGTGTTAATCATATCATGGAAGGAAATATGACGAGGATCTAGTGTTATAATAATAATTATTATTATTATTTTTTTTAAGTTCGGCATCACTACTCTTCTTATTAAATATTCAAACATTTCATTTTTTTTTAAACCTAAACATGAATATTTTTTTTAGAAACAAATATGCGCAAAAGAAAGTGGGAAAGAAGTTCTAACACAATCTAGACGATACACATTGTTAAATCAAAATAAATATCCCAAACAATACATTTTAACAATTTACCAAATTTGTTTATAATACTAAATAAAACATTATATACAAATTCTCATAAATCCATTCCCCATCAAAGAAAAATTGTTAACCTTAATGGATTCAACCGCTACAGCTAACATAACGGGCTGGTCGGATTTGGTTTTAGTCTCCTTATACAACTGGAGTATTTGATAAGAGAATTAGATGATTCTAAAATCCAATTTGCCTGATCTAACCTCATGGATGCAATTAACTTGGAATTTTTTTAGGACCATGATGCCACCATCAAGGTTAGGCCATTTTGTGAGTATTAGTATTGTGAGTCTTGTCTTTTCACTCTCCCCTTCTCTATCCCATGTGTTTTTTGTGTATATTATCTCAAAAAAAAAAATCACCATCGAAGGATACCGATACCAAATATTGTTTTTTTATTTTATTTTAATAATGAGACTTAATTAACTCTATACAACGGAAAGCACCAGTAGAATCAATCACAGACACAGTAGCGAAGGAGCAAAAATCAAATAGTAAAGCTCCAGTAATTAACGACAAAAAGATGGGCCTAAACTTGGAATCGGTTTAATTAGCACAAAGTTTAACAAATACAAATTAGCCAGATACAACTTTTCCCCCACAACATTTACCCTAATGAGTTATGACACTTGTTCAATGCCCCCACCATTTGTGTAACAATCGAGTTACCGTCATCTTTTGCTAGTCACCATGAATATACGCTTTGTCCTCATTTTTGAACACGTGGGATGTGTACAGTAGGGTTGACTCGTATAATGACTCTACCAAGGGGAGGAGCTATGTTGAACCAAAATTTTGAAAATTATATATATAATTATTTTAGTATTTTCAAAGTTTAGTCTATAAAAATAAGAGTTGACCCCCAAATATTTGAATTAGTCCAATGATACTCTTAAAAAAAATAAATGGTCTAATAGTTATAGAGATATAACTTTATTTTTCGCAATTCTATTTTTTATTGTAAAATATGCTTTTACATTGTTAAATATTTGATAAAGTTTAGCATCAAATATGTTTGAATTTATCTTTTTTAACCCGTTATGTGGCGATTAACAAGTCATTGACTTATTAAAAAAATCTTGTTACTAAAACTACACGTGAAATGTGTCTTTAGTTGACACATAATAGGTTAGAGCAAGATAGCTTTAAATATGTTTGAAGTCTAACTTATTTTAATGTCTTTAGTTGCATGTTTTTGAAATTTTCATTAGTTCAATTGAAAGATTTTTTACTTTAGTATAAAATTTGATAATTTGTATTTAAAATGAAACTTATTAAGAATTTCACTATGAAAATGGAAAAAATGAATTTTATTTTATAAAGATCGTCATCAAACATAACTTTGATTGAAAATACTAAGTTTTTTTTTTTTTTTTTTTGGGTGAGTGTATATATATAACTTATCAAATAAAAAAGTATGTATATATGTGTGTATATATAGTAAAAAAAAAACGTGTGTGTGTGTGTGTATATATATATATATATATGTATACGAGGGTTGTCTTAATAAATATATTGGTGCCGCAATTTGGCCCCCCCAAATAAAAATTATTGGCTCCGCCCCTGTCTACCATTAACTTAAGGTTGATAATATTGTTCTATTAATGTTGTTTAAGTGTTGTAAAAATACGTATAAATGAAAAAGTATTGTGAAAATATGTGTTGTTTAAACAATTAAAATTGTTGTTTAAACAACACAACCAAACAGACACTTTAACTTCTTCGAAACTCTCCATTAACGAAGTTTCTTTGGAAATTTCCAACATCACTACTTATACAGGTGGCGTTTGGATTTAAACTGAGTTTGCGTTTGCGTTTCCTTTTTTTTTTTTTTTTTTTCCCAGCTGAGCGCGCTTGGCACTGTTCATTGTCCATGAAGAGTAATTTTAGGCTTATGAACAGTGCCAAAGGCGTGAACGGTAACTTTTTTATTATTTTTTTTTTATTGTTTTCAGTTTTTAGCAAAATAAGCGATAACCAAACGGATCTACAGTATACACTTGGCGAAAAAGAAATATGAAAAAGAAATATGAAAAGAACTTTGTTATTTTTAAGAAGAAAATATAAAAAGCAGTTTATAGTAGCTAGTAAAAATAAAATAATAATAAAGAGAAATTTCGTACAACTTTCTGTGCCGCTTTTGGAAAAGCGTAAAAAAAAAAGAGCACGATGAACTAATGAAGCTTTGATAGAAACTACGCAAATTCTCTCCTCATTCTTTTCTCTCTCTCTCTCTCTCTTTCCACTTTTGCTTTCTTCTTTTCTTTGTTGGGTTCGTGTGTGGAAGAAATGTGGGTATTCGGTAGCCCTTCTAACATAGTTCCCATTGTTTAAGTTTTATTTTGCTTTTTACAAACCAAAAACTGAGTTCAAGTTTGGGTTCCAAACAAGAATTTGAGTTGAGAATAAAAAATAAAAATAAAAAGAGAAAGGGAATTATGAATTGAGTTAAGAATTGTGAGTTGTGAGTTATGAGAATGAATATGAAAATTGAGACATGGATGTGTTGAGAACCAAACACCGTATAAACTTCCAATTTTTTTTACCACACTAGCATATGCCCCATTTGAGCTCTAAATTCTTATTAAAAAAAAATGAGCTCTAAATTAAAGTTTTTTTATTGCAATGATCCTAGCCACATAATAATTAGATCTGACTGTGTAAAACCCATTCTTGGAATGTGACCAAAAGGTCCAAAACATAGCATCATTTATCCGATAACAAGTTAGGGGAACACGTAAAATTTCCTCAACATTTCCACTATCAAAGTATAAAGACTTAAAAAGACTTTTTTTTTTTTTTTGCTATGGCCCACAAGTGACATCCATCGTACCAAAAATGTGCGATGGTAAATGTGCGCACCCAAAGGCGGCGAATGGACCTAGAGGACGTTGGGCTCACAATCTATTTGTATAGTGGGCTTTTGGCGTTTCCTGCTATGGGGTGATTCCTCGTTGGGGAACCCTTGTGTTTTTGTCTTCTTCCTTCTCCTTCTTTTTCTTCTCTTCTTTTCCTCCCTCTCTCTCCCCTCTTTCACCACGCCCTTTTTCTGATGTTCCCTTTCCTATTTATAGCTGCAGCGGGCTGGTCTAGTGGATGGGGAGGTCCAATGTCATCCTCTGTAAGTGGTGAGTAATTATGAGCGAAAGAAGGGGACGATGGTGGCATCGGAACTTGGTTCCATTGTCACGTAGTTTCACGGCAGGGAAACTTCCGAGGTGTGCAGGGGTATACGGCACGGCATCACGGGCCTTTGACCGGCAAGGCCGGCAAGACCTCGGGCATCAGGTGCAAACGATACGTGGATTGTTCTGCCGGCCATACCTAAGGTGAATTCGCTTTTAACCCTCGGGGCACTTCATACAGGCTAGGTCGGTCTTAGGTGAGGCCTTTTAAACTGATTGGTGCCGGGACTCACGAGGAGATGGTCGTTCTTTTGGGCCTAGGGTCGAACGGATATGGGGCATGGCCCGCTAGTGCAGTTGTACTCGTGGGCTTGAGGATGGTGGGCCTGGGGGTTCGATGCCCGTACATTAGCCCCCCCTTGGTTCATGCACGGCGCTCGGTGATGAACCAAGGTCCCCGAGGCACAGGGTTGGCTGAAACCCGTCCACTCTTTGTGTGCGGGGGTTAGTGGCTACTGTGGACTGGCAAGGGTCAGCTCTGCGGCAGACGGTCATTTCCGTAATGATGAGCCTCTAGTTAGCGAACCGTCAGAAGATAAAAAGGCTGACGGTTCATAATCCGTGAGCGCGTTTAAGCGGTTTTCCCAAGAAAAAGCCTGGCGGGCAAGGATTGGGGAGTTCTCTTTTCCCGCCTTTCCTCTCATTTAATGCCCCTAAGCCTATATAATCCTCCTTTCAAGCTTTCATTTCACTTTTTGCGCATCCACTCCACAATTTCTCTGCCGAGCATTCTTTGTGTGAAAAAAAACTTCTCCAGTTCTTCGCTTCTTTAGAGTTCCAAGTAAGTGCGTTTACTTCTTTTCCTTTCTTTTTCTGCTTCCTACCTTATTTTATACCTTTAGAAATGGGTTTCTCCCACCTTCTGGCCCCTGGGACGGCCTTGGCCAATTTTAGAAGGACCTTTGGCGTCCCTAATGACGTTGATATTGCGTTCTGGAAGGAGGGTGATATTGCCCTTGAGCGGGCAATCAGTCGAAACGTCGTCTTCATTCCACTGATGGCCATATTAGAGGGGGGTGTTAGGTTCCCTTTAGACCCTCTTATTGTGAGTACTTTAGGGTTCTACGGCTTGTGCCCCGACCAGCTTCCTCCCAACTTTTATAGGGTCGTTAGTTGCGTCAGCCGTCTAAATCAGTTGTACGGACTACACCGAAACCATCACGATATCAATTTCATGTACAAACTGTGCGAGAGTTTTTCCAAGGGCTATTACCTAAAGACTAGGGATACCCGAGTCCGGCTGATATCCTGCTTGCCGGACTCGAATAGAAATTCTGCTGGGGAGTTTGTCAGGGTGAGCGGCAACTGGCTCGCCGAGGGGCTGCAATGCCCGCATACTCCTCGTGACGTTGGTCGGTATTGTGACCCTTCATTTGTTTTCAAATTTGTGTTTTCATGGCTTGTTTAACTAACAGTTGTTTCTTTTGACTTCTGGCAGAGACGAAACGTTTTTCCCCGGACATCAGGATCGTCCATGAGAGAGACCTCAACTTCATCCTCAGGTCAGAGATTTTCGTGCACCGTGGCGGGCAACTCCGAGCGTCTCACCTGATCCTCGGGGTGAACCCCGTGTATACCACGTGGCAATCCATCGGCCCGGCGATCTTGGTCGATAGTCCTCTCATATGGTACATCGACGTGCGACACGGTCAATTCCTCCCCCTGTCGCTCACGGTGGGTGAAGCTAGGGACATAGGTCCCCGTTACACAACTGCAGACGACATCCCACCGGTTAGGGACGAATCAGCCGAGCGGGTGTCTCAAAGCCGAAGGAGGCACGAGGCCATAGAGCAGCCGCGGACCGATACCCTGGTGACCGAGGAACGAGCCCCCGATCCGATCTCCGCCGCACCCGTCCATAAAACAAAAATGGTGAAGAAGAGGTCGATGACCTTGTCTCGGTTCATCCCTAACGCCGGTCAGGCTAACCCACCTCCCTCTCCAACGAGGAGCCCGGTCCGTCAGTCCGCTGTTGAGGTCCGGAAAAGGAAAAGGCCTGTTGAGAAGGAGGCAGATTCTCCTGGCAACTTGCCTCCGAGGTCTCCACTCCGCCCCAGGGGAGGGGTGACAATCCGGGAACCGGGAACTGCTACTCCCGCACAGGCACAGGCCATGGAGGCGCCTTCTCCTCCGGCAGAGGGCGGCTGGAGGCATACTTTCAGCCTCGGCGGAGGGCCACTGCCCGAGACAGCCTGCCTGTGGAGATGGGATAAGGGCGACGGGGGGCGTGTGGCTCAGAGCTTAGCCCAGGGCCTTCTCCTACCCGAGGATGTGCATGTATACTCCGAGGCAGACGAGGAGTCAATCTCTCGGCGGCTACAATGGCACACCGTTGCGGTAAGGTCGGCTCTTTCCTTATGTCTCATCATGGGACTCCACCAAGAGTTTTTAATATTTTGCTTCTACCGTGATTGTAGGTGGCACAGCTCTCTTCCCTCGTGGACGAGAGGCTGAGAGAAGGGGCTGAGGCAACTGACCGGGCGCTGAGGCTGAGGAATGCTGCGGAGATACTTGCCGAGGAGAGGCTGGATGCTGCTAATGCCGCGGAGAGGAAAGCGGTTGACGCCGAGAAAGCCAGGCTGTCCGCGGAGACCAAGTTGGGGGAGCTAACTTCCAAGTTGGAGGAGACGGAGCTGGAATTAGCGAAGGCGAATAGCCTAAACTTGGCACAGGCCGACCAGCTTACATCCCTCAAGGACGCTCTCGAGGCTTGCGAGGATAAGTGGTACAATGAGGGTTTTACCGAGGCAGAGAACTCGGTGGAACCTATCGTTCAGCAAGCCCGGCAGCACGGTTTTGGTGAGGGGTGGGCGGCTGCGCTCCTTGCTGCGGGGGTGCCGGAGGACTCTCCTTTGTGGGATCCTAAGCGGATCCCGTATCCTGCCCAACCCGAGCCTGTCCATAGTCAGATCGGCACCGAGGATGAAGACACGCCGAGCTTGAGGGATCTCGTTCAAGCCATCGACACCCATGTGGAGATGGTGGACCTGGAGGCCACGAGTAACGCCCCTGCCGGAGATGCTGGTGCGCAGGACGAAACTCCCCTCCCTTCCCAGCCCGCCGAAGAGGATCCTGGACAGGCAGAGACCTTCCCTTCCAACCCAGCCGTGTGAGACCGTGATGATCGGATAAAATTTTTGTGAAAGCCTCGTTTTGTTTTTGTTGTGTTATTTTTGGTAAAAGCCTATGTCGCCGGGCTGTGGTGGCAAGACATTCAAAACATCATCTTTAATTATTTTAAGTTGTGATGCTTGGCTTATAACTCTCGTCATAATGATTTGAAAGCAAGTATTTCGCTTTTTCCCCTCGTTTGTTTTAATTATGCTTAAATATGATTAGTATTTGCTATTATGTGATTGTGATTGGTTTTGAGTGAAAGTTCGTGCCCTGCGCGGGTTTAAATGAGTAAGGGCAACTAATCCCTTGGCGTGGGGGTGAAGACTTAGGCGGGAACCTCAATTCGGGTGGGATGCAGGGGTAGGAGGTTGGTGCCTTGGTTTTTGCCCGTGATAGAGGTAAGTTTCCCACTAGCCCGGTGATCGGAGAGAACTGGGGTTTCGTTTTGACATATGTTGTTAGGCTTCCAGCTTTAGGATAATGTGGTTAAAGCTTTTACCTGCCCGGTGATAAGTCCGGACCGGGGTAAGTTCCCCAGCTCGGTTATAGGTTGGAACCGAGGTTAGGTCCCTGTCTTTAGAGATTCAAGGTTTCGCCTTGCTCGGTGACAGGTTCGAACCGAGGTTAGGTTTCTGTTCTTAGAGGTTCAAGGATTCCACCTGCTCGGTGATAGGTTCGAACCGAGGTCAGGTTTCTGTCCTTAGCGATTCAAGGTTTCGCCTTGCTCGGTGATAGGTTCGAACCGAGGTTAGGTTCCTGTCCTTAGCGGTTCAAGGATTCCACCTGCTCGGTGATAGGTTCGAACCGAGGTTAGGTTTCTGTCCTTAGCGGTTCAAGGATTCCACCTGCTCGGTGATAGGTTCGAACCGAGGTTAGGTTTTTGTCCTTAGCGATTCAAGGATTCCACCTGCTCGGTGATAGGTTCGAACCGAGGTTAGGTTCCTGTCCTTAGCGGTTCAAGGATTCCACCTGTTCGGTGATCGGTTCGAACCGAGGTTAGGTTTCTGTCCTTAGCGATTCAAGGATTCCACCTGTTCGGTGATAGGTTCGAACCGAGGTTAGGTTTCTGTCCTTAGCGGTTCAAGGATTCCACCTGCTCGGTGATAGGTTCGAACCGAGGTTAGGTTTCTGTCCATAGATGGTGTTTTCACGATTATTGAACAAAGAAAAAAAAGTATGAAAATGGACAGTTTGACGTGGTAGTGCGAACAGGCGTTGTATTGATACGTGCCGACTTCATCAGATTACATTTTCCGTCCACGGCGAGTTAGTGGTAAAACTTCTTAAGATTACATACATTCCATGGATGGGGTAGTGGTCTCTCGCCTAGGTCTTCCAAATAGTAGGCTCCTGCGCCAGCGATGGCCGTTACTCGGTACGGTCCTTCCCATGCCGGAGCCAACTTCCCTGCATTTTGTTCCCGAGCACTCCCTACGGCTTTTCGTAAGACCAAGTCGCCTGCTGCGAATTCCCTTTTCCTCACGTTCTGGTCGTGCCTCCGGGCGAGACCTTGCTGGTACTGTGCCAGTCGAATTGCTGCGGACTCCCGGCGTTCTTCCAGCAGATCAAGCTGTTTTAGCATTAACTCGTCATTCTCGGCTACCGTGAATTCTTTTACTCGGCAGCTACAAAGGTTTATCTCGGCAGGAATGACGGCTTCTGCCCCGTAGGCCAGTGAGAAAGGTGTTTCCCCCGTGGATCTACTCGGGGTTGTCCGGTAAGCCCATAGGACGCTGGGTAATTCTTCCGCCCACCTGCCTTTAGCATCGTCTAACCTTCTTTTCAACCCGTTGACGATTGCCTTGTTTGTGGCCTCGGCTTGGCCATTGCTTTGCGGGTAAGCCGGGGTAGAGTACCGATTTCGGACGCCGAGATTTCGGCAGAACTCACGGAAGGCCCTGCTGTCAAACTGCAGTCCGTTGTCAGAAATGAGCGCCTCTGGTGCACCGAACCTTGTTATGATGTTCTTCCATACGAATTTTTTGACGTCCACGTCCCGGATATTAGCAAGTGCTTCTGCCTCTGCCCATTTAGTGAAATAATCTACTGCGACAAGCACGAATCTTCTGTTCCCTGTTGATCGGGGAAAGGGGCCGATGATGTCCAATCCCCACTGGGCGAATGGCCATGGGCTGCTGACGGGGTTAAGGTTCCCTGCGGGTTGATGGATCATCGGCGCATGTCTTTGGCATTGCTTACACCTTCGTGCATATTCAAGTGCATCTCTTTGCATCTGCGGCCACCAGAATCCCTGGGTCATTGCCCGGTGTGTCAAAGATCGTCCACTGACGTGGCTGCCGCAGAGGCCTTCATGAAGCTCGGCAAGTAGGACTTTGGTCAAGCTGGGGTGGAGGCATTGTAAATAAGGGCCTCCAAAGGACCTCCGGTGAAGCTTCCGACTTGGAGATAGCCAATACCGGGGGGCATTGCGCCTGATTTTTGCTGCCTCCTTCTCGTCCTCTAGGAGTCTATCCTCGGCTAAAAACTCAATTATGGGATCCATCCAACATTTCTCCGCGGGCCGTACTTGTGACGATTCCACCTTCTTCCCGATGCTTGGTTCTCTGACCAGTTCGATCCTGACGAGCCGTGGGAGATCGCCGTCTATTGAGGATGCCAAAGTGGCCAAGGAGTCGGCGTGGCGATTCTGCCCCCTCGGGATTTGTTCCACCGTCGCTTTAGTGAACTGGGCCAAAGTCTTCTTCACAATCCGTAGGTACTCGGCCATCCGTGGATCTTTGGCGACGAAAACCCCTCGCACCTGGTTAACGACGAGCCGGGAATCCGAGAATACCTCCACCTCCGTAGCTCCCAAGTCCGTGGCAACTCTTATTCCGGCCAACAGTGCTTCGTACTCGGCCTCGTTATTGGAGGCCTTAAAGCCTAGTCTGAATGACTGTTCTAACTTCGTGCCCTCGGGGGTTATTACCACGATCCCAGCCCCCGCTCCGGCAGTATTGGAAGCACCGTCCACGAATACCTTCCAAGTCATGGTTTCCACTGTACAGATGATATCCGGACACCTTGGTGTGAACTCGGCAATAAAATCGGCGAGCACCTGCCCTTTCACCGAGTTCCTTGGCCGGTATTTTATGTCAAAAGAGCCCAAGCGAGTTCCCCATTTCACAATCCTCCCGGTGAAGTCTGACCTTCTCAAAAGCGACTGAAGTGGATACTCCGTCAGAACGTAGACGGTGTGGGCTTGAAAGTAGTGGGGCAGCTTCCGGGTAGAATGCACTAGGGCCAATACCAGTTTTTCAAGCGGCAAATATCTCTTCTCGGCATCCACCAATGTCTTGCTTATGTAGTAGACTGGTAATTGTACGCCGCTATCCCGAAGAAGCACGGCGTTGGCGGCATGTTCTGACACCGAGAGGTACATGTAGAGGTCCTCACCTGGCTCTGGCGCCGTTAGCGTTGGTGCACGTCCGAGGTATTCTTTTAAGTCATGAAAGGCTGCGTCGCATTCCCTGTCCCACTGGAACCCCTTCCATTTCTTCAAAAGTTGATAAAAAGGGCGGCACCGGTCAGCAAACTTAGATATAAACCGATTCAGGGCCGCCAACATGCCGGTTAATTTTTGGACTTCTTTTGGGTTGCTCGGCGGTATGAGCTGAAGCACGGCATCTATTTGCTCGGGATTGACTTCGATGCCTCTTTTCGTGACCAAGTACCCCAGGAACTTGCCGGATCCCACGCCGAACGTGCACTTGTCGGCGTTGAGATGGAGTTGGTGCTGCCTAAGTATCCGAAATATCTCTTGTAGATCGCCGATGTGCTGCCCCTCCTGTTTGCTTTTTATCACCATGTCATCGATGTATACTTCTGCCGTCCGCCCAATCTTATCCCTGAACATCCTTGTCATCATTCGTTGGTATGTGGCCCCCGCGTTCTTTAGTCCGAACGGCATGACCGTATAATGGTAATTGGCGTCAGGTGTGATAGACGCCGTTTTTTCCTGATCCTCGGCAGCCAGCGCGATCTGGTGATAACCCTGGAAGGCGTCTAGAAAGCTTAGTTGGGGATGCCCGCACGTAGCGTCCACCAGTTGGTCAATCTTCGGCATGGGAAAAGGATCCTTTGGACATGCTCGGTTTAAGTCAATGAAATCGACGCATACCCTCCACTTTCCGTTCTTTTTTCGTACCACTATGGTGTTGGCCAGCCAATCGGGGAAGAAAATCTCCCGTATGGCCCCTGCCTCCTCCAATTTAGCCACCTCCAGCCTCACTGCCTCGACATGCTCCTTTGCCGACCTCCTCAGCTTCTGCCTTCTCGGGGAGTGCGTTGGATCCACATTGAGCCTGTGGACTATAAACTCGGGGTCGACCCCCGGTACTTCATATGGACTCCATGCGAACACATCCACATTTTGCACGAGAAAAAGTAATATTTCCGTCTTTTCTTCATCCTTGAGGCCCGCCCCTAACTGAAAATGCTTGTCTTCGTCCGGTAGAATCTTCACTTTTAACACGTCCTCGGCACACCCAACTCCCGCACCAGCTTCAGGTTGCTGTAATTGCTACAAGGCAGGCTCCTTGGCAGACTTTGTTTGATCGGCCACCATTTTCGCGACGGACACTAGGCATTGCCTCGCTGCTAGTTGGCACCCTTTTACTTCCGCGACGCCTCCCTCTGTGCGGAATTTGACCTTGACATGCAGTGTGGACGGGACAGCCCCCATCTCGTGAATCCATGGTCTTCCGAGGATCGCCGTGTATGGTGAGTAAGACGCGATCACTATGAAAGTTACCGTCACCTCCTTCCCCCCCATGCTGACGGGGAGTGAAATTTTCCCTTCTGGGACAACCATATGGCCGTCGAACCCCATGAGCGGTGCGTCGTACCTGGACAAATCCTCCTTCCTCAAACTGAGCCCCCTGTATAAGTCAGGGTACATCACGTCTGCCCCGCTTCCCTGATCTATCATCATCCTTTTCACCAAAAACCCTCTTACGCGGGCCATGACTACCAAGGCGTCGCTGTGTGGTTGAATGGTGCCCTTCATATCCCCGTCATCGAAGGCAATGGTCGGGGTGGTGCATCTTGGTTTCTTTTCCGGATGGCAATCGCCCAGGCTTTCACCGGCCGAGGTAACGGTCAAGACGTCCCTTGTCGAGATCCCCCTCGGGACGGCGTGGATGACCTCAATTACCCTCACGGGAGGTAAGGGTGGGTTTCCGCGGTTATGATCTCCGTGCCCAGACCCTTGGTTCCTTGCTGCCACGAACTCCTTTAGGTGCCCGGCGTTTACCAGCTGCTCCAGGTGGTCCTTGAGCACCCGGCATTGCTCTGTCGTGTGCCCCTTGTCCTTGTGGTACGTGTAAAATAAATTCTGATTTCTCCTTGACGGATCGCCGGGCATTCTGTTCGGCCACCTAAAGTAAGGCTCATTTTTTATCCTATCAATAATCCTGTGGACCGGCTCTTTGAATGTTACGTTGACACTTCCTATCGCCGGCCCGAGCTCTTGAGCTCTGAAGTCCCTCCTAGGCCGGGGTTGGAAACCGCCACCTCGGGGGTAATTTGCAATCGGAGCCTTCCCCTTGCTCTGCAGCCGGTCATCTTCCAGGCACTTGAATTCTTCGATGCGTCTCATCAGTTGCCTCATATCTTCGGGGGGTTTCCTCGTTAGAGATTCCCTTAACCCCGATTCTTCGGGAAGTCCCATGCGGAAGGTGCTTGCCGCGATCTTCTCGTTACCCCCGCCGATTTCGTTGTACAACTCCCAATACCGACCAGCGTAGCTGCGAAGGGTTTCTCCGGCCCCCATCTTCATTGACAGCAAGGCGTCCACAGGTTGGGGTACCCTGCTGCACGTCATGAACCGTATACCGAACTCCTGAATCAATTCTGAGAAGTTGTGGACCGATCCTTTTTTTAGCCCGTTGAACCACCTTAGGGCCGTTGGACCGAGGCTCGACGGAAAGACTTTGCACATTAACGCGTCATTATGGGCGTGTAGGGACATCATCTGGATGTAATGGCTTACGTGTTCTACCGGGTCGGTCTTTCCCGTGTAGGAGTTGAACGGTGGCCTCGTGAATCTGCTCGGCATTTGGGCGTTCTCGATTTCCCTTGAAAACGGAGATCGGGCAGCCTGGCGCAGTGCTTTACTCATGGCGTCCATGGCTGCGTTTCGTGGTCGCCCTTCGCCTGGGGAGGCCGAGCCATGGTTCGCGTATTCTCGTGAGCGCTCGCGATGCCGATAGGGTTCGGACTGGTGTGATCCCTCTGCGCGGCGGTGCTCAGGGCTGGTGGACCCTCCCCTGTGCCGTCTATGTTCCATCCTCCGACCTCTGACTCTGGCTTCTAACTCCAGGTCCCTCACCAATCCACGTAACCGCTCTAGCTCCCGATCTCTTTCCCTGGGATCCTCATCTTCTCTTTCGCGGCGGCTACGCCCCGACGCGTGAGTCGGTGTATGAAACGATCCTTCCCCCAGCCTGGACTCCCCTTCCTCGTCTTGCCGCCGGTCCTCGTGTCCCTTCTGTCTCCTTTCTCGCCATGTTGACCCCCGTGACGACCCGCCAGAACCACTCTCGGCGTAGCTTGCACGTCTGCTCCCCGACATTTTTCCAAGGTGCCTCGCAAAGAACCACCGCTGCGCAGGAGTTTCCCACAGACGGCGCCAATTGTGCGCACCCAAAGGCGGCGAATGGACCTAGAGGACGTTGGGCTCACAATCTATTTGTATAGTGGGCTTTTGGCGTTTCCTGCTATGGGGTGATTCCTCGTTGGGGAACCCTTGTGTTTTTGTCTTCTTCCTTCTCCTTCTTTTTCTTCTCTTCTTTTCCTCCCTCTCTCTCCCCTCTTTCACCACCCCCTTTTTCTGATGTTCCCTTTCCTATTTATAGCTGCAGCGGGCTGGTCTAGTGGATGGGGAGGTCCAATGTCATCCTCTGTAAGTGGTGAGTAATTATGAGCGAAAGAAGGGGACGATGGTGGCATCGGAACTTGGTTCCATTGTCACGTAGTTTCACGGCAGGGAAACTTCCGAGGTGTGCGGGGGTATACGGCACGGCATCACGGGCCTTTGACCGGCAAGGCCGGCAAGACCTCAGGCATCAGGTGCAAACGATACGTGGATTGTTCTGCCGGCCATACCTAAGGTGAATTCGCTTTTAACCCTCGGGGCACTTCATACAGGCTAGGTCGGTCTTAGGTGAGGCCTTTTAAACTGATTGGTGCCGGGACTCACGAGGAGATGGTCGTTCTTTTGGGCCTAGGGTCGAACGGATATGGGGCATGGCCCGCTAGCGCAGTTGTACTCGTGGGCTTGAGGATGGTGGGCCTGGGGGTTCGATGCCCGTACAGTAAAGATAAAGACTTTTTATTTTTTTGGTGGTTAAAAGACTTTAAGACTTAAAGAGTTGTAAGCTAATTTCCAATAGATGCTCTATCTCTACTTTTTCTCCAAAAAAGCTCATTGTTCACACTTCAACAGCATCTCTAAACACAAATCAATTTTTCTACTTAAAACATTATACTAGCTACTATTATATCAATTCTTTCTCTCTCCTCCGGATTTCTTTTTTTCTCTCATTCTCTCCGTTTCTCACATAATCCAAACACAAAACACAAAACAAGATCCAATTCTTAAATGAAGTTGAATCAGAACGAGCAAATATGAAAAAAAAGAAAAAGAAAAAGAATAAGCCGATTTGACCCAGCTTGGTGGTAAGGAGGAGGACGAGTGGCGGTGGGGCGGCGGGGCAGCGGACGTGGTAGTGCTGCATGGTGAACACCGATCTCCATTGGCTTTGTCCTTTCGGCGACCTCGATCTCCACTGGCGATGGGGCTGCGGATGAGCAGCAGTCTCTCTCTCTCTCTCTCTCTCTCTCTCTCTCTCTCTCTCTCTCTCTCATGTGAAGTAAACGTGGTTGCTGGAATGTTCTTAAGGTGAAAAAGAAAATAAAAGAAGGGGAGGGATAGAGATAGGAGTGGACGCTGGACACTTGTGTGGAGGAGAAAAACAAGAAAAAGAAAAAAGAAAAAAAAGAAATGAAACGTGTATGGATGAAAATGAAATGAAAGAAAGAAAGATAATATAAAAAATAACAAATCCTAATTGAAAAATACTACCACAATATTTTCACAATAAATTTTAAGTAACAGATTGTTATTAGTTAATGTGCGCACCCAAATACAGCAGCTGGGCCTGAAAGATTTATTGGGCTCACGATCTATTTGTATTGTGGGTTTTTGTGTTTCCTACAATAGGGTGATTCCGTGTTCGGCAACCCAAACGCCCTAATTCCCCTTCTTCCTCCTCCTTTACTCTCTGATTTTTCCAGCCCCCTTCCATTGACCCCCCCTTCCCTATTTATAGTTACAGCTTGTAGGTTTGCTATGTCCATTTTCTAACTCAGTGGATGGGGAGGCCCAATACCATTACATTAAAGTGGATGTTTAATTATGAGAGAAAGGAAAAGATGATGGCATTGGAACTTGGTTCTATCGCCAAGTTCGTTTCCCGGCAGAAGCGTCCCCAAAGCGACGGGTAGGTGGTCCACTGCAGATAATCGTAGGTGGAGGTTAGGTGGCAGGAAGAGGATGATAGTGGCCTCGGAACCTGCACAGTTTGTAGGCCTGGCGCTCAGTGATACTTGGATAATGCCGTGCATATAAACGTGGATTAGATCCTAGGGACGTGTTCACCCGGAGTGACGAGGTTTACCACTGCCGAGCATATCACGGGTGATTTCGCTTTTGCCTTAAGGACGCTCGGTGCGAGTTGGGCCGGTCCGGGATAAGCCCATCAACCTGATCAGCATCAGGACCCCAAGCGGACAATCATTCTTCTGGGCCTATGGACAAATGGGCCTGGGAAGGTGATGCCTGTACAATTAATATTGGCAAGTAAAAAAATAATTTTAGTTGTGGGTTTAAATTAGAACCAGTAACAACTTTCCACATAAATTTTGTTGTGAAAGTATTCCGTAAAATATTGTGAACATAATACTTCTCATTGAAAAATATAATTGTTAAAAAAAGAATAAACAATGAATGAAGAAATAATATTTAAATGAGATAAAGAATGGAATAGAAAATCTGTTGAAAAGTGTATTTGAAAAAGTAGGTAGGTAAAAACTAAATGTCACTGTTTATTCTCCAAACAGTACAAAAATTTGGATAATCTGCTGGAGATGCTCTAATAGCTATCTTAATTTTATGTTTTTAGCAATACTTGCAAATTATGTCTTATTCGCAATTAAAAATATATTCTAATAAAATAAAATAAAAACTATTAAAAATAAAGTGAGGCTAATAAAGTATATTCTCCATTAAATTTTAAAAAGATAGTTTAAACTTTAAAGTTTTAATAGTTTGCAATGCAAAGTACAAAGAATTTATAATTTAGACTTTTAGAGTGAATTTAAGTAATTCTTTTAGTGAATTTAAGTAATTAATACATAAACTAACAATATTTATGCATTTGTTTTTTTGAGCTGACATTATTTATTATATTAGTCATGCAAAGATGCCATCGTATTACTAATACTAGGCGCATGCACAATATATATGAGCACCTAGAACTATGCAAATGCACTTTTAATGTAAGATAAAGAAGTTAAAAGGTTTAAAATTATTCATTTGTTCTAAGGTTGGAATTAAAAATAATTTTTTTTTAAATTTTAAATCTCAGTTCTTAAAAGACAATTGCATGATTTTTCTTACTTCACTTAAATAATTAAGTTTTTTAATAAATATATAAACAAACTCTTAACTTGGGTCAAAAAGCTTGTAAAAAGAACTTTATAGCTGGCAAAAAAAAGCAATGTAAACAGGACTACTCTGGTCGATGGGAACTTGCAGCCTGTCTTCCTGGTTGTAGTGCTCGAATTTTTTAATTATATACTGCCGGGGCAAAAGGAATATGAAAAGAATTTTTTTTTAGAAGAAAATATTAAAAGAAGTTTGTAGTAGCCGTTTAAATTAAAACTAGCCTCATCTCATGCGCTTCGCGTGTGAGATGAGATTTTTTTTTCCAATGATAGTAGCAAAAAAAAAATCTATTTTTTTATTAAATATATAATTTTTATTTTGAGAATATAATTTATAAATAAATAAATAAATTTGAAAATCAATAGGAAAATGATTCTATTTTTTAGACAATATTTTAGTAGAAGTTGAAGTTTTATTTTTATGGGATTGTCCTTTAGTTTTTTTTTATATATATTTAGATTTGTTATTGGATACACATAAGGTGCTTAACTTATATTTCTACTTTAAAAAAAAAAAAATAAACGTATAGTTACTTTGAAGATATGAGTTAGTAGAAGAGTGTTTCTATTTTGTAGGTAATATTTTAGTGCAAGTTAGACATGTATTTTTACCTATCTTTTAATTTTGTCTTTACTTAAACATAAGAGTGTAGAAGTATTTTAGAACAAAAAAAAAATTCGGTTCAAATAGATGCAACCGCTTAAATAATTGTACAGATAATAAAAAGAATACTTTTACTGCTTATGCCCTACAACTTTGGGCGCCACTTTTGAAAAAGCGAAAAAAAAAAAAAAAAAAATTTTTGGGTAAAAAAAAGGGAGCGACTTTCGCTCCTCCCCAGGAAGTGGAAACACTCAGAAATGAGAAAACATATAACGCGCAAAAATTAGCAATATAAACAAGACTTCTCTGATTAATGGGAAGTTACAATCTGTCTTTCATGCTGTAATGCTTGAATTTTTTTAGTATTTTTACTATAAAGAAAAAGCTATACACACCTGGTGAAAAAGCAATATAAAAAGAACATTTTTTTAGAAGAAAACATGAAAAGAAATTTATAGTGACCGTTAAAATTAAAATAATAAAAAGAGAATTTTTACTGCTCACGCATTAAAACTTTCATGGCCACGTATCAAAAAAAAAAAAAAAAACTGCCATGGCCACTTTTGAAAACGCGTCAAAAAAAAGGAGGAACTTCCTTAGGAAGTGAAATTACTCAGAAATGAGAAAACATATAATAGTAATAAAAAAGAATGGTGCTATATTTATAATATTTTTATAATATTTTTACAACAAATCATATATAGTTAGTTATTATTTGTTCAAATTTGAACTTAAACTAAGATTACTTTTTTGCCTTAATAATAACAACTAGTAACAACTTGTTACTTAAAATTTATTATAAAAATATTGTAAAAATATCGTGAATATATTATTTTTCGGTAAAAAATAGCAGTGGACGTTTCTTGTAATTTTTCCTCAAGGAGCACTGAAACTTCGGTCCTCTCTCATTACTTGCAAAATTCTAGCTCTCCTCAGTCTTTTTCCTTAATAATAACAACTAGTAACAACTTGTTATTTAAAATTTATTATAAAAATATTGTAAAAATATCGTGAATATATCATTTCTCGCTAAAAAATAGCAGTGGACGTTTCTGGTAATTTTTCCTCAAGGAGCACTGAAACTTCGGTCCTCTCTCATTACTTCCAAAATTCTAGCTCTCAGTCTTTTCTCTCTTTTCATTTGTAAATCTCAGATTGGATTTCTACTCGCTCCGATTCGACGCATTTTCAACACAACGCAAGTGATCGGGTTGGGATCAAGTCATTTCTTCCTCCCTAATTTCAGATCCACCTGTTCTAGACCCAATCTCAGGTGCGTCTCCTTCATTCTCTCAGTCTCATCTATTGTTGAAATTTTGTGGAGTTTGATGTGTTGTTACAGTCTTTTTTGCTTTGATTTTCGGACTATTATGTGTGGGTTTATGATGTTTGTGCTATTTACTGGGTTTATGATATGACACCAGAACTTCATATACCAACACCAAACCTTTAA
This sequence comes from Castanopsis chinensis, assembly GCA_032878915.1. Classification (NCBI taxonomy): domain Eukaryota; kingdom Viridiplantae; phylum Streptophyta; class Magnoliopsida; order Fagales; family Fagaceae; genus Castanopsis; species Castanopsis chinensis. The sequence continues at coordinate 13,570,095 of JAVQMG010000109.1, forward strand.
AACTGAGATCTTTGGGCTTTATTTTCTGGGTTCATTTTACCGGATCAAAGCTTTTATTTTTTTCACCTATGCATTCTTCTCTTATCTTCAGGTTGGGTTTGTGTGTAGAAGAAACGTGGGTAGCCGTTCTGACATAGGCCCCACTTGCTTTTTACAAACCAAATACTGAGTTCAAGTTTGGGTTCCAAACAGGAATTTGAAAATTGAGGTATGGGTGTGTTGAGAATCAAACGCTTTAAACTTCAAATCTTTGAGACTTTGACCACACTTTCTTATGCCCCATTTGAGCTCTAAATTAAATTTTCTTTTATTGCGATGATCTTGGCCACATAATAACTAGATTTGACTGTGTAGAACTCATTGTTGGAATGTGACCAAAACATAGCATCATTTGTCTGATAACAAGTTAGGGGAACACGTAGAAATAAAGATAGTGAATCTCGTACTGTAGCAGCTGGTATGATCGGTAATTTCTGTACCGGCACCTACTCCGGTACAGAAATGCCTGTATTTCGTGTCGGATTAAATACCGGTCTTACCGGGTTGATCCGGTCATACCGGACCAAATACCGGATTTCGGCTGATAAATGCATACCGGACCGAAACAAAAAAAAGTTAACTGTCAGATCTAAAAGTTGCTCTCCCTCCTCTCAATAACTTACTGGATTAGCGTCGATCACGTCGCCTACGCAATAAACATGCTTCTTTGTCACCAGGGCCGGCCCAAGGCCTAGGCAAGTTAGGCCTAGGCCTAAGGCCCCACCAAAAAAAAAAATTTTGCTTAAGAAAAAAAGGCCCCACTTTTCATATTTAAAGGCCCAAATTTTTATAAAATTATATATATTTTCTAAAAGTTGTACATTTTTTTTATTAGTGATATTAAAGATACTACAAATTTTAATATTAGCTTACAAATTGCTATGTTATTAATCACAAAAAATTGATAAACATTCATTAGTTAAATTGATGAAGTTTATCAATGAGAGACAATGTCACATTATATTTTAAACATTTTACAGTGCTTTTAATTAGCGCATCTTTTTCATTTCTATTAAGACTATCAAAATACGAGACCAATAGAACCTTATCTCAATTGAAACCCTAAAATATTTCAAAAAAATGTTGCAAATGTGTTGAATCATCAATTATAGATTAATCTCTCAGGATAGTTTGAGACTTTGATTTTTGTAAACTAATATCCTACAAAACCACACACCAAATAATATCTATCTCTCTCTCTTAAAATCAAAATATAAAATTAAAAATTAGATTACAACTTTATTTAACTATGCATCTTCTTATATCCAAAACAAAGTGTATTTTTCAATCACAATATATTTTGATTTCTTTTTATTAATATTTATAGTTCAACTATGATATTCAATTCTCTATATGAAATTAACATTAGTCTAGTTGGTATTATTTATGTATTTAACGTATCAAATTAACCTTAATTTAATTGGTATTAAATAATTTTGTTTAATTAATATTTACATATTAAAGGCCCCCCATAAATTTTTTGCCTAAGGCCCCAAATTATGTTGGGCCGCCCCTGTTTGTCACTCTCACCTTGTTGATCTATCTCCCTTCTTCGTCGTCGTCTTTTTCTTATTCATTTGGTCTGCTCCTCTGGTTTATTCTCTTCTTTATTTCTGTTTTATACGGGTCTTAATTTATGTGCTGCTTGCTGTGTGAGTGTGTGACTGGCGTGAGTCTGATTCTACTAACACCTCACGTGATGGGTATTTTTTTTTTTTTGAATTGAAGTGAATGGTTAAAAAGCTTTCTTGAAACTATAAAAATTGTACAAATAGTCAAATATTATTTCATGAGAAATTGTTTATCATTCAATATCAATATTGTAGGCTCGTGCTCTCAAAGTTTTATTGGGTAGTCCAATAAAATATTGGGTTTGGATAGAGGTTTAAAGTAGCTTGGAGATGGGCTAGTAGCATAAACAAAATAAATAGGAATTTAAGTTCTAATTAAATATATTAAGTTATGTTTTAAGATTAATAAGCTCTAATTATTTATATAAATTCATATATATATATATATATATATAAATTGTGGTAAATCCGAAACGGTACACCGATATTGACCGGTACCGAAATGTATCGTTCCACTTGTTAAATCGGTATAGCCTCAATACGAAATTGACTCCCTCTCAATATCCCCACTATCAAAGTTTTAAGACTTTAGACCTAAGAGTTGTAATAGCTATCTTAAATTCTTAATATTATGTTTTCAACAATGCTTGCAAATTGTGTCTTATTCACAATTAAAAATAGATTCTCATAAAATAAAATAAAAAACTGTTAAAAAATAAAGAGAGGCTAGGAAAGCACAATCTCCATTAAATTTAAGAAGATAGTTTAAACTTTAAAGATTTAATAGTTTGCAATGCAAAGTGCAAAGAAATTATAATTTAGACTTTTAGAGTGGATTTAAGTAATTAATACATAAAACTAACAATATTTATGCTTTTGTTTTTTTGAGCTGACATTATTTATCATTTTAGCCATGCAAAGACACCGTCGTATAACTAATACTAGGCCAGTATATGTGAGCACCTGAACTATGCAATTGCACTTTTTAAATGTAAGAGAGAGAAGTTAAAAGGTTTAAAATTATTCATTTGTTGTTCATCAAAAAATTATTCACTTGTTCTAATGTTAAAATTAAAAATGAATTTCTTTTAAGTTTAAAAATCTCTGTTCTTAAAAGACAATTTTATGATTTTTTTTTTTACTTTACTTTAATAATTAATTTTTTAATAAATATATAAACTAACTATTAACTTGGAAGCAACGTAAAAAGCAAAAAACCAATATAAACCAAAGTTTTGAATTATGTTTTGGACGTTTTTTCGGATTAGTCGTAGGAATGAAATATTCTAGTACCGGTGTGTGGTGAAACACTATTTCAGAATTACGTGCCAATATATATATATATATACACATAAATGGTTTAAATTACTTATTTTAGGAGTATAAATATAAATTTCTTATACAGTGATATAATTATGAGATTGATTATTAAAAAAATTTAAACTTTGATATTACTTAGTACAGTTGAGATGAGATTGTTTATTTAAAAATAATAAAATAAATTAAAAAAGAAAAAGAAAAAAAAAAAAAGGCCAATGTACTATCTGGCCAAAACGCATGGGCATTTTGGTCAAATTAATGAATCATACTCCCTCTTTCTTCTTGGACGATGTCCTCTAGAGAAGTCAATAAATTACATCTAATGATTTCCTAACTACCTATGTCTCAATACATGAATATGAATCTATACCCAGCTTTATTTTTTATGTTCTTGAGAATCAAATCTATACCCACCTAAAATAATAGATATGGTGCCTTAGATCAGGCTGAATGGTAAATATTGATTAATGGTTTTTTAATTTTTTTTAATTATATTCTTCTTTTTCAAAATTCTTTTTCACCGTACCAATTGGAGTTGCTAAGAGATTTTATCTTTTTTTGGTTGGATTTGTAACCATGCAATTGCAATTTTAGTAAGAGAGAAAAGTTAAAAGGTTAAAAATTGTTGATTTATTCTAATGCTCGAATTAAAAGAGAATTTTTTTAATTTTAAATCTCAGTTCTTAAAAGGCAATTGCAAGATTTTTCTTACTTTTCTTTAATAATTATTTAAAAAAAATACATAAATAAACTTTTAAAAGAAAATTGCGCAATTTGGAACCAGGATTGTTACATAGAAATAGAGTTTTTCAAACTCAATTTTCTTGGTTTTTTGTTTTTTGATTTTCCATTGAAGTCAATTTTTATTAACTTTAGTTTTTTTTTAAATAAAAAATTGCATAGGACTCTAGTTCCAAGTGAGATGATTTTTATTTATAAATGCCATGGTTTTTTTTTTTGAAAATAAACAGCAAAATTTTTTAAATATTATATTAGAGCATTAGTATTAGTGGTGATAAAAAATCATATTGTTAAAAAAGTCATAGTGCTATTTTTAAATGTTATGTTAGAGCATTATAATTAGTGGCTTTACATTAGCAAGTAAATTGCTAGAACTCAACTTTTGGAAAGTTGAATTTTACTCGAAAATTTATTTTCAAAAAGAATCTTTTTAATAAAATAATCCTAAAAAATGATTTATTTAGCTCCCAAAAAAAAAACCTCCAAAAAGGCAAAAAGTAGTGTAAAAAGTTTTTTTTTTTTTTTTTTTTGAAAAGGTGTAAAAAGAACTGTGTAGCTTGTAAAAAAGAAAAGAAAATATAAACATAAAAAGGAATTCGCTAGTCACTGGAAAGTCGACCTGTCTTCCTTAGTGCTTGAATTTTTTTACTTCAAAGAAAAAACTAGGGGTGTGCTCGGTTCGGTTTCGGTCGGTTTGTATGGGTATGGCCAACCGAAACCGAAAATTTTGGTTTGTGAAATTCTCAACCGAGACCGACCGAAATGGCCGGAAACCAATCGGTGTCGGTGTATTTCGGTTTCGATGTGTTTCGGTCGGTTTTCGGTTTTCCAAAGAGAGGGTTTGAGATTTTCAAAATCACACTCTTTCAAACGATAAAGCAAAAATCAAAGCATATAAAATCACATTCAGAATTGATAAAAACCACAAGCTCAAAAATTTTCACACAGATCACTCTAAAGCAAAATCACCGTTCACTTGGGGAAAAAAAAAATCATAACATAAACAAAACAAAACAAACACAGCCTAAAGTGTAAAAAAAAACCCACCAATTATATTATGAGAATCTCAGATATACGAAAGAAAAGGAAAGTAGAGATCTCTTACAGTGGTCTTCATCGATCTGAAGCAATGAGATGAAACGCAGAGAGAGACAGAGAGAGAGAGCCTGGGAGAGAGTCAGAAAGACTGAAGACTTTGAGCGAAGAAAGCTTGAGAAAGCTTCTTCTTCCATTTTGCTCTGTGTGTGTGTGCGCATGTGTCAATTGAAGCGAGAACGAGTAGGATAGAAGGACTGAAGGAGACAGAAAAAATTGAGAGAAAAATTTGTAGAAGAAGGGGGCGGCTGAAGAAAATAAAAGGGAAGAATAGAGGAGGGGCATTTTCGTCTTTATATGCTCTAGGGTTTTAAAAACTTAAATAGCTAAAAAATAAAACCCGTCCGCGCGAAGGCTTGAACGCGAGATCAGCTCAACAAACTACAGAGGGCATACCACTTAGCCACTGATCAGATATATTTTCAAATTACATAAATATATATATATATATATATATATATATATTTCGGTCGGTTCGGTTGGTTTCGGGTTGAAGAAATCCAACATCGAAACCGAAACCGAAAATTTCGGTTTTCAAAAAATGAAACCGAAACCGAACCGCACCAAAACCAAACCGAAATTTTGGCATCGGTTCGGTCGGTTTCAGTCGGTTTTTTCGGTTCGTCGGTTTTTTGCACACCCCTAGAAAAAACTACAAACCTGGTGAAAAAAAGGATTTTTTGTAGTTGCAGAACTTTCGCTGCTCACGCACTAGGAAATTTCATCGCTACTTTTGAAGTGAAAGTACTCAGAAAAAAGAGAGCAACTTTCGCTCCTCACCAGGAAGCTGTGGAAGTACTCGATCAGAAAAATAAAGAATAATTTCAGTCCTCTTTCATCTCTTCCTAATTTCAGTCTCCTCTTTCTCTGTCTCATCAGTTCCTAATTTCAGATTAAATTCCATCTCTTTCAAAGCTACGCAATTCAAGTTGGAGATCAAGTGGTTTCTTTTTATTCTTTCTTCGGTTCTAAACTAATTCTAATTGATCTTTTTTTGTTTTTTAAATTTTGCATGTCAGATCTATATTTTCTAATGGCTTTAATGAGCATGGAAACGGACTCCTCATCTTTCCCAACTTCCTCTTCTTCTTCTGCCGCCCGATGGAAGTATGACGTGTTCCTCAGTTTCAGAGGTGAGGACACCCGCAACACATTGGCGGACCTTCTATATGATGCTTTCAATCAGAAGGGCATTAACGCCTTTAAGGACGATGAAAAACTTGAGAAAGGAAAAACTATTTCGCCAGAGCTTTCAAGAGCAATAGAAGAATCGCGATTTGCTGTTGTCATTTTCTCAAAAAACTATGGATCTTCGACTTGGTGCTTAGATGAACTTGCAAAGATCTTTCACTGCGAGGAACATATGGGAATGAAAATTCTGCCTGCTTTTTATGACGTGGAGCCCTCTGATGTGCGGAAGCAACTGGGAACTTTTGCACAGGCTTTTATTGAACATGAAAAACGTTTCAACGAGAATATAGAGAAGGTGAAGATGTGGAGAGCTGCTTTGACTCACGTGGGCAATCTCGCTGGATGGCCTTTAATGACTAGGTAATTTAATATGTATTGATATATATATATATATATATATTTTAAATTTTCTGATGACCCATTTCATATGTATGACTTCATTTTGAACCTTTAGCAGATCTAAATTACATACATGTTTGCATTTCTATGAATTTTATCTTCGGCCTATCAATTTACATCATTACATGGTTTTGTTTCAGTAAGCGGAATTGAACACCAAATATCTTCTATGATCTCTCTTTATTGCAGGCCTTTCTCACAAGTTATTAAAAGCATTGTGAGGCTAATATGGCATAACTTGAATAATGATACATTCTCAGAAGTTACCAAGGGCTTAGTAGGAATAGACTCTCGTGTGGTGGAATTGGAGTTGTGTTTAGCTGTAGGGTCAAATGATGTTCGCTTTATGGGGATTTGGGCGATGGGGGGAATGGGTAAGACAACTCTTGCTTGGGTTGTTTATCATATGGTTTCTAAAGATTTTGAAGCTTGCAGTTTTATTGAGGATGTTAGGGAAAATTTTGATAAAAAAGGTATTGTTCCAATACAACAAAAAATTATTGATCAAATTTTGATGGAAAAGGATTTGAAAATAAAAGATAAGTATGATGGAGTTTTCAAGATCAAAAATGGGTTACATCATAAAAGAATTCTTCTTGTTCTAGATGATGTGGATAAACTAGACATGTTAGACATGTTAGCCGGGGAGCATAATTGGTTTGGCCCAGGTAGTAGAATTATTGTAACAACAAGATATATGCAGGTGTTGAAGACGCATGGAGTGGATGAAATATATGAAGTTAAAGGATTGAATGATGAAAATGCTCTCCAACTTTTTTGCTTGAAAGCTTTTAAAAAAGAGCATATCCCTGATGATTATATAGGATTGTCTAACCATTTTTTGAAATATGCTAGAGGCCTTCCTTTAGCTCTCGAGGTTTTGGGTTCATTTTTGTTTGAAAAAAGTACTGTTGAATGGAAAAGTGCATTAGAGAGGCTCAAAGAACATCCTAATCCAGAAGTTTTGCATGTACTTCAAATAAGTTATGATAAACTCCAAGACACAGAGAAGGAAATATTCCTACATATTGCATGTTTCTTTAATCATAATGAGAAAGATTATGTAGTAAAAGTCCTAGATAATCTTGGCCTTTACGCTAGTATTGGATTGAAGGAACTCGTTGATAAATCTCTCTTGAAAATTGGGGATGGTGATGTAGTGTGGATGCATGATTTACTTGAAGAAATGGGCAAAAACATAGTTCTTCAAGAATGTCCTAATGATCCTGGAAAGCGTAGTAGACTGTGGGTTTTTGAGGACATTGACAAAGTATTCAAAAAAAATAAGGTAAGAGATTATGAAGAGAAATTGAATTCATTCCCTACCTTTATGTTCAACAAATTTGAAATTTGAATTGTTATGCTAATAATAGTTTTTTTGCAAATTATCAATTCCTACTTGAATTTTGATTATTAGGGGGCAGAAGCAGTTCAAGCTATGGATATTGGGGGTGATTATTTTCTTGAAGGAAAAGTGGAAACTTGGAACCCTGATGCCTTTTTGAAGATGTACAATCTTAAATTTCTTAGAGTTAATGACATATACAATGTCCCCACACATCTTCCTGAGGATTTAAGAATTCTTGATTGGACTTGTTATCCTTTAAGATCTTTGCCGTTAAGTTTCCAGTTAGATGAGCTTGTTCAGCTTCATTTACAATGGAGCGAAATAAAACAACTTTGGATAGGAGTTAAGGTAGGTGTGCTATTTAAATGTTCTAAACAACTTTGCTTTTAAGTCACAATAAACAGACACTAGGAAGCTAATTATTCTCTCTCTCTCTTTTTTTTTTTTTAACAGCATTTTCAAAAGTTGAAGTTCATTGACTTGTCCCATTCCTCAAACCTAGTTATAACCCCAGACTTCACTGGAGTCCAAAATCTTGAGACATTAGTTCTACGTGATTGTACAATACTACGCGAGCTTCACCCATCCATCGGATTTCTTAAAAAGCTTGTTTGTCTTGATCTTTCTGGATGCTTAAATTTTGACAACTTGCCTGAGAATCTAGGAAATGTCAAAGGTTTAAAAAGGCTAGATTTGTGTGAAACAGCTATCAAAGAGTTGCCTTCATCAATTGAACGCTTGACAAGCCTTACTTCATTGAATATACTCAATTGCAGCTGTCTTGTGTCTCTTCCTAACACCACTTGTGGTTTTAAGTTCCATGGTGCTCTTGATCTTTCAACATGCTCAAGACTTAAAAACTTGCCAAAGAACCCATGGATAATCGAAGATCTAGGGATACTTGATTTGAGTGGAACGGCTATAGAAGAGATTCCTTCATTAATTGGAGGCTTGATTGGCCTGACTTCATTGACTCTTCGTGGTTGCAAAAATCTTGTGTGTCTTTCTAGCACCATTTGTAGTTTGGAATCGCTTGAATCTCTAGATCTTTCTGGATGCTCAAATTTTGACAATTTGCCTGAGAATCTAGGAAATGTCAAAGGTTTAAAAAGGCTAAATTTGAGGTTTACAGCTATAAAAGAGTTGCCTTCATCAATTAAACGCTTGACAAGCCTTACTTCTTTGAATATAAGCAATTGCAAAAATCTTGTGTGTCTTCCTAACACCATTTGTAGTTTGAAATCGCTTCAATCTCTAGATCTTTCTGACTGCTCAAATTTTGACAACTTGCCTGAGAATCTAGGAAATGTCAAAGATTTAAAAATGCTAGATTTGGGTGGAACAGCTATAAAAGAGTTGCCTTCATCAATTGAACGCTTGACAAGTCTTACTTCATTGGATATCTATTGTTGCGAAAATCTTGTGCGTCTTCCTAGCACCATTTGTAGTTTGAAATTGCTTGAATCTCTAGATCTTTCTGGATGTTCAAATTTTGACAACTTGCCTGAGAATCTAGGAAATGTCAAAGGTTTAAAAAGGCTAGATTTGAGTGGAACAGCTATAAAAGAGTTGCCTTTATCAATTGAACGTTTGACAAGCCTTACTTCATTGAATATACTCGATTGCAAAAGTCTTGTGTGTCTTCCTAACACCACTTGTGGTTTTAAGTTCCATGGTGCTCTTAATTTTTCTGAATGTTTAAGATTTAAAAACTTGCCAGAGAATCCATGGATAATCAAAGGTATAAAGAAGCTTAATTTAAGTGGAACAGCTATAGAAGGGTTGCCTTCATCAATTGAACATTTGACTAATCTTACTCTATTGACTTTAAGGCATTGCGTGAATTTTGTGCGTCTTCCTAGCACCATTTGTTGTTTGAAGTTGCTTAAGTCTCTTGATCTTTTTGGATGCTTAAAATTTGTCAACTTGCCCGAGAACGTAGGAAATATGGAAGGTTTGAAGGTGCTTAATTTGTATTGGACAGCCATAAAAGAGGTTCCTTCTTCCATTGTTCTCCTTAAAAATCTCATACGGCTACGTATCCGTGGATGGAAGTTATCTGAATTTTATTCCTAGCCAGAAAGTCCTGAGAGGCTCACATCATTTTTCTTGCCAACAAGTCCTACCACAGAAAGAATATTATTGCCTTCATATATATATTCTTCCCTGCAAACAAGTCCAGCTCCGGTGGGCTTATCATTGCCTTCCTTATCAATTCTACAATCTTTAACATATTTGTATCTTAGTCACTGCGATCTTTCGTCAATTCCCAATGACATTGGCTGCTTGTCCTCTTTAAGATACTTGGATCTAAGTGGAAATAATTTTGTTTCCCTTCCAGAAAGCATGTCTCAACTCTCTAATCTTCGAAGTCTCCATTTGGAGGGTTGCAAGAGACTTCAATCATTGGAAAATGTTCAGTCAACTATTGATTCCATAATTGCAGACGACTGTATGTCTCTGGAGAGATTGCCAAATCTGCTATATTATCGTTTTAGGTTAGATTGTGCTGATATGCAATTCCTGTTTTTCAACTGCTTCAAATTGGTTGACAATAGCATGCTTCAGGGTGTTAATAACATGCTTCAGGTCAGTCTCTCTCTCTCTCTCTTTCTCTCTCCACTAAACGTTATGCTTTGTATATTTCAGGGACAAAGTGGTACACTACCAAAGAAGTTCAAAATTATTATTCCTGGAAGTGAAATTCCAAAATATTTTAACCAGAAACATACTGGTCCAGAATTGGAAGTACAAGTGCCTTCTAATTGGTCTATTCCACCAATTAGAATCGCATTTTGTGTTGTTCTTGTACCCAGAAATTGGCTTGAGTGCCCTCATAATTGGGAGCTTTCATTTATAATCAATGAACGTGCAATGTATAGGGAAGAAGTTTCTGGTTCTATGAAAAAATATGGTACAATTGAATCACATCACCTTTGGCTGACCTATTTTTCCTATCTGAATGGAGCTCATCCACTTACGATTAAAGTATCTTCCTGGAACCTGAAGGTGGAAAAAATTGGGGTCCGATTCATATACCTGCAAGACATCTAAATTCCCAGTAAAACTATGGCACAGTGCATCAACAACAGCAGCATTGTAGTCCATCATGATATTGATGATTCAATTGCAGAAGGTAGCGGAAATTAGCGAAGCCGTGATGAGTATGATGGGGCAGGACCTAGTGGAGAATGCTGCTCTATTGTGGAACCACCGCCAAAGAGGATTCAAAGACTTGGATGATTTATGGAGGATTTTGAGGATCCTAGTCAAAGTGAATTTTTCGACTTCTTTGCGAGTAAGTCTATCTTTCTTCTTACTTTCAAGTTTTAACTTTTAACATTTACAAGCCATCATTTACAACTACTTGTTGGTGCACTTTTATTTAGTGGATGCAAAGGATCAAACATCCAAGAAGCTTGAAGCCATTCACAAATGTAGTAGTTTCCAAGACATCTAAGATATCAATCAAACCCTGGCACAAAACAGCAACAACAGCAGCATGCATTATGAGGGTCTGGGTGAAATCTGTCGTGATATTGAATTTCAGCGACTGAAGGTAGCAAAAATAAGCAAAACTGAATGTCTGATTTGGAAGAATCTAGTGGAAAAGGCCACTTTAACAAGGGACCAGATCCAAAGACTTGGAGTATTTATGTCTGGTTCGGAAGAATCTAGTAAAAGGGAATTCTTTGCCTGTAAGTCATCATCTTTCTCTTTGCTATTACAATTTACAAGTTTTACTGTTGTCTTTTATTTTATGGGGAGGGGAATCCAAGGAAAGTGTGGCTTTTGATTGATAACAAATTGAATTTGTTATAGGTATAAAATTAGAGTTTTTCTTTTTGGATTTCCCATTCTAGCATTTATAATTTAAATAAATTATTAAAAACAAAAAAACAAAAAACAAAAAAGCATAGTATTCTGCAAGTTGTACCTTCGCATTACCTTTTGGCACTCATATAGCCACATTTTTTTAATCAGGTTGAAATAATAAAAATTCTTCTTATCGTCTTGTTGGGGCACTTTTATATAATGGAAGGAAGTGATCAAACGTCTAAGAAGCTTGAAGCCTATTGCAGCGGTAAGAGGGATAGTTAGCAGAGCCACGTTGAAGAATTAGCCAAGTTGGATCTCTCCTTTCACTCAAAATGCTCAGCTATTTAAATTAACCGTCAAATGGCTCTTATTATTGATTAAATCTGTTTTTTTGTCTTGCAAATGTTCTGTTGAACTTCTATTCCTATACAAATATATATTGAAATCTAATTATCTCCAGATTCCTAGTGAAAAAGCACTCAAAGAACAAGTGTGCTCTACATTCCAAGATATTCCTACACAGTACACATTTTAGATCACTAGTATAACCCCAATGTAGCATTCTATCCTGAGTGCTTAATTTGTTCCTTGTTAGTTTTTTATTTTTTTTGGCTGGCAGCATCATATATGACTTGAGTACCATACTTCTGAATTAGGATTCCATCTGGATGTTACCAATCATGCCATAGGAAAATGATACAACCTGATCCCACTTCAAACTTCAGTAATGTCTTGACAATGCAACAAAGAGTTAGAATTTCCGCCTATCCCTAAGTGCTACTTGAGGAATATTAATAAACCAGAAACTCTGGTATTTCAAAAGGTTTTATTTAGCACAATCTACCTAAATTGAGCCTGCCTTAGCAAAGAGATTCCATATATGTCCCATTATGGTTTCTTAGTTCCATTCTTGCACCTCTTTCAAACCTAATCCACCCTCTCTTTGGCTTGCATACAACATCCCAAGATACTTTAGCCCCCTAAAGCTCCTTTCCTTTCCATAGGTAACTGCTTAATATCTGTGCAATAGCCTTCATAAAATGCTTTGGCAATATGAAGATGCTGGACCAGTTAAACCTATAGGCTATAAAGAACTGGAGCCATCCTACGAGTAGTGAGCCTTTTTGAATTGCAAGAGCTCAAATATTCACTTCTTCATCCCATCAAGAACAGCAGCACAGGAAATCTCAATCTTTTGAGAGTTAGCAGCCACACCAGACATATTACCTAAACTCCTCCAGATACTATGAAAAACATACTGCAAACTAGGAGCTTATGTTTATAATTGCTACTGGATTTACATTTCCCATCCAATCAATGCAACATAAACAAATATCTTTGGAGTGGAAAGGTACCATTCTCATGCCAATTGACACAACCTTGAACGGTGAACCATCTCAAAGGAGCTACTGGGGTGTGGCAGCTGTTTTGTGGCTGAAGCAGAGATCATTGCACCAAATCCTTGCTCTTAATGCAAATTGAATCTGTTTTTCATGCCCATCTTTGGGAGCAAAGGACATTGTTTGTATATCCAAGGGGAGTGGGTAAGTAGAGACGGTGGCAACCACACAACCAACTTCCAAAACCTGAACTACCCCTGCAGCACGCATGATGTAGGAGGCAGTGAGAAGACAGATTTCCTATATCTTATTTGATTTTATGTATCAAGGTCAATTTTGTAATTTCCTAATATTTTAGAATGGGTTGTGCTTATAGTCTATTGGGTCTTACTTTAGTTTTATTTTAAGCTTGGTTATTTAGTTTGGGTTTAGTAGTAAAGCTCAAGGAGTCCAAGCCCAAGTCTTATTAGGGTTTTAAGAAATCCTAGTCCAAGCCCAAGCCCTACTAATACTTGTTCCCTTTGGAAACCCTATTATCCCTCTTATTTTCTATCCTATTCCCTACCAAAACCTAACCCTATGCCCTCAAAATAGAGGTAATGGCAGATCTGCCCCTGGTGTTCTAAATCAGATTTATCTTGTTCCCCTTGTCCTACGTCAGTTCAGTTTGGTATCAGAGCAGGGATTCTGCATCATGTCTACATGATCAGGGAGATTGTTTAGGGGGAAAATGAGTGATGGTGAGCGCGATGATTTTATTTTTCAAATCTGGGCTCATCTCGATGAATTTAACCTTCGATGGAATGATTTAGAGAGTCAAATTTCTAAACCTATTGATCAAGAAGTTGCTGTTACAGTTGGAGAAACATCCGAAGCCAATAAGGGTGAGAAAAATAAGAAGGAAGAGGAACAAACAGCAACAGAGCGTGTCAACATCAATCAAAGGTCTATATTGAAGGGGTATCGTACCCAAAGAGCACCACAAGAGTCAATTCTTGAGTGGGCTTGAGATATATTAGAAAGAAGGCGAGATGAACCTTATGATACAACTGGTGATATCATAAAGAAGGTGAGGATGGAAGTTCCAGGTTTTGAAGGAAGGGTTGATCCCACGATATTCTCAAATTGGATTGCTTCTATTGAAGAGTGTTTTGATTGGTATGATATGGCAGACAATAGGTGAGTAAGGTTTGCTAAGATGAAGCTTGTAGACTTGGCAAAAGTGTGGTGGTTTGGTGTCGAAAACGATGTAAGGAGAATAGGCCAACCACCCATAGGCACATGGCAAGAGATGAAGGTTAAGCTTAGAGAAAAATATATGCCTGCTAACTATAGAGATAAGTTGTGTGCACAACTTTCTAACTTGAAGCAGGGCAGTATGTCAGTAGGTGAGTATATGCAGAAATTTGATGAAATTAAGACTAGGAGTCAGGTAGCTGAAGGGCCTTGTCAAACACTAGTTCGATTCAAGACTGGTTTGAGGGCCGATATATGGAGGGAGATGCTTAGACAACTTGTTTATAATGTAGAACATGCATTCCAAGTGGCTCTTGATATGGAGGAGTACTTGAGAGGTCCAATTACTAGGAAGAATGGTTGTCAAGCTGAAGAGGCAGCGTTTAAGAAATATTTTGAGTTAAAAGCATCTACCAATTTGGATGATTCTAAAGGCAAAGGGATTATGCCAAATAATTCTAGTGGAAGAGAGGCTAAATGCTTCAAGTGTGGTGAGGTAGGTCACATGAGTTTTCAATGTCCAAAGAAGAGAAGTTTACATATAGGATTTGAAGACAAAGAAAGGGCAACACAATGAGATGAAGGTCATAAGGAGGATGCATTTGATTATGGAGTTTTTGCTATGGATGACTTGGAGGAGGATGAAGTGGATACTTCTCTTTTAGCTGTAGTGAGATGTATTTTAGCAGCCCCTAAAGTAGAGAAAGAGGATTTGGAGGCGAACTTTAATATACCAAGCAAAGAAGCTTATTATTGATGGGGGAAGTTGCATGAGTGTTATGTCATTTTCCACGGTTGAATGCCTAAAGCTTCCGGTTGAACCTCATCCTCAACCATACAAAGTGGCTTGGATAGACAACACTTCTATTCAGGTAACGCATAGATGCCTTATTTCTTTTTCTTGTGGTATTTATAGTGACTCTATCACGTGTGATATAATTCCTATGAAAGCTACACATATCCTTCTTGGTTGACCTTGGCTCTGTGATCAAAATGTCCATCATAAGGGGAAAGAAAACACCTATGCTCTAATGGTTGGTGAGAAGGAGGTTGTTTTGAAACCTATGACCTTAGCTGAGATGAATAAATTTAAAGTATGAAAGCCAAAAGTTATTGAAAGAAAATATCCAGAAGCTAAAAATTCTGGTGTAGCAATAGAAGTTCCCAAAACAGCAGCTGATCAGCCTATAGAAGTACCTCAAATTCCAGCAAATTTGTCCAAAGATTGCACTGATTTCTCTTTGAAAGATTTATCACAGCCCTTATGTCCCACGCATGAGTACTCTACAAACTTTGTCAAAGGTACAAGTTGTCTAGTGAGCAACATAGGAGATGCTAAGTTGAAGACAGATGCAAGTTATCAAGGGAAGCTTGAAGTAATGCAACAAGACTTGAAAGAGATGGAAGCTGTTGGTGAAGTAGTTGAAATTGAAAGGGCAGCGCATCAAAATTACAAGGCAGAAGTGAAGACTATTACACTCAAAGCATCTTATTCCCAAGTTCATGTTGCTTGCCAAAGTAGGGTTCTATTGCCTATACCAACTTTTTAAGATATTGATTTTGTCAATTCTGAACGGTTTAATGGGTCAATTGAGTTGTTGGGTATATCATTATCATCATTGTTGCCACAAATGAAGAAACAAAAGGAAATTCAAATTCAAAGTGTTTATTCAATGTCAAGGATGCACTTCAAGAAATCAAGATTCTTTTTACTTAAACACTTCAAAACTCGAGGTCAAGTTTTCTCCAACCAAGGGAGAATGGTGCAGGAGGCAGTATTTCCTATATCTTATTTGATTCTATGTATCAAGGGCAATTTTGTAATTTCCTAATATTCTAGAATGGGCTGTGCTTATAGTCTATTGGGTCTTACTTTAGTTCTATTTTAAGCTTGGTTATTTAGTTTGGGTTTAGTAGTAAAGCACTAGGAGTCCAAGCCCAAGTCTTATTAGGGTTTTAAGAAATTCTAGTTCAACTAGGATTTGGTATTAATCTTCTATTTAAAGAGTTGTAGCACTTTCTATTGAGTTGATTATTAATGACTGTTTTTAGAATTTAACAGCTATGCTTTCTTTTATGGTTTGTGTGATGCAACCTTCTTTGAGGTGTGATGCCAAGGAACCTTAGGTGTGATGCTTAGGAAGTCTAGGTGTGATCCTTAGAATTTATCTATTTTCTTTAATTTTACTATTCGCAGTTATTGTTCACGGATCACTGTTCACAGCACAAGGACAGCCACATAAACCTTGATTGTTTTCCTTTGTTTCATCCCCTAACCCTACTAATCCTTGTTCCCTTTGGAAACCCTATTATCCCTCTTATTTTCTAGCCTATTCTGTACCAAAACCTAACCCTATGCCCTCAAAACAGAGTAATACCAGATCTGCCCCTGGTGTTCTAAATCAGATTTATCTTGTTCCCCCTTGTCCTACGTCAACGCAGGTCACTTGGTCTCACTTGTAGTCATATTCCCTAACCTGAATGTACAACAAAATTCAGTATGTTAAAAGTATGACCAAAAACAAGCATTGATCCTGACAAAAAATTTAGATGTCATGCACACGCATCAAAATACATGTATGTATGTATGTATGTACATAGGTAGTAGTAAGAAGTTATTAAGTTAGCATGACAACAAGCTTTCTAGCTAGTCCTGTACTATAATGTTGACAAATCTTTAGCAACAGGGTTGGTGGAATCTTCTGGTGGTGGAAGGAAATGTCTCTCTAGGTCTTCTCTTCTAGAAACATCCAAGAACAGCAAATTCTATACATAAGAAATATATCGGCATGGAAGTAACTTGTTGAATGTCAATGGGCACACACTCATCCCAATTCCAAGGATCAAAAGTGGCGTTTCAATAAGAACAACCTTGTTAGTAAATGTAGAAATACCTGCAAGTTTAAATTACAACAATAACAACCAGAAGAACACAAAGTTGCAGCGCTCAGAAATATGCCAAGGCATCTACTGTAGCATGCTCTCTGAGGATCATGATCTTGACAATTCAGCCTCAGAAGGTAGCAGAACTAAGTAAAGGCATGATGAGGATGATGGGGCTGGACACCTAGTGGAGAAGGCTACTCTAACGAGGAACCACAGCCAAAATGAATTTATAAAGTTGGAGAATTTATTGCTGATTCTGAGGATTCTAAGGAAATTTTCGAGTTTGTTGCCAGTAAGTGATCATCTTTCTTCTTGCTACTTTACAAGTCATCATCAAATTTTTTTTTTTGAGACATATACTATTTTTATTTTTTAAAAAATTTTTAACTTCAAAGTATTGGGCTAGTGGTACATTAGAATTAACTGTTAACACTCACAGCAAAATCAACCCAAACTCAAAAATTAAAATCATACCATATTGCTTTTCTTTTTTTATTTTTAATAATCTGGTTGGAGTTATACAAATTTTTTTGATGTCTTGTTGGTGAACTTTTATTTAGTGCAAGGATAGTATGAAATGTCCTAGACGCTTGAATCCATTCACGGAGGGAAGAGGGATATTTACCAAGACATTGAAGATCTCAATTAAACTATGGAACAGTTAAGCATCAACAACAGAACACTCTATGAGGATCTGGGTGATCTCTGCCATGATCTTTATAATTCAACTGTAGAAGCTAGCAGAAATAAGCGAAGCCATGATGAGGATGGCGGGACTGGACCAATTGTAGAAGGCTACTCTAGAGACGAACCCCCATCCAATGACTTGGAGGATGAATGGCTGATTCTAAAGAATTTAGTACAAGGAATGTTTCGACTTCTTTTCCTGTAATTCATCATCTTTCTTCTTGCTATTACAGCTTACTAGTCTTGATGTTCTCTTTTATTTTTTGAGGAGGGGAATCCAATGAAATGAAAGTGTGGGTTTTGATTGTCAGGTTTAAATTGGCATGATAAAAAATTTAAATTTGTCATATGTATAAATTGGAGTTTTTCTTTTTAGATTTTTACCCCTGACAGGCCACAAATGCGTTGACCCCTTATGATAATTTAGATTAATTAAATTAGCCCAGTTTATTAATTAATCAAATTAACATGCAATATCACGTGGCAGCACAAACAAATCACCAAACTAAATTAAGCAGTGGAAAACAAATAACACGGTGATTTGTTCACGAATGGGGAAAACCCTTACGGCAAAAACCCCACCAGGTGATTTAAGGTCACCACTCCCGAAACTCCACTATTATCACAACAAGCAGTTACAAGTAAGGAATCCCAGTACCTCACCAACTTACAGTTGAACTCTTACCCCAATACCCAATTGGACTTGTTCTGTAGTGACAATTTCTCCTTTCAATGCACGGCTCCCAAGTACGTGACTAACCAGATGCGCGGATCCCAGTACGCGACTTCAAATACCAACTAGAGAGAGAGAGAGTTGGCTGCAAAGTTCTTCAAATTATCAGAGATGAACTAGGGCACGAACTTTGTCTTTCTGATCACAAATTGCATGAACAACAAGTTCTCAAAGAATGTGCAACTTGTATCTTCTGCTTCCTTGCTTGACGGCCCTTAAAATAATCCTTTTATATGTCTAGGGTTAGGAGAAAAGAAATCCCAAACACACACTCACGGATTAAACTTGAAACAGACCTGAAAATCTGTTTTCTTTAATTCTCGACAGATAGAGGTGTCGAGAGGTGTCGAGAAGCTGTCGAGGCTCAGGCAAAACAGCTTCTTTAAAGCTCGATAGATGCATCTGTCGAGGTATGTGTCGAGCTTTAAAAACTTGCACTTCCTAACTTGTTTCTTGGACAGACTTTGACGGCTTCAACACTTAACCTTGAACCACTGTTTCTTGAAGTGTTAAACTCATCCTAAATCTACCCAATTACAAGTAAAGTGCGTTTTGTCTAAGGATAAGTCAATTATATAAAATAGCGACATATGTTCACAGACTTGAACTACATATGTCCTAACAACCCCTGTTTTTGTACATATACTAGCATTGAGAGAGAGGGAAAAAAAGAAAGTTCAAAGTCTTGTGCTGGTTAACATTACCTTTTGGCACTCACATCCCAATCACCCCAAACTCAAAAATAAAATTCATTCCATGAATCCATACCACTTTTGTTTTTGTTTTTTTTTTTTTTTTTTTGAACTTTTTTTCATCAGGTTTGAATAATACAAAATTTTCGTCTTGACTTGTTGGGGCACTCTTTTTCATCAGGTTTGAATAATACAAAATTTTCTTCTTGACTTGTTGGGGCACTTATTATATATTGGTAGGGGGAAATTATTGTGGACTCTTTCTTTCATATGAATGATAGGTCCTACTAATTAAATTCATAATGGGACCTATTATTCATGTGAGAGGAGGGAGTACGCATTTATGGTACTCTAGGAGTACCTAATAATTTTCCATTGGTAGGAGGGGATTCAAGAAACTTGAAGCCTATCACAGTGGTAAGAGGGAAAGTTACAGGAGCGACATTGAAGAATTAGCCAAGGAGGGTCCCTTCTCTCAAAGCCACCTTGGCACTCACTAAACGGGTCAAGAATTAACCGAGGGTATCTTTTGCTATACGTATGTCCATGTGTGTATATATATGTGGCTTTGTTTAATTTGTGTTATAGAGTTTAAGCAGTGGAATCAGTGTAGAGAAATTAAAGTTCTCTTGTCCCATGCTTTTGTGCTATTTTGTAATCTCCTATTTTCTTAGTGAAATTTTCTGTAAGACACTATCCGTAGGCCTAAAGTCAAACCACGTAAATCTTTGGGTTCTATGTGTGATTGTCTTTTCTATTTCTATTTGGCATAACATACTATTATTTTGTTCACACAACAAATAAGCATTAAATTACCTACTATTAGTTTGTTACACAACAAATAAGCATAAAAGCTTCCACTAACTCAATAGTTTGTGATTAGAGCAATGTCTGCTTATGAAATGGAAGTTGCATTGTTTCAACAAATAACCACACTTTCTGTTGGGCTTGGACAGTGTGGTTGCAAATGTAGCTGTTTGTACTTTGGTAGCAGAGAGGAGGGGTTGTTTGAGTTTTGTTTTGGCTGGGCTGTTGTCTGTGTCCAGCTTTGTTTGAAGTTTTTCTTCTAGTGTTTTGATAAATAAAAATTAATTATTCATTAAAAAGATTCTCCTGAAGTTTGTTGTATTAATATATTTCTCTTGGGATGTTGGTTCAGCTAGTGACAAACAAAAACCCATGAACCCTAGTGATAAGTTGCTTCATTTTTTATTATCTTGATGTTGTGACAGCAGCAGAAGAAATCAAGCCACTTGATAGTATCATTATCTTCAAGAGCAATGAGTAACTTGATCATCCTAAGCAGCCTTCTAAACCACCTTCCTAACAAGCTTTATTGCTGCTTTTCACACAACCTCGTCAATTACTCAACTGTGCTCTTAGCGTATTCGTATTCTTCTTCCTCCTCTGCTCTCATTTCTTCTTTCTCTAATGTCTTTCTAGCTAGAAACGGACTCAACCTTTCTCTAATGTCCCTTTAATGCGCCTTAAAGAGAGAAAATTGCCTGCTGTACGAATCTATTGCCGTTCCCAATAATTCATTTTAAAATTTTTAAGGGCTTATTAGTTTTGAATTAGTTAGATTAGGCGATCTAGGTTGTATTTCTGATACTCCTACACTATTTTCCTTCTTTTTGCGTTTGCATAGAGCAAAAAGTCCATGCAGAAGCAAAATTATCAATTCCATTTTGTTCAAGTTATTTATCAGGATGAATCATTCCTCCATCCACCTCAACCTAAATTTTAGTATGTTTCACTAACTTCTAGTTGATATATGGTAATTTCTGCTAATACATGAACAAAACATTTACTTTTTTTTTCTTTGACATTTTTTTATTTAAAAAGTTTTACTCATAAAATATGAATTTAGGATTTGATTGTTTGATTTGATGTCATTACTATGAGAAATTTGAACCCAATGATTAGGAAATGGTCAAAATATTGTCATGCTAAGCTGGTTGAGCAATTTAAGTTATTGACTTGATTCATCATAAATTGTTTTTCTTGATTTGATAAAATTTGGTCCTTTAAGGCTAAAATCTTATTCATCCTAAATTAATTGGTTTTTGGCTATGTAATGAGATATTATAAACCTCTTTGTTGAGTAATAACAATGTTAATAATGTATATTATTTTCTTTGAATGAGCATTATTTAGGACTTAGTCAATGTATGAAGTTTTCACAAAATGACATGTTTTCTTTCAGTTGTCCCATTTTGTTAGGGTGTGTGTGGAAAGGAACAATAATGGATTATGCCTTGTGAAGTACAAAATTTATCAAATTCAGTTGAAGTATATTCACCTTGAGGTCAAGCCTTGATACAATTGCAAGTTCCTTCCACCAAAAGTGATAGGTCACGAGTTCAACCATTTTAGTTTGAGTATATTTATCTCCAAAGTCACTTAGATTTTAAGTTTGGATTTTAAGTTTCCATAATGGCATTAAAATTCTAAAATATGGCAAATACTTCTAATTTATTTTGTAACTGAGACAACCATGTAAACTAGTGATATGATCAAGAAAGAATAGATATTAAAGAAAAGCATTTACTGATGTGAGAGGTGCTAGCCCCTAGACATCAGTTTGGACTAGTTTTAAAGGTGCAAAAACTTTGAATTCAAAATTACGAAGGGAATTTTTGCATTTTGCCACTAAGGCAATGTTTGCAAAGATGCAGGACATTTTGAGAGTTGAAAAATGAAAATTTGGATAATTGTAATGCAGATTATAGCACATTTCTCAAATGACCAAGTCGCTTCTGCCACAAATCCCACTAGTTGGTAAAGAATTAGCTTTTGATTATTTTGCAATTCAAACAGGGACAGTTCTAAGCTGGCATTCTATGGCACTTACAACAGAACCTTTTAGTAATACTACTTTGCCATTGTTAATACTACTTTGCCATCTGAATCCACCTTACTTCCTGTTACACAGTATCTCGTTACTGGTAAAAAGATATGGATTATTAGTCCACAATAAGCTACCATTAAAATGCCCCATATTACCCAGTGTTGACAACTTCTAGTAGAATTACAAGTGCCTATGCTCTTCCTGATCTAAACTTATTTGCCTACTCTTTATTAGATTTAGCTGAACTAAAAGCGACAAAGAATTCACATCTGAAGTAAACTGAGAATTTTCTTCTGCTTCGAAAGTGCCAAATAATTCAATTCACATCATCAGGATAATCCAAGGTTCACATCATCATGAAAAACATCATCTAAAATTATTTGCCTACTGTTTGATTATTTGATAATCTAAAATTATTTGCTTATTGTTTGATTATTTGATAATCCAATCTACGTCATCACGAAAAACTTTTTTTTTTTTCCTGTTCGGACAAGGTGGCCACCTTGATAGTATTTTGAGCATGTTGAGCTAGGTTTGGGGCATGACATAACCTTGAAGGTCCAGGGTTCAAATCACCACACTATCGGTCTATAGGGCTTTAGGGTGTCTCTTGAACAAGAAGGAGAATAGTCTAGTCAAAGGCTAAGCCATCACTTCTTTATATCAAGAGAGAGAGAGAGAGAGAATGCGCCTCAAAGTAATACCAGCAAAATCCAGAATGAAAAATCTAATCTTAATTATCCATCACATTTCTCATAACCATTTTCTGTACACGATGTATCATCTATATCTTCTAGAAACTACCTTCCATCTTCAAAAACTGCATTTCTCCACACACAAATCCATTAAACTTGATATTGCAACCGCCAAACAATGACATTCCTTCGGCTCACCAAAACTCAAACCTCAAAAGCCCACAAAAAATTACTGTTAATTAGTAACAAAACCTTCTTCAACCTGTTTGTGGTCAGTCAGTCTGCCAAAAGCTCGGCCTGCTTCATCACAAAAATGATCAACACTATCCCTTCTGAAATATTCTTTTTTACTTGAAGCCTTGAAATCCAATACCTCTGATTCCAAGATGACTCACACAACCCCACAATAGCCATTCCTACAAAGAACCACAATGACCAGTTAAAAGGAAATGAGTGTTCAATACTGATAGTGAAAGTTTTGATAAACAATAGGAGGAAAAAGTATATTGCGTTTTTCAGAAGTGCCAAACATAGATTAAACTCTGAAAGCAAAATAGGTAATTACAATACCAGCCAATCATCAAAGAAAAATGAAGATTAATTTTCAAGTCAATGCAAGCATATAAACATACATCACCCATCATAATTTTTTTTGCACAAAATGGTTGTGCTTAAGATTTGAACTCGCACACCTTTGGTTAACCAATCATACAATTAGGAGTTAAAACACACCAAGTTGAGCCCAACTTCCTACTACTCAGACTCGACTCTTGCAAAAAAATTATAGAACACAATATTGGCTCAAGCTTCATTCCAATCTCAATATTCTGGTTGGAGCTCAGCTCATGCAATACTCAACTCTCTTCCAAGCTGATTGCAAGCTCCAAAAAACTTCTAAATGCTAGCTGTTTTGAGTATTTAAACTTTAAAAGCTGATGACCTCTACATCAAGGGTAAGGTAATTGCACATAAGTGATGGCTTTTTGTTACAGGAATGGCTACTCTTTTCATCATTTGTTTGCAAAAGGAGAACCAGAGAGAGAAAAATCCATCTTATACATGAAAAGCTTACAGAGAGATGACAAACTAATGAAAATAATAAAATAAAAAATAAAAAAACAGAAAAGTTTAGAAGAATGTGTTGTCTATGCTTGATTCCTAAAATGAAAGCATCAGATCAGTTTGAGAAGAAGAATATTCCCTCAAATCTATGATGGAGAACCTCTATCAAGCCAGCGCACCAGCTGAGCATAATGGTTCTTAGGCCCAAAAGTCAGAACATCATTCAAGCACAGGTCATCTTGGTTAACAAACAGGCCAAGCAAGCTTTGATCGAGCTGCTTGCAAGCAGCTTAGCTCTTTTTTAACCCTACAGTACTTGAGAACAGCTCTTCACATGTACCTACCATAAGCAAGAAAAGAGTTGGAAGAACAGGTTTTCTAGCATTATTTTAAATAAAATCAGAAAGATCAAAGGTAAGAGACACTAAACACTTCAGAAAACTGAACCCCAACCAAAAACTAAAAACAATCCGAACATCAAATATGGACAAAAAATTCTTAAAACTGCAAAGTTGTAACTTCAGAGGCATTTAGTGAAGTTTCAATGAAGAAACAAAAAATAAACCAAAGAAACGTCGGCACTAAACTGCATTTAGGGCTATTCACACAAATTGTAACAAAAGTTAATTAACAAAGTTTTTTTTTTTTTTAAATGTCATAGATATAAATCTTTCAGTAGCCACTAACTTTTTCACCAGACATGCCAAAGGAAATCTTTTAGTCCGCATGTGACTTACAAATAAAAAAATAAAAAAGAGTGAAATGATTAATATATTTTATCCATTGCAAAGACCTAAGGGTTTGTATGAATCAAACAACAAATTAAGGATCAAACAGCTGGTGTGGTAAGCATGACAGTCACAATGCTTAGAACAAATTGAGCATGTCAACATGAGATACTTACATTTACATAGAAGAAGGTAAGAAGGCACCGCAAAAACAGTTCAAGGAAAGACATGATTATCATATTGAAAGGATACGTAAGGCACAAGGACAGAATTTTCAGGGACAAAATGATTTTGTAATCCTGTTCCATCATAATAGACCGAGCAATGAGATAAATCAAGTGCTCAGGGTTGGGAAAATAAAGGATGCCTTTCACAAAAACCTGGAGAAGTTAAAAACTAACCATCCAAAATCCTGGAGAAGTATTGGATAATGACTACTTGAATATGTTTCTCTATAATGATTAAAATAAACTTCACACAAGGATTCATCACCACAAACAACAATGACATTAGTAGCTAAAAAAACAAAATCATAAAAACGCAAACAATTTACACATCACCTACCTGGCCTCATTTCAGAAAAGAAAGACAGAAGAATTTCTTGAGCAAGGTTCAGATCAATAGCAGCCACCAGAACCAATGCCAATTATGTAGAAAACTGCAGCAGAACATGCAACATTCAGTCCACATCCACAAACGCAGTGCAGTCAATGTCTTGCAGGGTGATATTCCCCATATATAAATCGTTTATGTGATGAGAACAGAGAGGGAAGCATTTCCGATGGAGACTTTCATGAATTGCACCCATCCCTGGGACCCACTTGTCCTCAACAGATGGGTTCACATTCAAACGGTTCTGCAGTAGCCATACCCGATAATAAACAGTATCCATTCTGTCACAGAAATGACCGATGCAGGAACATGAAGGCTCATCAGAAGCCAACCTGATCAAAGCCAAAGATAAAGCCCCATCAACAGGCCTTGGATCCGAAAGATTTTGATCTCCCATCATTTTAACCTCTCTTTCTGTGGGGAAGTACACTTCTTCATTTCCATTAAAATCAGAGACCTTCAAATCTTTAGTGTAATGCTTAATGGCTTCACGTTTGATTGATTCATGCTTCTCTGCTAGTGTCAAAATGCAAGAGAACCTCAAGTGATAAGTTACTACAGTTTTAACCATCTTGAAGTTGTGACAGCAGCAGAAGAAATCAAGCCACCTTCTCCCTACACCTGCATACCACTTGATAATATCAGTATCTTCAAGAGCAATGAGTAACTTGATTGGCCTAGGGCGACCCATGTTATTTGTAAAACCAGCCATCTTAACTGCCTTCCTAACAAGTTCTATTGGTGCATCAACTTTCATACACAGCCTTGTCAAATCCTCAACCGTGCTCTTAGCATATTTCCGTTCCTCTTCCTCCTCCACTCTCCTTTCTTCTTTCTCTATTGCCTTTCTAGCTTGGACCGGACTCAAATGCTTGTCAACTTGCTCTTGGAACTTATCATAAGCATCAACCAGCTCTTGGGGTAGTTGCTCTCTAATGTGCCTTAAAGAGAGAAAATTGCCTGCCGTAAGCATCCGATGCCATTCCCAACGCTCTTCCAAAGAACCCAAGAAATCTTGGACCACTTCATCAGTCCAAGTTCTGAAGATTTCTTGAACCTCATTTTCAATTTGAAAGTCAAATTTAAACCCATCACTTTGCTTCAACTTCTTAAAAACATGCTGCAATATCTTCATCCCCAGTATCTTTCTATTCCTCTCTCTAGCATTTTTTAATCCTAAAGCTCTAACTTCCTTCTGCCTAAGGTACTTCTTCCGTGACCTAATTGCTTTCTCCGTCATGGGAGGATGCAAAACTGAAGGTGGAACCGCCTGTAATTCCATTCCTATAAAACTAATATTCTCAGATACTGCACTATGAATTGCCGTCTTCATTTTATCGACCCTCAAATCCAACCTACCTTCTAAATATTTCAAAACCCAATTCTTAAAGTCCATGGTCAACATTTTCGACCCCGACATTATCACTAATATTTCATCCAAATACCTAACCACATACATCTTCACTGGCTTATAAAACAGGTCAGACACCCAAACAAGCTGCTCCGATATAAACTTTGGATTCTCCTGATCTTTCTAAAGGCGCATATCTTGAATTTCTTTATCAAACCCATTAAAGCAAATATTAATCAAAATCGAACACAACTCGCTTTCTTGAGGAAACCCCCTTCCTAAGTAACAACCACCCAATTCAATTCCCACCACCTCACACTCAAACAACCTCTTTATTAAACCAATCAAAGAACCATCTTTTATTTTCTCTTCAATAAACAAACACAACTTATTTACATGCCTATCATCAAACCTTTCTCTATCAAACGTGACACTAAACCACCAACTAGGATTCTCTACGGAGTTCTTAAGGTACCTAATGGCGGTGTGGCGTCCCATACCGACACGCCCACCATAAGAAAAAGTTACAAACCGTTCATCATACACAATTTCCAACACCATCCTAATAGCTTCAATCAAAACCTTTAATTTCAAGTTGGGTAAGACCAAGGACTCACCTTTCATTCTTGAGGGCATCATTGTGACACAACAAGCTTCAATATCAAACCGATTCTCACAGAGCTGGCGGCCCATTTCTTCGATATCAAACCGCGTCGAGACCGAGTTGAGAAGAGACTGTGAGTCAAGGGAGCTGAGGCCATTGTTGGGTTGTGGTGTGGTGATGTTTTGGCAGGCGGTGAGGAGGACATTGGGCAAAGCAAGGACATTTGAGACAAGATTGGAGAATGTGCCATGTGAGTATTGAGTGAGAACTAAGGTTTTGAGTTGGGGTTTTGTGAGGGTTTCTGTGGGGTTTTGGGTTTGGGTTTTGGGGGGTGGAGACGGGTTTTGTAAGAGAATTGAGAATAGTCTGAGAGAAGAGCGATTTGGGGACCTGAATTCAAGTGGGTTTATTCTTCTGAGGTGTATAATCATTGAGACAAAGTAAAGAAAAGTGGAAGTTTGGACTTTGGAACCTCCACTTTTGATTTTGTTTTGGGGGTCTAATGTTTCTGCCCGAGTTCAAACTTGAGAGTTGAGAGAGTAGTTGCAATTGCAAACAGCGAACCTTTTCAAATTTCACTTTTTTTTTTTCTTTTTCTTTTTTGTGTGGTGAATTTCGTTTTTTGAACCTGTACTTTAGAGTTTAGATTGGTTTTAATTAAATGAATTTAAATTATTTTTTTAGTCCAAAATAGCTTATTTGTATTTTAATTAGCGTGATCCTTCTAATTTCTATTACCTTTTGTGAAAGTGAATTTTTTTTTTGGTAATAAATGTGAAAGTGAATTTTGATGCAGCTTATAGTGGGTAAAGAATTCTACCCAGCTTATAGTGGGTAAAGAATTCTACCCTAATTTCTATCTTTCCACTTTTTCATCATTTCATCTAAATGAACTCTTAAAACAAAAGCTAATGCAGTCAGGCTAGAAGCAACAAAGGCAGCAAAATTGGGGTATAAAAGGCACGTGATTTGTGAAGGAGATGCTATAAATGTCGATTTGGCGGCGAAAATAGCAATTTAGACATAACTTTCTAACTATATAGTTAGTAGTTTCAATTTCCAAACTATATGTATTACTAGCATCTCGAGTCTAAGAGACTCGATTTTGGACACCAAAATCGAGCTTTTGAGAATCGATTTTCATGATCTAATCCGTCTGATATGGCATTTTTATCCACGTGGAGTCTACATGGAAATCGAGTCTCTAAGACTCGATTTACATGTTCTATCTCATCTTACTTATTTTCTTTCTTTCATATCTTTCTTATTTTCCTTTTTTCTTTTTTTTTTCCTGTTCTTCGCCTGTCTCCTTACTCCCTCTCCTGCATCTTTCCTCCTCCACACTGATTTTTCCACACTGATCTACAGCCGAGACTCAGGCCGCGCGCGACCCAGCCACGGCGAGCCCAGGCCGCGCGACCCAGCCGCGGCAAGCCTAGGTCGCGCGACCCAGCCTCGACGAGCCCAGGTCGCTCGTCCCAGGCCGCGGTCGCGCGACCCAGGCAGCGGTCGCGCGACCCAGGCCGCGGTCGCGCAACCCAGGCAGCTGTCGCGCGACCTAGGCCGCGGGCCACCGCTCGCCCAGGTCGCGCGACCCAGGCCGCCGCGCGCCCAGGTCGCACGACCCAGGCAGACACGGATCTAGGCTTGCTCGCCTTGGGTTTTTTTTTTTTTTTCTTTGTGGTGGATTTTGCTCAGTCATGATCTTGGTGGTTGGTGGATTTTGATGTGAAATAGACAGTGGGTTTTGGTGGATGTTGTGTAATTCTGGGAATAGATTCTAAAAGAGTTAGAATAAATTTTTTTTTGGCTTGTAAATCGAGTCTTAGAGACTCGATTTTCATGTAGACTCCACGTGGATAAAAATGCCACATCAGACGGATTAGATCATGAAAATCGACTCTCAAAGGCTCGATTTTGGTGTCCAAAATCGAGTCTCTTAGACTCGAGATGCTAGTAATACATATAGTTTGGAAACTGAAACTACTAACTATATAGTTAGGAAGTTATGTCTAAATTGCTATTTTCGCCCGATTTGGCACTACCTAATTCCTGATCATCTATTCATCTCCTCACTTGTCTATTGCTAATGTCATTGATGAAACCAAACTAAATCTGAACTCCTTCTCTTAGTGGTTTATAAACCATATTTTTTGGAAGGCAAGTGTTTTTGCCCATAAAATGGAGCCAAATGAGACTATGAGAGATTTATCCCCGTTTCTTCCTCACTAAATTTTTGTTTTAAATCACAAGATAGAGAAAGTGTTTCGAAGTCTTTTCTTTCTATGAATATTACATGTTTATTTAGGAAAAAAATGTTTTAACATTGATGTCCATAAGAGATTTAATGACCTAAATATTTTTAAACTGTAATCCTCTTAGTTGGCATCAAGTCATTAACTAGCTTTTAGCAATTAAGAATAAATAACTAAAAGGTCATCGACTAGTTGAAATTGTTGGGAATGCAACATAAAAACATAAAAATCATCTTCCAAACTACTTTTTATGCTAAAGCAGCATAGATTGAACTAATACATGTTGGGAATTTTGCTAATTCAGTACTTTTGCAATTCAATTGGTAATGCCATGACATAAACTGATATTTATTGGAATAATTATTGATAAAAAAAATTTATCAAGATTGAAAAACATTTTTTTGTTGAAACTGTGGTCTCACAAACAAGATACTCTGATAATTGATATTTAGCTCACTTTCAATGCAAGCTCATCACATATATAAATATTAGAGGCGAGGGAGTACGTAACCCACCAATCGGCCCAATATTTTAGGTTATTTTTTGTCGGTTGAATCAGGCAATGGATTGGGTTGTGTTTGTGTTTTTTTTTTTTTTTTTTTTTAAAGCTTGGATCGGGTGAGGCGCAAGTTGGCAAATTTTTTTATTGGAGTAACCTAATCTCACCGATATTAAGACTAATTATGTAAATAATACTAGTTTATTGAATAATATACTTAAATAATTAAATGAAACCGCAATTTTTCTATTTGGTTTGACAAAATGGCCCTAACATGATTACCAAATCCAAACCTTACATGGCGTTGTTTTTAGAGCAACCAAAGGTTGGATATTTCTCAATCCTAAGAGGTCGGTTGGGTTGAAAAATACCCCAAACTCAACCCATCACATACACAACTCCATAGTTCGTTTGTTTTTGTTTTTTTTAATCATATTTTAAAGAAATTCATTAGTTTATAGTATTTACTATTTATTCAGTTATGTGCTAGCAAAATGAAATGTATCTGTCCAAGAAGAGTAATTAGCCATGAAAATGTGCAAAAACTGCCTTCATACCTGCAAAATGAGATGAAACATTGAAATTTATATTTGTGTTTTTCAGAACAGAGATAGAGAAATTTGAATGTGTGTGTATTTCAGCCCATGGGCTTGGACCTAGTGTAGAGAATGGACCTTTTCACCTCTTCACAATTCGGCCCTGTGACCTCTCATAGTCCAATCCCAATTTTTGTAAATTGAATTTTCTTTTCATCTAGTTGCACCAATTAGAATTTTTTTTTTTCTTTTTTCAATTTCAAATGGGGAATATGTAAACTAGAACATGTGTAGTCTACCTTTCACCTACCAGAAATCCTTTATCTCCTATCCATTGAAATCAATATCTCCTTTTATTGAAGGAGAAAAATGTATCATTTTAATAACAAAAACTAATGATTTGCTTTGGGAGAGAGAGCCCAATCCAGAAATTGATTTAACGATAAAAACTTCAAAATGTCACTTTTCTTTATTTCTAGAGTAAATTGCAAATTATATCCCTAATGTTTGGAGTGTTTAGATTTTACACCCGAAATTTCAGAATTTGAATTTTGCCTCCTGAAGTTTGGAGTGTTTAAATTTTATACCTTAACGTTTCAAAATTTGAAAATTTTAAGGGTATTCGGATTTTACTCTCTAAAATTTGAGAATGTTTGAATTTTACTCCTTAAAGTTTCAAAATTTGGAGATGTAAAATCCAAACACTTCCAAACTTTAAAAGATAAAATCCAAATTCTATAGCGTCATGATAAAAATCTAAATACCTCAAACTTTAGAGAGTAAAATTCAAATTCTAAAATTTTAAGGTGTAAAATATGAACACCCTCAAACTTTAGGAAAGTAATTTACAATTTTTCCTTATTTCTTTCTCTCACACGATGATGCTCACAATTATGTGGCCCAAACTTACTTGACAAAATATATTGGTAGCAGCTATATGTCTTAATCAATATTCACAGGTAGCATTCCATTAGTGCATTATAGAGTGCTTGTCCTTGTTCCCACTGTCATGTTAAATGATAGGTGGGACGCTAGTGTCTGAAAATTGTTTACCTCTTGTTTATTGCTACTTGTCACACTGAAAATTGCCATAAAAAATGCAAGGTTGTTTTATTCGCTTCAGTCGTTCTTGTGTCCATATTGGACTCGTAGAAATTTACTTCAGACCATGAAACCAAATTTTGGGTTGGCTTGATTTTGACTTGTCTTCAAAAAGCATTCTAAATTGAAGTAAATATCATGAAATTTCTTTCTCTTTGAAAATTTACTAGGATCAATAATACACATCTCAACTTCCATTGGATGTAACTTTTATCAATAATACACATCTCAACTTCATGTTAAAAAACATTTTTAGTAGATTGTAATATAAAACATTTTTTTCTTAATATTTTATGTAACTTTTTCCATAAAAATCAATATTGTTGGTATCCTTTAAAGATGATACATAATATTTTTGAGAAGAAGAAGAAACAAAAATGATACTAACACATAATATAAAATTATTAAGTTTGAGTGATTTAAATTTGTGGCAAAAAAATATTAATGTATCTGATATATAGTAGTTTATATATATTTAGACTTAATTCAAAAAGCTCATTCTCAATAGCCTTTTAAGTCTACAAATTGCTTAATCTATGGGTATAGACACATTCAAAGGGTGCTATAAACATAAGTAAATAGATTGGGTAGTAAACATCATTCGATATTAATTTAAATTTTGGCAATTACATTAACAATGAAGAGAACATGTAATTTAATGATAGAATTTTAAAATTATTAAACCAATACAATGTTATTAAGTAGTATAATATTAACAAAAAATTATCGTAAGTATAATAACATGATCCTAATTCATTTTTTAAAGAACCCGGTTAATGAGTGCCTCAAGTTGTTAGTTAATGTTGAGTTTTTTTTTTTTTTTAGATAATATAGACAAAAGACATAGGAAATGGAGAAAGGGGGAGTGGGAAGACAAGACTTACAATATTTAGTTGTTTATTTATTTGTTTTTGATGTTTAAATTTCATAAGACTTATTAAATTCTTTGCAATAATTAAAAAGGTTTTTATTATTATTATATTAGGAAAAAGCTAATGAATATTCTAAAGTTATTTTATTAGTGAATCATTTAAAGAAAAACAATTTATACAAAAAAAAAACTAATATTTTGATAATTTTTTTAATTTTCTATAAAAAGCAGTATAAAAACATTCTTAAAATAATTTATTAACGATTGTTCTAAGTCACTCGTTAAAATGACTTATTATTATTATAATAAACCAATTAAAAGTCTAAAATCCAATGCATTGTCAATTTGTCATGGGTCACAGACAGTAACGTACAGCCAAGATGTTTCTGTCCTAGAAAGATGAAAGGAAAAGAGGGTGAGGAAGTTTCCGGGAAGTTCAAACATGGAAAAAGTCACAACTCACAAGCAGGACAGCAAACATTGGACAAAGCACCCTCTAATCTAATGTAAGTCTTTTTTTTTTTTTTTCTCTAGTCCAAACGAGAGACTGTTTTATTTCCCAATTAAGTAGATTAGTTTACATAATATATTATTTATGGAATACCTGTCAACAATGTCATTTCCATACAAATCAATATTCCCAATAGATGATAGTGACTCTTGTTTTGTAGTGATTGCAGAATTTCTTTATCATTCATCCCCACAAGCCACAATCAATATAAGAAAAGCCATATGCATTTTCCTTCCTGCACAGCCGCACACTCCACGCCAAACCGCCCATTTTCCATGACTTTTTTTTTTCCCAAATCCAACGAACCCAATTTGTAAAGTATAATATTTAGTATCAAATAGTTTATTTTACTTTTTGCTGAAAATTTTTTGTTTTAAGTATATTAAAAAATATTTATACTTTAAAAAAATTTTAAAAAAAATGCGAAAAAAATAAAGTTTTAAAATATTTTACATAAAAGCTAAAAATTATGCTAACAATTAATGGCAAAAATATAATATTTAGTCTTATTGAATTTTTTTATGAATAGTTTTGTTGATTACGTCATTTCATCATTAAATCAATAAGACTTTATTAATATTTTTTTATTTTCATTATTAAGGAATAGGACATGAATCTCTAAAAAAAAAAAAAAAAGAAACAGAACTTGGGTTTGAAAGTGAAATTTCAGAAAGTGTGTCAGACACGCACTTTCCCATTAGATAATGTAATAATAAAACTAGGAAAATGCATTCGGCCAAAATTTTTAATTAAATATAATTACATTATTATGCATAATCACTTTTTAGTAAAAATGAACCAAACTATTTTTTTAGAGAATTCTATTTTTTATTTCACTAGAGAAAAAGGAGTTATCAAATATATACCTAAAACAGTGTAAAGAAAGGCAACCAAAAACTAAGAACATAATATAAAAATCACCAAAAGACCCAACCATACTATGTACTATCTAGTAGTAAAATAACTAAAATGGCTTTCCGTGTATCACAGAAAGTTGTTCACTTTTGAAAATGGTTAAATATAACCACCGCACACTCTTGATACAATAATTATTCCATAAGTATAAGTATTTGTGAAGTGCCGGAGTAAAGACTGATATTCAAGTTTTCAAAAGGAAGCTTCTAGTAAATTACCAATTATCTCAAAAGTTTAAACTATTAGGAAATGATGAATTTAATCACTTAACCATAAGTCTAACACTCCCTCTCACTTGACCATAAGTCTAACACTCCCTCTCACTTGTGAGCCTAAATTTTCCCTTTATAAGTGGGGGGCCAACAAGTAGGAATTTAACATTTTAAATAGGAGGTAGAGTAAAACTAGGGATTGAACTCAATATCTCATGCTTTGATACTATGTTAAATTACCGATTGTTCCAAAAGTTTAAGTTGTTAGGAAATGCTGAATTTAATCACTTAACTATAAGTCTAACAGCTTTACACACATATATACTTAGATTGTACTAGAGTATAATTTTTATCTTGTATAAAAAAATTGTTAAATCTATAATAAATAATTAAAAATTGCATGAAAATCAACATAATAACTATTATTTCAATACATAATTAATAAATATTGTAATTTCTATTTTATGATTAGAGATACGTTAATTTGTAAAATTTATATATTAAAATTTGTAAAATTTTAGGTCACTCTTAATATTTTTTTTTTTTTACAATCCATATAAGCTTCAAGAAATCAAGAGAGGATGGTGAGGATGGGTGGCAATTTGGGTTGAATAACATGTATATTTTGCTATGAATTTCGAGCTTGATTTTCTCTATCTCTAAGCAATTGCATTTTATCACCTTATTATCATATTATGAAATGGATTGCAAATTAGGGGTGTCAATTCGGGTTAGCGTGTCGAGTTCGTGTCGTGTCGTGTCGTGTTGTGTCGTGTCGAGGTAAGGGTATTCGACTAAATGGCTCAACCCTAACCCGACTCATTTAATAATCGTGTTATAATCCTTCAACCCTAACCCGACTTGTTAATAAGGCGGGTTGACCTGACCCAACCCATTTGATTCGTTTAATAACCGAGTCATGTTGGGTTAACACGAATATAACACAATCCATTTCAACCTGCAAAATATTAAATATAACATCCATTTAGAAATAATTTTTTTTACATCCCAAAAGGAGTGCATACACTTTAAATCTTCAACCCACATTTAAAATAATATAATTCAACAAAAATATAACATTCATCTAGAAATAAGTTATTTACACTCCAAAAGAAGTAAATACACTTAAACCCAATTTCAAAATAATATAGTTTAACAAAAATAAAATAGCATAGTTCAACAAAAACAAGTGAGCCATATCATGCAATCAAGGAAAACACAACGCACATGGGTTCAAAGTTTATTGTACAAAAGCATTATGCAGAAAAATAAACACATGAGAGAGAGAGAGAGAGAGAGAGAGAGAGAGAGAGAGAGAAATAACCGGTTTAAAAGATGACACTTTGAGTTTGAGAATTGGGCATGAAAAGAGTAGTACGGCTGAAATTTAAAAAAAAAAAAATTTAATATTTATAAGAAGGTTTAGAGATTTAGTGTTTGTAGGGTTTAGAGATTTAGGATTTGTAAAGTTTCAATCTCCAATTATATCCCTTGTAAATTTTTGTAATTACTCACTTTTCTTTTTAAATTTAAAATATATGTTGGATAAAAAAGGTTTTTGATAAATCTAAAATAAGATGAATATTGATTTGTTATATGAGTTAAACGGGTTGTTTTAAGTGGGTCATTTCAGGTTGACACAAATAAATTGGCGCGTCAAACGTGTCTATTGCGAGTTACGCAAGTTGACCCGCTTATGACACGTTTCTTACCGTGTCACTTTCAGGTCGACTTGTTTATGACCCAAACCCACTAAGGCCCAACCCTAACCCGAAAAAATCTATGTCGAGTTCGTGTCGTGTTCGCGGGTTGAGTCGAACATTGACATCCCTATTGCAAATGTTCTCCTCAAACTTCATTGCTGAGCTATTGATTTCTTCAAACTATTGGATCAATTGTGATCTCCCCCTATTATTAGAGTTTCTTTGATTTCTATTATTCTTAAACATAAAGTTCATACGTGCATCTCATGATCATGTAAAAATAAAAGAAAAATAAGAGGAGGAACGTAAATAAAAATAAAATAATTCTTAGCTAGAATAGTCACAGACATGTTAAAAAAGTGAATGGTCAAATAATTGATAATCTTTCTTGTTTTCCTTTAAATTTTTTCCATTTTTTACTTTTTTTTTTTTGCCCCAATCATCACATCAAGAAGTGAAAACTAAATAACATTAGCATTTGCTTGCCCTTTTGTTTAATTAGGGTGATTCAAGGAGATAAATTCTTTATCCCAACATAAGTGTTCCTCTTGATCTATGCTCCATTAACGGCAATTTGTGTACGTTTGGGGACAACTTATTTAGTTTTGGCTAAAATGCAAAATTGACCCTCTAACTTTCTTCAATTTTCATTTCAGTCCTCTAATTTTACTTTCGTTCATTTCAGTCTTCTAAATTTCAGATTTTTTTCAATTAAGGTCTTTCCGTTAACTTTTGTTAAAATTTAAAAAAAAAAAAATCTGGAAAATATCCTTCAATCATTAATTGAATTATTTTAATTTGAACAATTTGAAGAAAATTTTATAAAATTGAAAAATTAACCACAACATATAACAAAAATTGATGGAAAAGTTTTAATTAAACAAACTTGAAAGTTAGAGGACTGAAATGAAATCTAAAGAAACTTAAAGGGTCAATTTTGAATTTTACTCTTTAGTTTTTTGCTAAAGTGTATTAAAGTATAAAAAAATTAAAAATTAGTATTCTAAAAAATAATACATAAAAGTTAAAAGGCAAAATGTTAACTTATAACACGTTCTTTTTTTCTATATATAGTAACCACAAATTTTTTTTTTTTAAAAGGCCAAAAACAAAAACATGACATACATTAGTTAGTAGATTATGAAATAGAACAATCTTAATGTTACAGAATTTTTATTTTTGTGAAAGATATGGAGTCTCAATGTCTTTAAGAAATTGTACGGTGTTTCCCTTATATATAGCATCATAATCACAATGTATGTGTTTTCTAATGAGAGCGTGATGCTATGTGTATACGAAGCATAATAACATTTTACATTTTTACTTATGCTGACAGCTGCAAGATATTATGATGCAGTGGTACGGTTGTTTGGGATAATTCTAGACAGGCTAGGGTTCTAACTGCGAGTCTTTTGCCTAAATAATGCAAAAAACAAAGTTTTTTATGGTTATAGGTACTGTTAAAAGTTATTTAGGAAAATGAGGAGAGAGAGTGAATTTCGGCAACAGTGTTGCCGAAATTCTAAGAAAAGTAGGAGAGAGAAAGAGTTAAAGGAGGTGAGAGAAAATTTAGAACTTCGGTAACGCTGTTACCGAAATTCTGCCTGCCCAACCCCTGTCCGTGCGCGAGTGTGCGCGAGTGACCGAGGGAAAAAACTAAGAAAAAATAGGAAATTTCGGTAACGCCATTGTCGAAAATGGGGAAAGAAAAAAATGGAAAATTTTGGTAATGGGATTGCCGAAAATCCATTTTTGGCAATACCATTTTCGGCAATGGCATTACCGAAAATGGGATTGCCATATAAAAAAAAAAATTCATTTTTGGCAATCCCATTTTCGGCAATCCCATTGCCGAAAATGGGATTGCCATGTAAAAAGAAATTTTTTTTTTTTTTACATTTTCCCTCCATTTTCAGGAATGGGATTGCCAAAATACTTTTTCTTTTAAAAAAAAAAAACTTTTTTCCTCCATTTTTAGCAATAGGATTGCCAAAAAAATAATTTTTCCTTTTTAAGAAATGATATATTCACAACATTTTCACAACATTTTTACAACAAATCCTAGGTGGTAAATTGTTACAAGTTATTATTGTTAGGGTAAAAAAGTAATATTGGTTAGGTTCAAACCAATATTACTTTTTTACCCTAACAATAATAACTTGTAACAATTTACCACCTAGGATTTGTTGTAAAAATGTTGTAAAAATGTTGTGAATATATCATTTCTTAAAAAGGAAAAATTGTTTTTTTGGCAATCCTATTGCTAAAAATGGAGGAAAAAAGTTTTTTTTTAAAAAAGAAAAAGTATTTTAGCAATCTCATTCCTGAAAATGGAGGGAAAATGTAAAAAAAAAAAAAAAAAATTTTTTACATGGCAATCCCATTTTCGGCAATGGGATTGCCGAAAATGGGAAAATTGTAAAAAAAAAAACATGGCAATCCCATTTTCGGCAATCCCATTGCCGAAAATGATATTTTTTTTTATATGGCAATCCCATTTTCGGTAATGCCATTGCCGAAAATGGGATTGCCAAAAATGATTTTTTTTTCTTCTCCATTTTCGACAATGCCATTACCGAAATTTCTCATTTTTTTCATAGTTTTTTCCTTTGGTCACTTGCGCACACTCGCACACGGGAAGGGGCTGGGCAGGCAGAATTTCGGTAACAGCGTTACCGAAATTCTAAATTTTCTCTTACCTCCTTTTACTCTTTCTCTCTTTTATTTTTTCTTAGAATTTCGACAACACTGTTGCCGAAATTCACTCTCTCTCCTCAATTTCCTAAATAACTTTCAACAGTACTTATAACCATAAAAAACTTTGTTTTTTGCATTATTTAGACAAAAGACTCTTCTAACTGCACTTTAAAAATAGACAAGGTGAATTGATATGAAATATATTAGTAAAATAAATACCAGCTTACTTCTGAATAATATATGCGTTAAATAATAAATATCCAAGAAAATCAAAACTTCGTTGAGACATTCTTTGATTCTCATTCTCATATTCGTACTTGTTAAAGAAATACGTACCCAAGGTTTGCTGGAATATCATTTTATAGTATTATAGTAACGTATCAAGACGGGAATCTTTGTAGAAAACAATGGCAATGACAGTCGGAAAAATTTATTGAAAATAATGAAGATGACTAAATGTGTCGACCATTTAACCATCTTGATTATTTTATTCACCTAAGCTTTGAGAACAGGTATTTCATTTTTCGGTGAGCTCTTCTCATTTTTATAGTTCATGATTTTCCACACGAACTAGGTCATTTTATATGTTTTTCTAAATCACATCCCTCTCAAAGTTATTATAAAATTAATTCTCATTACTGCTTTTTGTGTATTTTTTAAATTCTATAGTATCAACTATCGACTTTACCCACACGAAAAAAAAAAAATATATATATATATATATATATCAACTATGGAATATGAAAATTTTGAGTGACAATAAAAGGATGGGTCATACTAATGAGTGCCCTTAGAGCAATGGGTAACAATCTATTTTAAAAAAATTTTGACGTCATATTTATGAGAAATGAAAAAAGTTGTCAAAACATTAATTGTTATTTTTTTATTTTCCCATAAATATTTTCTTCAAATGAATTGTTAACTAATACCCTAAGGGCATTCGTTAACAATTCTCTAAAAAGGTTAGCATTGTTTAACGCACTCTGTCCAAATATATTTGATAAATGAGTTATCCCCGGCAACAATTATAGTTTTAAAAACTTGAACAATCAATTGTCATTTTAGTCTAGTAAGATTTTTTTTTTATCTTCTATCATTTTGGTCTTGTAAATTCATATTTTTTGTCACTATTAGTGTTTTCTAATGGCAAAATTTTTAATGAATTAAAGAAATGACTTACAGTGATAGCCAGTGGCGGCTCCAGGAATTTTGTTTAGGGTTTTTCTTAGGAAGCATAAATTACACAATCTTATTTATTTTTAGCCTTTAGGTAATTAGGTTTACTTTAATATTATTAATTTCATTCCGTTCCGACTAGAAAATACCGTGCTAGTAAACAAACTGGAACAGTAATCTACCCTATTCCACTTCGGAAAAATTTTTTGGTCATTTCGGTCTATTTCAAGTATTTCGGTAAATACCGGCCGAAATTCAAGATTCGGCCGGCATGAAATTTGTGCTTAAAAAAAATTGTTCTTAAATCCAAAATAAATTTGCATTCTTTAAACCAAAAAACCTCAAAAGGAAAAAAAAAATGAAAAGAAAAAAAATGAACAAAGGTACCTGTACTGCTAACAAAAAATCGTATTGAGAAATTTGAGACTTAAAACTTAAAAAGAGGCATTACTGCACTAGTACTAGTAGAAGACACAGACGTTACAAACATGGAGAAAGGCAAAACGTAGATGGAAAAGTGTAGATTAAGATGTGATAAAATTTAAAAGTATGAAATGTAAAAATCGAGAAGACAGAAGACGTATATGACTAAAAATAAACAAGAAAAAATAATTAAAAATGAGAAGTAATATATATCTGATGAGAAAAAAATAATATTGTAATAAAAAATAATAAAAGGTTGAAAATTGTGTTGTATTGGACAATGTGCTTAGTCAAAAAAATCAAGTCACTGTCCAGCCTGTAATAGTTTTATTATAAATTTCTTTTTTTAGATTTTAGTTTAAATTTTTTTTTTGAGTTTTTCCTTTTTGCTTGAAAGACCCTAATATATTGTTAAATTGCTAAAATTATAAATCAAAATTTAATTTTATTGACATAAAAAAAAAAATTCAGAGTGGTCCCAAAATTTTTTTTAAAGGTAAATAAATATTAAAGCTTACACAAGTTGCTTAACTTAAGAGCTCTAATATACATTTTTGCCTTCAGCTAATTAATTAGTAATGACAGGTGAATAAAATTCAAGCCTTTAAATTCTGTTCCATATGCTCATATTATGGGATTGCATCTTATGCAATTATTACCAATAATTGAGATTAATAATCACAAAAAACAACTTTCAATCCCAATTATATTGATTAAAAAATGTTAAGAAAAAAATTAAGAGGAATAAACAAGTAAAAGTTAAAAAAGTATAAAATAAAATAAAAATTTGAGAGAAAGTAAGTGACTCCTTCAAAGCAAAAGGAAGTGACATGCAGGAAGTTAATTAATGCAGATAAGTACGCCACTGTCCTTCCTGTTGAGTCATGTGTTAGCTAGGGTAAGTCGTACATTTGCCAGAACACAATTTTGGTTTCGCAAGCTAGCTGAGCTCCTCCAGGACCAGGACTTTTTCTTTTTAATTATATACTGCATTTCTACGTATAATAACACACACACACATATATAAATACGTATGAATATGAACTCATAAAGTGGAAGGATTAAACAAAATTCAAAGATTGAAGATTAATAAAAAAAATAAAATAATAATAATAATAATAATAAATTTACAACATGGAACACAAACAAGGAATATAATCAAACAAATAATTAAACATTACACCAATAGATTTTATATATGATTTACTTCATCATTTTAATTTGATATTGTACAAGCAAACAAAAAATATACTATAGAATCTGCATATACATCCATTTGTAACTACAAGGGAAAACAAAGATTTGTTTGTTTGGAAACCACCTATGAATGTTATATAATTTATAGTTTCAGTAACTTTTTACCCATCGTTGAGAGCTAGAGCAATCTTTTAGAGTTTCTTCTAGTCGATGACAGTGGGAGAACTTGGAAGAATTTGGGTGAATTGTGTGCTTTGCTGCTGTCTGTCCATTGCCAAACACTGGATTCTGCAGTTGTCATCGATGTAAGCAAGAGTTTTTTTTTTAATTTTTTATTATTAATTTAAGAATCAAAAATAAAAAATAATTTTTTTTGAAGAACTATATATTTATTATAATTTTATGAATATCTATTTAATTTAAGTAATTAGTGTATACAACTTATAAATATAAATATATATATATATATATATATATATAAAGGAAGCAACTTATAATGAGTTTATCATTAATGAAATTATTATAACTCTATTTAAATAAAAATAAATAATCTTAGACTTTCTTACAAAAAATTACATACCATAATAAATTATTACATCTATAGATACATAAAAAAAATTTAATTGATTACTATACTTGGAGAATTTCTAAAATTTTATGGGGCCATGAGTCTCCACTGCTCAACCGAAGAGTCAAATTAAGCTCACCTCTAACTATTTTTTTTTTGTTTTGTTTTGTTTTCAACCAACTGTCTTGTGCAAAGTGGTCTGTACCTTTTCTTTTTGGTAAGTCTGTGTGAGTGTATAGAACGACTAAAATGAAAGAGGTGCATTTGGATTTTTGTTTAGTTTAGCATGATTTGTGGGAGATTACATTACTTTATTACTTAAGTTCATGTGTTAGGTGTAGGAAACATACTTTTCTTATTCTCAGTAGTTTCGGATTTTTCAACAAAGTCAGGTCAGATATCATCTCCTTTAATCATTGATCTGGAAACCAAGGCATGTGAAATGGCAGCACACTTCGTACATCATGGTCTAAAGACTATATAAAGAGCAGTGGACCCTTGTTACAGCTTAGTAGCTGGCTCTTTGATTTTGATGCTTTAAACATGGAGTAGCTAACTGAGAGTGAAATCCTACTTACATTAATTAATGTGCTTTCACAACTTCTTATTATTGTTTTTTTTTCTTAGGAATTTTATTTTTCATTTCTCTTAGTGCAAAATGCTTAGATATTCTCCAAATATAGTGAAATGATATTGAATCCCTCTTCTTATATTTATGGTGGACTCTACTAAGTATATGAGAAAAAAGAATATCATTCAATATGTTCAGGGAGTATCTAAGAATTACTTTATTTTCATAAATTATATCAAATGTCAATTTATTACTTATATTTATGATTATTTTCTAATCACTAGCTAAAAGTATATATATAGAAATCTATTAATAGTTGGCACCATCTGGTATTTTCAAAGAAAACATTCATGGTTTGAATCCCCAAATTTTTGTTATAATTATTAAATTAAAAAAAATATATTAATTATCTTTTTTTAGGTTAGCTTGAGCGAGAACAGTTTTGGTTGAGTGAATCTTTTGATATTATACACCAAATCTTTTATTCAAAGATAAATTTTTTTACAAATTCAGTCAACTGAACCCCACCCACTGCAATACTATGTTTTGATATAGGAATTTAACCAATAATCTATAAAACCTTTTGATAAACATAATCTATAGAACTTTTTTTTTTTTTTAATAAGAACATAATCTATAGAACTTAACACCTTATCTAAAAGGACTTTTATTTTATATTAATTTATATATCACACCATACCAGTTGAAAAGTCGTATATTTAGATGGAGCGAAGGCACTACTTTTGTATGAGATTTACAAATATTAGAATACAAAGAAACAAAGATTTAGTTTATCGCAGCCTGATGAGTCATTGACAA
Organism: Castanopsis chinensis; assembly: GCA_032878915.1. Classification (NCBI taxonomy): domain Eukaryota; kingdom Viridiplantae; phylum Streptophyta; class Magnoliopsida; order Fagales; family Fagaceae; genus Castanopsis; species Castanopsis chinensis. The sequence continues at coordinate 13,613,149 of JAVQMG010000109.1, forward strand.
GTCAGTTTTCATTCTATGCATAAAAAAAATTAAAATTCCTAGCTCGTTCAAAAAACGTTCTTCATTTTTCCTCCTCTCTTGTTTAGTTACGTTACAACATGATAGCGACTACTAGACAATTACAAATGCATTAGTTATAGTCACATTCTTTGTTCACTTAGCACTCAGAGATAAAGATTAATTTAAGAAGAAAAAAAACTCCCTCATGCATGCAACATCCTTTTTTTTTTTTTTTTTTTTTTTTATCACTTTGAAACAAATAAATCATTACCATGAAATTGTTATACATCATTTATTAATGAAGTACGTGCTGCCAACTTATGCACATTTGGAAGTAAAGAATATATATATTTTTTCAATGAAACTTGAGGAAGAGAATGATTCATATCATATGGAAATTTCTTTTCTTTATGAACATGGCTAACTAATAAGCACAGGTTATTTATATGCCTGTAAAAACGAAAAAAAGAAAAGAAAAGAAGAAGAATCTAATTAACCTTTACATTGAAAAAGTTAGGCATGCTGTACGGCCTGTACCATGTCAAGAAGTACCTTTTTTTAAAAAGATATTTTGTTTACAATACGACACTCAAAATAAAATTGTGAGTTGTTTGTAGTTGAAAGAAAGTTACAAAATGAACTTTTGTTTGTTGGTGGTGGCTTTAAGGATTTTACGATATTTTGGTGTCAAAATTCTTGCTACCTGGTCATTCTAGCAATGTGTGACCGGAAGAGTACATAGCACATACCTAAGGATTAATTAACTACTCTGAGAGCTCTGAAGGCCCACACCCATGGACAAAAAAAATCACAGGATACAAATTTTCAAATTGATAGGATGGTTGAAACTTGAATGTATATACTATATATCATGTAAAGGGGGGTTTTTTTTTTGAATAGTGTATAAATATTACTAAATAAATACCCCAGTCTTCCTCCGAACTCAAACAAAGGAGTGAGCTCCCATAATATCAGCATTGGGCAAAAAATTTAGCAATTTGACACCACAAAAAAAATACTTTATATCTATTTTACCACTTTACTTTATAAAACATCTAACATCAATGATTTTATTTTAACATTCAACACAATAAAATAATATAAACAACACAATAAAATAAAATATATATTTTAATAAAATATTGTTTTTGTTTTTAGTATCTGAGATACCGTGCACACATGCAAAGAAAGTTGTGCATTGTAGCTCAACAACCAAAAAATTTGGCTCTCTCCACTGATGCATGAGCATTTTGTTATATTTGGTTAGTAAATTTAGCATTTTAGCAATTTGTCTCCACCATTACTAATGCTCAAGTGCATGGAGAGGTGCCATTCGGCTAGTCTCACCCAGTGATTGGTAAGTTTAAACTTTGAACACACATGATACTTAACCTTATTTAATGTTACAAGCAATACAAGTTTTACTACATCAAACTTACAACTTGATGTATTAAGAATCTTAAAGGGCTAATTGAATTTTTTATAAATGGGCTGGTTGAAACTCGCCTATCACATTTATTGTTACGTTAATTCATAACTTTTAGCAAACCTTATATTTAATTTTAACATTTTCCAAGAAATAGTCATTGCAAGCACTTCGTGTTGATTAATTAATGCTTATATTTATAAATTCAAGAAAATCCTATGAACTAATGTGTTTTAAATTAAATTTTATGACCAAGAGAATGGAGTCAATGGAATTTTAATTTCTTTTCATATATAGATTGCATCAATACTATGCTTACTCCTAAGAAAATACCCATAGTTTTCTAAAAGGAAAATGTTACTCGTATACTCGCATTTTCTACGGGATATGTTTACTTTTGATAACATATAGTTGCCAACAGTATCTAACCAACGTGAACATATCATAATACGAATTGCTGATATGTATCGTGCATAGCACTTACTACCATTTATGCATTTCTTGCACAAATCAGCCTCAACCAGATAGTTCATATATATGATTGGTATTTTATTTTATTTTATTTTATATTTTTAATAAAGACATTTAGAATTTAAATCTCTCATCTTCAATTATTGAATTACCCAAAAAAAAAAAAAAAGCTAAAATACACTTGCAGCGTTAATAAAATATAGGTAAATATATATGCATTGGTATCCAAAATTTGGACTAGGTAAAAAAATTATACACATATATTATTCATTTCATAGCTTCACTTTTATAGTTCTTGCTTACATCGACAAAATTATGTGACATTATGTTATAATGACAAAACCGAAAGACATATTTATACATTTACGATTTTAACAAGGATTAAAAAAATTCAAAATTCAAATGGCATGTCAAATCACATGAAATTTCACACAATGAAACAAAAGAATGTTGTAAAAAGTTTTGTAAGCATAATACTACTTAACATGGCTCATTGGTCAAACAGTTTTAGATAGAGAGTAAACCTACCACTAGATCTAATAAATTAGAGTGGAGAGAAACAAAATCTATCGTTGTCCAACTCAATTGAACCACACTCAACTAGACTAAGTGTTCAAATCAACAATTAATTGTAATGGTTGCATTGAATGGAAGGGAGAGGTGTAGAGTTAGTGGACTTTATTAAAAAGAAAGAAAGAGTTTAGCTCTGTTGATTATAGATCTAGCTATCTCGTTAGTGCCAGAGTCTTAGCAAATAGTGGATGGGGGCTTCAAAATAAGAGAGGAAATGTTGGAAAAGGGATTGGGACATGGGAGAAAGGGGGGATATATGAGTGGATTGTGTTATGCGAGTGACAAGTACGCATACCCATTGGCTAACCAATAAGGGTTAGGTTTAAAGTTCAAAAACCCTTTTTTTCCTACTAGGTTGCGTTAGATCAAATAAGTTGATTGAGTTTTCTAGTCCGTTAAGCAACCATAATATTACAGATCTAAGAGAATCGAGATGGCATAACATAAGCCACTATGACACAATTGTATGAAATGAGACTTTTTGCAAGTTTCTAACTTAACCAAACACCTTTGGCTCTCTCAATTGAAAGAGTCCAAAAAATGTCACTAAATCCAAAACAATAAGTCTACATACACAGAATTTCACAATTGTCGAGATGGTAAGTACGTTTTTCACCCATTGATCTGGAGCCGAGCCAATCGCACCAGAAGGGGTTGCCAATGATGAACAAGAAGGTGGTCAGTAGTGTGGCTAAGATTCTAACATTGGCTAGCATAGCTGTGGGTGGACAATTCCAAATTTTGATGAAAATCGCACTGACTATATTATATATATATATATATATATATATATATGTATCTTCAATTCTTCGCTAGCTAAATCACAAAAAACATAACTCAATCCTTATCCCATTTTTGCTTCTTTAGCCAAATCTCATATCTACCTAGAACTCAATCCCAATCCCAATCTACTTTTACCAATGTTTTAAAAACCGGACCGAACTAGCCGGTTAAATCGAAACTGGCCTTCAATTCGGTTCTGTTATGGGCAAAAACCAGAAATAGTTTAAAAACCAGGAAAATTTGAAAACCAGCCAGTTTAACTGGAGAACTGGGAACTGGCATGGTCGAATCGGTTACTGATCAGTTGGGATGTTTTGTGCTTTCCCCAGCCTAAAACTACGTCGTTTTGGCTAAAACGTGAAAACTAACCCTAAAGACTACTAACTAAACACTGTCACACTCTCATCATCTCACACCTCAAGCCCTCAACCTCATCTCACGTAGTCACGCCTCGCTCTTTGCCTATCTGCCCTACTCAAGCTCACTCTCATCAACCACTCCACTCTCATCTCTAAATCCAAAGACCCCAATAACCCTCTCTTCTTCCTCGTCAAAGCCACAGACAAAATCAACCAAAATCTCGAAGTGTTTATCTCTAAAACCGAAGTTTTTTTTTTTTTTTTTTTCTTTTTTCCTTCTCAGTCTCGCCTTCTCCCTCTAAGCTCTCATCTCTGCTCTCTGCTTCTCGGCTTCATCATCTCTGCTTTCTGTTTTTTTTTTTTTTTTTTTCATTTCTCTCGGCTTCATCTCAGATTCTCCGTTCATGTTCTCGGCTTCAGCTCAAGTTCTTCGTTTCGTGACCAGAATAGTTCTCCGTTCCGTTCATGTTTTTGGTTCACATGATGAAATTGATTTCAATTTTCTTCATGACAAATGAGGTTTGGGTCTTAAAACTTAGTAGTTGTTTGTTTGAAACTTTAAAATTGATTTGCTATTTGGATGTAATGAACTTATTTACTATTTGCCATTTGGATGCAAATGTAATGACTAATGAACTTATTTATTTGGTTTGTTGAAAGTTTATTACGTTAAGGATGATTGTTTTGTAATGTTATTATGTTAAATTCTTTAAAAAGATGTTATATATTTATATACTTGTTTTTTTTTTTAAAGAAACATATTTATTACTATTGGTTTGTTAGTTTTAGTATATTAAAAAATTATTAATTATTTATATAATTTAAATAAATAATAATTAAATTATTTATGAAGTCATCAGTTCGACCATCTGTCGGACCCATAAAACCAATAATTAGCTCATTTTCCGATTCTTTCACCATACTGGTTTCTAAAATCATGTTTTTACCTACCCAATAGTCCAGTACTCAATTTAGATCGGCTACTTCAGCTGAATCAACCACAATCAAATTTCAAACCCATCAAATTTATCAAGGATTCAAACCCATCAAAAGCTAAGATATAAAAATCGAAATATCAAGTAAATCATATCTTAATGACTAATCCTGATTTAAATCTCACCTTTAAAGTTTGATCCAAAACCTAATGATTTTGGCTGCCTTAATCCAATTGAAGTTTTGAACAAGTTGTTCCAAATCTCTTTATTTCTCTCTCAAGTGATGGTTGCTTAGTGGAAACCGACTACCATGTTGATGTAGACTGCCGCCGACCTTGCCGAAAAGTTGATCCACATAGTGTGATGACGATTCAAGTTTTCAAATCACTAACCTTGATGGCTTAGCTCCAAAAGACCCCTATTCTCGATCAAACCAGGTAATGAATAGTTTTAGTGGCAAGTTATTATTAATGGGTAAAAAAAAATGATGTTAGTAGTGGACCAAAAAGAGATCAATAGAAATATACTCATGTTGTAAAAAAAATATTGTATAAATTGTAGCATTAACTCAACCTAAAACTGATTTGGTGCAAATAAGGCACCCTCTGCATCTTTGAGCGCTGAAGTAAATTATCACCATAAACAAATTGTTTCAAATTGATGTTTTTAATTTTATAAATCATAATAATTAGCTAAATAGGATCGGATTCTATATAACACAACATATTTTCATATAAAAATACATGTATTTGTACTTTTGTAGTAAGCATACATAGATACATATACATACACATACATAACGCACTTACACCTTAAAAAATATAAAGACAGAAGTAATGAAATTTCTAAGCACTGATCCACAAATTGATCAAGACAGTTCTTCCTCATTATATACGAAAAAAATGGAACACCCACAGCCCAAAGGGGGTAATTCCTTGAACTTATGATCCAAATTTAGCATTAAATTAACTTATTTTTAGCCAACTTTCCTCTCCTCTCTTTTTTCCAAACAGGCCATTAAAGTTGGACCATTTCTACCGATCAATATTCCGATCTTCTTCAAGATCTCAAGTTTGTTTGCACTTGATCTCAACCTTAGAAAAACAATACAACCATATCTGATTATGATTATCCGAAAAATGACAATATTCCCTAATAAGTCCCAACCAAAAAAAAAAAAAAAACCGCAAAAAAATCAAAAGGACTTTTTTTTTTTTTTCAACATCAAGAGCCACATCACCAACAAGATCAACCGTTGGATTTATTATTCATCTCTGCAGCTCCATCATACGCGAGAAGTCCTCGAAGCACACGAACCCATCTCCGTTCTTATCAACGCCGTCAATCATTCTCCGGCAATTCTCTAACGTGCAACGCTCGTCACCAATCGTTTGAAACACCGACAACAGTTCCTCCGCCGTTATCTATCCGTCGTGATCCGTGTCGAAGAAATCGAAAGTCTCGCGGAGCTCCGTGTCGCCGGCGGGCCCGCACGAGGATCCGAAAGGGTCAGCAACGCGTCGACGCTGATGCAGCCGTGTCCCTCGCAGTCCACGTCGCTCAACATCATGGTCACCTCCTCTTGACTTGTCGGGGCACTTTTTATATGTTGGTAGGAGGGGATTCAAGAAACTTGAAGCCTATCGCAGTGTAAGAGGGAAAGTTACAAGAGCAACGTTGAAGAATTAGCCAAGGAGGGTCCCTCCTCTCAAACCCACCTTGGCACTCACTAAACTAGTCAAGAATTAACCAAGGGTTCCTTTTTGCTGTATGTATGTCAATGTGTGAATGCATATATGTGGCTTTGTTTAATTGGGTTTATAGAGTTTAAGCAGTGGAATCAGTGTAGAGAAATTAATGGTCTCTTGTCCCATGCTTTTGTGCTACTTTGTAATCTCCTATTTTCTTAGTGCAATTTTCTGTTAGACACAACAAATAAGCATAAAAGCTTCCACTAACTCAATAGTTATTAGAGCAATGTCTGCTTATGGAATGAAGTTGCATTGTTGTAACAATTGAGTGCCCTGTTGGGCTTGGAAAGTGCGGTTGCAAATGTAGCTGTCTGTACTTTGGTAGCAGAGAGGAGGGGTTGTTTGAGTTTTGTTTTCGCTGGGCTGTTATTTGTGTCCAGCTTTGTTTGTCTAGTGTTTTCATAAATAAAAATTATTTATTCATTAAAAAAATTCTCCTGAGGTTTGTTGTATTAATATATTTCTCTTGGGATGTTGGTTCAGCTAGTGACAAACAATATACCCAAGAACCCTAGTGATAAGTTGCTACATTTTTTTTTTCATCTTGAAGTTGTGACAGCAGCAAAAGAAATCAAGCCACTTGATAGTGTCATTATCTTCAAACACCTTCCTAACAACCTTTATTGCTGCTTTTCACACAACCTCGACAATTACTCAACTGTGCTCTTAGCATATTCATATTCCTCTTCCTCCTCTACTCTCATTTCTTCTTTCTCTAACGTCTTTCTAGCTAGAAATGGACTCAATCTTTCTCTAATGTCTCTTTAATGCGCCTTAAAGAGAGAAAATTGCCTGCTGTAGGAATCTATTGCCATTCCCAATAATTTATTTAAAAATTTTTAAGGGCTTATTAGTTTTGAATTAGTTAGATTAGTCAATCTAGGTTATATTTCTGATACTCCTACACTATTTTCCTTCTTTATGTGTTTGAATAGAGCAAAAAGTCCATGCAGAAGCAAAATTATCAATTCCATTTTGTTCAAGTTATTTATCGGGATGAATCATCCCTCCATCCACCTCGACCTAAATTTCAGTATGTTTCACTAACTTTTGGTTAATATATGGTATTTTCTGCTGATTCATGAACAAAGCATTAACTATTTTATCTTTGTCATTTTTTTATTTAAAAAGTTTTACTCATAAAATATGAAATTAGAATTTGATTGTTTGATTTGATGTCATTACTATGAGAAATTTGAACCCAATGAGTAGGAAATGGTCAAAATAATGTCATACTAAGCTAGTTGAGCAATTTAAGTTATTGACTTGATTCATCATAAATTGTTTTTCTTGATTTGATAAAATTTGGTCCTTTTAGGCTAAAATCTTATTCATCCTAAATTAATTGGGTTTTTGTTATGTAATGAGATATTTGTAAACCTCTTTGTTGAGTAATAACGCTGTTAAGAATGTATATTGTTTAGTAATAAATAACGCTTGAATCTTTTGAGAATACTAAATATTTTTAACACACACACGGAGAGAGTGGAGAAGGTCTTAAAGAAACTGGCAGTGTTATGTTTCTTTCAGTTGCCCCATTTTGTTAGGGTGTGTGGAAAGAATAATAATAGCTTATGCCTTGTGAAGTACAAAATTTATCAAATTTAGTTGAAGTACATTCACCTAGAGGTCAAGCCTTGATACAATTGCAAGTGCCTTCCACCAAAAGTGATAGGTCCCGAGTTCAACCATTTTAGTTTGAGTATATTTATCTCCAAAGTCACTTAGGATTAAGGTTGGATTTTAAGTTTCCATAATGGCTTTAAAATTCTAAAATTTGGCAAAAACTTTTGATTTATTTTGTAACTGATTCAACCATGTAAACTAGCGAAATAATCAAGAAAGAACAGATGTTAAAGAAATGTATTTACTGATGTGAGCGGTGCTAGCCCCTAGACATCAGTATGGACTAGTTTTAAAGGTGCAGAAACTTTGAATTCATAATTATGAAGGGAATTTTTGCATTTTGACACTAAGGCAATGTTTACTAAGACGTGGGACATTTTGAGAGTTGAAAAATGAAAATTTGGATAACTGGTAATGTAGATTATAATATTTTTCAAATGACCAAGTTGCTTCTGCCACAAATCCCACTAGTTGGTAAAGAATTAGCTTTGAGTATTTTACAATTCAAACAAGGACAGTTCTAAGTTGGCATTCTATGGCACTTACAACAGTACCTGTTAGTGATTACCATTGAAGCAACTTCAGTAATACTGCTTTGCCATTGTTAATACTACTTTGCCATTTGAATCCACCTTACTTCGTTTTACGCAATATCTTGTTGCCGATAAAAGATATGGATTATTAGTCCACAATAAGCTACCATTAAAATGCCCTATGTTACCTAGCGTTGACAACTTCTAGTAGAATTTCAAGTGCCTATGCTCTTCTTGATCTAAAATTATTTGCCTACTCTTTATTAGATTTAGTAGGACTAAAAGCAACAAAAGAATTCATATATAAAGCAAACTGAAAATTTTCTTCTGCTTCTAAAGTGCCAAATAATTCAATCTCAACTGTTTGATTATTTGATAATCTAATTCACATCATCATGAAAAACATTCTTTTTTTCTGTTCGGACAAGGTGGTCACCTTGATAGCATTTTGAACATGTTGAGCTAGGTTTGGGGTGTGACATAAACCTAAAGGTCCAAAATTCAAATCACCACACTATTGGTCTATAGGGTTTTAGGGTGTCTCTTGGATAAGAAGTAGAATAGTCTGGTCAAAGGCTAAGCCACCACTTCTTTATATCAAGAGAGAGTGAGAATGCGCCTCAAAGTAATACCAGCAAAATCCAAAATGAAAAATCCAATCTTAATTATCCATCTCATTTCTCATAACCATTTTCTGAACACAATGTATCATTTATGTTTTCTAGAAACTACCTTCCATCTTCAGAAACCACATTTCTCCACACACAAATCCATTAAACTTGATATTGCAACCGCCAAACAATGAAACAATGACATTCCTTCGGCCCACCAAAACTCAAACCTCAAAAGCCCACAAAAAATTACAATTCATTAGTAACAAAACCTTCTTCAACCTGTTTAGGTTCAGTCAATCTGCCAAAAGCTCAACTTGCTTTGTCACAAAAATGATCAACACTTTCCCTTCTGAAATATTCTTTTTTACTTAAAGCCTTGAAATCCAGTACCTCTGATTCCAAGATGACTCACACAACCCCACAATAGCCATTCCTACAAAGAACAACCACAAAGACTAGTTAAAAGGAAACGAGTGTTCAATACTGATAGTGAAAATTTTGATAAACAATAGGGGAAAAAAATATATATTGCGTTTTTCAGAAGTGCCAAACATAGACTAAACTCTGAAATCAAAAGATGTAATTACAATACAAGTCAATCATCAAAGAAAAATGAAGATTAATTTTCAAGTCAATGCAAGCATATACACATACATCACCCATCATAATTTTTTTCGCACAAAATGGCTGTGCTTAAGATTTGAACTCACACACCTTTGGTTAACCAATCATAAAATTAGGAGTTAAAACACACCGAGTTAAGCCCAACTTCCAACTACTTAGACTCGGCTCTTGCTAAAAATTTATAGAACTCAATATTGGCTCGAGCTTCATTCCAGTCTCAATATTCTGGTTGGAGCTCAGCTCATGCAACACTCAACTCTCTTCCAAGCTGATTGCAAGCTCCAAAAATCTTCTAAATGCTAGCTTTTTTGAGCATTTAAACTTCAAAAGCTCATGAGCTCTACATCAAGGGTAAGGTAATTGCACATAAGTGATGGCTTTTTATTACAGGAATGGCTACTCTTTTCATCATTTGTATGCAAAAGGAGAACCAGAGAGAGAAAAATCCATCATATACATGAAAAGCTTACAGAGAGATGACAAAATAATGAAAATAATATAATAAAAAATAAAAATAGAAAAGTCTAGAAGAATGTGCTGTCTATGCTTGATTCCTAAATTGAAAGCATCAGATCAGTTTGAGAAGAAGAATATTCCCTCAGATCTATGATGGAGAACATCTATCGAGCCAGCGCACCAGCTGAGCATAATGGTGCTTAAGCCCAAAAGTCAGAACATAGTTCAAGCAAAGGTCATCTTGCTTAACAAACAATCCAAGCACACTTTGATCAAGCTGCTTGCAAGCAGCTTGGCTCTTTTTTTAACCCTACAGTACTTGAGAACAGCTCTTCACATGTACCTACCACAAGCAAGAAAAGAGTTGGACGAACAGGTTTTCTAGCATTATTTTAAATAAGATCAGAAAGATCAAAGGTAAGAGGCACTAAACACTTCAGAAAACTGAACCCCAACCAAAAACTAAAAAAAATCCCAACATCAAATACGGACAAAAAATCCTTAAAACTGCAAAGTTGTAACTTCAGAGGCATTTAGTGAAGTTTCAATAAACAAACAAAAATTAAGCCAAAGAAACGTTAGCACTAAACTGCAATGAGGGCTATTCACTCAAAATGTAACAAAATTTAATTAACAAAGATTTTTTAGAAATGTCATAGATATAAATCTTTTAGTAGCCACCAACATTTTCACCAGACATGCCAAAGGAAATCTTTTAGTCCGTGTGTGGCTTACAAATAAAAAAATAAAAAGAGTGAAATGATTAATATATTTTATCCATTGCGAAGACCTAAGGGTTTGTATGAATCAAACTACAAATTAAGGATCAAACAGCTGTTATGGTAAGCATGACAGTCACAATGCTGTAGAATAAATTGAGCATGTCAACATGAGATAATTACATTTACATAGAAGAAGGTAATAAGGCACCGAAAAAACAGTTTAAGGAAAACATGATTATCATATTGAAAGGATACGTAAGGCATGAACAGAATTTTCAGGGACAAAATGGTTTTGTAATCCTGTTCCATCATAACAGACCGAGCAATGAGATAAATCAAGTGCTCAGGGTTGGGAAACACAAAGGATGCCTTTCACAAAAACCTGGAGAAGTTACAAACTAACCATCCAAAATCCTGGAGAAGTATCGGATAATGACTACTTGAATATGTTTCTCTATAATGTTTTATAATAAACTTCACACGAGGATTCATCACTACAAAAGACAACGACATTAGTAGCAAAAATAAAATAAAAAATCAATAAAAACACAAACAATTTATGCATCGCCTACCTGGCCTCATTCTAGAAAAGAAATACAAAACAATTTCTTGAACAAGGTTCAGATCATTAGCAGCCACCAGAACTAATGCCAATTACGGAGAAAACTGCAGTTGAACAAGCAACATTCAGTCCACATCCACAAATGAAGTGCAGTCAATGTCTTGCAGGGTGATATTCCCCATATATAAAGCATTTATGTGATGAGAACTGAGAGGGAGGCATTTCCGATTGAGACTTTCATGAATTGCACCCATCCCTGGGACCCACTTGTCCTCTACAGATTGGTTCACATTCAAACGGTTCTGCAGTAACCATACCCGATAATAAAAAGTATCCATTCTGTCACAGAAATGACCGATACAGGAACATGAAGGCTCATCAAAAGCCAACCTGATCAAAGCCAAAGATAAAGCCCCATCAACAGGCCTTGGATCTGAAAGATTTTGATCTCCCATCATTTTAATCTCTCTTTCTGTGGGGAAGTACACTTCTTCATTTCCATTAAAATCAGAGACCTTCATATCTTTAGTGTAATGCTTAATGGCTTCATGGTTGGTTGACTCATGCTTCTCTGCTAGTGTCAAAATGCAAGAGAACCTCAAGTGATAAGTTACTACAGTTTTAACCATCTTGAAGTTGTGACAGCAGCAGAAGAAATCAAGCCACCTTCTCCCTACACCTGCATACCACTTGATAATATCAGTATCTTCAAGAGCAATAAGTAACTTGATTGGCCTAGGGCGACCCATGTTATTTGTAAAGCCAGCCATCTTAACTGCCTTCCTAGCAAGTTCTATTGGTGCATCAACTCTCATACACAGCCTCGTCAAATCCTCAACTGTGCTCTTAGCATATTTCTGTTCCTCTTCCTCCTTTCTTCTTTCTCTAATGCCTTTCTAGCTTGGACCGGACTCAAATACTTGTCAACTTGCTCTTGGAACTTATCATAAGCATCAACCAGCTCTTGGGGCAATTGACCTCTAATGTGCCTTAAAGAGAGAAAATCGCCTGCTGTAAGCATCATGCCATTCCCAACGCTCTTCCAAGGAACCCAAGAAATCATGGACCACTTCATCAGTCCAATTTCTGAATATTTCTCCAACCTCATTTTCAATTTGAAAGTCAAATTTAAACCCATCACTTTGTTTCAACTTCTTAAAAACATGCTGCAGTATCTTCAACCCCAGTATCTTTCTATTCTTCTCTCTAGCATTTTTAAATTCTAAAGCTCTAACTTCCTTCTGCCTAAGGTACTTCTGTGCCCTAATTGCTTTCTCCGTCATGGGAGGATGCAAAATTGAAGGTGGAACCGCCTGTAATTCCATACCTAGAAAACTAATATTCAGAGATACCGCACTATGAATTGCCGTCATCATTTTATCTACCCTTAAATCCATTTAATCCAACCTACCTTCTAAATATTTCAAAACCCAATTCTTAAAGTCCATGGTCAACATCTTCGACCCCGATGTTATCACTAATATTTCATCCAAATATCTGACAGCATACATCTTCACTGGCTTATAAAACAGGCCAGACATACAAACAAGCTGCTCCGATTTAAACTTTGGATTCTCCTGATTTTTCTGAAGACGCATATCTTGAATCAAAATCGAACACAGCCCGCTTTCTGGAGGAAACCACCTCCCTAAGTAACAACCGCCCAATTCAATTCCCACCACCTCACACTCAAAACAACCTCTTTATTAAACCAATCAAAGAACCATCTTTATTTCTCTCTTCAATAAACAAACACAACATCAAACCTTTCTCTATCAAATGTGACACAAAAACCACCAACTGGGATTCTCTACCGAGTTCTTAAGGTAGCTAATGGCGGTGTGCCGTCCCATACCGACACGCCCGCCACAAGAAAAGTTACAAACCGCTCATCATTCGCAATTTCCAATACCAACCTAATAGCTTCAATCAAAACCTTTAATTTCAAGTTGGGCAAGACCAAGGACTCACCTTTCTTTCTTAAGAGTAGCATTGTGACAAAACAAGCCTCAATATCGAACCGATTGTCACAGAGCTGACTGCCCATTTAAGACTGAGTGGAGAAGGGACTGCGAGTCAGTCAAGGGAGCTGAGCCTGAAACCATTGTTGGGTTGTGGAGTGGTGGCATTGAGGAGGGCATTGGGCAAAGCGACGACGTTTGAGACAAGGTTGGAGAACTTGCCTTGAGAGTATTGGGTGAGAACTAAGGCTTAGAGGGCTGAATTCAAGTGGCTTCATTCTTCAGAGGTGAATAAGCATTGAGACAATGAGAATTGAGAAGAGAGAAGTAGAAGTTTTGGATTTTGAGAATTGTGCCTGAGTTCGAAATTGAGATAGTAGCTGGCCAAGTTTTCGCAAATAGTAAACTTTTTTATTTGTTTTTGTAAATTTCGTTTTTATATTGGTTTTACAAACTAGTGTTGCAGCTTAACTATGATCTTTAAGAGATGGAATTCGCCTGTGTATCTCCTTTAAAATCCCAGCAGTGGCAGTGGTGACGCTACGCAGAAGTCAGGGTGTTCAGGAACACCCTGGCTTGAATTTTTTTATTTATTTTTATTTATATAATAATTTATTTTTTATTTATTTGTTTACCCTTAAAAAAATATATATAGAAACACCCTCAAGTAATATCAGGAACACCTTCAAAAATTTTATGTCAAACAAATTTTGAACTAAAAGCCATGCAGAGGTAGGGGAGTGTGCACACATGAAGTGTGTGCTAGACTCCTAATAGTTAGTTAAAAAAAAGAATGAAGCAACTAAACACCAATAATTAATAATTTAATTAACTAATACAATATAAAAGACAAACAAATTAAATTATGTTAAGCTAAATAACAATTAATAATTTTATTAATATTTAAAAAGAACTTATAGTTTATTGTACCGATACCTTTATTCATTAATTTCTTTTTTTTTTTAATTTTTTTTTCCTTTTGAGGTTTTCAGTGTATAAAATGCAAATTTGTTTTGGTTTTAAGAATTTTTTTTTTTAAAGTATAAATTTCATGCTTGTCAAATTTTGAATTTCGGCCAGTATTTACCGAAATGTCCCGAAACATCCGAAATAGACCAATATGACCCAATAATTTTCAAAGTGAAATAGAAACACTCTGGATAAAATTCCTGGAGTCGCCACTAAGCAGTGGTTGTTGAGCTTGATGCAAAGCTGGTTGTTGATCTTTTGAAGAAAGACTTGGAGAAAACCAATGGCATTGATGTGCTGGTAGAGGATTGCAGAGAAGGGCTTAAACAAATTCCTGTGGTGCAAATCCAGCATTGCTATAGGAAGGCAAATAAGTGTGCTGATGCTCTAGTGCGTAGGGAGTTATTATGACTCAAGATTTTACTATTTTTATGGAACCCCCATCTGATGTTGTTTTTTTGCTTAGCTTAGATTCTGCTAGAACTTTGTATGATCGTTTTGTTTCCTCTGTTGCAGCGGATTTTTTGTTGTTAATGCAATATCCTCCTTACCCAAAAAAAAAAAAAAAAAAAAAAAAAAGCAATGTAAATGTAAAAAAAAGCAATGTGTAATAAAAAGAACTTTTAGCTGATAAAAAAAAGCTATGGTGTAGAATAGAGACTCCTATGATGACTCTAACAGCCACATGCGGTCGGGTCGACTACTGTACATTCTCAATCTTGAAAAACGAAGAAGTTTCCAGGAAATTTCCCACGCCACTTCACAAGTCACGTTTCTCAAAAAGAAGGCCATTTCCAAGTAGTCTCTGCTTTCCAAAAGGTATTCCATTTCTCTCATAGATTCGATTCCAACTCTCTCCGATTTGACGTACTTTCAAAAGCCACGAACTCAATTCAGGCTGGGAGTCGAATAGTTTCTTATTTTTTCATATTTATTATTATTTTTTTAATCTTTCTTCAGTTTTAAACTTCTAATTGATTTTTTTTTTTGAGAAAACATTAGGTCCGGAGCTGGCGTAAAACCAGTGTTTTACGCCAGCCAATGAGACCACACCACATTAGATACCACTTAAAGACTTCACTTAAACATTATGACCTCAGTAAAAAACACTTCACGCTCGTAGCTTCCTCTGCTTTCTTCTCTTCACGCCATTCCTTTTCCTCTGCTTCCTTCACGCCCAACCTCCACCACCGCCACATAGATCGCCAGAGCAGACTCCAAACAGAGAACAAAGAAAGAAAACCACAGCTCTCAGACAAAAGCTCACCGCCGCAGCCCTCAGACAAAAGCTCCCTCTTCCATCTTTACTTGCCCAAACCTCCACCACACCACACACCGGAGCTCACCGCCATAGATTTTGCCGGAGCTGTGATCGGAGCTTGGAAACAAACTGAAGCCACCATGAGCCACGATCCAAAGGTTTGTTTTTCATGATTTTCCCTTTTCCTCAATTTGGATTTCGAATTGGGTGTTCGGATTTTTTGTTTGCTTCATCGGAAAGTTTCAAATTTTGAGCATTTCCTTTTTGATGAGAACGGAGGGTGAGTGTATGTTCATATCTTGTATTGTCCTAATGAAAGATGCTGTGTTGGGTTTTGATATGATCTAGGGTTTGTTTGGTTTTTGAATTAGGGATGTTTGATTGATTTGATTAAGTTAGATTGACTGTTAGATAAATTGGCTTTAGATGTACAATGTGATGGGATTGAGTTTGGAAATGATAATTGAATACTGAATTGGAACTTGCTGTGAAGAAGTTGACAATTGTGTTGAAAGTTTCAAAATTTGTTTTACTTTTTCACAAGTGGGTTTTTGTTGGGTTGCTATAGCTGTGTTATGCTTATAAGATTGATATTGTGTTTTTTCTGATTTCTTTTGTTGTGGTTTGAACTGAGAAAATTTTGGTTTTTGAAGCTTATGTTGGGTTGTTGGAGTTTTTTTTTTTGGTATGTATATGCATATGTGTATGTGGGTTTTACTTGGTGCAATATTGATGTGTATCTTGGGTTGCTAGAGCTTTTGTATCTGTCATGGCAAAGGCATGCTCTCTCTATCTTTTCTTCACTTACCAATGAATGGAAATTATAGTATTTTATTAATGGGAACTTTTATATGAATGCTGGCACCAAAATTCATAGCCTGTTAATGTACTCATATTTCATACTGTCCACCAAAAAATTTGTTCTGCAGATACAGAACATTGATAAAATTGAAGTGTAATAGCTGATTTGATACCTAGGAGTGTAATATATCAATCTGGGTTTGTTGGTTTGAATTTAGGTTCAGTACAGTTGTGTTTGGGATTTTGGGTTTTGGAATTGAAGTATGAGGGTTCATAAGAATCACTTTCCAGTATTTCAATGGTAACATACTAGTGTCTACAATAATGAAAAATAAAGTGAAACAAACCATTCTTCAGAAAATCTTGTGAAAGCTCACACTTGGACCCAAAACTGCTTTGACGAAGTGTCAGAGTTTCTTTAGTTTGGGAATCAAAAGCAGGGTTGTCAATAAGAGCATTGACAAAAACCCATAAGTAATTCTTCACGTTATAGGCTTTGATGTTGCCATTCTTGTTACAAAAAGTTCTGGTTTACCATACAACTATGGATTGGCATTATAGTTTCCAATTTAGCTAGTTTGTTGACATGACTATTTACAAATTTTGGGACAAACAGAGAGTGATAGGTGCAGTCCTTGAGGCTAGGATGAGTCCAGTCTGTTAACAAAATTTTTTTCTGCCAGTTGGGAATGCATTCCCAATTGAAAACTTGTACTGCTCTCCTACTATCACTGAGAAACAAAAAGTGGGTGTAGCCCCAATTGCTAGCTTTAATAGCTGCCTCTAGCATAGCTTCTTGAATGGTAACTGGTACTGGTTTTGCTGTACAGCTTGAAACTCCCTGCATAATGGTATCTCCATTCATGCTTTTGGCTTCGTAGGCAATCCCTGCTTTATTGAGTCTCTTTTGTTTGACACCAACAATTTTGATGATGAGCTGCCAAGGACCTCTAATTTTCTAATCACATCTCTTCTGATCCATGCTTCTATGGGATGTAACAGCATAGCTGCTAAAGGCTTCCTTGTACCTGCATATAAGAGATTGAACAGTTAGAATGACCTCTAGGGGGTTAGGAGTTTTCCCTTCATGGGTTACCCAGTTTCTATGGTTCCAAATGAACCAGAGTGTAGTGCATGTAGGTAGTGCATATTTTCTGATTCCAAGTCTTTGGTCCTTGCTTTATATGGTTGGGGTCCTTTCCATTGATTGTATTTTGTATTTTGTCCAACCCTCAAGGATACTAGCTCATGACTTGTGGGTTTGATATGCTTTATCATTTTTCATATCTCTCATTTTGGTTCATCCATGTAAACTGAAACGATTACTAGTTTCGCATATTCGTTGTGTTTATAACATCACATTCCGTATGTAGAATTTGAAGTTAATTTTGTTCATAAATTTAAATTTCTAGTTTTTTCTTGGGGAATTTTACCTTTAAGTTTCTAGTTTTTATGAAATAATACAGTATATAGGAATTTGTTGGTTTGTTGCACCTTTCTTTAGGGCCTATTATAATTTTTGTTTTGTTACAGCCCATTGTCTAGTTTGGTTTTGTCTTTCTAATACTTATATTTTAATATGCACTTCCCAACAGGTACCAAACCAGAAGAAACCATGGTGGTAGAGGGGGCAACTTGACTCGGCTTGGTAAAGTGGGTGCTAGATTAGTAGTAAGAAAGATGGCCAACAAACATCTTAATGCTCATACAAAGATCACGCTCCCTAGTCTGTTGTCATTGCTGATAAACCAGTAGATGCTTCTTTGGTTGGTTATGGAGCCAATATCATAGCTTATATGCATCCAAGTATGAGAGCCATTATAGTGGATCAGATATAAGGCCAATGTAAAAATCTCATATGCTTTTCTAGAGGCTAGTGAGGAGAAATTTGATCTTGTTATTATGTCAAATTTTAGTTTGTATGGTATAGGAGTATTAGTTGGATTGAATTATTTGAAAATTCATGACATGTTTGTGAATTTAAATAAGTATCCATGTAATTTTGATTCTATAAAAGAATTGTTAAAATGTCTTTTATATTGCTTATTTGTCTGAAAGGTCTTTTAGTTGAAAATTGTTTCAAGAAGCTTTTGGTTGAGTCCTTGCGGCATGGAAGTATGCGTTCTAGCTACAATTTTCTTTAATCCTCATATGTGATCACTGTTCTAACCTTTACATTTAATTTGGAAAAGCATTTATGTTAAAGATGGTAAGTGATTGGCAACATGGAAGTAATTCAAGGAGTATCAAATTCTTGGTATAGAGATAGCAGCCAACCTTAATCGTTACAATGTAACATGACTACAAAATTTAAAATTCAGGTTTTAGCTAATGGAATACCTAAAAGGTGTGGGAGCAAAATCAAATTAGCAAGTCATAGTAAGGGGAACCAAAGTCTATTCAAGAGCACACATAAAATACCCATCTCAATTATAAGCACAATACACAAAAGATATTTAAAACCTTTCACACACATCATACTTTAAAAGCACAATACACAAAAAAAATTTAAAACCATTCACACACATCCATAACAGAACAATACACAAAAGAAATTTAAAACCATTCACACACATTCATACTTTAAAAGGAGTTGAAAGACTAGTGGATCTCATTTACAATTAGAACTTCACACATTTTCCACCACGATAAACTAAAGTTCCCATTGCACATAGTACCATGAGAAGCAAACAAATTTAGACAAAACTAAACTCTTTTATCCTTTTTTTTTTTGATTGTCAACTTATGCATAATTTCATTAAATTGGGCAACTACCCAAACATCTTACATCAAATGCAATTTGGGACTAAATAACAGGAGGGGTATCCTCCACCCATATAACACTTTCAGATATAGATTTGGCATTTCTTGCCATCAAATGTGCTTCTTGGTTATAGTTTCTTCGAACATGGATTGATTTCCACGCAAAGAAGCTTAAAGACCAATGTCGTGCACTTGCAATAATGTGTTGAATTGAGCTTGGAGGAGAGGTATGGCCTGTAAGGGCTGACATGACCATCTGAGCATCTCCCTCAATAATGATGTGTGTGAGACCGAGGTCCTTGGCCAGCATGACTCCTTCTTCCACAGCCTACGCTTCTACTTCCAAAGCACCCAAGGGCAGTTCCATCTTTTTGCTCATAGCTCCCATGATCTGACCCTTATCATTCTTGATCATAACTCCAATGCCGCAGCTGTTGAGTTCCTTGAATACTGCTTCGTCGACATTAACCTTGTACCAACCGAACAATGGGGGGGTCCAGTAAGGTATCTTGTAGTTGGGTTCCTGGCTCATAGTGGAGTTGAAGATATAGAACTCCTCAACAAGATTTTCTGCCTCCCTTGCTATTGCCTTTGTTTGTTTGCACCTACCTTCAAACTTGACTGAGTTCCTATTTTTCCAAAGGCACCAAGCCGTGGTAGCAAAAATATCCCAATCCACCTCACTTCGAAAATCCCTCAACCTCCAAACCACATCAATAAAGTCACGCTGGGGTTTTAACAGAATAAGAAAGAATCTTATTTATGTTGAGCAGATGTTGATTCTCTGCAAGGATCAAACAATTAATAAGTTCCAAATAGTGAATTAGAAATTTAGATTCATCATGCATATCCTTTCCACCACCCTTGTCTTTTGGCAAAGAACTAACTAGCTAAAATGAATGACATATTAATAAACCTATTACACAGAAGGCATATCTCAAAATTAGCCACAAATTCAAAACGCTTAAAATCCAATAATCAAGCTATACCCAAAATCATTGAAACAACAGCTAAAATATTTTAGATGACAAAGACAAGGATTTTAATCTATATATCTAATACATGGGACAAAAACTAATCTAGGAATTGTCAAATTAAATTCCAACCAACAAAATCAACCAAATTTAACAAATAATGAAATGCCTCTTAACTCCAATCTGCAAGGATGCTCATATTCGTAAGAATACAGTCCCTAACAACTATTAGAGTGTATACAAATCCATCCTCCTTCCTATCACTCAAGAACCACAATTAGATTCGTTTTGGGTTTGAACCCTAACACTTAAAGAGTTTAACGAAAACCCATCAAAGATACCAAAATACAGAAAAACACATAACAAATCAAGTTATTAACCCATCAAAGATACCAAAATACGGAAAAACCCATAACCAATCAAGTTATTAATGTCCCAAAACAAAACAAAAAAATCCAAACCCATCAACCATTCGAAATGCAAATTGGGTAAAATGGAAAATCATGAAAACAAACCTTAGGATCAAAAAACCATGCTCACGGCGGCTCCAGCAACAAAATCGACGACTTGTGTGGTGGTGTGTGGTGGGTGGAGGTCCGAGCAAGAGGAAGCAGAGGATTTTTTTTAATTTGGTCTGATACGCGTTTGTGATCTAGGTTTAAGAGTGCTGTTATTGTATGTGATAAGGCTCTTTAAACTCTTACTGAAATAATGACGTGGCATGTTATTATTGGCTGGCGTAAAACGTTAGTTTTACGCCAGCTCCGGACAGAATGTTTACTCTTTTTTTTTGGGACATGTAGATCTATATATCCATTGGCTTTAATGGGCATGTTAGCTGACTCGCCCTCTCTCCCAAGTTCGTCTTCCTCTTCTTCTACTGCTCAAAGGAAGTATGATGTCTTCCTCAGTTTCAGAGGCGAGGACACCCGCAACAATTTTATGGATCATCTATTCAATGCTTTGAAAGGCAAAGGCATTCACACTTTTAGAGACGACGAAGAACTTAAGAAAGGGAAAGCCATTGGACCAGAGTTGTTGGAAGCCATAAAAGAATCCAAATTTGCTGTAATCATCCTCTCAAAAGACTACGCATCTTCAACTTGGTGCTTGGATGAACTTGCACACATCATTTTTTGCAAGGAAGAGAAGGGAATGACAGTTTTGCCTGTTTTTCATTATGTTGATCCATCTGATGTACGAAAACAAAGGAAAACTTTTGAACAGGCTTTTGTTGAATATGAAGAAAAGGAGAACAAGGAGAGGGTCGAGAAATGGAGAGTTGCTCTGAGACAAGTGGGCAACCTCGCTGGATGGCATTTAAAGGATACTAGGTAACACAACTTGGCACATTTATTTTTTATTCTAAATATGCAGATGACTCACTTCAAAAATATATAACTAATTAACTCTATTTGGAACCTTATAAGTAGATCTATTTACATGTTTCATTGTTCATCTTTCGATTTTGTCCTGATCGCATATTTTTTTTCTTTCAGTCAACGGAATTGCACATTGAATATGTATTTTTTTTTGTTTGTCTGTTTTGTTTTTTTGCTACCTATAGGTGGTTCAAATTCAATGTATATTGAACTTTCTCCATTGCAGGCCTGAGTCACAAGATATCCAAGAAATTGTGGGATGCATATCACTTAACTTGAAATATGATGCATTTCCATATATTACCAAAGACCTAGTAGGAATATACTCTCCAGTGGTGGAATTGGAGTCGTGTTTAGCTGTAGGATCAAATGATGTTCGCTTCATAGGAATTTGGGCTATGGGGGGAATGGGTAAGACAACTCTTGCTAGAGTTGTTTATCATATGGTTTCTAAAGAATTTGAAGCTCGTGGTTTTATTGAGGATGTTAGGAAAAATTTTGAAAATTATGGTTGTGTTCCACTACAACAGAAAATTATTGATGACATTTTGAAGGATAAGGATTTGAAAATAAAAGAGGAGTATGATGGAGTTCTCAAGATCAAGAGTAGGTTAAGTCGTAAAAAGATTCTTCTTGTTCTTGATGATGTAGATAAACCGAAACAATTAAAAATGTTATCTGGGGAGCATGATTGGTTTGGTCCTGGCAGTAGAATTATCATAACAGCAAGAGATAAGCATGTGTTGGAGGCACATGGAGTGGATGAAATATATGAAGTTAGAGGATTGAATGATGAAAATGCTCTTCAGCTTTTTTGCTCGAAAGCTTTTAGAAAAAAGCATGTACTTGATGATTATATAGAGCTGTCTTATCATTTTTTGAAGTATGCGAGTGGCCTTCCCTTAGCTCTTGAAGTTTTGGGTTCTTATTTGTTTGGAAGAAGTAGTTTTGAATGGAAAATTGCGTTAGAGAGACTCAAAGAATTTCCTGAGGAAGTAATTCTTCAAGTACTTCAAATAAGTTTTGATGGACTGCAAAAGCCACAAAAGGAAATATTCTTGCATATTGCATGCTTTTTTAATCATCAGAAGAAAGATCATGTAGTAGAAAAACTAGATATTCTTGGCCTTTACCCTGTTCTTGGATTGGAGGAACTCATTGATAAATCTCTCTTAAAAATTATGTATGACAATATGGTGTGGATGCATGATTTACTTGAAGAAATGGGTAGGAACCTAGTTTTTCAAGAGTGCCTTGATGATCCTGGGAAACGTAGTAGACTGTGGGTTTATAAGGACATTGACAAAGTGTTAGAAAAAAATAAGGTAGGAGTTTAATTAGAGAATTTGATCTCTTTCCCTATCTTTTTGTTCAACAAATTTCAAATTTGAATTCTTATGCTAATAATATATTTTGCAATTCTTCATGATTATTAGGGAACAACAGCAATTCAAGCCATGGATATTTTAAGTACTTATAATGAAGAAAAAGAGGCACGTTGGAACCCTAAGGCCTTTTTGAAGATGGAGAATCTTGAATTTCTTAGAATGTGTGGCATTCACCGTGTCCCCACACATCTTCCTAATGATTTAAGAATTCTTGATTGGATTTCATATCCTTCAAAATCTTTGCCATCAAGTTTCCAGCTGAATGAGCTTGTTCAACTTTGTTTACAACAGAGCAAAATTGAACAGCTTTGGATAGGAATAAAGGTAAGTTTGTTAACAACTTTGCTTTTAAATCACAATCAATGAACACTAGGAAGCTAATTATTCTAACTTTTTTTTTTTCTTCTTTTATCAGAATTTTGACAAGTTGAAGTTTATTGATTTGGCAAGCTCCTTAAACCTAATCATAACCCCTGACTTCACCGGAGTGCCAAATCTTGAGAAATTAGTTTTGTCAAATTGCACAAAGTTACGCGAGCTTCACTCATCCATTGGGATTCTAAAAAAACTTATTCTTCTTGATCTAAGACGTTGCCGAAAACTAAGTTGTCTTCCAAGAAAGTTTAAAATGGAGTCACTCGTGACTCTTGAACTTTCTGGTTGCTTTGACATCAAGAAAATTCCAGAATTTGTTGGAAACATGGGATGCTTACAAGAGCTGAAATTGGATGGCACTGGTATTAAGGAACTACCTTCATCAATTGAAGGCTTGATTGGCTTGACCTCATTATCTCTAGCATATTGTGATAATCTTGTGTGTCTTCTCTAGAGAGTTCCAATAAACTTGTTGGTTGGATGGATAAATTATTGTCTAAGGCAGGAAAGAAAATTCTCATTAAACCAGTTGCCCAGGCTTTACCCACTTACACAATAACTCGTTTCCTTCTTCCAAAGGCATTATGTGAGAACTTGACTCACTTTGTAAGAAATGTTTGGCGGGGTCATAAAAAAGGATGAAAAGAGAATGAGTTGGCATAGTTGAGACAAGTTATGTGCTCCTTAGGAGAGAGGAGGGATGGGGTTTAGGGGTTTACATGCCTTTAACTTGGCTTTGTTGGCTAAGCAAGGGTAGAAACTCCCAAAAAAAAAAAAAAATGAACTCATTTTTCTATAAAGTATACTGAGGAAAGTACTTTTGGAATGGTGATTTTTTGTATGCTAATTCGGATCGTAATGAGCAATGCATTAGCATGTGGCATGATAAATGGATTCCCATTCAGATATAACGTAATCCCCCACCCCCAAACAACCCCCCTTCCCCCCCCCCCCCCCCCCCCCCCCCCCCCAAAAAAAAAGAAAGAAGAAATAATCCCCCAATGGATGCTAAGGTTTGTGATCTAATTAATGGGGAGGATGGAACACAGAAGAGTAAAGTGGTGAGAAGATCTTTCATGGATCATGAGGATGATGCCATTTTAGGAGTCTGCCTATGCCCTGTATATGACAGAGGACAGGTTGATATAGGCTGCTACAAATGGATGCACTATTCCACTAACAGAGGCAAGAGCTCTTACAAGGTGAACACAAAGAAGCTGTGGAAGCGAGTTTGGAAAGCTGAAATATCTCTTTATCTAGGAAAGTTATGAATTTTATGCGTCATTCATGCAAGAACACTTCCTACAAAACTAAACCATTTACAGCATCATTTATCTACTGATGGGGTCTGTGAGGGATGTGGGAAGGCTCAGGAGTCTACTGGTCATGTCTTTTGTTGTTGCAAAATGGCTAGAGAAATATGGACCAGCTGTAATCTTGGCCACATAATGATTTCTGATGAAGAGGATTTTACTAATGTGTTTTGGAGAGTGGTTCAGGATGATAAGATCGAAGCCCATGTGATCGAATTAATTATGATGACTAACTGGACTATTTGGACGCATAGAAATTAATTGAGGCTGGTGGCTTAAAATAGAGGGGATCTGACATTGCTAGAGGCACTTCATTGTTATTGGAGTTCCGTTCAGCCAGGGAATGCAATATTATGGCAACAGCAGCAGAATAAGTGAAGGTCTCCACCCGAACCTGGGATGTATAAAACCAATGTGGATGGTGCAGTCTTCACAGAGGAAAAGACAGCAGGGGTGGGTGTACTGATTCGAGATGAAATGGGTAACATTGTTGCAGCTATGTGTATGAAGATTAATGCCCCCTGTCCTGTTTGGAGAATGAGTCTTATGGCATGGGTTAGTCAGTTATTCTCGCAGTTCAAATAAGATTTGGACCACCACTGGTTGCACTGGAAATTGAAGCCAAAACTATGGAAGTCGTAGCCCACTTTGCAAGAGATTTAGGTGTCCAAGAGGTTATTTTTGAAGGGGACTCTGATAGTCTGGAATGCTTTATCTGGGAAGATTGAAACACCAGAATGTTATCAGTGGAACCCTTTGTGTGGATGCAAGAGTTTCGATGAGCTGAGATTTCTCAAACACAAAGCATAATGACAATAAACCAGCTCATTCGCTAGCTCAACAGTCAATACACTTAGCATGTTCAGGATTACTTGACTTGAGTTGAGGAGACCCCAAATTTTATAGAAAGCTTTTTGTGATTCATTAAAAATTTCAAGTTTCCAATAAAAAAAATTAAAAAAAGAGAATAGATTGAGAACGCACTTCTGTTTGTTTAAATATCTATTCACTAGGGAATGAAGGTCTTATCTAATAACTAATAACAGTGAGTTGTTTGGCTTCATGAGCGTGTTGGTTGAAATAGTTTTGATTGCGTAATTTGGAAATTGATTTTATACATTAAAATTATAATGTTTGTTGCATCATTTCCTTTTCTTTGTAAATCCTCTTTAATTCATTTTTCTTGTTATTTAGGAATATCAAAAAGAGTGTTCTTTTAATTAATGAGGGTAAAATTAATATTAAACTTCGTATTTTATTTTCGATTGGGCATATTGTTTAACACATACTGGCCTTTAAAAAGGCAGTTTTTTTCAACGATAGAACCAATCACATCTGATGGCGATATCATCACGAACCATGACATTTTCTACTCTATCATGCGAAGTCCTTATTTTAATATCTCCCTTTAATCAAAATGCAGGAGAATGGATATTTCGGTTACTTTGTTGGTGTGCAAGAGACCAAGACAATAGAGATGATGAGTAGTATAAATGGGTATGGGACAGCCATAGAGTCAATTTCTCATTTGTACTCTTGTTTTCAATATTGGTTTTTAATTTTTATGTTGTCCAGGTATGCTTTTATAAACATTTGGAGAAACTTCTGCTTTTCGAACATCTTATTCTACTGGGACGGTGTAGACTTTCAGGTCAGTCAATTAATGATTTACAAAAGGGGTTTTGCTATAAATGTGATTTAATTGTGAAGGGGTATATTTGTTAAATTCCTTCATTAACAACTCTCTTCAGATACTAAGTTCTGTAAGTATACTACAGCATGGATGCAAAAGTTGGGAATCTCATTAATAGTCCCAGCCAAATCGAAATACTTTCTTTGGAGGACTGTGTTGAAGACGCGAAATGGCTTGCAACAGACATGAGGGCAGGCAAATTCTAACATACTAGAAGGGAGGCAAACATGGCTCTGCATATTCTCTGGCACGCCCCAACCTCAAGCCCAGTTTTTAGAAGCTCCTATGTATATGGCTTCAGGATATGCCAGCCTCCATTGCAAATATTATTATAATTTTTTAAATGAGTCATTGTAATGTTGGTTTTTTATGCAGCTATAAAATTATTCATCCTCTTCTTTTTCTTTTTCTTTTTCAAATATGTTATCAAAGACAATAGTATCCTAAATATTTAGGACTTTTTCGGAGTTTTTTCGATCTCCTTTAGGTTTTCATTTTCTTTTTTATTTTAAATCTCTATTATTTACCATTATTAATTGGAACAAACAGGACATTAAATATTTACTACTTTGAATAAGAATGGCCAGAAGAAGAAAACAGACCACATAAAAAGCTTTAAACACTCACCATAATTAGTTGTTTCTTTATTTCAATGGTGGTGTCACTTTTTTTTGGGTGGTGATGTAATGATATCAACTCATTTTAACTATTTTTTCTTTTTTTGAGAAAGCATTTTAACATAAATTGAATGGAATGGATAAATATATAGGTGAATATTGCAAAACAAATATTGTTATGGCTACACAAAAATAATTCATTAAAAGAGCTCTTAGAAATTAACATTAATAATACGATCCTTCAATTACCTATGATATATATAAAATAAAATTGAAAAAACCATTGTAGGGCACCAACCCATGTATAAAAGTCAATAAAATTAAAATCATGATCAAAATTTTGTATTTGAATTAGGAAGAGAAATTTTAGCTTTAGAAACTCATGCATTCACATAAAAAGGGCCTTATTTGTTTCTTCTCCAATCTTGTCCTTTAATCTAGTAATAAACAAACATAGAAAAGCCACATAAACACTATGATCAAATTACAAGAGAAATTATTGTGTATTCCCAGAGTACCATAAATGCGTACATTCTCCTCTCACATGAATAGTGAGTCCCACTAATTAAATTCATGGTAGGAATCACCATTCATGTGAGGAGGGACTACGTAATTATGGTACTCCGGCAGTACCTAATACTTTTCCAAATTACACTACTTTTTATTAATTTTATACCCAAAAAAAGGTAAAAGTTTTCGTACCTAAAACTGAACCTTTTTCCAGCATTCTTCACAAAACCTTTATATGCATAATTTGATTACTAGAACTTAGAGGAAAAAAGAGGAATCAACGCGCAAGAGCTTCCAAATTGAAAATATGTTCATAGTAGCTTGTAACTTTGTATCCTAAAATTAATCTTAAAAAAAATTGGTCATTATGGTAGTTTGTCAATATAGATGGCGTCAAAGAACCATCAAGTTTCACGAACCAAAAGCTTTTCATCATGTGATATCCAATAAAAAGAAAATAAAAAATAAAATGATATTTTTAAAAATAATAAAGTAAATTATAATTTTTTTTGTTACTCTGTGATAAAATAAAACTTTAATCTAAGATAATCTAAGTGTATATATATATATATATATATGTGTGTGTGTAAAACTTTAATCTAAGATAATCTAAGTGTATATATATATATATGTGTGTGTGTAAAACTTTTTTCTAGAGACTAAATATTTGTAAATTAAATTTCCCACTCAGCCTAAAAAAAAGGAAGATTCCATGAAAGATCAACATAGAAATAGGTGGCTACCTTCTTGGATGATGTCCTCTGGAGATTTCAATAAATTACATCTAATGATTTCCTAACTACCTATGTCTCAATACATTGTTTGAGATGAGAAAATGTCTTAAAGAAACTGACGGTGATGGGTCTAATTCTTGGATACATAGTATAGACTTTACACATTTTTAAGTGTAATGTGGTGGGGAAGTGTTCTTTCAATGTAGGATTGCAAAGTTCCTAGGGAGTACACAATCAGTTTCCCTAGGGTACAAAAACTGTCCACATAGAAAATATTGATTAATGTTTTTTTTTTTTAAATCAAAATTTTTTTTCACCACACCATTGGAGTTGATAAGAGATTTTTCTTTTTTTCTTTTTTTTGGGGTTGGATTTGGAACTAAGCAATTGCACTTTTAATAAGAGAGAAAAGTTAAAAGGTTAAAAATTGTGCAATTATTCTAATGCTCGAAATAAAAGTGAATTTTTAATTTTAAATATCTCAGCTCTTAAAAGGCAATTGCATGATTTTTCTTACTTTGATTTAATAATTATTATTTTTAAATAAATATATAAATAAACTCTTAAAAGAAAATTGCACAATTTGGAACTAGGTGTGTTACATAGAACTAGAGGTTTTCAAACTCAATTTTTTTGGTATTTTGTTTTTGCATTAAAATTGATTTTTATAAACTTAACTTAAAAAAAAAAAATGCATAGGACTCTAGTTCCCAGTGGGATGATTTTTATTTTTAAATGCTTTTTTTTTTTTTTTTGAGAATAAACGGCAAAATTTTTTAAATGCCATGTTAGTGGCTTTACATTAGCAAGTGGTTGCTAGAACTCCACTTTTGGAAAGTTAAATTTTACTCGAAACTTTATTATCACAAAATTAAATTACCAATGAAACTATTTAACTAAATAACTTTCAAAAATATTCTTTTTAATAAAATAATCCTAAAAAATGAATTATTTAGCACCAAAAAGATGCCCCCAAAAAGTAGGGTAAAAAGAACTTTGGAGCCTATAATAAAGAAAAGGAAATATAAACATAAACAGTAACTTAGTCAATGGAAAGTCTTTTTTACGAGTCCAAATCTTCTGTCCCACTATTCCTGCTCCACTCTATATTCCACCAATAAAAACTTGCCACGTGTTCACTTAATTAATTAAATATTACTATTAATTAATAACGGTAGCATTAATAAGTCAATAATGATAGTATTTAATTAATTAAGTGAACACGTGGCAAGTTTTTATTAGTGGAGTATAGAGTGGAGCACGAAAAGTGGGACAGAAGATTTGGATTCCTTTTTTACTTAAAAAAAAAAAAAAAAACCTATAAACCTGGTGACAGAGCAATATGAAAAAGAGAACTTTCGCTGCTCACGCACTAGGAAATTTCATCGCCACTTTTGAAGTTGAAGTACTCAGAAAAATAAAGAATAATTTCTATCCTCTTTCATCTCTTGCAAATTTCAGTCTCCTCGTTCTCTGTCTCATCAGTTCCTAATTTCAGATTCAATTCCATCTCTGTTAAAGCTACGCAATTCAGGTTGGGGATCAAGTGGTTTCTTTTTATTCTTTCTTCGGTTCTAATCTAATTCTAATTGATTTTTTTTTTCCTTAAATTTTGCATGTCAGATCTATATTTTCTAATGGCTTTAATGGGCATGGAAACGAACTCCTCATCTTTCCCAACTTCCTCTTCTTCTTCTGCCGCCCGAAGGAAGTATGATGTGTTCCTCAGTTTCAGAGGTGAGGACACTTGCAACACATTGGCGGACCTTCTATATGATGCTTTCAATCAGAAGGGCATTAATGCCTTTAAGGACGATGAAAAACTTGAGAAAGGAAAAACCATTTCGCCAAAGCTTTCAAGAGCAATAGAAGAATTGCGATTTGCTGTTGTCATTTTCTCAAAAAACTATGCATCTTCGACTTGGTGCTTAGATGAACTTGCAAAGATCTTTCGCTGCGAGGAACACATGGGAATGAAAATTCTGCCAGCTTTTATGACGTGGAGCCCTCTGATGTGCGGAAGCAACTGGGAACTTTTGCACAGGCTTTTATTGGATATGAAAAACGTTTCAAGGAGAATATAGAGACGGTGAAGATGTGGAGAGCTGCTTTGACTCACGTGGGCAATCTCGCTGGATGGCCTTTAATGAATAGGTAATTTACTTTCAATTGATATATTTATTTGTTTTAAATATTCTGATTACCCATTTCATGTATATGGCTTCATTTTGAACCTTTAGCAGATCTACATTACATACATGTTTGCATTTCTATGAATTTTATCTTGAGCTTATCAATTTACATCATTACATGGTTTTGTTTCAGTAAGCGGAATTGAACACCAAATATCTTCTATGATCTCTCTTTATTGCAGGCCTTTGTCACAAGTTATTAAAAGCATTGTTAGGCTAATATGGCATAACTTGAATATTGATTCATTCTCAGAAGTTACCAAGGGCTTAGTAGGAATAGACTCTCATGTGGTGGAAATGGAGTCGCGTTTAGCTGTTGGGTCAGATGATGTTCGCTTTATAGGGATTTGGGGGATAGGGGGAATGGGTAAGACAACTCTTGCTTGGGTTGTTTATCACATGATTTCTAAAGATTTTGAAGCTTGCAGTTTTATTGAGGATGTTAGGGAAAATTTTGAAAAAAATGGTTTCGTACCAATACAACAAAAAATTATTGAGCAAATTTTGATGGAAAAGGATTTGAAAATAAAAGATAAGTATGATGGAGTTAAAAAGATCAAGAATGCGTTACATCGTAAAAGAATTCTTCTTGTTCTAGATGATGTAGATAAACTAGACATGTTAGCTGGGGAGCATGATTGGTTTGGCCCGGGCAGTAGAATTGTCATAACAACAAGATATATGCAGGTGTTGAAGAAACATGGAGTATATGAAATATATGAAGTTAAAGGATTGAATGATAAAAATGCTCTTCAACTTTTTTGCTTGAAAGCTTTTAAAAAAGAGCATGTCCCTGATAATTATATATGGTTATCTAACCATTTTTTGAAATATGCTGGAGGTCTTCCTTTAGCTCTTGAGGTTTTGGGTTCATTTTTGTTTGAAAAAAGTACTGTTGAATGGAGAAGTGTGTTAGATAGGCTCAAAGAATATCCTAATCTAAAAGTTTTGCATGTACTTCAAATAAGTTTTGATGGACTCCATGACACAGAGAAGGAAATATTCCTACATATTGCATGTTTCTTTAATCATAAGGGGAAAGATTATGTAGTAGAAGTACTGGATAATCTTGGCCTTCATGCTGGTATTGGATTGACGCAACTCATTGATAAATCTCTCTTGAAAATTATGGATCATGACGTAGTGTGGATGCATGATTTACTTGAAGAAATGGGTAAGAATATAGTTTTTCGAGATCGCCCTGATGATCCTAGAAAGCGTAGTAGATTGTGGGTTTATGAGGACATTGACAAAGTATTTAGAAAAAATAAGGTAAGAAATTATTTAGAGAAATTGAATTCGTTCCCTACCTGCATGTTCAACAAATTTGAAATTTGAATTGTTATGCTAATAATATTTTTTTTGCAAATTATCTATTTCTACTTGAATTTTGATTATTAGGGAACAAAAGCAATTCAAGCTATGGATATTAAGGGTAGTTCTTTGCTTGAAGAACAAGGGGCAACTTGGAACCCTGATGTCTTTTTGAAGATGTGCAATCTTAAATTTCTTAAAGTTAATCACATTAACTATGTCCCCACACATCTTCCTGATGATTTAAGAATTCTTGATTGGACTAGATATGCTTCAAAATCTTTGCCATCAAGTTTCCAGTCAGATGAGCTTGTTCAGCTTAATTTGCAATGGAGCAAAATAGAACAACTTTGGATAGAAATAAAGGTAGGTGTGTTTAAATTTTCTAAACAACTTTGCTTTTAAGTCACAATAAATAGACACTTGGAAGCTAATTATTTTTTATTTTTTATTTCTTTTAACAGCATTTTCAAAAGTTGAAGTCCATTGACTTGTCCCATTCCTCAAATCTGATTATAACCCCAGACTTCACTGGAGTCCAAAATCTTGAGGCATTAGTTCTATATCATTGTGAAGAATTGTGCAAGCTTCACCCATCCATCGGATTTCTTAAAAAGCTTGTTCATCTTGATCTAATGAATTGTATAACACTAATTTGTCTTCCTAGCACCATTTGTAGTTTGAAATCGCTTGAAAATCTAATTCTTTTTGGATGCTCAAATTTTGACAACTTGCCTGAGAACTTAGGAAATGTCAAAAGTTTAAGATTTCTAGATTTGAGTACAACAGCTATAAAAGAGTTGCCTTCATCATTTGAACGCTTGGCAAGCCTTACTTCATTAAAAATAAGCGGTTGCAAAAATCTTGTGTGTCTTCCTAACACCACTTGTGGTTTTAAGTTCCATGGTGCTCTTGATCTTTCTGGATGCTTAAGTTTTAAAAACTTGCCAGCGAACCCATGGATAATCGAAGGTCTAGAGAACCTTGATCTGAGTAGAACAGCTATAGAAAGGTTGCCTTCATCAATTGAACATTTGACTAACCTTACTCTATTGACTCTAAGATATTGTGTGAATCTTGTGCGTCTTCCTAGCACCATTTGTTGTTTGAAGTTGCTTAATACTCTTGATCTTTTTGGATGCTTAAAATTTGACAACTTGCCAGAGAACATAGGAAATATGGAAGGTTTGGAGGTGCTTAATTTGTGTTGGATAGCCATAAAAGAGGTTCCATCTTCCATTGTTCTCCTTAAAAATCTCATACAGCTAGGTTTTCGTGGATGGAAGTTATCTGAATTTTTTCGCCAGACAGAAAGTCCTGAGTGGCTCACATCATTTTTCTTGCCAACAAGTCCTACCATGGAAAGAATATTATTGCCTTCATATATATATATATATATATATTCTTCCCTGCAAACAAGTCCAGCTCCGGTGGGCTTATCATTGCCTTCCTTATCAAGTCTACAATCTTTAACACATTTGTTACTTAGTCACTGCGATCTTTCATCAATTCCCAATGACATTGGCTGCTTGTCCTCTTTAAGATACTTGGATCTAAGTGGAAATAATTTTGTTTCCCTTCCGGAAAGCATGTCTCAACTCTCTAATCTTTGAAGTTTGTATTTGGAGGGTTGCAAGAGACTTCAATCATTGGAAAATGTTCCGTCAACTATTGATTCCATAAGTGCAGACAATTGTATGTCTCTGGAGAGATTGCCAAAACTGCTATATAATTGTTTTAGGTTAGATTATGCTGATATGCAATTCCTGTTTGTCAACTGCTTCAAATTGGTTGATAATAGCATGCTTCAGGGTGTTAATAACATTCTTCAGGTCTGTCTCTCTCTCTTTCTTTCTATCTTTCTCTCTCTCTCTCTCTCTCTCTCTCTCTCTCTCTCTCTCTCCAAGTTTTAAATGTTATGCTTTGTATATTTCAGGGACGAAGTGGTATACTACCAAAGAAGTTACAAATTATTATTCCTGGAAGTGAAATTCCGAAATATTTTAACCATGAATGTACTGGTCATGAATTGAAAGTACAAGTGCCTTCTAAGTGGTCTATTCCACCAATTAGAATTGCATTTTGTGTTGTTTTTGTACCCAACAATTGGCTTGAATGCCGTCATAATTGGGAGCTTTCATTTATAATTGATGGATTTGAAATGTATAGGGAAGAAATTTCTGGTTCAATGAAAAAATATGATACAATTGAATCACATCACCTTTGGCTGACCTATTTTTCTTATCTGAATGGAGGTCATCCACTTACGATTAGAGCATCTTCTTGGAACCTAAAGGTGGAAAAAATTGGGGTCCGATTCATATACCTGCAAGACATCGAAATTCCCAGTAAAACTATGGCACAGTGCATCAACAACAGCAGCATTGTAGTCCATCATGATATTGATGATTCAATTGCAGAAGGTAGCAAAAATAAGCGAAGCTGTGATGAGGATGATGGGGTAGGACCTAGTGGAGAATGCTGCTCTATTGTGGAACCACCACCAAAGAGGATTCAAAGGCTTGGAGGATTTATGGAGGATTTTGAGGATCCTAGTCAAAGGGAATTTTCCAACTTCTTTGCGAGTAAGTCTATCTTTCTTACTTTCAAGTTTTAACTTTTAACATTTACAAGCCATCATTTACAACTACTTGTTGGTGCACTTTTATTTAGTGGATGCAGAGGATCAAACGTTTAAGAAGCTTGAAGCCATTCATAAATGTAGTAGTTTCCAAGACATCAAAGATATCAATCAAACCCTGGCACAGAACAGCAACAACAGCAGCACGCTTTATGCGGGTTTAGTTGAAATCTATCGTGATATTGAACGATTCAGCTGCCGAAGGTAGCAAAAATAAGCAAAACCGAATGTCTGATTCGGAAGAATCTAATGGAAAAGGCCACTTTAACGAGGGACCAGATCCAAAGACTTGGAGTATTTATGTCTGATTTGGAAGAATCTAGTAAAAGGGAATTCTTTGCCTGTAAGTCATCATCTTTCTCTTTGCTATTACAATTTACAAGTTTTACTGTTGTCTTTTATTTTTGGGGAGGGGAATCCAAGGAAAGTGTGGCTTTTGATTGATAACAAATTTAATTTTGTTAAAGGTATAAAATTAGAGAGTTTTTCTTTTTGGATTTCCCATTCTTTTTGAAAGGGCAACGCATCAAAATTACAAGGCAGAAGTGAAGACTATAACACTTGAAGCATCTTATTCCCCAGTTCATGTTGCTTGCCAAAGTAGGGTTCTATTACCTACACCAACTTTTTAAGATATTGATTTTGTCATTCCTGAAAGGTTTAATGGGTCAATTGAGTTGTTGGGTGTATCATTATCATCATTGTTGCCACAAATGAAGAAACAGAAGGAAATTCAAATTCAAAGTGTTTATTCAATGTCAAGGATGCACTTCAAGAAACCAAGATTCTTTTTACTTAAACACTTCAAAACTAAAGGTCGAGTTTTTTCCAACTAAGGGAGAATGGTGCAAGAGGCAGTGTTTCCTATATCTTATTTGATTCTATGTATCAAGGGCAGTTTTGTAATTTCCTAATATTCTAGAATGGGCTGTGCTTATAGTCTATTAGGTCTTACTTTACTTTTATTTTAAGCTTGGTTATTTAGTTTGGGTTTAGTAGTAAAGCCCAAGGAGTCCAAGCCCAAGTCTTATTAGGGTTTTAAAAAATCCTAGTTCAACTAGGATTTGGTATTAGCCTCCTATTTAAAGAGTTGTAGTATTTTCTATTGAGTTGATTATTAATGAATGTTTTCAGAATTTAAGAGCTATGCTTTCTTTTATGGTTTGTGTGATAGAACCTTCTCTGAGATGTGATGCCAAGGAACCCTAGGTGTGATGCTTAGGAAGTCTAGGTGTGATCTCTAGAATTTATCTATTTTCTTTAATTTTACTATTCATAGTTACTGTTCACGGCTCAGAGCATAGGAACAGCCACACAAACCTTGATTGTTTTCCTTTGTTTCATCCCCAAACCCTACTAATCCTTGTTCCCTTTGGAAACCCTATTATCCCTCTTATTTTATAGCCTATTCCCCACCAAAACCTAACCCTATGCCCTCAAAACAGAGGTAATACCAGATCTGCCCCTGGTGTTCTAAATCAGATTTATCTTGTTCCTCCTTGTCCTACGTCAACGCAGGTCACTTGGTCTCACTTGTAGTCATATTCCCTAACCTAAGTGTACAACAAAATTCAGTATGTTAAAAGTATGACCAAAAACAAGCATTGATCTTGACACAAACATCACAAAAACATGTATGTTGTATGTACATAGGTAGTAGTAAGAACTTAATAAGTTAGCATGACAACAAGCTTTCTAGCTAGTCCTGTACTATAATGTTGACAAATCTATAACAACAGGTTGGTGGAATCTTCTGGTGGTGGAAGGAAATGTCTCTCTAGGTCTTCTCTTCTAGAAACATCCAAGAACAGCAAATTCTATACATAAGAAATATCACGGCATGGAAGTAACTTGTTGAATGTCAATGGGCACACATTCATCCCAATTCCAAGGATCAAAAGTGGCATTTCAATAAGAGCAACCTTGTTTGTAAATGTAGAAATACCTGCAAGTTTAAATTAGAACAATAACAACCAGAAGAACACAAAGTTGCAGAGCTCAGAAATATACCAAGGCATCTACTGCAGCATGCTCTCTAAGGATCGTGATCCTGACAATTCAGCCTCAGAAGGTAGCAGAACTAAGTAAAGGCATGATGAGGATGATGGGGCTGGATACCTAGCGGAGAAGGCCACTCTAATGTGGAACCACAGCCAAAATGAATTTAAGTTGGAGAATTTATTGCTGATTCCGAGGATTCTAGTCAAAGGGAAATTTTCGAGTTCGTTGCCAGTAAGTGATCATCTTTCTTCTTACTACTTTACAAGTCATCATCAAATTTTTTATTTATTTTTTTTGGGACATATACTATATATATTTTTTTTAAATCGTTAACTTCAAAGTATTGGGCTAGTTGTACCTTAGAATTACCTGTTAACACTCACAGCAAAATCAACCCAAACTCAAAAATTAAAATCATTCCATATTGCTTTTCTTTTTTTAGTACTCAGAAAAAGAGAGCAACTTTCGCTCCTCGCTAGGAACTAGGAAGTGGAAGTACTCGATCAGTAAAATAAAGAATAATTTCAGTCCCCTTTCATCTCTTCCAAATTTCAGTCTCCTCTTTCTCTGTCTCATCAGTTCCTAATTTCAGATTCAATTCCATCTCTTTCAAAGCTACGCAATTCAGGTTGGGGATCAAGTGGTTTCTTTTTTTTCTTTCTTCGGTTCTAAACTAATTCTAATTGATCTTTTTTTGTTTTTTAAATTTTGCATGTCAGATCTATATTTTCTAATGGCTTTAATGGATATGGAAACGGACTCCTCATCTTTCCCAAGTTCCTCTTCTTCTTCTGCCGCCTGATGGAAGTATGATGTGTTCCTCAGTTTCAGAGGTGAGGACACCCGCAACTCATTGGCAGACCTTCTATATGATGCTTTCAATCAGAAGGGCATTAACGCCTTCAAGGACGATGAAAAACTTGAGAAAGGAAAAACTATTTCGCCAGAGCTTTCAAGAGCAATAGAAGAATCGTGATTTGTTGTTGTCATTTCCTCAAAAAACTATGCATCTTCGACTTGGTGCTTAGATGAACTTGCAAAGATCTTTCACTGCGAGGAACACATGGGAATGAAAATTCTGCCAATTTTTTATGACGTGGAGCCCTCTGATGTGCGGAAGCAAATGGGAACTTTTGCACAGGCTTTTATTGAATATGAAAATCGTTTCAAGGAGAATATAGAGAAGGTGAAGATGTGGAGAGCTGCTTTGACTCACGTGGGCAATTTTGCTAGATGGCCTTTAATGAATAGGTAATTTAATTTTAATTGATATATTTATTTTTTAAAAATTTTATGATGACCCATTTCATATATATGACTTCATTTTGAACCTTTAGCAGATTTACATACATGTTTGCATTTCTATGAATTTTATCTTGAGCTTATCAATTTACATCATTACATAGTTTTGTTTCAGTAAGCGGAATTGAACACCAAATATCTTCTATGATCTCTCTTTATTGCAGGCCTTTCTCACAAGTTATTAAAAGCATTGTGAGGCTAATATGGCATAACTTGAATAATGATGCATTCTCAGAAGTTACCAAGGGCCTAGTAGGAATAGACTCTCATGTGGTGGAATTGGAGTCTCGTTTAGCTGTAGGGTCAAATGATGTTCGCTTTAAAGGGATTTGGGCGATGGGGGGAATGGGTAAGACAGCTTTTGCTTGGGTTGTTTATCATATGGTTTCTAAAGATTTTGAAGCTTGCAGTTTTATTGAGGATGTTCGGGAAAATTTTGAAAAAAATGGTTTTGTTCCAATACAACAAAAAATTATTGATCAAATTTTGATGGAAAAGGATTTGAAAATAAAAGATAAGTATGATGGAGTTTTCAAGATCAAAAGTGGGTTACATCATAAAAGAATTCTTCTTGTTCTAGATGATGTGGATAAACTAGACATGTTAAACATGTTAGTCGGGGAGCATAATTGGTTTGGCCTGGGCAGTAGAGTTATCATAACAACAAGATATATGCAGGTGTTGAAGACACATGGAGTAGATGAAATATATGAAGTTAAAGGATTGAATGATGAATATGCTCTCCAACTTTTTTGCTTGAGAGCTTTTGAAAAAGGGCATGTCCCTGATGATTATATAGGGTTGTCTAACCATTTTTTGAAATATGCCGGAGGCCTTCCTTTAGCTCTTGTGGTTTTGGGTTCATTTTTGTTTGGAAAAAGTAGTATTAAATGGAAAAGTGCATTAGAGAGGCTCAAAGAATATCCTAATCTAGAAGTTTTGCATGAACTTAAAATAAGTTTTGATGGACTTCATGACACAGAGAAGGAAATATTCCTACATATTGCATGCTTCTTTAATCATAATATGAAAGATCATGTTGTAGAAGTACTGGATAATCTTGGCCTTTACGCTGGTATTGGATTGAAGGAACTCATTGATAAATATCTCTTGAAAATTATGGATTACAATGTAGTGTGGATGCGTGATTTACTTGAAGAAATGGGTAAGAGCATAGTTTTTCGAGAATGCCTTGATGATCCCGAAAAGCGTAGTAGATTGTGGGTTTATGAAGACATTGACAAAGTATTAAGAAAAAATAAGGTAAGAGATTATTTAGAGAAATTGAATTCATTCCATACCTTCATGTTCAACAAATTTGAAATTTGAATTGTTATGCTAATAATAGCTTTTTGCAAATTATCAATTCCTTCTTGAATTTTGATTATTAGGGAACAGAAGCAATTCAAGCTATGAATATTTGGGGTGGTTATTATCTTGAAGAAGAAGGGGTAACTTGGAACCCTGATGCCTTTTTGAAGATGTACAATCTTAAATTTCTTAAAGTTAATTGCATTAACTATGTCCCCACACATCTGCCTGATGATTTAAGAATTCTTGATTGGGACCGTTGTCATTCAAAATCTTTGCCATCAAGTTTCCAACTAGATGAGCTTGTTAAGCTTTGTTTGCAATGGAGCAAAATAGAACAACTTTGGATAGGAATAAAGGTAGGTGTGCTATTTAAATGTTCTAAAGAACTTTGCTTTTATGTCACAATAAAGAGACACTAGGAAGCTAATTATTCCTTTTTTTTTTTTTTTTTCTTTTTTTCTTTTAATAGCATTTTCAAAAGTTGAAGTTTATTGACTTGTCCCATTCCTCAAACCTGATTATAGTCCTAAACTTTACTGGAGTCCAAAATCTTGAGACATTAGTTCTATATGATTGTAAAGAATTACGCGAGCTTCACCCATCCATCGGATTTCTTAAAAGGCTTGTTCATCTTGATCTAAAGTATCGTGGAAAACTAGTTTGTCTTCCTAGCACCATTTGTAGTTTGAAATCGCTTGAATCTCTAGATCTCTATGAATGCTCGAATTTTGACAACTTGCCTGAGAATATAGGAAATGTCAAAGGTTTAAAAAGACTATATTTGAGTGGAACTGACAGGCCACAAACGCGTTGACCCCTTGTGATAATTTAGATTAATTAATTAGCCTAGTTTTTAATTAATCAAATTAACATGCAATACAACGTGGCAGCACAAACAAATCACCGAAACTAAGTTATGCAGCGGAAAATAAATAACACGGTGATTTGTTCACGAATGGGGAAAACCCTAAGGCAAAAACCCCACCGGGTGATTTAAGGTCACCACTCCCGAAACTCCACTATTATCACAACAAGCAGTTAGAAGTAAGGAATCCCAGTACCTCACCAACCTACAGTTGAACTCTTACCCCAATACCCAATTGGACTTGTTCTGTAGTGACAATT
This sequence comes from Castanopsis chinensis, assembly GCA_032878915.1. Classification (NCBI taxonomy): domain Eukaryota; kingdom Viridiplantae; phylum Streptophyta; class Magnoliopsida; order Fagales; family Fagaceae; genus Castanopsis; species Castanopsis chinensis. The sequence goes on from JAVQMG010000109.1 coordinate 13,653,214, forward strand.
TCTCCTTTTCAATGCACGGCTCCCAGTACGTGACTAACCAATGTGATGCGCGGATCCCAGTACGCGGCTTACTCCTTTTGCACGAATCCAAGTACGTGACTCACTCACCAACTTGAGGAAGAAAGAATGTTGGCTGCAAAGTTCTTCAAATCATCAGAGATGAACTAGGGCACGAACTTTGTCTCACAAATCACAATTTGCATGAATAGAGAAGAAGCAACTTGTGTCTTGTGATTTCTGCTTGTTGCTCACTTTGACGGCCCTTAAAATAATCCTTTTATATGTCTAGGGTTAGGAAAAAGAAGTCCCAAAGACACACACACGGATTGGACTTGAAACAGACTTGGAATTCTGTTTTCTTTAATTCTCGACAGATAGAGGTGTCGAGAGGTGTCGAGCCAGCTGTCGAGGCTCGGGCAAAACAGCTTCTTTAAATCTCGATAGATGTATCTGTCGAGGTAGGTGTCGAGATTTAAAAACCAGCACTTCCTTGCTTGTATCTTGGACAGACTTTGACGGCTTCAACACTTAATCTTGAACCACTGTTTCTTGAAGTGTTTAACCCATCCTAGTTCTACCCAATTACAAGTAAAGTGCGTTTTGTCTAAGGATAAGCCAATTACATAAAATAGCGACATATGTTCACAAGCTTGAACAACTACATATGTCCTAACAGGAACAGCTATAAAAGAGTTGTCTTCATCAATTGAATGCCTTCCAAGCCTTACTAAATTGGATATACATAGTTGCGAAAATCTTGTGTGTCTTCCTAACACCACTTGTGGTTTTAAGTTCCATCGTGCTCTTGATCTTTCAAAATGCTCAAGATTTAAAAACTTGCCAGAGAACCCATGGATAATCGAAGATCTAGGGATGCTTGATTTGAGTGAAATAGCTATAGAAGAGATTCCTTCATCAATTGAAGGCTTGATTGACCTGACTCCATTGACTCTAAGGAGTTGCAAAAATCTTGGGTGTCTTCCTAGCACCATTTTGATAGCTTGCTTGAGAATCTATAAAATGGCAAAGGTTTAAAAGGGCTAGATTTGAGTGAAACAGCTATAAAAGAGTTGCCTTCATCAATTGAACGCTTGTCAAGCCATACTTCATTAAAAATACATGGTTGCAAAAATCTTGTGTATCTTCCTAACACCACTTGTGGTTTTAAGTTCCAAGGTGCTCTTGATCTTTCAAAATGCCTAAGATTTAAAAACTTACTAGAGAACTCATGGATAATCGAAGGTCTAGGGATGCTTGATTTGAGTAAAATAGCTATAGAAGAGATGCCTTCATCAATTGGATGTTTGACTAACCTTACTACATTGACTTTAAGATTTTGATTAAATCTTGTGTGCCTTCCTAGCACCATTTGTAATTTGAAGTTGCTTAATTCTCTTGATCTTTATGGATGCAAAAAATTTAACGACTTGCCGGTGAACATAGGAAATATGAAAGGTTTGAAGTGGCTTGATTTGAGGTGGGCATACATGAAGGAGGTTCCTTCTTCCATTGTTCTCCTTAAAAATCTCGAACGCCTACATATCAGTGAATGGAAGTTATCTGAATTTTATTTTATGCCAATAAGTCTTGCGACGATGGCCCTATTATGGAATTTCCTGCCAAGAAGCCTATTATTGTCTTTATCTTTATATTATTCCTTACCAACAAGTCTTGTTCCAATGGGCTTTTTACTTCCTTCCTTATCAGGTCTGCAGTCTTTAACTAATCTAGGTCTTAGTGACTGCAATCTTTTGTCAATCCCCAATGACATTGGCTACTTGTCCTCTTTAGTACAGTTAGATCTAAGTGGAAATAATTTTGTTTCCCTTCCTGAAAGCATGTCTCAACTCTCTAATCTTCGAAGACTCTATTTAGAGGCTTGCAAGAGTCTTCAATCATTGGAAAGTGTTCCTTCAACTAGTAAATCTGTAAATGCAAACAAGTGTACCTCACTGGAGAAATTGCCAGAATTGCAATTTAATCCTTCTAGTTCAGATCACTCTCGTTCCAGTGTTGCAACTGCTTCAAATTGGTTGACTATTTTCAAAGCAGCAGTAACATGCTTCAGGTCTCTCTCTCTCTCTGTGTAAAAGTTCCTAACATTATGCCTTGTATATTTTAGGGACTACCAAACATTATTATTCCTGGAGGTAAAATTCCGAAATGGTTTTCCCTTGAATGTCAGGGTGGTAACATAGGAGTGTCTTTTTGTGGGTGTGATGACTTGATGGGAATTGCGTTGTGTATTGTTCTTGTACCCAATGGGTCACAAGACTCACAACTTACATGTCATTTATGTATCAATGAATTTAAAAATGCGTATTTCATACAATATTTACAGTCAAAATATGGTAAAATTGAATCACCTCACCTTTGGCTGCTCTATTTTTCCTCTCAATATTTTGCTCTGATTGGGGTAAAATACTTAGTCACACTGATGCTAACGGATTCAGTCAACTCGAGATGAAATTATTTGGTAATAGAGAGGGGGTGGAGAAAATTGGGGTTTATTTGGTATACAAGCAAGACATCGTAGATCCCAATCAAACTATGGCACAGTGCATTAACAACAGCAACATCCTGTATGAGGATCTGGCTGTTTTGAGGATCAGCCAGAATCTGAAAATTTCAATTTCTTTGTCAGTAAGTGATCATCTTTCTTCTTACTACTTTATAAGACATCATCTTTTTTAATTTTTTAATTTTTTTGGGACGAATACTATCATTTTTATTTTCAAATGTTAACTTCAAAGTACCTTGGCATTATCTAGTAAAACTCGCATAAAATAATCCCAAACTCAAAAATTAAAATAATACCATGTCACATTTCTATTTTTAGGTTTATTTTTGTTAATCAGGTTGGAATAATACAAATTTTCTTTTTGTCTTGTTGGTGAACTTTTATTTAATGGAAGGAGAGGATCAAACATCCAAGAAGCTTGACTCCATTCACGGAGGGAAGAGCCATTGTTACCAAGACATTGAAGATCCCAATCAAACTATAACAGAGTTGAGCATCAACAGCAGGACACTCTATGAGAATTTGGGTGATCTACCATGATCTTTACCATTCCGCCGTAGAAGGTAGCAGAAATAAACGAAGCTGTGATGATCTAGATGGGGCTGGACCTAGTGAAGAAGGCTACTCTAGTGATGAACCAAATCCAAAGACTTGGAGGATGTATGGCTGATTCTAAAAGAATTTATTGTAAGGAAGATTCGACTTCTTTGCCTGTAAGTCATCATCTTTCTTCTTGCTATTACAATATACAAGTCTTGATGTTCTCTTTTATTTTATGGAGAGGCGAATCCAATGAAATAAAATTGTGGGTTTAGTTTCTCAGTTTAAATTGGCATGATAAAAAAATTTAATTTGTCATAGGTATAAATTGAAGTTTTTCTTTTTCGATTTTTAAGCTAGCATTGAGAGAGGGAAAAAAGAAAGTTCAAAGTATTGTTTGGCACTCACATCCCAATCACCTAAACGAATAATAATTTTTTTTCTTCCTAACTTGTTGGGGCACTTTCATATAATGGAAGGAGGGGATCCAAGAAACTTGAAGCCTATCAAAGTGGTAAGAGGGATAGTTACGAGAGTGATGTAGAAGAATTAGCCAAGGGGGGTTCCTTTTTGCTCTGTGTGGGGTTTTGTTCAATTGGTTTTATAGAGTTTATTCACTTGCCCAATGCTTTTCTGCTATCTTGTAATTTCCTATTTTCTTAGTGAAATTTTTTGTTAGATATTGTTTGTGGATGTAGGCCTAAGGCCGAACCACATAAATCTATGTTCCATGTGTAATTCTCTTTTCTATTTCTATGTTGTTACACCATCGCACTAAGGGTGTATTGTGGTGGTGTCTTGGAGTAGTTGTTATAGATGTTGTGTTTGGGACTGAATAATTACATTTGTTTGAGATTGTATGGCTATTCAAGATATGACAGATGGCTTAATGGGAGGAAATTGAGGATTATGCTTCTGCTATTATCTATAGTGATAAGTTACTACATTTTTTAACATCTTGAAGTTGTGACAGCAGCAAAAGAAATCAAGCCACTTGATAGTATCTGTATCTTCAAGAGCAATGAGTAACTTGATCAGCCTAGGGCGACCCATGATTTTGTAGAAGCAGCCATCTAAACCACCTTCCCCAAAAGTTCTATTGGTACATTTCACACACAGCCTCATCAAATCCTCAATTGTTCTCTTAAGCATATTTCCATTCCTCTTCCTCTACTCTCCTTTCTGCTTTCTCTAGTTTTACGATAAAATATGGTTTAATTGAATCACATCACCTTTGGCTGCCCTATTTTTCCAATTACCATGTGTCTCGCCATTTCAGCTCCAATGGGGGAAGAATGTTTAGCTAAAACCAAATTGATGCTAATGGATTTTGTGAAATTAATATTAAAATAGATAACTGGAACTTGGAGGTGGAGAAAATTGGGATCTGCTTAGTATACCGGATCTTAGTATACCGGGAAGACATGGAAGATCCCAATCAAACTATGGCACAGTGCAGCAGCAACAGCAATACAATTTATGAGGTCCTGGGTGTTCTACATCATGGTCTTGATGATTCAGCTGCAGAATCAAAAATAAGCGAAGCCATGATGAGGATGACAGGGCTGGAGCTAGTGGAGAGTGCTACTATAATGAGGATCCACAGCCAAAGAGGATTCAAACTTGAAAGATTAATGGCTAATTTTGAAGAATCTAGTGAAAATGACCTGGAAGGCTAAACAGTTTCTGTTCATTACCTGTAAGTCATCATTTTTCTTTCTACAAGCTTCAAAATATTGTGGTACTTATACCTTAGTGGCAGCTTTTGGCAATCACATCCAAATTGACCCAAAGTCATAAATTAATATCATGTGCACCATATCACTTTTTTTTTTCCCCAATTTTTTTTATCTGGTGGGAATAACACGAATTTTTCTTCTTGTCTTGTTGTTGAACTTTTATTTAATCAATGGTAGGATGGGATCAAACATCTGAGAAGCTTGAAGCTTTTGCCATCGTGGATAGTTACAACAGCTTCAACGTTGAAGTATTAGCCAAGTAGCTATTCTCATCTCACACTCACCTTGGGCTCTTGCGAAAGTGGTCAAGGACTCAAAATGGTCAAGCTTTTAAATTAACTTTCAATTGGCTCTCATTATTGATTAAATCTTCTTTTTTTGGGTGTCTTGCAAATGTGATGTTCTGTTAAACTTCTAATGACATACAGATATAAATCCTTCCCATCTACCTCTTTTTGTTAACGCAAAGTTACCATCCAATGCCTCATTTGGTTGGAGAAGTATAATGGAAGCTTGAACAGTTGAGCTACTGTTGGAAGATAGGGATGGAAGACAGGTTAACATCTGGGAAGATAGGTAGCTGCCAACACCGAATACATCCAGGGTGGTTTTACTAAGAAATCCTCAATTTGCAGAAAACTATGTGACTTGCAGGATGATAGACTCGCAGAAAGATTGTTCTGGACAGGTTGTTCATGCCACAAGAAGCTGATGTCATTCAAAAGAATTCCGTGAAATACTCAACATTTTGATTACAGTATCTTTTGGGTGGCTGCAAAAATTGGAGATTTTTCAGTTCAGGGTGCATATGATTTGTCGGACCACAAGGCAATGTCAGGTTTAGGAGAGGCTTCAAACAATCACAGCTCAACAATTATGTGACAGGCACTGTGGAAGGCTCAGGATCCTAACAAGATTAAAGTTTTTCATGGCATACTCTTCGGTTTATCCTGCCAACAAAGCCCCATCTATTTTCCAAATGCATCATCTCTTCAGTAACTTGTGAGCAGTGTAACGAAGTTCTTGAAACCAGTTTACATGCTTTGTGGTCTTGCCCAGACACCAAGAAGGTATGGCAATTAGTTGAATGCATAAACTTTATCCCACACCATAAGAATACATTCTCACTGAAACTATTTCCCACTCTCTCATGGCAATTATGACTGCATAGAAATGGAGAGATTTGGGGAACCAGGAATACAACTAACCACTTTGGTATATATAGGTAAAGAGATGCATGAACACTAGGCTGCAAAATTTTCGTCTGAGGTACTGCAGAAAGTACATATAATATGGAAGTCCCCTCAGTTACCTTACTCCAAGGAAAATGTTGCTGTAAATGTTGTAGTGATTAGAGATCTTAATGTGAAATTTGTTGCAGCTAAGGTTGTAGTGATTGTGGGCCTATGCTGTCTGGAGGCTCATTTTGCAGGATTTTGGCATGCCCTACAATTGTTTAACCAGAGGGGAATTCAGGAGGTTCAACTTGAGAGCCACTTAAGTATTGCCAATTTGTCATTGCTGCTTTTAACATGGATTCCCCCCCCCCCCCCCCAACAACAAAAAAAGTGACCTAAAATGCTCTGTTCGACAAAGTGAAACTAGCAATATCCACTTTCCGATGCTGCAATTTTAATTTTGTGAACAAAAGCTGTAATAATGCTCATCTAGTTTTAGCAGATCTTGGATGTAAAAATTGCGCTACTGAGATTTGGCTACTTGATAATTTTGTGAAATGCACTACAAATCCTGCCGCATTTATTTTAAGAGAAATACATATTTACATATTGATATTTATCTTTCCAATGTAACGGTATGTTATATTAATATAATTGCTGTTTTTCTTTTTCTTTGACTGCAACATATATGAGCAAAACTTAGATATAGTACCTTAGGTGCAGTACCTACCTGTCCACTTACTTAACAGTGAAATTGCCGTTTACCTCTCTGTTTATTTCTTTTTCTCTTTTATTTTTCCCCTGTTTTAGACTCAAGAACTCCCACCAAAAAACCCCCCAAAACTCACCAGCTCCTAGATTTCCTATGACGTTCTCTTTTCTTCCCTTTCTCTCTCTCTCTTTCCTTCTCTCTCACTTGGATTGTTTGAGTTATTGAATCCATCTCTCTGAACTCTGTCTCTCTCGCTCTATTTTCACATATTGGTTGGCTGGAACTAAAGTGATTTGTTGGTATGTATCGACTAAATCTCATTATAGGTTTTCAATTCTAATTGCTAGGTTTGTGTTATTTTGAGGTTGGTTTAGTTTTTCTCTGACTTAGGTGTCAATTTTGGTTAATGGATCTGTGTTATTATTGCTTTGGTTAGTTTTGATATGGGTTTCCAATTCTAGTGCTGGGTTTGTTTTATTTTGAGGTTTGGTAGAGTTTTTCTTTGTTGATTCTGATTTAGGTGTCAATTTTGGTTAATGGGTCTGTGTTATTATTGCTTTGGTTATTTTTTATTTGGGTTTCCAATTCTAGTTTCTAGGTTTGTGTTATTTTGAGGATTATTAGAATTTTCCCTTGTTGATTCTAATTTGGGCGTCAATTTTGGTTAATTGGTCTGTGTTATTATTGCTTTGGTTAATGGGTCTGTGTTATTATTAGAATGGAGTTTGATTCAGAGAAAGAGGCATATTTATATTATAATATATATGCTGGATATGTTGGATTTAGTTTTCATAGAGATTGGCTAAACAAAAGAATCTAAGTGGTGCTTATTTCTTTTGAAAGTTACTCTTATTTTGTTATTTTCGTGTAGTGCTTATTCTATTTAAATTTTACTTGGAAATGGTAGGCATCAAGGATTGCGCCTAATTATTCTGCAAGGGATGGTAGCAATGCTAGTCATTAGATTCCATGGGTTTGAACTTAGTGTGGTGGTAGTTAGCCACGTTTATTATTTGTAGATCAATTTATTATGAGCTTACTAGCTCTGTGACCCTAGCCACCCTATAGGTAAAAAATATTTATTACATGGTTTACCAGTTGGGCTGTAGATGTTGACCATGGTTCAGATCTACCTGAAGTTCCTAATGTCAAATTGCATCTAGAGTCAATGTAGTTTGTTTGAAATTGTCATAATGTAGATTCATTCTTCAAGTTTTCTTGTAGGAATTTTGGAAAAAAATTTGGGTTGGTATTTCATTTTAAGCAATTGGCCCAGTTACTTTTTTCATGCCATGACAGTGAAAATAAAGAATGTGGTGGAGATGCAAGTGGAGTTGAAGACATTGTGAGGAACATGAAAGTAGTTGAAAGGGCAGTCTTGGGGTTTATGTGCAAGCAGATTATTGACATGGGAAGATTGATGTGGGTCAAGGAATGTGGTTTAGAAACAGATATTGTCATATATGTCCCATCAAGCATTTCTCCTGAAAACTATTTACTGATTGCCAAACATACTAATCAATTTTGAGATGTCTTTATTTTTTCTTTTATGTAAGGTTGTATGATTTCCAATTTTGCTAGAATGTGCTATTGTATGACACTTTTATTCAAGTTTTGAAATGAGGAGTACAGTTCTGAGAATTGTTTGGCAAGTGAATGAAATTCATTTAACATGATTTCACTTTAATCTCTTGAGTTTGGACTTGGTTAGGGACAATTTGACAATTTTTTTTTTGGGATGAAATTGTAATTGACATGAGTATTGCAAAAATTTACCTAACCAAGACAAGGTACTATCTGCTTCGGCAGATTGCATACTCTCTAGCAACATTTTAGCCTTCAGAAAAACGAAAGAGGAAAAACACAAAGCAATATTTGATCTGATCATAAAGCTCTCACAAAATGTGTTTCACTGGTTATAATTTCCTAGTGAAATATGTTCGACTTTATACTGCACATGTAAGTGAGTCTATAATTTCTTTTTTGAACAGCCTACAATTGATAGTGTGTGTTTGTTAGCACTTTTGTAAGCATATTATGCGCGTCTTAAAAAAAGTGGAGCTGAAAATGAGTTTGGTAAAACATAAATTTGAGCTTTTATTAAAAGCTGCTTTCTCTGATGCAAAGGAAACGCGCTTTACAGTTATGGGCGGAGAACGACCAAAAATTTAAAATGCGCATAGCGCTTTTATGACTATTCGTTGGGAGCCCAGTAATTTACCACGTTACCCTTGCTTTTCCCATCTCCAATACCCCTGGTCCTCTCTCTTCTCTATTTTCGCGCAGAATCATCTCTCTGCTCTAATAAGCTGCTCTCACGCTCTCATCTCTCTGCTCTACGCTCTCCATCGGCGGTAAGTCTTGTCTTCTTCTTCTTTTCTTCTTCTTCTTTTCTTCTTCGTCTTCTTCGTCTTCTTCCCTCTTTTGGTCTTTCTTCGTCTTCTTCCTTCTTCCCTTTTCTTCTTCTTTCTTCTCCGTCAGTGGCAATGTGTTCGACTTCTTCTTCTTCTTCTTCTTCTTCTTTTTTTGTATTTTTCTTTTTTAATTTTAATTTGTCTCTGATCTGTTTAATTTGTTGAAAATTTTGTGATAGGATCTGTGATTCTTCTCTCTCTCAAGACACATCACGCCAGCCTCTTGTCTCTGCTCTGTGCTCTCCGTCCGTGGTAAGTCTCTCTTCGTCTTGTTCTTCTTCTTCTTTCTTCGTTTTGTTCTTCTCTGAGAAATTTGTGTTCTGATCTGAGAAATTTGTGTTCTGATCTGAGAAATTTGTTGAACAATATGTGGAAACTGTGGGGGATTTTGGCTTTTGGGTTTTTTTTATTGGTTGAACAATTTTGTTCTATGATATTGGTTGTTCTGTTTTGGGGATTTTGGCTTTTGGGTTTTTTTTCGTTTTGGTTATTTTGGCTAGAGTGCCGTGTTCTGTTTTGGGTTGCCTTTCGAACTATTTGGTTAGATGGGATTTTGGAACTTGAAATTGTGAAACTGTGGAACTGTTTTGTGTTGCATTGTGAAACTGTGGAACTATTTGTTGGTTGCATTGTGAAACTATTCTCAATACCCACCGTAGGATGCAAATTCCAATTATTGAAGTTCTTTCTTTGTTGTTATCTCCAAGCATTCTATGCTTCTGCATGCCTTTTGTTGTGTCTGAGTATTGCATTATGTGTAATTAAATGGAATCATGGAAAATTATTTGGAGCATACCCCTCTGGAATCAAATTCCTTCATTGTGGCTGAATTGGTTGATACAATACCTACAGGAAATTTAGGATCAGGAGATGATATATTTTGTAGTTAAGATGATTTGTTCTAGGGAAATCACAGGCTAGGTCCGGTAAACCATTTGAACCTGGCCTAAATTACTAGGTGGCCTTTCTAACGCTTGAACTGCTTATTGATAGATGTGGGGGTGGGATAGGAATAATTATCTCTCTCCCAACCAGAAAAGAAAATTTGTTGAAGGTATCAGTAAATAGAGCTTGCCCTTAGTTGTTTGGGGGTTGTGATGAGTGAGAAAGATTGGCTGAATGTCCAGCTTTTGGAGGTCTAGGTTGAGAATGTCTAAGCAATTGGTGAAACTGTTTGCTTGAAGGTCCAGCAGTTGTTTTGTGAAACTGTTTTGCTGTTTTGTAGGATGTTAAGGTACTAGCTAGCTGTTTTGCTCGTATGGTTGCATTGTGAAACTGTTTTGTGTTGGTTTGGTATGGTTGCATTGTGAAACTGTTTTATTTAGTGGTATGTACACCTATTACTTGAATGCTTATAAGTTAAAAATTCTCTATTTTTTGCATTTCTTATGGTTGTGTAACTGTATAGATGGGTAAAAAGAACACTTCCAACTCCGAGACAAAAAAGCCTAGAGCATTATGGGGAGAAGCAAGTTGGACAACTATTTTTTGTAACCTCTGTGTGGAACAAATTGAAGCCGGGAATAGAACAAAATGTGCTTGCTTTAATTCCGAAGGTTGGAGCACATTGGTGACCAAATTTTGTGAAATGACCGGTCAAAACTATGATAGGGATCAATTAAAAAGTAGGTGAGATGTATTAAAAGGTGATTGGAAAGTGTGGGAACAATTGATAGGTCAGGACACAGGTTTAGGCTGGGATGCAGAGAAGGGAACGGTTAAAGCTAGTAAAGATTGGTGGGACCGAAAGTTGAAGGTGAGTTGAGTATTTTATTAATATGTAGTTAGGTGGAGATAGTTTTTAAATATTATTGTAATATGAGTGAAATGACAATTACATTTTGTAGGAATTACCCAAAGCTTCAAAATATCAATTGAAAGGTCCACAGAATCTAGATCAACTTGATAGAATGTTTAAGGATGTTGCAGCAACTGGAGTAGCTGCATGGACCCCTTCTTCAAATACACTCCCTCCAACAATGCCATCGGAGGGTGTTGGTGATTCTGATGGTAGCTCCGAATTTAAGGATAATCAATGTGACATGAGTTTAGACATTGATAGTTTGCAGCAAGGACATACTAGTCAATCACGTAGTTCAGGACAAAAGCGAACTAGTGAATCAATACACTTACAGAAGAAAAAGAAGAAGATAGGAGGAGCTGCAATGTTGGACGAACGTATTAGTGACCTAATAAAAGTATGTAAAAATAAGTCTGCAGGTCCATCTCAAGAGTGCCCAAGTTCAGTTGATAATGTCATGCAGATTGTGAAAGCAATTCCTGGAGTGGACAATACGTTTGTGGTTGAAGCTTCAGTTGTCTTAATGAAAAAGTCACGTAGGGAGATGTTCCTAACTTTTAAGGACCCAGAGTCACAGGTACAATGGCTACAAGTCATGATTAGGAACCAAAAGAAGTGACAAACTTGATGTGGTTCTTTGTATTAGCTTAGGACTAATATTAACTTTATGTTGTATTAGCTTAGGACTAATATTAGCTTTATGTTGTATTAGTTTTATGTTGTAATAACTTTAAACTAAGTTATGTGATAATTAGTATTAGATTTGGACTAATATATGTGTAATGTGAACACATTTGAAATTTTCATTAATTGTTATTGTTGTCTTTTGTTACTTTGTTGATGTTGATTATTATGTTGATTTATATTAAAGTAGTATTAGCAGTGGTTGATTATTTGTTACTTTGTTGTATAGACTAAACCAATATGGATGATTATAATGGTACTTATGAGAGTGGCTATATGGAACTGTTAATGGATGGGGATTACAGAAATTACTGTGATGATCTTGATGGTGGTGACTTGAATGATGACAATTATAACAATGTTGACAATAATAATAATGGTGGTGATGATGATGATGATGATGATGATGATGATGATGATGATGATGATGATGATGAGGGTAGTGACAGTGATGATGACAGTGATTCTGATGATGATGATAGTAACGACGATTCTGATGAGGAATTTTATCAGCTTGTGGCAATTACATGTGAAGCAGTTGTGACATATTTCAATAAGTACATTAATAAAACTCCTTGTTATGATTCTGAACAAACAGGGTGGGCTTGGGTGAGACGTTGTATGGAAGGTAATGAGAAATTGTGTTACAACATGTTCAGAATGAAAAAGGAGGTGTTTCATAATTTGTGTCAAGTTTTACAACATGACTATGGACTTCAACATTCAAGGAATATAAGGTTAGAAGAGTCAGTGGCAATGTGTTTAATGATACTTGGTCATGGAACATGTAACCGAATGGTTTAAGAAATATTTCAGCATTCGGGTGAAACCATAAGTAGACATTTTGAGAAGATGGTCACTTTGTTGGGTGCTTACTTTGCAGCTGCATATGTAAAGCCTTCGGATCCAACTTTTAGTGAAGTTCCAGCCCAATTACAAGACCATCCACTTTATTGGCCACATTTCCAAGTATGTGTACTATTGCATATTTGAATAAATGCTATTGTCTATAAGATAATACAATGCATGTGGAACTGAAAATTATTAATGTTTTTATTAGGATTGCATTGGTGCGATTGATGGCACACATGTGATGGCGGTTGTACCTACTGATAAGTCCATTCCATACTTTGGAAGAAAGGGATATCCAACCCAAAATGTGATGGCTGCATGTGATTTTGATATGTTATTTACATTTGTTTTGCCTGGATGGGAAGGTGCAGCACATGACACCTCCATTTTTCTTGATACTATTCGTAAACAAAGTAACAACTTTCCACACCCACCACCAGGTTTGTAATTAGTTAATCAATTGTTCATTATAATGACATATTGTGTGTGTGTGTGTGTGTTAATATAATTGATTTTTTTTTTCTAGGGAAATATTATGTAGTTGATTCTGGATATCCAATGATGAAAGGCTACTTGGCACCATACAAGGGGATAGCTTACCATCTTCAGGAATTTCGAAGGAGAGGTGGAAACCCTAGAAGTAGACATGAAAAATTTAATCATGCTCACTCATCTCTTCGATGTGTGATTGAGCGCACTTTTGGTGTGTGGAAGAATAAATGGAGAATTATCAGAAACATGCCATCTTTTCCATTCCATATCCAAATACTTATTGTATCTGCTACTATGGCTCTTCATAATTTTGTTAGACTAAATGATAGGGATGATAGGAGCTTCATACACGTCAGTCGAGATTCAATTTCTAGAAGAGAACATAATAGTGAAGCAGATAGTAGTTATGAGCAGAGCTCAGGAACTTTAACAGACCCTGCGATGGTGGTTCTTCGTGATTCTATTGCTAGTTCCATTTGGGGGGATAATAATTAGTAGTTTTATTTATTTATTTTATAATATCATGTAGTACAATTTATTAAACTTGGGTTATTGGTATGTATTTTATCATCTTTTTACATTTTTATGTAGTACAATTTAACTTGGATTATTAGTGTGTATTTTATTATCTGTTTACATTTTCATTTTGTGCTTCGTGATGATGAAAAATATATATTATAATATATATATATATATATGTTATAATATATATTAAGATATATATTATAATATAGATTTAATATATATTATTGGTATTAAAATAATACCAATAATATATTTATTATTATTAATTAGTTTTTTTACTAAGTATATGAAGTAGTTAATTTAACAAGTATGAAACAAACTTCCTTATATATAAACATTGTCCTTTTTAGTAATTTACTCTTCAAATTGCCACTTTTATAAGTGCTAGCCAAATACTCAGCTTTTTTAAAAAGCACTTTTTAACAGCTTTTACCAAGCACTCAGCTTTTTGAAAAAGCACTTTTTCATACTGCACTTTTTGAAAACTCCACTTTTTCAAAAAGCTCAGTTTCAAAAAGCTGAAACAAACTCACCCATAGACTAGCTTACTTTCCTGCTGCTTTCCTCTTTACTCTTACTTTACATCCATAACCAGTTCTTGCTTGTAAAAAAATGTCACTGGCTATCTCTGCCATTATAAAGTGGAGCAAGTTTAAACCCTTTTAATCTTAGCTATAATTTGATTAGCCGTTCACCTATTCCATTCTTGAATTTTCTTAAGCTTAGTAGAATCATAATCTAGTAATCTGCCTGCACTTTTTAGATGGATGCGCATAAGCAGATGTGTTGCCCTTATCCGAACTCCCATTAGTCATGCTAACTTGAAAAAGGGCTTGGCCACATCCACTTTGGCTTTTGGAAGTTACTCTTATTTTGTTTTCGTGTAGTGCTTATTCTATTTCAATTTTACTTGATAAGGAACTTCGTTTTATTAAATTGTTAAGTCACATTACAAATATCACATGGCATGTTGCAAAAGAGAATTCACTAATTTATTAAATCATTTCCTTTGCTCCCATTTGTATACTAGAAACATAATTCACTAATTAAATACAATGCTTATTTTGCAATTTTTAAATAAATTACCATTGTACAGAATAAATTGAATATATTCATGAGCTTAAGTCCTACTACCTATTCAATCTAACATCAACTACCTCTCTGCCTCATTGGGAACAATGCTGCCTATTCAATCTAACACCAACTGCCTCTCTGCTTGATTGGCAAACAATATGTTCGAAATGGTTGAGCTGCAAATCACTTTGTCTCCATTAAACTATCATATCTTCTAAGAAAGCAAGCAGTGAAGGAAAGAGGCAAGCAAACACCTTCTTTTGTAAAAAATCTGGACAGAAAACAGGCAGGAGTAACCTTGCATCTTGTGACAATTTAATGAAGATGTTCCTTGAGAACATGATTCAATTGAGAGGTCGAGAAAAAAATAAACAAATCTTTAAGCATGCTAACCCAATTGTCATTATTTTCCTGCAATAATGAAAAGTTATACATTCAGTAGATGCCACATTTAAAAATCAAGTTACAATGTTAATGACCAGTCACCAGAGTAGTCTTAAAAGATATGACAAATAAACCAAAAAAAATCACTGGCCACTAAAACATCTCCAGGTATTGCTAATATCAATGCCTCCAATAACTTCCAAAATATGCAAATCAAGATATTTGTATTTAATTCTCTAAGATTAGTATTTGATTGCTGTTCTAAGAATCTTTTGCCTTTCCAATTTCGAATTTCTAATTTGAAACTTCAATCAAACACCAAAGACAAACATCAGACGTTGAAAAAATAATTAAAACTCAACTTCATCAAGGTGAATAGAGAAATCAATGTTCATTTGCTGTTAATTTTCCTTTGTACCTCTTCCACATAAAACTCAAATGCTTCTCACTCTCTTCAAAACTGTATAGCCAGCTTCAATGGGTAATATCAGTAGTTAACAATTTACATTATCACCAACTACCTACTACTCTACAAGGATCCCATCATCCTTAAGAGGCATTTGTACTAATAGTTACCAAGAAACAAAGAAAGCACTAGAACTAAATTATTACAAATAATGCCAGTCTTCCTCCCTATGTATATGATCAATAATTATAAGCGGCCTTATATAACTAGCAATTATTTTTTATACATAAATAAATTTGATAAGATTAAGTCATAGTGTTACTACAACACAATGATCCACACACTTAGACATTGTAGGGTTTGTTCGTTTCTTGCTTTTCCTACTGATGAGATATCAAAATGGTTTCTTAGGAGTCTATCAGCTTTGTGGTTTATCAGATCAATTAACCAAAATTGACGCCCAAATCAGAATCAACAAAGAAAATTCTAACAAACCTCAAAATAACACAAACCCAGAAACTAGAATTGAAAACCCAAATCAAAACTAACCAAAGCAATAATAACATAGACCCATTAACCAAAATTGACACCCAAATCAAAATCAACAAAGAAAAACTCTATCAAACCTCAAAATAACACAAACCCAACACTAGAATTGGAAACCCATATCAAAACTAACCAAAGCAATAATAACACAGACCCATTAACCAAAATTGACACCCAAGTCAGAGAAAAACTATACCAACCTCAAAATAACACAAACCTAGCCACTACAATTGAAAACCTATAATGAGATTTAGTCGATACATACCAACAAATAACTTTAGTTCTAGCCAACCAATATGTGAAAATAGAGTGAGAGAGAGAGAGTTCAGAGAGCTGGATTCAATAACTCAAACAATCTAAGCAAGAGAGAAGGAAAGAGAGAGAAAGAGAAGAAAAGAGAACGTCATAGGAAATCTAGGAGCTGGTTAGTTTTGGGGGTTTTCTTGTGGAAATTCTTGAGTCTGAAACAGGGGAAAAATAAAAGAGAACAAGAAATAATCAAAGAGGTAAATGGCAGTTTCATTGTTAAGTAAGCGGATAGGTGTTTAAATTTTAAAAGGGGTAGCTAAGGTACTGCACTTAAGGTACTGTATCTAAATTTTGTCCAACATATATAATGTTTTTTCCCCCTTCCCGGCATTTGGCTCTCTAATTCATATTGAAAAATTTCAAACAGAAATTTCACTTGGTTCAGATGTTGATTTTGGACAGTGATTTGCACACCAATTTAGCTATGCAGGGTGCTTTCCAAGGATAGAGCTAAATTTATCCCCCATTTAATACAAATGGCTTACTTATGGTCTCCACCCTTGGTTTAAGCTCTCTCTATATGGACTGCATAATTCCTCCTCAGTTCTTATCCCTTGGCAATGGAGAGTGGCATTCCTTTGGTGCCATATATGGTTACACAGCATCACCTAAGGCCAACTTACATACTACAGCCCTAGAGATTTTCACTTCCACCAATTTTATCAGACAATGATGTCTTCCCACACAAATTCTTGGGAATTAATTAAGCAGCACTTCATTAATTCTTTCCAAAACTAGACAAAATTTAAATTCCTCTAGATACTATAAAAAACCTTAATTGCAAACTGGTTTCTGATGCCTGTAGTTGCTTCTAGATTTCCATTTCCCATTCAAGAAATGCAATATAAATAAATATCTTTAGGGTGGCTAGGTACCATTCTCATGCTAATCGACACAACAACCTTGAACAGTGAACCATCTCTAGCTCTACTGGGGTCTGGCATCTGTTCCTGGCTAAAGTAGAGACCACGCCACCAATTCAATTCCTTGCTTTAATGCAAATTGAATCTGTTTCTCATGTCCATCTTTTGGGAGCAAAGGGCAATGTTATTTTGATAAACTCATTTAATAATCCTCAAATCCTTCTCATTTCTCAAAACCATTTTCTACACATAGTGCAGTACAGTGTCTCTTTGAAGCCACATTCCTTCTTCAGACACCACATTTCTCCAAAACAACTTATTATTGATATGATATGCCCACTTTTTCCAATTTTATAGGGAATGGAAATTAAATATTTTAAACTAAAATAAAAGCCTTAATCAAATTTTAAACACCATATCATATTTTTTGCTGTCTCTAAAGAAATACTAAAAATAAATAAAACGACGCTGGCTATAATTGGCAATTGCCACCATTTTTCACTTCACTGAGTTAGAGCTGAGCTTGTTGAAGTAAAAAAATGGAGAACGGGGAGAAAGACAAAACGGTGAGTCTCTTGGCAGAGAGGAACAAAGAGAAAGTTGAAAATGGCTTTTCATCGGCCTCCCCAAATCCAAAAATGCTTAATGCCTGCCTAAAACAACTTCTCTCAACCAATCAAAAAAAATGGAGAACACGACAATTCTGAAGGATTGGGTTTGAGTGCATTTGACTCGGAGAAAACTGGAACCATCACAACCCCTCATCTCAAGGTTCTCTTCTTCTTTCTTTTGTCTCTTGAAATTTCAAAATTCCTCTACGTTTTTGTTATATATCTTTTTGGGCCAAAATGGGCAATTAACCCCAATTTCTTAACAATATAGTTAGTAGGCACCGTTTTGAAAGTAAATAGCTTACTAACATCTCGACTCTCAGAGAGTCGATTTCGGGCCTACAAATCGAGTCTTTAAGGGTCGATTTACAAGGTCTGATCCGTCTGATGTGCCATTCATATCCACGTGGAGTCTACTTGGAAATCGAATCTCTAAGACTCGATTTACAAGCCAAAAAAAAAATTAATCTAAGTCTTTCACACCCCATTCCCAGAAATACACATCCTACTGAGCAAAAACCACCACACAACAAAAAAAAAAACCCCAAGCGCGGCGGCCTGGGTGGCGCGCGACCTGGGCTCCGCGGCCTGGGTCGTGCGACGGCCTGCGTCGCGCGCGAACTGGGTCTCGCGCGACGGCCTCCGTCGCGCGCGACCTGGGCGTGAGGCCTGGGTCACGCGGCGGCCTGGATTCATCGCCACCACCATCTACATGCAGTCCGCAAACCCAAAAAAAAAAAATAATAAATAAAAAAGAAGGCTTGCAGATCAGGTGAGAGCGGAGAGAGGGAGGAGAAAGGTGAAAAAGGAAAAAAGAAAAAGAAAAGAGAGAGCAGGAGATCTTATGTATAAAGTGTAAATCGAGTATTTAAGACTCGATTTCCAAGTGGCAGCCACGTAGAAAAACTGTCACATCAGACCAAATCAGGCCATGAAAATCGACACTCAAAGAGTCGATTTATAGCCCAAAATCGACTTTTTGAAAATCGAGATGCTAGTAAAAAATATAGTTTCAAAACGGTGCCTATTAACTATATTGTTAAGAAATTGGGGCTAATTGCCCATTTTGGCCTATCTTTTTGCCCTATAAATGACGGTGTTCGACATCTCCTAATTAAAGTGGGTTTATTCTAACATACTAGCCAGGTTTATTCTAAAGTGTGTCGCAAAAGGGAAGTGGAAGTTTGGATACCTAACATACTAGCCAGGTCTTTGAAAATAGCAATTTTTTTTTCGGTAAATTACTTTTTTAAACCCATATTTTATATTGTTTTTAAATTACAATCCTCCTACGGATACCAAAATTTTACCAAATATTTCAGCTTTTACTTACGTAGCATTTGAGAAGGTGCTCAATTGAACCACCACCATACAAAAACCCAAATTAAGTGGTAAGAAAATCAATAACACTTTTAAAGTTTGACATTAAAAAAAAAAAAAAAAAAAAACTTTCTCCAATTTTATTATCGATCCCATGCTACGTGACTGTAATGGGTAATACCATATATAGCATCGAGACCTTGATAAAGCTATTTTTGTGGGCATAACATAGTTGTCAAAGTGTCACTATTCGAACCGCTCAACTACTACCAAGTGTTATATGAAACAATATGAGAACTTTTACCACCAAGCCACAACCTGCAG
Source organism: Castanopsis chinensis (assembly GCA_032878915.1). NCBI lineage: Eukaryota > Viridiplantae > Streptophyta > Magnoliopsida > Fagales > Fagaceae > Castanopsis > Castanopsis chinensis. Next base: position 13,672,509 of record JAVQMG010000109.1, read on the forward strand.
TGGTTTACTAATATTTGCTTTCTTCTTTGTTTTTCATAGTCGTATTATTCTTTCATATTTATTATTGAATTTGGTTGACTTGAAATTTCATAGAAAAGATAATCTCAATTTCTCATGAGTCCAAATGTTGAACTAGTTTAACTCTTCCACCGACATCTACTTTTATAACAAAAGATAAAAAGTTATCCACTTCAAATTGGGTTTGGGCTACCTCCAAATGACACAATAAGCTTCTTTTCTTTTTCTTTTTCTTTTTTTGAGGGAGACTATTATTGGGTTAGAGTTAAATGAAAATTAGAGAGGAAATTATGCTATTTATATTGAAAGAATATAATCGTTGGAAAACACAATAATTAGAAATATATGGCTGTTTAAAAAATATGACCATTGGAAAGAAAACAAAATCAATAAAGACTTAAATATAATAGAGAGAGAATAGAAAATCTGTTGTGCTTGAAAAGTAGGTAACTCAAATTGAAAAATATAAAACCTTGAATCCTTCAAGCCCCAAAAGATCAACCATTTGGGCTTGAGCGACACAAGGTGTTAGAAATAAAATTAGAGGAATGTTCTACTCGTTGGTAGGACATGTCACGACCCTCATGCGCAGGAGAAACACCTTTCAAGCAAGGACACAGCATTAAGCCTAGCCTTTTGGGGTTGATGGGCTCAATATGTTACAAAATGTGGCTTTTAGCTAAACTTTAGGTGAGAGTTGGCCTAACCTATTTGGTATGGACACAAAGATACAAGTCTCCCATTACAGAAACTTACATTAACATAAAAAGAAGACAGCTCCACCAATGGCCTAATAGTTCAAGATTGCTATTAAAAACCTTAAAGTCTTTTACTACCAGAGTTAGAAATTTAATTCCTTTTCTTTGATTTAAAGTTTATTTGACTTTATAAGATTTCATTTGAAATTTTCTCAATGATATTATGCTGATTTCAGTTAAAAATATGCATAAATTCCTTTTTTTTTTATAAATATATTTAAAGTCTATTATTGTCCTTCAATTTTGTTTTTTACGAGTTTGAGTTTAAGAGGATGGTTTTACTGGATCTGGATCTGTGCAGTTGTACCTTTTAACATGAGAGAGAAAAGTTTAAAGAGTAAAAATTTAAAAAGCTAAAAAAAAAAAAAAATTTAATCCAAAGATTAAGAATAGAAGTTAACTTTTTAATTTTCAATCTGATCATTCAAAAAAGTCAATTGTGAAATTTTCTTGTTATAGTGTTTGGTTTTTAATATATATATATTGATAATTCAATAATTACATTGCGGATAGAAGTATTTAAATCCTAGAAATTTTTGTTAATAATACTAAATGTGCGGTTAGCCTCAAAGTTTTTGACCATAAATAGACTTTTTACAAATTGTATAAAGAACTTTGTGGATTCAGTACGTATGCAATTTCATCCATTCCTCTTACAATATTGTTTTACTTCTTCAGTTTTTAACTTTTTCTAACTTTATTTATTCAATGGTTAAGTTTGATTTTTTTTTCTCAATCTAGGCCATTAAGAGCAATTACGCACGGTGCAGCACGCTAGGTAATTATATCTCAATCCGAACTTTGTAACCATATAAACAGTAAAAATGACAGTAGTTGTTTCATACATTGCCCAGGTCCTAAATAATTTTCATTAATTAAATGAGCCAGATTGGTGACATTGTTTATAACATTTCATAAATTTAAGTCCTAATAAACTTGAGAGTAAGTTTAAGAACACAATAAAGTTTCACAATATTTTCATGAAATCTTATGCATAAATTCAGCTAACTTTGCATAAATTCCTTTTTTTTTTTTTCTTTCTCGTCTTTCTTACTTAATGCCTTCTCTGGCAAGTCTAAGTGTTAACATTTTTTTTTTCAAATTCTATTATTGTTCTTCAATTTTGTTTTTTATGAGTTGGAGTTTAAGAGGATGGTTTTTTTTTTTTTTTTTTTTTTTTTTTTTTTTTTTTTTTTCAAATTTGGATCTGTGAAATTGTACCTTTTAATGTGATCAAGAAAAGTTAAAAAAGTAAAACGTTAAAAAGCCAAAAAAAAAAAAAAAAAAATTTGAATCCAAAGATTAAAACTAAGAGTGATTTTTCTTGTTATAATGTTTGATTTTTAATAAATTTATAAAAAAAATTTCCTTTCGATAATTCAATAATCAGGGGCAGCTGCCCATAGTAGTTATGAGATGGCAATTTTACCCAGCGTTGCCCTGGCCAGCCCCTCCCCATTTCACTTTGCGCGAGTTTTAATGAAATGTGGTTTATTAAAAAAAATTGTAATAATTGTGTAGAAAATTAAAATGAAATAGAATTTTATGGGGCAAGGTCGAGTCCCAGGGGACAGGGATGGGGTAAGAAAGTTTTCCCCATCAAATGGAGCGAGCAGAAGGGGAAAAATAAAACCATATTGGGCAGAGGTGAAGATCCCATCCTTCGGTCCCGCTCCTCCCTATTGTCATCCCTTACTAGTCAGGGTGGTCCTCTGACTACCTTGACTTGCCAAAAAAAAAAATTTAATTGCAAAAAAAATTATGTACATAATTATATTTAAATTAACATATTTTGTCTATCATATTGACCACACTGACTTGATAATTTCTAAAATTTGGATTTAATAAAAATAAGAGTAATGCTAGAAACACAATAAAATCTCACAACAATTTCATAACATTCCAAAATTAGCATACCTACTCACACATGTGCTTTTTTTTTTCTTTAATTTAAAATTTTTTTGTATTCTTATATTGGAATTGTTGTGAAATTTTGTTGTCTCTAGCTACTCATAAAAACAATCTTGGTCCCTCCAACATAGTCTTTAACTTCAACAAATAAATAAATAAATGTTCAAATAACAATAAAAATGAGTCAAAATAACATAAAAAAAATAGCACCAAAAAAAAAAAAAAAAAAAGATGAGTGCAAACAACTACAGGACAAGATATCCAACAAATGCCCATTCAAAAACAAAAATAAAATAAAAATTTCTAATCATTCAGATTTGTAACTCATTCAACTCATTCTATAAAAATATTTAAATAATTTCTGATTTCATTTTCCTAGGTACCAAAAAAGAGACTGTGGTCGTGAGTTTTCCTTAGTGACACTAGTAGCTATGCTCTTCAGAGGTTTGGCTCACAATCACAACATGATCATTCATTTCTCTCTCTTACTTTATTTGTTTTTCTTTTCACCATTATCATTTTAGACTTTTTTTCCCGTTATTACTTTAATCTTAACATTCTCAGTTCTCACCTAATTTCTTATCAGTCATTTTTTACTCTTTAATTTTGTTTGTAAAAAAATTATAAAATCTCATGTATTTGTATTTTTTTTTTGTGAGGTTGATATATTTAAATTATATTTTTATTAAATTTTATATAATTTAAGGTTTTTAATGACTACCTAAAAAAAAATTTCACCTTGTATAAACTGAAGATACACCATGTATTCTAACATATTTTGCCCTGGTAAAAATGGTTGAAGTTTTACTATAAAATGAAAAAGAACTATTTTCATTTTGGTCAAAAGCAATATGAAAAGAACTCTATAGCTGTCAAAGAAAACAAAACACGGTAACTTTCGCTCCTCCCTAAGAACTTTTGCTACTACTTTTGAGGCTTTATAGAGTTTAAGCACTGGCATCAGTAAAGATTCTCTTCTCCTTTGCTATTGTGCCATTGTGCCATTTTATAATCTCCTATTTTCTTAGTGAAATTTTTTGTTAGACTCTGTCCATGGATTTAAGCCGAAGACTGAACCATGTAAATCTTTGTGTTTCATGTGTGATTGTCTTTTCTATTTCTTCTATTTCTATTTCACAAAACCTACTATTGTTTTGTTACACACAACAAATAAGCATAAAAGCTTCCACTAAATCAATTGTTTGTGATAAGAGCAATGTCTGCTTATGAAATAGAGTTGCCCTGTTGTAACGATTGAGTGCCCTGTTGGGCCTGTAAGTTTTGGTTGCAAATGTAGCTGTTTGTACTTTAGTAGCAGACGGGGGTTGTTTTAAGTGTTTTTGCTGGGCTGTTGGTTGTGTCCAGCTTTGTTTGAAGTTTTTTATACTAGTGTTTTGATCAATAAAAATTAATTATTCATTAAATAATTGTTGAGTTTTGTTGTATTAATATAATTCTGTTCAGCTGTTGGTCAATTCATGCTTCTCTCAGCTAGTGACAAAATACAAGACAACCTTGATAGAGCAATGAGTAACTTGATCATCCTAGGATGATCCAATATATTCGTAAAACCAGCCATCTAAACCACCTTCCTAATCGTCAAATCCTCAACTGTGCTCTCAGCATATTTCCATTCCTCTTCCTCCTCTACTCTCCTTTCTTCTTTCTCTAATGCCTTTCTAGCTAGAAACGGACTCAAATATTATCAGGTTCCAATTCTAAAAGCCTTTGTGCTTTATGTTCCCCAAGTTTTATGTTCCCATGAACTTTGCAAGCTGCAAGAATAGCACCTGAAATCCTACCATCAGCAAAAGATCAACCGTGCAAGTGTAATGATCCAAATCAGGTTGATTCATGGAATTATAAAGTTCACATGTTGGTGCTGGTGATGTTTCAAATACTTAGTCTTTTGCTTTGTGTCCCACATTGATTAGGAGTGAACCATATTCAGTGTTTAAAACTCTTGGGTTACCTTAAGCGACTTCTTAAATAGTGTCCCTAGTGTTGAACTTGGGCTTATGCATATCACACACGTGTGACCATTCTGGCCTGTTATGTGCGTGTAAAACCCATAATTTTTGCTTTGGGCTTTAATTTTTCTTGTCTCTTTTCCAGCCGGTTGGGCATTTATTGTGTGCCCAATGACTATTTATTTGGCCCATTGGAGTACCTAGTTACCATTGGGTTGACCCATTGGGTTCAGCTTATTTACTAAGCTAACCTTTCTCTCTTCAGCACATATCTCTCTCATCTCCTAGACTTTGCTCTGTCCTTTTTTGAAAAGTGTTGCATCTACAATATTTTCATAACAAATCACATATGGTAAATTATTATTGGTTTTAATTTCAATCCATAACTTAAAGTATTTTTTTGCCACTTATAACAACTAATAACAACTTATCACTTAGGATTTGTTGTGAAAATGTTGTAGACATAATATTTTTCTTCTTTTTCTCTCACAAATTTCTGCTTTTGTTTTTGGGTTTATGGAAAGGCAAAAATTAGGTTGCTCTTGATTCTTCATGATTGAAAGTGCATCTATCTCAAATATTGTTGCTATAGTTTAATCTTAGGAGCTGTTCGGCCAAGAGGGCCATTTGCACCAAGTTTTACTGAATTAAACCTTTGAGGACAATGTCATATTCTACAACTTGGTGAGGTCTTTCTAACTTTCTCTTTTAATTTCTATTATTGCTAATTTGTAAGGTTTACATTGTTAAATCAAACTTGTTTTTTCTTAGATATTTTTCAACATTTCGCACCCTTCTCTGACAAGAGCAGAGTGGCACTGTTTGGTTTTATTCTTTCCTCCAGATTAGACCAAAAGTTCTATAGCTTGGTGACCCAGCCCATGAGTTCCAAAGCCTTCAACCATTGTTGTCCAGGTTATTAAAACACACTCTAGCAAAAGAAATGTTTCCGCGTCTAATGTACAAATTTTAAGATAGAGGTTTCCAAGTGTCTAGTTTCTTCCATAGATCTGTAAAACAAGTTTCTTATAAAGTAACCATAGATTGACTTACTCAATTGCAGAGCTCCCGGATGAGAATATACGTCAAGCATGCGTCTTAAATTCTGGGCTCGAAGTTTAGTATTTGCAGCTTGCATTTGACGGAACAAATTTATGGCATCCTTAATATATCCATTTTGAATGAAACCTGACATCATAGCACCTAAAGTAACATTTTTTTTTTGGAATTTATCTAAACAAAAAATCAACTTCGCAAAACCCAGCTATAATGACTAAACAATGTATCTATCCACACTGAAAGATCTAGTGTATAATTTATGCAATATAATGTATTTTTATGCACGAACACTTCGTTTTAATTTCATTATATCATGGAAGGAAATAATACAGATCTGTTTCTTTTTGATTTCGCATCACCTCTTCTTATCCAATACCCAAACAAAGTTGAATAAAATTTTTACCACTTAACATCTCTCATTCTAAACATATTCTTAAAGAAAAATAAACAATGAACAGCCCAAATAATACATTCTGAGAATTCTTAAAAAAAAAAAAATGATGATTAACTTATGAATATTTAAACTCGTTGAAGTAAATTAAAAATGGGGACTTATATAGTAATAAATTGAAGCACTAAGCTTCATGGCTTTTTTGATGATGCAAATTAAAACGTATAATACAAATACTGATAAACCCATTGCCCATCAAAGAAACAATGCTAACGTGATGGATGAGATGGCTACACCTAGCAAACAAGTTTGGTTGGATTCAGTTTCAGTCACCTTACCTAGCTATTTGTTAAGTGCATTAACTAAGCCAAGATCACAATTTACTAGGTCGAACCTCATGGATGCAACTTTGAATTTGTTTTAGGACCTTGATGCGCCAACAACTCAACAAGGCTACACTCTTGATAACCTTTTGGAAGAACATAACAATTTACATTCACAAGTTACCATTAAAGGGCACTGATACTATAAATTTTTTATTTTTGGATAAGTGAGATATTATTAGTTACTAGAAAGCTCAATACAACTGCAAACACCAAGAAAAACAATCAGAGCAGCACAGGAGCAGATATCAAAATAGTACAGCTCCAGACACATGCCAACAAAAAAAAAAAAACCCCGCAAAACAGAGCAAAACTAATTAGCTAGGCAGTGTACAAATGACTCTAAGTAAGATTAGAGTTTACATAGTTACCTCTAGTCTCCACCCTTAGTTTAACCTCTCTCTTTACAGACTTCATAGTGCATAAGGCCCTCCTCGCTTATATTTGTATTCCTTTGGTGCCATATATGACACACAGCAGCACCTAGGCCAATGTACACATTACAAGTTGACAACCCTTAGAGATTTTCCCTTTCCGCTGATTTTCTTTCTCACCTGCAGAAAAAATGGAAATAATTAAGCAGAACTTCATTAATTCTTTCCAAATTCCTCTAGTGAAAATGCACTCGAAGTACAAGTGGGCTCTACATTCTAAGCTTTTCCTGCAGTGCACACACTCTAGATTACCAGTGTAACACCAATTTAGCATTCTGTCCTGAGTACTTAATCTGCTTCTTATTACATGCCAACAGAAGAATAGATTTGTCCTGGAATAACTTAAGAGAACAGGATGATTTTCCACCATCCTACTGTTGGAAGTTTAGCTATGATGTACACCCTATTTCTGCACTTGAATGGGTAAACAAAGTGTACTTCGGATGGAACAAGTGTTTGATCTAACTTGCTACCAATGCAGTTTTTATCTTTCAGAACACTTGAAACCCTTGCATTTGACCTGCTGTTTATGACTAAGTAAAATACTTCTGAATCAGGACTCCATCTGGATGCCATCAATTATGCCACAGGACAACACAACACCCTGATCTCAAATTAAAATTAAGTAATGGCAAGACAGTGCTTCTCAGATTTAGAATTTTCCTCAAGCCCCAAGAGCTATTTTGAGGAATGTTAAACACAACAGAAACTCGTATATCAAGAATTATATTGAACCCAAGCTACCCAAACGGATCCCAATTTGTCTCATTATGGCTGCTTTGTATCATTCTTGCACTCCTTTCAAATTTAATCCACATTTCATTTGGCTTGCATAAAATATCTCAGGATATGTTTTATGTTAGCCCTTAGAGCTGAACCATCCTTTGCTTTCCATCGGTTTCAATAGCCTTGTATATGACCAAATACACACGTTGATCCTGACACAACGTTAAGGTCGTAATACACTCAAACATATGAATATATGTATACATATATGTATGTATGTACATAGGTCGGGGTAATAAGTTGATGAATTAGCATGACAATGAGCTTTCTACCTCGTCCTTCACTATTATGTTGAAAGATCTTTAGCAACAAGTAAGGTGAAATCTTCATAATATAAATCAGAAGTATTAGGAAACAAAAAGGGAACGAATTATAAGAATCAGATACAAGATATATAAAGCAAATTATTTAGCTTAATTCTTCATGTGGCCAAACTCCCAAAACAAGAATAATGAATGCTTATATATAGTAACACAAGTAGAATCTACTTATCAAAAAAACAAGTAGAATTCCCATTTTAATTTCTTGAAGCAGGAAAGCTGCAACGTTGAATATGATAGTAAATATTACATTTATGGTTGCCAAAAAGGCCAAATAGCACTAATTTATTAAGTTTTCAGCAAAATAGCATTGTTCGCAAACTTTGTAGCATAGAAACTACGCTTTTGGAACTTGATTTTGTGAAAATCGAGTTTCACATGGAACTCGATTTCACTAATGTTGAGTTCCATGAGCAAATAGCCACAACCACAGTAGCACTTGGTGATGTGGCTTTTCTTAATAAAAAATGCCACATGGAACTCGATATTCAAAAAATTGAGTTCTATGCAAAACTTTTTTAGTTGAAACTCGATAACAGTAACGAGTTCTGTGTAAACTAAAAAAAAAATAGTGGAAATACCATTGGGTTCTATATGATAAACTTTTTTTTTAACTTGAAGCAGGAAAGCTGCAACATTGAATATGGTAGTATATATTACATATATGATTATAAAATCAAATATAATGGAACTTGCAGTTGAAATCAAATGTTAGTGACAAACTTGGATATCTTGTTTAGATCACTTATAAAACCATAAGAGAAATACCATTTACAGTAATCTATATATATATATATATATATATATATATAAAACCGAAGTTCTGCTAGCATCACAATTTTCCACATCAGCACAACATAATATTTAAAAAATAAAAAATAAAATTAAAACTCTATTTTTTTTAATCAATACTTATATATATATATTTTTTTTAACGCGATACTTATCTTTAAAAATAAACAAAACTCAATAGACACAAACACAAACTCAGCACGAAGGTTTGCTCCTCTCTTCACTCTGCCCCTTCATTCCTTTCTCAGAGCATCCCTCTTCTCTTAGTCTATTCCTTCAACGGCAGTAGCAGGGGATATTGCCGTTCTATAATATAAGATAATATCAAAGTGTTGGCTCAACTCTTGACCTCTAAAGCTTGGTACGTTTCTGTAATCCTATTTGGTTTTGGAGAACATGTTGATTTCATATGATTTTGTTTCTCTCTTTTCATAGTCAAGTCAAGCTATTTATATATTACGAAAATTACAAAAAAGATTGCTTAGAGTTTTGGGTCTTACGGAATTACTAATTTTCTGTTCCAATTTTGTTTTAGGCCCTTTTGTTCTGTTAGGGTTTTTCAACAATTTAATTTTGATTTTTTGCTTGCTCTGTGATGAATATGTGTTTTTCATTTTGCTATGCATGTTAAATTTTCATTTTTTTTTTTGGTTGGTTCTGTTATGGTTTCATGGTGAGATTTAAGTTTTGTTGTAATTGGTTTTGTTATGGTTTAATGTGTTGTTGAATCCATAAATCAGACTCATCAGACTTTGGTTCTCTGCCATTTGATTTGCAAATTTTAGGTTTGGTTAGAAAATCTGCAATCAACATTCGGCAAAAGGGTATATTACCTCTGTTTTACAGCTTAGGTATTGCATGAACGGACAAAGCTATTTGGGCTTCGTCTCTTGGCATTTTAAAGAATGGTTAGTGATGTTTTTATTTTAATTTTAGGTTTTCTCCCTTACCTATTCTCCTTATTTGGAGTAAATTTGTGGTTGTTTTAAAAACCCAAAAGAGCCTTACTTTATTATTGTTCATTAAGAGCCTTAATAAGGGGCAGAGAGAGTCAGAGAGGGAGAGAAAAATCTGAGAGACTTTATAATCAGACCAGAACTTCTCCGAAAACATTACAAGTGAGTTTTTAATTTTGTTCTTTTGTTTTTGGCTGTTAAGTATGATTTAGGGTTATGTTTGGGAGTGTTTCTCTTTCAGTCTCTCTTTGTCTGTCTCTTTACAGTTACTATGCTCTGTGTGTCTATTTCTGTGACTAATGATTCGTTTGCTTTCTATACATATAAAAGATGTTTATTTTTATATAGATGGTGAGCCTGTGTCTTTCATTGAGTCATAAAGTTTAGTGTTTGTCTTATACACTTGGCATAATTCTGGATGTCAATGGCAGTTAATTATTGCCCTCTTATGGGTCAGATTTGGTTTTAATTGAGGTTTTGATTTATAGTTAGTTTTTAGAAGGCTTTTCTGTTACTTCTTCTTTGTTTACTACATTTCCAAAGGGGCTATTTATTTAGTTTGAAAGAAATTGTTTTCTTTTATGGTTGTTTTATTGTTTTGATAATTATTGAATTTTTTTTGGTGTTCTTAGGTACCCAAAACAATTCGATTAGACTATTATTGGGTTAGCCTTGAAATCAGACTCATGATTTGAGTTTTTCACTAAGATAGTGCTTAGTGATGGCGGTACACACTGAGCTGAAACGTAACAAATTCGATTATGCCTCTTATTGCAACTATCATTGCCCCTGGTGAGTGAGAGTCTGAGTCTAAATTTCCAAATGTTTGATTTTTTTTTTTTTTTTTTTCACAGAGTTATGAATTTTTCATTGTTTTTTATTACGTCAATTATTTAATTTAAAAGAGATTGCATTAAATGACATCATTGGATCATTTTATTTTTTTTAAAAGGTGTAGGAGTGGTGGAAAAAGTAGGGGTAGAGGTGGAGATGAAAGAGTATGAGTATGAGCAATTAGTTAAAACCCTTGAAATGTTTGGAAACAACATTGCATTTGTCTACAAGCATTATATCTTTCTTTTCTGTTTGTTTTTTTCTTTGTTTTTTAAATATTAACATAAATTTGTTGATCTTGGGACTAAAGGATATTAGAGTCAGAGTAGTAAGACACCAAGCTATAAACCTATAACTACCCTAAAGTGCTTACAGTCCATTGTAGTCGCAGGCCTGCACAAGAAGATTTGGAATGGTGGAAGGCACTTGGAATTATGATGAAAGTAAAGAATTGCAGAATTGGAAAGACAAGATAACAATGGTATGGATGCAGCAAGAACTAACTCATTCAAATGTAAACGACGCAACTCCTATTTAAAAATAAAATAAAAGAAAAGAAAAATCTGTTTTCTCACTACATTGTTAACATCAAAAGCTGAGCAACAGAGTTCTGTTATGCTATATTGGTAGTTCTATCAATAATAAGTTGTGCAATGTGATATTGGCATCACTATTTTTTACTTTTTTTGGTACCCTTGCAACTTCTTGAAACATACAAATATATATATGCATTATTTAATCACACATCCCTACATTGTGCAATGCTTGAATGAATTTTTTAGAAGTTTTCCACTGTTATTTGTTGTTGGCTAGAATTTGTGACTTTTTAAAAATAAATGGCAAATATAGTAGGCACCCCCAAAGTTTTTTCCCTTTTAAATCACACCCTTTTAATTTTCATTATTAAATACCCATCTTTTTACATATTATTTGCATCCTTATTTATTTATTTAGAGTTGTTTTTTAGTTTGGAAGACCATACAGATTTTGACTTTTTTTCCCTTTTTGGATTGTTTTTTTGTTTGGAAGACTGCACTACCAAGCCACAGAGCCTTTGTGAACTGCACTCACGCATGTCTTTAGTTTTGGTTTGGCATAAACTTGAAACAAATGCGATAAATATCTAGATTTGTGGCTTTTGTATTCATAATGTTTGAATAAAACCATATGGTACAATTTAAACATGTTTCACATAAGTTTTTGAGGTCTCAGGTCATGTTGTATTTATATATGGCAAAAGATAATACCATTTTCCACCTTAGCACAATTCGTACTGGTATACTTTTTAAGTCATTGGATAATGAGATGTGAAGAATAAAAGGGTTTTTGCTAAATTCGTTTATTTTTGTTTGTGTTGTTAGGAAGTGGAAGGATCCTGTGGATGAATGGGTGAAGTTGAATCAACCTGGGGAGCACACATCCTCTGCTTTAATAGGTAACAATATTTATACTATTTGGAATGAATTTAATTTCAGTTTCTCTTTTGAGTAAGTAACCGAGTGCAGATTGCATTATAGAAAGTAAGTTAAAATTGGTAATTGTTGTTGTTGGCAGTTGATGGAGACTCACCTTAGCAAAAAGTTACTCAAAATGATTATCACTAGGTTGAATAAATCTTTTATTTTTTTGTAGGAATAGTTTGTTTAGGTGTTGTACGGTTCCCAGTTAAATTCAAACACTTACTGCATTTGTCATTGCCATTCAAACATTGTTATATTTTGATTTGAAGGACAATTAATTGGGGAATGTACCGTATAGCATCGAAGGAACAATATTTAAGTTTTGTTCTTTGTTTTTGTGATTTTTGAGCCAACTTGCTTTGTCTGGGAGAAAAAAACTATTGCAAAATGGGTTTGTTTTAGAAGTTTCTAATATTCTGTTCTTTTGTAAGTTCCTGATTTTGCTTACTCTCTAAATCCACACAGTGAGTAGTAGAATCAGATTCCAAGTTCAACTTTTGAGCTTTGTGTCAGTGTGTTTTTGTTTGGAGTTTCCAACTTGCTTGCACAGATGGGAGTTTTGGGTCAGATAAGAATAATTTAGAATCCGAGCCAAAGCCAAAAGTTATTCCTCGGAAAGAAGCTCCTCCTCCTAGAGCAGCACCTGTATTTGCCTCGCACATCAAAATGTATGAATACCAAATTAAGAGTCTCTAGCTCCAATGTTTGGTTGATTATCATTTGGAGTAAGAAAATTAGTTTTTGAAGGAATTGTTTCCAAAATATGAGAAACTAAACTCAATTGCATCAAATAGTTTAGTTTAGCTCAAATGAATGGGAGGTGTAAGTTTTCCCATGATGCTCCCTAATAGTATGAAGTTTGAGATATTTATCTCATTTTTAATGATTTTGTGTGTAATATTTTGATAGTTTCATCATAATTACATGTTTCATCTTATATTAGAGCCAATTTAGCTTTCAATAATTGAAATTAGAGAAATGTTTAAACCTGAACATGTTAACATTTGATTTAAAACAATCCCGTGCATCGCACGAGTTAGCGACTAGTAACTAATAATTCATATGAAAAATTAAAATAATTATCAATATCACATAATTTAAAATGTAAATTTCAGACTGTTTCTCACATCGACACCCCTTTCATTTGACCACTTTTTTTTTCCAATATGTCAGTTATTCTTACTTCCTTTCATTTTCCATTTTTCCTACTTCTCTTCCTGGGGAGGACATTACATGGGCCTAGTTCTTAATTCTGGTTTTCCAGCTCAATTTGGCTTAGATGTCCTAAATTAGGTTATTTGTGTTGGCTTGGGGGAGAGAGTGTCTACAGGGCAAGCATGACTAAATGCGATATATTTTTCCTAATGAGAAAATTCAAAAAATTCATGTCAACGTTGACTTCAAATTTACCAGTAAGATAATTATTATCTAAGTGCTTCACAAAAAAAGAATAAGAAAAAAAAAGCAATATCAAATGGGGAAAAGGAAATGCATTTGAACAAAAGATATGAAAAGCAAGTGTACCTTTGAACATACTCAGCCACCCCATGTTTAGAATGGGTACCAGCACCTAGAAACCACAAGAGCCGATTCTTCTCATGCACCCGATTTTGTCAAGTTGTGTATGATTCACATTGCTGGACCACATATAATCCCTGCTGGGTGGCCATCATATAATATTCTGGCAGTGCAATCAAGCAAAACAAGAGTGTCTCAGGTGGAGGGCAATGCCACTCAAGTTCTCTTCTGCCAACTGCATATTAAGATTAAGCCGAACTCTCATTCAGCCCCCTACTATTTGAACATGTGGACACCAAACCAAAAACTAAGATAATATCTCGGCATGGATATTAGAATACACCACTCAATTGATAAAGATAGAAAAATACTACCACACAAATTCCTGTATCATCCTACTTAAGCACATCAATATCTCAAAAACCTCCTCCATTCGCAAAAACAAATCCATGGATCACCCCTTTATCCTCAACACAACTCCACACTGGCTTCTTCAAATCCTTCTCATACATTACTCTCCTTCTTCAACTTCACCCCATTGTCCAACACTTTTCTTTACATTACTCAACAGAGTATGATACGCACTATTATCAGGTTCCAATTAAAAGCCTGTGTGCCATATATTCCTCGAGTTTTGTCTTCATGAACTCTACAAGCCCGCAAGAAGAGCACTCCAAATCCTACTATCAGGAAAAATCACCATTTTCACTATTATGGTATGGCCAATGCCTTTTTAAGCTTTCATTATTGACCAAAAAGATCTACCATACAAGTGTAATAATCCAAATCAAGTTGGAAGACCAAATATCCATTTCATAGAATTATAAATTTCACACCCTTCTATAACAAGACCAGAGTGGCCACAAGCAGACAGTTAGCTCAAGAAGGTGATACAGTTTGGTATTATTCTTTCCTCCAGCATTATACCAAAAAGTTCTAGGGCTTCAAGACCAAGCCCATGGCTTCCAAAGCCTTCAATCATTGTTGTCCAGGTTACTATATCTTTCACCAATATATTATCAAAACAAATTCTAGCAGAAGAAATGTTTCCACATCTTATGCACATGTTTAAGATAGAGGTTTCCATGTGTGTTGTTCCGTCCATGAATTTGTAAAACAAGTTTCTTATACAGTAGCAATGATTGCCTTACCCAAGTGCACTGCTGCCAGATGCGTATACGCATCTGGAATGCTTGTCATAATCTCAGCCCTGGTCTCAACATTTGCAGCTTGCATTTGATGGAACAAATTTATGGCATCCTTAATACATCCATTTGAATGAATCCCCACGGCATAGTTCTGAACTCGACAGTGTTTCTTTGGGTTCTTTAAAATTGAGCTGATATCTCTATTTCTGCACATTTAGGACAAAAATCCAACAAAGAAGTCAACAAAACATCATCGTAAAAACCAGTTCAATGGCTAAAGAATGTATCTATTCACTTTAAATAGATCTCTAGACTTCGCAAATACTAATATAAGTAATTTTAAAAGCCTTAATGCTGAGTGTCGATATACCCTGCATTTCGCTAAACCTATTCACTAACTTTTCAACGTTCCCCTTCATGGAATAAAAGGAAATCAGAATATTCCACGAAACATCATCCTTTCAGTCAATCTTGCTGAAAAATGTTCAAACTTCTTCAACACTACCTGTCCTATTACACACTTTTTTGAAAACTGAATTTTGTACTAACCCATCTGTTTCTAACCCTTGATTGCATAAACATGAAGTTGCCTCCCATGAATCAAACTATCACCAGCACAACAAGGCGGCAACATTACCATCAACGTCACTGAATTAGGTTCAGACTTTACCATCATTTCCCGGAACAAATCAAAAGCATTACTAACACTTCCCTCACAAACATACCCCAAAATCATCGACATACAAGAAACCATATCTCTCTGTGACATCTCATCAAACGGTTTACGTGCAAAACATACACAACCCTCAATTTTATTGCATTGCAAAGATACGCATCAAACCGAAAACCCATTTTCGTTGAGACACAATGGACCATCTATCCATATAAGAAAAGGCTGAATAAAAACTAGCCTCATCACACGCGCTCCGCGCGTGCAATCAGACTTTTTTTTTTTTGGATTAGTATTATAATATTTCACTTATTTTAATTTGAAATTTTCACTTATTTTTTCACAAAAGTTGGAGATTTAAAACCACTAATATGGCCAAAAAATAAGGCTAGCTCTAAAAAATGTACACAAAATAACATTGAAATATGTATAGTTTTTTTTTTTTTTTTTTTTTTTTTTTTTTTTTTGATGTGATATGTAGCAATTTTTTTTTTAATAGGAAAACGTGGGTGGGATTTTTTTAAAGGTGTGGTAGTTTTATTTTTATATTTTTTACTAAACTTAGGATAGGTGATTTTTTTAATAGAAAACCGTAGGGTGGTTTTTTTTTTAGAAGGTGGGATGGTTTTTTTAGGAGAAAGTGGAGATTGTGGAGAGCTTTTATTTTTTTTTTTTTTTCACTTTTTTTTTTGTTAGTAGTCCTATTTTGTAGATTTTTTATATATATAATTTTTATTTTGAAAATCTATCTATATTATTACTAAAAGCTGAAGCGTGGCATTTATGTTGCTATGCTCACATTGTTCCACGTCAGCATCCATGTCATTCTTATCTTATTTCCTAAATTTATCCTACAATTTTAAAATAGATTTTTTCAATTTTAAAATTCTAATAAAACTGAAATTATTTCCAACCTATCTCCACCATAAAGCCCATTTCTTATAAACTTAATTCCACTAGCCCACTTCTTCTAAATTTAATTATAATTTAAAAGCTCAAACCCAAGCCTTCCAAACTGAAAACCCTTTGAATCCCACGGTAACTACCTCTTGATATTCTCATGTGTTGGTTCCCTTTCCCACCTTCTAATGGCAGAGTCCTCATGCCCTTTTGGTTTCGCACATGTTCCTTCCCCTTCCCTACCTTCTAACGACAGCCTCTCTGTTTTCCTTACTCCTTTCCTCACAGTATATAAATACTGACAAAAGCTGAATGCTTTAGTTCAGGTATTTCTAAATCCCAATTTGTTTTCTGCTCTATTCCTTTTGCTTGATTGCTTGATGTTTTATATTCCCTTCTTAAATATTGTTACTACCTACTACCTCTTGAGTGTTGTGTTGTGATGTGACTTAGTTTGTTGCAGCTGAAACAATTTTCTATGTGTTTATTACAATGCCAAATATTGTAGCAGATCTCCTCTGTGTATGAATATGATCTCAATGTTGCTTGGAGTTTATTTTTTGTTGGCCGTGTTATGGGATGTAGCAATTCTTATATTTTAGTTTTGAAAGTTTTTTAATTTGAAGTTTTCTTGATGTTAAATACCATCTTGGATCTATGAATGCTTTAGTTTTGTTAAAAAAAAGAAGGTTACTTGGTGATAAGTTAATTAAGAGCTGCAGTTCTCAGGTGGTATAGTAAAACCTACTGCAATTGAATCAGTCAGCCAATCAACTTTCAATATTAAGGTATTCACTGCACACCCATACGAGAATTTGGTAGTTTTTAGTTGAGATAGAGAAAGAAAATACCCATTAGAAAAAGAAACGCCACATCCCCCAAAAAGTTATGAAACCTTGTACTGTGAAAGATAATGAAACAAAATATTTTTAAATAGAAAGAGTAGTCAGATATTAAGATATTCACAAACTTTCCTATTTTAGAATTCAGATTAAGAAGACTATCGCCCCAAAATAAATTTTAAGAACTCTTATGGCTATGACTCTTGTGACTCATTTTAACCTTGAAGGTTCTTAAGCCCAGAAAAGTAGAAACTAAATGAGATGAGAGGAGCTAATTGCTGAACAGTCAAAACTTATAGTATACCCTGATCAATATAAAAGTAACCATTGATAAAGGAAGATATGTTAGCCTATATATAAAGAACAATTAATTGATCATTATTATCAAACATATTTCAGTTCTTTAATCACCTTTGCCAAATCCACCTCCTCCCTCCACCCCCCTCCCCCCCCAAAAAAAAGAGAGAACCTCAATCACAAAGATGTCCATGTATCTGCAATAGGTAGTAACATATAATTAACAGTAACCCTTAAGACCATCAAAAGACTTCTTATATTTTGTGATCATAACTTAAACTACCTTTCACTTTAACCCACTTGAAAAGGACAACACTATTTTGCTGCAATCCAATGCCCATATTTGTGTTCACTGTTATATCACATATTCGTTCATTGAAGGTCACTATGTTGAATACATCATAGCCATGTTAAGGTATTGACTTCATGTTTGAGTCATGTGACAAACATCTAGCATTTACCATGTCATACACTTATTTTATTCCTGAAAGCTAAAGTTCTTGATAATGTTAATACAATATTACACTGCATTGAATTCTAAAACATTACCTGAAAATAATTATTATATAATCAGACATAGATAGCAAAAATAAAATTCTAACAATATAAAAACGTTGAAGTCTAACTAGATGATTATTATATAATCATTATTAGATATTAATTGGGTCTCAATCATATATTTTTATTAATTAGACACAAACAGCAAAAATAGCAACATGTCATAATACATATATCTTAACAGACTGTATCAAAAATCTAATCTCAATGTTGATTGGAGTTTATTTTTTGTTGGCTGTGTTATGGGATGTAGCAATTCTTATATTTCAGTTTGGGAAGTTTTTTAATTTGAAGTTTTCTTGATGTTAAATACCATCTTGGATCTATGAATGCTTTAGTTTTGTTAAAACAAAAAAAAAAAGGTTACTTGCTGATAAGTTAATTAAGAGTAATGGCAAATATAGTGAAGTCTAAACAGACTTAGCAAGACAATCCAAACAGCTCAGCAACATCCTCAACCAATGCTAGGACAAGGCTGTTTTCACCAACATGAGCAAAGTTTAATACTTTAAAAAAAGCCCAAAAAAATTTAAATATTTTTGAGATTATAATAGACGTATATTTTGATGATTGAGGTCAGTGGTGATAGTGGGAGTTGTTTTGTTTCATTTGTTAGCATCAAAAATGTATATGCCAAAACTACAAAGGTTGGTTTTGGTCATGATAACAATCTAAAATCGACCTACCTTTGCAAGTAGAAAATTTGAATGGAAAAACATTTGTTTTCCAAATATAATTAAATGATTATAATCTCAAGTTTAAGAAGATGGGAATTCTACATAGTTAAGAAAGTTTTTGACTGTTATAGAAACTGACAAAAAAATTTCGCTTGAGAAGTGCATTTTTTTTACTATAACCAAATTACAAATTTGATATCAAACATCTGCATGTCGTAATACATTTCTCAATGTGTTTTATTGACAAGTTTATATTAGTGGTACTTCAAATGAATGTAAGAACAACATAGGAAGAAGATACAAAAGTACTTTAAAGTTGTCTTTCAATTTATTGGAAATTGATATTTTAGCATTTATTGGATATTTGAGGATGTAAAGGATTGAAATCCTAATTTTAATATTTAAGTTTGATTTATATTTTCCATTTTGTAATTTAATGTTTCATATCAAGGATAGGAATCCTAATGTGAAATCAAAGAAGAGGAAACAAAGAATTGTTTAAATCTTCATACACAATAGCTTTTCCGTGCATCGCACGGGTTAACGACTAGTTTTATTTAAAAGTGGATAAAGAAATTTAAAAATTAACAGGAGAGGGAGCCTATTTTTTAGGCAATGTTTTGGTGGGAGTTAAAGTTATATTTTTACAGGATTGCTCTTTAATTTTGTCTCTACTTAAACATAAAGTTGTAGGGGCATTTTTGAACTAATAAATGTGGAATCCAAACAAGGAAAGCCCTTTAAATAGTAGTATAGAAGACCCACATTAATGATCAAATTCCACGCAATAGTATAAGGTTTATTCTCATCAAAATAAATAAATAAATAAAATGAGGCTTATTTTTTCTTCTAAAAAAAAAAAAAAGGTATGAGGTTTATTTTTTTAACAAGTCTCTTTAAATCTCTCAGTTCATTTCTTGTTATCTATATATATACATATATATATATATATATATAAAACCAAAACCTCAGAAGCTCTCACAATTTTCCACATCAGCATTACTTAAATAAAAAAACAAGAATTCTAATTTTACTATAAAATCGGGAAAAAATGCTCTGCCACTTGAAACAAAACCCAATTATACTTCTTCTATAACTAAAACTCGATAAAACTCTCTCTTCTCACAACTTCTCTCCCCTCCTAACCCATCGACAATTCCTCCTCTCTCTCTTCGATCTCATCTACACACAGACCTTCCCCTTTAACCTCTCACTAATTTGTTTCTCTCATAAGTTTCTGATGGTGGATTCAACTCAACCAAACCCTTCGCACAATCTGGGTTTCATCCTTAATACTCTGTTTTTTTTTTTTTTTTCCAGAGTAGATTCTCTCCGCAAACATTACTGGTAAGTTTTTTTTTTTGTTCTATAATTGTGATTGTTAAATATGATTTAGGGTTTCGTCTTTGGTTGTTAAATATGATTTAGGGTTTCATTTTTGGTTGTTAAATATGATTTAGGGTTTCGTTTGGGAGTGTTTCTTTTGAATGATTATTGGTGGTGAGAAAATCCATCTGGGATTTAGAGTTGTTATTATGTTTCATTGTTAATAATTTTGTTATGTTTTGTGTAATGATATTTCCTGTCCTTTTATTAGGCGAGCATCCTTAGCATGCCCTTGATGTTTTTTTGAGTAATTTGTTTGTGTTTGGATTTAATTTAAGTTTCTGGGTTTATATACAAATGCAAGTATATTAGTTTATTTATTGAATAATTAACTTTCTGTTGTAGATTATTGAATTATTTTAGCCTCATATGGATTTGTGGTTAATTATATATACTTGGTGGCAGTATTTAGTTTTGATCTTAGCCTCCCAATCCTCATATGGATTTGTGGTTAATTATATATCTAGGTCTTGCTTTCATGTGTTTCGGTTTCATGGCTTTTTTTTTTTTTTTTTTTGCCTATCTAGGATTTATGGTTTCATGATCAAGCTATATTTTATACTACCTCATGTATTGTTTTCATAAACTACTAATTCATGTTCAACTAGAATGTTTTTATGACATTAACAAAAGATTTTTATGTTTATTTTGAGAGTGATGTTATGGTTAGCTCAAAAACCCTTTAATGTTTGTCTTGCCCTAAATTTATATGTGGGTTATGCATTGTTCCCATTGTGAATGATTAATTTCATTAAATGTCTTTCTTATATTTGGAGGTTTTTGAAATTAAAAAAATTAATAGTTTGGAGAGTTGGCTTTTTTTCTTTTTTCTTTTTTTTTTTTTTTTTTTTACTTGAATGATTTGACAGTAGATTTCAATGTGATAGTTATAATACACTATTTGATGTGCAATATGCATTTTTAGGCAAAAATGTTGTGTTGGGGGGTTGCCATTCTTCATTACCAGGAGTTTTAAAATCTGTTATCAATTCATCATAGCTTTCATGATGTTGAATAATAATTGGTATTTGGTAGTTGATTTCATGCTTTGAATTTCTAATTTGTTAATGCCCTATTTTTTTTTTAAATGTTTATTTTTGTCTTTTCTTTTTTTTTTTTTTTTTTTTTTTTGTAAATCTTGATGAGTTTTTGTAATTGAAACCCTCATTGGAGAATGTTATTCATGCTGTTCATTCTGTTTTCTTTTTAAGGAAGAGAGATGCAAATAAGATGCTTAGTGAAGTGCAAAACAT
Source organism: Castanopsis chinensis (assembly GCA_032878915.1). Lineage (NCBI taxonomy): Eukaryota > Viridiplantae > Streptophyta > Magnoliopsida > Fagales > Fagaceae > Castanopsis > Castanopsis chinensis. The sequence continues at coordinate 13,693,830 of JAVQMG010000109.1, forward strand.
GAATTCTAGGAAGACCTCCATGGACAATGAGCATATGTGGAATAGGTGAGGCCCTATCACTGTTGGTGGGGCATCACGCCATCACTATAAATATATATAAAGGGAATTTTGTAAATTTAGTTATTGTTTAAATACTTTGAACCAGATTCTCATGTTGTAGTTGCTTTATGGTTAGAATTGTTAGATACATGTGTTTGATTGTTAGATATTCCTTTTTTTTTTTTTTTTTTGGTAAACAATTTCCACACTATGCTGTTGTTGATTAGTCATAAATTTAACTAAGCTATTTGTATGTTAGTGAGAAGAACATATATTTTCATGTTCTATGGTAAGGTTTGTATTTTAAATTTTGGTATAACCATGGAAGCTAAGATTTGTTCCTACTACTGACTTCTATTTTCTAGTTTCTACCATGCACAGCAAAGGACTGAACCTATAAAGTTTAGAAGTTGTCTACACATTCCAACAATAGCAAATTGAAAAAGTAGAGCTGTGTTATTTTTTCTTCCATATCTGTTTTTGAAGCATATTTTGAGAGACTTCACTGTGATCCAAGCTAATATATTGATTATTGAATTTAATAGGCAAATAGTGGTTTAAACTTAGTGTTTTTGATGAATTTAGGGATACACAAATTATATATTTTTTGTATGGATGAGAAAACAGGTATTTAATTTAGAGTCAAATCCCTCTCATAATAAAATTTTTTGAGTACATGAACTAAGCTATTCCTTCCTATAGCCTCTACATACTATTTGCCTTTGCCTTTATGTATTGAAGTCAATATGTGGCGATAGGCTACTTGAGGTGTTAAACATAGATTTGCCTTATAGTAATTGGGTGGTCAAATTTTACCATATCAAAGCTACCCTGAGATTTCATTAGGGAGGAGAAATTGAAAAAAAAAATTGTGCTAAGTGTGCTTCTTTTAGTTTTCTTTTAGAGTTCTCACATGTCCAATTAAACATTTTGTTGACTTTGGTACGAATTTTTCATGTTTACGCAAAGTGTGAGAAAATTTTATATTTGAAATGGTTGAGATTTAAGGAATTGTTGTTGCCGTTGATATCAGTGACGATCTCTACTAATTCTTGCTACATTAATATTGGTAATATGTTTTTAGGAAGAATCTGAAACTTGACCAGTTTGTTTTATATTAACCTTACCTCCCATAGAAAAGATGGTTTTTAATCTATTCCATATATTTATTTTAATTTGTTGAAGTGTTTAATTTAAACAGTTTCGTTCTATTTTTCTCTGTCTAACAGCAAAGGTGCAATGAGAGTTAAAGATGTGTGCATCGTTTTCAGAATTACTTGCGATGAGCAAAACATAGAAGAGTGAGTTTATCTTCATTCTCATGAAGCTCTCTTTTCTCCTCCATTTGATGTTAATAGTTTTAGAATTAATCCCCATTTAAATTTGATGATTTGTCTATACAAATCTAATGGACTATTCTGTGCATTGTTACAGATCTTGACTCAATATTGTTCAAAATCCTAAGTTCCTTGATGTGTGCTCTAGCAAATTTTCATTTGAAAGTCAGATTACTTTGAAATTTTCATAGGATTTATCAAGATGTTCAAATTTATTACCTATGTCCCTTCCCATTTCGCATTTTTTTTTTCTTCTTTTTGGGTGAATGATCTTAATCTGTGCAGTAGATTGCATTGCATTGTTATTGACTACAAGTATTTTTTACATGGGCTGCCAATGGACTCTAATTATCACAATTGGGTATTATCTGAATTTTCTTATAAACACACTTTCTTTTTGTATCATTATGTGCATGTTTGTACTTTTTGTTTTAATAATAATTTTGGTTTGGTTATTAAGAAAGTGTAGGGATAAGTTTTGGATTTTTATTTAGCATGTTTGGGATTCAAGCATCTTTATACAGTTGTTTGGGATAGAGTGTAACAGGGATGGTAAAGGCTCAGCGTGCTAGGATAATGCCTTTGAGAAGAGGTTATGGATTCCTAAAAAAGATGAGAAGCTAACAGTTTACAACTTTACATTTAGCGACATGGCATTTGGAATTGGAATCAGGATCCAAAACCTTCTGGTAGGAAACATGTAAATGTTCAATTTCATAAATTTTTAATGGTTGTTTGCTATTGTTCCTCTGATTGATTATTTGATTTAAAGTTTTCTTTCATTCTTTTCTTCTAGGTTTGGTAAGGTCTGGGAAGAGTCGTTCACTTTTCCAAAAAAGGTCTGGGAAGAGTTGTAGACTTTGTTGGATGAATTATGTGGAAACTTTTGGAAATAAGAGGAAACTATACTCAAGCTTTATAAAACTTTATTCATATGAAATCTATTTTATCAAATTTAGTTTGTTAAATTCTAATTAAGATGAATGGATAATTCAAAACAATTACACTTATTTTTTATTTGTTCCTTTAAAATGTTGTTACACACAATATATTTATATATTGATAGCTGCATCATTATCATGTGATAAAAGTCTTTCCATGTATCATTGGGTTGCCACATCTATAAAACCCTAAAATTTAATACCACATGCAGAACATGTATGAACTTCAACATCAATGATGTGCCAGAGGTGATTAAAGCTTGCAAGGTGTTCCATAATTTCTATGAAGTTAGCAAAAAACTTGGTAAAATTGTTGATGCCTGTTTAGGTTTTGTGCAAACGTGATTTTTACGTGATTCCACTTGCTAAAAACTCACTTCAAATTGCTGATGTATAGGATTAAAATAAGGCGAAAAACTAATTTTAGTCCTTACATTTTCACGTGATTCCCACTTTGATCCCTAACTTTTTTTTCCACCGATTTTAGTCCCTGTCCTAGAAAACGCCTCTCGTTTTCGCCCTTAACGTTATATCAGAGACGAAAATTGCACAGCTAGCAAACGACACAGTGCTAAAAGCTGACGTGGCCATTAAAATAATAATAAAAAATGCCACGTCAGCATTTAAATTAAAAAAATTAATTTATTAATTTTAACTAAATAAAAAAATTAAAAACAGAAATTAAAAAAAAAAAAAAAACCTTGAGATCAAACCATGTCTTGAACAAGAAAAAATAAGAACCCAGTTCCAGATCCAAGAACAAAAAAAGAAGAAAACACCCACAAAAAACCCATAAACAATCCAATCTCCAACAAAGCCATAAACCTATATTTTCTGAGGAAACAAACACAAAATAAACCCAAAAAATTTAGCTCAAATACAAATTCATAAATCCCAAAGCCCCCATTTTCTCAAACCCAACAAAATAATCAAAGACCCATTACAGGCCACACCCAAAATCTAGTGGCGCCGTGGGTCTGGTAGCAGTGTGGATCTGGTGGCGCCGTGGGTCTGGTGGTTTTGGTGGCGTGGTCCTCTGATAGGTTGCTAACCTTGCCTTCAATGATGGGTTGCTCAAGCTCGTTGATGATGGGTTGCCAAGCTCATCGATGATGGGTTGTGATTTCTCGCTGATGATGGGTTGCTCAAGCTCACCGATGATGGGCTGGGTTTTGTGTGTTGTGGTGCGATGGTAGTGGTGTTGATGATGGGTTGCTTCGATGATGGGTAGTCATGCAATGGTAGTGGTGTTGATGATAGGTAGTCGTGCGATGGTTGTGCCTCAGATGATGGGTTGCTCTAGCGGCAACGGTGGCTAGATGTGGCAGTGATCTAGGTTTAGATCTGGGTTTTGTGTGTGTGTTTTGATATGGGTTTTGATCTAGCGGCATTGATCTGGGTTTTGTGTGGGTTTTGTGTGTGTTTTGCAGTGAGGCATGGATTGATTTTTTTTCTTTTTGGGTTCGAATGGGTTGGATGTGGCAGTGATTTGGTGGGTTTTTTGTTGGTGTTTTTTTCTTTCTTTGTTCTTAGATTTGAAACTGGGTTCTTATTTTTTCTTGTTCATGACACGGTTTGATCTCAAGGTTTGGTTTTTTTTTTTTTTTTTAATTTCTGTTTTTAATTTTTTTATTTAGTTAAAATTAATAAATTAATTTTTTTTAATTTAAATGCTAACGTGGCATTTTTTATTATTATTTTAATGGCCACATCAGCTTTTAGCACTGTGCCGTTCGCCAGCTGTGCAATTTTCGTCTCTGGTATAATGTCAGGGACGAAAACGAGAGGCATTTTCCAGGATAGGGACTAAAATCGGTGGACAAAAAAGTTAGGAACCAAAGTGGGAATCACGTGAAAATGTAGGGACTAAAATGAGTTTTTCGCCTTAAAATAAAGGAGGAGCATACTTGGGTCAAAACTATCCAATGGAATGCCCTCATGATAGCTCTTGTAGTTGCTATTGGCTTGCAAGAATGAATGGGGGGACTGCCTTTGTTATTGTAGTGGTTTATCTTGAATTGGCTTGAGTTTTCACTTTTTATTTTATTTTTCAAATATTATTAAAACTGTTATAGCTCCTGTAAAATTAAACAATTTTAATGTATAAACTATACTTTCATAAGATTTTCCTGTACATCGCACGAGTTAGCGACTAGTTATAATTTATAACTATGTAATTATTATTACTTTTGTTTCTAAAAAAAAAAATAACTATGGAATTTTTCTCATAAAAAAAACTATCAAATTCTAAATTATAAATGAATTATTAAAATATAATTTTTTTAGAAGGATAATATATATATATATATATATATATTAAATGACCCATGTATGATGTATATATGTTTTCAGTCAAACTAGTATTTAAAAAATAGGGTATTTAAAGGATGCCATTTGTTAATAGATTTAGACGGAAAGACCAAGTTGATTCATTTTTACAAAATGAAAGACTTATTAATTGGCAAACAAGTAAAATTTTTAAGGATTTATTTGAGAATTGAAATTAAGGTCTAGGATATTAGCTTTGATTTTTTAAAAAACTAGTTGAAGGCAAGTGTGGTGGATGGTTTTTAATGATCAACGTATGTGTTCTTCACTAATAGTCTTTCAATGTCTCTATGAAGTTATTGTTGATTTTGGAGAAATTACACTAAAAGGCCCACAATTTGAAAATTGTTTCAATTTAAAAGCTTTCCACATATTTATTAATTATTCACATTATTCTGGATAGTAATGGAGCAGAAAACGCTAAAAAGCAAAAATTTATTGATTAAACTCTGCATTTTCCTTAAATTTATTCATAAACTATTGATTGTTTATTGGGAGAGTGAGAGAGTGAGAGATGACTAGACATCTTAAAGAATTTTTTTCTTATTAATTGAAATAGCAATATCATTTTTTAGTTAGTATTTTATATTTTAATTTTAGGTTTGATGATTTTTTAGATTAATTTTTTTATAAATAAATTAAGTTGTTTAGTTGATAACTAAAATGACATGTTATGATTTTCATTGGAATAGGTAGCTCATGTGACAGTTTAGGTGGCACTTGATGGGTAGCTAGGTATGGTACATGAATTGAAGTGTCCAAATCGAAACAATGCATAACTTTAGGGGAGCAAATCAAAAATTTTAAAACAATAGGGAGTAAAATCAAAATTATTCTATTTTATAGGTGTAATTAGCATAATTTTCAATTTATTCTATTTAGATTTTAAACAATTTATTTAATTACTTAAAGTTTTTTAGCCTATTTATTTAATATGGCATTGTTGAATTCACATAGCATGATTTCATTAAACCGACTTAGCTTGGGTAATTGGCTTTTGTGGCATTTAGTGGCCACCATATCAACAAAAAGACTTGAATCAAAGGGGGCAAATCAAAATTACCGCAAACATTAAGGATATAAGAAATTTAATCAAAATTTATTGATTGAGCTAAACTAAAATCCTTTTTACATTGCAGGTTTTTTTTTGGGAGTTAAACTTGTCCATATCATTTCTTGATTGAAAGTTATGTATATCAAAATACAAAGCTTCTGTAGGAATTATATTTAAAAAGTAATAATTCAAGAGAAACAAATATAATACATCTATCAATTAACAATTATATCATGTGCATATGTAATAAAAATCAACAATAAGATGTGAGAAATTTACATACTAAATTATATTATTCAAGGACCTCACAAGCAATTAGGAAGCTCTCCTCAGCTGGTCAGGATTAATAAGAGTTTTCTTTTTGATAGGCCACAAACGCATTGACCCCCTGTAATGAATTAAGTTGATTAATTAGCCAAGTTATTAATTAATCAAATTAACATGCAAATAGTGTGGTAGCACAAACAAATCACCAATAAACTAAAGTATGCAGCGGAAAATAAATTGACACGGTGATTTGTTTACGAATGGGGAAAACCTACACAGAAAAAACCGCACCGGGTGATTTTAAGGTCACCACTCCCGAAACTCCACTATTATCACAACAAGCGGTTACGAGTAAAGGAATCCCAAATACCTTACCAACCTACAGTTGAACCCTTACCCCAATACCCGATTGGACTTGTTTTGTAGTGACAATTTCTCCTTTTGATGCATGGCTCCCCAAGTACGTGACTAACCAATTGCGCGGATCCCAGTACGCGACTTCAATCACCAACTAGAGACAGTTGTTGGCCGCAAAGTTCTTCAATTCATCCACACGATGAAGATTAAGGAGATGCTTGGTTAGAAAACCCTACGGTGCACATTACACAGCAACTTCTTCATAAGAGAGATGAACTAAGGCAAGAACTTTGTCTCAGGTCACAAATTGCTTGAACAAAGGTTTCTCAATGCTTATGCAACTTGCGTACTCTTTGACGGCCCTTAAAATAATTATTTTATATGTCTAGGGTTAAAATAAAAGAAGTTCCAAAGACATATGTACAGATTAGAATAAAAAAATGAACTCAAAATCTGTTTTTCTTAAATCTCGACAGCTAGAGGTGTCGAGGTGCTGTCGAGCAGCTGTCGAGCCAGGTGTCGAGCTTTAAAATCTGGCACTTCTCAACTTGAATCTTGGACAACTTGCATGGCTTTAACACTTGATCTTGAAACCTTGTTTCTTAAAGTATTAAAATCATCCTAAAGTATTAAAATCATCCTAAAGCTACCCAAATACAAGCTGAGTGCGTTTTGTCAAAGGATAAGCCAATTACATAAAAGAATGACATATGTTCAAAACAACTTGAAACATATATGTAATAACAATCTCCCCTTTTAGCAATCCGTGACAAAACCACAACAAACAAATGACTATATGAGAGAAGTCATAAATCACTGAACTCATATTCACTTGTTGAATACAATAAAATCTATCCTAACACAAACTCTTGAAAAACTTTGCAAGAAGAGAGTTTATGGCAAGTAGATTTTGACAACCTATATTTCTGAAACACTCTAAATAAAACACATCAAGGCATCTTTGTGTGAAGCAGAAATAATAGATTGCATACAAATAAAGAAACATGTATATAAAGATAGAAAAGAAACAACACATGTAGAGGTAGGTGAAGAAAACATACATCATCACATATATATCAAAGATAAGCACAATGTATGTAAACAATGGTCACAAGACCTAGGTACAAGAATAATGTATCTCCAACAAGAAAGAAAAGAAAAGATACATGTAATCCTTACTACATCCTTCAAAATAACGACACACCCCCTATAAAAAAAATCATGTACATGCTCTCTCCCTAAGTATGACTACTCTCATAACCAAAACCTACTCCCCCTTTTTGTCACGAGTGACAAATGGTAGAGTGTCAAGTATACATCTCATCGGTAGAGCTAGCATCTCCATCATTATCATTTGAAGCATCATCGTCATCACCATCATCATCCTCAGACTCAGAAGCCACATGAGATGGTGGAGGAGAAGCCTTAGGAGCAAAACTGCCCGTGGTCACCTGTCGCTGAGCAATGTGACCAACACGAACATTCACCTGCTACAACTCTGTAGAGAGCGTATTGAGGCGAGCATCCATGTGCTGAAGCTGCGCCATGATGTCTCCTAATGACACATCGCTCGAGGAAGAAGAAGGAGCAGATGTGACTTGAGCAAATCTAAATGGAGCTGGACAGGAGGAAAGAGCTCTTGAATCCGTCCGTCGCGATCTAAACTGTGCCTCACTACGTTTTATGGTAGTGGCGTCTATGGTAACCATGACATGGAAGGGGTCGGACATGGGAAAAGGGATGGAGAAATGGCGTAGAATTCTCATGATAGCAGAAGGAAAGATGAGCTTATCATGGGTAGCTGTATCCTTATAGACATCTATGATAGAGAAAATAAAGTGTGAAGGAAAGTCTATAGTGAGATGTTCAAGCAGAGATAACAAAAACCGAGCATGAGGCTTTGTGATGGAGTTGTAGTGAGAAAGTGGGTGCAGAACAAATGTCATCACCATGTTCATGAAACGAGGACCTTTAGCAAAAGGCCGACATGGTGTAAACTAACGCTCACCCCAATCAGAAGGGCGCTCACAAAAGCAGACATCATCTCGTCTTTGGACACAGTTCGTAGACGCTCACAACCGAGGTAGTCAGGATGTGCAACCCTCGAAACATGAAGCACATCGAAAACCAACTCCGGTGTGACTACTATGCGCGTACCTCGAACGCAAGTGTGAAAGAAAGGTACTGAAGAATCAATTCCATGCAAGTTGGAGTAAAACTCCTGTATCAGCATGGAAAGACAAGTGACCGGGACGTCACATAGTTACTCCTAACCCCGACTGTGAATGACATCGGGTAGGTCAGTGTCGATAAAGTCTGCCAAAATAACTTGGCGTTTCAAATGAACACCTCATTTAAAAAAGTTTTTCGAGAAGTCCTTTTGGGCATTCTCATCATGGAACCGAATAGAGGAAGGAGTAGGATCAGATGACGAAGAGGCCCTAGAACGAAGACGGTTTTGGGACAGAATGGACTTATGTTTTAGTGCCATAGACACTACTAATGAAAACAGAAAGAGAGGGAGAAAGAAAGAAACACTAAGAAAAGTTCCAAAAACAATTCAAATATAACAAGTATATTGAAGGAAGAGAACGTATGCATGGGAAATGCATGAACATGTGACATGCAACATGAAAAACATCATGGGCTCAGCCCAATCCAAACCTATTAGTACACAACAAGTTTGCACACATCTAAATGCATGAGTATATTGTTAGAATGCTAATGTGATGCAATGCATGGAGTTTTTAAGATCAAATCTACAAAACCCATCCCAAAAATTGCAACAAAAACTCATCAATTTTGAAAAACCCCAAAATTTTTCAAAAACCCCAAAAACTAGGTTTCAAGACATGAAATGCATGCAGATGAGAGATTAGAAGCTTACCAAGTGAAGGAAAACTTGAAAGAAGCTTGAAGAAACCTTGGGTAGAAGTTTGGAGTGAGAGAGAGAGGTTTGGGAGGAGAAAAACCAGAGCTATAGAGAGAGAGAGAGATCAAGAGAAATGAGAAACGGATCGCACAGAACTTTTAAATAGAGGTTCAGTAATTCTCGACAGATACAGGTGTCGAGAGGTGTTGAGACATCTGTCGAGGTAGGTGGCAAGAGATATAACGTCGACAGATATAGCTATTAAGCAGGTGTCGAGGAACAACACAAAGACCTAAGAACAGAAGCTCGATCGATCCACCAGCTGTCGAGAAGCTATTGAAAGGATAAAAACTTCCTCAATTGATCCACCAGGTGTCGAGAAGCTATCGAGATTGCAATAAGAAAAAGCTAAGAAGCTCGACAGACAGCCAGGTATCAAGGAGGTGTCGAGCCAGCTTTTTCAAGGAATTTTCGAGAAGAGAAAAACACAAATATGAATGCAATTACTTATGCAACTCAACCAATGATCCAATCAGCATATTAAGCTCTCAAAATCATCTCTCAACAACAATTTTAAGCACATGGATCCCAAAACACACATACACACACACACTAAACAAGTCTAACTAATTTTATATTTCAAAAACAAATTAAGACAGTTTAGTAAGCATACATTAACGCATGTAAACCTTGTGATGGCCAAATCACATTATACCTGCACATGTATCAAAAGTAGTAAAGAATATTGCGTGATGTGTGTGAAAAATATCACAAGATTGCATAAGTGTCTCAAGGTTATGGTGATTTGAGATATGAGAAAATCTCTTTAACTCACACAATCATAACTGTTTGATGGGGACTATCACCTTCGAGGTACATCCTATAACTCCCACATCTCCTAGAAAACACACTTGCAATCATATTTTAAAGCATTTTGTTCTTTTTACTTTTTATTTTCCTTTGCCTGTTTTTCTTTTATTAAGCATATCATGCATGAGCATGCAAGAGAGAAAAGAAATTCTCAATTATATAAGCTTTTTAACATTGCACTTTTGCTATGCCGAAGCATACAGATGTCATATCATGATTGACGGGTAACAGTGGTGAGATGCTTATTTATGCCTTTCTCTTAGGATTTTCTAGACCTACCCGTCAAAAAGAGTGGTACAAGTGTTAAGTACAAGAGATCACTTAACCTTACTCATCACAAACAAAGAGCCACAAAGCTCACTTGCTTAGCTTGTGCATAAGGATACTCATCTAAGCTACAAGTGATACAAAGTTTAGAAAACTCTATTTCAATGGCCATTTTAAGGTTCACAAGAACCAATGTACACAAACACAAACTATTTTTGTATTTTTCAATTTTTCAATTTTTTTTTTATTTTTATCTGAAAAGCAAAATAAAACAAAACTAAAAACAAACAAACAAAAGCCTATTAAACAAAGCAAAATAATGCATAAAACTAGACTGACTCAAAACAGTAAAGCAACACATACAAGCAATGCAAAAACAAAGACAAGAAGGGGAGAGAGAGAAAACGTGAAACAATCACTTGGAACCCTTTTCCTTTCACACCTTGTAAGAATCTTTCCTTTTTGCAAACCCTTGAACTGGTGATGAGGGGGAAGGATTGAAACCGTTCAAGTTCGAAAGGAACATGAGGGCTTTAAGAAGATCTCCAAGAGGAGCAAGAGAGGTTTGAAGCTGATTCTGGTTCCCAGATGCTATCATGCCATTACTCTGTTGAGTGGCTAACCACTTATAACTGGTCGAGTATGACCGGCAATACTACAATGATGACAGAGATGTTGCTTCTTCTGTTTAGGCTTTTGAGAGTTATCCTTCTTAGTCCTAGGGTTTTTAGTTTCCTTCTTCTCAAACTTAATGGGTGCTCCTAAGATGGACTTACTATTTTCTAAGTTCTCACTAGCTAATTCAGCTTTAGGATCATTGTTCTCAATTTTAATGTTATTAGCAGGAGGAATAAAAATAGTAGTACTAGCAGGAGTATTAGAGGAAGAGAATTCATACCCCAATCCTGTTCAATCAGAAGCAAATTTCTGAATGCTGAGCATCTCATCCAGCTTCGCACTTTATGTCCTCTCCAATTGAGCTCTAACTTGAAACAGTTCTGCTTCAAGCTTCTTGGTCTTCTTAACCAAGAAATTGTTCTCGAATCTTAGTGCCCCAATAGTCTAATTTGCTTCATCAAACTTAGTGGAAAGCTCTTCACTGTCAAGTTCCACATCACTGAGCTTCTTGGTGGCTAGCCTATAAAGTTTCTCATGCTTCTCAGAAAGTTTGTACAGTTTCTCATAGGTGGTATAGATATCATCTCGATCATCCATCTTTTCAAACTTAGAATCTACAAATTCTTTTTCTTCAGCTACATCTTCAGTATTCCCTTCAGTAGGATTGACAGTGGCAGTGAAGGCATTCAAAATTCCATCATCATCATTGTCGGAATCATCCTCGGGCTCAGTGTCGCTCAAGGTAGCAGCAAGTGCCTTACTCTTCCAAATGCTCTTAAGATATGTGGGATACTCTTGTTTCATGTGACCGAAGCCTTGACACCCGAAGCACTTAGGTCCAATGGGAATAGTGCACTGACCGTCATCCTTAGTATCCTTCTTCCCTTTATCTAGGCTCTTGAACTGAGAAGAACTGGATTGCCTACAGTCCTTGTCAAAGCCTTTTCCACTGGCATTTTTCATGAATTTTTTGAATTGTCTAGTAATGTAGGACTTCATCTTAGAAACTTCATTGTCTAAAGATTCATCTGTCTCACTGCTCTTGGCCTTCAGTGCTATGCTCTTGCCTTTACTTAACTTGTAAATTCTTGTTAATCCTAGCTCGTAGGTTTATAGATTACCAACCAGCTCAGTCAGAGGAATCTTGTCAATATCCTTTGATTCCTCTATCGTCGTGATCTTGGTATGGAATCTCTCGAACAGAGATCTGAGCACTTTTCTTACAATCTTGGGTTCAGGAATGGTTTCCCCAAGATTGAAAGCTGAGTTCATTATGTCTTTGAGCTTGGCATAGAACTCATCGAATGACTCATCCTCTTCCATCTTAATTTCTTCGAAGCTTGTAGTGAGCCTTTGTAGCTTCAAATTCTTGATAGCCTTTATTCCCTCATAAGTTGTCTGGAGAATGGTTCATGCTTCCTTAGCAGTTTCAGTAGAAGAAATCTTCTTGAACTTCTCATTAGTGACTGCAAAAAAGCTCTCATGCGTACTTTCTAGTATGCATAGCTAGAATCATCAAACAGTGGAGGTATAATAACATACTGACCTCTATCCATGACAAACAGGGGTCAATGGATCACACACAAGGGTTAAACCCTAATCAGAGTGTGCCTGCTCTGATACCACTTGATAGGCCATATACACGTTGACCCCTTGTGATGAATTAAGTTGATTAATTAGTTAAGTTATTAATTAATCAAATTAACATGCAAATAGCATGGTAGTACAAAAAAATCACCTATAAACTAAAGTATGCAGTGGAAAATAAATTAACACGGTGATTTATTTATGAATGGGGAAAACCTACACGGCAAAAACCCCACTGGATGATTTTAAGGTCACCACTCCTGAAATTCCACTATTATCACAACAAGCGGTTACAAGTAAAGGAATCCCAAGTACCCTACCAACCTACAATTGAACCCTTACCCCAATACCCGATTGGACTTATTCTGTAGTGACAATTTCTTCTTTTGATGCACGGCTTCCAAGTACGTGACTAACCAATTGCGCGAATCCCAGTACGCGATTTCAATCACTAACTAAAGACAGTTGTTAGCTGCAAAGTTCTTCAATTTATCCACACGATGAAGATGAAGATAAAGAAGATGCTTGGTTACAAAACCCTACGGTGCACATTACACAGCAACTTCTTCACAAGAGAGATGAACTAAGGCAAGAACTTTGTCTCAGGTCACAAATTGCTTGAACAAAGATTTCTCAATTCTTGTGCAACTTATGTACACTTTGACGGCCCTTAAAATAATCCTTTTATATGTCTAGGGTTAAAAGAAAAGAAGTCCCAAAGATGCATATACGGACTAGAATAAAAAACAAAACTTATAATCTGTTTTTCTTAAATCTCAACAGCTAGAAGTGTTAAGGTGCTGTTGAGCTAGGTGTCGAGCTTTAAAATCTGGCACTTCTCAACTTGAATCTTGGACAACTTACATGGCTTTAACACTTGATCTTGAAACCTTGTTTTTTAAAGTATTAAAATCATTCTAAAACTACCTAAATACAAGCTGAGTGTGTTTTGTCAAAGGATAAGCCAATTACATAAAAGAATGACATATGTTCAAAACAACTTGAAACACATATGTCCTAACACTTTCCTCTTCTCAACACCCTTTGCAAGTTTGGCTTTGACAATATTTATAATATTCAAAAAGGACATGACCAGTCATAAAATCCTTTCTATTGTAATAACAATTCACATAACAGATATGTTATGTTCATTAAGAAATAACTTCATTAATTAGATTCATTAATGAAGAAGTTCATTAATGTGCCATTACTTTTGTAACTCTATACTAACGCATGGATTCATCTATCGTTCATATCCAGAATCACTATAATGATAGCACCTCTTATAGAAGGCCAAGTTACTGGCACTGACATGATAGATTTATTAAGACAAACACTAAATGTGCATGAATCTCATTATAGAAGGACTTTCGAGATTATTATGCACTAACCATCGAAATACTAGCCTTTATGGTCTTCCATAGTCTGAGCAATTTTAACTTGCACCTTCTTTCTATTATAGTCCAACAATGTACCTATCAGAATAGACTACATCATGATGGATATGGTCAAGTCAAGGACTATAATGAAATGATTCATAATCATAGTCTACAATATCAAGTAGGCATATTTCAATATTCCAATATTTTACATGACAAAAATATTGCAAAATTTCACAAGAAATTTTGAATAATTAATTATTGATAATAAAATAGTACGTTGGGCCACATTATTCTAACAGCTTCCTCGCAGGTAGGAGAAACTCCTCAATCTAAACAACATTGTCAACTAAATTCCTAAAGAATTTTGCTAAACAATGAGAGCCCGTTTGGTAAGTGATTCCAAACAACAGTGGTTAGCATTTAAAAATACTACATTTGCCAAAACTTACCAATTTTTTCTAAAAACACATTCACATACTAAACACACAATTATATTTTTCACATTTTTAAATATGTTATTTGAAAAATGGTGCAAAACATATTTTTTGCATTATGAGTACTTTAAACACATGTTTTCATAACACTTTTTAAAGCATGGTTTTCACATTTTGACCAACAATACTTGAAAAACGTTACCAAATAAGCCCTGAGCTATTGAGTTAGCAGCCCATGCTACATGAGATAGAGAACTCCATCGCAAACCTTTTTTATATATATATATAGGATAAACTACACAATTTCATTAAAATAAATAAATAAGTAAATAAATAAATAAACTAAACTAAACTGGATCAATACAGTTCAAGCTAGAGGAGATAGTGAAAATGGCCAAATACCATCATTTTTCAAAATTTGGAGCAAAAAAACATTATTTCGAAAATTATTAGGGATATACCACTTTTCTAGTACTCGAGTTTAAGAAACTCGAGTTCTAAATGATACTCGAGTTTCAGAAACTCGAGTACCTAGAAGTTTTGCCACCGTGACACTACTGGCCTAGAATTTGTGCAATTAAAAAAATTATGTGGTACTCGATCTTGGTAAACTTGAGTTCCATGCAATACAATACTCGAGCATACTAGGCTCGAGTACTTTATAAATAAAATGTTTATGTTTATTTTTTTTTATGAGGTACTCGAGCTCACCAAGCTCGAGTTCCTTGTAATATGGAACTCGAGTTCCTTATAAACTTTTTTATTTTGGATAATTGACAAATAAACATAAACATAAACATAAGTAGTTTTGTTATGTTTTTATTTATTTAAATAGAAGCATTGTAAAATATAGATATTTTAATTTCAAAATACAAATTTTTAGGCCATTCATACCCCTTGTTCATTCATTTGTAACACACTCATCAATTTCTTACTTCTCGGAAACGTTATGGTCAAATTGGTTAAAATATTGGGGTTACCATGAGAAATTAAAACAACATGTAAAAGAAAAATCTCATTCCATTTTTAGGCATAGGCACACCAAAAGAAGTTTAAGCAACATAAATTGTTCACTTTTTTAACATAAAACACCTAGTGAAATCATGTTTTCTAAATTTAAAAGCCAAATCTGAATGTTATTTCATGTTTAAATTTCAAAATAATCGAATCTATTTTTCTGCATTGATAAAATATGTTTCTACATTAATAAAATTTGTTTTCTGCATTAATTAAAATTGTTCATTGTTATCTCATAAAAATTGTTTACTACTTTGTGCATAAACTATTTTTAGCATTCTGCATAAAATTATTTTTTGTTCAGTATTATTTAAAAAATTGTTCACTCTCTTTTCTGCATAAATTATTTTTTGTTCACTGCATAAATTGTTCACTATTCTCTTATAAAACTCCTAGTGAAATCGTGTTTTCTAAATTTAAAAGCCAAATTTGAATGTTTTTTCATGTTTGAATTTCACAATAATCAAATCTATTTTTCTGTATTGATAAAATCTATTTTCTGCATTAATTAAAATTGTTCATTGTTTTCTCATAAAAATTGTTCACTGTTTTGTGCATAAACTGTTATTAGCATTCTGTATAAAATTATTTTCTGTTTAGCATTATTTAAAAAATTGTTCACTTTCTTTTATGCATAAATTATTCTCTATTCACTGCATAAATTGTTCACTATTTTCTCATAAAACACCTAGTGAAATTGTGTTTTCTAAATTTAAAAGCTAAATCTGAATATTTTTTCATGTTTGAATTTCACAATAATCGAATCTATTTTTCTGCATTGATAAAATCTATTTCTACATTAATAAAATCTATTTTCAGCATTAATTAAAACGGTTCTTTATTTTCTCATAAAAATTGTTCACTGTTTTGTGCATAAATTGCTTTTAGCATTTTGCATAAAATTATTTTTTGTTCAGCATTATTTAAAAAATTGTTCACTCTTTTCTCTGCATAAATTATTTTCTGTTCACTGCATAAATTGTTCACTGTTTTCTTATAAAACACCTAGTGAAATAGTGTTTTCTAAATTTAAAAGCCAAATCTGAATGTTTTTTCATGTTTGAATTTCACAATAATCGAATCTATTTTTCAGCGTTGATAAAATTTGTTTTTACATTAATAAAATTTGTTTTCTGCATTAATTAAAACTTTTCATTGTTTTTTCATAAAAATTGTTCACTGTTTGTGCGTAAACTATTTTTAGCATTCTGCATAAAATTATTTTAGGCAAAAACCACATTTTCGTCCCTACATTTTCACACGATTCTCATTTTGGTCCCTATATTTTATTTTCACCACTTTTAATCCCTGTTTAGAAAAATGCCTTCTATTTTCGTCCTTTCCGTCAGTGCCCTAACGGCACTGTCCTACGTGGCAAATGGAATCATTAAAATAATAATAAAAAATTTTAATTTATCATTAAAGAATGCCACGTCAGATTTACATTTAAAAAAATAATTTATTAATTTTAAAAAAATCAAAAACAGAAATAAAAATAAAAAATCACATTTATTGAGATTAAAATGTGTCTGAAAGAAGAACAATAAGAACACAATATTGAACTCTAAAAAACACAAACCCAGATTTAAAAACACAAAATTAAAATCTAAAAATCTCAAACCCAAAAACACATACACAAACACAAGCCCAGCGTAAGATTTTTCTTGTCAACCAAACACAAAAACAACAAACACAAACACAAACCAAAACCCAGAAATTGATGCTCTCGTCCCTCTGGGTTTGTGATTTTTGGAGCAAAAAAAAAAAAAAATTCCTCCACAAATCCAAACAAAACATCAAGCATTTCATTTTCACCCCCAAGAAAAATTCACTCTTTTTTCTTTTTCCCAAACTTTCCACCGAACCAAACACAATTGAAATGGAGGAGAGAACGTGAAAATCGTGGTCATCGGTGAGAGCATGGAAAGCAGACTCGAGCTCGGAGAGGGCGTGCATTAGGTTTCGGGGACGTATTTCCCACCAAACTTGCCGAAATGGCCGAACAAATCGAGTCACTGGAGTTGGGTGGAAGACTCGTTGTCGTCCATTCGGAGCTCCTGGGTATCACGGGTGGAGATAGTGCAAGGGATAGCGAGCGAAGAAGCAGAGGGGTAGGTGGACGTAAATTTGTGGAAGCTGAAGGGCAAATGTATAGAGGGCTTGAAACGGTGAGTTCTAATAGAAGAAGAATGGGTTGGTGTGGTGGTGGTGCGGGCTCCAAAAATCACAAAACCAGAGGGACGAGGCTCTGCGCGAGAAAGAGGAGGGTAGGATTTGGGTTTTTTGGGTTTTCTGAAGATGGATTGCAGGATTTCTAAGGATGGATCGCTGGGTTTGTGTTTGTATTCTTACTGATGTTTGGGTTTGTGTTTGTTGTTTTTGTGTTTGGTTGAGAAGAAAAATCTGACGCTGGGCTTGTGTTTGTGTATGTGTTTTTGGGTTTGAGATTTTTAGATTTTAATTTTGAGTTCTTAAATCTGGGTTTGTGTTTATTAGAGTTCAATATTGTGTTCTTATTGTTCTTGTTTCAGACACATTTTGATCTCAATAAATGTGGTTTTTGATTTTTATTTCTGTTTTTGATTTTTTTTAAATTAATAAATTATTTTTTTAAAATTAAATCTGACGTGGCATTTTTTAATGATAAATTAAAATTTTTTATTATAATTTTAATGATTCTGTTTGCCACGTAGGACAGTGCCGTTAGGGCACTGACGGAAAGGACGAAAATAGAAGGCGTTTTTCTAAACAGGGACTAAAAGTGGTGAAAATAAAATATAGGAACCAAAATGAAAATCGTGTAAAAATGTAGGGACGAAAATGTGGTTTTTGCCATTATTTTATGTCCAGCATTATTTAAAAAATTGTTCACTCTCTTTTCTGCATAAATTATTCTCTATTCACTGCATAAATTGTTCACTATTTTCTCATAAAACACGTTATAAAATTGTGTTTTCTAAATTTAAAAGCCAAATATGAATGTTTTTTCTTGTTTGAATTTCACAATAATTGAATCTATTTTTATGCATTGATAAAATCTGTTTTTACATTAATAAAATCTATTTTCTGCGTTAATTAAAACTATTCATTGTTTTCTCATAAAAATTGTTCACTATTTTGTGCATAAACTATTTTTAGCATTCTGCATAAAATTATTTTTTCAACTGTTCAATAAAATTGTTTTATGTATAAAGCTGTTTTGTGCATAAAACTATTTTTAGCGTTCTGCATAAAACTGGTTTGTGCATAAAATTGTTTTGAATACATATTTACTCGACTGTTCAATCAAACATCTTGGTCATATACGTTTGATTATGAGAGCTAAATCAAAGACTCGCCAGTCTAAAGTGATGCCCAACTAGAATTGACTTTTAAATCTGTTATAACTTTGTTATTGGTGGCTTAAGCTCCCTGTTATATATGTTTAATCTACTTTTATGATCTCTTTTTATTTTTTTTAGTATAGCCATTGCGAACTATCACTTTTATGATCTCTTTTCACACAAATAAAGATGATATGACTCGGCAGTGTGTGAAACAGTGGCGAGCTATTAAGTAGCACATTGAGAATTGTGAACATCAGTGTAGTAATGGTGGACATAGCTCACCCCCAAAATTGATGCATAAACTTTTCAGGAATGCTCTGCATCCTTGAAAACAATGAATTGCAAAGGGTTGCATATCTGTAAATTCACGTGGCAAGTCCTTGCTTTAGTAGCCATATAGTTTTTTTGTGAAAGAGTGGTTGGTCTATGTGGTGTGGATTAGTCTATATGTATCAAATCTATTAAATTTTGCTATAAGTAATGTACTATAAATCTAATTTGTGTGATAAGTGCTATGTGTGTAACATTTCAAATTATACAAACAGAATATTGAAAACATCAACATATTGATAATATCTTAATTTTGCATATTTATATCATTATTAGAAAAGCATTATCATACTTATTCTGAGTTAATTCATACATTTTATAGTTGTTTTGTCTAAAATCAATCAATTGCATGAAACTACCTTAGACAATTAATTCTTGAGTTTTTATTGTTAAATCATCCGACTAAGATCATCCTTCGTATGAATTTTAGTTGAGTTATAAAATAAATATTGTTAAGACTACTAATAGATGTGTTGTGTGTGGATCCCTAAACCTTAGCGCTTTAATATATTGTTATTTTTTCTCAATTTAAATTACCTTTACTAAACTATCAAAAAACCTCTTCAGTTAAATTTTATTATTTTAGTTTTACTCTATTGTGGTTTGCTAATCAATTTCCTTTTCCCTGTGAATTTGACCTCGGACTTTTCGAGTTATTACTTTGCGACAATCCTGCACTTGGGAGCATTATTTAAGTTGCAACACATACCTAACTAGAGGCATTTCACTTCGTAAGGTATTTCCTACATTACAAAGCAAAGGACATTGTCTAACCAAAACACAAGAATCATATGTAGCAACAAAGAATAGCAGGGAAAAAATGAGCAAGTGATTTCATATAAACTTAGCCAAAAATAATGAACAATTAATCTTTAGATTTGCAAAATTTGAATGTACATAATCATCTAATGTCAAACATTAACAATAACATTTTGTATTGCACAGAACATGTAGACATTAACAACAATGTCTCTCTTCTTTCTAAATTTAAAAGTCAAATCTGAATGTTATAGCACCAATTGTAGTCATACGTGTATATTGGCATATTAACAAAATCTCTCTTCTTTCCAACCCATTTCCCTCCATAGTAGTCTGTGTATGTCTGTAGTTGTTGATTTGCTGGAACTTGTGATAATCTATTTGTTGAAGTAGATCCAAACTTGTTTCGCATTGTATGATTTGATGTTGAGGCGTTGCGACTCATAGCTTAGTCAATCTACAAAGTCAGTGGGGTAAAAATAAAATCATTATTGTGGTGCATTTATAACCTCATTTCATGTTCCAAGCATTATAATTTCAGTTATTAGGGCTTGTCATGTCAATACAGGCTAGAAAACACACTATATGAACAGGATTTTAAATGTTGCCATTGTCACAGTGAGATTTGAAGATGTGGGCGATAGTTGTAGTGTTCTTGAACAGAGCATCACATTTAATTGACATAGTGCTATGTCCTTGGCACCAGGGTACGATTATTCATAAATTTAAGTGTTCGCGTGAATGTGGTTGATATGACTGGATAGTATGTGAAACAGTGCCGAGCTGTAGAGCAACATGTGTGAAACAGTGGTGTTTATTGGTGCTCGTGGTTTGTATGACTACAGTTGGTGCTACAGCAACATGCTGGTGATGTGTCTTCAAAAAACTACTCATGTCACAGTTGGTGCTACATCATGTTTATTGTATATTCAAATCTGCTTACTGGATTTATAAAATCTGTTTCCTGCATTAATTAAAATTGTTCACTGTTTTCTCATAAAAATTGTTTATTATTTTTTGCATAAATTATTTTTAGAATTCTGCGTAAAATTATTTTCTGTTCAGCATTATTTAAAAAATTGTTCACTATTTTTTCTACATAAATTATTCACTGTCCACTGCATATTTACATACAACAAACATGCTTATATGCAACCTTAGGACTATATGATTCGTCCAAAAAAGGCATAATAACTACTTTTGTCTGTATAGTAGGATTATTAGTTACTCTTTGGATTTGTTCGAGGGATTTACCCTTAGGTGATTTATACGAATCATTCATTTTTTTTTCCATGGAGTTTGTCCATTATTCATATAGCTACATATATATATATATATATATTTTTTTTTTTTTTTAGAAAAACAAAAACCAATTAAGTGCAATAACCGTGCTAATGCTAAAAACAGTTTATGCACAAAATAGTGAAAAATTTTTATGAGAAAACAGTAAATAGTTTTAAACTATTTTTGTGCGTAAACTGTTTTTAGCATTGGCGCGGTTTTATTAATGCAGAGAGCAGATTTTATTAATGTAAAAACAGATTTTATCAATGCATAAAAATAGATTCGATTTCTGTGAAATTCAAACATGAAAAAACATTCAGATTTGGCTTTTAAATTTAGAAAATACGATTTCACTATGTGTTTTATGAGAAAATAGTGAACAATTTATACAGTGGGCAGAGAATAATTTATGCAGAAAAGAGAGTGAACAATTTTTTAAATAATACTGAACATAAAATAATTTTATGCAAAATGCTAAAACTAGTTTACGCACAAACAGTGAACAATTTTTATGAGAAAACAATAAACAGTTTTAATTAATGCAGAAAACAAATTTTATTAATGTAAAAACAAATTTTTATCAATGCAGAAAAATAGATTCTATTATTGTGAAATTCAAACATGAAAAAACATTCAGATTTGGCTTTTAAATTTAGAAAACATGATTTAACTAGGTGTTTTATAAGAAAACAGTGAACAATTTATGCAGTGAATAAAGAATAATTGATGCAGAAAAGAGAGTGAACAATTTTTTAAATAATGCTGAGCAAAAAATAATTTTATGCAGAATGCTAAAAACAGTTTATGCACAAAACAGTGAACAATTTTTATGAGAAAATAATGAATAGTTTTAATTAATGCAAAAAATAGATTTTATTAGTGTAGAAATAGATTTTATCAATGCAGAAAAATATATTCGATTATTGTGAAATTCAAACATGAAAAAACATTTAGATTCGGCTTTTAAATTTAGAAAACATGATTTCACTAGGTGTTTTATGAGAAAATAGTGAACAATTTATGTAGTGAATAGAGAATAATTTATGCAGAAAAGAAAGTGAACAATTTTTTAAATAATGCTTAATAGAAAATAATTTTATGCAAAATGCTAATAACAGTTTATGCACAAAACAGTGAACAATTTTTATGAGAAAACAATGAACAGTTTTAATTAATGCAGAAAACAGATTTTATTAATGTAAAAACAGATTTTATCAGTGCTGAAAAATAGATTCGATTATTATGAAATTCAAACATGAAAAAACATTCAAATTTGGCTTTTAAATTTAAAAAACACGATTTCACTAGGTGTTTTATAAGAAAATAGTGAATAATTTATGCAGTGAACAGAGAATAATTTATGCAGAAAAGAGAGTGAACAATTTTTTAAATAATTCTTAACAAAAAATAATTTTATGCAAAATGCTAAAAACAGTTTATGCACAAAGCAGTAAATAATTTTTATGAGAAAATAATGAACAATTTTAATTAATGTAGAAAACAGATTTTATTAATGTAGAAACAAATTTTATCAATGCAGAAAAATAGATTCGATTATTGTGAAATTCAAACATGCAAAAACATTCAGATTTGGCTTTTAAATTTAGAAAACACGATTTCACTAGGTGTTTTATGTTAAAAAAGTGAACAATTTATGTCGCTTAAACTTCTTTTGGTGTGCCTATGCCTAAAAATGAAGTGAGATTTTTCTTTTATATGTTATTCTAATTTCTCATGGTAACCTTAATATTTTAATCAATTTGACCATAACGCTTCCGAGAAGTAAGAAATTGATGAGTGTGTTACAAATGAACGAACAAGGGGTATGAGTGGCTTAAAAATTCGTACTTTGAAATTAAAATATCTATATTTTACAATGCTTCTATTTAAATAAATAAAAACATAACAAAACTACTTATGTTTGTGTTTATGTTTTTTTATGTTTATCTATCGATTATCCAAAAAAAAAAAAGTTCAGAAGGAATTCGAGTTTACCAAACTCGAGTTCCATATTACAAGGAACTCGAGCTTGGTGAGCTCGAGTACCTCACAAAAAAATAAACATAAACATTTTATTTATAAAGTACTAGTGCCTGGTATGCTAGAGTATTATGTTGCTTGGAAGTCGAGTTTACCAAGCTCAAATACCACATAATTTTTTTTAATTGCACAAATTCCAGGTCAGCAGTGCCACGGTAGCAAAACTTCTAGGTACTCGAGTTTCTGAAACTCGAGTGCCATTTAGAACTCAAGTTTCTTAAACTCGAGTACTAGAAAAGTGGTATATCCCTAATAATTTCTGAAACAGTGTTTTTTTGCTACAAATTTTGAAAAATGATGGTATTTGGCCATTTTCACCTAGAGGAGACGCCTCCAATCGAAATTGACAATTGAGACAATATTACAATAGAATCTGATAGATCTAACCCAACTGCCATATTTATCTAATTCCCCAAAACAATTGTCACAGTGACAAAAATGAAAGAATTCCTATAGAGAACAGCATCTTTTGGTATCTCTATTTTCCCAACTTTTGACGACCCAACAAATTTTCCATAATCTTCAGATATCACTCTTTGTCGGGCTAGATCTTTCTTGGTAGGGAGGGTACCCCAACTGATCACTTTTATTATATTTGGGATGTTAAAAACTTCCAAATCTTTGACCACTCTGGTTGCCCATTTGAGCTCGCAGCTAAATTTGTTTCTCTTGCAACAATCTTGGCCACTTAATAACTAGATGCGACTGTGTAGCACATGGATGAAGCCAAGACTTGGAATTTGGGGGGTGACTTTGCTACTGGCTGTGTATAGAGCTTTGGCTTTTGGCTTTGCTGCTTAACTACTAAGGGGTTTTATTTATTTATTTTTTTGTTTTTTTTATATGTGTCTTGCTTCTTGGTAAGAACAAAATTTTTTCATTTAAAATTTTTTAAAGGATTGGGCTGTTTGTTTTAGGTAAAATTGGTTGATTAAGCTTAATTGTTTTTAGTTTTACTATTGTAATTTTGTTGTTGGGCTAATTTTTTTGGGCTTGTATATTTTATTTTAGATTTTAGATCAATTTTTTTTATTGCCCTTAAAAGGAGGAAAATGGTAAAACTACAAACTTTTTTTTTACAAATTACTAATGTGGTGAGTGGTTATTCGTAAGTTAAAAAGAGATATAAGTGGTGGGCTTAGATGCAAACCAATAAAAATTTACTAACTCAATAACCTGTAAAAATGTTGTAGAAAATTTTGTGGCTATAACATTACTCGTAAAAGAATTAATGATATTGTTAAGGGGGGGCAAAGTGTAATTTTATATAACGAAATTGCTAAAATTATTACCTATAGAATACTAGTATTTATTTATATAATATATATATATATATATATATATTTAGGGGGGGTCATTGCCCCCCTTGGTCCAACTATGCCTTCGTCCTCGGTGTAGCACTAATTCTTGAAATGTGCCCAAAACATTGCATCATTGTCCGATAACAAGTTAGGGGAACACATAAAACTACCCCAACAAGTTTTTAACAAAGCTTGTAAATTGTGCTTTATTGATTGTTAAAACATTAGTATTGGGGGATGCATTTTGCAAAAATGCTAAATTTACCATCAAAATATAGCAAAAGTGATGTTCAATTGCTAAAATGCTAAATTTAGAACTACAAATCACAAAAACTGTGCTACATTGATGGTGTCATATCTAAAAAAATTTGACAACTTGTTACAATAAACTAGTTACCAGTTCACTGTAGCAAGTTGCTAATTGCTTTTAGTATTAGGTTACTCTCTCTCTCTCTCTCTCTCTCTCTCTCTCTCTCTCTCTCTCTCTTCATTTCATCAGAACTCTCACTCTCACTCTCTCTCATCTCAAAATTCTCACTTTCTTTTTTGTCTTTTTCTTCTCTCTCTGATTGGCTTATGGTGGTTGGGATGGGTTCCAATTAGGTTACCAGTTGTTATAGTGGTGGTAGTGGTGGTGGTGGTGGTGGTGGGTTATTGATTAGGTTGTGGGTTATTGTGGATATGGTGGATCGTTGATAGGCCTATAGTGGTGGGTCACGCCATGGGGTTTTGTGGATGTGGTGGGCCATTTATCGGCCTGTGGTGGTTGGATCGATGGGTCATGCCATAGGCGTGATGGGTCAATTTGTGGCGGTTGGGATGGGTTTCGATTAAGCTGTTACAATGGTTGTGGGTTGTTATGATTGGATGGATATGCATATTTTCATGACATAAATTCTTACATTTAGTGGGTTGTGTGTGTGAAAGTGTGAACCCATTTTCGTTTCACAAGACTTTGAACTATGTAATATATAAGAGTTGTGGATGATTTTCTATCTTTGGGGATCTAGGTTTGTGTTGCTCTGAAGAGAGAGTTGTTACTATGATCGTGGTTGGTGGACCAGCCAAAAGTATGAAGTTATTTCATATATATATATATATATATATATATTTTGTGGAACAAACTAGTTCTACTGTAATTGGAATTCTTACTCTCTGTTTGTTTCAATTAATGTAACTATTTTTAGGAAAATATTTTCACGTTTTACAATGTTTGTTTTGCAGTAAAATACTTAGTCAAAGGTAAATATGTTCAATTAGCCAAATCAATCTTGGCAAATTTGTGCAAAATTTTTTACACTTGAAATTTCAGTAAAATTTTACATTTGCTCTCTCCCTCTCAACCCGATACCTTTCACACTCTCTCTCCCTCTCACCCTTTCTCTCCCTCTCTCTCTCTCTCTCTCTCTCTCTCTCTCTCTCTCAATTTTTCTATCCATAACCCTGCCAGGCAGCCACCTCCGATCTCTCTCTCCCACCACCAGCAAGCTCTAATTGGCACTACCAACAAGCTCCATGGTCGACCTTGCATCGCCACTCAAACCCTCTTGTCACCACCATGGGCGAGGTCGTCTGATTTGAGTTTTTGGCTCAGTGGGTGTTTGGCTTAGTGGGTTTTTGGGTTTTCAATATAGGTTTGTGAGTTTTTTTGGCTTTCTTTTGGGTGGTTATTGGAGTGGTTTGGTCGGATTTGTGGTTGAAGGCTCATGTATTGTGGATTGCTAGTGGCTTATGCATAGATTTGTGGTTTAATGGTCAGATTTTTAGGTGGTGGCTAAGAGGTTGTGATTGTGGTGGCTATCTTTTTTCTCTCTTTCGAATTTGGTTTTTGGGATGGTTGGTGGTGGTTTAATGGTTTATGCTCATTTGGTGGTGGTTTTGGGGTGGTTGGCGGTGGATTTTACTCATTTTTGGGTGGCTGGTGGTGGCTTGCATTTTTCATGTGATTTGTAATTCTAAACAATTGAAAATATTTTACAGTAGAATATTTTACTGTAAAAGTTTTTACATGTAAAAAATATTTTACATTGAAACAAAGAAAGAATAAAAAATAATACATAAATATTTAAATGTGGTATTTAAAAAAAAAAAAAAAAACTAATGTTGGGTGTGTTATAAAATAGTATGTTAAAATAGATAAAATGAAATTTTTTAGATGTTAACAGCTAAAAATTTTAGCTCCATCATTGTATTTTTTAGAGAGTTTTAACCTATGACGTCTACTCTTAAAAATAGTTATTTATTATTAGACCAAGATACTAGTCAATTTTTTGTAGTTGTGGCAAAATTGGACACAACCCACGGACCCGACACGACATGAAATTAGCAGGTTATGAGTTGAGGATTAATGGGTTCATGTCATTATCGGGTTGACACAACTAACCTGTTTAATAAACAGGTTGGGTCAGTGTTCAACATATGGAACCTGTTTGCCTTGTTTAATTAAATAACATTTTACCAATATACCCTTCAAATCTTAAGTCTATAAACTTATTATTTGTTGTGGTTTATTTTCTTTGACATATATTGTGATTGATTATTTATGATATTGAGATATGCTTTTGTTTTGAATGATTATTTGTGATGTAATTACTCGTTAATTCTGAATTTTATATTAAAAATATTTTGTGCTTGTTTTTGCATAAATTTTTTTTTTTTCATTTTGATAAAATCTAATAAATGGGTCAACACAATTGACCCGTTTAATAAATGAGTTATGTTAGAGTTGAAGAATTTTGACTCGTTTAATAAACATGTCAAGTTAGTGTTGACCTATATAGTTGAATAATCATGAGTTGACACGACACGATCCCGACACGCGAGCTCGAATTGCCACCCATAATTTTTTATGTAGACAGAGACTGAATCACAAATCTCTTATTCAGCCAGGACACTTTACCATTATGAATGCTCTAAAAGTAGATTTTCACTAAAATAGAAACATCGTGAGGCTAAAAAAGTATATTTTAAATCAAAGAACTTATATATAGTGAATTTACAAAACAATCCATAAATATTATATAAATATATATATATATATATATATATTTTTAGTAGATAATATTTATTAAATTTTGTTGATGCGACAATACCTATTAAATTAGGGAATATTCATGGATATTTTTAGAGCATGGAAACATGGTGTCCTTCCTTCCACGTTGGTGATTGACTCTCCTATAAATTTAACCAGTAAGCACCCACGTTAACGGGAGAGAGAGATCACCTTCTCTGAAAAATTAAATCTTAAATTAGTCAATACAAATGCGTCGTATTATAAGGCGTGAGTTACATAAGCAATGACGCTATGAGCTCTGGAAGTTTCTGGTTAATTTCCTGACAGGACAGGAGCACTGCAATTTCGGTCTTCTAGTTCTCATCTGTCCAAATGTCCGTCTTCTCCTCACTCCTCTCTCTCTCTCTCTCTCATCAGTTCCAAATTTCTGATTTAGGCTGGGTTTGTTTCGGGTTTTCGGGTGAAAATGCTTTCAGGAAATTATTTTACACCCTTTTGTATGTTTAGTAGCTACAGAAAATTCGGTCAAATGGAAATTCAAATACATGTTGACTGTAAAATAACCCTTCTCACCAGTAAAACCATTTCCATTCTTATTTTACCTTCAACGAATTTCCGGAAAATACACACCCAAAGAGAGAGAGCTCAAGCACACTCCACCTGAAGAACCCAAGCACATCTTTGCTGGTCAGATCACCGTCCTTGTTCAAACCCATCCTCGTCGGTGATGCCCATAACCACCCTTCGACACACGGCCCCGCCGTCGCATGCAAGCCACTCTGCCGACCCATCCCTTGTCCTCGTCCTCCGCCAACCCATCCTTCATCCCTGTCCTCACTGACCGACCTCCATTGACCCATCCCTCGTCCGAACCAACCCATACCTTCAAATCAAGTTTTACGGATTGAAACCAGACACAAGAGAGAGAGAGAGAGAGAGAGAGAGAGAGAGAGAGAGAGAGCTTGAAGGGAAAGTGAAACCGAAGAGAGAGAGCTTGAACCTAGGAGAATCTCATCACCGCTGCTGGCTTTTAGTCACCACCTGAAGCTCGTCGTCACCACCAAACACAAATCAGAACCTTGACCCGATTGCAACCTCTCTCGATCTACCACTCTCTCACTCTTTCTTTCTCCCCTTTTCTGTTTGATCGAGTCTGAAAGTTTAATGGTTTTATTTTGATTTTTGTTTCTTGAAAAAGTTTATAGCTTGCAATTTTCTATTATAAATTTGTTTGGAAGCTGAGAAAATGTGAGAAACGAGTAGAAAATTTGTATTTTTCAGAATGTTACCAAAGACTTGAAAATATTTTCTAATACAATTTTCAAAATGCAACCAAACACTAAAAAGGTATTTTCTTTTCCTGAAAATATTTTCACCTGCAATTATTTTACACTCGAAAAATATTTTATATTCAACCAAACACAGCCTTAATTTCATATCTCTCCAATTCAATGCATTTTTAGGTTTGGGATCAAGTTATTTATTCTCCCCTAATATTACTTTTTAATCTTCCTTCGATTCTATATTTCTAATAGATTTAAAAAAAAAAAAAAAAAAACAAGAAATTTGCTTGGATTTTAAAATTTACTAGGATCAATAATACACAACTCAACTTCTAATGGATGTAACTTTTATCAATAATGTAGGGATAATAGGCCCAAGGTGCATTTTTGGGTGATGGGCTTTGTCCGAGGCTATCTACTTGTTCGAGGACAGATTGATAGCGATAAGGATGTTGGATCTAGAGACCCACAGGCAAATTGCGACAGAAGAAACTAAGAGAAGTAATCTGAGAAGGGGTATCTCCTCGGCTAAGCGAAGTAAGGATCAGATGGTACGTCATGTTGTCCAGAATGATCTTTTAGGAAGTCTTGTTAATGAAAATATGTTTCATGGGGGTACAAAGAGCAGGAACAATTGGGAAATATCTAAAAGAAAGCTGCTACCACCGCATTGAATACTCTGTACCTAAGTCTTTGACCGCATTAATGAGGAAGTGATATCTGAACAATGATTTTCAACCTTACAACTATTACCTAAAGATTTCTGGAAGGTGTTAATGGGATAAGTATTAACGTTAGCAATCTAGACTTACACGTGGAGAGCAAAAATGGGATGGAGGAGAGGAGGTATAAGAGGGACGAAGGTCCTAGAGAAAAAGGGATCGGGAAGAAAATGAGAAAACACTGTAGATTAAATATCTGTAATCAATCTTTGAGAGAGAAGAAATATAAGAATCTGTTCCTCGGCTTGAGTCTGAGGACAACTTTCATCATATAAACCAATCCATCACTATTATTTTGCAATCTTAGGCCACTGTTATTATCTTTTAAGCTCATTAGAAACAAGGTTTCTGACCCACTCTCTATAAATTTATTGTATTGGGCTCTTTGGGCCTATATCCTTCCTCTTGTTGAGCTTAGGTACAAATTGCGACTTTACAAATAATACACATCTCAATAATTTTCTAATGATGCATTTTCTAACAAGCTTCCCCCTTGATTATTTTGTCTTTCTATCCCCTTCATACCTAAAAAAATTATTAAGATGATTAGTTATTGATAAGAATCACCTCTAGAAAATGTTTAAGATTCAAGATTTTTAACTTTAATCATACATAAAGCATAAGTTAATAGATTGGATAGTAAACATCATTCGATATTAATTTAAAGTCCGGCAGTTACGTTAACAATGAAGAGAACATGTAACTTAATGACAGAATTTTAAAATTATTAAACCAATACAATTTTATTAAGTAATATAATATTAACAAATTTTTTTTTTTTTTTTTGAGATAATATAGACAGAAAACACAAGAAATGGGGAAAGAATGAGTGGGAAAACAAGACTTACAATGTTGAGTTTTTTTACTGATACATCTTTTTGGAAGTCACAAAGAAGTATTTGTTTATTTATTTGTTTTTGTTGTTTCAATTTCGTAAGACTTATTAAATTCTTTGTAGTAATTAACAAAAGGTTTTTATTATTATTATATTAGATAAAAATATTTAGCATATGTAGTATTCTCAAAAAGAAAAAATTGTGGGTTAATCCCACATTGGAAAATGAGTGTGAGTTAAAGAGTTTTAAAACATGTGCTGTATATTTAAAAGTTATGCCCTTCTAGATATATATACCACTATAAGTTTCTTTAAAACTTTTTTCCCTGTGTTAAAAATATTTAGTACTAAAAAATAGATCGTCTTAAGTCACCCATTAAAATGACATTTATTATTAAACTAATCAAAACTCTAAAATCCACTGCCTTGTCAATTTGTCATGGGTCACAGACAGAAACGTACAGCCAAGATGTTTCTGACCTATAAAAATGATAGAAAAAGAGGGTGAGGAAGTTTCCGGGAAAGTTGAAAACATGGAAAAAGTCACAACTCACCAGCAGGACAGCAAACATTGGAAAAAACACCCTCTTAATGCAAGTCCCTTTTTCTTTTCTTCTCTTGTCCAAACGAAAGACTATTTCCCAATAAGTAGATTAGTTTACATAATAAATAATTTATGAAATACCTGTCAACAATGCCATTTTCCATACAAATCAATATTCCCAATAGATGATAATGACGCTTGTTTTGTAGTGATCTGCAAAATTTCTTTATCATTCATCCCCACAATCAATACAGGAAAAACCATTTGCATTTTCCTTCCTGCACAGCCGCACTCCATGCCAAACCGCCCATTTTCCATGACTTTTTTTTTTTTTTTTTTTTTTCCAAATCCAACGAACCCAATTTGTAAAGTATAATATTTAGTATTGAATATCTTATTTTGCTTTTTGTTGAAATTTTTTTAAAGTGTGTTAAAATTATATTTGTATTTTGAAAAAAAATAAGAAAATACAGAAAAAATGAGATTTTAAAAAGTTTTATATAAAAGCAAAAAGTTAACGCTAAAAATTAATGGCAAAAATATAATATTTAGTCTTCTTGAATATTTTTTTATTAATAGTTTTGTTGATTACGGCATTTCATCATTAAATCAATAAGATTTTATTATTATTATTATTATCATCATTATTATTATTATTATTAAGAAATAGGACATGAATCTCAAAAAAATAAAATAATTAAGGGACATTGGTTTGAAAGTGGAATTCTAGAAAGTGTGCCATGCACGTGTACTTTCACATTAGATAATGTATAATAAATAAAACTAGAAAACTGCATTCTGCCAAAAATTTTAATTAAATATAATTACATTATTATGTATAATTACTTTTTCGTAAAAATTATAACCAAACTAATTTTTTAGAGAATTCCATTTTTCTTTTCACTAGAGAAAAAGAAGAGTTATCAAATATATATACCTAAAACAGTGTAAATAAATGCAACTAAAAACATGAGTAAAAAAAATACCAAAAGATTAGGGCAAGACTCCAAGAATTGCTTCAAAAAAGACTCATTATTCCTCCTCAACAAGTCAATGTTTTCTAGTGCCATAGAGGATTTGTTCCTAAGCGCTCTTTTTTTGCCGGGGGGAAGTAAGAGGGGTCTGAAGAGGCTAGCTGGGCATGGTAGCAGCAACCCCCCCCCCCCCCAAGTGTTGCCATGGCCTTTAAGGGGTCCCAAGGGAATGCCACAGCCTTGGCATCCCACCCATAGGGCATGCTACGGCCTCGCTCGTATGCCCAAGTCGTGTTGCCACTGCCCCTCAAGCAGCGTGCAAGCAAGGGCCTTCATTGCGTGCCCCCTAAAGGCCTTGCTACCTGCCCCTAAGGGCATGCCAACATGCCCACGCAAGCATGCCATGGCTTTGGCTGCGTACCTTGGCCTTGGCTATTGCATGCCCAGGCCAATAGCCAAGGCCTTGGCAGCATGCCTATAGGATGCTGCCTTGGCCCTAGCTGCTGCATGCTCTGGCCTTGGCTACCCACCCATAGGGGTTATCTTGGCAGCATGCCTAGGGCAGGCAGTGGGCATCCTAGGGGCATGCCCGCTTACATGCCGCACTGCATCACCTCGCATCGTCCTGCACTCTGGCAAAATTGGCTCGTGTCTTTTTCCATTTTAGTGTCCCTAAATTCATTCCATGATTTTATAGGAGTTTTTGAGCAAGCGGTTCGGCGTTCTGAGCGTTCCTTAATTTTTTATGATTTTTCCTATTTTTCGGCTTCTGAAAATCATAAAAAATAAAATATGTTGAATCTACCCTCCAAATTTTGACAGGTTGAAGGTTAGATTTTTCTTAGCATGTGTACAAAAAATCAGGGCAAGACTCCAAGAATTGCTCCAAAAAAGACCTATTATTCCTTCTCAAATGCTTAAATATTATTTTATGTATTTTAAAATGTCCTGCGACTATGCTCACCACTATAAACATACTTTGTAGCATGAAACAAACTTCTACACAGTGATATTCAGGCATTAGCTTTCATTTTGCTCATCTAAAAAAGTAATTTTATTTCATTTGAATGGAAGAATTTAGAACTATCATTGAAAAAAACTAATTCATGAAATTTGGTGTGAAGATAGAATTAATTCAGATGTATTCTCCGAAGCTAGAGATCTGAATTGGAATTTGAAAATCAAATTTTAATGCTAAGATAAAAATCTAATGTAGGGTAATTCTTCTAAATTTTTTAACATTAGATTACGACATAAACAACCATCCAAACTCACAAAATGTTCATCCAACAGCTACAAAGTGTTAAACATGATAGAACTGCAATGACAATACCAACTTCAAGTCCATGTGAAGATGGTTTTCTAGAACCTATAGTGAGATACTTCAATTTAGGTTGTTTCATCAAAACAGAGACAAAATTGTTTCATAATTATCTGATTTTGAAATTATGTAGACGCAAATAAAATCAGTTTTTCTTATAATTAAGAAATAATTTAATTACAATAGTTTGATCATTGCTGATTGGTGTTTCTAAATGTTTAACATGAATGCTATTAGCAACAACATCTCCTTAGTATTTGTTAGACTTAGATTTAAATGCACTTGTGCCAGTGTAAACTTCCCATCCCTCTTTGACATTGTAATCATCAACTTTTATTTGGAATCTATAAGATTTTCCAATCAAGTTTTGAATTTCTTGAGGTACTTATTTGGCTCCTGATTCTGCAAAGTGTAATGCAAAATTTAAAGTTTGTTAGTATTATAAAAACTTTAAGCATAAGTATAAAATTGGAAATGGTTAAGAATTTAGATTAAATATTTTTTAAGAAAGCTTCTAAGTGAATGATTTTTTTTCTGCTTCTTTATGAGTCGCAATGTAATCTTTCACTTGGATTTATACTCCATAACAGAATATAATAATGAAAGAAATTAGAAAATGTAATAAGCTTATTTTTACCGATATAATTAAAGCAAATATCATTTTGTTTTCCTACACAATCATTTTCATAGGTATATAATATATATATGTAATGAACAATTTCTACTACTTAAGGTAACCAACAAATTAGTGAGATATACTCTCTCAAAAAAGGAGGGTCTGATGAGGAGATTGGCAAATGTACAAAGAATCTATTTATGCACCAGAAGTCAAAGCAGTGACTTGAAGGAAGAGAAAGATTACATGTTACCATAAACTATCACTTCCAAAGCATCTTTAATCAAAGATTGAAATGAAACTACAATTCAAAATAATTCTAGCAATTACCTGTGTCCCAAATTCTAAGTTTCTATCATTTTCATTTTAAATAATCATTTGAATAATAATACTGACTTTATAGTTTTCTTATTCATGTCCTATATGCATAGATTTCTAAAAATATGGTAGAAGAGTAAATTGAAAACTGAAATGGGATGGTGAAGCTAATTTAACAATCCAATCTCGTATAAGCTTTTATCAAGATCCAAGACAATTTCAATTCCTAATATCCAAAACATTTTCAATAACACCAAAAGCATATCCCAAAAATATACAAAACAAAGAGAAGAAACAAATTAATAGGAAACAAACACTTATGAAGGGACCAAGGATCTTATTCAGTTAATGCCATCCCTACTAAAACTCTCATTGCCTACAATTGCTCAATGTTGATCTTCCCTACGGAAAATTCTTAGGTAGTCCTGAAGTATAGTGAAATGGTGCTCCCTCCTCTCACATTCATAGTAGATCCCACCATGAATTTAATGAGCAGACCCCACCATGAATGTGAGAGGAAGGAGCACCATTCTCCGTGCTCCCAGAGTACCTAAGAATTACTCCTTCCCTACTATATTTGCCATTTATTTTTAAAAAGGCACGAATTCTCAACAATCTTTACCCTTCTAGCAAAAAAAAAAAAAAGTTTGTTATCCTCAAACCCAACCTATTAAGCGCATCTTCTTTCTATTTGCTTCAAAATAAAAGCATAACATTAATCTACCATATGCTTCTACCAGTTTTGTAGTAATATTCCCCCATGTATAATCATTTCTATTATGCTTCGAAGTATTGATAATGCCTCACCTATAATTTCCCATGCAAAATATTAGCACACAAAACAAAACTCCCCAATCAAAGCATCGAAACATAAGAACATATGGAAAATGCTAAAGTATTACCAATTTTACAACAAAAAGCTTACAAAACTTAAATAAAAAAATAAAAAAATAAAACTTACATCAAAAAAATTAAAGTGGGCATATTTCATGAATTTGCCCATCCATTATAGTGATGACTCCAATTTTTCTAAAGCCTCATCTGATATGTTGGATTTATGAATGCAATATTATACGAACTATGAACATTTCCAATTAATGTGCAACCAAATAGGTTCAAGAGATACACCTAAAAAGGGAAACATGAAAAGAAAAAATTGTTGTCAGCTCAAATTTTATTTGCTTTAGTCAAATGAGTTCCATAGTAGCAAATTGCTCGCATCATAACTCATTTAGTTCATAAATACAATAATAGAATACAAATAGAATAAATTGCTAGTGTCATAACTCAACTAAATGGTATAATCATATAATACATCAATTGATGAACTTAAAAAAAAATGAGGCAAGAAAATCCATTGAGAAAAAAAGTAAAGAAACTAAATAAGAAATGAATAAGTAGGTTCAAGATATCTCCCAATGCACTGAAATTTTTTTCAAGAGAAAGCAAGAGCAATCACCTTTAAATCAATATCTACAAACATTATTTCATGATACTGTTCTATGAAGGGCATAAGCAGTAAGCCTAAACCCAAATATTCTTATATGCCTATTTCTATATACCCATAATATATTAATTCAAAATAAAGCCTATTTCAACATTAAACTTAGCAAAGTACACCAAATCAAGTTTAAAGCATAATTTTAACAATTAAAGCAAAAATATTAGCTACAAATCAAGACAGTAATCAAGACATGTGCATATCTCTAATTTTAACAATGATTATATCAATTAAACAAACACAGTAGGGATAAAATACACACACATTGAATCATTAAAATCACTATTATTTCCATGGACGTAATTCACTTTGCCATTAAACTCAAACCCAGAGGATGTTTAATGGGCCTTTTGGACTTATGGTTATCTATAGGAATTGGTAACCACCACTGTGGAAAAAAATATACAGCCTTCCAAACTTAAAAGACTGTCACCATTCCCATCTTTTAAGAAAAAGGAAAAGAAAGGCATGATTGCGTTTGTTTTTATCTATTTTAAAAACAACATTAACAAATACCCAAAACCAATAAACCCAAAAACTCTAAACAAAAGCAAACCAAATGTGACACAAATATCCTAAAGAAAGCAAATTCTAACCAATACCTTTATTGAAACAAAATCTAACCTAGAAACAAAAATCAAAGATTTAAAATCAATCTAACCAAATAGCACTAATCATATTTAATGCCATTTTTGTAAGA
The DNA here is from genome assembly GCA_032878915.1 of Castanopsis chinensis. Taxonomy (NCBI): domain Eukaryota; kingdom Viridiplantae; phylum Streptophyta; class Magnoliopsida; order Fagales; family Fagaceae; genus Castanopsis; species Castanopsis chinensis. The sequence goes on from JAVQMG010000109.1 coordinate 13,730,067, forward strand.
CCATAAGTTCAAAAACAATCCAACTAGAATGCCCATTTTAGATGGTGTTTTTGGGAGCAAAAATTTATGTTGGTTTGAAATTTTGTTGCAGTGGAAGGCCAGACAGTCTTTTATAGATCATATGTAAATCATGTTTGAAACAATACTGAAACCTAAATCATGTTTGACAACTAAATTTAAAAAACAAATTAAAAAAAAATTACCCTCAGATGTCTTTCAAATTCTCTCTGCCCAACTAATTCATCTCTTCGTCTGAGTTTTTATTTAACATTTGACAAAACTTTATCCTTCAAATGGTACAACTGACGAAACAGTACAATGTTTCACTTTTTAATCGTAAATGTGGCTAAAAGTTAGATAAGTTTTTTTTTTTCCTATGTGGCAACACAACCTTAATTGTACGGCAAAGCTTCTGCTTTTATATATATTATTAGATATTAGATTAGATATGATATATGAGATATATATATATATATATATATATAAAATTCAAATTTAATTTGAAAAAAGCACCTTCTCATACAAACTTAAACTAAAGAAATTGAAATATAGTGGAAAAGTTACTAAGGTTTATAGTACCATAAACCAAAGTCAAGGAAATAAAGGCTGTGTGCAAAACTGCATATAACTTTTTTTTTTTTAATTATAACTGTGTACAAATAAGTGTATCACTTGATCTTCAATCTAATATTTCTTAACACATACATATATAAGACACAATGGTAATCAACAATAAACAGTTCACTAATTGATTTTTTTTTTTTTTTTTTACATAGATTCATTGCATTATTGAAAGTGTATGGGGAGTTGTAACAGCAAGGCAGAATATGGAACATATGGAGATATCGGTATTGAAAATAAACTTTAAAAAATTAATTAAAAACAAAAGAATATTGCAAGGAATGCACCTATTGGAAAAATTTTAGACCATGTCAAGATGAAGTCTCTACTTTCATATATATGAAGTCATTCTATCCCTTTAATACACAAAAAATAACATAAATCCATATACTGTTAGACAATTTTGTTTTTTTTTTTTTTTTTGCAAAAAATAAAAACAAATAAATTAAATAGTTACTTCAAAATTCAATAAAAATAACATCAATGTACAACATAATAATTCCATACATTCCAAAAGAAAACATTAGAGAAAATTTTTGGATTCTATCTTATTTTTGTTGTTGAGTTTAAGGTATTTGTTTTAAAGCTTTCCTCTTTGTATCCTTGCCCTTTTCAGCAACATGCATATTAAACCAATTGAAACCCCTATTTTGGAATAAAGCAATGTAGACTACAGGGTGATTAAGGGGGTGTTTGGTTAAAAAATTTTCATCACTCAATTTCCATCACTCATCACTCATCACTTATCACCCATTACTCTTCACTCATCACTTATCACTCATCACCCATCACTTAAAAATATTATACCCGTTTGGCACCATCACTCAGTTTTCATCACTCATATTTTTCACACTATTTATGGGTCCCACATCTGTCAATCAGTGCAGCTTTTTCCTTTTTTTTTTTTTTTTTCTTTTCTTCTGGGTTCGGTCTAGCTTAACGTCAGAGTTTTTTTTTTTTTTTTTTTTTTTTTTTTTTTTTTCTGGGTTTAGGTGATCTGGTACTGAAAAAAAAAAAACAAAAAAAACAAAAAAAAGTGAAGACCGAACCCAAAAAAAAAAAAAAAAAAAGGAAACTAACGTTAACGTTGAACCCAGAAGAAAAAAAAAAAAAAAAAAAAAAAAAAACCTGAAGACCGAACCCAGAAAAAAAAAAAAAAAGTCAATGGTCAAAAGTTGCGGCTGTGGGTCCCCTAATGTGTGTTTAATTACAAAAATGCCATTGAGTTATGAGTTATGGAAACTGAAAAAAGCTAAAATGTGTTTTCAGTTTCCATAACTCATAACTCAAAAATCAGAGAATTGAGTGATGGAAACAGAGTTATGGAAATTGAGTTATGGAAATCCAAACAAAGTTTTTGTCATGGGTCCCACCATTTTTGAGTTATGAGTTATGAAAACAGAGTTATGAGTTATGGAAACAAGTAATCCAAACACCCCCTAACTCTTCCCACTCTACCTAATTCTTTATAATTGATTTGGACATCAATCATTGAACTTTTAAGAAAGATATTTATAGTTACATATCTCTAAGTAAATCAAACACAAAAAAGCACTATTTTAAGCATTGTACTGCTATCAAATGTTAAAACACCAATGTGACACATATATTTAGCTCCATCTAGAGCTTTCATGTGATTCCTAATTGAACAAGCCATCTATTAAATCTAACAATTTTCTAATATAATTATGCATGCCAATTTTTAAGTCAATTACTGATTTGTTGCTACCCTATCTTTGTAGTTCATTAAATCAACCTTTTGCTCTCTATCCAAATAATAAATCATTTGTCCTCAACTAGGATAAATAGAGGTATTCAGCTTAAATAACTTGAAAGTTTGGATTTGTGTTAAAAACACAAGAGCTGTTTAGACCCCAAAATAATAAATTACGGCTCGGTTGATTTTACTCTAACTTAAACTAAGTGCAGAACAGAGTCAATGTGAATGAACAAACTATACAACTACTCTAAGCCATTTTCAACAAAACACAGCAATAAAATGAAAGCTAAAAGAGTAGGGAAGAGAGATGCAAACACAAGATAACACTCCGATGTGTTATCGAAGAGGAAACCGAAGAATTCGATGAAAAACCTCTTCGCCACCCTCAAAGCGGTAAATCGATCCACTAGACAATAAGTTGGAACACACAAATAACAATAGACCCTCCAAGCCTAGTTTACCCAGTGCACCTAAGCCATCCAAGTTCCTACTCCAACAAGGTTTCTCAGAACCGTGTCTTGTCTAGCTTTCCAGATCCCGCAATGTGCCCGATTGCATCCACCAAAGCTTGGCTTCTTCCAATGCTTCCCTACAGCACCAAAACCTCATTGGACACTCAATATGGGTGTGGTAAGTGTTTGAGCTATTAACCTCTCAATGATTTGGAAATGGAAAGGTAGGAGTAGAGGAAAACCACAATAGATGGTGTAGAGAATTGTGGGTATGACAATCTCACACTCTTAAGGGTTTGAGGCTAGGGTTTTCTCTCTGAAAAGCTCTCTATTCAATTTGTGGGTAATGATAATATATATAGTGTGTATGAGGATATAGTGGAGCACATAGGACAAATAGCAGAACAGACTGTTTTGTGGGTTTCTCGCGGAAAGGCCTTACCCACGAGATACTCGTGAAAACGAGTTGTCACCATCTGTCATGACTTTTCGCATTCCAGTTATGTGCTGGGCACATGCATCACTTCGCGGGATGGCTAGTCGTGAGCTACCCGTGAAAACTCCTTTGTCTTCAATAGATGCCTTGAGTCTTCACATTCTCTCTCTCACACACAACCCTTATAAATAAATCCCATATAAAATACAGGATATAAAAGATTGAACAAACTTACAATCAAATTTGGCACGGAATTAAAGCCAACACAAAATAGTTGTAAATTACAACTTTACATAACTAAAAATAATTATTATGTAGCCATTAAAGCTGGGTATAAAAGTCAAGCATCCATACCAATTGCACTGTCTAAAAGCATAAAAATTTCATATAATTTAAGCAATAGTAGAACTTGATGATCCTTATATCAACTGAAATGTATATCAAATATGGATTAGCTTTTAAGCAATAATGATCATTATGGATATATTTAGTTAATTCATGATGATCATTACCTAATCTACCTAAACTATTGCACTATACAAATATGCATTAGTAACAACTTCTCAATTATGAATGAAATTATCCCAAAAAATCCATCCATGATGACCATGAACCATTTCAATGGATTTATTCTCCAGAACTTGAATAGGCATTACTTTTCTTGACCAATGGGTTTAATCTGCAAAAAATGTTTGGATCTAAGAAGATTTGCTTGGACTCAGAAAAAAAAAAAAAAGCAAAATTGAGAGAATGTAGGGAGAAATGTTTTGATGATTCTGACAATGATGTTCTCTATCTAAGAGAGTATGTGTCTACTCTTTTTGTAATGCTATAATGATAAACTATAGGTTCTAAATGAGATTCTCAATGGGACTCTAACTTGGTGTGCGGAATCAAATTGCAATTGTGCTTTTGTTGGTTACTCTAGTCATGGATGGATATCTTTTGTAATTTAAGTTGAGAATTACATAATAGGATTGTGAGTTTTCTATTCTTGCATATTAGCTATCACAAAACTTAACTACATTGACTTGCTAAAAAAATTACAAAAAAACATATAACTGTAATTTTCTTTTGGTGTTCAAGTGATAACCTTGGAATATTTTTTTTCATATGGTACAATAGAAAAGGCATCAAATGAGGTAAATAACATAATGAAATAGATAAATAGTACTTTATAATTGTGTGCTATCTATTCTCTTTAGCAATTCCATCTCCCTACTGGAAACTCCAAGATCCATATAACATAACTCAAAGTCTGAAACAAAAATAGAATATTATGCCCACCGTCAAATTGTAGTACTTTCAAAATGTAGAAAGACCAAGTACCACAGTTTGCACTTTTCACTGATATGTTCGTTCCTCCCAAAAGATAATAAGTGGGCCAAACCGACGGTTTTGTGGCTGTTGTGTCAGAAATTCAAGTAGGGATTTTTCCTAGATTAATAACATTGACACCCAAACCAGTAAATACAAAATTTTGAAAAAAAAAATGATACCGGTAGTCATAAATGATACCTAAATTAATAACAATCAACCCATGCATTCCCAAAAAAAAAAAAAAAAAAAAAAAAAAACTTTTCCATTCGCATTCAGTTTACCGAACTTTATTAAAATAATATTAAAAGAGAAGTTTTGTATTTTCCCGGAAAGGAGCACTGAAATTTCAGCCCTCTCTCATCACTTCCAAATTTCTAGGTCCTCTCCAAATTCTCTTCTCAGTCTTCTCTCTCTTCATTTGCAAATTTCAGATTGGATTGCTACTCACTCCGATTCGACCCAATTTCAAAACTACGCAAGTCAGGTTAGGGATCAAGTTATATCTTCTTTCCTAATTTCAGATCCACCTGTTCTAGCCCCAATCTCAGGTGCGTCTCCTTGATTCTTTTAGCCTCATCTATTGTTAAAATTTTGTGGAGTTTGATGTGTTGTTATAGTCTTTTTTGCTCTGATTTTCGGACTAAATTATTTTAGTTTTTTGAGTATTTTCTGGGTTTATGATGTTTGTGCTTTTACTGGGTTTATGATATGAGATCAGAAATTGAAATATCAACACTAAACCCTTAAAACTGAGATCTTTTGTCTTTATTTTCTGGGTTTATTTTATTAGATCAAAGCTTTTATTTTTTCAACTTTGCATTCGTCTCTAGAAGAAACGTGGGTAGACAATCTGACATAGGCCCCACTTGCTTTTTACAAACCAAATACTGAGTTCAAGTTTGGGTTCCAAACCGGAATTTGAAAATTGAGAACTAAATTATGAAAATTGAGATATGGATGTGTTGAGAGTCAAACACTGTAAACTTTCAAATCTTTGAGACTCTGACCACACTTTCTTATGCCCCATTTGAGCTCTAAATTAAAATTTCTTTTATTACGATGATCTTAGCCACATAATAACTAGATTTGACTGTGTGGAACTCATTGTTGGAATGTGACCAAAACATAGCATCAATTGTCTGATAACAAGTAAGGGGAACACGTAGAAATAAAGGTAGTGAATCTTGTACTGTAGCGGCCGGTATGACTGGTAATTTCCGTACGGGCACCTACTCTGGTACAGAAATGCCTGTGTTTCGTGTCGGATAAATACTGGTCTTTCCGGGTTGATCCGGTCATACCGGATCAAATACCGGACTCCGACCAATAAATGTATACCGGACCGAAACAAAAAAAAGTTGACTGTCAGATCTAAAAGTCGCTCTCCCTCCTCTCAATAACTTACTGGATTAGCGTCGATCACGTCGCCTATGCAATAAACATGCTTCTTTGTCACCCTCTCCTTGTTGTTCTATCTCCCTTCTTCGTCGTCGTCTTTTTCTTATACATTTGGTCAGCTCCTCTGGTTTATTTTCTTCTTTATTTTTGTTTTATACGGGTCTTAAAATATGTGCCGCTTGCCATGTGAGTGTGTGACTGGCGTGAGTCTGATTCTACTGACCCCTCACGTGATGGGTAATTTTTTTTTGAATTGGAGTGAATGGTTAAAAAGCTTTCTTGGAACTATAAGAAATTGTACAAATAGTCAAATATTACTCCAATAGCTTTCCGCCACTCTTGTTTAATGGGAAATTGTTTATCATTTAATATCAATATTGTAGGCTTGTGCTCTTGGATAGTCAAATAAAATATTGGGCTTGGATAGAGGTTTAAAATAGCTTGGACATGGGCTAGTAGCATAAACAAAATAAATAGGAATTTAAGTTCTAATTAAATATATTAAGTTATCTTTTAAGATTAATAAGCTCTAATTATTTATATAAATTCATATATATATATATATATATATATATAAATTGTGGTAAATCTGAAACAGTACATCGACATTGACTGATACAGAAATATATTGTTCCACTTGTCGAACTAGTATAGCCTTCGGTATAAAATTGACTTCCTTTAACATCCTCGCTATCAAAGTTTTAAGACTTTAGACCCAAGAGTTGTAATAGCCATCTTAATTTTATTTTTTCAACATTGCTTGCAAATTGTGTCTTATTCACAATTAAAAATAGATTCTCATAAAATAAAATAAAAAACTGTTAAAAATAAAGTGAGGCTAAAAAAGCATGATTTTCGTTAAATTTAAGAAGATAGTTTAAACTTTAAAGTTTTAATAGTTTGCAATGCAAAGTGCAAAGAATTTATAATTTAGACTTTTAGTATGTTTTTAGATACCGCTTATTTTGCTAAAAGCTGAAAACTTATTGTTGAAAATAATATAAAAATAATTTTTGGGTTACTGTTCATTACTGAAACATTGTTTAGCACTGTTCATTTGCCTTAATGCACTGTTCATGTCCTATGACCAGTGCAAGAGGCGCTAGTCAGAAAAAAAGAAAAAGGCAAAACGCCAAACACTGAAAGGCAATCAGCTATCCAAACACACAGATTTAAGTAATTAATACATAAAACTAACAATATTTATTTTTTTGTTTTTTTTGAGCTGACATTATTTATTATTTTAGTCATGCAAAGACGCCATCGTATAATACTAGGCATATGCACAATATGTATGAGCATCTGAACTACGCAACTGTACTTTTTAAATGTGAGAGGGAAAAGTTAAAGGTTTAAAATTATTCATTTGTTCTAGTGTTAAAATTGAAAATGAATTGTTTTTAAGTTTAAAAATCTTAGTTCTTAAAAGACAATTGTATGATTTTTTTTTTACTTTACTTTAATAATTAATTTTTTAATAAATATATAAACAAACTATTAACTTGGAAGCAACGTAAAAAGCAATATAAAACAAAGTTTTGAATTCTATCTCGGATGTTTCTTTGGATTGGCCATAGGAATAGAATATTCAGGTGTCAGTGTGTGTCGGTGTACCGTTCTAGAATAACGTGCTGAATATGTATACATAAATTATTTAAATTACTTAATTTAGGAGTATAAAAATAAATTCTTTATACGGTAATATAATTATGAGATTGGTGATTAAAAAATTTGAAACTTGATATTACTTAGTAGTTAGTACAGCTGAGATGAAATTGTTTATTTAAAAATAATCAAATAAAGAAGATTGTACTTGTTGTAGATGCTCTCTCAAATAAAATAAAAAACTTGTGTAGATCGGTATTGGGTAAAGTAAACTATGAACAGGGCTCCTTACTCCATTTCTTTAATTTATTTTTTATACTTTTCAATTTTTCAGATATTACCTTTTCTCCTTCTCATCTCCTTACCTTCTTCATTGACCTTTTTCTTCCCTCTCTCACTTTCTTCCATTCTCACTGCACCCTCTTGGCCTCTCATGATCTACTCATCGTTTAGCTCTTCTCAAAAATAAAAAACTCATCGTTTAGTTCTTCGTTTCCTCTCAAGAGCACTGAAATTTCTAGGAAGTGGAAGTACTCAGAAAAATATAATAAAATAGAGCAGTGGAAATTTCTTGTAATATTTCCTAAAAGGAGCATTGAAATTTCATCACTTTCAAAATTCTAGGTCCTCTCTCTCTCCTTAGTCTTCTCTCTCTTCATTTGCAAATTTCAGATTGGATTCGATGCATTTTCAATGCTACGCAAGTCTGGTTGGGGAACAAGTTATTGCTTCTTCCCTAATTTATTTTATGTTTAATCGTTTTTCGGTTCTAAATGGTTATTTTTTGTTTTTTGGGTTTTTTTTTTTTTTTTTTTTTTTGCATGCAGATCTTTTTTTTTTTTTTTTTTTTTTTAATGGCTTTAGGGGACATTGAAACGGACTCGCCATCCTTCCCAAGTTCTTCTTCTGTTGCCAGACGGAAGTATGATGTCTTTCTCAGTTTTAGAGGCGAGGACACCCGCTACAATTTTGTGGGTCATCTTTACGAAGCTTTGATCCAGAAAGGCATTGTCACCTTTAAGGACGATGAAAAACTTGAGAAAGGAAAATCTATTTCACCAGAGCTATTGAAAGCGATAGAAGAATCAAAATTTGCTGTAGTCATTCTCTCAGAAAACTATGCATCTTCAACTTGGTGCTTAGATGAACTTACAAAAATCATTAGCTGCAAAAATGAGACGGGAATGACAGTTCTGCCTATTTTTCACTATGTGGAACCATCCAATGTACGGAAACAAATAAGAACTTTTGCGTGGGCATTTGTTAAACATGAAGAAAAGGAGAACAAGGAGAGGGTGGAGAAATGGAGAGATGCTTTGACACAAGTGGGCAGCCTGAGTGGATGGCATTTAAAGGATTATTGGTAATTCAACTTCAACTTATTTATTTCTTTTAAATGTTTAGGTGACCCACTTCATATATGTAACTTTATTTGGAACCTTAAGCAAATCTATGTACGCGTTTATTCTACTTCTTTTAATTTGTCCTCAATGAATCAATTTATATATTTTTTGTACATTTTTAGACCCTTTAAAACATAAGCTGTTTAACCTAGTTATTTAGTCAAATAATTACTTAGATAAATTATTCAGTTTTAGGTTAACACATTCAAATCATATAATGTAAATAATGCGAAAATATAAAGGACACACGATATGATAACCCAGGAAAATCAAATTGGTAAAAAACCTGGGAAGGATTTAACTTAGTTATGCTTAAAATAAAACAGATCCACTATGAAAAAATTAAAGTTTTTACAATATAACTTAGACTACTAATATCCTATTGCTACCTCGAATAGAAAACTTATTACCACAACTACGTGACAGCTCTGAGTTTACGAACTACTTCTTTCTTTGATCCATTGCAACCACAAGTTCTCTTACTTGTGACTTTGAGACTCCACTCAAAGGTTTTAGATTTTTTTTAGGTTCTCCATGCAGCAATTGAAGCGATCGCCAAGTTTTTAACATGAATCTTAATCTTGATAGTTCTAAGTGTGTATGAAGGTAAACACTTCTAGATCTCACAAAAGATTTAACACACAGGACATCAAGACTTCTAAAACGTAGTTAGGATTTTTCCTTTTATACTTGAAATAAAACACTTAACCCTACACGTCAAACCGAGCTTGGGGTAAATTGGAAAATCTGCAAGAAAATAAATTTGCACGTGGTTCGATCGATCGAGTCTAATTTTTGATCGATCGAGCCTTGTAGATTTAGTCTAACAAATCCTGTAATCACTTGATTCTAATTTTACAAATAAACACACTTTAAGTAGCTTAAACCTAAACTTTATATTTTGATTATGGATTGCCAACACATTACAAATTTAAGTTTTAATTCATTATTTCTTAAAGTCTTAGAATCTAACATTTTTGTTTTAGTCAGTAGAATTAAACTTTAAATATGTATCGTATTCTTTCTGTGACCTATTGGTGGCTCATATTCAATGCATATTGTACTCTGTTCATTGCAGCTCTGAGATAGAAAACATCAAAGACATCGTGGGATGGATATCGCTTCACTTGAAATATGATGCATTACCATACATTGCCAAGGACCTAGTAGGAATAAACTCTCGAATGGAGGAATTGGAGTCACGTTTAGCTTTAGGGTCAAATGATGTTCGCTTTATAGGGATTTGGGGGATGGGGGGAATGGGCAAGACAACTCTTGCTAGAGTTGTTTATTATATGGTTTCTAAAAAATTTGAAGCTCGTAGTTTTATTGAGGATATTAGGGAAAAATATGAAAAAGATGGATTACTTTCACTACAACAGAAACTTATTTCTGATATTTTGATGGAAATGGATTTGAAAATAAGAGATAAGCATGATGGACTTCTCATGATCAAGAATAGGTTATGTCGTAAAAGGATTCTTCTTGTCCTTGATGATGTAAATAAATTAGACCAGTTGAAATTCTTAGTTGGGGAGCATGATTGGTTTGGTCTGGGCAGTAGAATTATCATAACAACAAGAGATGAGCATGTGTTGAAAACACATGAAGTAAATGAAATATATGAAGTTGAAGGATTGAATCATGAACATGCCCTTCAACTATTTTCATCAAAAGCCTTTAAAGACAAACATGTCCTAGATGGTTATCTACAGCTGTCTAAACATTTTTTGAACTATGCTAGTGGCCTTCCGTTAGCTCTTGAGGTTTTAGGTTCATTTTTGATTGGAAAAAGTATTGTTGAATGGAAAAGTGCATTAGAGAGGCTCAAAGAATATCCTGAGAATACCGTTCTCCAGGTACTTAAAATAAGTTTTGATGGACTCCATGTCACAGAGAAGGAAATATTCCTACATATTGCATGCTTCTTTAACCATGAGGAGAAAGATAATGTAGTAGAAGTACTAGATAGTCTTGAACTTTACCCTGGCATTGGATTGAAGGAACTCATTGATAAATCCCTCTTGAAAATTTTGGATACGGGTAGAGTGTGGATGCATGATTTACTTGAAAATATGGGTAAGAGTATAGTTCATCTAGAGTGCCCTAATGATCCTGGGAAGCGTAGTAGATTGTGGCGTTATGAGGACATTGACAAAGTTCTAAGAGAAAATAAGGTAAGAGGTTATTTAGAGAATTTGAGCTTTTTCCCTACCATCTTGTTTAACAAATTTGATATTTATATATTTATGCTAATAAGATATTTCACAATTCACTAATTCCTTTTGATTATTAGGGAATAGAAGTAGTTCAAGCCATGCGTATTTATTGGAACCCTCATGAAGAAAAAGAGCCATGTTGGAACCCTAAGGCCTTTGTGAACATGTACAATCTTAAATTTCTTAGAATAGAAAGTACTTTCAACAGACGTCAACATCTTCTATATTCTCAACATTTTCCAAATTCTTTAAGAATTCTTGATTGGAGGTCTTATCCTTCAAAATCTTTGACATCTACTTCCCAGCTAGATAAGCTTGTTCAACTTTATTTGCAAGGGAGCGAAATTAAACAGCTATGTATAGGAAGAAAGGTAATTTTGTTATTAAGTATCCTCACAACTTTGCATTTGAATTTCAATAAATTAGACACTAGGAAACTCATCGACTTGACTTCTTTTTTAACTTTTTTTTTTAACAGAATTTTGACAAGTTGAAGTTGATCGATTTGACAGGCTCGTTTCTGATTATATCCCTAGACTTCACTGGAGTCCCAAATCTTGAGAAATTAATACTTAGTTTTTGCATAAATTTATGTGAGCTTCACCCATCCGTTGGAATTCTTAAAAAGCTTGTTCTTCTTAATCTAAGATGTTGCAAAAAATTTGGGCGTCTTCCTGACACCATTTGTAGTTTGAAATCACTTGAATGTCTTGATCTTTCTGGGTGCTCAAATTTTGACAACTTGCCAGAGAACCTATGGAATGTCGAAGGCTTAAAGAAGCTTGATTTGAGTGGAACGGCTATCAGAGAGTTGCCTTCATCAATTGAGCGTTTGACAAGTCTTACTTTATTAACTCTCAAAGATTGTAAAAATCTTGTGTGGCTTCCTAACACCATTTGTAATTTGAATTTGCTTGAATCTCTAGATCTTTCTGGATGCTCAAATATTGATAACTTGCCAGATAACCTAGGGAATGTCAAAGGCTTAAAGAAGCTTGATTTGAGTGGAACAGTTATCATAGAGTTGCCTTCATCAATTGAACGTTTGACAAGTCTTACTTCATTGACTCTACTTAATTACTATAAACTTGACTGCCTTCCTAACAACACTTGTGGTTTGAAGTTGCGTGGTGCTCTTAATCTTTCAACATTCCCAAGATTTAAAAACTTGCCAGAGAAGCTATGGATGCTTGAAGATTTAGAGATGCTTGATTTGAGCAGTACAGCTATTAAAGAGTTGCCTTCATCAATTGAACATTTGACAAGCCTTACTTTATTAAGTCTCAAAGATTGTAAAAATCTTGTGTGTCTTCCTAGCACCATTTGTAATTTGAATTTGCTCGAATCTCTAGATCTTTCTGGATGCTCAAATTTTGATAACTTGCCAGAGAACCTAGGGAATGTCAAAGGCTTAATGAAGCTTGATTTGAGTGGAACAGCTATCATAGAGTTGCCTTCATCAATTGAATGTTTGACAAGTCTTACTTCATTGACTCTACTTAATTGCTATAAACTTGAGTGCCTTCCTAACACCACTTGTGGTTTGAAGTTGCGTGGTGCTCTTAATCTTTCAACATGCCCAAGATTTAAAAACTTGCCAGAGAAGCTATGGATGCTTGAAGATTTAGAGATGCTTGATTTGAGCAGTACATCTATTAAAGAGTTGCCTTCATCAATTGAACGTTTGACAAGTCTTACTTTATTAACTCTCAAAGATTGTAAAAATCTTGTGTGTCTTCCTAGCACCATTGGTAATTTGAATTCGCTTGAATCTTTAGATCTTTCTGGATGCTCAAATTTTGATAACTTGCCAGAGAACTTAGGGAATGTTGAAGGCTTAAAGGAGCTTTATTTGAGTGGAACAGCTATCATAGAGTTGCCTTCATCAATTGAACGTTTGACAAGTCTTACTTCATTGACTCTACTTAATTGCTATAAACTTGAGTGTCTTCCTAACACCACTTGTGGTTTGAAGTTGCACGGTGCTCTTAATCTTTCTACATGCTCAGGATTTAAAAACTTGCCAGAGAATCTATGGATACTTGAAGATCTAAAGATGCTTGATTTGAGTAGTACAGCTATCGAAGTGCTGCCTTCATCAATTGAACGTTTGACTAACCTTATTATATTGAATCTAAGACATTGCATGAATTTTGTGGGCCTTCCTAATAACATTTGTAATTTGACGTTGCTTAAAACTCTTGATCTTTATGGATGCTTAAAATTTGAAAACTTGCCAGAGAACATAGGAAATATAAAAGGTTTGGAGGAGCTTAATTTGCTTTGGACAGCCATAAAAGAGGTTCCTTCTTCAATTGTTCTCCTTAAAAATCTCAAAGAGCTGTGTATCCGTGGATGGAAGTTATCTGAATTTGATTCCCAGCCAGCAAGTCTTGAGTCGATGGACCCATTATGGATTTCATTATTATACTTGCCAACAGGTCCTACCATGGAAAGAATATTATTGCCTTCATTTATATATTATTCCCTGCCAACAAGTTCGAATCTAGTGGGCTTATTATTTCCTTCCTTATCAGGTCTACAATCTTTAACATATTTGTATCTTCGTCACTGCAATCTTTCGTCAATCCCCAATGACATTGGCTGCTTGTCCTCTTTAGAATTCTTAGATCTAAGTGGAAATAATTTTGTTTCCCTTCCTGAAAGCATCTCTCAACTCTCTCATCTTGAAGCACTCTATTTGGAGGGTTGCAAGAGGCTTCAATCATTGGAAAATGTTCCATTAACTATTGATTCTGTAATGGCAAATGATTGTACCTCACTGGAGAGATTGCCAGAACTACAATTTTATCGTTTTGGGTCAGATCGCCCCTATTTGCAATTCCTGTTTATCAACTGCTTCAAATTGGTTGACAATATTCAAAGTTTTAATAACATGCTTCAGGTCTCTCTCTCTCTCTCTCTCTCTCTCTCTCTCTCTCTCTCTCTCTCTCTCCAAGTTCTAAACATTATGCTATGTATATTTCAGGTACAAAGTGGTACACTACCAAAGAAGTTAAAAATTCTTATTCCTGGAAGTGAAATTCCGAAATATTTTAATCATGAATGTATAGGTTATGAATTGAAAGTACAAGTGCCTTATTATTGTCGTAGTGTGCTGGTGGGAATTGCATTGTGTGTTGTTTTTGTACCCAAAAAGATGAGTTGCCCTTGTGAGTGGAATCTTTCATTTACAATCAATAGAACTTCACTGCCTTACAGAGAATATTCTGATTCTAGTAAAGAATATGGTACAATTGAATCAAATCACCTTTGGCTGACCTATCACCATTTGTCTAAACGTTTCCTCTCCATGCTTAGCCAATTCTATACAAATGGATTGCTTACGATTGCAGCATGTTCCCCGAACTTGGAGGTGGAGAAAATTGGGATTCGAATGATATACCGGCAAGACATTGAAAATCCCATTAAACTTATGGCACAGTACATCAACAACAGCAGCATACCCTATAAGGATCATGATATTGACAATTCAAGTGCAGAAGGTAGCGGAAATGGGGCAGGACCTAGTGGAGAATGCTACTCTATTGTGGAACCACCGCCAAAGAGGATTCAAAGGCTCGGAGGCTTTATGGCTGATTCTGAGGATCATAGTCAAAGGGAATTTTCCGACTTCTTTGCGAGTAAGTATTTATCTTTCTTCTTACTTTCAAGTTTTAAAATTTACAAGTCATGATTTACAACTACTTTTTGGTGTACCTTTATTTAGTGGATGGAGAGGATCAAACGTCCAAGAAGCTTGAAGCCATTTGTGGAGGTAATAGTTACCAAGAAATCAAAGATATCAATCAAATTATGGCACTGTGCAACAACAACAGCAACACGCTATATGAGGGTCTGGGTGAAATCTATCGTGATATTGAACGATTCAGCTTAGAAGGTAGCAAAAATAAGCAAAACTGTCATGAGGATGATGGGGCTGGACCACTTTAATGAGGAACTACACCCAAAGACTTGGAGGATTTATAGCTGGTTTGGACGAATCTAGTAAAAGAGAATTCTTTGCTTGTAAGTCATCATCTTTCTCCTTGCTGTCACAATTTACAAGTTTTACTGTTGTCTTTAATTTGGGGGAAGGGAATCCGATGAAAGTGTGGCTTTTGATTGGGGAAGGGAATGATAAATTTAATTTTTCATAGGTAAAACTTTGAGATTTTTTCTTTCTGGATTTCCCTTACTAGCATTTATAATTTAAATCCATAAAAAAAAGCATTGCCGCATTTTCTTTTAATCAGGTTGGAATAATACAAATTTTTCTTCTTGTCTTGTTGGGCCACTTTTATATAATGTAAGGAGCAAATCAAACGTCCAAGAAGCTTGAAGCCTATGGTGACAGTAAGAGGGATGGTTAACAGAGCCATGCTGAAAAATTAGCCAAGTAGGGTCTCTCCTTTCACATCCATCTGGGTTCTTGCTAGAGTGGTCAAGGACTCAAAATGGTTAGCTATTTCAATTAACTGTCAAATGGCTCTTATTATTGATTTTTTTTTTTTTTTGGTCCTGCAAATGTAATGCTCTGTTGAACTTCTATTCCTATACAAATAGATATTGAAATTTAATTCTTTCCATATTACTTGTGAAAAATCACTTAAAGAACAGGTGTGCTCTACATTCCAAGCTCTTCCTACAGAGTACACATTTTAGATCACTAGTATTACCCCAATGTAGCATTCTGTCCTGAGTGCTTAATTTGTTCCTTGTTACTAGCCAACAGAAGAATAAATGTCCTAGAATAACTTGAGAGAACTATATGATTTTTTACCATCCTACTGTTGAAATCTTAGCTATGATGTACTCCCATGTTTCTACACTTTAATAAATCAAAGTTTGCTCTGGATGGATACGAGGTCGGTTGATCTAACATGCTTCCAAGACCAAGTTTTATATTTCAAAAACACTTGAAACCGTTGCGGTTTTTTTTTTTTTGGCAGCATCATATTTGACTTGAGTACCATACTTCTGAATTAGGATTCCATGTGGATGTCACCAATCATGCCATAGGAAAACGATACAACTTGATCCCACTTCAAACTTCAGTAATGGCCTAACAATGCTTCTAAGAGTTAGAATTTCCGCCTAGCCCTGAGTGCTACTTGAGGAATGTAGGTATATAAACTTCGGTTTAGCACAAAGTCTAATAAATACAAATTAGCCAGAGATAAACTTGACAACTTTTTCCTTAGAAGACTCTTTTGGATATACACCGCTATTAGTTCCTTTAAGACCTCTCCTCTCCTCGTGTGTGTGTGTTAAAATACTTAGTATTCTAAAAAAAAAAAAAATTTCCCCCACACAATTTACCCTTATGACACGTACGTATTCAATGCCCCCACCATTTTTGTAACAATCGAGTTATCATCATCTTTTGCTAGTCACCATGAATTTACGCTTTGTCCTCATTTTTGAACAACGCAGGATGTGTACAGTAGAGTTGACTCATACGATGACTCTACCATTAACTTAGCTTCTTTGAAACTCTAGAAGAATGAAGTTTCTTTGGAAATTTCCAACATCACTGCTTATACAGTATACACCTGGTGAAAAGGCAATATGAAAAGAACTTTGTTATTTTTAAGAAGAAAATATGAAAAGCAGTTTATAGTAGCTAATAAAAATAAAATAATAAAAAAGAGAAGTTTTGCACTAGAACTTTCTGCGTACTTTTGAAAAAGCGTAAAAAAAAGGAGCACAATGAAGCTTTGATAAAAACTAGGCAAATTCTCTCCTCATTCTTCTCTATCTCTTTTTATTAACAAATTTCAGATTGGATTTCTACTCACTCCGATTCGACGCAATTTCAAAACTACACAAGTCAGATTGGGATCAAGTTATTTCTTCTTCCCTAATTTCAGATCCACCTATTCTTGCCCCAATCTCAGGTGTGTCTCCTTGATTCTCTCAGTATAATCTATTGTTAAAATTTTGTGGAGTTTGATGTGTTGTTACAGTCTTTTTTGGCTCTGATTTTTGGACTACATTATTTTAGTTTTTTGGGTATTTTCTGGGTTTATATGATGTTTGTGTTATTTACTAGGTTTATGATATGGGATTAGAACTTCAAATATCAACACCAAACCCTTAAAACTGAGATCTTTTGGCCTTATTTTCTGGCTTTATTTTATGAGATCAAAGCTTTTATTTTTTCACCTTTGCATTCTTCTTTTATCTTCAGGTTGGGTTTGTGTGTAGAAGAAACGTGGGTAGCTGTTCTGACATAGGCCCCAGTTTCTTTTTACAAACCAAAAACTGAGTTCAATTTTGGGTTCCAAACAGGGATTTGAAAATTGAGAACTAAATTATGAAAATTGAGATATGGGTGTGTTGAGAATCAAACACTGTAAACTTTCAAATCTTTTGAGACTTTGACCACACTTGCTTATGCCCCATTTGAGCTCTAAATTAAATTCTTTTGTTGCGATGATCTTAGCCACATAATAACTAGATTTGACTGTGTAGAACTCATTGTTGGAATGTGACCAAAACATAGCATCATTTGTCTGATAGCAAGATAGGGGAACACGTAAAATTGCCTCAACATCACCACTGTCAAAGTTTTAAGACTTTAGACCTAAGAGTTGTAATAGCCCTCTTAATTTTTTTGTTTTCAACAATGCTTGCAAATTGTGTCTTATTCACAATTGAAAATAGATTCTCATAAAATAAAATAAAAAACTGTTAAAAATAAAGTGAGGCTAAAAAAGCACAATCTCCATTAAATTTAAGAAGATAGTTTAAACTTTAAAGTTTTTATAGTTTGCAATGCAAAGTGCAAAGAATCTATAATTTAGACTTTTAGAGTAGATTTAAGTAATTAATACATAAAACTTAACAATATTTATGTTTTTGTTTTTTTGAGCTAACATGATTTATTATTTTAGTTAGGAGTGTTTACCAAATAGTACAAATCGCACAAACTGCAAAAACTGCACTAAAATCACCTGCAAAACGGCATAACCGCACCGCATTGCACCACAAGTAATAGTGCACCGCATGGTATAGTGCGGTTTGCAGTTTTATAATATGAAAACCACACAAACCGCTCTGCATCGCACCCTATATATATATATATTTATTTATTTACAATGCGGTTTGCGGTTTTATAATATGAAAACCGCACAAACTTCACCACACCGCACTGCAGCGCACCCTATATATATTAATATATTTATTTATTTTATATTAAATATATATATATATAACAAGGACAAAATATCAATACATTAATAATTTAATACCCTAGTAGCAGCTCCTTAGCTGTATCTCACTGTTTCTCAAAAAAAATAAAAAAAAATCTTATCACTCTCTTAGCCCTCAGAAGTCAGACCCTAGCCACCACACTTCCACTTGAATTGTCACTAGACTACTCATTGCCGTTGCACCAGTTGCTTCTACTATTGTGGTATTTATCTCTCTATATGTGTTCAATTTAAGTTTTTCTTTGTTAAAGTTAATCTATTGGCATATTGTACTATTTACTCAGGACAAAGTGGCTTGTATAGGACAAAATTGTTAATTATATTATTTTTTTTATTGATTGTTTCCATTGGTATATTGGCACTTAGAAGTGATGGGTCAGGACTCAGTAGTTATGTTAGATATTTAAGTTTAATTTTTATGGGTTTTCTTTGTTTTTGTTTGATACTGAATCTGGGTTTATATATATGTGTGTGTGTGTGTGTGTATAAAATTTGTTTTTTGCTTAGAAGGAAGGAAAGGAAAAGGTAGATTGGGATCAAAGAGCTTGAGAAAAATGAGTCTGACGAGACTTGAGAGGTAGTTTTTGTTTATTGGATATGTGTTATTAGGCTTATTCTGAACTATTTATTTATGTTCTATGTCTATTTCTTTTTGCACTTATTTTAGTTTTAGTAGGGGTTACTACGTGTTAAGGGGATTTTAGAGTTAATTTACAGTGTCTTATGGATACTTCGAACTGCTTTCATTCACTATTGAGAGTTTTATAATGTCTTCTTGTTGTTTGATCGCTTAGAATTCCATGGATGATGTCACCTACAGTGCCTTACGGATGCATTCTTTTCAAGAAAGCTAGGCGGGTTCTATAGCATGTCTTGCTAAGCAACATACTCCAAATTTATCAATGTGCCATATTCTGACAGGAAATGCATTATTAATAAGATATAATCTGATATTTAGGAAGCTAGTGATGATAGAATGTGATATCCTATTTCAATTTACATTCAAAAGGAGAGTCAGATGCTTTGTATGCTTTAATATAGAATTGAGACTTGATTTCTCTTTCTTAGTTTCACTAGGAAAGAATTAGCAGGGACACATATGATATATGTTTAACTAGAATCTATAGGCTGTGATCAATTTCCATCTTTAAGGAATTTGTTACTTTATGAAGAGTAGCAT
The DNA here is from genome assembly GCA_032878915.1 of Castanopsis chinensis. Classification (NCBI taxonomy): domain Eukaryota; kingdom Viridiplantae; phylum Streptophyta; class Magnoliopsida; order Fagales; family Fagaceae; genus Castanopsis; species Castanopsis chinensis. The sequence continues at coordinate 13,749,638 of JAVQMG010000109.1, forward strand.
ATAAATGGTCGTCCATTACTTGCAAATCGTCACTGACAGTGACGAGTAAGGGTATGGACGAGCGTATGTGCATTAACTCCAGGCAACAACATGCTTCATCTCTCTCTCTCTCTCTCTCTCTTAATTCCTAACATTATGCCTTGTTTATTTTAGGGACTACCAAATATTGTTATTCCTGGAGGGGAAATTCCCAAATGGTTTAGCCGTATGTGTCTAGGTGATAACATACAATTGTCTTTTCATGAGTGTGATGAGCTAATAGGAATTGTGTTGTGTGTTGTTTTTGTACCCAATGGGTTACATCAATATCATAGAAATTGGAATTTTACTTGTATTTTTCATCTCAATGGACTTCAGATTGTAGATTTCTCACAATCTTATTATTTTTCAACAAAATATAGTAAAATTGAATCACCTCATATTTGGCTGCTATATTTGTCCACTCACCATTCCGTCTCCAATTGGGGCAAAATATGTAGTCGCATTGATGCCAATGGATTCAGTCAACTCAAGATTAAAATATTTGCAGAGGTGGTGGAGACAATTGGGGTTCGAATGGTATACAAGCAAGGCATGGAAGATCCCAATCAAACATGGCACAGTGCATCCATAAAAACAGCACATTGTATGAGGATTTTGGTGTAGTACATCATGATATTGACAATTCGGCCATAGAAAGTAGCAGAAATAAACAAAGCCGTGATGTGGATGATGGGGCTGGACCTAGTGGAGAAGGCTGCTATAATGAGGAACCACAGCCAAAGTGGATTCAAGGGGAAATTTTCGACTTCTTTACCAATAAGTGAACATCTTTTCTTCTTACTACTTTGCAGGTCATCATCTTTTAATCAGGTTAGTATAATACAAAATTTTCTTGTTGTCTTGTTGGTGAACTTTTATTTAGTGGAAGGAGGGGATCAAATATCCAAGAAGCTTGAATCCATTCACGGAGGGAAGAAGGATATTTACCAAGACATTGAAGATCCCAATCAAACTTTGACACAGTTAAGCATTAACAGCAGGAAGCTCTATGAGGAACTGGGTGATCTCAGCCATGATTCTTACAATTCAGTCGTAGAAGGTAGCAGAAATAAGCAAAGACTTGATGAGGAAGGTGGGACTGGACCTAGTGGAGAAGGCTACTCTAACGATGAACCACATCCAAAGACTTGGAGGATGTATGGCTGATATTAGGAATTTTTCAACTTCTTCGCCTGTAAGTCATCATCTTTCTCCTTGCTATTACAGTTTAAGAGTCTTGGTGTTCTCTTTTATTTTTTGGGGAGGTGAATCCAATGAAATGAAAGTGTGGGTTTCGATTGCCAGGTTTAAATTGGCATGATAAAAATTTTAATTTGTCATATGTATAAATTGGAGTTTTTCTTTGTAGATTATTTGCCCCTTTTTTGAGAGAGGGAAAAGAAAAAGTTCAAAGTATTTTGCTAGTTAACATTACCTTTCGGCATTCATACCCCGTTCACCACAAACTCAAAAATTAAAATCATTCCTTCCTCAAAAAAATAAATAAATAAATCAGTACATATCACTTTTCTTTTTTCTTTTTTTAAGTTTTTTCATCAGGTTTGAATAATGCAGATTTTTTTTCTTTACTTGTTGGAGAACTTTTATATAATGGAAGGAGAGTGCTACTATAATTAGGATCCACAGCCAAAGAGGATTCAAAACTCAAAGGATTAATAGCTGATTTTGAAGAATCTAATGAAAATGACCTAGAAGGCTAAGGGCCCGTTTAGATACAGCTTATTTTGTTAAAAATTGAAAATTGAAAACTGAAAATACTGTAGCAAAATAATTTTTAAGTGTAAATAGTGCTGTGAGACTCATTTTTAATGTTTTTTTATAATAAAGTACTTGTGGGTCCCGTGAACAGTGCACGGGACCCACTGAACAGTGTATATGGTCTCCTAAAAGCTGAAACACGTGCATCAAAAAAGAAAAGAAAAGAGGAAAACGCAAATGGGAGACGTTGGACACAATCCTTACGCTTACTAAACGTTTGCTGTTCATTACTTGTAAGTCATTTCTTTTCTTCCTACTAACTGCAAAATATTGTGATACTTGTACCTTAGTGGCACCTTTTGGCACTCATCCAAATTGACCCAAACTCAAAAATTAATATCATACCGTATCACCTTTTTTTTTTTTTTTTTTTTTTTCATGTGGGAATAACACAAATTTTTCTTGTTGGTGAACTTTTATTTAATTAATGGAAGGATGGGATCAAACGTCTGAGAAGCTTGAAGCCTTTGCCAAAGTGGATAGTTAGAAGAGCATCAACGTTGAAGTATTAGCCAAGTAGCTATGCTCCTCTCACACTCACCTTGGGTCTTGCGAAAGTGGTCAAGGACCCAAAATGGTCAAGCATTTAAATTAACTGTCAATTGGCTCTTATTATTGATTATATCTCTTTGTTTTTTTTTTTTTTGGTGTCCTCCAAATGTAATGCTCTGGTAAACTTCTAATGCAATACAGATAAACCCTTCCTATCAACCCCTTGTTAACACAAAGTTACCATCAAATGAGTCATTTGGTTGGAGAAGTATAATGGAAGCTAGAAAGGCTGCACAGTTGAGCTACTGTTGGATCATAGTGATGGAAGATAGGTTAACATCTGGGGAGATAGGCAGCTGCTGACACTGAGCACATTCAAGGTGGTTTTACTAAGAAATCCTCAATCTGCAGCAAACTATGTGTGTGACTTGCTGGATGATAATGCAAAGACTTGCGGAAGGATTGTTCTGGACAGTTTGTTCATGCCACAAGAAGCTGCTGTCATTCAAAGCATTCCGTGAAATTCTCAACATTTTGATTACAGTATCTTTTGGGTGGGCGCAAAAATTGGAGATTTTTCAATTTGGAGTGCATATGATTTGTCAGACCACGAGGCAGTGTCAGGTTTAGAAGAGCCTTCAAACAATCATAGCTCAACAATTATGTGGAAGAAACTGTGGAAGGCTCGGGTTCCTAACAAGATTGTTTTTCATGGCCTGCTCTTCAGTTTATCTTACCCACAAAGCCTCATCTATTTTCCAAATGCATCATCTCTTCGGTAACTTGTGAGCAGTGTAATGAAGTTCCTGAAACCAGTTTACATGCTTTGTGGTCTAGCCCAGATGCCAAGAAGGTATGGCAATTACTTGAAGGCATAAACTTTATCCCACACTAACCTATAACTGGACTGATCTATTCTACTGGATGCTGCACCACAAGAATACTTTCTCACTGAAACTATTTCCCACTCTGTCATGGAAATTATGGCGCACAGAAATGTAGAAAGATTTGGGGAACCAGGAGTACAGAAATCCACTCCGTATATATAGGTAAGGAGATGCATGAACACTACTTGGCTGCAAAATTTCGTCTGAGATACTGCAGAAAGTACATATCCTAATATGGAAGCCCCCACAGTTACCTTACTCCAAGGTAAAGGTTGCAGTGATTAGAGATTTCAATGTAAATTTTGTTGCAGCTAAGGTTGTGGCGATTGTAGGTCAATGCTGGCTGGAGGCTCATTTTGCAGGATTCTGGCATGTCCTACAATTTTTTAACCAGCAGGGAATTCTGGCTAAGTATTGCCAAATTGCCATTGCTGCCTCTAACATGGATTCCCCCCAATACCCCGACACATCCTCCCCCCCCCCAAAAAAAAGGTGACCTAAAATGCTCTGTTCAACAAAGTGAAACTAGCAATATCTAATTTCAGATGCTGCGAGTTTAATTTTGTGGACAAAAGTTGTAAAAATGCTCCTCTAGTCTTAGCAGATCTTGGATGTAAAAATTGCTCCACTGAGATTTGGCTACTTGATAATTTTGTGAAATGCAATGTAAATCCTGCCGCTTCTATTTTTTAAAAAACTTATATATATATATATATATATATATATATATATATTAAGAGGATTTAGTTATTGCTTTTCCCACTACCCTCATACTTCCCACTTCCCTACCCCACGTTTCTAACCAAAAATAAGATAGAAAGGCTACCCACCCATCCACAGCTTCTTAAAAAAAAAAAAAAAGAAAAAAAAAAAAACTACCAATGGTTCCAATAAAAAAAAAAAAAAATTCGATAAATTTAAAAAAAAAAAAAAAAAACCTACTCACAGCACATAAAATTTATATATATATATATATATATATATGTATAAAACTCTAGCCCCTGAGCAACTACTCACATCACATAAAGTTATTTCATCACAAATGCTTAACACTCAATCACACCTTAAAATTTTTTTTTGTGATTGGAAAATATATTAATTCCAAATTATAAATTATTCAAATTATTAATTTTTATATAAAAAAAAAAAATAGAAGCGCCAGAGGCTATATATATATATATATAATTATATATTGATATTTGTCTTTCCAATGTAAAAGTTTATTATATTAAATAATTGTTTTTTTTTCCTCCAACAGTCGCAACATATATAATTTTTTTTTTCACCTTCCCGGCATTTGGCTCTCTGATTCATATTGAGAAATTTCAAACAGAAACTTCGCTTGGCTCATGCGTTCACATTCAAAGGGCCTAATTTGTTTCTTCTCCAATCTTGTCCTTTAATTTTGGAATAAGCAAACATAGAAATGCCACACAAACACTATCATGGAATTACACAACTTTTTTATTAATTTTTACTTATAACCAAAAAAATGTAAAAGCTTTCAACTCCAATCATACCTAAAACTGAACCTTTTTCCAGCATTTGTCACAAAACCTTTATATGCATATTTGATTATTGGAACTTGAGAGGGAAAAAGAGGGACCAACACTCAAGAGCTTCCAAATTGAAAATATGTTGATAATAGTTTGTAACATTGTATCCTAAAATTAATCTTAAAAAATTTGTCATAATGATAGTTTGCCAATGTAGATGGCGTCAAAGAAACATCAAGTTTCACGAACCAAAAGCTTCTCATCATGTGATATCCAATAAAAAAAAAAAAAAAAAAAAGATACAAAATATAATATTATTATTTTGAAAATAATAAATTATATTATAATCTTAAAACTAAATACTTGTAAATTAAAATTCCCACTCAGTCTAAAAACGAAGAAGGGAAGATGCCGTGAATGATCATGCATAGGTGGCTACTTTCCTGTCGGATGATGACCTCTGAAGAAGTCAATAAATTAAATCTAATGAGTACCTATGTCTCAATTAGGACTATCCATGGGTCGGTCCGAGTCGGTTTTGGCCTTAACTCGGACTTGACTTGCTTTGGTCGGGTGGAACAAGAATAGACCCTCAACCGACCGTCGACCACCACGGGTTGAGTCGGCCAGGCTCAGGGGAGCGAACAGTCGGTTCGGTCGAGTCCAATGATGAGTGATGGCGGGCGGAAGAGAAGATCTATCTTCGTCGATCTAAGTTGAAGGCCAACTGGATCTAACGGATTATCGTCGGATTTGAGTAGATCAAAGCCCAATCTAACCAAAAAAAGCTAGATTTGTGTAGATCTAAGTTAGATCTAACCAAATACTGCTGGATTTAAGTAAATCTGAGTGAAGGAGGAGAGTAGATCTTGGTCGGATTTGAGTGAATCTGAGCAAATACCATCGGATCTGAGCGAAGGAAGACCAATGGTGGCCGGATCGGAGCTGAGGAACACCAGAATGTTGTCGGATCTAGGCAATTTTGGCCTTTTTTTAGCATTTGTCGGTCGGATCGGGTGGCTCAGGTTTTAGAGACCGAAACCCACCACTCAACCCTTTGGAGTCGGGTTTCAGAGGTGAAGACCCGTCACCAATCGCTGGAGGTGCCAAATTTGGCTGTGACAGGTCGATTTGGCCAGGTCTCCGGGTTGCTTGGACAGCCCTAGTCTCAATGTATGAGTATGATCTATACCCACCTAAGGAAGAATTAGATCCCATTAAAAAAAGAAAAAAAGAAAAATATAAGGAATTAGATATGGTGCCTTGGATCAGGTTGAATGGTAAACATTCAAATTTGTAAAGTTGTGATTTCTAACTATATTGTGTTTTTAATTCCGTGCCAAATTTGATTATAATTTCTTCAATCATTTTTTCTGTATGGATGGGGGGTTTAATTGTAAGGGATGATTGTGAAAGATCGATGAAGAATTAAGCTTCAAAGATTGATCAAGTGGATTTCGCGACTGGCTCGCTACTGTCTCGCAAGAAGCAACCCGTGAAAAGAGACACGTGTAGAGCATATGACTGGAAGATGAAGTCGTGCCACGCTGTCATTTTCGCAACTGTCTCGCGAGTAAGACCAACCCACGAAGGACCTGCAAAAGTTTCTATTTGGCTAAAAGTTGTGTTTTATTTTATCAAGTCTTTACTCACACTATATATACCCTCATTACTCATATATTGTAAAGAGTGTTTTTTAGAAAGAAAACCCTAGAATATTCACATAAGAGTTAGAGATTGTTATACCCACAATCATCTACACATTTCTTTGTGGTTTTCCTTAACTCCTACCTCTCTATCTTTATATCTTTGAGAGTTTGCTAGGTCAAACACTTACTACACCCATACTGAGTGTAAAGTGAGACTTTGGTGCTGCTAGGAAATATTGGAAGGAGCCATTCGTTTGGTGGATGCAATCGGGCTGAATTGCAAGATTCGAAAAGTTGGAGAAGATAAGGCTCCGAGAAGTCAGTTGGTAGCAGGAGCTTGGAGGGCTCAAGTACATGGGATGGACTAGGCTTGGAGGGTCTTTTATTATTCGTGTACTTCAACTTTATTTTCTAGTGGATCGATTTCGACTTGGAGGGTAGCGGAGAGATTTTTCGTCAAGTTCTTCGGTTTCTTCTTCGATAACACGTCTCGGTATTATCTTGTGATTGCATCTCTCTTCCTTACTCTTTAAGCTTTCAATTTATTGTTGATAATGGATGAATATGGCTCAAGGTAGAGTTATCGGTTCATTGCGCTTATTTACTCTTGTTTCACACTTAGTCTAAGTTAGAATAAAAGCAATCTAGCCATAATTTTTATTTGGAGGTCTGAACAAGCTCATGTTTTAGAACAAATTCAAGCTGTCAAAATTGAACTCACATAACCAAAGCCCAAGTACCCAAGCCGAATCAATTTTCTTATCCAAATATGAGAAGCCTTCATTGCAAAGTACGGACTATAATCTGATTAAAGAATAACTTTGGCTTGTACCACGACCTCCACAACTTTTCCATTGGAATTTCACACTCTTGATCAACATCATAGAAGTACCTCATTTTTGCACTGTAACAACTTACAACTGTGGCCATGACATTGTAAAGGGCATTTTTAGTCCCAAGTTGCTTTTATTAGAGCATTCTCATCACCTGTCATTTCTATTATATTTATCATAATTAGTGTGTGCAGTGAACCCCCAACCCACCAAAATCAACCTGACTTCAACCCAACCCACCAAGTTAGGTAAGTTTTTAAGGGTTGATGGGTTGGGTTAGGTTATGAAATTTTTTTATAGTGGGTCAAGTTGGGTTCTAGTCATGAGATTTACAAATCTGTCTAACTCGACTTGACCCACCTATATTTGATATATTTTAAAATTTTAAAAATATATTAAAAACATATATTATATAATTTTTTTTATTTATTTTTTTGCCCTTCTTCCGAAATAAAACTCAAACCCTAACTTCTTCTCATATAGTTTGTGTTTGTTTGGTGTTATACTCATGATTATTTGGTTAAAAATTTGCACTTATTTGTAGTGATGTTCTCATGCTCAATTTAATAATAATAATTAAAAAAAAATTGTCTAATCCATGGATCTAACCCAACCCAACCTGATCCAGGTGGGTTGGGTTGGACTCCTGTGATGGGTTGAGTTGGATTTTTTTTTAACCCATCATGTGGGTTGGGTAAAAAAAATCCTTAACTTGATTCATGCACACCCCTAATCATAGTCCCTTTAGCAATTGCTTTTTCATGCTCAATAATCACCCTTAAATCTGCGAATCATTTTCTCAACAAAATAAGTGGTGGCAAGAATGCTCACACTACAATAACATTTTGTTGTACTTAGCATCTGCTTGGCAAGATTGTTCAGCAATGCTTTTAATGCATCTTCCGAAAATAACAAATTGGAAGAGCAGAAAGAACATGGATATTTCTCATTCAATTACTTTAGTATCAATTCCCATTTTGGGGCTATTTCAGCAACATGCCATTTACTCGTTAGATTCTTGAACATGATAATTGATATTCATTCACTTCTTTCAAACTAAGTTGGAGTTATTTTAAGATCAGCGAACATCATATCATATCCAATGGCAGCTCTAGGATTTTTTTCTAAGAGGGTCAATAGTGTCTTGAGCTAGGATTTTGTTGTGGGGAAGTAAAAAAATAAAATAATTAATTTTTTTTTTTGCATATATAAATGTTATATTACATACAATAATCTAACATAGTATTTTAAGTAGTATACAATACACCCATACTGTCCAATAGTCATAAAAAGTTATTAATAGTTTAAAGATTGGTAAGAAAACAACAATTGAATGCATAAATAAATAAAAATAAATAACTAATCATAATATTTGTCAAATTAATAATAACTTATTATAATCATATGTAATATCAATTAAATAAAAATATATTATAATGAAGAATAGTAACACACCAAAGAGTAGGTCTGGGAGTAAACGTGCTACTAAGGAAAAAAAATAGTAACTTATATAAGATTTTGCTTTTGAAGTGTATGGATTTTTAACCACACACATGGTCATTCTCTTGGAATTGGAGTAAGCACTAAAAGACTTTTTGGACTCAAAAACCTGTAGAACACTTACTACTTCAGTAGATAGAAAAATATATATATATATATATATATATATATATATATAGAAGGGAGAAAGAGAGAATGAGAAAAGAATCATAGATGTAAATACAAAGTAGTTGGTTGTACAAGTGGTGTAATTTTTTGCCGATGAAGAAGAAAAGTACAAGAAAAAACCTTTTCATTCTACCATCAACAATAAAGTAAGCCAGAGTCCAGAGAGAAGGTTTATTTATTTATTTTAGCAAGTGAGCAATTTTAAGAGTAGTGCTACTAACATAACATTTACGCAATCAAATCTAGGTGGCATGTTGTTAAAGGTATGTAAAAAAATGATGTCACTTATGAGTTTAGATAGAAAGCCAATTACAACTTGTCACTTAACCTTTATTATAAAAATAGCACTAAGATGATCATATTTCAAGTTTATTTCAATTGGGTTTAAACAAAATTTAGGCTCAGGGTGTTTAAATTTTTATTTTAGGGGTCAAAACAAATAAAATAAAATAAAATATAAATTTTATATATTATTTTTTTTCGAGCCAGACCTGGGGGTTCATTTGAACCCCCTGGGCTGACTATAGAGCCGCCCTTGATCATATTGTATTATATACTATATAATAAAAGTTGAGCTTAGAAGTCATGGTTGTGATAAGTGGCTTCACGAGATAATGGTAATATTTTGGATAAAAACAATTTTTTCGCTTATTTGTTCTTACCTATTTCTTTAGATAAAATAACAATAAGTGTTTTTAAAAAACATGCAACATGCATCTTAAGTTTTAGTTGATAGAGATAATAACTTATTTGTTCTTACCAATTTTTTTTAGATAAAGTAACATAAGTGTTTTAACAAAACATGCAACATGCATTTCAGATAAAATAATAATAATTGCTTTAACAAAACATGCAACATGCATCTAAGTTTCAAAAATTTAAATTCTACTCCAGCATATGTATTTGTATTAGAACTTAGAAGGATATACATGTTGTATAGATTCAAAGCATGCAACATGCATTTTAGATAAAATAACAATAAGTGTTTTAACAAAACATGCAACATGTATCTAAGTTTTAGTTGATAAAGATAATAACTTATTTGTTCTTATCAATTTCTTTAGATAAAGAAATATAAGTGTTTTAACAAAACATGCAACATGCATCTAAGTTTTAGAAATTTAAATTCTACTCCAGCATATATATATATATATATATATATTTGTATTAGAAGGATATACATGTTGTATAGATTCAAAGCATGCAACATGCATTTTAGATAAAATAAAATTAAGTTTTTTAACAAAACACGGAACATGCATTTTAGATGAAATAACAATAAGTGTTTTAACAAAACATACAACATGCATCTAAGTTTCAAAAATTTAAATTCTACTCCAGCATATGTATTTGTATTGGAAGGATATACATACTGTATAGATTCAAAACATGCAACATGCATTTTAGATAAAATAACAATAAGTGTTTTAACAAAACATGTAACATGCATCTGTATTGGAAGGATATACATGTTGTATAGTTTCAAAACATGCAACATACATTTAAGATAAAATAATAATAAGCATTTTAACAAAACATGCAAAATGCATCTAAGTTTCAAAAATTTAAATTCCTACTCCAACTAAAAATCTGTTATCAAAATTTGAAAACTTAATATATATTCATCAATGGCCTTTCCATAGAATCTCTCTTGCATTCCCCCTTTTTTTTTTTTTTTATTTAGCAAGTATTTTAACAAAACATGCAACATGCATCTAAGTTTCAAAATTTTAAATCCAACTCCAAATAAAAATTTATCACCAATGGTCTTTTCATAGAATCTCTCTTGCACCCCATGTTTTTTTTTTTATTCTTTTTTTTAGTTGAAAATTACGGATACGTATTTGTATTGGAAGGATATACATATTGTATAGATTCATAGGAGTTGATAAATTTATATGATACTATCTCTCTCTCTCTCTTTCTCTCAATCAATTTTTTCCTAAACAACAACTCTCAATAATTATTAAATTAATTTTTTTATTAATTGTTAGGATATATTTCCTCAAATTAAGGGATAAAATTAACAATGTTTTAATATACATAAAAATTTATCATTTAAATTTTATTCAAACTAAAGGTCTATCATAGTTTTTGAAACTTCCTTTCCTGGAAAAAAAAAATTCTAAACTGAAATCTAGAATCCTACATAACACCCCATGCTCTTTTTTCTCTTCAAGTTGCATCTTACATTTTATTAATTATTTTAAAAATTATTTATTAATTGTTACGATATATTTCCCCGAATCAGGAGATAAGATTTAATTATAATTTAATTTAACAAAAATTTTATCATCTAAGTTTTAGAAATTTAAATCCTACTCCAACTAAAATTCGATTATCATAATTTTGAAACACACACACACACATATATATATTCACCAATAGTCTTTCCATAGAATCCTTCTTGCACCCCACATTTTTGTTTGTTTTTTTTTTTTTTCAAGTTGCAACTTACGCATATGTATTTGTATATGATATTTCTGATTAAATAGATTGATTTTACTTATTATTATTTGTTTCTAAATAGCTGCTTGAGTTTAATTCACCCTCTTCATTAATAAATAAGGAATTAAAAAAAATTATTGATAATTTTTAACTAGAGATATTATATATAAGGACAAATATACAAAATTATGCATTTTATATAATAATAATTATTCATTTAGTTAAAAATGAGTTTTAAGATTATATAATAATAACTCATTTAGTTATTATTTTCAATATATATATATATATATATATATTAAGAAAATTCATGATTAAAGTCATGCAAAACACTAGACTTTCACTAGTGTTAAGTAAAAAAAAAAAAAAAGAAAAGAAATATATTATGATAGTGATCAATTGCAATATAGCATAGCAAACAACAAAAACAAAAGAACGCCCCTATCATATTCCTCTTCTTTTCAATTCTCTTGCCTAAACAAGACAAGAGTCTTTTAATAAGCAAGTGTACCACTATATCTAGCATACACTATCCAAGGTCCTAAATAAGCTTCCACAATGTGTAGATATTTTCTTTCCATCCATTTTGTTAAAAGTGTCTTTTAATAATAAATAATATTTGTTTTCCATCATTCTACTTTCTATTCTTCCAATGACACACATGGTTGAAAACTAAAATATTTTTCTATTATTTCACTTTTTTATACTTCAACTTTTCCTTCTTACCTACTAAACATAGCATAAATATTGAGTCATGGTTTTTTTTTTTTTTTTTTTTTTATCATTATTATTATTCATTCTACTCTTGTTTTTCAAAAAAAAAAAAAAAAATTACTGTTGGAATTGCAAAAAGATTTTTTTTTTGGTTGGATTTGGAACCATGCAATTGCACTAATACTGTAAGAGAGAAAAGTTAAAAGGTTAAAATTTTTTCATTTGTTCTAATGCTAAAATTAAAAGTGAACTTTCAACTCTAAATTTTTCTTACTTTACTTTAATAATTATTTTTTTTAATAAATATATAAATAAACTCTTAATAGGAAATTGCACAATTTGGAGGTAGCCGTGTTACATAGACCTCGAGTTTTTCAAACTTGATTTCCTTGTAAATTTTTATTTTTCATTAAAATCAATTTTTATGAACTTGAGTTCTAAAAAAAAGTTTGCATAGGACTCAAGTTCCAACTTCCAAGTGTGAAAAAAAGTTTAAATAGGACTCAAGTTCCAACTTCCAAGTGTGATGATTGTTTTTCTAAATGCCACGTCAATGGTTCCACATCAGCAAGTGGTTGCTTAAACTCCACTTTCTAAAAGTCGAGTTTTACTCAAATCTTGATTTTCACGAAATCAAGTATAAGTGAAACCATTTAACAAAATAATTTCTAAAAAAAATTTGGTAAAATTATTCGAATTTTTTTTTTAATATTTAGCAAAATAAACCCCAAAAAGCAGTGTAAAAAGGATTTGTAGCTGCTAAAAAAAATGCAATATAAACCGGACTTCACTAGTCAATGGGAATTTCACCTGTCTTCCTCTTTGTAGCACTAGAATTTTTTTTTTTTTAATAGTAAAATCCAAAACTAACTCTCTAAATTTCAACTTTTGTTATTTTAGTCCTCTTAAGTTTTAGTTTTGTCATTTTAGTTATCTAATTTTCAAATTTTATCAATTCAGTCATTCATTATCCTGCAGTTAGGTCTTGTCTTTAACTAAGCCAAAATGACGCCATTTTGTTCTGTTTTGTTTTTTTTTTTTTTAATTTCTTCATTTTACTGAAATACATTAATTACAACCAAAACAAAAAAACAAAAAACAAAAAAAAGAAACCAAGGGGAACGAAACGAGTACTGCCGCTGCTAAAGGAGAGAGTATCTCGATATCTTTGAGTGAACAGAGAAGAAGAATGTCTTCAGTGACTATACCTCCGGTGCTAACTTCGCCTCGTGACGATGCTACCCACCTCTACCGTGCTTTCAAAGGGACATTCAATTGGGGAAAAAGAAGCTTAACAAATCCGAAAAACCTTCAGATCTATCAAACCCAAAAACCCTTCACCCCACAAAACAAATAACACAAAGATTCAATCTTTTTTTTTCCCAATAAAATATATATGTACCTGAAACGACAGATTTGAGCCAATCAATGATTTCTCCGTGGGACTTGAGCTCGTTGTTCGTGTTAATAAGCCCATTTGCAAAACTCAAAGCGTAGTGATAAGACATATGCCTCAAACTCCTCTTTTGCAATCACCGCCAGATCAGATTCGTCATCTCTTCTCTTCAGATAATAGTGCACCTCTCTCTTCCCTTTATCGCTCGACACGTACACCTCCTCTCAGCTCACATAAGACGATGACGATGACGATGTCGTTTCTCCCACCACCACCATCCTTTCCATGGCCAAAAACGCTTCAAACAAAATCAAAAACTTTGAACCGTCTTCTCTTTCTCTCTCTCTTTCAAAGGGAGAACTTGCATCACTGAGCCCTCAATGGTGTGTTTTTTACTTGTATCTAGAAGGCAAGTGAGACATAGATCTGCTAGCCGAAGGCAATCTTTGATTTTCAGGGGTAGTGGAACAACCTGGTTCCGCTTAGTTTTTTCTTTCTCTTTTTTGGGTAAGTAATTGCTAATCCATGCGATGCACGGGCTAGTTAAATAAAAAGATAATTAATCAACCACATGATTAAAAAAAAAAAAAAAAAAAACTGAAAGAACCAATAAGAGACTAATTTGTTCATCAAGTAATCAACCTAAGTGGCATCATAGCTCATGTACAAAACTATTAATCTATTGTCAAGGGGTCAAATGACAATGTGGAAAACATTTCATAAATAACTTATTGATAACAGGTATAGAGAGGGGACTTTTGTAAATCATCAATCGAATTGGAGTCAACATCTCATTGCAAATGGAATGTAGACTAAAAGTAAAGTTTCAATCATTCTCTTTTTATAAAAATTATCGAAACTATATGTAGTTTACCTCGGTTTTAGATAGAAATTACTTGAAGAAACAACTATTTTGAATCATTATCTAAAAAAGGAGCGACATAAAAAACTAAAATAAGATGAAATTCCTCAAACATATTTCAGCATTAATAGCCAAGCTGAGCTCTATGTATGGCAACCAATTAGTCACTCCAATTGAAAGCACAATGTTTGAAAGAATCTGCCAAGTATCTTACTCGCTCACAATTTTCATCCACCTCCCTAGATCACTAAACTATACATCTAACTACCTTAACTTCAATATTGAATACAAAGGCAAAGCCAAAATGTCTCATAAGAAAATGCATACAATAAAGAGCCTTGAAGTCAATAACATCCTCTAAATTACTTTGCATAAGAACAATATGATTTATTCTATATAAAAAAAAATGAATATTCTTTCCAAGTCCATTAGCAAAAAAAAAAAAACCTATTGAAGCAATTATTATTAACCATAACATAAAATGAAAAACTATTGAATGTGTTAAAAATATTAGCCTACATATTAATATATTGTATACCTTAGCTTTCCTAGTCCATTAGCACTTGGCTGACAAACACAATCCAAACCAAACTTGAACTATGCTTAGTGTCAAAATACTATCTTTATAAGTCATGCATCTAAACCCACTATCTTTATCAAAAGGAAAAAAAATAAAAGACAGCTAAATCCTCATGTTCTCCAAATCAAAATTCACATATAGACTATTTCCCTAATAACATGCACGTTGTAGTATCATGATAGGTCCAGCTTATCTTTTGCCACATAACATTTAGTCCCCACCGAAACTTCCAACACCTTTTAAGCCATAATGAACCTAGTAAGGAAGAAATTATTGTATAAAATGTTCATGCTGATGAATTGTGGTAACAACAGAAAATAGAAACAACAACAAAGAACTAAAGGACGCAAGGGACTATTCTAAGAGAAAAAAGGATTTGGCAAGCTCTTTCACTGTGATGTTCTTGAAGCATTCACTAACATAGCAACATCAGCAATTAAATGTGATGAGTTTGTAAACCAAAACATTTATATCATACTGCTACTTTGCACATAAATCTTTTTAATTACAAATAATTTCTTGCACAAAAATATCACTAAAAGTACTTAATCTCAACATGAATCTCCATGTAATATAGCAAAGAAACCATTAGTAGTTGTAAACTTGTAGTTGTTTCTTTCTGCAGATTATGCATGTATAAATGTTACAATTATCTACTTCCTTAAAGCATGATCTAATCAGATCAACTACACCACAACTTTAAAGAAGGTGGTATCCTTGAGAGATGAAAAAAATAACTTGGAAAGTTCCCCCAACTCTTATAAACTAATTTTCATTATTTTAGTCTAAACTTACATTAGCAGCCAAGAAAAACAGTAAAGCAAATGAGAAACTCAAAAGGTACTTAAAAAACTTCTAGCTTAGTTGAGTATTCTTTGCTCTTACTTTTGTGTTATTTCCCATCTCCAAGTCATCCATAGAACATGTCCCATTGGTGAATAATTCCTCCATTACTTATTAATTTTTAAAAAAAAATAGAAGAGAAAGAACTAAATTGGACGCTACTAACATGCTGGTAAGTTATCAACATTTTTTAGGGTCCCACATAGTTCAACTCCTTCCACATCTAGGAAAAATTTGATGACACGATATAAAAAATAATTATGAACAAAGCATGAATCTAACGATTGATTGATGTGCACCTAATCATACCCAACATATAAAATGGAAATTTGACTTTATGTTTCTGCTGTATTAAAATCTACCTACAAATCACTCTAAGACAATTCCTCTATTCATGTCAAGAATTTTACGAATGGTTTGCAATTATAAAACCTCATATTTCTAGCTAACTAATTTGTAATATTAATTTTTATCAAATAAATGTGTCCATTGCGTTCATAGTTGTGACTAAGAAATAGAGAGTACTAAATAGTTGAATCCATTTCTCTGCACTCTCTCTAATATCCTTGTAACCATCTGACTTCTACATGGAAATCCACACATAAACCTCTTGTCAATTAATTGATTTACCTAATAAACATGGGGGGTTTTGAGAACATTCCATGGAGATCCTAATCCTTCCAAGAAAAAAAAGGCACAATATTATAGCAAGTAAATTGACCTTCCTCACTATAGTGAAAAAAGCATCCCATGTTCCAAAATAATGCAATCCTAGACAATAATTTTCCTTTAGATTATTGTTCAATTTTGACAATTTGCAATCCACACAACCAAATAAAAATAAATAAATAAAATACGAATGCACCATTAAATAGTAAACAATCAAGTTGTATCTCTCTTCAATAACTACTTAAAACCTAAAAGATAGAACAACAAGGAAAAATGGAAGCGTTTTTTGGTTTCCTCTATCTTTTAGACATCTTGTCATAGTTTTTGAGTGGTGCATTGGCTAGGTCCAAGGCAACCTCCATATACAGTTTATAGAAGAAAAATAAAGGCAGAAGAGATGGAGAAAGGGACTACCTTCAATGGCTTTCAAATCTGGTAGATATTCATCAACAACACAACCTCTTTATTGTACGTTGGTTCAGTTGCTCTCAGTTTCTACACATAAATCAACTACACTCAATTTGCATAGAGTACAAAATGTAAATATTTTGTGCACAGTGACCTTGCCTAATCATATCAAAATATGCCCAAAAGATCCAAAAGCCAAGACAGTATTTAAATTAAAAACTTTCACCCTTGACCTTAACACTGCTTGCCTTAACATAAAGCACAATCTTCTGGCCGTTTGATTTAGATTTAGAAAGCAAGTATTCTATTGCAATTATCATTATAACTTATTCAACAGATTTTAACACCTTTAAATTTAAAGCAACAAAGTTAAACAACAATTAATTTGCATTTGTTAAATGACTACACTACAACATTCAAGCTTCAACTACAGATTTTAACAATGATCAAGGATAAACAATCTAAACCTAAGAAACAAAGCAAAAACTATTAAAAAAAAAAAAAAACTAAAACACATAGGTCTACCAACATACCCTAACCCAAATTCCTTTATCAACACAAAATCCTCCAGTCTATGCATGCTCACCATCAAAGAGCCCTAGACATTTAAGGGAGACTATCAAAACAATACCAAAAAACCCTTTCAATTATTTCTCCGCCTTTTCTGCTTCTTGGTGTTGTAGATGTCTTCTATCATGCTCTGCTTTTTCTCATCATTCAACCTTAATTAAAGTCAGTAACCCAAATAGTATTAATAATTGATGAAAGTTTTTAAATAATAATAACTTATATAAATCAAAAGTCCTAAATTACAAAAATTTTAAAATAAGAACATAGTTCCTGTAATCTAGACTCAATGTGTACTAAATATAACGAATATTCAACAAAGCAACCATAATATACATAACCATAAAAACAATACTCAGTTCTCACACGACACAACAACAATAGCCAATAATAACAACAACAACAAAAATAATTTCAATAATACAAAGCCAAGAATAGCCAATAAATATTATAAAATGATATTTATAATACAAAACTATTTATAAATTTAAGTGTGATTGGAATACAAAACGTGATGGGGCTAGGAAAATAATTAGTAATAAATTGGATTGCGCCTGGAAACATAAATTTTAAAAAATCCATCATCCCTATTGGAAAAAGAAACAAAAGAGAAAAACAATGGGATGCAGATTATACATACATCATTTAAGAGTAACCCAAACGGAGCCCTTCTCAGTGCTGTGCTCAAACATGTTGGTGAGTTCATTAAGAAAAGGGTCTGGTTGTAATAGAACCTGATAAAAAAAAAAATTTGGGGGCATTATATCTCCAACAAATAATACAGAGAATTTTTTATAATTACGATAGGATTTGAAACTTAAAAAAAAATTATAGATAAAATAGGATACATAATACTAATGAACAAAAATTATTCCAAATATAAAATAGGACTTCTTCGACCACCATCTACAATGGCATGTAACTTGCCTCCACTGATTTGGTTGGAGGTGTGGTGACGATCTTCAGAGAAAATTGTAAATCGGTATGTTCAAAGTTGAGGCTTTGGTTGATTTTGGAACTTGATAAACGGAGAGGCTAAGAAAAGGAGGGCGTGGGATCTGAAATTCAAAGCAACGCAAATCAAGATTAATAACAAAATCAAAAACCAAACCTAACATACCATATCGTCCCCCCAACGGCTAGATGATTCTGGTGAAGACCCATTAAGAGAAATAACTGTAGCCTCTCTCCAACGGAATCGTTTGTGTCTCTGAAACTTGATTTGTCCCAATGTCCCATGAGAGGCAGTCTCTTAGATCTTATTGGCGTTTAGGTTTTGGGGAAGGAGAAGGGTAGCGAGACAAAGAAAGAGAGAGAAGGGTATGGGTCTTGCAATGTGTTGGGCTGAGTCTGCGTTTGAAGGAGAGACAGAGACTGAGAAATAGTTTTTGCATCGGGTATTGTTTAAGGATTGAAGATTATCAGGTTTGTTTTGGGAAGAAATAGTTATTGGGTTAGAAATAGTTACAGTGTTTAAGGTTTTTTTTTTATTTATTAGTTTTATTTTTTTAAATAATGCTAACGTGGAAAAATGTGGGAGTTTCAAAAGTTTCAATTTTATATATACACTAGTCGATAACCTGTGCTATGCATGAGAACCTACCTATTTGTAAGGTAGACTAAAATAATTTTATAAAATTTTAAATTGATTAAGAAACTACATCATTGTATGATTTGTTCTTGTATGACTTCAATTTGTGTTACAATTCGATAAAGAAGCCATTGCTTGAACGTGCAATAACTTACAAAAAAATGTTAAAAAATCAGATAATTCACTGCTTAGAAATTATTAAAACAAAACAATATATATATATATATATATATGACTACACAATAGAAAAATATAAGAGAAAGATATGTTACCATCAAAAGAATCATAAGATTTGTTTCCTATAAATTTTTGAAACAAAACAAAATACATATGATGACACAATAGAGAAATATAAAAGAAAAATTGATTGCCTTCAAAAGAATAATACATGGTATAGTCATTGAAATCTGCTAAACATGTTCAAATATTACTAAAACTAACACAAATTCAGATGTTAAAACTTCGAAAATGCCAAAAAAGATATGTATTCAACGAATAAGTTATTGAAACAATTCAAAAAAAAAAGGTATGACTATTCAAAAGAGAAGTATAAGAAAAAGAAAAAAGTATGCGAAAGAAATTTTAATAGACAAAAAAGAACAAAACTTTCCAAAGACAAAATTTTAGAGAAAGGTGATGATTTCTCAAGCTTAAGCATCTTAAAAAAAAAAAAAAAAAAAACCATAATGAATATGTGGAAGGAGAGCATCTGATGTGGCTGCAGTCTTTTCTATTTAAGGAAGTAATTCACAATGCGGCCCACAGTGATATTCCACCAAGATATGGCTAAAGTGTTGGCCATGGCCATGGCTGTCGATTGGGGATTCTCATGACATGTGGTTGTGGTTGTGGCTGCATGGCTAGGGTATTCTTCTTACTAACTTGGAGAAGAGGAGTTAGGTTTTATATAAGGATGAGAGGGGTGGATGAGTATTGATGTTTTATACAATTACAATGCAGAGTTCAAGCACAAATCAACCTCAACCTCAATGTTGAAGATAAGGATAACATTAATTAAGCCTTTTCTTTTATCGACACAGATTTATAAATTAAATATTAAAACATATATCAAATAGAGTTTTACTTAAACTAAACTATTATAACATTTGATAAGATAATTATACGTTGAAGAAAATAATAAATATATAAGATATAAAACCTAAAATAAAAATAAAAAGAAAAAGAAAGTAGCAATGACGTGGAAAATTGTGGGAGCTTCATAAATATATAAGATATAAAACCTAAAATAAAAAGAAAAAGAAAATAGTAGTGACGTGGAAAATTGTGGGAGTTTCAGAGGTTTCGGTTTTATATAAACTAGCCCCAAATCTACGCGTTGCGTGTGATAATTATTTTTATGGTGGTTTTATTAATTTTCTTTTTACAATTTAAACTAATCTAATAATGAGTAATTTATTTCGTAATTATATTTTTATTTATTATAGGAACAATCATAAATGTAATATATGAACAATCCAAAACACCAAAAAAATGTAAACTAAAAAAAATTAATAACACTTAACAATGATTAATTTAACCAATATTAGGATAAAATTTTGTTTTTGATAATCTATTAAGGTTATTTTCTTTGTAGAAATTATAATTTCGGCCGCCCAAAACATATTATCAAATAAACAATTATTAGCAAAATCTAAGAATTAAATTTCTATACATGCATTGTTATAAAATAATAATAATTAAAATAAAATTGCAAAAGTTAAAATTTGTCACCTATCCGATTATTTTTGTTTAGCTAACCTTTGCATTTCTTTAAATGAATGATATTATAGAGTACTTCTAATACAATTATTAAGAATACTTTATCCGTCACAAAGGATTAAAAAATAAACAAAAATTAGTAAAGTCTCATAGTTTAACATCTAAATTGAGCACTATAAAAAATCATGATATGTAACAAAATAAATACCAAATTATCCAAATCATTCTATGTAATAGAATAATATTATATTTTTATATGCTATATTTAATTCTTTAGAACGCAATAGGATAAAATTTAACAATCAAAGAGAATTAAAAAATAATAATTTAGAAAACAAAACTAAGTCACATTAACCCAAAATAGAGTTTTAAAGAATATAAAAAATTATCAACCTAAAGTAGAGATGCAAGAAAAAAAAAATCCACCAAAAAATTTAGAGAGAGAGAGAGAGAGAGAGAGACCCTTTTTTTTTTTTTTTTTTGGTGAGGGAAAACTATGCATAGAATAAAAGAGATAGTGACAAATTTATAGTAAGAGGGTTTGAATAAGAAGAGGAAAAAATAAAGGAAGATGAAGGAAAAGAAGAAGAATGATATTAATGTAGAGGGTAGTGGAGAGATGAGAAGGTAAGGGAGGGAGAAAGATTAAAGAAGTAGTGGAGAGATACAATGGTAAGGGAGAGAGAAAGATTTGAGAAAGTGTAAATATTAAAAAAATAAATGTTAAAAACAATAATAGGAAAAAAAAAAAAAAAAAAACCTTAAAGCTTGAAAGGCTTCAACATTGTTGTTGTTGTTGTTCCCCCCCCCCCCCCCCCTTTAAGCTGAAAAGGCTCACACAAAACCCTAAAGTTGAACTGAAAATTGGGTTGGGCTTGATAGTAGAATTAAGTAAATAAGAGATGGGCTGAATTAATTATACAGATTTATTATAAGGTGATAGTGGAAATAAATAAATAAGTAATGGGCTGGATTTATTATAGGGTGATAGTGGGAGTAAATAAATAAGTAGTAGGCTGCATTTATAGAGCTGAATATTGTAAAAACCATTTTAAAATTGTAGGACAAATTATATATATTTTTTAAAATGACGTGGCAGCTAATGTGGCGCAATGTGAAAGCAGCAGCATTAAACGCTACGCTTCAGCCTTTAGTAATATATAGATATATAGATAATAGTTTTATTTTTTTTAAATAATGCTGACGTGAAAAAATGTGCGAGTTTCAAAAGTTTTCTTCAAATAATGTTAACTTGGAAAAATATGGGAGCTTCAAAAGTTTTTTTTAAATAATGCTGATGTGGAAAAATGTGGGAGCTTCAAAAGTTTCAATATATATATATATATATAGATTAAAGTTTCAATAAAATTAAGAAATTAAAATAAAATAAAAAACACCAAAACAGCGTTGTTTTGGATTTTTTTTTTTCTAAATAACCAAATCTCTCAAACAATTTCATTAGTTAGCAAGGTTTCGAAACTATTTAGTAATCTAACAAATTGAGTTCCTTGGACTCGATTTTGTACTTTGAAATTGAGCGAAGCAGAGTCGAGTTTCAGTTTGAAATCAAGTGTTTCACACTCGAGTTCCATGAGGAGACCAGATGAAACCAAAGAAACCCAGAACTTGAAGGACTACATGAAGAAGGCGAAACCAAAAAAGAAAACCCAGAAACCCAAACTAAACAAAAGAAGAAACACAAACCAGCAAAGAAAAAACACAAACCAGAGGTTCCAGGGGGCGGCAACGAAACTCCAGGTGAAGGTTTTCCTCTAATTCGTTGTTTTCTTATTTGGGTCTTTCGATTTGATGATGCTTTGTTGTGTTTTCTTGTTTTGGTCTGATGATGTTCGTTGGCTCTCATGGAAATCAAGTCGTTGAGAGTCGAGTTCCATGGAAATTGAGTCTCTGAGACTCGATTTTCATGGAACTAAACTCTAAACAACTCGATTTAGCACAAAAAAAATTGTGTACAATGGACTCGATTTGTTAGATTGCTAAATAGTTTCAAAACCTTGCTAACTAATAAAATTGTTTGAGGGATTTGGTTATTTAGAAAAAAAAAAAAAAAAAAAAAATTGTTGTTTTGGCTTAGTTAATAGTAGGACTTAACTGAAAGGTAGCAAATGACTGAATTGAGACTGAAATGATAAAAATTGAAACTTGGAAGGCCGGTTTTGGATTTTAGGTTTTTTTTTTTTTTTTTTTTTTTTTTTTTAAATAAGGAGCTAGAATTTTTTATTATAAAGAAAAAGAGAATACATTCGGTCCTCTCTGGAACTTTACACCTGGTGAAATAGCAATATGAAAAGAACTTTACGGTAGCCATTAAAAATATAAAAATAGAATTTTCAAGTTTCAACGCTACTTTTGAAGTTTGCTGTAAATTTCCGTCCGATTAAACACCACTTCAGGCCAAACCACCTCTCCGTACTCTGCTCTGTCTCTCTTTCCAGATTTCAGATTGGATTCCATCTCTCTGCGATTCAACAGAATTTCAAAGCCAAGTAATTCAGGTTTGGGATTAAATATTTTTTTCTTTCCTAATTTATTTTTCTATTTAATCTTTATTAAGTTCTTAACTTCTATTTTGTTGGGGGGGGGGGGGGGGGGAAGGGGGGGGGCATGCAGATCTGTATTTCCTATGCCTTTAAAGGGTGCGACCTCCTCGCCATCTTTCCCAAGTTCTTCTTCTACTTCATATTTTACTGGCCAATCAAGTTCTTTTTGTACTAGTCCTATTGGCCCATGGAAGTATGATGTCTTCCTTAGTTTTAGTAGTTTCAGAGGCGAGGACACCTGCAACAAATTAATGGATCATCTATATAATGCTTTGAAAGTGAAAGGCATTAACACTTGTAAAGACGATGTAAAATTTGAGAGAGGAAAACCCATCTCACAAGAGCTGTTGACAGCCATAGAACAATCGTGATTTGCTATCGTCATTCTTTTAAAAAACTACGCATCTTCAACTTGGTGCTTAGATGAACTTGCAAAAATCATTGCTTGCACTAAAGAGAAGGGAATGGTAGTTCTACCCGTTTTTCACAATATTGATCCATTTGATATATGAAAACAAAAAGGAACTTTTGCACAACCATTTGTTGAATATGAAAAAAGGAGAACAAAAAGAGGGTAGAGAAATGGAGAGATGCTTTAAGACAAGTGGATAACCTTGTCAGATGGCATTTAAAGGATACTAGGAAATTTAACTTCATATTTATTACTTTTAAATGTTCAGATGATCCACTTCATACACATAACTTTATTTGGAACCTTAAGCAGATCTACATACATGTTTCATTGTAGTTCATATAGTTTTTTCCTAAGCAAACAAATTTACATACTTTTGATTCAATCACCAGAATTGAACATTAAATATGTACTCTCATATTTTTTTGTGTGACCAATTGGTGGTTCAAACTCAATGTATATGGTACTCTTTTCATTGCAGGCCTAAGTCGCAAGATATCCAAGACATCGTGGGATGGATATCACTTAACTTGAAATATGATGCACTCCCATAAATTAGCAAGGACCTAGTAGGAATATACTCTCAAGTGGTAGAATTGGAATCGTGTTTAGTTGTAGGGTAAAAAAATGTTCACTTTATAGGAATATGGGCGATGGGGGGGATAGCACTAGAGTTGTTTATCATATGGTTTCTAAAGATTTTGAAGCTCGTTGCTTTATTGAGGATGTTAGGGAAAAGTTTGAAAATATGGTTGTGTTCCACTTCAACAAAAAATTATTGATGAAGTTTGATGGAAAAGAATTTGAAAGTAGAAGAGGAGTTTGATGGAGTTTTCAAATCAAGAATAGGTTACGTCATAAAAGAATTCTTCTTCTTCTTGATGACGTAGATAAACTGAAACAGTTAAAAATGTTAGCTGGAAAGAGTGATTGGTTTGGTCCGGGTAGTAGAATTATCATAATAGCAAGAGATGTGCATGTCCTTCATGCACATGGAGTAGATAAAATATACGAAGTAAATGGATTGAATAATGAAGATGCTCTTAAACTTTTTTGCTTGAAAGCTTTTGAAAAAAATCATGTCCTAGATGATTATAGAGAGTTGTCTAGCCATTTTTTGAATTATTCTGGTGGCCTTCCTTTAGCTCCTGAGGTTTTGGGCTCCTTTTTGTTTGGCAAAAGTACTGCTGAATGAAAAATTATATTACAGAGACTCAAAGAGTTTCCTATGGAAGCAATTCTCCAAGTACTCAAAATAAGTTTTAATGCATTGCAAACACCACAAAGGTAAATATTCTTGCATATTGCATGCCTTTTTAATCATCAGAAGAAAGATCATGTAGTAGAAATACTAGATATTCTTGGCCTTTACCCTAGTATAAGATTGAAGGAACTTAATGATAAATCTCTCTTGAAAATTATGGATAATGATATAGTGTGGATGCATGATTTACTTGAAGAAATGGGTAGGAACATAGTTCTTCAAGAGTGCCCTGATGATCCTAGGAAGCATAGTACTATGGGATTACGAGGACATTCACAAAGTGTTAACAAATTTCCCTACTTGTTCAACAAATTTCAAATTTGAGCTCATTCCCTACTTGTTCAACAAATTTCCCTACTTTTTAAAGAATTTGAGCTCATACCCTACTTGTTCAACAAATTTCAAATTTAAATTGTTATGCTAATAATTTTGTTTGCAATTCACCAATTCCTTCTTGATCATTAGGGAACCAAATCAATTCAAGCCATGCATATTTCGGGCACTTATAATAAACAAAAAGAGTCCAATTGGAACCCTAAGGCCTTTTCGAAGATGGACGATCTTAAATTTCTTAAAATTTATGGCATTGACCATGTACCCAACGATTTTCCTAATGATTTAAGAATTCTTGATTGGATTTCATATCCTTTAATTAATTTTCCATCAAGTTTCCAACTAGATAAGCTTGTTCAACTTTGTTTGCAATAGAGCAAAATTGAACAACTTTGGCAAGGAATAAAGGTAAGTGTCTTATTAAGTATCCACACACTACTTGGCTTTTAAATCACAATAAATTGACAATAGGAAGCTAATTATTCTTTTTTTTTTTTTTTTCCAGTTAATAGACTTTTGACAAGCTGAAGTTCATCTACTTGATCGACTCCTCGAACCTATTTTTTACCCTAGACTTCACTGGGGTCCCAAATCTTGAGAAATTGGTTCTTAAAAGGTGTACAAATTTATGCATGCTTCACTCACCAATCAGTATTCTTAAAAAGATTATTCTTCTTGATCTGCAAGAATGCAAAAAACTAAGTCATATTCCAAGCAACTTTGAAATGGAGTCTCTTGTGACTCTTGAACTTTCTGGTTGCTCAAAACTCAAGAAAATTTCAGAATTTGTGGGAAACGTGGAATGCTTATAGAAGCTTTCTCTAGATTGCTACTATTATGGAACTACCTACATCGGTTGGAGGCTTGATTGGCCTAACTTCATTTTCTCTAAGTTATTGCAACAATCTTGTGCATCTTCCTAGCACCATTTGTAGTTTGAATCTCTTGATCTTTGTAGGTGCTCAAAAATTGAATACTTGCCAGAGAACCTAGGGAATGTCAACTGTTTGAAGAAGCTTGATTTGAGCGGAACAGCTATAAAAGAGTTGCCTTCATCAATTGAAGATTTGACAAACCTTACTTTATTGACCTTAATAGATTGTAAAAATCTTGTGCATTCCTAAAACCACTATCATTTTGAAGTTGAGTGATTCACTTGATATTTTGGGATGCACAAAATTTGACAACTTGCCAGAGAACCAAGGCAATGTTGAAGGCCTAGAGAAGCTTGATTTGAGTGGAACACCTATAAAAAAGCTACCTTCATTAATTGGAGATTTCACAAGCCTTACTTTATTGACCCTAAGAGATTGTAAAAATCTTGTGTGTCTTCCTAACACCATTAGTAGCTTGAAGTTGCTTAAATATCTTGATCTCTCTGGATGATCAAAATTTGACAACTTGCCAGAGAACCTAGGGGATGTTGAAGGTCTATTCAAGCTTGATTTGAGTCGAACAAATATAAACAAGTTGCCTTCATCAATACCAAACTTACTTTATTAACTCTAAGAGATTGCAAAAATTTTGTGCATCTTCCTAATACCATTTGTAGTTTGAAGTTGCTTAATCATCTTGATCTTTCTAGATGCTCAAAATTTGTCAACTTGCCAAAGAAGCTAGGAAGTGTCGAAGGTTTGAAGAAGCTTAAGTTGAGTGGAACAAGTATCAAAGAGTTGCCTTCATCAATTGAATGTTTGACAAGCCTTGATTTATTGACCCTAATAAATTGCAAAATTCTTGTTTGTCTTCCTAACACCGTTTGTAGTTTAAAGTTGGGTAATTCTCTTGATCTTTCTAGATGCTCAGAATTTGACAAGTTGCCAAATAACCTAGGGAATTTTGAAGGTCTAGAGAAGCTTTTCTTAAGTGAAACAACTATGAAAGAGTTACCTTCATCAATTGAAGGTTTGATTAACCTTAATTTGTTGACTTTAAAAGATTGCAAAAATCTTATGCATCTTCCTAATACCATTTGTAATTTGAAGTGCCTTCATCATCTTGATCTTTCTGGATGCTCATTGACTACGCTACCATTAAATGGAGTGAGGCGCAGTTTTGTTCAAGGCGGTCCGATTCAACAGCTCCTCCCTCTCCTTTAGCTCCTTCTACCTCTGCTCTCTCTACTTCAACGGGAGGTGTGACTTTGGATGTGATCATGGCGCAGCTTCAGCGCATGGATACTCGCCTCGATACACTTTCTACCGAGTTGTGTCAAGTGAACACTCATGTCAACCGTATTGCTTGACGGCAGGCTCGTCTTGGTGGTTTTGTAGAGTCTCCCTTTCTTCCTCCCAAGGCATACGAGATGTCTAATGATGCTAGTTCTGCCGACGATGATGATGATGAGGATGGAGATGCTAGCTCTTCCAATTCTTACAAGATATCTACTTGACACTCTTACCCTTTGTCACTCGTGACAAAAAGGAGGAGTAATTTGAATTGGCTCTTTGAGAGTAGTCATGCTGAGGGGGAGAGTTAGGATATAAGAGATTTTTGTTTGGGGGAGTGTTTGTTTTTGAGGGATGTAGTGAGGTTTACTTGTATCTTTTTTTCTTTTCTTTCTTTTAGAGAGATACATTGTTCTTGTACCTTAGGTCTTATGACCGTGTTTACATACATTGTGCTTGTGTTAGATATATATGTGATGATGTATGTTCTATTCACCTATCTCTATATGTGTTGTTTATTTTCTATCTTTATACACATGTTTCCTATTTTTGTATGCAATATATTATTTCTGCTTCACACAAAGATGCCTTGATGTGTTTTGTTTAAAATGTTTCAGAAATACAAGTTATCAAAGTTTACTTGTCATGAACTCTCTTCTTGCAAAGTTTTTCAAGAGTTTATATTAGGATAGATTTTATTGTATTCAACAAGTGAGCATGAGTTGAGTACTTTATGACTTCTCTCATATATTCATTTGTTTGTTGTGGTTTTGTCACGGATTGTCAATGGAGGAGATTATTAGGACATATGTGGTTCACTTGTTAAGAACATATGTCATTCTTTTATGTAATTAGCTAATCCTTTGACAAAATGCACTTTGCTTGTATTTGGGTAGATCTAGAATGTTTTTAATACCTCAAGAAATAAGGTTTCAAGATTAAGTGTTAAAACCATGCAAGTCTGTCCAAAAAAAAAGCTAAAGAAGTGTCTGTCATTAAAACTTGACAGCTATCATCTATCGAGCTTAAGAAGCTATTCCAGCCCCATGGCTCAACATCTGCTCGATAGCTTCTCGATACCTGCTATTTGTCGAGATTTAAGAAAAACAAAATTTTAGATCTATTTTGATTCCAATCCATGGATATATCTTTGGACCTTCTTTTCTCATAACCCTAGACATATAAAAGGATTATTTTAAGGGCCGTATCTGATTATACAGTAGAGAGTATAAGTTGCACAAGCATTGAGCAAAGTTTGTTTAAGCAATTTATGACCGAAGACAAAGTTTGCCCTAGTTCATCTCTAATATGAAGAAGTTGTTGTGTTTGTGCACCGTAGGGTTTTGTAACCAAGTATCTTCTTGATTTTCATCGTGTGGATGAACTGAAGAACTTTGCAGCCAACATCTTTCTCAAGTTGGTGATTGAAATCACGTACTAGGATCCGCGCAATTGGTTAGTCATGTACTGGGAGCTGTGCATCAAAAGGAGAGATTGTCACTACAGAACAAGTCCAATTGGGTATTGGGGTAAGGGTTCAACTATAGGTTGGTATAAGGTGTTGGGATTCCTTTACTTGTAACCACTTGTTTTGATAATAGTGGATTCTCGGGAGTAGTGACCTTAAAATCACTTAGTGGGGTTTTTGCCTTGGATGTTTTCTACATTTGTAAAAAAATCACCGTGTCAATTTATTTTCCTCTGCATTTTAGTTTATTGGTGATTTGTTTGTTCTACCACGCGTTTGCATGTTGAATTGGTTAATTAATTAAACTTGGCTAATTAATTAATTAATCTATAACAAGGAGTTAATACATTTTTGGCCTATAAAAAATGATCCTTTCGGGTCGTTTTGTTGAAAAAAATCTGGTTTTATATCTCATACAAAACACATAGCGGAAACAACAAAAAAAGATCTATTTCATTCATGATTGACAACATGCACTATGTAAATTTTAGAAATTAAGAACAAGATAGCGTACCTTGGTATGGAGAAATTCAATATAAAAATTAGAAGTGCTTGAGAACACTTTTAATCTTCACTCCAATTCGACTTTATGCCCAAGATATGTGGTCTCTCAATCAGTTTCCAAAGGGAGAATAAAAGTGTGTCTCACACTCTCTCTTTTTCTTTTTCTCTACGCTTCTTAAAAAAAACTATGTATGTTTCTCTCTTTATAACTAAATGATTATCTAATTGGGCTGGCCTATTGGGCCTTTCCAATTGGACTTTAGTGTGTGGCTTAGACTGGGACCAAAAGGGACCAATAAGACACTAACTCCAATGGGCCTTGGGCTTTTCGGTCAACTCTTGACAAGTCTAAAGTTACCATTAATTATATTTAATATCATTATACAAATATAATTGCACTCTAGGCCTTATTAATAAATTATATCCCAAGAATTTATTGTACATGCAACCCCTTCATAAAATATTCGTAGTAATACAAAGTCATGAATATAGACTGCCACTTTGAAAATTACTACATCTTATCCTTGAGTACCCAGTTTAATCCTTTAAAGTTTTTCATGATATATTTATGAAATCCAGTTTCATAAATATATACTTTAGTAATTTCTTACCAAAGTGGTTAGGCCTAACTCTTTGAATAACTGAACCCATTAAACTTATTTCAAGGGAATATTTTATATCTTCATTAAAAGATTTTGAATCCCATCTTGAGAATATATGTTCCATTAATACTAAATGTGGCTGCCCAACATACTGAGATTTTGACCGTTACTTTAGATCTCACTCCTAATATATCAAAGCAACATACACGTCATGATCAAGTCCATTATTTTCTCAAGATTAAGAGTTCATGCAAATAGAAATCGTGAGATTTATTATTCATTTGACAGTCGTTAGGAGAATAATAAATCTCACAGCGGTCCAGTTCAATATGTCTAGACTCTTAAAACATATCAACATATCAATTAGAAGTCTCCACTTCCAAGATCAAGACAAATCATCTTAGTTGATACGTTATAGTCTTCGCAGATAAAATGCCCAATTTCTTCATCAACTATGAACTATAAATTCTGAGTTTATAAAGAACTTATGATTTATATCTTCTGTAACTAAATTACATAAATCACATACTACGCATCTCATGGACTATATGATAATGTCCAAATATTTATGTTACCATTATTTTAAATAAAAATAAACAACTTTATTAAACACAACATTAAGTCATACATAATGTCATATATAGCGTCATACAATAGGATTTAATAACACACATCCTAACACGTATCACTAGAATTTGTGCAATGTCTCAACTGCTTCAAATCGGTTGATAATGTACAAAGCTGCAATAACATGCTTCAGGTCTCTCTCTCTCTCTCTCTCTCTCTCTCTCTCTCTCTCTCTCTCTCTCAATTCTAAACCTTATGCTTTGTGTATTTCAGAAACAAAGTGCCAGACTACCAAACATGGTAGAAATTCTTTTTCCTGGAAGTGAAATTCTGAACTAGTTTAGCCAGGAAAGTTTGGGAGATAAATTTAACATACAAGTGCCTTCTTGAGGATGCAATGAGCTGATGGGAATTGCATTGTGCATTGTTTTTGTACCCAATGAGTGTCATCAATGCCCTATATATTGGGATTTTTCATGTTCATTTAAAGTTGATGGATCACATTTGAGGAAACTCTAGTAGAAAGTAGCATTTCAACAAAATATGGTAAAGTTGAATCCCATCACCGTTGGCTGCTCTATTTGTCCAATCATGGTGTGGTCACTCGCTGTCGCTCCAATTGGCAGAAAATATTTAGTCCCATTGATCAAAATGGATTTAGTCAACTTGAAATTAAAATATTTACCCAGAGCTTGAAGGTGGAGAAAGTTGGGATCCATTTGGTTTACTGGGAAGACATGGTATATCCCAATCAAACTATGGCACAAAGCATCAACAACTACATACCGTATGAGTATCTGGGTGTAATCCATCAAGATATTGACAATTCAAACTCAGAAGTTAGTGATTCAACCTCAGAGTATTCAATTGTAGAAGGTAGCAGACATAAGCGAAGGCGTTATGAGGATGATGGAGCTGGACCTAGTGGAGAAGGTTACTTTGATAAGGGACCTGATCCAAAGACTTGGAGGATGCATGGTTGATTCTTTTTGACTTCTTTGCCTGTAAGTCATTATCTTTCTTCTTGTTATTACAATTTTCAAGTCTTTGATGTTCTCTTTTATTTTGGGGAGGGGAATCCAATGAAATGAAAATGTGGGTTTTGATTGTCAAGTGTATTTTTGCATGCTTAGGTAAAAAAATTTATTTTGTCATAGGTATAAAATACTAGAGTTTTTCTTTTTGGATAAATATACTAGCAATCTAGCATTTAAGAAGAAAACAAAAATCAAAGTATTGTGCTAGTTGTAAAGTTAGCATCACTTCTTGGCACTCATATCCCAATCACCACAAACTTGGAAATTAAAATCATTCCGTATCACTTCTTTTTATTTTTTAAAAGTTTTTTCATTGGGTTTGAATTATACTGTTTTTTTTTTTTTTTTTCTTGTCTTGTTGGGGAACTTTTATTTAATGGAAGGAGGGGATCAAAAGTCCAAGAAGCTTGAAGCCTATGGCAGCGGTAAAGTGGTCAAGAATTAGCCAAGTAGGGTTCCTTTTTGTTGTATATATATATGTGTGTGTGTGTATGTGTGTGTTTTGTTTGATTTGTTTTATAGAGTTAAAGAACTTGCATCAGTGTAGAGAAATTAAGGATTTTCGTCTCGTACTTTTGTGCTATTTTGTAATCTCCTTATTTTCTTAGTGAAATTTTCTAGTAATTACTATCCGTGGATGTAGGCCTGAGGCCAAACCACATAAATCTTTGTGTTCCATCTATTTCTTCTATTTCTATCTTGCATAACCAGCTATTATTTTGCTACACACAACAAATAAGCATAAAAGCTTCAACTAACTCAACAGTTTGTGATTAGAGCAGAGTGTCTGCTTTTGAAAGAGAGTTGCACACTCACTGCTGTGACGTTTGAGTGCCTTGTTGGGCTTGTAAGGTGTGGTTGCAAATGCAGCTATTTGTAGGGGTTCTTTGAGTGGTGTTGTTGCTGGGCTGTTGGTTGTGTGTCCAGCTTTGTTTGAAGTTTTTTCTTCTAGTGTTTTGATCAATAAAAATTACTTATTCGTTAAAAAATTCTCTTGATGTTTGTTGTATTAATATAATTCTCTTGGGCTGTTGGTCAATTCATGCTAGATCTGCTAGTGACAGAATACACTAGAACCTTTAGTGATAAGTTACTACATTTTTTATCATCTTAAAGTTGCAACAGCAGCAGAAGAAATCAAGCCACCTTCTCCCTACACCTGCAAACCACTTGATAATATCAGTATCTTCAAGAGCAATGAGTAACTTGATCATCCTAGGGCGACCCAAGATATTCATAAAACCAGCCATCTAAACCACCTTCCTAACAAGTTATGTTGGTGTATTTCACACACAACCTCATCAAATCCTCAACTATTCTCTTAGCATATTTCCATTCCTCTTCTTCCTCTACTCTCCTTTCTTCTTTCTCTAATGCCTTTTTAGGGACTCAAAATTTTGTCATCATTCTCTTGGAACTTATAATAGGCATCAACCAGACCTTGGGACAATTGATTGCAAATGTGCCTTAAAGAGAGAATATTACCTGATGTAAGCTACCAGTCGCATTCCCTATGCTCTTCCAAGGATTCTAAGAATTCTTGGACTACTTCATCAGCCAAGTTCTGAAGATTTCTCAAACTTCATTCTGAATTTGAAACTCAAATTTAAACCCTTCACATTGCTTCAACATCTTAAAAAATGCTGTAAGATCATCTCCAATTTCTTTTTATCTCTCTCTTTAGCATTTTTCATCTGCCCAGATTATGATACCCAGTATTATCAGGTTCCAATTCCAAAAGCCTTTGTGCCGTATATTCCCCACGTTATGTACCTATGAACGCAAGCTGTAAGAAAAGCACCCCAAATCCTACCACCTGGAAAAATCCATTTTCACTATTATGGCTAAGGCCTCTTTAAGCCATCCGTATCAACCCAAAACCATGCAATTGTAACGATCCAAATCTTGTTGAATACCAAATATCCATTTCATGGAATTATATACTTTACATCATTCTCTGACACGACCAGAGTGGCCACAAGCAAACAGTAAGCTCAAGAAGGTGACACTGTTTGGTTTTATTCTTTCCTCCAGCAATAGACCAAAAAGTTCTATGGCTTTATAACCAAGCCCATGAGTTCCAAAGCCTTTCCATCATTGTTGTCTAGGTTACTAAATCTTTGACCAATATATTGTTAAACCACACACTTGCAGAAGAAATGTTTCTGCATCTTATGTACATGTTTAAGATAAAGATTCCATAAATCTGTAAAACAATTTTCATAAAAATTAGGCATAGATTGCCTTACCCAATTACAGAGCTCCCAGTTGGGTATATACATCAAGAATCTATATATTACTAAAAGTTGAAGCGTAGCATTTAATTTTGCTACGCTCACATTAAGTCACGTCAGTCACTATGTCATTTCCATCCTATTTTCTGAATTTTTAATTCATTTTTAAAAAACTTTTTACCAATTAATAAAATACTAATAAAACTAAAATTATATCCAGCCCTAACTCTACTTTAAAGTCCACTTCTTATACATTTAAATCCACTATAAAGCCTAAGCCCACACCCAAAGCCTTTTCAACTAACTCCCTTTGTCAAACCTGATTGCCTTTCACGTTACAACCTATGCTATTCCCTTGGCTTCTGTTACAACTTATACAACTTATGCTTTAAGTTTTCACGGTTACAACTTATTCATTGTTTCAAGTTTGGTTTCTTCCCCTTCGCTACCTTTTAATTCTCACGGTTTCATCTTCCCGTTCTACGGTTTCAGCTTCTGTTTTGGATTCTAACAGCAACCTCTCTGTCTTCCTTCCTCTCCTCACATCTATATAAAAATTTATGTAAGCTGGGTAGTTCAGTTGAGGTATCCCTACATCCCAATTTCTTGCTCTATTATTTTGCTTAATGGTTTCTTTTTCCTTTCTATGTTTGTTTCTGCCTATTTCATCTATGGTGTGGCTGGTTTCATTTTTGTTAAGGTGTTGAATTTGTTATTGCTAGGTTGCTGCTGGGTTACTTTCTATTACGTTACATGCCTAGGTATCCCTACATCCCAATTTCTTGCTCTATTATTTTGCTTGATGGTTTCTTTCTTGTAAAAATATATATTCTTTAATTTCTTTTATTTTCTCCCCTGTCCTTAAGTCCTTCTTTAGAAAACTGCCCACTTCTCTCTCTTTACATCTTCCTATATCTTTTAAAATTTGCTTTTGTTAGATGCACGCCAATTGTTTGATAAAATAGCTGAGTGTTTCAATCGTTTGTTTATTATATATTCAAAACTCAACAGATTTAGTATGATTATATGTTGCAGTTTTATTTTAAGATGGGTTGGTAGATTGTTTCCTAATTCTTAAGCATCTTCTTGCAAAAGTATATATTCTCTATTGTCCCACCACCCAAATTGGATTATGCAACTACACTTATAAATTTAATATCCATTGATATTTCAAAACCAATGGTAGCTAGACTTGATATTTAGATGAACCCCAAATTCTTTAGAACCACATGATGTTCTGATTTTGAGATAACCGTCAGATGAGATTGTAAAATGTTAAGAGATTAGATCTTTTCTATTGAAAAACATGACTGGTGCAAAAATATCACATAAAAGGTCTTGGTGTTGAATGATGTGGACACCTGTCATCATTTTGATTACTGTTTTAACCACCAATTACTCACAAGCTACCTATTAATTTATATGTTTTCAAGCTGGATTGTTTCTTCAAGTATTTGTAACTTTTAATTATAAATAAAATGAAAAGGCTATGCTAAAATATTTTTAAAATTTTTATTTGGTTGTGTAGGTTGTTCATATTTTCTACCAGTTGATTACGGATTATCTATTAAATTGCAAGTTCAACAGCTAGATTGTTTAGTAAAGTATGTCCAACTCTCAATTAATGATGTTATCTTTTGGTGTGCTAAAATAATTTTAATATTATCTTTTGGTTTCTACCAAATTATAATGGATTATCTATCAAATTGCAAGTTCACACAAGCTAGAATATTTTTTCAGGTCTGTCCAAAATGAAATGCCTTGCTAAAATAGTCCTCATATTATTGGTAGGGTGTTCATGTTATCCACCAGTTATTTGAAATGATACTATAATGATGGTTAGTAAATGATGATTGGTAGGTACTGTGGAGTCACGTCAGCAGCTAGGGTGTCTATCTTTCAATATGAAATTTTACTAAATTACATTCCAACGGTACAAAAAAATATAGAACCCAGAAAAGTAGGAAAAATGGGGGAATTTTATAAATAAATAAATTTCCAAATACTTTAGAACCACATGATATTCAATTTTGAGATAATCGTAAGATGAGATTGTAAAATAATTTAGTAAAAATTCCAAATTTTTTAGAACCACATGATGTTCAAATTTTGAGATAACCGTCAGATAGGATTGTAATATATTTAGAGATTAGATATTTTCTATTGAAAAACATGACTGGTGCAAAAATATCACATAAAAGGTCTTGGTGTTGAATGATGTGGACACCTGTCATCATTTTGATTACTATTTTAACCACTAGTTGCTCACAAGTTACCTGTTAATTTACACGTTTTTAAGCTGGATTGTTTCTTCAAGTATTTGTAACTTTTAATTATAAATAAAATGAAAAGTCTATGCTAAAATATTTTTTATTTTTATTTTTTTGGTTGCGTAGGTGGTTCATATTTTCTACCAATTGATTACAAATTATCTATTAAATTGCAAGTTCAAAGAGCTGATTTGTTTCGTAAAGTATGTCCAACTCTCACTTAATGAAATTTTACTATGGTATCTATCTTTCAATATGAAATTTTACTAAATTACATTCCCACAATACAAAAGAATATAAAACCCAAACAAGTTGGGAAAACGGGGGAATTTTATAAATTAAAAAATTTCCAAATACTTTAAAATCACGTGATATTCAAATTTTGAGATAACCGTCAGATGAGATTGTAAAATAATTTAGTAAAAATTTCAAATTTTTTAGAGCCACATGATGTTCAGATTTTGAGATAACCATCAGATGAGATTGTAATATGTTCAAAGATTAGATATTTTCTATTGAAAAACATAACTAGTGCAAAAATATCATATAATTTTTATTTATGTTCTGTAGCCACAATGCTTAATATTTTATTTATATTTACATTTTGAATGCAATTGCATAAAGGCAGGAATCTCCAAATAGTATTAGAAAAATGCCCTTCATGTTACATGTGTGAACTTACTTACCAACTAGAAAGACACTATAAATAGATGATAGCAAAATGAATGCACCCCTAAAAAGAAGGCTAAAATATTTTTTATATTATTTTTTGGTTGTGTAGGTTGTTCATATTTTCTACCAGTTGATTACAGATTTTCTATTAAATGTTCAAAAGTGGATTGTTTTGTCAAGTATGTCCAACTCTCAATTATAAATATAATGAAAAGGCTATGGTAAAATATTTTTATATTTTGTTTCGGTATGCTAAAATCATTTTTATATTATTTTTTGGTTGTGTAGGCTGTTCATATTGTCTACCAAATTATTGCAGATTATCTATCAAATTGCAAGTTCAAAAGTTGGAAGTTTTCTTCATGTATGCCTAAATGTCAATTGTAACTAACATGAAATGTTTTTCTAAAATTGTCCTCATATTTTTTTTGATAGTGTAGGTTGTTCATATTGTCCACCAATTATTTGAAATTATTTTTTACTATAATGACAGTTAGTAACTGATGGTTTGTAGGTACTATGGAGTCGTGAATGCCCTTCCCATATGGAAATGAAGAATTACATGTAACATGCAAAATGTGCTCAATTGACTTGGAAATGTACAAATTAGCCAACCGAGTTTGGTAGAAAATATGTTTGCAAAAAACATAATACAATAAAATTTCCTCATCCTATTTATAATACTAATCTCTATCTTCAAAGGAATAGATCTTTTTCTATTATTAATATTTATTTAAAAAGACTTGCAAGAACTTAATTACAGTCCTCTAAAGTTTTCGCCTAGCATGACGCTAACTTGAAATTTATAAAATCTTTTCTATCTAATTTTAAGTTAATTAAATTTTACTAACTTGGGAAGACGGTTGATCAACTCTGGACTAACTTCAAGGCCAAGTATAGTTGTATCCTTTCCATGTCTAATTCCAAGACCAATACCTTCTATCATCATGAATCCTACAATATATTGTTCATACATATATAATGCAGCTTAAGTAGTAATACATTAAAAAATATTCAAAATAATATCACGATCATAAAAAAAAAAAAAAAAAAAAAATTATCATGCGCAACGCGCAGGTCCGTGACTAGTGCTTCTTAAAATCTCAGCCTCATGTTCAATATTTACAGCTTGCATTTGATGGTACAAATTTATGGCATCCTTAATTTATTTATTTTGAATGAAACCTAACATCATAGCACCAAACATAACATTATTTCTGTAAGGAACTTCTCTAGAAAACTTAGCTGTTTTTCTATTTTCCCACACTTGAAAGAAAAATCTAACAAAGAAGTCAACAAATTGCTAAACCTATTTTATTGGCTAAGCAATGTATATGTTCAACTTGAAAAAGATCTCTAGGCTTTGCAAATGCCAATATAAGTGATGTTAAAGTCTCAATGCCGATATATTGCTTTTCGAGCAGGATGTGAACAAAACATTAAAATTTTTATTTCTCATCTTTTATTTGAAAATTTTCCCTCTTAAAAGTTAAAATATGAAATTAGAATTTGATTGTTTAATTTAATGTCATTGTTATGAGAAGTTTGAGCCCAATGATCAAGAAATGGTCAACGTCAAACTAAGCTAGTTGAGCAATTTAAGTTATTGACTTGATTCATCATAATTTTTTTTCTTGATTTGATCATTTTGGTCCTGCTAGGCTAAGCTCTTATTTATCCTAAATTAATTGGGCTTTTGTTATGTAATGAGATATTATAAACCTCTTATTGTGTAATGGTGATTTTAAGAATGTGTATTATTTGCCAATGTATACTCAGTTTGGCACCTTTATTAATAATATTTTTACGTTATCTATATAAAAAAAATGTATATTATTTGCTTTAACACTTGAATTTTTGAGTGAGCATTATCTAAGACCTTGGTCAATGCATGTTAAGGAAGTTTCCACAAAATGTCAAATGTTTTTTTTTTTTTGGTTTCCAGTTTCCCAATTTTGTTAGGGTGTTTGTGGAAAAGTAAACTGATGGATTATGGCTTGTGAGGTACAAAATATATCAAATTCAGTTCAAGTATATTCACCTAGAGGTTAAGCATTGGTGCAAAGGCAAGTACCTTACAAGTTGGAGTCCAAAAAAATTGTGGATAAGACTGCTTATCATAACCTATCCAAAACTCCACAAAAGACTTAGGTGCATAAGGTACGAACTTTTTAGTTAAGTATATTCATCTCCAAAGTCACTTCTTAGGATTTTAAGTTTGGTTCTAAAATTGTGTTTCCATAATAGCTTTAAAATGCTAAAATGTAGCCAATACTTCTGATTTATTTTACAACAAATTCAACCATTTAAATCTAGTGAAATCAATATCTATATCTAATACTATATATAAAAGCAAAAGCTTATTGCTACAATTAAGGAGGTGTTGACACATAAGCAAAAAAAAAAGCCGTACGGTGCAATGTTTCACTATAGTCTATAGGTTAAAATACTATTTGGGAGCCCTTTGTATAAAATGAAATTAACCGCTTAAAAAAAAAAAAAAAAAAAAAAAAAAAAAAAAAAAAAAAAAAAAAAAAAGAAAGAAAGATTGCTACACAGTGAAAAAAAGGAGAGAGAGACCGAGAGAAAAGAGAGACAGAGAAATAGAGGCAGAGAATGGAGAAGGAGAGAGAGATCAAGGGATAAAACATTGCTCGCTCTAAAAACAGAAACCCAAAACACACAATCATCCATTCTTTCCATTTGTTAACACAAATGGCCAAAAGAAAAGATTTTCCCTGCCAATGAAAAAGAAAAAACAGAAACCCATTGAAATATTTCCACAATTTGCAATCAAGAATGAAAAGATGTCTCTCACTTTCCTGCCAGATTTCTTCATCTAACTGTCCGTTAATTTCTTTCACCGGTGAGTTTTTATCTTCGATTTAAGTTTGTTTATTAATTATGATTAGGTTTTCATATTTTGTTTGATTTTTTTCAATTTTGGTATTCAAATTAAGTTTTTCTCTTCGCTTTTCAGTTTGAAATTTTCATCTGCACGCTCTCAAGTTAAACTAAGTGCCAATTTTGAATCGATCAGATTCCAGATCGCTTAGATTTAATTTGATTTTTTTTGTTTTTGTCGAATCTAGGGTTTATCGCCTCTCTATTTCAACTAATATTACTAAAAGCTGAAGTGTAGCGTTTAATGCTGCTGCTCTCACGTTGCGCCACATCAGCTGCCATCTCATTTTTTTTTTAATATAATTTGTCCTACAATTTTAAAATGGTTTTTGCAATTTTCAACCCTATAAATTTAGCCCACTACTTATTTATTTACTTCCACTATCACCCTATAATAAATCCATCCCACTACTTATTTATTTACTTCTATTGTCACTTTATAATAAATCTGTATAATTAATCCAGCTCACCTCTTATTTATTTAGTTCCACTATCAAGTCCAATCCAAAGCCTTTTCAATTTAGCTTAAAGGGAAAAAAATTAAATTAAAAACAACGAAGCCTTCAAGGTTTTGTGTGAGCCTTTTTCAACTTAAAGGAAGAAAAAAAACGTTGAAGCCTTCAGGTATTGCGTGAGAAGACAAAGAGTTTGAAAGCTATCCACCTTCCTACTCTACTATTTCACAGTAATGGCTGCCTTTCTGATTTCCTTCCTTCCTGTCTTTCTTTCCTGTGTATAACTATTGACAGAACTTATGTGCTTTGGTTGAGGTATTTCTACATCTTAATTCTTTTTTGCCCCATTATTATGCTTTATGGTTTCTGTTTCCCTTATTAGATTTTGTTATAATTCTATGTGATTCCTACTACTTAGTGTGACTCCGATTTCTTAGCATAGTGCTATGGTGTTTTCTTCCACTGTCTACTTCAATATCATGATTGTATAACATGGATTGGGTTTTAGAATGAAAGCAAAATGTTTTCCTGGTGTTTCAATTTTTTGCAGTAGTTTCTATTATGTTGTTGTACATGATTGTCTATTCATCAAGAATTACCTACTTTTTTCCTAGCTTCTTACACCTGATAGATTTTGGTGTGTGTGTGTATATTCTCTACTTATATGAATCTAATAGCATAACTATGTTGCAAGGTCATTTTATAGATTCATGTTGACTGTGACATCAGTATATGCGGTTGAACCTAATTAGCTGATGCATTTTCACAAACAGCTCTTTGCAGTGCTTGTACCAATCGTTGGCTTGGGTGCTTTTCTCTGGTGGGCTGGACGGGATATAGTTCAAGGCACTGTGAGGGTTCTTCAATTTTCTGCTACTTCCTTCTTGAAAATATTTAGTTTCTTCAACTGGCTATTTATGAGTTGTACAAAGAATTTATATTATCTTCATAAAATTGTAACTCAAAATTGTTAATTTTTTTCTTTCATAGTTCGTGAACCTGTAACTCATAACATTGGTTCAAGTGCTGAAGATTATTTTTTACATCTGTTGGTCGAGCTGTGTTCAAATTTATCATTTAGTCCTTAGCATGTTGTATAAATATGCATATGAGTGGATGGTTATATACTATGGGATTAATTAATTATGTGGCAACTGGCAAGTCATCACCCCTATTGAATAGACTAAGTTTACCGTACCCTACTTGATTCATTAGGGGCTTCTATTCATTAGAGATCCTAAACACATGGAGGATTGGCTGTTTGTTCATCGGCTTCGTTTGATTTGTTTTGTTTGGAAATGAATAGCATTTGTATAAGTTGGATGATCAGGATTTCTAATTTCTATATAATAGTTGCAACATTGGATGGATGATCTAGCTGAATAAACAGGATGCAGTGCCGATTAATTTTGTTTCTCTATGGATGATGACTAGCATGAACCAAATGTTTGATGCTCAAACCTTTCTTTCCATATCAGAAATTGTGTTAAAAATAATGACCTATTTACTTTATACAATATATATATATATATGTTCTTACATTGTGGAATATGTAGTCACTTGTCATCTAATATTTTACAACCAATTTCCTGTGGATATATTTAGAAGATAAAGGAAAAATTACTTTTCTTCCATCTCATGACTTCTTTGATTTATTTTCCTTTTTTTTTTTTTTTTTTTGTGGTATGTTTGCAGTGCCCAAACTGTGGAAATGATTTTCAAGTTTTCAAGTAACAGTTGTCGAGACCTTTAATGATGTCAAACTAGCTTGCAGAGACTTGGTTTTGCACTATTGTTGATGACACTACAATATGAGTTGTCTGACATGACAGTAATGTTATCCATTGCAGATCTTCCCTAAACGGTGATTTACAGTTTTGCCCCTTCTGCACTCAACATTTCTCTGGTAAAGGTAAATACGAATTTCATGAATTCCTTTTATCAATTTGTGCCAGTAGTAGGGTGTAGGCATTTAGCTTGCAGCGATACTTGTATTATTATGGCAGAATGTCACTAAGTTGGTTGTTAGTTGTGTATAGTCATTGACCTTTTAACTTTTAGCTAGGCTTTAGAGTTGTCAAGTGGAACATTTGTATTTTACAAAATTTTGGTGGAAGTACTGTGTATAGGTTTATGATTATTAATGAAAATCTACTGTTTGATATTGAAAATAATCATAGCTTTAGATCCATAACAGCAGTCCCTATTTTTTTCAATTAGGTACACAAATAACAAATGCTTCCTATAAGAGTGCAAACAAAAGCTAGCCATTGAGTATTTCAACTTTCCTAAGTTTAGAGCAGAAGAGAGCCATACCTGCAATCTCCATTCACATCCATAGTGAAGCAAAGCAAGGTTCAGTAGTTTGTTGCGGCTGAAGCAAAAGGAAGCCTCATACGTATATACACGTGTAGCTTAAGTGGTAAAAGACTAGGCTTTTTTTTTTTTTTTGAGCTTATCAAGGCCCATAGATATGTATATATATATATGTGTGTGTGTGTGTGTGTGTGTGTGTGTGTGTGTGTGTGTGTGTGTGTGCATATATATATATATATATATATATACTTATGCCATCTCACTTAGGCCTCTTTTGCCATAACAACTTTTGTGCTAAGATTGTGTTTTTCAATCGAGATTTATAAGGCTGCTATGGTGTGGCTGATTGTTTACTGCATTTTTTTAAGGGTGTTGAATTTTTTATTGTTGGGTTTTGAATTAGATCTCTACCCCTTTTGGGTCTGTTCATTTTGAGTTTTTTGAATGCTAGGTTTTAATTTTATTTGCTTTGCTGTTTTCCAACAATTGATATCAGAGCGTACTTCAATATCATGATTGTATAACATGGATTGGGTTTTAGAATGAAAGCAAATTGTTTTCTTGGTGTTTCAATTTTTGCGGTGATTTTTCTACTTAATTCTGCATATGTCTCCGTCAAAGTCCCTCAGACAGTGCCTTGAGTAGCAAAACTATGTGTCTTAGTCATTTTTAGCCTTGAAATGTATCCCAAATTATTTATTGAGTTATTTGGAAAATTCTTTGGATCTTTTGTGATATTTTTTCCTAATGGACATGT
Source organism: Castanopsis chinensis (assembly GCA_032878915.1). Taxonomy (NCBI): domain Eukaryota; kingdom Viridiplantae; phylum Streptophyta; class Magnoliopsida; order Fagales; family Fagaceae; genus Castanopsis; species Castanopsis chinensis. The sequence continues at coordinate 13,792,784 of JAVQMG010000109.1, forward strand.
CCTAAACTATTGTAGGTGCAATATTTTCGTCAAATTGAGAAGTTTAAATTAATTGCAGAATTTTAAAAAATCTATGCCTCTTATGTCATATCACTGCTATTTAAGCACGATGAGCTAAGGAAAAAGAAATCAACATCGAGATTAGTGTCTAGGACATTTTTTAGCAACCATGCCGATGCCTTAGAACATGGTCAATTAATTATTTCCTGAATGTAGCCTTATATACCTAAGTTCAATAATTTAGTTAATTCTCAAAAAAGTTCAGTAATTTAGTCTTCTTGTGAGGTCCATTCTGTGAAATAATTGATACCAAAGGCCAAGCTTCAAAACATGGTTATATACATAATACATTTCGAAAAACAAAACTGGTATTGCTTTGGGTTTTTTGTCAATTGATCTCATTCAAAAGGAAGGTGCAGTTGGAAAATCAATTGTGGAGCAATATGTTATTTAATGAATTTTTTACCCAAATTCACATGCACTACATCATTTAGATTTTTTTTTTTTTTTTTTTTTTGAGAATCTACATCATTTAGATTGATATCCATGTATCCTAAAATTTTTATTAATTTTATTATAATATTGACAATGATAAGGTTATGCATTATGCCCGTAATTAATAAAATTAACAGACAAAAGTTTTCTTAATTTCCTAGCAAGACTATGCTACTGGTTACTAAGCTTAGCAAATAGTATTACTTTTATTCAGTTGAAAATTCTAAATTCTAAAATTTGGGCTAAAAGTGTTATAGTATGTCTTTTCAAATGAAAGCTAACTTTTAACTCTTTTATCAGTTACGGAGTAAATTGGCTCCTATTTTAAATGATGCTAAAGCCCCACTTGATGTAATTTACTTCGCTGCGCTCTCTAAGGGTTTAATATTGTGTGTTCCTGCAATGAAGAGGTTGCTCAAGCTATAATATTTGCATTAATGGATCGAAGTGCGTCAGGGTTGGGGGAGCCCCTAATTCAGCTTCTACCTTTACATGCCCATAATTAATAAAAGTAACGGACAAAAGTTTTCTTGATTTCCTAGCAAGACTATGCTACTGGTTACTAAGCTTGGCAAATAGCATTTCTTTTATTCAGTTGAAAATTCTAAATTGTAAAATGTGGGCTAAAAGTGTTATAGTATGTCTTTTCAAATGAAAGCTAACTTTTAACTCTTTTATCAGCTGTTACGGAGTAAATTGTCTCCTATTTTAAATGATGTTAAAGCCCCACTTGATGTAATTTACTTCGCTGCGCTCTTTAAGGGTTTAATATTGTGCATTCCTGCAATGAAGAGGTTTCTCAAGCAATAATATTTGCATTAATGGATCGAAGTGCATCAGAGTTAGGGGAACCCCTAATTCAACTTCTACCTTTACATGCCTGTAATTAATAAAAGTAACGGACAGAAGTTTTCTTGATTTCCTAGCAAGACTATGCCACTGGTTACTAAGCTTGGCAAATAGTATTACTTTTATTCAGTTGAAAATTCTAAATTCTAAAATTTGGGCCAATAGTGTTATAATATGTCTTTTCAAATGAAAGCTAACTTTTAACTCTTTTATCAATTACGGAGTAAATTGGCTCCTATTTTAAATGATGCTAAAGCCCCACTTGATGTAATTTACTTTGCTGCGCTCTCTAAGGGTTTAATATTATGCTTTCCTACAATGAAGAGGTTGCTTAGGCAATTGTATTTGCATTAATGGATCGAAGTGCGTTAGAGTTAGGGGAGCCCCTAATTCAGCTTCTATCTTTACATGCCCGTAATTAATAAAAGTAACGGGCAAAAGTTTTCTTAATTTCCTAGCAAGACTATGCTACTGGTTACTAAGCTTGGCAAATAGTATTACTTTTATTCAGTTGAAAATTCTAAACTGTAAAATTTGGGCTAAAAGTGTTATAATATGTCTTTTCAAATGAAAGCTAACTTTTAACTCTTTTATCAATTACAGAGTAAATTGGCTCCTATTTTAAATGATGCTAAAGCCCCACTTGATGTAATTTAGTTCTCTACGCTTTCTAAGGGTTTAATATTGTGCATTCCTGCAATGAAAAGGTTGCTCAGGCAATTATATTTGCATTAATGGATCGAAGTGCATCAGAGTTGGGGCAGCCCCTAATTCAGCTTATGCCTTTACATGCCTGTAATTAATAAAAGTAATGAACAAAAGTTTTCTTAATTTCCTAGCAAGACTATGCTACTGGTTACTAAGCTTGGCAAATAGTATTACTTTTAGTCAGTTGAAAATTCTAAATTCTAAAATTTGGGCTAAAAGTGTTATAATATGTCTTTTCAAATGAAAGCTAACTTTTAACTCTTTTATCAGTTACGGAGTAAATTGGCTCCTATTTTAAATGATGCTAAAGCCCTACTTGATGTAATTTACTTCACTGCACTCTCTAAGGGTTTAATATTGTGCGTTCCTGCAATGAAGAGGTTGCTCAGGAAATTATATTTGCATTAATGGATCGAAGTGCATCAAAGTTTGGGAGCCCCTAATTCAGCTTCTACCTTTACACCTTCGTCTTCTATACACACACACACAATATAAATATATATATATGCCAAAAAAAAAATCAAATGAACACTGAACAGTCTAACATAATTTACAATTAATATATTTATATTCAATACTATAAGATTTTAAGATTTATAGAGAAAGGTGTATGGAAGGCTCCTATTCCAAAAAAAAAAAACAATTAAAAATAATTGCAAATAAATTCAACAATCACTCATTCATACAACAATCAAAACACTATAAATTACAAAACAGAACAACAAAAAAATACACACCAAAAATATCATAAAAATACTCTCTCCACAATCACAAAAATGAGCATGCAACATGAATTACCAGCAGAATTATTACTCGAAATATTTTCCAATGTTGAAAGACAATCGCCAAAATTTTTAGGCAACATCAAAATCAGGTACACAAATTTAAATTCAAATCTCATGTTTGTTACGTTCACATGAACTCCCCACTTTTTCTCTACTAATCACAATCAACCACATCCAAAATTGTGGCACAAGATATTGAAATCCTATGTTTTCTCTTTTTATTAACTTTTTACCATGAAGTAGTGCACAATTCTAGAGTCGTTGTTATATTTCTAAAAGAAAAAAAAAATTTATAGCTTCATCAATCCAATATTGCAATTGTGATGATAATAATGTTCATGTGTAATTCTTAGTATATGATTATTGTCATGTTCTGTCACTATCTGATTTTTTTTTAACACATTAGTTTCTTAATATGTGTTTTCATTTTTTAAAAATAGCTGCAAGCAATTCAATCGGCTAACCAAAAGGAAAAAAGTTCTTCACCACATCAATCTAACTGGGCTGCTCCAAAATCCTTTATTCCTTCAAACGATGAAGAAAAACTCATTCATCAATGCTTTAGGGCCAGAAACAAAAAGCACTATTTTGGGTCAGAGTTCACAAATTTTTTGTACAAGATCAAACTAAAGTAGGAAAATAAATCCTTCTTCAAGCAAACATAGAAGGAGACAAAAATGCAAAGTATGGACTAGCAATTGCGTTGTTATGCAAATCAAATGATGGAGGAATTCAACTACTATTATCAATTCTAAACCAACCAAATGGAAAACAATTGCTGCAAAACTATTGACAAATCCTTCAACATACGGTTTTTGGAACAAACACATTTCGCATCCCAAAAAACCAAGCATGCAAAAAAAAAGGGAGTGGGTCATTGGGATCGTGAATGCCCTTACCCATATGGAAATGAAGAATTACATGTAACATGCAAAATGTGCTCAATTGACTTGGAAATGTACAAATTAGCCAACCGAGTTTGGTAGAAATTATGATTCCAAAAAACATAATACAACAAAATTTCCTCATCCTATTTATAATACTAATCTCTATCTTCAAAGGAATCGATCTTTTTTATTATTAATATTTATTTAAAAAGACTTGCAAGAACTTAATTACAGTCCTCTAAACTTTTCACCAAGCATGACTCTAACTTGAAATTTATAAAGTATTTTCTATCTAATTTTAAGTTAATTAAATTTTACTAACCTGGGAAGACAGTTGATCAGCTTTGGACTGACTACAAGGCGAAGTATAGTTGTATCCTTTTCACATCTAATTTCAAGACCAATACCTCCTATCATCATGAATCCTAAAATATATTGGTCATACATATATAATGCTGCTTAAGTAGTAATACATTAAAAAATATTAAAAATAATAACACGATCATAAAAAAAATTTATCATGCGCGATGTGCGGGTCCACGACTAGTATATATAAAAGCAGAGACCTTATGTGAGAGTGCATGAGGTCCTGCCACGTGACACTCTAATATTGCATTTAACCTTTTTTTACCTTTTTTCATTAAGTTTTTTTTACTATAACCTAATAAATCATAGTAACTTATTTTTACTATTATATAAATTTAGCATTTTTTACCTCTTTTTATTAAGTTTTTTTTTTTTTTACTGTTACTCAATAGATCATAGTAACTTATTGCATTTAACATTTTTTACCTTTTTTCATTAAGTTTTTTTTGCTGTTACTCAATAAATTATAGTAACTTATTTTTACTATTATATAAATTTAGCATTTTTTTACCTCTTTTTATTAAGTCTTTTTTACTAGGTACGCAATAGATCATAGTAATTTATTTTTACTATTATATTGATATGAGCTGTTCTTAACAATTAGACCAATTAGACCAAAATTTATTCACTATAAAATTGATTACCTATTAAAAGTAGACCAAACTTTATGAAAAGCTCAGGCCCAGTTCTTACCTTACATTTTATGACCCAAGTTTGACCATTCCCACATGTAAATCAAAGCAAAAACTCTTACCCTCTTACATATTCTCTTCGTCATCCCCCACGTATAGATGATACTTCTAGAAAATCTTATTCTCATGAAATATCTCTTCATTTTTCCCCAATTTCAATTCAATATGCTTTTGTCTATTAATAATATACTATGCAATTTATGCAAACAAATTCTTTGTCATCGACCAGTGCAACAAAAATATATATAAATCTTGAGATCCCTCAGGTTGCTGAAATAATTGACAAGTGCGTATTTCAAAAATTTATAATAACAAAAAAGTCTAATAAATAGCATATAATATCTCACAAACTGCATTAACTTAATATTTTCTTTAAAAAAAAATTCAATGATAGGAATGGTCAAAAACATGATCCTATACAAGAAATACGAAAAATACATGCAAAACAATTTTCATAGGAGGATTTATCTTTAAATAATATGAAGACAGTAAAGATAAAATACATTGAATGAGATCCTACAAAAAAGGTTTGTTAATACATATTAATTTATGTGAAAAAAATAATAATAGATCATATTATTTACATTAAAAAACTAATACATATTAATTTCAAAGTTCATTGCAAGATGTGAATTGCTAGGGTATAACAATAATAAGTAACATTAATACAACAATGAGTTGGTATTACATTTTGTGCATACTTTGTGAAAGGAATGTCAAATTACAAACATGATCATTTTGGTGTGCAAAATGTAAAAAAAAAAAAAAAACTTTCTATCCCAAAGTTAGAGACACTCACATTAATTACATACTCTCCAAATATTTATAATATATTTATCTCACTATAACTACTATATATATACAATTGCAAACTACTTTAGATACAGGATTCAAATTGAAGTTTTTAATGCAACTAACAAAACAAAGTTTGTGATATTTGATTGAGATGCCGAGAAAATCCTAAATAAATCTACAAGATCGAGATCTTGCTGAAAAATAAACTAAGATACAACTTATTTAAATTATTTTAAAAATATTGATATTGGAGAAGAAATCCCACGTGATTTGAAAAAAAAATTAGGAAAAAAATGGATTTCTCTACTTCATTTGAATGAATTCAATCTAAAAGGTGGTTTTAAAAATTACATAGTTGCTAAGATTTTTGATGCGCATTCAAATGATAAAAAGGTATGGAAGAAAAAAAAACCACAGTTCAACATGCTATGTTAATTCTTTTTGTTGCACTATTCCAAAATTAACAAAAATAAAAAATTTACAAAAAAACTGTCACATCATTGAAATTTAATATAAATGCAAATACTTATGAAAAATCTTAGTGACAAAGTCCAAACTTTGTAAGATCTAATCAAGAATCTCTCAATGCCAATTCATTAGTAATTAACACAAATGATGCAATTCAAGGAAAAAATGATGAAAGCTCAAAAATTGAACAAATATAGACGGAATAAATTTCAAATGTTGAAGATGGAGAAACTGATGATAACAACAACCGTCACCATACCACAATAACAAAGCATTGAAGAAAAAAAAATCGTAATGAAGTTTTTTATTACATCACATAATAAAAATGAAAAATATAGAATGGATTAATATGCTTTTATCAACTTTTATTATACAATATTACTCCAAGTTGTTTTCATTATTGCTCATTACTTGAACAAAATAATTATAATAAATATATGTATGTAATTTATAATTGTTACTTTTTATGATGAACTCATTACTAACAAAGTTTTATAAAAAATATGCTATAATATATGTATAATATTTTCCAAAAACAAATTTACATAAAACATTATAACATTTGTTGGGGGCATGTTTTTATGTAATTAGTACATCCTTTGACAAAACGCACTTTACTTGTATTTGGGTAAATCTAAGTAGGTAAAAGATGATCATTACAAGTGGTTAAATTGAAGACATAAAGATTACTCAAGGACTGCTCAAGAAAAGTGCAAACTGCAAGTCTCAATACCTCCTCGACAGAATCTCGATCTGTCGAGATTCATTAAAGCTCGATAGATGTCTTGATCGATCGAGCTAACAGGAGTCAGATTATAGCCAGCAACGTTTTTACTCTAAAAGGCTAATTGTTTATGGGTTTGTATAATTCTTATTGGACTAGGAAAGCCCAAGGTTTGTGTAAACCTATTTAGAATAGGAGAGCCCATTAAGCTCTTATTTAAAGGAGGTGGAAAAAGAAAAACCTAACCTTAGAGAGATTCATAAGGTTTTCTTTTTGAAACCCTAGCCTCCTCTTATAGAAGAAAGAGTTCTTGCTGCGTTTCTTATATGCCTTTGGGTTTTGTAACCAAGCAAAGTCTCTTGCACCAACATTGAAGATCTTATTGGTGTTTCTACGTGAAGTTGCTGCAAATCAACTACAACAATCAAAGGGTTGCTGTGGAGTTAGTCACATATTGAGATTCGTGCAAAGGAATAAGCCTCGTATTGGGAGCCGTGCATCAAAAGGAGAAACTATCACTACTGAACAAGTCCAATTGGGTATTGGAGTAAGGGTTCAACTATAGGTTGGTAAGGTACTAGGATTCCTTTACTTGTAACCACTTGTTGTGATAATAGTGGAGTTTCGGGAGTGGTGACCTTAAATCACCCAGTGGGGTTTTTGCCGTATAGGTTTTCCCCATTCGTAAACAAATCACTGTGTCATTTATTTTTCGTTGTGTTAGGACATATGTAGTTCAATTTGTTGACATATGTCACTATTTTATGTAATTAGCTTATCCTTTGACAAAACGCAATTTTACTTGTGATTGGGTAGATTTAGGATGTGTTTAACGCTTCAAGAAATAGTGTTTCAAGATTAAGTGTTGAAGTCATCAAGTCTGTCCGAGAAATAAGCTGAAAAGTGCAAATTACTAAAGCTCGACACCTGTCTCGACACATGCATCTATCGAGCTTTAAGAAGCTGTTTTAGCCCAAGCCTCGACAGCTTCTCGACAGATCCTCGACACCTCTATCTGTCGAGATTTAAAAAAAATAGATTTTCAGTTCTGTTTTAATTCCAATCCGTGAATGTGTATTTGGGACTTCTTTTCTCCTGACCCTAGACATATAAAAGAATTGTTTTAAGAGCCGTCAAACAAGATGCAAGTTGCACAAGTATTGAGCAATCCTTGTTCGTGCAATTTGTGATCAAAGACAAAGTTCGTGCCCTAGTTCATCTCTTGTGAAGAAGATTGCTATGTATTATGCACCGTAGGGTTTTGTAACCAAGCATCTTCTTGATTTTCATCGTGTAGATGATCTGAAGAACTTTGCAGCCAACAACTCTCTCTCTAGTTGGTGAATTGAAGTCGCGTACTGGGATCCGCACAATTGGTTAGTCACGTACTTGGGAGCCGTGCATTGAAAGGAGAAACTGTCACTATAGAACAAGTCTAATTGGGTATTAGGATAAGGGTTCAACTGTAGGTTGGTAAGGTACTTGGATTCCTTGCTTGTAACCGCTTGTTAATAATAGTGGAGTTTCGGGAGTGGTGACTTTAAATCACCCTGTGGAGTTTTTACCATCAGGTTTTCCCCATTCGTAAACAAATCACCGTGTCTCTTATTTTTTTCACTGCATACTTTAGTTTTGGTGATTTGTTTGTGCTGCCACGTGATTTTGCATGTTAACTTGATTAATTAATAACTTGGCTAATTAATCAATTTAATTTATCACTAGGGGTCAACGCATTTGTGGCCTGCCAAGTGGTATCAGAGCAGGCACACTCTGATTAGGGTTTAATCCTTGTGTGTAATCCATTGACCCCTGCTGTCATGGATAGAGGTCAATCTCTTATTATACCTCTATTATTTGATGGCACTAACTATGCATACTGGAAGGTACGCATGAGAGCTTTCTTGTAGTCTTTAGATAAGAAAGAGTGGCAAGCTGTGGAGATAGGCTGGACCAAGCCTACAAAGGCGCCGGCCGATTGGGATGATGCTAAGATCAAGGCGGCAAATTTCAACAACAGAGCATTGAATGCCCTATTCAGTACAGTCACCAATGAGGAGTTCAAGAAAATTTCCTCAACAAAAGCTGCTAAGGAAGCATGGACCATTCTCCAGACAACCTATGAGGGAACAAAGGCTGTCAAGGATTCAAAGCTACAGAGGCTTACCACAAGCTTTGAAGAAATTAAGATGGAAGAGGATGAGTGGATGAATTCTATGCAAAGCTCAAAGACATAGTGAACTCAGCCTTCAATCTTGGGGAAACCATTCCTGAACCCAAGATAGTAAGGAAAGTGCTCAGATCACTGGCCGAGAGATTCCATGCTAAGATCACGGCGATAGAGGAATCGAAAGATATTGACAGAATTCCTTTAACTGAACTGGTTGGAAACTTGCAAACCTACGAGTTAGGGCTGACTAGGATAGGCAAGTTAAGCAAGAGCAATAGCATGGCACTAAAAGTCAAGAGCAGTGATATAGATGATTCTTCAGATGATGAAGATTCTAAAATGAAGTCCTATATTACCAGGCAATTCAAGAAATTCATGAAGAATGCCAATGGAAAAGGCTTCAACAAGGACCGTAAGCAATCCAGTTCTTCTCAGTTCAGGAACTCAGATAAAGGGAAAAAGGATACCAAGGATGGCAGTCAGTACACTATTCCCGCTAGACCGAAGTGCTTTAAGTGTCAAGGCTTCAGACACATGAAACAAGAGTGTCCAACGTACCTTAAGAGTATTGGGAAGAGCAAGGTACTTGCTGTTACCTTAAGCGACACAGAGCCCGAAGATGATTCCGAAAATGAAGATGACAGAATCTTGAATGCCTTCACTACCACTGTTAATCCTACTGATGGGGTTACTGAAGAAGTAGATGAAGAAAAGGAATTGGTGGATGCCAAGTTTGAGACTATGGATGATCAAGATGATATCCATACCGCCTATGAGAAACTGTACAAGCTTTTTGAAAAGCATGAGAAACTCTATAGGCTGGCCACCAAGAAGCTCAGTGATGTGAAACTTGACCGTGAAGAGCTTTCCACTAAGGTTGATGAAGCAAATCAGACCATTGGAGCATTGAGGTTCGAGAACAATTTCTTGGCTGAGAAGACCAAGAAGCTTAAAGCGAAGCTGTTTCAAGTCAAGGCACAATTGGAAAGGACATCAAGTGTAAAGCTGGACGAGATGCTAAGTATTCAGAAATCTTCTTCAGATCGTACTGGATTGGGGTATGAATTCTCTCTCTAATACTCCTTCTGCTAGTACTACTGTTTTTGTTCCACCTGCTAATAACATTAAAACTGAGGATAAAAATGTTAAAACTAAATTAGCAAGTGAGAACGTAGACAAAGGCAAGTCTATCCTAGGAGCACCCCCTAAAGTTGAAAAAAGGGAAACTAGAAACCCTAGGACTAAGAACGCTATATCTCAAAAGCCCAAACAGAAGAAGCAGCATCTCTGTTATCATTGTGGTGTTGCCAGTCATACTCGACCAAATTGCTATAAATGGCTAGCCACTCAACAAAGCAATGGCATGATAGCATCTGGGAACCAGAATCAGCTTCAGACTTCTCTTGCTCCTCTTGGAGACATTCTCAAAGCCCTCATGTTCCTTTCGAACTTGAACGATTTAAACTCTTCCCCCTCATCACCGGTTCAAAGGTTGACTAAAAGGAAAGGTTCTTCCAAGGTGTGGAAGGAAAAGGGTCCTAAGTGATTTTGTTCACCTCTTCTCTCTCTCCCTGTTTTTGTGGTTATGCATTACGTGTGTGTTTCTTTACTATTTTGAGTCAGTCTAGTTTTATGCATTATTTTGCTTTCTTTAACTTGTTTTTGTTTGTGTGTTTTCAGTTTTGTGTTTTATTTTTGCTTTTCTAATAAAAGAAAATAAAAAAAAATTTTGAAAAATTGAAAAATACAAAAACAGTGTGTATTTGTGTTCATTGGTTTTTGTGAACTTTTAAAATGGCCATTGAAACAGAGTTTTCTAAACTTTGTATCACCTATAACTTAAATGAGCATTCTTCTACACAACTAAGCAAGTGAGCTTTGTAGCTCTTTGTTTGTGATGAGTAAGGTTAAGTGATCTCTTCTACTTAACACTCGTATCACTCTTTTTGACGGGTAGGACTAGAAAATCCTAAGAGAAAGGCATAAATAACCATCTCACCACTGTTACTCGCCAATCATGATATGACATCTGTATGCTTCGGCATAGGAAAAGTGCAATGTCAATGATATCTATATGCTTCGGCATAGCAAAAGTGCAATGTCAAAAGCTTAACATAATTGGGTATTTCTTTTCTCTCTCTTGTATACCCATACATAATATGCTTAATAAAAGAAAATATGCAAAGAATTAAAAGCAAAAAGATTAAAAATGCTTTAAAATATGGTTGCAAGCGTGTTTTCTAGGAGATGTGAGAGTTATAGGATGTACCTCGAAGGTGATAGTCCCCATCAAACAGTTATGATTGTGTGTGAGTTAAAGTGATTTTCTCATATCTCAAATCGTCATAACATTAAGACAATTATGCAACCTTGCGATGTTTTCATACACAGCACGCAATATTCTTTGCTACTCTTAATACATGTGCAAGTACAATGTGATTTGGCCATCATAAGGTTTACATGCGTTAATGTATGCTCACTAAACTGTCTTAACTCTTTTTGAAATATAAAATTGGTTAGACTTGTTTAGTGTGTGTGTGCATGTTTTGGGATACATGTGCATTATATTCTTGATGAGAGATGTTATTGAGAGCTAAATGTGTTGTTTGGATCTTTGGTTGAAGTTGCATGCGTGATTGCATTCATGTCTGTGTTTTTCCTCTCTTGAAAAACTGTTTTTAAGACATCTCGACACCTCCTCAACACCTTCTCGACACCTAGCTGTCTGTCAAGCTTTTTAGACTTTTCCTAAATGCAGCCTCAACACATTCTCGACACCTGATGGATTGATCGAGAAACTTTCTGTCTGCTCGATAGATTCTTGACAGCTTCTGGATCGATCGAGATTCCTTCATGCTTGATCCTTCTTTCTCGACACATGTTCTCGATAGCTGTATCTGTCAAAGTGCATTTTCTCGACACCTACCTCGATAGCTGTCTCGACACCTCTCGATACCTGCATCTGTCGAGAATTACTGAAGGGCTATATATTCTTTTTGTCGCGATTTCTCTCATTTCACTCGATCTCTCTCTCTCGATAGCTGGTGTTTTCTCTCCCAAAACTTTTCTCACTCTCTCCAAACCCCTTCCTAAGGTTTCTTCAAGTGATTTTCTAGATTTTCTTCACTTGGTAAGCTTCTTTTCTTCCATTCTTCATGCATTTCATGTTTTAAAAACCTAGGTTTTGAGATTTTAAGGTTTTTGAAAATTTTTGGGGTTTTTCAAAATTGTTGAGAATTTCATGAAATTTTTGGGTTGGTTTTATAGATTTGATCTTTAAAACTACATGCATTGCATCACATTAGCATTCTAATTGTATTTTCATGCATTTAGATGTGTGCAAACCTGTTGTGTGTTGTTAGGTTTGGATTAGGCTGAGCCCATGATGTTTTTATTTTTGCATGTCACATGTTCATGCATTTTCCATGCATACGTTCTATCTTTTCAATATTTCTCTTTCTATATTGAACTGTTTGGAACTTTTCTGTGTGTTTCTCTTCCTCTCCCTCTCTCTCTGTTTGCGTTAGCAATGTCTATGGCACCTAAACGTAAATCTATGCATCCCAAAACCCTCTGCGTTCTAAGGGATCTTCTTCTTCGGATTCTACTCCTTTGTCTATCCGGTTCCGTGATGAGAAAGCCCGAAAAGACTTCTCGGAGAACTTCTCTAAGCGAGGTGTTCATTCGGAACGCCACGTTGTCCTAGCAGACTTTGCCGACACTGACCTACCCGATGTCATTCACAATCGGGCTTGGGAGTCACTGTGTGACGTCCCAGTCACCTATCCTCTCGTGTTGATACAGGAGTTTTACTCCAATATCCACAGGATTGATTCTTCAGTACCTCTCTTCCATTCTAGCGTTCGAGGTACGCGCTTTGCTGTCACTCTGGAGTTAGTCTTTAAGGTTCTTCATATTTCGAGGGTGGATCATACTGATTACCTCGGATGTGAGCGTCTATGGGCTGTGTCCAAAGACGAGATGATCTCCGCGTTCTGTGAGCGTCCTTCCTCTTGGGGAGATCATCAGTACACACCATGTCGGCCTTTTGCTAAAGGTCCTCATTTCCTTAACATGGTAATGACTTTTGTGTTGCACCCACTCTCTCACTATAACTCTATCACAGAGCCTCGTGCTCGATTTTTGTTGTCTCTTCTTGAGCATCTTTCTATAGACTTCCCTTCACACTTTATCTTCTTTATCATAGATGTCTATAAAGATACGGCCACCCGTGATAAGCTCATTTTCCCTTCCGCTATCACGAGGATACTTCACCATTTTTCCATCCCCTTTCCTTCGTCCGATCCGTTTCATGTCATGTCCGTCATAGACGCCGCTACCGTAAAACGTAGCAAGGCACAGTTCAGATCGAGACAGTCAAATGCTGCTGCTCCTTCCTCCCGTCAGACTACATCCAGATCTGCTCAAGCGACATCTGCTCCTTCTTCTTTGAGCGACGTCACTCTTGGAGACATTATGGCGCAACTTCAGTGCATGGATGCTCGCCTCAATACTCTCTCCACGGAGTTGTATCAGGTGAACGTTCGTGTTGGTCGCATCGCCAAATGACAGGCAACTTTAGGCGACTTTGCTCTAGAGGCTTCTCCTCCGCCACCTCATGTTTCTTCTAAGACTGAGGATGATGATGACGGTGATGACGATGATGCTTCGGATGATGATGATGGAGATGCGAGCTCTTCTAATGAGATGTCTACTTGACACTCTACCCTTTGTCACTCGTGACAAAAAGGGGGAGTAGTGTTGGTGTATGAGAGTAGTCATACTTAGGGGGAGAGCTAGTATAGGACATTTTTGATGGGGGGAGTGTTGATATGAGGGATGTAGTGAGGATTACATTGTTCATGTATTGACATACATTGTACTTATTTCTTGATATATATGTTAATGTATGTTTCTTTCACCTATCTTTCCATGTGTTATTTCTTTTCTGTCTTTATACACATGTTTCTTTTACTTATATGCAATCTATTATTTCTGCTTCACACAAAGATGTCTTGATGTGTTTTGTTTATAAGTGTTTCAGAAATACAGGTTGTCAAAGTCCACTTGCCATTAACTCTCTTCTTGCAAAGTTTTTCAAGAGTTTGTGTTAGGATAGATTTTATTGTATGTAACAAGTGAATGTGAGTTAAAGTGTTTTTGACTTCTCTTATATCTTCATTTGTTTGTTGTGGTTTTGTCACGGATTGCCAAAGGGGGAGATTGTTAGGACATATGTAGTTCAATTTGTTGACATATATCACTATTTTATGTAATTGGCTTATCCTTTGACAAAACATACTTTACTTGTGATTGGGTAGATTTAGGATGTGTTTAACGCTTCAAGAAACAGTGTTTCAAGATTAAGTGTTGAAGTCATCAAGTCTGTCCGAGAAACAAGCTGGAAAGTTCAAGTTACTAAAGCTCGACACCTGTCTTGACACATGCATCTATCGAGCTTTAAGAAGTTGTTTTAGCCCGAGCCTCGATAGCTTCTTAACAGATCCTCGACACCTCTATCTGTCGAGATTTAAAGAAAAAAGATTTTCAGTTCTGTTTCAATTCCAATCCGTGAATGTGTCTTTGAGACTTCTTTTCTCCTAACCCTAGACATATAAAAGGATTGTTTTAAGGGCCGTCAAACAAGATGCAAGTTGCACAAGTATTGAGCAATCCTTGCTCATGCAATTTGTGATCAAAGACAAAGTTCGTACCCTAGTTCATCTCTTGTGAAGAAGATTGTTGTGTATTGTGCACCGTAGGGTTTTGTAACCAAGCATCTTCTTGATTTTCATCGTGTAGATGATCTGAAGAACTTTGCAGCCAGCAACTCTCTCTCTAGTTAGTGAATTGAAGTCGCGTACTGGGATCCGCGCAATTGGTTAGTCACGTACTTGGAAGCCGTGCATTAAAAGGAGAAACTGTCACTACAGAACAAGTCCAATTGGGTATTGGGGTAAGGGTTTAACTGTAGTTTGGTAAGGTACTCGGATTCCTTGCTTGTAACCGCTTGTTATGATAATAGTGGAGTTTCAGGAGTGGTGACCTTAAATCACCCAGTGGAGTTTTTGCCGTCAAGTTTTCCCCATTCGTAAACAAATCACCGTGTCTTTTATTTTTCCGCTGCATACTTTAGTTTTGGTGATTTGTTTGTGCTGCCATATGATTTTGCATGTTAACTTGATTAATTAATAACTTGGCTAATTAATCAATTTAATTTATCACTAGGGGTCAACGCGTTTGTGGCCTGTCACGTTGCATACTTTAGACTATTGGTGATTTGTTTGTGCTACCACGCAATTTGCATGTTAACTTGATTAAAAACTTGGCTAATTAATCAATTTAATTCATCATAAGGAGTCTACACGTTTGTGACCTATTAAATGGTATCAGAGCAGGCACACTCTGATTAGGTTTTAATATTTGATATGTGATCCATTGACCCCTGTTGTCATGGAAACTCTTGATTGTTTTGATTTGCATGATCTTGTGTTGAATGATGATGATGATATTCATGATGCCTATTGCAAGCTTTATAATTTTTGTATGAAATCTCTTGAGTGTTCTACAAAATTAAAAGCTAAATTTAAAAAGGTCAAGCTTGAAAAAGATGATTTGATTGCAAAATTGGATGAAGCCACTAATTTGAATGAGAATTTCAAAAATCAAATTTCATCTCAGGTGGACAAAATTAAGAGTTTGGAAGAGCAACTAGTTGAATTTAAAACTGAAGTTGAAAAATTAACTAGTGTCAAACTTGTTGTTGAGCCTAATTCAAAAGAAAAATATTTTTATATTCCCCCATTTAAAAGGAATAATGAAGAGTTGAAGGCTAATATTGTTAGAATAGACAAAGGTAAACAATCTAATGTTAACACTGAAGTTTCTAAACCTATGTCTAAAACTCCTCCTAGGTTGAATAAAAATTATGAATTTGTCCTTACTTGTCATATTATTGGTCATATTAAGCCAAATTGTCCTAAGTTGAGGACTCTGTCAACCTCTAAGGTTAGACCTCCTTCTAGGAAGCCGAGTAGCTCTAAAACTGCTCATGTTTGTCACCATTATGGTGTTTCTGAACACATTCATCCTAATTGCTTTAAGTTGTATCCTCATAAGCAATTATCTAAACGGTCACAGGTTTCCTCTCAAGGACCTACACCTTTGTTTGGAGAGTTATTAAAAGTTTTGAGCTTTTTGACTCAATTTTAGGAGAATTTTAATTCTTCTATGTCCTTTAGTAGTCATACTAGGACACGTGTCTTTTCATCTTCACGGCCAAAGACTCGTGCTGTGCGGGTGAGAAAGGAGCCTAAAACTTAATTGTCTTTTTTGTTTGTCCTCTGCTTTAATTCTTTCTATCTAAAGTAGGACTCTCTTTACTAATTTCTTATCTACTTTTGGAATCATGCTTTCATGCATTTGCACCTTTCTATCATGCCTTCATGCATATGCATCTTTCTTTCATGCATTCATATTATTTGTCTGTTTTTGTTTAGTTGTTTTGTTTTGTTTTGTTTTGTTTTGTTTTTTTTCAAAATTAAAAAAAAATCTAAAAAATACAAAAACAGTGTGTGTTTGTGTACATTGGTTCTTGTGAACCTTAAAATGGTCATTGAAACAGAGTTTTCTAAACTTTATATCTCTTGTAGCTTAGATGAGCATCTTTATGTACAATTAAGTAAGTGAGTTTTGTGGCTCTTTGTTTGTGATGAGTAAAGTTAAGTAATCTCTTGTACTTAACACTCGTATCACTCTTTTTGACGGGTAGGACTAGAAAATACTAAGAGAAAAGCATAAATAACCATCTCACCATTGTTACCCGCCAATCATGAAATGACATCTGTATGCTTCGGCATAGTAAAAGTGCAATGTCAAAAAGCTTAACATAATTGGGTATTTCTTTTCTCTCTTGTATGCCCATGCATGATATACTTAATAAAAGAAAATATGCAAATAAATAAAAAGCGAAAAGATCAAAGTGATTTAAAAATATAATTGCAAGCGTATTTTTTAGGAGATGTGGGAGTTATAAGATGTACCTTGAAGGTGATAGTCCCCATCAAATAGTTATGATTGTGTGTGAGTTAAAGTGATTTTCTCATATCTCAAATCGTCATAACTTTGAGACACTTATGCAATCTTGCAATATTTTTCACACACAACACGCAATATTCTTTGCTATTCTTGATATATGTGCAGGTACAATGTGATTTGGTCATCGCAAGGTTTACATGCGTTAATGTATGCTCACTAAACTGTCTTAACTTGTTTTTAAAAATAAAAATTGATTAGAATTGTTTAGTGTGTGTGTGTGTGTGTGTTTTGGATCAAAATGCATGACATTTTTCTTGTTAAAGGATGTTTTTGAGAGCTTAATATGTTGTTTGGATCTTTGGTTGAATTGCATGCTTGATTGCATTCACATCTATGCTTTTCTCTTCTTGAAAAACTGCTTTTAAGCCATCTCGACACCTCTCGATACCTGGCTTATCTATTGAGATCTTCAGTTGCATCTTATCGCAATTTCGACACCTCTCGATAGCTAGGTGGATCGATTGAGATATCTTCTGTCTGCTCGATAGATCCTTGACACCTTCTCGATACATCGAGGTTGGCTCGATAGCTTCTCGACACCTCTCGATAGATCGAGATACCCTTGCATGCATTTCATCTTTCTTTGTTTTGCATGTTTTTCCCTTTGTGTCCATAGCATCTTATTTTTATTTCTCTTGTAGGTCTATGGTTCCTTGTTCTCCTTGTTCCCTCTATATCTGTTTTCTGTCTTTCTCCGATCAAGTCTTTTGGCTTTTTATACCCTTTGTCAATCGTGTCAAAAAGGGGGAGAAATTTGAGTTTTGTATGTCATTCCTCAAGGGAAGTAATAGACTTAGGGGGAGAACTTCATGTCAAAGGAAGGAAAGTTTTTGTTGTAACTAACTTAAGGGGAGAGTTAGTTTGATACACATTGATATTGATATATTTTTGTGTTGTGTATCTTTTGGTTTTGTAACCATTTTTATATACATGATGCTTATCAAGTGATATATGTGATGATGTATGTGTTTCACTCTTTAACTCACTTGTATTGTTTCTTTTCTCTATTTATACACATATTTCTTGTTTATTCAACTTGTCATTGTTTTCCACATGGTACCTTGATGTGTTTTGATTAGTGCCTTTCAGGAAAGACAAGTTAAAGCCAAGTTAAGATTCCGAACCTTCTTCTTGCAGCAACTTCCAAGGTTCAAATCTTTTAGACTAGGCTTATTTATTCTTAAGTAGAATGTATTCTAGGACATTCAATGTACTCTTGTGGTTTTGTCACGGATTGCCAAAGAGGGAGATTGTTGGGGACATATTTTTATGTAATTGGCACATCCTTTGACAAAACGCACTTTACTTGTATTTGGGTAAATCTAAGTACGTTCAAGATGATCATTACAAGTGGTTAAATTGAAGACATGAAGATTACTCAAGAACTGCTCAAGAAAAGTGCAAACTGCAGGTCTCGATACCTCCTCGACCGAATCTCGATCTGTCGAGATTCATTAAAGCTTGACAGATGTCTCGATCGATCGATCGAGCTTACAGGAGTCAGATTATAGCCAGCAACGTTTTTACTCTAAAAGTCTAATTGTTTATGGGTTTGTATAACTCTTATTGGATTAGGAAAGCCCAAGGTTTGTGTAAACCTATTTGAAATAGGAGAGCCCATTAAGCTCCTATTTAAAGGAGGTGGAAAAAGAAAAACTTAACCCTAAAGAGCTTCATAAGGTTTTCTTTTTAAAACCCTAGCCTCCTAAAGAAGAAAGAGTTCTTGCTACGTTTCTTGTACGCCTTTGGGTTTGGAACCAAACAAAGTCTCTTGCACCAACATTGAAGATCTTATTGGTGTTTCTATGTGAAGCTGCTACAAATCAACTACAACAATCAAAGGGTTGTTGTGGAGTTAGTCACGTACTAGAACTCGTGCAAAGGAGTAAGCCGCGTACTGGGATCTGTGCATCAAATTGGTTAGTCACGTACTGGGAGCCGTGCATCAAAAAAAGAAACTGTCACTACAGAATAAGTCCAATTAGGTATTGGGGTAAGGGTTCAACTGTAGGTTGGTAAGGTACTGGGATTCCTTTACTTGTAACCGCTTGTTGTGATAATAGTGGAGTTTCGAGTGTGGTGACCTTAAACCACCCGGTGGGGTTTTTGCCGTATAGGTTTTCCTCATTCGTAAACAAATCACCGTGTCATTTATTTTTCGCTGCATACTTTAGATTATTGGTGATTTGTTTGTGCTACCACGCAATTTACATGTTAACTTGATTAATTAAAAACTTGGCTAATTAATTAATTTAATTCATCACAAGGGGTCTATGCGTTTGTGGCCTATCAACATTATCCGTGCATCGCACGGGAAACTTACTAGTCTATATTTATATATTACTAAAAGCTGAAACGTAGTATTTAATGTTGCTGCGCTCACATTGAGCCACATCAGCAACCATGTCATTCCCATCTTCTTTTCTAATTTTTTGATTTAATTTTAAAATAGATTTTACCAATTTTAAAATACTAATAAAACTAAAATTATTTCCAACCTTGTCTTCACTTTAAAGCCCAATTCTTATACATTTAATTCCACTATAAAGCCCAAGTCCACACCCAAACCCTTTTCAACTACATCCCATTGTCAAACCTAATGTTTTTTCACGTTACTATTTCCTTTTCCTCTGTTACATGATTCAAATTCCTATCCCCCACGTTTTGATTCATTGTTTCAGGTAATGTCCCTTCCCCTTCCCCACATTTTGATTCTCACGGTTTCAGCTTTTGTTCTACTGTTTCACTCACGGTTTTGTCTTTCTATTCTACGTTTTCAGCTTTCGTTTTGGCTTCTAACGGCTGCCTGTCTTTCTTCCTTCCTTCCTTCCTTCCTCTCCTCACATCTATATAAATATTGACTTAAGCGGGTGGTTCAGTTGTGGTATGCTTACATCCCAATTTCTTTTATGCTCAATTCTTTTACTTGATGGTTTTTTTTCCCCCTTTCTACGTTTGTTTCTGCCTTGGGGGTTGAATTTTTTCCTGTTGGGTTATTTAATAGGAGCACTGCTTCTTTTGGGTATGTTTATTATGATTTTCTTGCTATATTGAATCTATATATTAAATCTGTCACCTTTTACTATTTCGTGTTATGCTCTATTCTTTTGCTTGATGGTTGTTTCCCCCCCCCCCCTTTCTACGTTTGTTTCTACCTAGGGTGTTGAATTTGTTACTGCTAGATTATTTAATAGGAGCACTGCTTCTTTTGGGTATGTTTATTATGATTTTCTTGCTATATTGAATCTATATATTAAATCAGTCACCTTTTACTATTTCGTGCTGTGCTCTATTCTTTTGCTTGATGGTTGTTTTTTTTTTCCCCCTTTCTACGTTTGTTTCTGCCTAGGGTGTTGAATTTGTTACTGCTAGATTATTTAATTGGAGCACTGCTTCTTTTGGGTATGTTCATTCTGATTTTCTAGCTATATTGAATTTATATATTAAATTTGTCATCTTTTACTAGCATTGGCAAAACAATTGGCGCGGGTTGTTTTGAAACCTCTTAAGTCACATCCAGGATTTTTAATCATGCAAGAGAATGTGTAGTCATATTATAGTACCAAGTGACTTGGAATGTTAAGATTTTAGTAGCTTTCCCTTGTGTGAGTTGTGACCCCTAAAAGAATCATGCTATATACATCTATTTTAATATTCTTCAGAACTTGAGATACTTTTTTTGTGGATTCTTCAGTATAGGCAGAGTAGAAACCTACATATGCTAATTTCAGAAATACTTTTTGTGGATTCTTCTCTGTCTCTCTCTTTTTTTTATCACTCTCTGAATGATTCCTCCAACAAAACAAAACTTGGTTCCCCCTATTATGAATGTCAATTCAACTCAAAATATAAGCAAGTGAAACAAGACATGAGGGATGCTATGTGCTTTGTAAATTGTACAGCTCATAGCTGTATGAAATGGTGGCCATTAAATTAGTAAAGAGTTTGTGTTTTCTTTTTTATGAGATCCCTTATGAATTTTTTCCACTAATTTGGATGGTTCTCCAATATTTATGTGCCACCTTAAACAACTGACTGTTTTAAACCCTTCAAATTCGTCCTTTTGTACTCCACTATAATAATTAATTTAAAAGAATAGAATCTGAATCCTATTTCTCTTTCCTATGAATCATAGGTTATGATGTTATTGAATATATTTCTAAGATCCTCTTAGCCCTTCTTCTTTTTTTTTTTTTTTTTGGCCACCATCTACTCATATATTATATATCACAATAAATTAAAACCCTTCTTTTGGAAACAATCTTGCCCTTTTATTTTTCTTTTTCTATCTATGTTGAAATTTCAATAAAGAAAAAAATGTAAGATTCTTCAAATTTAGAATATGTTACAAAATATCTATGTGAGTGGGAAATATATTTTGCTCTCCAGTTAAGGAACTTAATCTAATATGGATGCTATTGTTCAGCCTGATGTATAGGTCATGTAATTGTAAAGCCATAGTCATATGGAACATGTTATTGTGTAGGTGTGGGAGCAAATTTCATATTTGTAATGCAAAAAATACAGAGAATTCTCATATACGCCACTCCATAGATATTAGAGATTTGCATAATTGTTAATTGCTCGATCTTCTGAAAGGTATTCCAATGTCTTGGATTAAATCTCCTCCACCTAGAGGACAACTTTAAATCATGGACAATCAATATGACTATAGAATCTGGTAAGTAGAAAATATGCCTCTTAATATATAGTGATCCTACTTAAACTCCAAGAAATGGTTCATTCTATATAATATTATTCAATGTATTTAAAGTATCATAGCCAGTAGCCACTAGCTAGGAAGTAACTCCAAGTAATAAAGTTTTAATTCCTTCTTTTACTGCCTTTAGTTATTAATTAGCTATGAATCATGTTGAATGCGCAATAGGCATCTGAGATATTCTTCCTTTGAATTCAAGTCACCAAGACAGACTTCAACACTTCACAGAATCAAGTCAAGAAACTCCCCCAAACCAATCCTTCACCCTATAACTCCTCAACTGCACCCTTGAATTAGTATATGCAGAATATATACCTTCATGCCCCCATCCTAAACACTTCTACTATCTGCATATTTTTTTACTTATTCATTTTTGTTTTTCAAGCAGGTAATTCATTGAAACAAATCTAAGAAACATTTAGAACACAAAATATCCTCGCAAGGCATCCCAATACATATGGGAATCACATATTACAGTTTACAATCAATTCATTTTGCCTGTTTCATTTTGTTTTATTGGTAAGTTACAGACGTACCTAGCAGGTTTTAAACTGCTGGCCTCACCTTTCAACTAATTATAATAGGAGAGGGAAGTGCCAATTGAGCTATATTTAAGCATGTATTTTGATGAAATATGTACTGATTTCCATGTTACTTTTTGCTTGAAATGTTCAGGTTTCTTTTTTTCCTATTGGATGCTTTTTTTTTTTTTTTTTTTTTGCATTGAACAACTGCTAAATACAGGTTTTGTTACAAAGCATGGTTTAATACATCAAGGTTCTGATCATATTTGCATTTTGGAGAACTATGTAAGTGTGGTTTCTATGATAGGTTACTTTTCCTATATCAATATATTGTCTTTGAAGGAAATCGAGTACTTACCTTAAACTTGACTTTAACTGAGTCCACTTCAGAGATGTATTCACGAAAATAGTACGCTTAAGTGGCCATAAATATCTGGAGTCAAAACGTTTGCATCATTTTCCATATATGTGAAACTCAGCAAAATAATATTTCATAGGCCATCAAATTTGAGATTGTTAGTAGATCTATAAGATTGTCTGAAGAAAATTCCCAATACAGCATTTATACCCGTAAACTTTCATTCGAACCAGTGTATCTTGCCACAAGTTGTGATGCAAGAACAACATTAGAGTCCTGCCATAGTATCCCATATGCCTTTTGGAATGTGATTTTACAAATTCTCTTTTGTAGCTCACAATAAATAACCGAGGTGCATTAGCCATGTATCATATGCCTTTTGGGAAATTCCACTGTTGCTCGAACAATTTATGTAGCCAAAAGGAATAGGACATTATTGAATGAGCTGCTTTGCTGGGAAATCCCATTGTAAATAAAGTTGGATTGTTTCTTCAAGTGTGTCCAACTCTTAATTATAAATAAAATGAACATGCTATGCTAAGATTTTTTATATATTATTTTTTGGTTGTGTAGGTTGTTCATATTTCCTACCAATTTAATATGGATTATCTATCAAATTGCAAGTCCAAATGCTGGTATATATAGTCAAGTATCTCTAAATATTAGTTAGAAATTGATTTTTAGGTGGGTGTAATCAAATGGCTTTCTATAATTTGACTGAAAAATGATAATTAAGCCAAAACATTCGATGAATAGATGTTGCTACTTCTAGAATTGTTTCAAAGACACCAATCAGAGCTTGAATTTCTGTGAGGTTGAATATATGTCATTGAGCAATGAAATGGATAGCTTAGGTGAGAATAGAAGTTAAGGGGAATAAGGGTCCTCCAGTTGTCTTTGTTGGGTTCATAAATTATGAACTGTAAAAGAAAAAAAAATCGAAAGAAAAAGAAAAAGAAAAAAGAAGGCATATATAGCATGTAGGTGAGAATTCGGGGCAGTGCTAAAATAGACAGTGGAAGCATTTAACACAAAGAGAAAGAGTAAAAATAGCGGAAGATTTAAAAAAAAAAAAAAAAAAAAAAAAAAAAAAAAAAAAACGAGGTTGGTCTAAAAAACGAGGTTGGATTAAGTATTTGGGCTGGGTCTTACCCAATGATATTTTCATTATTAATGGAACTACATAAAGGCAAGAATCTCCAAATAGTTTTAGAAAAATGCTCTTCATGTTACTTGTGTGAACTTACTATAATATTATTTATATTATCTATTGGTTGTGTAGGTTGTTTATATTTTCTACAAATTGATTACGAACTATCTATTAAATTGCAAGTTCAAAAGCTAGATTGTTTCTTCAAGTATGTCAAACTCTCAATTATAAATAAAATGAAAAGGCTATGTTAAAAATTTTTATATTATCTTTTGGTTTCTACCAATTTATTATTCATTCAAACATAGCTTCAAGGGCTGCCTCATACCTCAGGATCCCTGTGTTCCGGAGAGGCTTTGCTTCTGGTATGTATTAGACTTTGCTATGATGGGTTTTATATATATATATATATATATATATGTATGTATATGTATATATTAATCAGAAAGACTAAGATGTGGATTTGGATCTCTCATTTATATGTTAGTTTATTGAAATGGTTGGTCTATGATTCTTTAATCAGAATATTGGTTTTTGGAAATGGGATTTGATTGTTTTTGTCATTGGTATCATATTTATTTTCCAAGTTTGGTTTTTGTTAGTACTGAGATTAATGGGTTCTTGATATTTGGAAATGGGGTTTGTTTGTTTTTGACATAGCTATCATATATACCAAGTATATTTTTATTATTAAATTACTGTTGAGATCAATCAGTTCTTGAATCTTGGCATTCATACAAAAGAATATAGAACCCAAACAAGTTGAAAAAATGGGGAAATTTAATAATAATAAAAAAAAAATCCAAACCCTTTAGAACCACGTGATCAATTGTAAAAAGCAAAAACAGAGGGAGATTAAAAAAAAAGTTGGTCTAAAAAATGAGGTAATAAAGTAATTTAATATGTTGTGAAATTATTAAGATTTTTTTGTGCCTGTGAGGACTCTTTATTATTAGACAAAAAATTAGGCACTTATATAATAAATATATATATATATATATATATTGCTACCATCTCAACTATAAATTAAAAGGGGAAGGAAGGATCTCTTATGCCACATACCAAGACAGTCGTGTAGTAAACAAAAGAGTGAAATGGCACCTTCTTTGGTTGTAAGAATAACGTGTGAGAGGATTTTACATATTCATCTATTTATTTTTCTTTTCTTTTTTTGAAAAAGTTCATCCACATAATTTAGATATTTATAACTAGACAATTAAATAATAATTTATGCAACAGTCAAAAAATGCAAAAATTGTTTATACATATTTATCATGGATGGTTATAAATTTACATTTAACTTTGCATTTATGTATTCTTATGCTTTAATTTACATATTTATAACTAAACAATGAAAATTATGAATAAAATAATTAAAACAGTTCACTCATTCATAAAGCTAGCAAAATACTATAAATTACAATCCTAAACAACTTCAAAAATACAAACCAAAAATATCAAAAATATTCTTTACACAATCACAAAAATGAGCATGCAACATGAATTACCTATAGAATTATTGGTCAAAATATTTTCCAATGTGGGAAGACAATCGCCAAAATTTTTAGGCAACGTCAAAACAAGGTACACATTTAATTTCACAACTGATGTTTGTTACTTTCACATCAACTTTCCACTTTTTCTATACTAATCACAATCTACAACGTCCAAAATTTTGACACAAAATATTGTAGTCTTATATTTTCTCTTTTTATTAACTTTGTACAATGAAGTCGTGCATAGTTTTAGAGTCATTTTTATATTTTTGAAAAAAAAAAATGACTTCATAGATCCAATATTGCAATTGTGATGATAACAATGTTCATGTGTCATCCTTAGTATATGATTATTGAAATGTTTTGTCACCAGTTGATTTTTTTAAGCACATCAGTTTCTTAATGTGTTTATGTTTTTAAAAAACAACTGCGAGCTAATCAATTAGCTAACAAAAAAAAAAAAAAAATTCTTCGTGACATTAATCTAACTGGATTGCTCCAAAAGTCTTTATTCCTTCGAAAGGAGGAAGGAAAACTCATTCATCAATGCTTTAGGGCTAGAAACAAACAAGCACTATTTTGGGTCGGAGCTCACAAATATTTTGTACAAAATCAAACTAAAGAGGGAAAAGAAATCCTTTTTCAAGCCAACATAGAAGGAGACAAAAATGCAAAATATGGATTGGCAATTGTGTTGTTATGCGAATCAAATGATGAGGGAATACAACTACTGTTATCAATTCTAAACCAACCAGATGGAAAACTATTGCTGCAAAACTATTAACAAATCCTTTGACATACAATTTTTGGAACAAACACATTTCGCATCCCAAATAACCAAGCATGCAAGAAAAATGGAGTGGGTCATTGGGATCGCAAATGCCCTTACCCTTGTGGAAACGAAGAATTACTTGTAACATGCAAAATGTGCTCAATTCAATTGGAAATGTACAAATTAGCCAACCGAGTATGGTAGAAATTATGTTTCAAAAATAAAATTTACAATAAAATTTCCTCATTCTATTCCAATTACTAATCTTTAATAATACAAAATTAATTCAAAGACCAAAATCTCCAATCACCATGAATCTTGCAATATATATATATATATATATATATCATTATTATAAAATATATATATATATATATATCCCGTGCAACGCGCAGGTCCGCAACTAGTGATCAATAAAGATCAGACAGTTCCTTTGATTAACTACTGATGTGAGAGCTGCTGAACCCTTGATGTATGGCCTGGTTTTAAAGGTGCAAAAGCTTTGAATTCAGAATTACAAAGGGAACTTGTTGCATTTTGCCACTAAGGCAATGTTTACAAATATGTGGAACATTTGGGAGCTGGAAAACAGAAACTTGTGGACAAATCTGGACCTTTGGTAAGGCAGCTTGTAGAACATCTCTCGGATGAACAAGTCGTTTGTACCACAAATCTCACTTATTTTTTATTGAAAAACTTATAAGTGGTGAAGAACTAGCTTTAGGTAATTTCCACTTCAAATAGGATCACACGGCGACGGTTGTAAGTTAGCATTCTATGGCACTCACAACAGCACCTGTCAGTGTTGACTACCATACCATCCAAGCAGCTTCAGTAAAACTAATTTGCTATTGTTGATCCTTCCAGATTTGCTGACAACACTAACTCGAATACGCCACATCTGAATCCACCTTAGTTCCATTTCTTACAAAATATCTCGTTACTAATGAAAAGAGATAGATTATTAGTCCACAATAAACTACCATAGTAAAATGCCCAGTGTTGACTTCTAGAAGAATTTCAAGTGCCTATGTTCTTCCTGATCCAAATTATTCCCCTCCCCTTTCAAGCTTAGCTGGGCTAAAATAAGCAAAGAAATCAGATCTGATCAGATCTGAAGAAAACTGAAAATTGTCTTCTCCTTCTAAAGTGCCAAATAATTCAATCTCAATTGTTTGATCACTTGATATTCTAATTCAAATCATCATGACAAACATTCTTTTTTCTGTCCAGATTAGGTGCCGACCTTGATGGTGTTTTGAACTTGTTAAGCTAGGTCTAGGGCATGACATAAAACTATAGGTTAAAAGTTTAATTTACCACACTATTAGTCCATGAAATTTTCGGGATGTCTCATGGACAAGAAATAGAATAGTCTAACTAAAGGCTAAGACACCATTTCCTTATTTCAAGAGAGAGAGAGAGAGAGATTGATTAGTCATCTCGGAGAAAAACCAGCAAAATCCAAAATGAAAAATCTAATCTTAATTAGCTCATTAAATCATCCTCAAATCCATCTTATTGCTTAGAACCATTTTCTATACACAATACAGTGTATCATCTATATTTTCTCCAAAACTACCTTCCATCTTCAGAAACCATTCTCCTCACACCCATTGAACTTGATATCGCAACATCCAAACAATGAAGTAATGTCATTCTTTCTTGCTCACCAAGACTCGAACCTCAAAAGCTCAAACAACAATTTTCAATGTTTAAACACTGAAAACTGTAGGCCCAAAAAAAAAAAAACGTGTCTGGTAGGGGATTTTATTTAGGAGTATTTGAGTTACGTTTAGCATTTTAGGGTATTTGAACACTAAATGAAGAGAACTCCCCGTTCCAATTTCCAATTTTCAAATAACATTGTTCAATGGAACTTTTGTAAGAGCATTCCCATCAACAAAGCTAAAAATTTTAGCATTTACAATCTCAAAACACTACTTTTACAATTTTAATTCCTCATTTTACAATATACCAAACATCAAATATTCTATTTTTTTACTTCATTTAAATATTCTTTTTTTAATATTTTTATTCATTTTTTTTTAATTATTTCTCACTCTCCCTCTGTCTCTCTATCGCATTGTCTCTCCATCTTTCTCAACCCACGGCACAACCCACACCCAAGGCTAGCCACTGCTAGCCACCACCTAAAAGCTATTCATTTTTTTTATTGATTTCTCTCCCCCCTTTCTGTTACTTTTTCTTCGTCTAATCACCCTCACAGTTAGCCCACCATTCACCATCTCCATAAACCCATAACCAACCGCCACCCACAAAACCCCAACAACAACCCACCCCAGCCATGAAACCCCAACAACAACCCACCCCAGTCACCCAAACGACCCACCACAACCTAGCCACAACCCAACCCAACCCAATTTGATCTAATGCAGCCACCCTCACCAACAACAACAACCACCACCACAACCCATAGCCACCGAATCAACCCACATCACCTACTCTAAAACACCATTACCCACAGACAGTGCCAGCCCTAGGCTTAGGCCAATTAGGCCATTGCTTAGGGCCCCATTACTAGAAAGGCCCCAAATTTGGGGGCAAATTTTTTTTATTTTTTTTTTATATATAAATATTTTTGGGAGATATTAAAACATTTTAGTTTACATTTCTTTTTTTCACTATTAAGAAAGCTCAAAAAATTGAGTAATGCTAGAGATAGAGATGAGACAAATTTAAATAAATAAGTCTTACAAATAGACGTGTTACTAATCACAAATAATTCAAATATGAAAATGTTAAAAATACTATAAATTTTACTACATAACTTTTATTTATTTAATTATTTTTATACAAGATAAAAATTCTACTCTAGTCTAATCTAAGTGTATATGTGTACGAAACTCTCTTCTAGAGACTTAAATCTCGGCCATTGCCCCCCACACCTTACAAGAACTTATACTTATGGAGTGATTATTGAACCAAGGGTGCATGGTGGTCTTCATAACTTTTATAATTTGATGTGAAAATGAATATGATACGTACATTCCAACAAACTATTGAATGCATTTTTGAATGAATATTTGTGATTGATGATGT
Source organism: Castanopsis chinensis (assembly GCA_032878915.1). Classification (NCBI taxonomy): domain Eukaryota; kingdom Viridiplantae; phylum Streptophyta; class Magnoliopsida; order Fagales; family Fagaceae; genus Castanopsis; species Castanopsis chinensis. The sequence continues at coordinate 13,821,900 of JAVQMG010000109.1, forward strand.
ATCTTTGTAGATTCATTATTCTAATCTGTTCTTTGTTCCTCGTGTCAATACAAGTGGTGGCCTTGCTTTGCATTGGAAGTCTGAGACGAAGGTGGACATGTAGACTTTTTCTAATCGCCACATTGATGTTATTATTAACCAAGGAGTGGATGACGCCTGGCGCTTCACGAGTTTCTATGGAGATCTTGATACCACCAGCCGTGAAATCTCCTGGGCTCTCCTTCAAGCTTTAAGCCATCGTTCTTCACTACCTTGGTTGTGTATAGGAGACTTTAATGAAATTTTGTTTGCTGATGAGAAAATGGGATGGTTGGACAAACCCAAAAGTCAAATGCAGGGATTTAGGGATGCTTTGGACTATTGCAAATTAAAAGATCTTGGGTTTCATGGGTTTCCTTTCACGTGGTATAACCGTAGACCAGGTGATCAAAACACTTGGATTCAACTGGATAGGGGTGTGGCTACTATAGAGTGGATTTTACAGTTTCCTACTTCTCGAATACATCACCTTGAAGCCTTCCATTCAGACCATAAACCTCTTCTACTTTGTTCTGATTCGGAATTTAAAAGATTCTATAGGAAGGGAAAACCTTTTAGGTTTGAATCTATGTGGCTAAAGGACAATTCTTGTGAAGGTGTGACAAAAGACTCTTGGGGAGAGCAGCTTGTGTTGGATTCGGTTTGGAGCTTTAATAGAAAGATCATGGCATGTCAAGATAATCTGAAGGAGTGGAATGAAAAGTGTTTTGGTCATGTTCGAAATACATTGGCTAAAAAACTTGAAGAGCTGAAAGTTGCAAAGGAAGATGGCAGCTATAGAAGAAACCCGAATTGAATTTTTTCATTGAGGGAGGAGATTCAAAAGCTCAAAAGTAGGGAGGAAAGCATGTGGAAGCAGCGTCCTCATAATGCATGGCTTAAGGAGGGTGATAGCAATTCACGTTATTTTCATTCTAGAGCAACTCAACGAAATCGCCAAAACTTCATTGTGGGAGTGGAAGATGGTGAGGGTGTTTGGACAGAGGATGAAGCTTGAATGGGTGGCATTATAGAAGAATATTTTTACTCCATCTATACAACCTCAAACCCTTCAGGTACTGATAATATCCTCAATGAAATTCAACCAGCCACGACAGAGGAGGCAGATGTGCTATTGGGCCGAGACTTCCATGCTGAGGAGGTTCAGATTGCTCTCAACCAAATGGCACCCCTTACTGCACCAGGGCCTGACGGTATGTCCCCTATTTTCTATAAGTCCTTTTGGCACATTGTAGGTCAAGATGTGTCATCAGTTGTGCTTAAAGCTTTAAATATTGGTGTTGTGCCTGAATTGCTTAACTCTACCTTTGTTTCTCTTATTTAGAAAATTAAGCATCCCAAAAAAGTGTCTGATTATCGGCCCATTAGTCTTTGTAATGTTATTTATAAATTGATCTCCAAGGTGTTGGTGAATAGGCTAAAAAAATTTCTTGTGAGTGCCATTCCTAAATCTCAAAGTGCTTTCTTATCTGGCTGTCTTATTTTAGACAATGTTCTAGTGGCTTTTGAAACTCTCCATTACCTTAAGCAAAAAACTAAGGGTAAGGTGGGTCATATGGCGCTTAAGCTTGATATGAGCAAAGCTTACGACCAGGTGAAGTGGGAATTTTTGGAGAAGATCATAAGGCATCTTGGGCTTGGGGAGAGGTTGGTTAGTCTCATAATGTCGTGCATAAGTTATGTTTCCTATTCTGTCATTTTGAATGGGCAACCTGTTAGTTATATCAATCCTAGCCGCAGTCTCTGTCAAGGTGACCCATTGTCGCCTTACCTTTTTCTAATGTGTGCTATGGGGTTGCAAAGCTTATTACATAAGGCTGAATTGGAAGGGTAGATTCATGGGGTGGCTATATGTAGAAATGGTCCCAAAGTGTCACATTTACTTTATTTAGATGACAGTGTATTATTTTGCAGTGCAAATGAAGATGAATGACAGAAAATAATTGATATTTTAGAAATATATGAGAGGGGTTCGGGGCAGAAGGTAAACCGTGACAAAACTAATTTTTTCTTTTGCTTCAATACCTCCCATGATGTGCAAATTCGAATTCAACAGATCTTGGGTGCTCCTTCCATTCGTCAATTTGAAAAATATTTGCGGTTGCCTGCGTTAGTGGGAAGGGCTAAGAAACAAAGCTTTATCTATATTAAAGAAAAGGTATGGAAAAAGCTCCAATGGTGGAAAGAGAAGATTTTGTCTCAGGCTGGTAGGGAAGTTTTAATCAAATCTATAATTCAGGCGATTCCAACATACTCTATGAGTTGCTTCAAACTCCCTAAGGGGTTAATTAAGGATTTGGAAGTTTTGATCCGTAAATTTTGGTGGGGCTATAATGGGGAAAATAAAAAGACTCATTGGGTGAAATAGGAGCGATTACGTGAAGCCAAGGAGGTTAAGGGGATGGGGTTTAAAGAGATTGAGAAGTTCAATGATGCTTTATTGGCTAAACAAGTATGGCGTATGATCAACAACCCCGATTCTCTTTGTTATCGTGTCTTCAAGGCTCGGTTTTTCCCAAAGTGTTCTACGGGGTCCTATGAGTGGAAAAGTATCATTGGTGCAAGGGATGTGATTCGTAAAGGAATGGTATGGTGCATAGGAATAGGGGATGATGTGCAGATCAAGGAAGATAAACATAAACAGAGTGGTCATCTCTCCCCTGCCTCAAGTTCCTGAGGATTTAAAAGTTAGTAGCTTGATTGATCAAGACAGAGCTGTGTGGAAATCAGAGCTAGTGCAGCAGCTTTTTTTACCTCACAAAGCTAACATTATCTTAGGTATCCCTCTGAGCAATCGACGCCCTGTGGATCGTATTATATGGGCTCATACACCGTCTAGTTTGTTTACTACTAGTAGTGTGTACAAATTGCTTGTTTCTTGTGAATCTATCCCTAATGCAGGTACTTTAAATCCGGAATCCCAAAAAAAATCTGGAAGAGGTTATGGCAGCATCTGGTTCCTCACAAAATAAAACATTTTGCTTGGCGTGCTAGCAACAATGCTCTGCCAACGATGGTCAATCTTCACAAGCGTCAAATTGTTCAAAATGTCAGTTGCAATCTATGCAATGATCAACCAGAAGATGTTTTACATGCTATTTGGTTTTGCAAGGAGATTAGTGGTGTGTGGGACTCTCTTGAATGGTTTCACCAATCAGTTTCATCTCCCCCTGTCTACGTTAGTGATTTGCTTACCAGTTTCTACATTATCATGAAGAATATCGAGTTGAGATCTTCGTCATTATAGCTTGGCTGATATGGAATAGGCGCAACGCTCTTCATTTTGGCCGACCTACCCTTCCAGTGACTAGCATCTGTGGTAAAGCTGGTATTTATTTGCAGGAGTTCCTTCAAGCCCAAATCGAGGTTCCAGACCCACCCCAAACTCCTATTACGCAGTAGTGGCACCCTCCTAATTCCCATTGCTTCAAGGTGAATTTTGATGCTGTGGTGTTTCATGAATTGCATAGGGCGGGCATAGGTGTTATTGTTCGTGATTGGAATGGTGCAGCTTTGGGAGCTCTGTCTTCGTCCATTCCTCTGGCCTAATCAGTGGCTGATGTAGAAGCATTAGCGTGTTTAAAGGCTGTTAAGTTTGCTCATGAGATTGGTCTTACTCGTGTGGTCTTTGAAGGTGACTCTGCCATCATCATTGGTGCTCTAAATCAAGCTATTGGTGAGTTGGCCAGTTATGGTAATATCTTAGAGGATATTAGGTAGCAAACAGGGGCCAAAATGGCCAAATACCATAATTTTCAGAAATTAGTAGCAAAAAAATACTGTTTCAAAAATAAATAGGGAAATACCATTTTTCGAGTACTCGAGTTTCTTAAACTCGAGTTCTAAATGGTACTTGAGTTTAAGAAACTCAAGTACCTAGAAACTCAGCCACCGTGGCACTGCTGACCTGGAATTTGTGCGATTTAAAAAAATAATATTGTACTCGAGGTTGGTAAACTCGAGTTCCATGCAACACAGTACTCAAGTATACCAGACTCGAGTATCTATTATAAATAAAATTATGTTTATGTATATTTCTAAGGTACTCGAGCTCACCAAGCTTGAGTACCTTGTAAGGAACTCGAGTTTAGTAAACTCGAGTTCCTTATTACTTTTTTTTTTTTTTTTGGATAATCAACAAATAAACATAAACATAAACATAAATAGCTTTTTTATGTTTTTATTTATTTAAATAGAACCATTCTAAAATAGATTTTAATTTCAAAATATGAATTAATTTCTACATTAATTAAAATTGTTCATTGTTTTCTCATAAAAATTGTTCACTATTTTCTGCAAAATTTAATTCTACAATTTTGCATAAAATTATTTTTTGTTCAGCATTATCTAAAAAATTGTTCACTCTCTTTTCTACGTAAATTATTTTCTGTTCACTGTTTTCTCTTAAAACACCTACTGAAATCATGTTTTCTAAATTTAAACGTCAAATCAGAATGCTTTTTCATGCTTAAATTTCACAATAATCGAATTTTTTCTTCTACATTGATAAAATCTATTTTCACATTAATAAAATTTGTTCTCTACATATCATGTTTACTGTATATTTGAATCCGCTTATTGCATCCATAAAATCTGTTTTCTGCATTAATTAAAACTGTTCATTGTTTCCTCATAAATATTGTTCACTCTTTTCTGCAAAACTATTTCTAGGATTTTGCATAAAATTATTTTCTGTTCAGCATTATTTAAAAAATTGTTCACTCTCTTTTCTGTGTAAATTATTTTATGTTCACTATTTAAAAAATTGTTCACTGTTTTCTTATAAAACACTTACTGAAATTGTGTTTTCTAAATTTGAACGCCAAATCAGAATGCTTTTTCATGCTTAAATTTCACAATAATTGAATTTGTTCTTCTGCATTGATAAAATCTATTTCTACATTAATAAAATTTACTCTCTGCACATCATGTTTACTGTATATTCGAATCTGCTTACTGCATTCATAAAATCTATTTTCTGCATTAATTAAAACTGTTCATTATTTTCTCATAAAAATTGTTCACTGTTTTCTGCAAAAACTATTTCTAGGATTTTACATAAAATTATTTTTTGTTCAGCATTATTTAAAAAATTGTTCACTCTCTTTTCTTCGTAAATTATTTTATGTTCACTATTTAAAAAATTGTTCACTGTTTTCTCATAAAACACCTACTGAAATCGTGTTTTCTAAATTTAAACACCAAATCTGAATGATTTTTCATGCTTAAATTTCACAATAATCGAATTTGTTTTTCTGCGTTGATGAAATCTATTTCTTCATTCATAAAATTTGCTCTATGAACATCATGTTTACTGTATATTCGAATCTTCTCACTACATTAATAAAATCTATTTTCTGTATTAATTAAAACTGTATATTGTTTTCTCATAATAGTTATTCACTGTTTTTTTGGGAGTGGTGACCTTAAAATCACCCGGTGGAGTCTTTGTCATGTTAGTTTTCCACCATTTGAAAACAAATGACCATGTCAATTCAATTTCCGTTGCACTTAGTTTAATTGGTGATTTGTTTGTGCTACCACATGCTTTGCATATTAATTTGATTAATTAATAAACTTGGCTAATTAATCAATTAATTAATCACTTGTGGTTAATACGTTTTTGGCCTATCAAATTTTGTTGAAAGTACAAAATCGTGAAAATTCGAGAGAGAATTGTGTACATTAGATGTACAAATCGTTCGAATTTGTAAAAAAAAAAAAAAAATTATTTGTTGAATGTATAAAATCTTGAAAGTACAAAATAAAATTGTGTAAATTAGATGTACAGATAGTCTAAATTTGTTGAAAAGTTTGGATTCGTTAAATGTACAAAATCATGAAAATTAAATGGAAAACTATGTACTAATGTATTGATCATCCGAATTTGTTTAAAAATTCGGAATCGTTGAATAAAAAAAATCGTGTAAACTCAATGGAAAATCAAAGAACATACTAAATCGTTGAGCAGCACATGCAGCACTGCGAACATCAATGTAGCAATGGTGGACATTAACAATAATGTCTAATATTGGTAGGTAGAAATTTTTGAAAATCATCATTACTTGAATCTGAAAAGTCTAAAATATCTCTTTCATCATCTAACGCAATAACTTCATTAATAGACTTGATGGCTCACTCTTGCGCCTTCCCTTTTAGATACTTCCTAGCTTTTTAGATTGCATTAAAACGGTCTAATCGCCTTTGCATTTGATTGTTCTCTTGTTCAAGATGAGCAAGTATATTGGCAGGTTCATTTCTAGGTAACTCGGCTGAGCGTGCCTTAGGAACTCATAACCCATGGCATCGACAATACACCTCCAACTCACACCTTTTCTCGTATAGGGTTGACCATGGTGGTTTTGCTACGGTGAACTCTATTGCAGTGGTATCTGTACTTAGTTTTGTAGGTTTGCCGACCATGATGTGCCCAACGCTTCCAAGACTCTCATACATGTATATTGGCATATTCAGGAAATCTCTCCTCTTTTCAACCCACTTCCCTCCATAGTGGTCTGTGTATGTCTGTAGTTGTTGATTTGCTGGAACTTGTGATAATCCATTTGTTGAAGTAGATCCAAACTTGTTTCGCATTGTATGATTTGATGTTAAGGCGTTGCGACTCATAGCTTAGTCAATCTACGAAGCTATGAGTCGCAACACTACATGAACAAAATTTTAAATGATCCCAATGTCACAGTGAGATTTAAAGATGTGGACGGTAGTTGCAGTGTTCTTGAACAAAGTTTCATATTTAATTGACACAGTGCTATGTCCCTGGCACCAAGGTACGATTATTCATATATTTAAGTATTCACGTGAATGTGGATGATATGACTGGACAGTGTGTGAAATCGTGCTAAGTTGTTGAGCAACACGTGTGAAACAGTGGCATTTGTTGGCGCATGTGGTTCGTATGACTACAGTTGGTGCTACAACAGCAGGCTGGTGACGTCTCTTCAAAAAACTACTCGTGCCATAGTCTGTGCTATATCATGTTTACTGTATATTCAAATCTTCTTACAACATTCATAAAATCTGTTTTCTGCATTAATTAAAACTGTTCACTATTTTCTCATAAAAATTGTTCACTATTTTCTGCATAAACTATTTTTAGCATTCTGCATAAAATTATTTTCTGTTTAGCATTATTTGAAAAATTGTTCACTGTTTTTTCTGCATAAATTATTCACTGTTTATTAGGTGTTTTATGATCCAAATACTCTAATACCAATGACTACCCAGGAGAAAGCACAACCCTAATATGGAAGCATAAACAATGATAAAATAGATAATAAAGAAAGTAAATAGAAAAATAGATATATTCAAAATAAGGTTAAAATGGAGAATGGAATATGAAAACAGAAACTAGTAAAATCTTACTTGAATAAAAACTTCAATCTTTGATAAACTTGAAAACAAACTGGTGTCCTTGATACAAGCTTGAAAATAAAACTATATGAAGAGAAAGGTTACAAGATTACAAGAGAGGGAGAGAGTACAAAAGTCTTTCTGAGGGAGAGGGAAGGCCATTACAAAAGGCTTTCTAAAACTTGGAACTTAATAGCTTAGAATCTTAGAAACTTGTCTTCTGTCTTCATAGTCCATCTCTTTTATAGGTGAAATGAACCATGGTAAAGTAACCTGAGTAGGTAAATTTAACTCAAGTTAATCTGTGGGTGGTATGAAAATTAGTACTGATGATTAATAGTCTATCTACGTCTATCTAGGAATCTTTCAGATTTCGGGAATCTATCAGATCTCTTTTTATGCATGCTAGTAAATAGTAGTAACTTTTGAACATCAGCCTGTATCTATCTGGACTATCTATATCTGTCTAAACTGTCTTGATTTTTCTGGAAGCTATTCACGCGTGCTGATGAATAGTGATATGTCGCCAGAGAAATAGTGATTTGTCGCCAGTGAATAGTGATCTATTTGTCTATCTTTCAATCTGTATCATTTTAGGATCCTTAACGATCTTTATTTTCCCAAATAGCCTCCTTGCTGAAGGTATTTGTTAGGACATATGTAGTTCAAGTCTGTGAACATATGTCGCTATTTTATGTAATTGGCTTATCCTTAGACAAAACACACTTTACTTGTAATTGGGTAGATTTAGGATGGGTTTAACACTTCAAGAAACAGTGTTTCAAGATCCAGTGTTGAAGTCATCAAAGTCTGTCCAAGACACAAGCAAGGAAGTGCCAGTTTTTAAAGCTCGACACATACCTCGACACATACCTCGACACATGCATCTATCGAGCCTTAAGAAGCTGTTTTTCCCTAGCCTCGACAGCTTCTCGACACTTCTCGACACCTCTATCTGTCGAGAATTAAAGAAAACAGATTTCCAGTTCTGTTTCAAGTCCAATCTGTGAGTACGTCTTTGGGACTTCTTTTCTCCAAACCCTAGACATATAAAAGGATTATTTTAAGGGCCGTGAATAAGGATGCAAGTTGCACATTCATTCAGAACTTCTTGTTCATGCAATTTATGATCTGAAAGACAAAGTTCGTGCCCTAGTTCATCTCTGATGATTTGAAGAACTTTGCAGCCAACAACTCTCTCTAGTTGGTATTTGAAGTCGCGTACTGGGATCCGCGCATCTGGTTAGTCACGTACTTGGAGCCGTGCATTGAAAGGAGAAACTGTCACTACAGAACAAGTCTAATTGGGTATTGGGGTAAGAGTTCAACTGTAGGTTGGTAAGGTACTGGGATCCCTTGCTTGTAACTGCTTGTTGTGATAATAGTGGAGTTTCGGGAGTGGTGACCTTAAATCACCCGGTGGGGTTTTTGCCGTAAGGTTTTCCCCATTCGTAAACAAATCACCGTGTCATTTAATTTTCACTGCATTACTTAGTTTGGTGATTTGTTTGTGCTACCACGTGATATTGCATGTTAATCTGATTAATTAATAACTGGGCTAATTTAATTAATCAAAGTTATCACAAGGGGTCAACACATTTGTGGCCTGTCAGTATTGGACCATATACGGCTACAATAAGATAATAGGTCATGCTAACGAGTGCCCTTAGGGCATTGGTTAACAATTTATTTTCGGAAAGTTTTGACACCACTTTTATGGGAAATAAAAAAAATGTCAAAACATTAATTGCTTTTTTTTCTTTTCCCATAAAAACTTTCTTTAAATGAATTTTTAACCAATGCCCTAAGGGCATTCATTAGCATTTCCCTAAAATAATATAATATCGAAGGATTTGGATTTAATATTGTTGAGCATATGTTGTGTCATTAACAACCTATTATGCAATGTCACTAGCAAAACCAATTTACGTCTTTTAAAAATTTTAGACATTTCATTCCCCATCTTAGTGTTGCACGTTGTTATACATTTTCTTCTTCATTTTTTGGACTATTTTTCTCCCCCATTATTTCACATTCCACCATTACTCTTCATCAAACCATTCTTCCATCTTCTTTTTCCTATAATTTTTTTAGGATAAAGTTTGGTTATAATTTTAGTTGTAGTTTAAGGCTACAACCTCACTAAATATCATTTTGTTGGATATGAATTTTGACAAATCTACCATTAAATTACATTATCTTTTCATATCCTTCATACTTGAAAATTTTCAAGAAATCAAAGATAAATAACTATGTTATCAATCAATTATTTAAATTGCAAATTTGTGTAGTATAAAATTATACATAAAAAATAAGTTTATTGATAATATAGTAAATAACCTTCGATTGGTACAAAATTTGACAGGTGTGTGAGAGCATAAAAAAACATGCAATCCAATAGTTATATTTTCAAAATATGTAGCAATGTTAATTTTTTTTAAGGGAAATGGTAATAAGCACGGTGCAGTGTTTGTTAAGGTTTCTCTAATATGAGTCCTACATAATAAAAAAAGTAAAAAATGATAGAAAAAGACATAAAAATAATTATAAAACAAAAAAAAATGACATAAACTGCAAAAAAATTATCATAAAAAAGTAATAAAAAAAATTGTCGTTAACCATCTTTTAAAAAAAAAAAATTGTAGCTTAAGGCTACAACTAATTTTATAGCCAAATTCTATCTAATTTTTAACTACTCCTTTTGCATCTCTCGCTCTCTCTTTCATTCATTTCAAGTTTTATTTTACCAACAAAAAAGAGGTTATTTCTATCCACTTGCTTTTTCTTTTGTGGATTTTTATGGTTTATGTCATCAATGTAGTGAATTTCTAATTATTTCTTACAAATCTATTTTGGGCTGAGACATTTTACTATTTTTGACATGTTTTAGAGGTTATTATCTATTTCTTTGCTTTTCTTTTTCTTTTGGTGGATTTTAATGGTCTTGCACATCTATTTTGTGCTGATATATTTTACTATTTTTGGCAAATATGTCTTGGCTTACGCATTTTTTGCTATTTTGGTGCTTTACGTTCCCTCAAGTCCTTCCTCTCTTCTCACTTTGGTTTGATTTTAGTTTTGATTAATATTTAATTGTTTTAAAAGTGAAAATTTGAGTTTTACACAATACTTTGTTTATATATTTATAATTGTGTACCAATTGTTTGAGTGATTTTTTATTATAAAATTTATCTCATATGTATGATAATAATATAATATTTCTTTTGAGACAAAGTTTAAATTTATAATACCTGCTTTGTTATAATTACTATTTATTATAGGCTAAAACACCATTTAATTTTTGATGTTGACAAGATTCAAACTTAATTATTTTATTTGACAGTAAGAAACTTTATTTTTGTTAAGCTAACTAGATTCACAAACAATGTTCAATTGATGATTGGAAAATTTCATCTCAAAATATATATTTTTTTTTATAATTGGAATTTGTAGTTTATTATACCTCCATTGTTTGGGTTTTTTTTTTTTTATGACTTATGAAGTTGGGCAAATCTTAAGTTCATACTTCATGCAACTTGAACTATGATATTCAACTACACAATATAGAATATCATAAGATGTAAAAAATTATTTCTGTGTACAACCAATAAGTAAACAAATCTATCTACTCTTCAAAAAAATAAAAAAAAGAATCTTCTTCGTTTTATTTATTTATTAAATGTACATTTCTGTTAAAAAAATATTAAATGTACATTCCAATTTATTTTAAATATATGATTTTTTGTAAGTGCATCCTTAAATATACTTTTCTTTTAATAATCCGATACCTACAAAAAGAAAGATTGAGAATTTAAATCCTAATTTCTTATTAAATAAAGCAGCTTAAAGACAGCCTTTTAACATTTATGTATTATACCAAAAACATTTATGTAGAACCATTTTAAAAAATTTTCATGTCAAAAAAGTTTTAAATAAATAAAATTAGAGAAATAAAATAAATATGTTAATATTTCTTCCAAACATTTCCATCCACCCCATGGGTTAGCAACGTGTGCCAATAATAAATGACCAATATATAAAAAACCATCTTTTCAAAAACTAAAAATAAAAACCATCATGGAATCAATAAATTAAATTTATATATATATATATATATATATAAAAAGCTTAGCTTCAAACCAATTTTCCTTAAACTCACTATTTCATTATTAAAGAGATCATTTACATATAGTTTTAACTACATTATTTTTTTAGTAAACCATATCAGCTGCGTTAACTAGAAATGAACCTGCCAACATACTTGCTCGTCTTGAACAAAAGAACAATCAAATGCAAAGGTGATTAGACCATTTTCATGCAATCCAAAAAGCTAGGAAGCATCTAAAGGGGAAGGCGCAAGAGCGAGCCATCAAGTCTATTAATAAAGTTACTGCGTTAGATGAGGAAAGAGATGTTTCAGACTTCTCAAATTCAAGTAATGATGATTTCCAAAAAATTTTAGCTACGAACATTAGACGTTGTTGTTAATGTCCACCATTGCTACACTGATGTTCACAGTGTTGCATGTGCTGCTCAACGATTTGGTACGTTCTTTGATTTTCCATTGAATTTACACGATTTTGTTCATTCAACGATTTTAAATTTTTCAACAAATTCAGATGATCAATACATTAGTACATAGTTTTCCATTTAATTTTCACGATTTTGTACATTTAACGAATCCAAACTTTTTAACAAATTCAGACTATTTGTACATCTAATTTACACAATTTTATTTTGTGCTTTCAAGATTTTATACATTCAAAGAATAAATTTTGTTTTTTACAAATTCGAACGATCTGTACATCTAATGTACACAATTCTCTCTCAAATTTTCATGATTTTGTACTTTCAACAAAATTTGATAAACCAAAAACGTATTGACCCCAAGTGATTAATTAATTGATTAATTAGCCAAGTTTATTAATTAATCAAATTAACATGCAAAGCGCGTGGTAGCACAAACAAATCACTAATTAAACTAAGTGCAGTGAAAATTGAATTGACATGGTCATTTGTTTTCAAATGAGGGAAAACTAACACGACAAAGACTCCACCGGATGATTTTAAGGTCACCACTCTCAAGAAAACAGGGAACAATTTTTATGAGAAAACAATGAACAGTTTTAATTAATGCAGAAAAAAGATTTTATTAATGCAATAAGCATATTCGAATATACAGTAAACATGATGTGCAGAGAGCAAATTTTATTAATGTAGAAATAGATTTTATCAATGCAGAAGAACAAATTCGATTATTGTGAAATTTAAGTGTTAGGACATATGTAGTTGTTCAAGCTTGTGAACATATGTCGCTATTTTATGTAATTGGCTTATCCTTAGACAAAACGCACTTTACTTGTATTTGGATAGATCTAGGATGTGTTTAATACTTCAAAGAACATGTTGTTCAAGTTTAGTATTAAAACCATGAAGATTGGACCAAGAAACAAGTGAAGAAAAAGTGTGTACTAAAGCTGGACACCTGGTGGACACCTGGCGGATAGCTGCTGGACACCTGCGGACAGATAGCTATCTATCGAGCTATCTATCGAGGTATCTATCGAGATTTAATGAGGCTCGACAGCTGCCCGATCGATCGAGGTATCTATCGAGGTTACGGGAATTGAGATTTCCAGATCTGATTTTTGGGCCAGGCTTTTGTATTTGTGTAAGGTTTCTTTTCTCACAACCCTAGGCATATATAAAGCATATTTTTGAGGCCGTCACATGAGAGAATACAAGGAGAACACATGCAAAAGGTGACCGAAGCCTAATTCTCTCTAAAAGAAGCTACTGCGTCTTTGCGCCTTAGGGTTTTGTAACCAAGTGCTTCTTAATCTTCATCGTGTGTATGAAGTGAAGAACTTTGCAGCCAACTTTCTTCTTCCTCAAGTTGGTGAGTGAGTCACGTACTGGGATTCGTGCAAAGGAGTTAGTCACGTACTGGGATCCGTGCATCAAAGGGTGGCGTTCATATATTGAAGAGTTCAGAGGTTCTGAAGCAGTAGAAGGTTTCTGCTGTGAGTTCATCTACGGGGATTGTAGAGTCTAGTGACAAAGGTTTTGTACTAGATCTGAAACTTCTCTTTACTATAGTGGATTGCTTTACGGGAAGGTTTCCCCCCAGGTTTTTTTACTGTGAAACTGGTTGGTTTCATTGGTTTTCCTGGGTCATCATATCTTGTCTTATTTATTTTTCCGCTGCACTTAGTTTTGACATGATATTGATGTTTGTTTGTTTTAACAAGTTTTATGTATAATAAATCTAATTAACAACTTGGATTTAAAACTTGTTAATTCTATCAATCGGGGTCTAAATATTCCAACATTAAGCATGAAAAAGCATTCTGATTTGGTGTTCAAATTTAGAAAACACGATTTCAGTAGGTGTTTTATGAGAAAACAATGAACAATTTTTTAAATAGTGAACATAAAATAATTTACGAAGAAAATAGAGTGAAGAATCTTTTAAATAATGCTGAACAGAAAATAATTTTATGCAAAATCCTAGAAATAGTTTTTGCAAAAAGCAGTGAATAATTTTTATGAGAAAACAATGAACAGTTTTAATTAATGCAGAAAACAGATTTTATTAATGCAGTAAGTAGATTTGAATATACAGTAAACATGATGTGCAGAGAGTATATTTTATTAATGTAGAAATAGATTTTATCAATGCAGAAGAACAAATTCGATTATTGTGAAATTTAAGCATGAAAAAGCATTCTAATTTGGCGTTCAAATTTAGAAAACATGATTTCAGTAGGTGTTTTATGAGAAAACAGTGAACAATTTTTTAAATAGTGAACATAAAATAATTTACGCAGAAAAGGGAGTGAATAATTTTTTAAATAATGCTGAACAGAAAATAATTTTATACAAAATCCTAGAAATAGTTTTTGCAGAAAACGGTGAACAATTTTTATGAGAAAATAATGAACAGTTTTAATTAATGCAGAAAACAAATTTTATTAATGCAGTAAGCAAATTTGAATATACAGTAAACATGATGTGCAGAGAGCAAATTCTATTAATGTAAAAATAGATTTTATCAATGCAGAAGAACAAATTTGATTATTGTGAAATTTAAGCATGAAAAAGCATTCTGATTTGGCGTTCAAATTTAGAAAACACAATTTCAGTAGGTGTTTTATGAGAAAATAGTGAACAATTTTTAAATAGTGAACAGAAAATAATTTACGCAGAAAAAAGAGTGAACAATTTTTTAAATAATGTTGAACAAAAAATAATTGTATGCAAAATTGTAGAAATAGATTTTGCAAAAAATAGTGAACAATTTTTATGAGAAAACAATGAACAATTTTAATTAATGTAGAAATTAATTCATATTTTGAAATTAAAATCTACTTTACAATGCTTCTATTTAAATAAATAAAAACATAAAAAAGATGTTTATGTTTATGTTTATGATGTTTACGTTTATGTTTATGTTTATATTTAACTCAAGTTTACCAAGCTCGATTACCATATTATTTTTTTAAATCGCACAAATTCTAGGTCAGTAGTGCCATGGTGGCTAAACTTCTAGGTACTCAAGTTTCTTAAACTCGAGTACCATTTAGAACTCGAGTTTAAGAAACTCGAGTTTAAGAAACTTGAGTACTAGAAAAGTGGTATTTCCCCATTTATTTTCGAAACGGTGTTTTTTTGCTACTAATTTCAGAGAAAGGTGGTATTTGGCCATTTTGGCCAGCAAGTAGGTGCTTTTCAGTTTGTTGTTTTTTTGCATACAAGTCGTGTTTGCAATTCTGTAGTGGATGCTCTTGCCAAGAAAGCTAAGTTAGTGGTAGGGGATTAGTTATGGCTAGGTGATATGCTTTTTGATATTACCCCGCTTGTGTATCGTGACGTTCATTAAATATTTTTCTTCTTGAATAAAAGCCTAGGCTTTTGGTCTGGTTTCTCAAAAAAAGATATATCTTTGTAATTCTCATGTTGTAAGTTTTATAATATTTCTAGTATTTTTGTAAGCCACATGTCATTGATCACATTCATTACAACACCAGTTTGTAGTAAAATTTATTATAACTTTAGTATTTTCTCAAAAAAAATCATATTAAAAATTAAAAAGAATGGATTTTAAAAAAATTATTATATAAAATGCTAGTTAAATATTATTTAGTGATAACATAAAAGCCCCATTTGAAGATTTCGCCTTAGGCCTCCGAAACGCTTGGGCCGGCCCTGCCTACAGAATCAAAGTGACCCACGAACCACGATTACCTAAAGCCTGAACCACTAAAACCCAGAAAAAGGACAGAGAACGGTCCACGATCCACCTTCACGGAGATTCGAAGACCACGATCCACCACGAAGATTAGAAGGCGAATCGGAGATAGATCGGCGATAAAGAGGCAGAGATCAACGACGACGAGCAAAGATCGGCGACGGGCAAAGATGATGAACCACAGTGATAGGACACAAACGTGTTGACCCCTAGTGACGAATTAAGTTGATTAATTGGCCAAGTTATTAATTAATCAAGTTAACATGCAAATTACGTGGTAGCACAAACAAATCACCAACAAACTAAAGAATGCAATGGAAATTAAATGACACGGTGATTTGTTTACGAATGGGGAAAACCTACACGGCAAAAACTCTACCGGGTGATTTAAGGTCACCACTCCCGAAACTCCACTATTATCACAACAAGTAGTTACAAGTAAAGGAATCTCAGTATCTTACCAACCTACAGTTGAACTTTTACCCCAATATCCAATTGAACTTGTTCTATAGTGACAGTTTCTCCTTTTGATGCACAGCTCCTAGTACGTGACTAACCAATTGTGTGGATCCTAGTACACGACTTCAATTCACCAACTAGAGAGAGAGTTGTTGGATGCAAAGTTCTTCAATTCATCCACACGATGAAGATCAAGAAGATGCTTGATTACAAAACCCTACAGTGCACATTACACAACAACTTTTTCACAAGAAAGATGAACTAGGGCATGAGCTTTGTCTCGGATCACAAATTGCTTGAACAAGGATTTCTCAATGCTTGTGCAACTTGTGTACTCTTTGACGGCCCTTAAAATAATCTTTTTATATGTCTAGGGTTAGAAGAAAAGAAGTCCCAAAGATATATCCACGGATTGGAATCAAAATAGAACTTAGAATATGTTTTCCTTAATTCTCGACAGCTAAAGGTGTCAAGGAGCTGTCGAGTAGCAGTCAAGTCTCGGGGCTGAACAGCTTCTTAAAGCTCGATAGATGCATGGTGTCAAGCCTAGGTGTCGAGTTTTAATAACTTGCACTTTCTAGCTTGTTTCTTAGACAGATTTGATGACTTCAACACTTAATCTTGAAACACAGTTTCTTGAAGCATTAAACACGTCCTAAATTTACCCAATTACAAGTAAAGTGCGTTTTGATTACATGAAATAATGAAATATGTTCAAAACAATTTGAACCACATATGTCCTAACACACGAGAGAGAGAGAGAGAGAGAGAGAGAGAGAGAGAGAGAGAGAGAGAGAGAGAGAGAGAGAAAGAGAGGAAAGAGAGAAAGAATTTAAAAAAAGAGCTGTTTGGGAATATAAAACAATTTTTTTTTACAATCTAGCTATAGTAAGTTTGCATTGATACAAGCTCACTGTAGCAGTATGTTAAAAATTTTGCCATTTGAAATTTTTGATGGAGTGGCTTTTTGTGTGTTTTGATGCTAAAATTTAGCATATATCACTTTTAGCATCTTTAATCGAAATGCTCTAAATATGGTAAAAACTGTAGGTCCCACCTGATTTGACTACACACCCCACTCACGCTGGAACTTCTCTCTCTCTCTCTCTCTCTCTCTCTCTCTCTCTCTCCTACAGACTACTTTTTCTCTTTCTTTTTCCACCTTCCCTCTCTCACGCAAAGTCCTCTTCAAACTCCTCTCCCTCTTTCACAACATTCACTTGGACTCCATACCATTGGCTAATAGAATGCCAATGTCATCAACGGTTCCTTCATAGAAAAAAATATTTCCTTGTACTTTTTATGAAATCATGGCACCATCATAACAATATTTTGAAATATCTGGGTCAGCAGCTGCAGAATAGTTTGCAGCATCTCCACCCCAAATCAAGGGGAGTGATGTTCCATTGACGTTGAAACTATTAATGGCGATACCATTCATTATATCATTCAAAGAATTAGAATGGAGGAAATCCAATGAAAGCAAATACAATAATACTTTTACGGTACTTGTAAGCTTTTCAAAAAAAAAATATACATATACCAAACACATAATTATATTTTTTCACATTTTAAATATGTTATTTGAAATATGGTAACAAATACAATTTTTGCGTTATGAATACTTCAAACACGTGTTTTTACAATACTTTTTAAACCATAGTCTTCACATCATTTTGAACAACACTACTTGAAATATACTACTAAACAAGTCACAAAAAAAAAGATGCTACTAAACAGGCTTTAGGGTCTGTTTGGGATTCGCTTATTTTGTTGAAATTGAAAATTTTTTACTGAAAGTGTTGTAGATAAAAATAAAAGTTAGCTGAAATAGTACAGTGGGACTCATGAATAGTACCAAAAAGTGCAGTGGAGCCTATAAATAATAGCAAAAATAAGCTGAATAGTAAAATAAGTTGAATAGTAAAATAAGTTGATAAAAATATTTTTGTCAAACACACACTTAGTAACAAAATCTTTTTCAACCTGTTTGTGAAAATCTTTTTCAACCTGTTTGTGGTCAGTCTACTAAAAGTTCAGCTGCTTTGTCACAAAATGATCAACACTTTCCCTTCAATTTTTTTTTTTTTTTTTTTTCCTTAAAAAGCCCTAAATCCAGTACCTCACCTCTGATTCAAAGATGGCCTCGTTAAAAGGACACAGGTGTCAAATAATGACAACAAAAAATTTATATAAATAATAAGGGAAAAAAAGTATATTGCATTTTTCACATGTTCCAAACATAGATTAAACTCTAAAAGCAAAAGAGGTATATACAATACACCAACAATCATGAAAGTAAAATGAAAATTAATTGCCAAGTCAATGCAAGAATATATACACATACACATACGCTTCATCAAAAAAAGAATATCCGCATACATTACCCTTCCTATATTTTTTACAAAATTGTTGTGCTTAAGATTTGAACTTCCACACACCTTTGGTTAGCCAATCATACAATTAGGAGTGTAAACAAACCAAACTAAGCCAACTTCCAACTACTCAGACTCAACTTTTGCAAAAATTTTCTAGAACTCAAGATTGGCTCAAGCTTGATTCTAGTCTCAATATTCTGGTTGGAGCTCAGCTCATGCATGCTCGACTGTCTTCCAAGCTGATTGCAAGCTCCAAAAAAACTTCTAAATGTCTGGTTTAACTTTGAGTATTTAAACTTCAAAAGCTGATGGGCTCTACATCAAGGGTAAGCTTATTGCATAGCTAGGAAGCAACACCTGAGGTGGCCTCCTTTTTTTTATTTTTTTCTCGAGTGTCCATGGGTACATGATTGTTTATTTTAGATTTATATGGTTAAATGATTTACCATCTCTCAAGCTTTTGAGACGATCGATAATTTAACATGGTATCAAAGTAGAAGATCCTGAATTCGATCTTTGTCTCCTCCAATTTACCTCCAATTTAAAATTCTAACACACCTCCCCTATTTGAAGGGAGTTTCCACCCCTAACAGTCCTTAACCACAGCCTCCATCAAAAAATCCAAATGCCAACAACCCTCAACCAAAACCACAACCTCCACCAAAAGATCCAAACGAATGCACTAGCTAGCATCAAAAGAGCTTGAATGAAATAGTCCATGTGTGCCGAAACACCATTTTGAAATTATGTGCCGAATATGTATACATAAATTCTTTAAATTAATTATTTTAGGAGTATAAAAATATATTCCTTATACAGTGCTATAATTATGAGATTGGTGATTATGATATTATTTACTAGTACAGCTGAGATGATATTGTTTATTTAAAAATAATCAAATAAAGAAAATTGTACTTGTTGTAGATGGGTTTCGGGTAAAGTAAACTATGAACTTTCTAGAAGGCTCCTTACACCATTTCTTTAATTTATTTTTTGTGCTTTCACATTTCACGTGAACTTTCATAGTTTTTGATGTCTTTTTACTTTTCAACTTTTCATATATGTTTCAAAAAAAAAAAAAAAAAAAAACATTTCAGATATTATTTTTTCTCCTTCTCATTTCTTTGCCTTCTTCACTGACCTGACCGGAACTTTTTCTTCCCCTCCCTCACTTTCTTCCATTCTCACTGTACCCTCTCAAGATCTACAATGTGGGCGAGTTGTGGGCAATGTTGTGGCCATTTATGTGGTCCTAGCATAATTCCTCCAAATTCTCTTCTCAGTCTTCTCTCTCTTCATTTGCAAATTTCAGAATGGATTCGACGCATTTTCAAAACTACGCAAGTCAGGTTGAGGATCAAGTAATTTCTTCTTCCCTAATTCATTTTCTTTTTAATCTTTCTTCAGTTCTAAATTTCTAATTGATTATTATTTGTTTTTTGGTTTTTTAAATTTTGCATGCAGATCTATTTTTCTAATGGCTTTAGTGGACATGGAAACGAACTCTTCATCTTTCCCAAGTTCTTCTTCTGCTGCTGCCCGATGGAATTATGACGTCTTTCTTAGTTTTAGAGGCGAGGACACCCACTACAATTTTGTGGGTCATCTTTATGAAGCTTTGAGACAAAAAGACATTCACACTTTTAAAGACGATAAAAACCTTGACAGAGGAAAACACATCTCACCAAAGCTGTTGAAAGCAATAGGGGAGTTGAGATTTGCTGTCATCATTATCTCAGAAAACTACGCATCTTCAGCTTGGTGCTTAGATGAACTTGCACACATCATTCACTGCAAGAAAGAGATAGGAATGACAATTCTGCCTGTTTTTCACTACGTGGATCCATCCGATATACAGAAACAAATGGGAACTTTTGAGCAGGCATTTGTTAAACATGAAGAAAAGGAGAACGAAGAGAGAGTAGAGAAATGGAGAGATGCATTGAGACAAGTGGGCAATCTCGCTTGATGTCATTTAAAGAATTCTAGGTAATTAAACTTGACTACTTATTTATTTATATTAGATATATTCAAATGACCCACTTCATATATATAACTTTATTTGGAACCTTAAGCAGATCTACATACATGTTTCATTCTACTTCTTTTAATTTTTTCCTGAGTGCATTGCTTTACATATTTTTGTTTCACTCAACTGAATTGAACATCATATATGTTTTTTTTTTTTTTTGCGTGAACTCTTGGTGGTTCAAACTCAATCCATATTGTACCTTTTTGGTTGCAGGTGTGAGACAAAAGACATCAAAGACATAATGGGATGGTTATCACTTCACTTGACTTACATTACTAGGGACCTGGTAGGAATATACTCTCGAATGGTGGAATTGGAGTCGTTTTTAGCTATAGGGTCAAACAATGTTCGCTTTATAGGGGTTTGGGGAATGGGGGGAATGGGTAAGACAACTCTTGCTAGAGTTGTTTACCATATGGTTTCTAAAGAATTTGAAGCTTGTAGTTTTATCGAGGATGTTAGGGAAAATTCTGAAAAACATGGTTTCATTGGACTACAACAGAATCTTATTTCTAATACTTTGGAGGAAACAGATTTGAAAATTAGAGATAAGTATGATGGAGTTCTCAAGATGAGGAATAGGTTATGTCATAGAAGGATTCTTCTTGTCCTTGATGACGTAAATGAATTAGACAAGTTGAAATTCTTAGTTGGGGAGCATGATTGGTTTGGTCTGGGTAGTAGAATTATCATAACAACAAGAGAAGTGCATGTGTTGAAAACGCATCGAGTAGATGAAATATATGAAGTTCAAGAATTGCATGATAAAGATGCTTTCCAACTTTTTTAGAGAGGAGCATGTCCCAAATGATTATTTAGTGATGTCTAAAAAAGTTTTAAAATATGCTGCTGGTCTGCCTTTAGCTCTTGTAGTTTTGGGTTCCTTCTTGTCTGGGAAAAGTACCATTGAATGCAAAAGTGTGTTAGAGAGGTTCAAGGATTATCGTAATATAGATGTTCTCAATGTACTTCAAATAAGTTTTGATGGACTCCATGACTTACAGAAGGAAATATTCATGCATATTGCGTGCTTCTTTAATCACAGGAAGAAGGATCATGCAGTAGAAGTATTGGATAGTCCTGGCCTTTACGCTGTTATTGGATTGAAGGAACTCGTTGATAAATCTCTCTTGAAAATTGAAGATAAAGATAGGCTGTGGATGCATGATTTACTAGAAGAAATAGGTAGGAACATAGTTCGTCATGAGTGCCTTGATGATCCTGGGAAGCGTAGTAGATTGTGGCACTGTGAGGACATTGACAAAGTTCTAAGAAAAAATAAGGTAAAAGGTTATTTAGAGAATTTAAGCTTGTTCCCTACCTTCTTGTTCAACAATTTTGAAATTTAAATTTTTATGCTAATAATATATTTTGCAGTTCACCAATTCCTTCTTGATTATTAGGGAATGGAAGCAGTTCAAGCCATGCAAATTATGAATACTTTTGAAGTACAAGACATGCGATCTATGGGTACTCTTGAGGCCTTTTCAAAGACGTACAATCTTAAATTTCTTCAAATTAATGCTTTTTTCCTTGATGTTCCAACATCTTCCAAATTCTTTAAGAATTCTTGATTGGAGATATTATCCTTCAAAATCTTTGCCTTCAACTTTCCAGCCAGAGGAGCCTGTTTGGCTTTGTTTACAATATAGCAGAATTGAAGAACTGTGGATAGGAAGAAAGGTAATTTTGTTATTAAGTATCCTCACAACTTTGCATTTAAATCTCAATAAATTGGACACTAGGAAGCTCATCAACTTGACTTCTTTTTTAACCTTTTTTTTTCTTATAACAGAATTTTGACAATTTGAAGTTCATCAACTTGACATACTCCTCAAATCTAATTATATCCCCAGACTTCACTGAAGTCCCAAATCTTGAGAAATTAATTTTTGCATATTGTCAAAATTTACGCGAGCTTCACCCATCGGTTGGAATTCTTAAAAAGCTTGTTCTTCTTGATCTAAAATATTGCTCAAAACTAAGTTGTCTTCCAAGCAAATTTGAAATGGATTCCCTCATGACTCTCTGCCTTACGTGTTGCTCAATACTAGTGAAACTTGTATGCCTTCCTAACACCATTTGTAGTTTAAAATCACTTGAAATTAGTGATCTTTATGGGTGCTCAAATTTGGACAACTTGCCGGAGAACCTAGGCAATCTCAAAGGTCTCAATCGTCTTGATTTAAGTGGAACATCTATAAAAGAGTTTCCTTCATTAATTGAAGGTTTGACAATGCTTACTTTATTAACTCTCAGATATTGTAAGAATCTTGTATGTCTTCCTAGCACCATTTGTAGTTTGAATTTGCTTGAATGCCTTGATCTTTATGGGTGCTCAAATTTTGACAACTTGCCGGAGAACCTAGGATATCTCAAGGGTCTCAATTGTCTTGATTTGAGTGGAACATCTATAAAAGAGCTGCCTTCATCAATTGATGGTTTGACAACCCTTACTTCATTGACTCTCAGAGATTGTAAGAATCTTGTGTGTCTTCCTAGCACCATTTGTAGTTTGAATTCGCTTGAATTCCTTGATCTTTATGGGGGCTCAAATTTGACAACTTGCCGGAGAACCTAGGGAATCTCAAGGGTCTCAATTGTCTTGATTTGAGTGGAACGTCTATAAAAGAGCTGCCTTCATCAATTGATGGTTTAACAACCCTTACTTCATTGACTCTCACAAATTGTAAGAATCTTGTGTGTCTTCCTAGCACCATTTGTAGTTTGAATTTGCTTGAATTCCTTGATCTTTATGGGTGCTCAAATTTTGACAACTTGCCGGAGAACCTAGGGAATCTCAAAGGTCTTAAGGAGTTTGATTTGAGTGGAACAGTTATAAAAGAGTTTGGTTCATCAATTGATGGTTTGACAACCCATACTTTATTGACTCTCAGAAATTGTAAGAATCTTGTGTGTCTTCCTAGCACCATTTGTAGTTTGAATTCGCTTAAATGCCTTCATCTTTATGGGTGCTCAAATTTTGACAACTTGCCGAAGAACCTAGGGAATCTCAAAGCTCTCAAGAAGCTTCACATGAGTGGAACAGCTATAAAAGAGCTGCCTTTATCAATAGATGGTTTGCCAAACCTTACTTCAATGACTCTCACAGATTGTAAGAATGTTGTGTGTATTCCTAGCACCATTTGTAGTTTGAATTCGCTTGAATTCCTTGATCTTTGTGGGTGCTCAAATTTTGACAACTTGTCGAAGAACCTAAGGAATCTTAAGGGTCTCGAGGAGCTTGATTTGAGTGGAACAGTTATAAAAGAGTTTCCTTTATCAATTGATGGCTTGACAACCCTTACTTCATTGAATCTCAGAAATTGTAAGAATCTTGTGTGTCTTCCTATCACCATTTGTAGTTTGAATTTACTTGAAGGGCTTTATCTTTGTGGGTGCTCAAATTTTGACAACTTGCCGAAGAACCTAGGGAATCTCAAAGGTCTCGAGGAGCTTGATTTGAGTGGAACAACTATAAAAGAGCTGCCTTCATCAATTGATGGTTTGACAACCCTTACTTTATTGATTCTCAATGATTGTAAGAATCTTGTGTGTCTTCCTAGCACCATTTGTAGTTTGAATTCGTTTGAATGCCTTGATCTTTGTGGGTGCTTCAATTTTGACAACTTGCCATAGAACCTAGGGAATCTTAAAGGTCTCGAGGAGCTTCGCTTGAGTGGAACAGCTATAAAAGAGCTGCCTTCATCAATTGATGATTTGACAACCCTTACTTTATTAATTCTCAATGATTGTAAGAATCTTGTGTTTCTTCCTAGCACCATTTGTAGTTTGAATTCGCTTGAATGCCTTGATCTTTGTGGGTGCACAAATTCTGCCAACTTGCCGGAGAACCTAGGGAATCTCAAAGGTCTCAAGGTGCTTGATTTGAGTGGAACAACTATAAAAGAGCTGCCTTCATCAATTGATGGTTTGACAACCCTTACTTTATTGATTCTCAAAGATTGTAAGTATCTTGTGTGTCTTCCTAGCACCATTTGTAGTTTGAATTCGCTTGAACAGCTTGATCTTGTGGGTGCTCAAATTTTGACAACTTGCCGGAGAACCTAGAGAATCTCAAAGGTCTCAAGGTGCTTGATTTGAGTGAAACAACTATAAAAGAGTTGCATTCATCAATTGATGGTTTGGAAACCCTTACTTTATTGATTCTCAAAGATTGTAAGAATCTTGTGTGCCTTTCTAGCACCATTTGTAGTTTGAATTCGCTTGAACAGCTTGATCTTTATGGGTGCTCAAATTTTGACAACTTGCCGAATAACCGAGGGAATCTTAAAGGTCTCAAGGTGCTTGATTTGAGTGGAACAGCTATAAAAGAGCTGCCTTCATCAATTGATGGTTTGACAACCCTTACTTTATTGTTTCTCAAAGATTGTAAGAATATTATGTGTCTTCCTAGCACCATTTGTAGTTTGAATTCACTTGAACGGCTTGATCTTTGTGGGTGCTCAAATTTTGACAAATTGACGGAGAACCTAGGGAATCTCAAAGGTCTCAAGAAGCTTTATTTGAGTGGAACATCTATAAAAGATCTGCCTTTATCAACTGATGGTTTTACAACCCTTACTTTATTGACTCTCAAAGATTGTAAGAATCTTGTGTGTCTTTCTAGCACCATTTATAGTATGAATTTGCTTGAAGGGCTTGATCTTTGTGGGTGCTCAAATTTTGACAACTTGCTGAAAAACCTAGAGAATCTTAAAGGTCTCAAGGTGCTTGTTTTGAGTGGAACAACTATAAAAGAGCTGCCTTCATCAATTGATGGTTTGGCAACCCTTACTTTATTATTTCTCAAAGATTGTAAGAATATTGTGTGTCTTCCTAGCACCATTTGTAGTTTGAATTCACTTGAACGGCTTGATCTTTGTGGGTGCTCAAATTTTAACAACTTGACGGAGAACCTAGGGAATCTCAAAGGTCTCAAGGAGCTTTATTTGAGTGGAACATCTATAAAAGATCTGCCTTCATCAACTAATGGTTTGACAACCCTTACTTTATTGACTCTCAAAGATTGTAAGAATCTTGTGTGTCTTTCTAGCACCATTTGTAGTAAGAATTTGCTTGAAGGGCTTGATCTTTGTGGGTGCTCAAATTTTGACAACTTGCCGAAAAACCTAGGGAATCTTAAAGGTCTCAAGGTGCTTGTTTTGAGTGGAACAACTATAAAAGAGCTGCCTTCATCAATTGATGGTTTGACAACCCTTACTTTATTGTTTCCCAAAGATTGTAAGAATCTTGTGTGTCTTCCTAGCACCATTTGTAGTTTGAATTCACTTGAACGGCTTGATCTTTGTGTGTGCTCAAATTTTAACAACTTGCCGGAGAACCTAGGGAATCTCAAAGGTCTCAAGGAGCTTCATTTGAGTGGAACATCTATAAAAGAGCTGCCTTCATCAACTGATGGTTTGACAACCCTTACTTTATTGACTCTCAAAGATTGTAAGAATCTTGTGTGTCTTCTTAGCACCATTTGTAGTGTGAATTCGCTTGAAGGGCTTGATCTTTATGGGTGCTCAAATTTTGACAACTTGCCGGAGAACGTAGGGAATCTCAAAGGTCTCAAGGAGCTTGATTTGAGTGGAACAATTACAAAAGAGCTACCTTCATCAATTGATGGTTTGACAACCCTTACTTTATTAATTCTCAAAGATTGTAAGAATCTTTTATGTCTTCCTAGCACCATTTGTAGTTTGAATTCGCTTGAATGTCTTGATCTTTGTGGGTGCTCAAATTTTGACAACTTGCCGGAGTACCTAGGGAATCTCAAAGGTCTCAAAAGGCTTCATTTGAGTGGAATAGCTATAAAATAGTTTCCTTTATCAATTGATGGTTTGACAACCCTTACTTTCTTGACTGTCAAAGATTGTTAGAATCTTGTGTGTCTTCCTAGCACCATTTGTAGTTTGAATTTACTTAAATGCCTTAATCTTTGTGGGTGCCCAAATTTTGACAACTTGTTAAAGAACCTAGGGAATCTCAAAGGTCTCAAGAAGCTTCACTTGAGTGGAATAGCTATAAAAGAGGTGCCTTCATCAATTGATGGTTTGGCAACACTTACTTTATTGATTCTCAAAGATTGTAAGAATCTTGTGCGTCTTCCTAGCACCATTTGTAGTTTGAATTTGCTTGAATGCCTTGATATTTTTGGGTGCTCAAATTTTGATTACTTGCCAGAGAACCTTGGGAATGTCAAAGGTTTGAAGAATCTTGATTTGTGTGGAACATCTATAAAAGAGTTGCCTTCATCAATTGAAGGCTTGACGAGTCTTACTTCATTGACTCTACTCTATTGCAATAAACTCGTGTGTCTTCCTAACACCACTTGTGGTTTGAAGTTGTGTGGTGCTCTAAATCTTTCAAAATGCTCCCAATTTAAGAACTTGCCAGAGAACCTATGGATGATTAAAGGTCTAGGGGAGCTTGATTTGAGCATAACAGCTATAGGAGAGTTGCCTTCATCAATTGAACGTTTGACTAACCTTACTTTATTAACTCTAAGATATTGCATAAATCTTGTGCGCCTACCTAGCACCATTTGAAATTTGAAATTGCTTAATTCTCTTGATCTTTTTGGATGCTTAAAATTTGATAACTTGCCAGAGCACATAGGAAATATTGAAGGTTTGGAGCTACTTAATTTTGTTGGACAGCCATAAAAGAGGTTCCTTCTTCCATTGTTCTCCTTAAAAATCTTGAACAGCTTCATATCCGTGGATGGAAGTTATCTAAATTTTATTCCCAGCCAGCAAGTCCTGAGTCAATGGAACCATTATGGATTTCATTATTTTACTTGCCAACAAGTCCTACCACAGAAACAATATTATTGCCTTCATTTATATATTCTTCCCTGCAAACAAGTCCAGTTCCGGTGGGCTTATCATTGCCTTCTTTTTCAAGACTACAATCTTTAACATATTTGAATCTTAGTCATTACAATCTTTGGTCAATCCCCAATGACATTAGCTGTTTGCCCTCTATAGAATGATTAGATCTAAGTGGAAATAATTTTGTTTCCCTTCCTGAAAGCATGTCTCAACTCCCTAATCTTCGCAGACTCTATTTGGAGGGTTGCAAGAGTCTTCAATCATTGGAAAATGTTCCACCAACTATTGATTCTGTAATTGCAGATGATTGTACCTCACTGGAGAGATTGCCAGAACTACAATTTTATCTTTCTAAGTCAGATTGCACCTATTTGCAATTCCTATTTTTCAACTGCTTCAAATTGGTTGACAATAGCATGCTTCAGGGCGTTAATAACATGCTTCAGGTCTGTCTATCTGTCTGTCTGTCTGTCTGTCTCTCTCTCTCTCTCTCTCTCTCTCAAAGTTCTAAACATTATACTTTGTATATTTTAGGGACAAAGTGGTACACTACCGAAGAAGTAAAAAATTATTATTCCCAAAAGTGAAATTCCGAAATATTTTAGCCATGAATGTACGGGTCATGAATTGAAAGTACAAGTTCCTTCTAATTTGTCTAATGCGCCGATTGGAATTGCATTTTGTGTTGTTTTTGTACCCAACAAGTGGCATGAATGACCTCGTGATTGGGAACTTTCATTTATAATCGATGGATTTCCAATGAATGAGGGAGAAATTTCTGGTTCTAGGAAAGAATATGGTACAATTGAATCACATCACCTTTGGCTGACCTATTATTCCTATCGGAACGAATTTCATCCTCTTACGATTGGAGCATCTTCCTGGAACTTGGAAGTGGAGAAAATCGGGGTCCAATTCATATACCGGCAAGACATCGAAAATCCTAGATAAACTATGGCACAATGCATCAACAACAGCAACATTGTAATCCAGTATGATATTGATGATTCAATTGCAGAAGGTAGCAGAAATAAGCAAAGCCATGATAAGGACGATGATGGGGCAGGACCTAGTGGAGAATGCTGCTTTATTGTGGAACCACCGCCAAAGAGGATTTAAAGGCTTGGAGGATTTATGGTTGATTCTGAGGATTCTAGTCAAAGGGAATTTGTCGACTACTTTGCGAGTACGTCTTTTATCTTTCTTCTTACTTATATTTTTAACATTTACAAGCTATCTTTTATTTTTGGAGATATATATTTAGCACTTATATAAAAATCACCCCAAACTCAAAAATTAAAATCATACCATATCAGTGATATCACTGTTCTATTTTCAGTTTTTTACTTTTGTTTTTTTAATTTTTAATCAGGTTGGAATAATACAAAATTTTCTTGTTTGTGCACTTTTATTTAGTGGAAGGAGAGAATCAAACGTCCAAGAAGCTTGAAGTCATTCACGAAGGTAGTAGTTTCCAAGACATCGTAGATCTCAATCTAACTATGGCACAGAGCAGCAACAACAGCTACGCGTTCTATGAGGTTCTGGTGAAATCTATCGTGATATTGAACGATTCAGCCGCAAAAGGTAACAAAAATAAGCAAAATTGTCATGAGGATGATGGGGCTGGACCTAGTGGAGAAGGCTACTCTAATTAGGAACCACAGCTAAATTGGATATATAAAGTTGGAGAATTTATGGCTGATTCAGAGGAGTCTAGTCAAAGGGAATTTTTGACTTCTTTTCCAGTAAGTGATGATCATTCTTCTTACGACTTCAAAAGTCGTCATCATTTTTTTTTTTTTTTTTTGGGGACATATACTAACTTTTTTTAAAAAAAATTGTTAACTTCACAGTATTGTGCTAGTTGTACCTTAGCATTGCCTATTAACACTCACAGCAAAATCAGCCCAAACTCAAAAATTAAAATCATACCATATCAATTTTCTTTTATTATTATTATTTTTTTAATCAGGTTGGAGTAATAGAAATTTTTCTTGCTTGTCTTGTTGGTGAACTTTGTTTTAGTGGAAGGAGAGTATCAAATGTCAAAGATGCTTGAATCCATTAACGGAGGGAAGAGGGATAGTTACCAAGACATTGAAGATCCCAATCAAACTATGACTCAGTTAACCATCAACAACAGGACACTCTAAGGATGTGGGTGATCTACGCCATGATCTTTAAGATTCAACCACAGAAGGTAGCAGAAATAAGCAAAGCCGTGATGAGGATGATGGGGTTGGACCAAGTGGAGAAGGTTATTCTATTGTCTTGTTGGGGCACTTTTATATAATGGAAGGAGGGGACCCAAGAAACTCAAAGCTTTATGAGAGAGATGTTGAAGAATAACCCAAGGAGGGTCACTCCTCTCACACCCACCTTGGCACTCGCTCAAGTGGGAAAGAATTAATCAAGGAGGGTTACTTTTTGATGTATGTGTGTGTGTATATATGTGTGTGGCTGTGTTTAATTGGTTTTATAGAGTTTAAGCTGTGGCATCAGAGCAGAGAAATTAAAGATTCTCTTGTCCCATACTTTTGTGTAATCTCCCATTTTCTTAGTAAAATATTCTGTAAGACACTGTCCGTAGATGTAGGCTTGAAGCCAAACCACGTAAATCTTTGTGTTCCATGTGTGATTGTCTTTTCTATTTCTATTTTGCATAACATATTATTATTTTGTTACACACAACAAATAAGCATAAAATAACCTACTATTAGTTTGTTACACACAACTAATAAGCATAAAAGCTTCCACTAACTCAACAATTTGTGATTAGAGCAATGTATTCTTATGAATGAAGTTGCATTGTTGTAACAATTGAGTGCCCTGCTAGGCTTGTGAAGTGTGGTTGCAAATGTAGCTGTTTGCACTTTGGTAGCACAGAGGGGTTGTTTGAGTGTTGTATTTTCTGGGCTGTTATTTGTGTCCAGCTTTGTTTGAAGTTTTTATTCTAGTGTTTTGATAAATAAAAATGAATTATTCATTTAAAAAAATTCTCCTGAGGTTTGTTTTATTACTTTAATTCTCTTGGGCTGTTGGTCGATTCATTCTTCTCTGCTAGAGACAAACAAAATACCCAAGAACCATTAGTTATAAGTGACTAAAAAATTTTATCATCTTGAAGTTTTGACAGCAACAGAAGAAATCAAACCATTTGATAGTCAGTATCTTCAAGAGCAATGAGTAACTTGATCATCCTAGGGCGATCCATGATATTTGTAAACGCAGCCAAAAACCTTCCTAACAAGCTCTATTGCTGCATTTCACACAGCCTCATCAAGTACTCAACTGTGCCCTTAGCATATTCCTATTGCTCTTCCTCTTCTACTCTCCTTTCTTCTTTCTCTAATGTCTTTCAAACCAGAAATGGACTCAAATTTTATCATCATTTGCTTGGAACTTATTATAGGCATCAACAAGACCTTGAGGCAATTGATCTTTAACGCGCCTTAAAGAGAGAAAATTGCCTGCTGGAAGAATCTGTTGCCATTCCCAATAATTCATTTAAAAATTTTTAAGGACTTACTAGTTTTGAATTAGTCGGATTAGTCGAACTAGGTTGTATTTCTGATACTCCTACACTATTTTCCTTCTTTTTGTGTTTGAATAGAGCAAAAGTCCATGCAGAAGAAAAATCATCAATTCCATTTTGTTCAAGTTATTCATCGGGATGAATCATCCCTCCATCCACCTCGGCCTAAATTTCAGTATGTTTCACTAACTTTTGGTCTGGTTGATATAGTAATTTCAGCTAATATGTGAACAAAACATTAACTTTTTGGCTTGCCATTTTTTATTTAAAAAGCTTTACTCATAAAATATGAAATTAGAATTTGATTGTTTGATTTGATGTCATGAGAAATTTGAACCCAATGATTAGGAAGTGATCAAAATCATGTCATACTAAGCTGGTTGAGCTATTTAAGTTTTTGACTTGATTCATCATAAATTGTTTTTCTTGATTTGATAATTAAATTTTGGTCCTTTTAGGCTAATCTCTTATTCATCCTAAATTAATTGGATTTTTGTTATGTAATGAGATATTATAAGCCTCTTTGTTGAGTAATAATTATGTTAAGAACATGTATTATTTGATAAAAAAATAATGCTTGAATTTTTGAATAAGCATTATTTAGGACCTTAGTCAATGTACGAAGTTTTCACAAAATGACATGTTTTCTTTCAATTACCCCATTTTGTTATGGTGTGTGTGGAAAAGAACAATAATGGATTATGCCTTGTGAAGTACAAAATTTATCAAAGTTAGATGAAGTACATTCACCTAGAGGTCAAGCGATGGATTATTAGTCCACAATAAGCTACCATTAAAATGCCCTATGTTACCCAGTGTTGACTACTTCTAGACGAATTTCGAGTGCCTATGCTCTTCCTAATCCAAAATTATTTGCCTTCTTTTTATTAGATTTAGCTAGACAAAAAAAGAAAGCAAAAGAATTCATATCTGAAGCAAATTGAAAATTTCTGCCTCTAAAGTGCAAAAAAATTCAGTCTCAACTGTTTGATTACTTGATAATCCAATTCACATCATCATGAAAAACATTCTTTTTTCTATTCAAACTAGGTGCCCACCTTGATAGTGTTTTGAACTTGTTGGGCTAGGTTTGGCACGTGACATAAAGCTAAAGGTCCAAGGTTCAATTCACCACACTATCAATTCGTGGCGTTTGGGGGTGTTTCCTAGACAAGAAGTAGCATAGTTTAGTCAAAGGTTGAGACACCACTTCTTTATATCAAGAGAGAGAGAGAGAGAGAGAGAGAGAGAGATTATGTGTCTCAGTAAAATCAACCAAATCCATAATGAAAAATCAAATCTTAATTATCCATCTCATTTCTCAAAACCATTTTCTGTACACAGTTCAGTATATCATCTATATCTTATAGAAACTACCTTCCATCTTTAAAAACCACATTTCTCCACACACATACACCCATTAAACTTGATATTGCAACCGCCAAATAATGAAACAATGACATTCCTTTTGGCTCACCAAAACTTAAACCTCAAAAGCCCACAAAACATTGCACTTCATTAGTAACAAAACCTTCTTCAGCCAGTATGGTCAGTCTACCAAAAGCTCAGCTTGCTTCTTCACAAAAATGATCCACACTTTCCCTTTTGAAGTATTCTTTTTTACTTAAAGCCTTGAAATCCAGTACCTCTGATTCCAAGATAGCTCACACAACCCCACAGCAGCCATTCCTACAACGAATAACTAAAAAGACCAGTTAAATGGAAACAAAATGTTCAATACTAACAGTAAAAAATTTGCAAGCAATAGGAAAAAAAAAAGTATATTGCATTTTTCTAAAGTGCCAAACATTGACCAAAGTCTGAAAGCAAAAGAAGTAATTACAATACAAGTCAATCATCAAAGAAAAATGAAGATTAATTTTCAAGTCAATGCAAGCGTATACACATACATCACCCATTATAATTCGTTTTGCAAAAAATGGCTGTGCTTCAGATTTGATCTTGCACACCTTTGGTAAGCCAATCATACAATTAGGAGTTAAAAGAAACTGAGTTAAGCCCAACTTCCTACTACTCAGACTTGACTCTTGCAAAAGATTTATAGAACTCAATATTGGCTCAAGCTTCATTCCAGTTTCAATATTCTGGTTCTCAAATATCTTCCAAGCTAATTGCAAGCTCCAAAAAACTTCTAATGCTAGTCGTTTTGAGTATTTAAACTTCAAAAGCTGATGAGCTCTACATCAAGGGTAAGGTTATTGCACAACTTTTAGGAAGCAACACCCGTGCTGGCTTTTTATTACAGGAATAGCTACTCTTTTCATCTCTTGTTTGCAAATGGAGATCCAGAGAGAGCAATATCCATCTTGTACATGAAAAGTCATGGCATTTTCGATGTAGTGCTACAATCCCAAAGAGAGATAACAAAAAATGAATATAATAAAATAATAGATAAAAACAGATAAGTTGAGAAGAATGTGCTGTACTGCTGTCTATGCCTGATTCCTAAAATGAAAGCATCAGATCAGTTTGAAAAGAAGAATATTCCCTCAGATCTATGATGGAGAACATCTATCAAGCCAGTGCACAAGAAGAGCATAATGATGCTTAAGCTCAAAAGTCAGAACATAGTTTAAGCACAGGTCATCTAGCTTAACAAACAAGCCAAGCAAACTTTGATCAAGTTGCTTGCAAGCAGCTTGGCTCTATTTTTAGCACTGCAGTATCTTGAGAACAGCTCTTCACATGTACCTACCGCAAGCAAGAAAAGAGTTGGAAGAACAGGTTTTCTAGCATTAGTAAAAAAAAATCAGAAAGATCAAAGGTAAGAGACACTAAACACTTCAGAAAACTGAACCCCAACCAATAACTAAAAAAAATCCCTACATCAAATATGGACAAAAAATCCTTAAAAGAGAAACAACTTAAAGGAGCTAAAGATCAAAACTACAAAGTTGTAACTTCACCTGCATATAGTGAAGTTTCAGTGAACAAGCAGAAAAACCAAAGAAACATCAGCACTAAATTGCATGCATTTAGTTCTGTTCACTCAAAATGTCACAAAATTTAATTATCAAAGATTTTTTTTTAAAAACATGGACAAAAATCTCCAGTAACACTTTAAAATTGGTCAACCAAAAATTGGAAACGCATGGGAAAGAAGCTGCAATGAGACAGGTTTTCCAGTCCCATTTCCCATTAAAACAAAAGAAGCTCAGGGAAAAAAACAAATGATTCCCTTAGTTACAGTAGCCACTAACGTTTTCACCAGACACGCCAAAGGAAATGTTTAGTCAGTGTGTGACATACAAATAAAAAATAAAAAGAGTGAAATGATTAATGTATTTTATCCATTGCAAAGGCCTAAGGGTTTTCTTGAAACAAACAACAAATTATGTATCAAATAGCTGGTGTGGTAAGCATGACAGTCACAACACTGTAGAATAAATTGAGCATGTCAACATGAGATACTTACATAGAAGAAGGTAAGAAGGCACCACAGAAACAATTTAAGGAAAGACATGATTAGCATATTGAAAGGATACTTAAGCAAGCCACAAGGACAGAATTTCATGGACAAAATGGTTTTGTAATCCTATTCTGTCATAATATACCGAGCAATGTGATAAATCAAGTGCTTAGGGTTTGGAAAACAAAGGATGCCTTTCACAAAAACCTAGAGAAGTTACAAAATAACCATTCAAAATCCTGGAGAAGTATTGGATAATGACTACTTGAATATGTTTTTCTATAATGTTTTATAATAAACTTCACATGAGGATTCGTCACCACAAATGACAATGAGATTAAATCAATAAAAACACAAACAATTTACACAACACCTACCT
This sequence comes from Castanopsis chinensis, assembly GCA_032878915.1. NCBI lineage: Eukaryota > Viridiplantae > Streptophyta > Magnoliopsida > Fagales > Fagaceae > Castanopsis > Castanopsis chinensis. The sequence continues at coordinate 13,856,619 of JAVQMG010000109.1, forward strand.
GGCTTCATTTCAGAATAGAAAAACAGAACAATTTCTTGAACAAGGTTCAGATCATGAGCAGCCACCAGAACCAATGCCAATTACGTAGAAAACTCAGCAGAACAAGCAACATTCAGTCCACATCCACAAACGAAGTGCAGTCAATGTCTTGCAGGGTGATATTCCCCATATATAAATCATTTATGTGATGAGAACAGAGAGGGAGGCATTCCCGATTGAGACTTTCATGAATTGCACCCATCCCTGGGACCCACTTGTCCTCAACAAATGGGTTCACATTCAAACGGTTCTGCAGCAACCGTACCCAATAATAAACAGTATCCATTCTGTCACAGAAATGACAGACACAGGAACATGAAGGCTCATCAGAAGCCAACCTGATCAAAGCCAAAGATAAAGCCCCATCAACAGGCCTTGGATCCGAAAGATATTGATCTCCCATCATTTTAACCTCTCTTTCTGTGGGGAAGTACACTTCTTCATTTCCATTAAAATCAGAGACCTTCAAATCTTTAGTGTAATGCTTAATGGCTTCACGTTTGGTTGACTCATGCTTCTCTGCTAGTGTCAAAATGCAAGAGAACCTCAAGTGATAAGTTACTATAGTTTTAACCATCTTGAAGTTATGACAGCAGCAGAAGAAATCAAGCCACCTTCTCCCTACACCTGCATACCACTTGATAATATCAGTATCTTCAAGAGCAATGAGTAACTTGATTGGCCTAGGGCGACCCATGTTATTTGTAAAACCAGACATCTTAACTGCCTTCCCAACAAGTTCTATTGGTGCATCAACTTTCATACACAGCCTTGTCAAATCCTCAACCGTGCTCTTAGCATATTTTTGTTCCTCTTCATCCTCCACTCTCCTTTCTTCTTTCTCTAATGCCTTTCTAGCTTGGACCGGACTCAAATGCTTGTCAACTTGCTCTTGGAACTTATCATAAGCATCAACCAGCTCTTGGGGTAATTGCTCTCTAATGTGCCTTAAAGAGAGAAAATCGCCTGCTGTAAGCATCCAATGCCATTCCCAACGCTCTTCCAAAGAACACAAGAAATCTTGGACCACTTCATCAGTCCAAGTTCTGAAGATTTCTCGAACCTCATTTTCAATCTGAAAGTCAAATTTGAACCCATCACTTTGCTTCAACTTCTTAAAAACATGTTGCAATATCTTCATCCCCAGTATCTTTCTATTGCTCTCTCTAGCATTTTTAAATTCTAAAGCTCTAACTTCCTTCTGCCTAAGGTACTTCTTCCGTGCCCTAATTGCTTTCTCCGTCATGGGAGGATGCAAAACTGAAGGTGGAACTGCCTGTAGTTCCATACCTAGAAAACTAATATTCTCAGATACTGCACTATGAATTGCCGTCTTCATTTTATCCACCCTCAAATCCAACCTACCTTCTAAATATTTCAAAACCCAATTCTTAAAGTCCATGGTCAAAATCTTTGACCCCGACGTTATCACTAATATTTCATCCAAATACCTGACCACATACATTTTCACTGGCTTATAAAACAGGCCAGACATCCAAACAAGCTGCTCTGATTTAAACTTTGGACGCTCCTGATTTTTCTGAAGACGCATATCTTGAATTTCTTTATCAAACCCATTAAAGTAAATATTAATCAAAATCAAACACAACCCGCTTTCTTGAGGAAACCCCCTTCCTAAGTAACAACCACCCAATTCAATTCCCACCACCTCACACTCAAACAACCTCTTTATTAAACCAATCAAAAAATCATCTTTTATTTTCTCTTCAATAAACAAACACAACTTATTTACATGCCTATCATCAAACCTTTCTCTATCAAATGTGACACTAAACCACCAACTAGGATTCTCTACCAAGTTCTTAAGGTACCTAATGGCGGTGTGGCGTCCCATACCGACACGCCCACCATAAGAAAAAGTTACAAACCGTTCATCATACACAATTTCCAACACCATCCTAATAGCTTCAATCAAAACCTTTAATTTCAAGTTGGGCAAGACCAAGGACTCACCTTTCATTCTTGAGGGCATAATTGTGACACAACAAGCTTCAATATCAAGCCGATTCTCACAGAGCTGGCGGCCCATTTCTTCGATATCAAACCGCCTCGAGACCGAGTTGAGAAGAGACTGTGAGTCAAGGGAGTTGAGGGCATTGTTGGGTTGTGAGGTGGTGAGGTTTTGGCAGGCAGTGAGGAGGACATTGGGCAAAGCAAGGACATTTGAGACAAGATTGGAGAATGTGCCATGTGAGTATTGAGTGAGAACTAAGGCTTTGAGTTGGGGTTTTGTGAGGGTTTCTGTGGGGTTTTGGGTTTGGGTTTTGGGGGTGGAGATGGGTTTTGTAAGAGAGTTGAGAATAGTCTGAGAGGGGAGCGATTTGGAGACCTGAAATCAAGTGGGTTTATAGTCATTGACACAACGAGAAGAAAAGTGGAAGTTTGGACTTTGGAACCTCCACTTTTGATTTTGTTTTGGGGATTTAAGGTTTCTACCTGAGTTCAAACTTGAGAGAGTAGTTCTAGACTTCTAGTTGCAATTGCAGTCAGCAAAATTTTTCTTTTTTCACTTTTTTTTTTTTTTTTTTTTGTGCGGTGAATTTCGTTTTTTGAACCTGGACTTTAGTTTGGTTTTAATTAAATGAATTTAAATTATTTTTTTTAGTCGAAAATAGTTTATTTGTATTTTAATTTGGGGGATCCTTCTAATTTCTATCTCTTTTTATTTTTGGTTTATAAATCATATTTTTAGGAAGGCTAGAGTTTTTGCCCATAAAATGGAGCCAAATGAGAGATATCCCCAGCTCTTCCTCACTAAATTTTCGTTTTAAATCACAAGATAGAGAAGGGATTAATTCCCTTCCCCCTGTGATTTGTTTCTAAGTCTTTTCTTTCTATGAATATTACATTTTTATTTAGGAAAAAAATGTCTAACATTGATGTCCATAAGATATTTTATGACCTAAATATTTTTGAAGTGTAATCCTCTTAGTTAGCATCAAGTCATTAACTAGCTTTTAGCAATTAATAATAAATAAATAAATAAAAGGTCATCAACTAGTTGAAATTGCTGGGAATGCAACATAGAAACATAAAAATCATCTTCCAAACTGCTTTTTATGCTAAAGCAGCATAGATTGAACTAATACATATTGGGAATTTTGCTAATTCAGTACTTTTGCAATTCAATTGGTAATGCCATGACATAAACTGATATTTATTGGAATAAGTATTGATAAAAAAAATTATCAAAATTGAAAAACAATTTTTTGGTTGAAACTGTGGTCTCACAAACAAGATACTCTAATAATTAATATTTAGCTCACTTTCAATGCAAGTCCATCTCATACATAAATATTAGAGGCAAGAGAATACACTCAACCCACCAATCGGCCCAATATCTCAGGTTATTTTTAGTGGGTTGAATCAGGTGATAGATTGGGTTGTGTTTGTTTTTGCTTTTCTTTTCTTTTTTTTCTTTTTTTTTTTTTTTCTTTTTAAGCTTGGGTTGGGTTAGGTGCAAATTGGCAAAAAAATTTACTGGAGTAACCCGATCTCACTAATATTAAGACTAATTATTGAAAATAACACTAGTTTATTGAATAATATACTTAAATAATTAAATGAAACTGCAATTTTTCTATTTGGTTTGACAAATGGGCCCTATCATGATTGCCCAATCCAAACCTTACATTGTGTTGTTTTTACTTTTTAGAGCTACCAAGGGTTGGAGATTTCCCAATCCTAAAAGGTCGGCTGGATTTAAAAATACCTCAAACCGAACCCATCCCATACACAACTCCATAATTCATTTGTTTTTTTTTTTAATCATATTTTAAAGAAATTCATTTGTTTATAGTATTTACTATTTATTCAGTAATGTGCTAGCAAAATGAAATCTATTGTCCAAGAAGAGTAATTAGCCATGAAAGTGTGCCAAAACTGCCTTCATACCTGTATTAAAGCCAATGAATGGTTGTGTTTAACACCAATTCCTCGTGTCTCTCAAGCGGAAATTGCGCTGGTGGCAGATCGCACAATCTTGGCAAAAGGTAAAAATGTCTCAGCTCCGATTCACACTAGGTCCAAAAATCGGGTTTCACAGCTCAATCAAAGATCCCAGGGTGCCGCGGAGTGGAAAGGAAATCGGAAAAATTTCTTTTCGCAGGGAGATACACCGAAACACGATCAAAATTTCAAGATCAACTTTACTGATCAGATGTTCTTCAGAGCGAGAAGTTCCGCTGATACTCACTTAAGCTCCTCTGTTCCGGATATGCCCAACCGTGTCACTGAAGAGCAGCGAAGGGCTATGATCGCAGATTACATGGGGAATATGGAAACTTTGGTTGCAACGGCTTCCTCCAATGTTTCTAAAGCTAATTTGAAGTGCATCGACCCAAATCTCAGGCCTCTTAAGACGGGCAATAGAGTGCACCTGAGCCCACTTGAAGCACACAAGGAGGAACTCAAGGCAACTGATGGGGAACCAAATGAGTCACGGCATGAAAATGCTGAGATTGTTAATGAGGGAATGCTGATAGAAGAGGAAGGTGAGCCTTTTATATCTGTGTAATTTTTCCTCAAGCTCCTTTATTTTTTATTTGTTGTATTTATAATGAATATTCTTATCTGGAATTGTCGGGGTGCTATTAACCCCTCCTTTCAAAGTTTTGTTAATGATATGACCCAGACTCACTCCCCTGCTATTATGGTCATTACTGAAACTAAAGTCAGTGGTCCTAGAGCTAAGGAGATTACAGATAGGCTTCATTTTGATGGGACAATTCATGCTAATAATTTCGGTTTCACTGGTGGTCTTTGGGTTCTTTAGGATTCAGCTCAAGTGGAGGTTTCTGAACTCGCCTCCACAGAACAGGAGATTCACGTAATAGTGAAAGACATCTCTTCTAACATATCTTGGCTATTTTCTGCGGTCTACGCCAGTCCCAGATTGGCAGAGAGACGGCTGCTGTGGGAGAATTTAAGAAAGGTAGCAGAGTTACATGCTTTTCCCTGGATTATGGCAGGGGATTTCAATGAGGCTCTCATTGGAGATGATAAATTTGATGGTCGTTCAGTTAATATCTCCAGAGCTGTTGTTTTCCAAGAGTGTTTGAATGCTTGTGGTATGATCGATTTGGGCTTTTCGAGGCCGCGGTTCACATGGACTAACCGTCGCCCCTCACCCAACTTGTTCAGGAGAGAATTGATAGGGTGTTTGTCAATGCGGCCTGGAATGTTTTGTACCCAGAAGCTTATGTTCGACACTTAGAAAGATCACACTCTGACCATAGTCCTGTTGTTCTAACCTTACGGTATGATCACGGAGTGCACTACCCTCGGCCATTCAGATTTCAACCAATGTGGCTTTCTCATCCTTCATTTCCTGATTTGGTTAAAGAGGCATGGTCGATGCCTATGGATCTCCCTGCTGCTATTACTTCTTTCACAACCAAAGCTAGGATATGGAATAGAGATCACTTTGGGAATATCTTCCACCGAAAGAGGAAAATTTGTGCTAAACTCAAAGGGGTGCAAATGGCCTTGGGGGTTAATCCAAGCAATTTTATGATTGAGCTTGAGCAGTCCCTACTTCAAGAGTTGTCCAATATAGAAAATTTAGAAGCAGAGTTTTGGAGTATGAAAGCTAGAATTTCGTGGGTGATTGAGGGGGATAGAAATACGGCCTTCTTTCATAATTCAGCCTTGATTCTGAGAATAAGAAATCAAATCACTAGCATGAAAGATCGATTAGGAAATTGGCTGAATGGGGAGCAAGCAATAGCAGATTTCATCCGACAAGGTTTTATGGATCTTTTCACAACTTCTCATGATAGTGCCACTTGGAGAGAGTGGCAACCCCCCTTTTGGAGATGTAGCTTAAAAGCCGAGGATAAAATCAAGCTTGACCTTCCTGTCACTGATGGGGAAATATTTGATGCTTTACGATCCCTCAAGCCTTATAAAGCCCCAGGTCCTGATGGTCTACACGCGGGCTTTTTCCATCGCTTTTGGTTGGTAGTAGGGGATTTGGTCAAGGCTGAAATTAAACAGGTCTTCAATTCGAGTATAATTCCCGAGTACCTTAACCGAACTCTTATTACTCTCATTCCCAAATGCAGCAGCCGGGAATCTCTCAATAACTACCGCCCCATCAGTTTATGCAACACGGTTTATAAGGTCATAACTAAAGTAATCGTGGCCCGCATCCGCCCAGCTTTGAGCTACTTAATTTCTCCCCTCCAAACAGCCTTTGTTCCTAAACGGATGGGTGTGGATAATGTTATTATTGTGCAAAAGCTTATTCACTCCATATCAAGGAAGAAAGGAAGGGTTGGATGTATGGCAATTAAAATTGATTTGGAAAAGGCATACGATCGTCTTGAGTGGAGCTTCATTAGAGACACTCTATCTCTTTATAAGTTTCCGAGTCACCTTATCTCTCTTATTATGAGTTGTGTCTTTTCCTCCACTGTATCTGTGCTTTTCAACGGGGGTGCTTTGGACCCTTTTCAACCATCCAGGGGCATAAGGCAAGGGGATCCTCTTTCCGCTTATCTGTTCATCTTATGTATGGAAGTTTTGAGGGCCCTTATTGCTGAAAAATGTGAGGCCAAGTTATGGGACCCTATCTCGGCTTCCAGGGGTGGGGTGACTTTTTCACACCTCTTTTTTGCAGACGATCTCGTGCTTTTTGCCAAGGCAGATATTAAGAATTGTAGGGCTATTCGGGATGTGTTAGAGATCTTTTGTGGGCTATCTGGACAAAAGGTTAGTGATGGGAAATCTCGGGTCTTTTTCTCGCCTAATGTCACACAACAAAGACGGGAGGAATTATGTAACATTTTGGATTTCCGATCAACCCCATGTTTGGGGAAATATCTTGGCTTTCCTATCAAGCACACGGCGATCCCACAAGACTTTGGGAATGTGGTTGAGCGTGTTCAAAGTCGTCTTGCTGGTTGGAAAACTCATCTCCTTTCCTTTGCGGGAAGACTAGTGTTGACTCAAGCAACCCTCTCCACAATCCCGAATTACACCATGCAATGTATGGCGCTGCCTTCCAAAGTTACACAAAGTGTTGACAGATTATGCCGCAATTTTATATGGGGTACAATAGAGAATGAAAGGAAACTTCACCTTGTTGGCTGGAATAAAATCACTAAAGCTAAGAGTGATGGAGGATTGGGTTTACAGTCAGCCAAGGAAAGGAACATTGCTCTTCTAGCCAAGCTCAATTGGCGTTTTCACAAGGATAAAGATTCCTTATGGGCCCGTGTCCTTGCTCACAAGTACTCTAATAGAAGAAGGCAGAACCTTTTTAAGCCTAGGACTTGCTCTACTACTTGGACAGCTCTTCACAAAGGAGAATCAGTCTTCAAGAGGGGTGTTAAATGGATAATAGGTATGAACAGCTCCCTTTCCTTTTGGAATGATAAATGGTTGAATGATGGGGCTTTGAGAAATTTGATAGCTGGTCCTTTTCAAAGAGGAGAGGATTCTCTTCTTTTAAAAGATGTTTATCAAGCAGGGTTTTGGAATCTTGAGGCTTTATCTTTTCCTATCCCTTTCACTATTAGCCAAAAAATAAAAGCCACTCCCTTCCCTATGGCAGCAACTAGTATAGATTGGCTTTTTTGGTGTTCTTCGCCAAGTGGGGATTTTGATCTTAAAGAAGCGTACAAGCTTGCAGTTATGGACAAAGACATTCACCACCATGAGACTTTTTCAGGTAATTGGGTTTGGAAGTCAGCCACCTTGCCCAAAATACGATGTTTTTTATGGCAATGCCTCCATAACAGTTTACCAGTTAGAGAGACACTTGCTGCTAGAGGTTTAAGCATTCCTCACACCTGCCCTTTATGTGGTGTAGCTTCGGAATCAATTATTCATACTTTGAGGGATTGTCCACATGCTCGTGCCTTTTGGGATTCTTTTCCCCCTCCCCTCCATTTGAATTTATTTTATGATGCATCTCTTTCAGATTGGCTTAGGCTGAACTGTAATTCACATCAGATGGCAGCTTTGGGTATTAGATGGGGTATTGTTTTTTCTTTTGGTGTTTGGACTCTTTGGCTTCAGCGAAATCGGGTGGTGTTCAACAATCACAATACTTTCAGCTCTTTAATGATAGAGACGCTAACCAAAGCTTCTGAATTTGCTTAACTTGGGCTGAATGACAGGGTGAGGCGCTCCATAATTCCCATTCAGGTGCGATGGTTACCTCCTCCTTATGAATGGGTAAAGCTGAATACTGATGGCTCCTCAATGGGCAACCCAGGTAGAGCAGGTGGTGGCGGTATCATTCGTAACTCTCATGGTGACTGGTTAAGTGGCTATGCCAGAGCTATTGGTTATACCACTAGTGTCACGGCTGAGTTATGGGCCCTTCGGGATGGAATTAAGCTTTGTATTGATTTATGTTTGCCAAATGTTGTGATTGAGCTGGATGCTAAGATAGTGGCTGATATGCTTCAAAAAAATGAGGGGAATTCGAATAGTAATGATGTTATTTTGGCTGACTGCAAAGAGGGGTTGCAGAAAATTCCAAGAGTTCAAGTCCAACACTGTTTTAGGGAGGCAAACAAGTGCGTCGATGCTCTTGCTAGGAGAGGTGCTTTACTTTCTCAAGATTTTGTTTTATATCAATCCCCACCAGCTGATGTGGCGTTGTTGGTTAGCCTTGATGCTGTGGCACTTTGTATGAGCGTTTTTGCTCCTCTGTTTCAGTTTCTTAGTTAATAAAGTTTTCTCCATGCTTACCAAAAAAAAAAAAGAGAGAGAGAGAGGAATTTGTATGTATGTGTATTTCAGCCCATAGGCTTGGGCCTAGTGTAGAGAATGGACCTTTTCACCTCTTCACAATTAGGCCCTGTGGCCTCTCATAGTCCAATCCCAATTATTGTAAATTAAATTTTCTTTTCATCTAGTTGCACCAATTAGAATTTTCTTTTTTCTTTTTTCGATTTCAAATGGGGAATATGTAAACTAGAACACGTGTAGTCTACCTTCCACCCACCCAAAATCCTCTATCTCCTATGGATTGAAATCAAAATCTCCCTTTATTGAAGGAGAAAAATGTATCATTTTAATAACAAAAACTAATGATTTGCTTTGGGAGAGAGAGCCTAGTCCAAAAATTGATTTAACGATAAAAATTCAAAATGTCACTTTTCTTTATCTCTTGGATAAATTGCAAATTATATCCCTAATGTTTGGGGTGTTTAGATTTATACTCTGAAATTTCAGAATTTGAACTTTACCTCCTGAAGTTTGGGAGTGTTTGAATTTTACAACCCGACGTTTCAAAATTTGGAAATTTTAAAGGTGTTTGGATTTTACTCTCTAAATTTTGAGAGTGTTTGAATTTTATTCTCTAAAGTTTCAGAATTTAGAGATGTAAAATTCAAACACTTCCAAACTTTAGGGTAAAATCCAAGTTCTAAAGCGTCAGGGTAAAAATCTAAACACCCCAAATTTCATAAAGTAAAATTGAAATTCTAAAACTTTAGGGTGTAAAATCTGTACACTCTCAAACTTTAGGGATGTAATTTGTAATTTACCATTATTTCTTTCTTGTGATGATGCTCATAATTGTGTGGCCCAAACTTACTTGACAAAAAATATAGTTAGCAGCTATATGTCTTAATCAATATTCACACATAGTATTAGTGCATTATAGAGTGCTTGCCCTTGTTCCCACTGTCATGTTAAATGATAGGTGGGACGCTAGCGTCTGAAAATGGTTTACCTCTTGTTCATTGCTATTTGTCACACTGAAAATTGCCATATAAAATGCAAGGTTGTTTTATTTGCTTCAGTTCATCTTGTGTCAATAATGGACTCGTACAAATTTACTTCAGACCATGAAACCAAATTTTGGGTTGGCTTGAATTTGACTTGTCTTCAAAAGGCATTCTAAATTGAAGTAAATATCATGAAATTTACTTCTATTTTTGCTAAACATCATGAAATTTACTTGGAACTTCTATTGGATGTAACTTTTATCAATAATACACATCTCAATAATTTTCTAATGATGCATTTTCTAACAAGCTTACCACTTGATTATTTTGTCTTTTTGTCCCCTTCATTATTTAAAAAATTATTAGTTATTGATAACAATCACCTCTAGAAAATGTTTGAGATTCAAGATTTTTGACTTTAATCATACACAAAACATAAGTTAATAGATTGGGTAGTAAACATCATTTAATATTAATTTAAAGTTTGGCAGTTACATTAACAATGAAGAGAACATGTAATTTAATGACAGAAATTTAAAATTATTAAACCAATACAATGTTATTTTTTTTTTTTTTTGAGAAGCCAATACAATGTTATTAAGTAGTATAATATTAACAAAAATTTATCGTAAGTATAATAACATGATCCTCATTCATTTTTTAAAGGACCCGGTTAATGAGTGCCTCAAGTCAGTAGTTAATGTTGAGTTTTTTTTTTTTTTTTTTGAGATAATATAGACAGAAAACACAAGAAATGGGAAAAGAGAGAGTGGGAAAACAAGGCTTATAACGTTGAGTTTTTTATTGAAACGTCTATTTGGAAGTCACGTATAATATAGTTATAAGAAGTATTTGTTTATTTATTTGTTTTTGATGTTTCAATTTCGTAAGACTTATTAAATTCTTTGCAATAATTAACAAAAAGTTTTTATTGTTATTATATTATGAAAAAGTTAACGGATGTTCTAAAAGCATTTGTCAGTGAATTATTAAAAAAAAAATTATACAAAAAAACTAATATTTTAATAACTTTTTCAATTTTTTATAAAGGTAATATAAAAGCTTCTTCAAAATAATTTATTAACGATTATCCTAAGTCACTCATTAAAATGACATTTATTATTAGAGTCCGGTTAATGTGTGCCCTTATAAGCCATTCATTTTTGAAAAAAAAAATTGTCGGGAATGAAAAAAAAAATTGTCGGGAATTGAAAAAATTTTTCAATTTTTTCTATTTTTAATAAATTTTTTTTAAAAATAATATATTATTGTATGCCATTAAGGCACACGTTAATAAAATCTTTATTTTTATTATTATTATTATTATTATTATAAACCAATCAAAAGTCTAAAATCCACTGCCTTGTCAATTTGTCATGGGTCACAGACAGTAACGTACGGCCAAGATGTTTCTGTCCTAGAAAAATGATAGGAAAAGAGGGTGAGGAAGTTTCCGGGAAAGTTGAAAACATGGAAAAAGTCACAAGTCACATGCAGGACAGCAAACACTGGAAAAAGCACCCTCTTAATGTAAGTCCATTCATTTTTTTCTCCTGTCCAAACGAGACTATTTTATTTCCCAATAAGTAGATTAGGTTACATAATCAATAATTTATGGAATACCTGTCAACAATGTCATTTTCATACAAATCAATATTCCCAATAGATGATGGGGGAAACTATTAACTACTCCTCCCTACAGTATCATAAATACGTACTCGCTCCTCTCACATGAATGATAGACCCCACCATGAATTTAATTAGTGAAACTCACCATTCATGTGAAAAGAGGGAGTACGCATTTATAATCTTTCAGGAATACACAATAATTTTCCAAGATTGACAGTGACTTGTTTTGTTGTGATCTGCAAAATTTCTTTATCATTCATTCCCACAATCAATACAAGAAAAACCATATGCATTTTCCTTCCTGCACAGCCGCACTCTCCACGCCAAACTGCCCATTTTCCATGACTTTTTTTTTTTTTTTTCCAAATCCAATGAACCCAATTTTTAAAGTATGTTAAGTATCGAATATCTTATTTTGCTTTTTGTTAAAAACTTTTTATTACAAGTGTGCTAAAATATATTTATATTTTAAAAAAATACAAAAAATGAGGTTTTAAAAAGTTTTATATAAAAGCAAAAAATTAATGCTAAAACTTAATGGCAAAAATATAATATTTAGTCTTATTGAATTTTTTTATGAATAGTTTTGTTGATTACGCCAATCCATCATTAAATCAATAAGATTTATTATTATTATTATTATTATTATTAAGAAATAGGGCATGAATCTCAAAAAAAAAAAAAAAAAAAAAAATAGGACATTAGTATGAAAGTGGAATTCCAGAAAGTGTGTCATACACGTGTACTATCACATTAGATCATGTATAATAATAAAACTAGAAAACTGCATTCTGCCAAAAATTTTAATTAAGTATAATTACATTATTATGTATAATTACTTTTTAGTAAAAATTATAACCAAACTAATTTTTTAGAGAATTACTTTTTTTTTTTCACTAGAGAAAAAGAAGAGTTATCAAATATATATACCTAAAACAATGTAAATAACTGCAACTAAAAACATAATAAAAAAATCACCAAAATATCCAAGTAAGACTCCAAGAATTGCTCAAAAAAAGACTCATTATTCCTCCTCAACAAGTCAATGTTTCCTGGTGCCAAAGCGGATTTGTTCCTAAGTGCTCTTTAGAGGGGGAAGAATAGGAGGGGTCCAAAAAGTCTAGCTAGGCTTGGCAACAGCACCCCCCCCCTGCCCCGCCCCGCCCCCAGTGCTGCCATGGCCTTTGAGGGGTCCCAAGTGCATGCCATGGCCTTAGCATCCTACCCACGGGGCATGTCGCGACCTCACCTGCGTGCCCATGCTATGCTGCCACTGCCCCTCAGGCAGCATGCATGCAAGGGCCTTGGCAGCGTGCTCTTAAGGGCCTTGCTGCCTACCCCCAACGATATGCTAGCGTGCCCATGCAAGCATGCTATGACCTTGGTTGCGTGCTTTGGCCTTGGTTGCTACATGCCCATGAGGTGCTGTCTTGGCTCTAACTGCTACATGCCCTGGCCTTGGTTGTCTGCCCATGAGGGCTACCTTGGCCTTGGCTGCTGCATGCCCTGTGCAGGCAGTGGGCATCCCAAAGGCATGCCTGTGTGCACGCTGCGCCGCATCACCCCACATCATCCAGTACTCCAACAAAATTGGCTAGTGCCTTTTTTTCCATTTTTGTGTCCCTAAATTCATTCCATGATTTTAGAGGAGTTTTACAGCAAGCGGTTCGACATTCCAAGTGTTCCTTAATTTTTTATGATTTTTCCTACTTTTCATTTTTGAAAATCATAAAAAAAATATAATATGTTGAATCTACCCTCCAAATTTTGAGAGGTTGAAAATTGGGCTTTTTTTAGCATGTGTTCAAAAAATCAAGGCAAGACTCCAAGAATTGCTCCAAAAAAAACCCATTATTATTCCTCCTCAACAAATTAATGTTTCTTCATGCTAGAGCACATTTTTCCCTAAGTGCTCTTTAGGGGGGAGGAGGTATTCGATGATGCACAGGGGTGACCCCTCTTGAGCTTGGCCATGGGTAGGCATGCTTATGACGAGCCCTCAGGCACCCAACCTCACATGCTCCACGGCGTGAGGTGGGCCTTAAATGCATCACCGGGATGGTCCCAAGTTGGCATTTCTCATGTGAGTGGTATAGTTGCGGCACGCTCTTGCAAGGCGGACGGTGTTAGTTTCACCCATTGACTTCTATTGGATGTAACTTTTATCAATATTTCACATCTCAATAATTTTCTCATAATGCATTTTCTAACAAGCTAGCCACTTGATTATTTTGTCTTTTTGTCCCTTTCATACTTAAAAAAATTATAAAGATGATCAGTTATCAATAACAATTACCTCTAGAAAATGTTTAAAATTCAAGATTTTTAACTTTAATCATACACAAAATATATTTAATAGATTGGATAGTAAACATCATTTTGATATTAATTTAAAGTTCAGTGGTTACATTAACAATGAAGAGAATATGTAATTTACCGATAGAATTTTAAAATTATTAATCCATTAAAATGTTATTAAGTAGTGTAATATTAACAAAAATTTATTGTAAGTACAATAACATGATCCTCACTCATTTTTTAAAGGACCCAGTTAATGAATGCCTCAAGTCATTAGTTAATGTTGGGTTTTTTTATTGTAATATATTTTTGAAAGTCCCATATAATATAGTTAAAGAAGCATTTGTTTGTTTATTTGTTTTTGTTGTTTCCAATGTTGAAAGACTTTTTAATTCTATGCAGTAATTTACAAAAGGTTTTTAGTACTATTATATGAAAGAAGTTACATGATATTTTAAGGGCAATTGTTAGTGAATTATTTTAGAAATTTTAAAAAAAATTAATGTTTTGAAAATTATTTCAATTTTTAATAAACGTAGTATAAAAATTTTTCTAAAATAATTTATTAACAATAAAATGGCCCTACTACTAGGAGTCTTTTGGGTAAATATTGCAAAAAATGAAGTTTTTTGTTGTTATAGGACTATTCCAAGTTATTTAGGGGATTGAGGAAAGAAAGTGAATTTCGGCAACAGTGTTGCCGAAATTCTAACAAAAGTACGAGAGAGAAAAAGAAAAAGTAGGAGAGAGAAATTTTGGAATTTCGGCAATACTGTTACCGAAATTCCTTCTGCCTAGCCGTTGCCCGAGTGAGTGAGTGAGTGCCCAATGCCCAAAGTGCATGCGCGAGTGCCCGAAGCAAAAAAAAAAGATTGTTTTTTGGCAATTCCATTGTCGAAAATGGAGAGAAAAAGTATTAAAAAAAAATTTGTTTTTTTGGCAATCCCATTTTCGGCCATGGGATTGCCAAAAATCTTTTTTTTTTTTTTTTTTTTATAACTTTTTCCCTCCATTTTTGGCAATGGGATTGCCAAAAGTCAAATTTTTTTTTTTTTGCTTCGGGCACTCGCGCACGCACTTTGGGCACTAGGCACTCACTCGGGCAGTGGCTAGAGCAGAAGGAATTTCGGTAACAGTGTTGCCGAAATTTCAAAATTTCTCTCTCCTACTTTTTTTTTCTCTCTCATACTTTTATTAGAATTTTGGCAACACTGTTGCCGAAATTTACTCTCTTTCCTCATTTCTCTAAATAACTTGGAACAGTGCCTATAACAACAAAAAACTCTATTTTTTACCATATGTACTCAAAAGACTCCTATTACTACTACTACTACTACTATTATTATTATTATTATTATTATTATTATAAACCAATTAAAAGTCTAAAATCCACTGCCTTATCAATTTGTCATGGGTCATAGTCAGTAACGTACAGCCAAGATGTTTCTGTCCAATAGAGTTTTTAGGGGAGGGAGGGGGAGAAACTTTCGAGAAAGATGAAAACATGGAAAAAGTCACAACTCACAAGCAGGATAGCAAACATTGGAAAAAAACACCCTCTAAGAGCATCCACAATGGGGCTTGCATATGCCAAATGCAAGTCCCATTCGGCATTCAAACCCAATAAACACCCAGCAACTGGGTTGGTAAAACTGGCAATGGCCAAAATTTTTTGACATAGTGCTACAGTACCATCTCATCTTTGAGATGGTATTGTAGCACTATGTCAAAACAAAATACTATATTTTAATTAACATCAACTACTCTCTCTCTTTCTCTCCCGGCTTTGCTCTCCATCGCCTCTCTCTCTCTCTCGCCACTGTCAAGCTTCTCTCTCTATCCCCTCTCTCTCTTGATCTGGGCATGGCGGTGGGTTGGGATCGGTTGATGGTGGGTTTGGATCGGCGAGGTCTGGGTTCGGCGTTTTGGTAGGCGTGGGTCACGGCGTGGGTTGATCGTGGTTTTGGCCGTGGGTTTCCGGCGTGGTGGTGATGGGTTTCCGGCGTGGGTTGATCATGGTTTTGGCCGTGGGTTGATCTGGGTGAGATCGGCGTGATCAAGGTGGTCGTCGTCGTCTCGCTCTCTCCGTCGTCGTCTTGCCCCTGCCGATTCACCCTCACTCTCACCCATCCCCAAATTCGGTGGTCGTCGTCGTCGTCGTTGATCATGGTTTACTAATTTTTTTTTTTCTCTGGTGGTGGTGGATTTGTGACTGATGTGGTGGCGGTGGCGGTGGTGGTGGTGGTGGTGGTGGTGGTGATTTTTGGTGGCCATGGGTGATGTTCACAGGAAATAGTGGGGTGTATTGTAAATGATGTTAATTGATGATATATTATTTTATTGTATAGAAATATTATTTTAATGAGTAGGATAGGAAAATAGAAGTTGGGTTGTTGGAGGTATTGTAAAATGGTATGGTATTAATAATAAAGTGACTTTTTGGGATGGTAAAATAGGATAGGATTGACATTCCAGCTGTGGATGCTCTAATCTAATGTAAGTCCATTTTAGTTGTTCACTTTGAAAAGTGTTTAATCTACAATAAATACTTACAAATTGGTCGACAATCAACATAATAACTATTATTTCAACACATAATAAACAAATATTGTGATTTCTATTTTATGATTATTGATATATTCATGTGTAAGATTTTTTTTTTTTGGATAAGGAATGTGTAAGATTTATATATTAGAAAAGTCAAAATAACATTAATAATAAGGTTCTTAAATACCTATGATACATTTTTTTTTTTTTGTGAAAAACTTCACTTTCTTTTACCACCGCATACTCTTGGTGCGATATTTTTTTTGTTTCCACAAGTATAAGTGTTTATGGATTATAAGGGGTAAAGGTCGGGATTTAAAGTTATATTTGATAATAGTTTTTATTTTCTATTTTCAAAAACTTGTTTTGAGGAATATAATGAAAAAACAATTTTCTTATATTTTTGAAATAAAAAATATTTTTGATCAGTTGAAATTAAAAAGATAATTTTTTGAATAAAAAAATTAAAAATACTAAAATATGTTGTTACTATAATTTAAACTTTAATGCTAACTCATTAAATGAAATTTCTATTATATATTAAAATAATAAAAAAAACATTATATGACATTCAACTCATGCATTAAAAAAAAAAAAAAAACAGTGGAATTTCTATTTTGAATAAAAAAAACCATTATATGAAATTCAACCCATGCATTCAAAAAAAAAAAAAAAAAAAACACTTTTCCCTTCGCATTCAGTTTCCCAAACTTTATTAAATTACTAATAAAAAAAACTTTTGCATTTTCCCGGAAAGGAGCATTGAAATTTCAGTCCTCTTTCATCACTTCCAAATTTCTAGGTCCTCTCCAAATTCTCTTCTCAGTCTTCTCTCTCTTCATTTGCAAATTTCAGATTGGATTTCTACTCACTCCGATTCGACCCAATTTCAAAACTACGCAAGTCAGGTTAGGGATCAAGTTATTTCTTCTTCCCTAATTTCAGATCCACCTGTTCTAGCCCCAATCTCAGCTCAGGTGCGTCTCTTTGATTCTCTCAGTCTCATCTATTGTTAAAATTTTGTGCAGTTTGATGTTTTGTTACAGTCTTTTTTGCTTTGATTTTCGGACTAAATTATTTTAGTTTTTTGAGTATTTTCTGGGTTTATGATATTTGTTCTATTTACTGGGTTTATGATATGAGATCAGAACTTCAAATATCAAGACCAAACCCTTAAAACTGAGATCTTTTGACTTTATTTTCTGGGTTTATTTTATGAGGGCAAAGCTTTTATTTTTTCAACTTTGCATTCTTCTTTAATCTTCAGGTTGGGTTCGTCTGTAGAAGAAACGTGGGTACCCATTCTGACATAGGCCCACTTGCTTTTTACAAACCAAAAACCGAGTTCAAGTTTGGGTTCCAAACAGGAATTTGAAAATTGAGGACTAAATTATAAAAATTGAGGTATGGGTGTTGAGAATCAAACACTGTACACTTTCAAATCTTTGACCACACTTGCTTATGCCCCATTTGAGCTCTAAATTTAATTTTCTTTTATTCATTTGTTCTAATGTTAAAATTAAAAATGAATTTTTTTTTAAGTTTAAAAATCTCAGTTCTTAAAAGACAATTTTATGATTTTTTTTACTTTACTTTAATAATTAATTCTTTAATAAATATATAAACAAACTACTAACTTAGAAGCAACGTAAAAAGACAAAAAGCAATATAAACCAAAGTTTTGAATTATGTTTTGGACGTTTTTGTCGAATTGGCTATAAGAATGGAATATTCTAGTACGGAACACTATTCAAGAATTATGTGCCAAATATATATATACATAAATTACTTATTTTAGGAGTATAAAAATAAATTTATTATACAGTGATATAATTATGATTAAAAAAATTTAATCTTTGATATTATTTAGTACAGCTGAGATGAGATTGTTTATTTAAAAATAATCAAATAAAGGAGATTGTACTGGTTTTATATGGGCATTGGGTAAAGTAAACTATGAACTTTCCTAGAAGGCTTAATCCATTTCTTTAATTTATTTTTTGTACTTTCACATTTCACCTTTCACAGTTTTTTTTTTATGGACCTTTCACAGTTTTTGATGTCTTACAAAAAATAAAGATAAATTCAAACTTGATATTACTTAGTACAGCTGAGATGAGATTTTTTTTTTTTTTTTGATTCACTGGGATGAGATTCTCTATTTAAAATAATCAAATAAAGAAGATTGTACACGTTGTAGATGGGTCTTGGCTAAAGTAAACTACAAACTTTGCCGGAAAGTTTAAGTTCTATTTGGATATTTGCTTATTATTAAAGCTGAAAATACTGTAAGAAAATAATTTTTAAATGTGTAAATAGTACTTAGAACCTAATTTTAAAGAAAATTTTACTAAAATTTATATTTGGGGTCTTGTGAATAGTGCATGGGATCTATAGAAAAAACGTATTTATTTTTCCTTTTTATCGCAATCTAAACCCAGCCTTATTCCATTAGTTTGGTAGGATGAAAACGTTGAATGATAAAAAATGATGGTATGAAAAAAAAAAAAAAAGAATAGAAAAAATTTTAATTTTTTAATTTTTTATTTCGTAGAGAGTGAAAAAGTAGAATTATGAAAAATAAATAAATTTATTTAAATTTAGTCATATATCTTTGTTAAAAAAATAATACTCAATTAAAACAAAAAAGTGACAAAAAAACAATCATCTAAATTTATTAAAAAATAAAAATCATATCTAGAAAAAAAAAATCACTTCTAGTTAAACAAAAGAAAAAAAAAAGAAGAAGAAAAACAATTAAAAAAAAGCTGTTACGCCACATCCCAGAAAAAAGAAAAAAAAGAATTGTTCAGGAGGAATTCAAAAGAAGGAAAAAAGAAGAAGAAGAAAAAATCACAATTTTAAATCTCGTTCTTAAAAGGCATTTGCATGATTTTTCTTACTTTTCTTTAATAATTATTTTAAAAAAAAAAACTCTTAAAAGAAAATTGCGCAACTTAGAACTAGGTGTGTTACATGGTACTAGAGTTTTTCAAACTCAATTTTCTTGGTTTTTTATTTCCCTTCTGATTTTGCATTGAAATCGATTTTTATAAACTTTAGTTTTTTTTTTTTTAATTGCATAGGATTCTAGTTCCAAGTGGGATGATTTTTATTTATAAATGCCATTTTTCTTTTGAAAATAAACCGCAAAAATTTTTAAATATCATATTAGAGCATTAGTATTAATGGTGTTTTTTTTTTCCTTTTTTTTTTTGAGAAGGTAGTATTAGTGGCGTTAAAAAGTTATATCGTTAAAAAAATCATATTGCTATTTTTAAATGCCACGTTAGAGCATTATTATTAGTCTTTACATTAGCAAGTGATTGATAGAGCACAACTTTTGGGATTTATTACTTTGTAGCTTGTAAAAAAGAAAAAGGAAATAAAAATAAAACATAAACAGGAATTCGCTAGTCACTGACTCACTGGAAAGTCAACCTGTCTTCCTTCGTGCTTGAATTTTTTACTTAAAAGAAAAGCCTACAAACCTAGTGAAAAAGCACTATGAAAAAGAGATTTTTTTTTTTGTTGTTGCAGAATTTTGGCTGCTCACGCACTAGGAAATTTCATCGCTACTTTTGAAGTGAAAGTACTCAGAAAAAGAGAGCAACTTTCGCTCCTCACCAGGAAGCTGTGGAAGTACTCGATCAGAAAAATAAAGAATAATTTCAGTCCTCTTTCATCTCTTCCTAATTTCAGTCTCCTCTTTCTTTCTCTGTCTCATCAGTTCCTAATTTCAGATTCAATTCCATCTCTTTCAAAGCTACGCAATTCAGGTTGGGGATCAAGTGGTTTCTTTTTATTCTTTCTCCGGTTCTAAACTAATTCTAATTGAGCTTTTTTTTGTTTTTTTAAATTTTGCATGTCAGATCTATATTTTCTAATGGCTTTAATGGGCATGGAAACGGACTCCTCATCTTTCCCAACTTCCTCTTCTTCTTCTGCCGCCCGACGGAAGTTTTACGTGTTCCTCAGTTTCAGAGGTGAGGACACCCGCAACACATTGGCGGACCTTCTATATGATGCTTTCAATCAGAACGGCATTAACGCCTTTAAGGACGATGAAAAACTTGAGAAAGGAAAAACTATTTCGCCAGAGCTTTCAAGAGCTATAGAAGAATCCCGATTTGCTGTAGTCATTTTCTCAAAAAACTATGCATCTTCGACTTGGTGCTTAGATGAACTTGCAAAGATCTTTCACTGCGAGGAACACATAGGAATGAAAATTCTGCCAGTTTTTTATAATGTGGAGCCCTCTGATGTGCGGAAGCAAATGGGAACTTTTGCACAGGCTTTTATTGAACACGAAAAACGTTTTAAGGAGAATATAGAGAAGGTGAAGATGTGGAGAGCTGCTTTGACTCATGTGGGCAATCTCGCTGGATGGCCTTTAATGAATAGGTAATTTAATTTTAATTGATATATATATATATATATATTTTAAATTTTCTGATGACCCATTTCATATATATGACTTCATTTTGAACCGTTAGCAGATCTAAATTACATGCATGTTTGCATTTCTATGAATTTTATCTTCGGCCTATCAATTTACATCATTACATGGTTTTGTTTCAGTAAGCGGATTTGAACACCAAATATCTTCTATGATCTCTCTTTATTACAGGCCTTTCTCACAAGTTATTAAAAGCATTGTGAGGCTAATATGGCATAACTTGAATAATGATGCATTCTCTGAAGTTACCAAGGGCTTAGTAGGAATAGACTCTCGTGTGTTGGAATTGGAGTCTCGTTTACATGTAGGGTCAAATGATGTTCACTTTATAGGGATTTGGGCGATGGGGGGAATGGGTAAGACAACTCTTGCTTGGGTTGTTTATCATATGATTTCTAAAGATTTTGAAGCTTGCAGTTTTATTGAGGATGTTAGGGAAAATTTTGAAAAAAATGGTTTCGTTCCAATACAACAAAAAATTATTGATCAAATTTTGATGGAAAAGGATTTGAAAATAAAAGATAAGTATGATGGAGTTTTCAAGATCAAAAATGGGTTACATCGTAAAAGAATTCTTCTTGTTCTAGATGATGTAGATAAACTAGACATGTTAAACATGTTAGCCAAGGAGCGTGATTGGTTTGGCCCAGGTAGTAGAATTATCATAACAACAAGAGATATGCAGGTGTTGAACACACATGGAGTAGATGAAATATATGAAGTTAAAGGATTGAATGATGAAAATGCTCTTCAACTTTTTTGCTTGAAAGCTTTTAAAAAAGAGCATGTCCCTGATGATTATATAGGGTTGTCTAACCATTTTTTGAAATATGCCGGAGGCCTTCCTTTAGCTCTTGAGGTTTTGGGTTCATTTTTGTTTCGAAAAAGTACTATTGAATGGAAAAGTGCGTTAGAGAGGCTCAAAGAATATCCTAATCTAGAAGTTTTGCATGTACTTAAAATAAGTTATGATGGACTCCAAGACACAGTGAAGGAAATTTTCCTACATATTGCATGTTTCTTTAATCATAATGAGAAAGATTATGTAGTAGAAGTACCGGATAATCTTGGCCTTTACGCTAGTATTGGATTGAAGGAATTCGTTGATAAATCTCTCTTCAAAATTTTGGATGATGATGTAGTGTGGATGCATGATTTACTTGAAGAAATAGGTAAGAACATAGTTTTTCAAGAATGCCCTGATGATCCTGGAAAGCGTAGTAGACTATGGGTTTATAAGGACATTGACAAGGTATTAAGAAAAAATAAGGTAAGAGATTATTTAGAGAAATTGAATTCATTCTCTACCTTCATGTTCAACAAATTTGAAATTTGAATTGTTATGCTAATAATATTTTTTTTTGCAAATTATCAATTCCTTCTTGAATTTTGAATATCAAGGAACAAAAGTAGTTCAAGCTATGGATATTATGGGTGGTTATTTGCTTAAATAACAAGGGGCTACTTGGAACCCTGATGCCTTTTTGAAGATGTACAATCTTAAATTTCTTAGAGTTAATAACATTAACTATGTCCCCACACATCTTCCTGATGATTTAAGAATTCTTGATTGGACTTATTATCCTTCAAAATCTTTGCCATCAAGTTTCCAGCTAGATGAGCTTGTTCAGCTTCATTTGCACCATAGCAAAATAGAACAACTTTGGATAGGAATAAAAGTAAGTGTGTTCTTAAGTAACCTCTTACAACTTTGCTTTTAAATCACAATAAACAAACACTAGGAAGCAAATCATTCTAACTTTTTTTTTTTTTTTCTTTTTAACAGCATTTTCAACAGTTGAAGTTCATTGACTTGACTAAATCCATAAACTTGATCATAACCCCAGACTTCACTGGAGTCCAAAATCTTGAGATATTAGTTCTATGTTATTGTGTAGAATTACGCGAGCTTCACCCATCCATCGGATTTCTTAAAAAGCTTGTTCGTCTTGATCTAGCGTATTGTCAAAAACTAATTTGTCTTCCGAGCACCATTTGTAATTTGAAATCGCTTGAATCTCTAAATCTTTCTAGATGCTCAAATTTTGACAACTTGCTTGAGAATCTAGGAAATGTCAAAGGTTTAAAAAGGCTAGATTTGAGTGAAACAGCTATAAAAGAGCTGCCTTCTTCAATTGAACGCTTGACAAGCCTTACTTCATTGAATATATGCTATTGCAGAAATCTTGTGTGTCTTCCTAACACCACTCGTGGTTTTAAGTTCCAAGGTGCTCTTGATCTTTCTAAATGCTTCAGATTTAAAAACTTGCCAGAGAAACCATGGATAATCGAAGGTCTAGGGAAGCTTGATTTGAGTGAAACAGCTATAGAAGAGTTTCCTTCATCAATTGGAGGCTTGATTGGCCTGACTTCATTGACTCTTAGGAGTTGCGAAAATCTTGTGCGTCTTCCTAGCGCCATTTGTAGTTTGAAATCGCTTGAATCTCTAGATCTTTCTGGATGCTCAAATTTTGACAACTTGCCTGAGAATCTAGGAAATGTCAAAGGTTTAAAATGGCTAGATTTGAGTGAAACAGCTATAAAAGAGCTGCCTTCTTCAATTGAACGCTTGACAAGCCTTACTTCATTGAATATACGCTATTGCAAAAATCTTGTGTCTTCCTAGTACCATTTGTAGTTTGAAATCGCTTAAATCTCTATATCTTTCTGGATGCTCAAATTTTGACAACTTGCCTGAGAATCTAGGAAATGTCAAAGGTTTAAAATGGCTAAATTTGAGTGCAACAGCTATAAAAGAGCTGCCTTCTTCAATTGAACGCTTGACAAGCCTTACTTCATTGAATATACGCTATTGCAGAAATCTTGTGTGTCTTCCTAGCACCATTTGTAGTTTGAAATCGCTTGAATCTCTAAATCTTTATGGATGCTCAAATTTTGACAACTTGCCTGAGAATCTAGGAAATGTCAAAGGTTTAAAAAGGCTAGATTTGAGTGGAACAGCTATAAAAGAGCTGCCTTCTTCAATTGAACGCTTGACAAGGCTTACTTCATTGAATATATGCTATTGCAGAAATCTTGTGTGTCTTCCTAGTACCATTTGTAGTTTGAAATCGCTTGAATCTCTAGATCTTGCTGGATGCTCAAATTTTGACAACTTGCCTGAGAATCTAGGAAATTTCAAAGGTTTAAAAAGGCTAGATTTGAGTGGAACAGCTATAAAAGAGTTGTCTTCATCAATTGGACGCTTGACATGCCTTATTTCATTGGATATACATGGTTGCAAAAATCTTGTGTGTCTTCCTAACACCACTTGTGGTTTTAAGTTCCATGGTGCTCTTGATCTTTCAACATGCTCAAAATTTAAAAACTTGCCAGAGAACCCATGGATAATTAAAGATCTAGGGTTGCTTAATTTGAGTGAAACAGATATAGAAGAGATTCGTCATCAATGGGAGGCTCGATTGGCCTGACTTCATTGACTCTTAGGAGTTGCAAAAATCTTGTGTGTCTTCCTAGCACCATTTGTAGTTTGAAATTGCTTGAATCTCTAGATCTTGCTGGATGCTCAAATTTTGACAACTTGCCTGAGAATCTAGGAAATTTCAAAGGTTTAAAAAGACTAGATTTGAGTGGAACAGCTATAAAAGAGTTGCCTTCATCAATTGGACGCTTGACATGCCTTACTTCATTGAATATAAGCGATTGCAAAAATCTTATGTGTCTTTCTGACATCACTTTTGGTTTTAAGTTTTGAGGTACTCTTGATCTTTCAAAATGCCCAAGATTTAAAAACTTACCAGAGAACCCATGAATAATCGAAGGTCTAGGGACGCTAAATTTGAGTGGAACAGCTATAGAAGAGTTGCCTTCATCAATTGGACGTTTGACCTGCCTTACTTCATTGAATATAAGCGATTGCAAAAATCTTGTGTGTCTTCCTAACATCACTTGTGGTTTTAAGTTCCGAGGTGCTCTTGATCTTTCAACATGCCCAAGATTTAAAAACTTACTAGAGAACCTATGGATAATCGAAGGTCTAGGGATGCTTGATTTGAGTAAAACAGCTATAGAAGAGATGCCTTCATCAATTGGATGTTTGACTGACCTTACTGCATTGACTTTAAGATTTTGCTTAAATCTTATGCGCCTTCCTAGCACCAGTTGTAGTTTGAAGTTGCTTAATTCTCTTGATCTTTTTGGATAAATAAAATTTAACAACTTGCCAGTGAACATAGGAAATATGAAAGGTTTGAAGTGGCTTGATTTGAGTTGGACAGACATGAAGGAGGTTCCTTCTTCCATTGTTCTCCTTAAAAATCTCGAACGCCTACATATCAGTGGATGGAAGTTATCTGAATTTTATTTTATGCCAGTAACTCTTGCGACGATAACCCCATTATGGAATAGAAGCCCGTTATTGTCTTTATCTTTATATTATTCCTTACCAACAAGTCCTGTTCCAATGGGCTTTTTATTTCCTTCCTTATTAGGTCTGCAGTCTTTAACTAATCTGGGTCTTAGTGACTGCAATCTTTTGTCAATCCCCAATGACATTGGCTGCTTGTCCTCTTTAGTACAGTTAAATCTAAGTGGAAATAATTTTGTTTCCCTTCCTGAAAGCATGTCTCAACTCTCTAATCTTCGAAGACTCTATTTAGAGGGTTGCAAGAGTCTTCAATCATTGGAAAGTGTTCCGTCAACTATTGATTCTGTAATTGCAAACAATTGTACCTCATTGGAGAAATTGCCAAAACTGCAATTTAATCCTTCTAGGTCAGATCACTCCCGTTTAAATTTCCAGTGTTGCAACTGCTTCAAATTGGTTGACTATTTTCAAAGCAGCAGTAACATGCTTCAGGTCTCTCTCTCTCTCTCTCTCTCTCTCTTTCTCTCTCTCTCTCTCTCTCAAAGTTTCTAACATTATTCCTTGTATATTTCAGGGACTACCAGACATTATTATTCCCAGAGATAAAATTCCAAAATGGTTTTCCCTTGAATGTCAGGGTGGTAACATAGGAGTGTCTTTTCGTGGGTGTGATGACTTGATGGGAATTGCGTTGCGTATTGTTCTTGTACCCAATGGGTCACAAGTCTCAAAACTTACATATAATTTATATATCAATGAATTTAAAATTGCGTATTTCGAACAATATTTATGGTCAAAATATGGTGAAGTTCAATTACCTCACCTTTGGCTGCTCTATTTGTCCTCTCAATATTTTGGCTCTGATTGGGGTAAAATACTTAGTCACACTGATGCTAACGGCTTCAGTCAACTCGAGATGAAATTATTGGCTAACAGAGAGGGGGTGGAGAAAATTGGGGTTCATTTGGTATACAAGCAAGACATCGTAGATCCCAATCAAACTATGGCACAGTGCATTAACAACAGCAGCATACTGTATGAGGATCAGGCTGATTCTGAGAATCAGCCAGAATCTGAAATATTAAACTTCTTTGCCAGTAAGTGATCATCTTTCTTCTTACTACTTTATAAGACATCATCTTTTTTTATTTTTTATTTTGGGACGAATACTATCATTTTTATTTTCAAATGTTAACTTTAAAGTACCTTGGCATTATCTAGTAACACTCGCAGGAAAATAATCCCAAACTCAAAAATTAAAATAACACCATATCACGTTTCTATTTTTAGGTTTATTTTTTTAATCAGGTTGGAATAATACAAATTTTTCTTTTTGTCTTGTTGGTGAACTTTTATTTAGTGGAAGGAGAGGATCAAACATCCAAGAAGCTTGACTCCATTCACAGAGGGAAGAGCCATTGTTACCAAGACATTGAAGATCCCAATCAAACTATAACAGAGTTGAGCATCAACAGCAGGACACTCTATGAGAATCTGGGTGATCTCTGCCATGATCTTTACCATTCAGCCGTAGAAGGTAGCAGAAATAAACGAAGCCGTGATGAGCAAGTTGTGGCTGGACCTAGTGGAGAAGGCTACTCTAGTGATGAACCAAATCCAAAGACTTGGAGGATGTATGGCTGATTCTAAAAGAATTTATTATAAGGAAGATTCAACTTCTTTGCCTATAAGTCATCATCTTTCTTCTTGCTATTACAATATACAATTCTTGATGTTCTCTTTTATTTTGTGGAGAGGGGAATCCAATGAAATGAAATTGTGGGTTTAGTTTCTTAGGTTTAAATTGGCATGATAAAAAAAATTTAATTTGTCATAGGTATAAATTGGAGTTTTTCTTTTTCGATTTTTAAGCTAACATTGAGAGAGGGAAAAAAGAAAGTTCAAAGTATTGTTTGGCACTCACATCCCAATCACCTAAACGAATAATAATTTTTTTTTTCTTCTTAACTTGTTGGGGCACTTTCATATAATGGAAGGAGGGGATCCAAGAAACCTGAAGCCTATCGAAGTGGTAAGAGGGATAGTTACGAGAGCAATGTAGAAGAATTAGCCAAGGGGGGTTCCTTTTTGTTGTCTGTGGGGCTTTGGTCAATTGGTTTTATAGAGTTTATTCACTTGCCCAATGCTTTTCTGCTATTTTGTAATTTCCTATTTTCTTAGTGAAATTTTTTGTTAGACATTGTCTGTGGATGTAGGCCTAAGGCCGAACCACATAAATCTGTGTTCCATGTGTAATTGTCTTTTCTATTTCTATATCACATGACCTACTAATATATTGTTACACCATCGCACCAAGGGTGCATGGTGGTGGTGTCTTGGAGCAGTTGTTATAGATGTTGTGTTTGGGACTGAATAATTACATTAGTTTGAGATTGTATGGCTACTCAAGATATGCCAGATGGCTTAATGGGAGGAAATTGAGGATTATGCTTCTGCTATTATCTATAGTGATAACTTACTACATTTTTTAACATCTTGAATTTATGACAGCAGCAGAAGAAACCAAGCCACTTGATAGTATCTGTATCTTCAAGAGCAATGAGTAACTTGATCAGCCTAGGGCAACCCATGATCTTGTAGAAGCAGCCATCTAAACCACCTTCTCCAAAAGTTCTATTGGTACATTTCACACACAGCCTCATCAAATCCTCAACTGTTCTCTTAGCATATTTCCATTCCTCTTCCTCTACTCTCCTTTCTGCTTTCTCTATTTTTACGATAAAATATGGTTTAATTGAATCACATCACCTTTGGCTGCCCTATTTTTCCAATTACTATGTGTCTCGCCATTTCAGCTCCAGTGGGGGAAGAATGTTTAGCTAAAACCAAATTGTTGCTAATGGATTTTTTGAAATTAATATTAAAATAGATAGCTGGAACTTGGAGGTGGAGAAAATTGTGATCTGCTTAGTATACCGGCAAGACATGGAAGATCCCAATCAAACTATGGCACAGTGCAGCAGCAACAGCAGTACAATTTATGAGGTCCTGGGTGTTCTACATCATGGTCTTGATGATTCAGCTGCAGAATCAGAAATAAGCGAAGCCATGATGAGGATGACAGGGCTGGAGCTAGTGGAGAGTGCTACTATAATGAGGATCCACATCCAAGGAGGATTCAAACTTGAAGGATTAATTGCTGATTCGAAGAATCTAGTGAAAATGACCTGGAAGGCTAAACAGTTTCTGTTCATTACCTGTAAGTCATCATTTTTCTTTCTACAAACTTCAAAATATTGTGGTACTTGTACCTTAGTGGCAGCTTTTGGCAATCACATCCAAATTGACCCAAACTCAAAAATTAATATCATGCGCACCGTATCACTTTTTTTCCCCCTAAGCTGTTTTTTTTATCAGGTGGGAATAACACAAATTTTTCTTCTTGTCTTGTTGGTGAACTTTTATTTAATTAATGGTAGGATGGGATCAAACCTCTGAGAAGCTTGAAGCTTTTGCCACCATGGATAGTTACAAGAGCTTCAACGTTGAAGTACTAGCCAAGTAGCTATTCTCCTCTCACACTCACCTTGGGCTCTTGCGAAAGTGGTCAAGGACTCAAAATGGTCAAGCTTTTAAATTAACTTTCAATTGGCTCTCATTATTGATTAAATCTTCTTTTTTTGGGTGTCCTGCAAATGCGATGTTCTGTTAAACTTCTAATGACATACAGACATAAATCCTTCCCATCTACCTCTTTTTGTTAATGCAAAGTTACCATCCAATGCCTCATTTGGTTGGAGAAGTATAATGGAAGCTTGAAAGGTTGCACAGTTGAGCTACTGTTGGAAGATAGGGATGGAAGACAAGTTAACATCTGGGAAGATAGGCAGCTGTCGACATCGAATACATCCGGGGTGGTTTTACTAAGAAATCCTCAATCTGCAGCAAACTATGTGACTTGCTGGATGATAATACAAAGACTCACAAAAAGATTGTTCTGGACAGGTTGTTCATGCCACAAGAAGCTGCTGTCATTTAAAAACATTCCGTGAAATACTCAACATTTTGATTACAGTATCTTTTGGGTGGGTGCACAAATTGGAGATTTTTCAGTTCAGGGTGCATATGATATGTCGGACCACAAGGCAATGTCAGGTTTATGAGACGCTTCAAACAATCACAGCTCAACAATTATGTGGCAGGCACTGTGGAAGGCTCAGCATCCTAACAAGATTAAAGTTTTTCATGGCATACTCTTCGGTTTATCCTGCCAACAAAGCCTCATCTATTTTCCAAATGCATCATCTCTTCAGTAAATTGTGAGCAGTGTAATGAAGTTCATGAAACCAGTTTACATGCTTTGTGGTCTTGCCCAGAAACCAAGAAGGTATGGCAATTAGTTGAATGCATAAACTTTATCCCACACCATAAGAATACATTCTCACTGAAACTATTTCCCACTCTCTCATGGCAATTATGGCTGCACAGAAATGGAGAGATTTGGGGAACCAGGAATACAGCCAACCACTTTGCTATATATAGGTAAAGAGATGCATGAACACTAGGCTGCAAAAATTTTCGTCTGAGATGCTGCAATGCTGCAGAAAGCGCATCTCCTAATATGGAAGCCCCCTCAGTTACCTTACTCCAAGGTAAATGTTGCAGTGATTAGAGATCTCAATGTGAAATTTGTTGCAGCTAAGGTTGTGGTGATTGTGGGCCCATGCTGTCTGGAGGCTCATTTTGCAGGATTCTGGCATGCTCTACAATTGTTTAACCAGCAGGGAATTCAGGAAGTTCAACTTGAGAGCCATTTAAGTATTGCTAATTTGCCTTTGCTGCTTTTAACATGGATTAAGTATTGCCAATTTGCCATTTCTGCTTATAACATGGATTCCTCCCTCCCCACCCCCCAAAAAAAAGTGACCTGAAATGCTCTGTTCAACAAAGTGAAACTAGAAATGTCCACTTTCCAATGCTGCAATTTTAATTTTGTGAACAAAAGCTGTAATAATGCTCCTCTAGTTTTGGCAGATCTTGGGTGTAAAAATTGCGCTACTGAGATTTGGCTACTTGTTAATTTTGTGAAATGCACTAAAAATCCTGCCGCATTTATTTTAAGAGAAATACATATTTACATATTGATATTTATCTTTCCAATGTAACGGTTTGTTATATTAATATAATTGTTGTTTTTTCTTTCTCCGACTGCAACATATATAATGTTTTTTCCCCCTTCCTGGCATTTGGCTCTCTGGTATATATTGAGAAATTTCAAACAGAAACTTCGCTTGGTTCAGACGGTTCCAACCCGCCCAACCAACGACCCGAAACGTCGGGTTCGACCCGTATGTTCGGTCGAGTACGGGTCTAATTCTTAGTAACCCGCCTCCATCGAGTCGAGTACGGATCAGCTCCAAACCCGATCCGACTCGACCCATGGACAGCCCTAGTTCAGATGTTGATTTTGGATAGTGATTTGCACACCAATTTATCTATGCAGGGTGCTTTCCAAGGATAGAGCTAAATTTATCCTCCATTTACTACAAATGGCTTACTTCTAGTCTCCACCCTTGGTTTTGGCTCTCTATATATGGACTGCATAATCCCTCCTCAGTTCTTATCCCTTGGCAATGGAGAGTGGCATTCCTCTGGTGCCATATATGGTTACACAGCAGCACCTGAGGCCAACTTACATACTACAGCCCTAGAGATTTTCACTTCCACCGATTTTCTCAGACAATGATGTCTTCCCACGCAAATTCTTGGGAATTAATTAAGCAGCACTTCATTAATTCTTTCCAAAACCAAACAATTTAAATTCCTCCAGATACGATGAAAAACCTTACAGCAAACTAGTTGCTTATGCCTATAGTTGCTTCTAGATTTCCATTTCCCATTCAAGAACTGCAATATAAATAAATATCTTCAGGGTGGCTAGGTACCATTCTCATGCCAATCGACACAACAACCTTGAACGGTGAACCATCTCAAGCTCTATTGGGGTCGGGTATCTGTTCCTGGCTAAAGCAGAGATCACTCCACCAATTCCTTGCTCTAATGCAAATTGAATCTGTTTCTCGTGTTCATCTTTTGAGTGCAAAGGGCAATGTTATTTTGATAAACTCATTTAATAACCCTCAAATCCTTCTCATTTCTCAGAGCCATTTTCAGCACACAGTACTAGTGTCTCTTCTTTGAAACCACATTCCTTCTTCAGAAACCACATTTCTCCAAAACAACTTATTATTGATATGATATGCCCACTTTTTCCAATTTTATAAGGAATGGAAATTAAATATTTCAAACTAAAATAAAAACCTTAATCGAATTTTAAACACTAAATCATATATTTTTGCTGTCTCTAAAGAAATACTAACAATAAATAAAACAACGCCATCTGTAATTGGCAATTGCTCCCATTTTTCACTTCACTGAGCTATAGTTGAGATTGTTGAAGTAAAAAAATGGAGAACAAGACAATTCTGAAGGACTGGGTCTGAGTGTGTCTGACTCGAAGAAAACCGGAACCATCACAACTCCTCATCTCATTCTCAAGGTTCTCTTCTTTCTTTTGTCTCTTGAAATTTCAAAATTCCTCTATTTTTTATATATCTTTTGCCCTATAATCGACGGCGTTTGACATCTCCTAATTAAAGTGGATTTATTCTTTTGAGTTGCAAAAGGGAAGTAAAAGTTTGGATACCCGACACGCTAGCTAGGTCTTTGAAAATAGCCAACTTTTTTTTTTGGTAAATTACTTTTTTAAACCCATATTTTATATTGTTTTTAAATTACAATCCTGCTACGAATACCAAAAAATTTACCAAATATTTCACATTTTACTTACGTAGCATTTGAGATGGTGCTCAATTGAACCACCACCATACAAAAACCCAAAGTAAGTTGTAAGAAAATCAATGATATTTTTAAAGTTTGACATTTAAAAAAAAAAAAAAAAATTCTCCAGTTTTACTATCGATCCCATTCTACGTGACGATAATAGGTAATACCATGTATACCATCGAGACCTTGATAAAACTATTATTGTGGGCATAACACAGTTGTCAAAGTGTCACCGCTCGAACCGCTCAACTACTGCCAAGTATTATGTGAAGTAATACGAGAACTCTTACCACCAAGCCACAACCTGCAGTGGTTTGCTAATATTTGCTTTCTTCTTTGTTCTTCTTAGTCGTATTATTGTTTCATATTTATTATTGAATTTGGTTGACTTGAAATTTCATAGAAAAGATAATCACAATTTCTCATGAGTCCAAATGTTGAACTGGTTTAACTCTTCCACCGACATCTACTTTTATACCCAAAGATAAAAAGTTATCCACTTCAAATTGGATTTGGGCTACCTCCGAATGACACAATAAGCTTCTTTTCTTTTTTTTCTTTTTCTTTTCCTTTTTTTGAGGGAGACTATTATTGGGTTAGAGTTAAATGAAAATTAGAGAGGAAATTATGCTATTTATATTGAAAGAATATAATCGTTGGAAAACAAAATTGTTAGAAATATATGGCTGTTTAAAAAATATGACCATTGGAAAGAAAAAAAAATCAATAAAGGTTTAAATATAATAGAGAGAGAGAATAGAAAAACTGTTGTGCTTGAAAAGTAGGTAACTCAAATTGAAAAATATAACACCTTGAATCCTTCAAGCCCCAAAAGATCAACCATTTGGGCTTGAGCGACACAAGGTGTTAGAAGTAGAATTAGAGGAATGTTCTACCCGTTGCTAGGACATGTCACGAGCCTTGTGCGTAGGAGAAGCACCTTACAAGCAAGGACACAACGTATTAGAAATGGGAAGCCCCTTCCCATTAAGCCTAGCCTTTTGGGGTTGATGGGCTCAATATGTTACAAAAGGTGGGCTTTTAGCTAAACTTTAGGTGAGAGTTGGCCTAACCTATTTGGTATGGACACAAAGATACAAGTCTCCAGTTACAAAAACTTACATTAGCATAAAAAGAAAATAGCCTGACCAATGGCCTAATAGTTCAAGACTGCTATTAAAAAGCCTTATAGTCTTTTACTTCCGGGTTTAGAAATTTAATATATTTTCTTTGATTTACAGTTTATTTTGACTTTATAAGATTTCATTCGAAATTTTCTTAATGATATTATGCTGATTTCAATTAACTATATGCATAAATTCCTATGTTTTTTTTTTAAAAAATATATATATATATTTAAAGTCTATTATTATCCTTCAATTTTGTTTTTTACGAGTTTGAGTTTAAGAGGATGGTTTTACTGGATCTAGATCTGTGCAGTTGTACCTTTTAACATGAGAGAGAAAAGTTCAAAAAGTAAAAATTTAAAAAGCTAAAAAAAATTGTTAATCCGAAGATAAAGAATAGAAGTTATTTTAATTTTCAATCTCATCATTCAAAAAAGTCAATCATAAAATTTTCTTGTTATAGTGTTTGGTTTTTAATATATATATATATATATATATATATTGATAATTCAATAATTACATTGGGGATAGAAGTATTTAAATCCTAGAAATTTTTGTTAATAATACTAAATGTGCGGTTAGCCTCAAAGTTCTTGACCATAAATAGACTCTTTACAAATTGTATAAAGAACTTTGTGGATTCAGTACGTATGCAATTACATCCATTCCTCTTCCAATATTGTTTTACTTCTTCACTTTTTAACTTTTTTTAACTTTATTTATTCAATGACTAAGTTTGATTTTTTTTTTCTCAATCTAGGCCACGAAGAGCAATTACGCACGGTGCAGTATGCTAAGTAATCATATCTCAATCCAAACTTTGTAATCATATAAATAATAAAAATGACGGTAGTTGTTTCATACATTGCCCAGGTCCTAAATAATGTTCATTAATTAAATGAGCCAGATTAGTGAAATTGTTTATAATATTTCATAAATTAAACTTGAGAGTAAGTTTAAGAACACAATAAAGTTTCACAATATTTTCATGATATCTTATGCATAAATCTTATACATAAATTCAGCTAACTCTATGCATAAATTCCTTTTTTTTTTTCTTTTTTGTCTTTCTTACTTAATGCCTTCTCTGGCAAGTCTAAGTGTTAACATTTTTTTTTTCCAAATTCTGTTATTGTTCTTCAATTTGGTTTTTTACAAGTTGGAGTTTAAGAGGATGGTTTTTTTTTTTTCCAAATTTGGATTTGTGCAATTGTATCTTTTAATGTGATCAAGAAAACTTAAAAAAGTAAAACGTTAAAAATCCCAAAAAAAAAATTTTGAATCCAAAGATTAAAACTAAAAGTGATTTTTCTTGTTGTAATGTTTGATTTTTAAGAAATTTATAAAAAAAATAATAATTTCCTTTCGATAATTCAATAATCAGGGGCAGCTGCACATAGTAGTCACAAGATGACAATTTTACCCAGCCTTGCCTTGACCCGTCCCTCCCCGCTTCACTTTGCGCGGGTTTTAATGAAACATGTTTTATTAAAAAAAATTGTAATAATTGTGTGGCAAATTAAAATGAAATAGAATTTTACGGGACGAGGTGGGGTCTCAAGGGACATGGATGGGGTAAGAAAGTTTTCCCCATCATATAGAGTGGGGCAGAAGGGGAAAAATAAAACCATACTGGATAGGGGTGAAGATCCCATCCTTCAGCCACAGTCCTCCCCATTACCATCCCTTACTAATCAAGGTGGTCGTTTGACTACCTTGACTTGCCAAAAAAATAAATTAATTGCAAAAAAAATAAATGTTCAAATAATAATAAAAATGAGCCAAAATAACATTAAAAAAATAGCCAAAAAAAAAAGATTAGTGCAAACAACAACTACTAAACAAGATATCCAACAAATGCTCATTCAAAAACAAAAATAAAATGAAAATTTCTAATCATTCAGATTTGTAACTCATTCAACTCATTGTATAAAAATATTTAAATAATTTCTTATTTCATTTTCCTTGATACCAAAAAAGAGACTGTGGTCGTGAGTTTTCCTTAGTGACGTTAGGAGCTATGCTCTTCAAAGGCTTGGCTCACAATCATAACATGATCATTCACTACTCTCTCTTACTTTATATGCTTTTCTTTTCTCCATCGTCATTTTAGAATTTTTCTCTCATTATTACTTTTATCTTAACATTCTTAGTTCTCACGTAATTTCTTATCAGTCATTTTTTTTACTTTTTAATTTTTTTTGTAAAAAAATTATAAAACTTCATATATTTGTATTTTTTTTGTGAGATTGATATATTTAAATTATATTTATATTAAATTTTATATAATTTAAGATTTTTAATGACTACCTAAAGGAAATTCATTTTGCATAAACTGAAGATACACAGTATGTGTTGTAACTGATTTTAACCCGGTAAAAATGGTTGAATTTTTACAATAAATGAAAAGAACTATTTTCATTTGGTCAAAAAGCAATGTGAAAAGAACTCTATAGCTGTCAAAGAAAACAAAACACAGTAACTTTCGCTCCTCCCTAAGAACTTTTGCTACTACTTTTGACGCAAGATGTCGATGTGTGTGGGCCTATGGTGTAGATTGTAGAGTGTAGACTCATACAATGATTCTCACATTATGAGTCGACCGCTTTAACTTCTTCGAATCTTGTAGAATGATGTTTCTTGTAATTTCATACATCAACGCTTAAGCACCACGCCATGTTGAGTCTGTATATATATCTAAAAGCTAAAGCGTAATATTTATCGTTGTTACGATTCAGTTGAGCCACATCATCGTCATGTTATAAAATTTTTATTTTTCATTTTTTTTTTGGGTTTCCACTTTATATATTCTCTTTAATCAATCCCATTCTCTCTCTCTCAACTCATCATCTTCCCATCAAACAAATGGCTAATGTTTACACTATTAATGACTTTTCCATTAAATCCAAATTCCCTTAAATTCAACGATCAATCATTCTCTCTCTCTCTGACTTATTATCTCCTTATCAAAAAAACGGCTTCTTTCCTCCATCAAAACATTTAATTGTCTCCCTTTGGATTTAAAACCGATTGATTATATATATATATATATATATATATAGGGTGTGAATTGCTTTCTTTCCACCCATCAGTCACCAAATTACATCTAGAATTGGAAGCTCCATTTGAGGTTAGTTTTTCTTTTTCTTCACCTGAACTTCTTTGCTTTTTTCTTTTTTCCAATTTTCAATTGATAGTCTATCTCTTTGTATTCATGTTTACAATTTTTCTTTATATTATTATGTTTTACCCATTAAAATTGTTAGTGTCTAAAGAATTGAAATGCGTTTTATTGATTTAGTACATGATCATTTGCCTCCCATTTGTTCATTTCATTTTCTGAATGGCTTTGTAATTTTTAAATTAAATACTACATAAATTCTTGCTACTTTTCTTTTAATCTCATCTAAATCTATGCTAATTTTTAACTTCTTAGGATAACTTGGAATAAGAAACAAAATATTATAATTGATAGGTATGGACCATATGTTGTTCCTCTTTTTCTTTGTATTTGGGATTATAACTTAGTTTAATATGGTTATTTTCATTAATTTCTTGACAAATTATGATGAAAGGTTTGTATTGGATTTTCTTTTCTCGGGTTGTAAATACCATGTTTCTTTTTCTTTTTTTTTTTTCAATTGATATTCTATTTCTTTGTATTCATATTTACAATTTTTTTTACATAATTGTGTTTTACCCATTAAAATTGTTTGTGCTTAAAGAATTGGAATGCGTTTTATTGATTTAGTACATGATCATTTGCCTCTCATTTATTAATTTTATTTTCTGAAGAGCTTTGTAATTTTTTTAAATTAAATACTACATAAATCCTTGCTAATTTTCTTTTAATCTCATCCAAATCAATACTAATTTATAACTTCTTAGGACACCTTGGAAGAGGAAACAAAATATTATGATTGATAAGTATTGACTGTATGGTGTTCGTTTTTTTCTTTGTATTTGGGTACCATTTATCTTCTCAAAAACAAAAAAAAAAAAAAAAAAAAAACATTTCTTACAATTTATAACTATTACATCCATTTTATGACTGTGGACATGCATGCAATATTTCTTTATGTTTCCATGGTAATACTAATGTCCACTACTTTGAAATTAAAAAATTCTCTCAATTGAAGCATATAACTCGACGTGATCTCATTCTTAGGAAATCCTGCAACTTAATTCAAATCATGCTAACCAATAGATATATATATATATATATATAATAAATAGAATGATTTTGTATAGTCCAACATGAATTAAATCATATTACTTTAGTAATTAGCTTCATTAAGCTTATCTAATTCTCAAGAGGGAAAAAAAAATAAAACCCTTAAACTTATATCTTATACCTTATTGTTCAATTTGGTTATGATATGTTGCACTTCACTTCATCATACTCCTTAAATATTCAAAAATATAGTAGAAATAACATAAGAAATATAATAGGAAATTTCTTTTGTACTACAAATTAACTAGGCATTTCTTTTGTACTACAAATTTCACTATTATAATTCTTAAATAATATGTACTTAGATATTCACTATTAGCTCTTTTAGAAATACAATCAATTTTTTTTGCCTTCCTATATATTTCTTCTATCTAACTGGAGAAAAAAAAAAAAAAAAAAAAAAAAAAAAAAAAAAAAAAAAAGAAGAAGAAGAAGAAGAAGAAGAAAGAATCCATAAAATTCTCATTTATGAAGGAAATTGTTTTCTCCGATTAATATTTTTGGGAAAAAAAAAAATAATGAACACAGAAAGTCTTAAATTTTTCATAAGCCTATATGGTAGCCCACAAGTCCTCTATTCAGACTTACTATTATATTACTACATTGGATTTGATGAATTTTTTTATAACATTAATTATGCAACTTAACAATTATAAATACATTTTTCAATTACTAAAACATACAAAGTCTCTTTCTCTTCTCCAACCTTTCTCCTCCCTCAACACTTATGTATCGTATATACATTTTTCCCTTCCCCACACACACACACACACACACACACACACACACACACACACACATATATATATATATATATTATATTTATATATGTTCTCTTTTAATCTCTCTTAAAAATAGTAAGTATAGTATTTGTGATGGAAATTTTTTTAATTATCACTGCATATTTGTGATATTTTTTAATCTCTTTGTTAATTATCACTAAAATTTAGAAATTGCGTTTGGCTTCATTTTGTAGGTTCTTTTTCATGATCATTGGTTTATATGCTATGAGTTGGGTTAAAGCTGCAAAACTGGGAAAGATCAAACAAGATATAGTTGCTACATGAATATTTTAGAAAGCAAGAATATTATTATACAAAAACAAATATGGATATATATAAACAATTATACCTTGAATACGTTTGCTTTCCCCTACCCCATTTATGCTATTTATTAATTGACTAAAATCAA
This sequence comes from Castanopsis chinensis, assembly GCA_032878915.1. NCBI lineage: Eukaryota > Viridiplantae > Streptophyta > Magnoliopsida > Fagales > Fagaceae > Castanopsis > Castanopsis chinensis. The sequence continues at coordinate 13,894,987 of JAVQMG010000109.1, forward strand.
CTACGCATTTTTATTTTTTTGGAGAAATGAACAACTACACATTTAGCTTCCTTAGTTTTTCACATTTTCTAAATTGTATGGAATGGAATAATAGAAATCAATATATGTTTTAGGGAGAATTTTTTTTTGTAATAGTTGATTCTCATACATGAGTTTAATGATTATCAAAATAGAAACTATTATAATTTTGTTTAATAGTTCTTATGTGATAAAATGGAAACAAAGTTTGGATAAATTGCTCAGTAGCTTCTCCAAAAATGCAAAATAATGTTAATATTCAAATGAAACCAACAAGATTCATTTTCATGTTCTAATAAAAATTATACATTTTCCAATTTTTAATTGTGTTGTGTTTTGATACATATCTCACACTATTATAACGTATTACAAAATATTTTGCAATATATAATGATTGAAAGTAAAATGCAACATGTTTCATCGCCAAAATACACACACACACACACACACACACACACAAAATCAAGATAAAGACTTCTTTACTTACATAAAATTTATTATATATATTACAATGTAAACACATTATTGTGAGATGAGTTTTGGACTATTACTTATAAATCTCAACAATTATTCCCATTCTTTACTTAACAAAAAATAATATGATATCAAAATTACCCTATGCATTGTATGGGTCTGCGACTAGTTTCTCATAAACGACAAGGCTTCTTTTCCTCAAAAGCTGTCCTTTCTCCCATTCTAGATTTGATTCCATCTCTCTCTCTCTCTCTCTCTGATTCGAAGTAATTTCAAAATCACGCAGTTCAGGTTGAACATCAACTAGTTTCTTCGGCGAAAATGGAATATTAACATTATTTTTCAAACAATATAATTAGTAGGTAAGGTTTTTAAATTATATTTTTTACTAACATCTAGAGTCTAAGAGACTCAATTTTGGGCTTATAAATCGAGTGTTTGAGACTCGATTTTTATGATCTGACCAGGTCTGATGTGACATTTTTTTCACGTGGCGACTGCCTGGAAACCGAGTCTCTAAGACTCGATTTATAAGCTAGTCATCTCTCAAATTAAATGTTTTACAAATCCAATCTTCTCCTCTGCTCTCTCTCTTTTCTTTTCTTTTCTTTTTCCTTTTCACCATTCTCCCTCTCTCTCCGTTCTCACCTGATCTACAATCCTTTTTTTTTTTTTTTTTTTTAAATCTGGGTTTGTGGACTGCATGTAGGTGGTGGTGGCGGTGATGGATCCAGGCGGTAGTGGTTGCTGATCAATGGTTTTAATGGGGTGGGTTTTGATGGTTGCTGATCAGTGGGGTTGCTGATCGGTGGGACGATGGGTGGGTTTTGATTTTGGGTAGGTGGCTTGGGAGTGGTGGCTGGCTGGGTTGGATTAGAGGAAGTGAAGTTTTGCTCCTTGCTCTCGTCTCCCACTCTTTATTTCTGTGTGCTGGTGGTTAGGCCTCCACGCCGACAAAGCAAATATCAAGGCTGTAAAAAGCAAAACCGTGGGTTTCGGTCCGAGTCTTCACCGATCTACTAGTTGAGGGGTGAGTTGGATTTGGTGGCAATGGTGGGGTGGTGGTTTGTGAATCTGGGTCATAATGGGTCTAGGGCGTGGTGGGTCGCAGTGCAGTAGATCGGCTCGGTGCGTTTGCTGCTGTGGAGGTTTGCTATGGTGGGTTGAATTTGGGTTGGATGGTTGTCGTGGAGGGGGAGGGGGTGAGCAGTAGATCGACGGCGGGTGTGTCGTGGTGACTTTGGAGTTTTGGGTTTGCCATCGTGGGCCTACGTTTTGCTCACCGTAGATCTGACATCGTGGATTTGGGTTTTGCTCGTCGTAGATTTGGATGGTTTGGGTGGTTTGGGTGGTTTGCCATTTTTGGTATGGCTTGGATGCAATATTTTTTTGGGTATCTCTGGGAATGGCTTGTAGACTTAGACTTTTTTTTTTTTTTTTGGCTTATAAATCGAGTCTTAGAGACTCAATTTTCAGGTGGTCGCCACGTGGAAAAAATGCCATATCAAACCTAGTCAGACCATGAAAATCAAGTCTCAAACACTCAATTTTTAGGCCAAAATCAAGTCTCTTAGACTCGAGATGTTAGTAAAAAATATAGTTTGAAAACTTTACCTACTAATTATATTGTTTGAAAAATAATGTTAATTTCCCATTTTTGCCAGTTTCTTCTTCCCTAATTTATTTTCTTTTTAATCTTTCTTCAGTTCTAATTGAATGTTTTTTCTTTTTCTCTTTTTGTATGCAAATATAGACTGTGATTCAATATTTAGTAGTATATTTCCTATGGCTTTAATGGTCACAGAAACTGCCTCGTCATCTTTCCCAAGTTCTTCTTCTTCCCCTGCTGTTGGACGGAAGTATGACGTCTTCCTCAATTTCAGAGGTAAGGACACCCATAACAAGTTTATGGGTCATCTACATGATGCTTTGATACAAAAAGGCATTGTCATCTTTAAAGATGATGAAAATCTTGAGAGAGTAAAGCCCATTTCACCAAAGCTGTCGAAAGCAATAGAAGAATCAAAATTTGCTATCGTCATTCTCTCAGGAAACTATGCATCTTCAACTTGGTGGTTAGATGAACTTGAAAAGATCATTGCTTGCAAGAAAGATATGGGAATGACAGTTTTGCCCCTTTTTTGCTATATTGATCCATTTGATGTACGTAAACAAATGGGAACTTTTGCACATGCATTTGGTAAACATGAAGAAAAGGAGAACAAAGAGAGGGTGGAGAAATGGAGAGATGCTTTGACACAAGTAGGCAACCTCTCCGGATGGCATTTAAAGAATATTAGGTAATTTAATTTGACATATTTATTTCTTGTAAATATTCAGATAAGATGACCCACTTCATGTAGAGATAGTTTAATGTAGACTTGGAGTGTTTATATATATATATATATTTTACTTTCTTCAATGCATATTGTGCTTTCTTTATTGTAGGCTTGAGTTCCAAGATATCCAAGAAATAGTGGGATGGATATTGCTTAACTTGAAATATGATGCATTCCCATATATTACCAAGGACCTAGTAGGAATATACTCTCAAGTGGTGGAATTAGAGTCATGTTTAGCTCTAAAGTCAAACAATGTTCGCTTTATCGGAATTTGGGCTATGGGGGGAATGGGCAAGACAACCCTTGCTAGAATTTTTTATCACATGGTTTCTAAAGAGTTTGAAGCTCGTGGTTTTATTGACAATGTTAGGGAAAAGTTTGAAAAATATGGTTGTATTCCACTACAACAGAAAATTATTGATGACGTTTTGAAGGATAATGATTTGAAAATAGAAGAAAAGTATGATGGAGTTCTCAAGATCAAGAATAGGTTATGTCGTAAAAGGATTCTTCTTGTTCTTGATGACGTAAACAAACTGGAACAGTTAAAACTGTTAGTTGGGGAGCATAATTGGTTTAGATCGGGTAGTAGAATTATCATAACAACAAGAGATGCACATTTGTTGGAGGAACATCAAGTAGATGAAATATATGAAGTTAAAGGATTAAATGATGAAAATGCTCTTCAACTTTTTTGCTCAAAGGCTTTTAAAGAAAAGCATGTCCTTATTATAGAGAATTGTCGTTCCATTTTTGAATTATGCTGGTGGCCTTCCTTTAGCTCTTAAGGTTTTGGGTTCCTTTTTGTTTGGAAAAAGTACTGTTGAATGGAAAATTGCGTTAAAGAGACTCAAAGAATTTCTTGAAGAAACAATTCTCCGTGTACTTGAAATAAGTTTTAATGGACTCCAAAAATCACAAAAGGAAATATTCTTGCATATTGCATGCTTTTTTAATCATCAAGATAAAGATGAGGTAGTAGAAATACCTGATATTCTTGGCCTTTACCCTGGTATTGGATTGAAGAAACTCATTGATAATTCTCTCATGAAAATTATATATAATGATATACTATGGATGCATGATTTACTTGAAGAAATGGGAAGGAAAATAGTCTTTCAAGAGTGCCTTGATAATCCTAGGAAGCGTAGTAGATTATGGGTTTATAAGGACATTGACAAAGTGTAAAAAAAATAAGGTAAGAAATTATCCAAAAAAAAAGGGTAAGAAGTTATTTAGAGAATTTCCACTCATTCCCTACCTTCATGTTCCAAAAATTTGAATTTTGAATTGTTATGGTAATAATTGATTTTGCAATTCACGTATTCTTTCTTGATTATTAGGGTATAGAAGCACTTAAAGCCATGGATATTTCGACTACTTATAATGAACAAAAAGATGCAAGGTGGAACCCTGAGGCCTTTTTGAAGATGGAAAATCTTAAATTTCTTAGAATTTTTGGCTTTCTCCATGTCCCCTCACATCTTCCTAATGATTTAAGAATTCTTGATTGGACTTTGTATCCTTCAAAATCTTTGCCATCAAGTTTCCAACTAGATGAGCTTGTTCAACTTTGTTTGCGATAAAGCAAAATTGAACGGCTTTGGATAGGGGTAAAGGTAAGTGTGTTAGTAATTATACTCTTAAAACTTTGCTTCTAAATTACAATAAATGGACACTAAGAAGCTAATTGCTCTAACAATTTTTTTTTTCTTCTAACAGAATTTTTACAAGTTGAAGTTCATTGACTTGACCAATTCCTTGGACCTAATTATAACTCCAGACTTCACTAGAGTCCTAAATCTTGAGAAATTAGTTCTTGAATATTGTACAAATTTATGTGAGCTTCACCTATCCATTGGAATTCTTGAAAAGCTTGTTCTTCTTAATCTACAAGATTGTAAAACACTAAGGCATCTTCCAAGCACATTTGAAGTGGGTTCTCTTGTGACTCTTAACCTTTCTGCTTGCTCCAATCTCAAGAAACTTCCACAATTTTTGGGAAACATGAAATGCTTACAAAAGCTTTTTTTGGATAGCACTGCCATTATGAAACTACCTTCATCAATTGGAGGCTTGATTGGCCTGATTTCATTGACCCTTAGCTATTGCAAAAATCTTTGGCGCCTTCCTACCACCATTTGTAATTTGAAATCGCTTGAATCTCTGAATCTTTCTTGGAGCTCAACATTTGAATACTTGCCAAAGAACTAGGGAATGTTGAAGGTCTAAAGACACTTGATTTGAGTGGAACAACTATAGAAGTGTTGCCTTTATCAATTGAAGGTTTGGTAAACCTTACTTTATTGACTCTTGCAGATTGTGAAAAACTTGTGTATCATCCTAGCACCATTTCTAGTTTGAAATCACTTCTTGAACTTTTTGGATGCTCGGAATTTGAATACTTGCCTGAGAACCTAGGGAGTGTCGTAGGTCTAAAGGAGCTTAAGTTGAGTGGAACATCTATCAAAGATCTGCCTTCATCAATTGAACATTTGACATACCTTACTATATGTGAGTGACCGCGACCCCGGGCCCGCAAATTTATTTCTCAAACTGGGCCTAACCCGAGCGAATGGGTGGGATCGTGATGCTCAAAATGTACGAGTTCACTGTAAAATGTACTCCCCCCTAGATCGAGGGTTTTACATGGAGTCGCCACTTATTTAATTTAAATGGAAAAATAAGAAAACCTTTAATATAAAGAAATGCTTCTGTTGTATTAATATATGACAATTTACATCAATTTTGTAACAAAAATTTACAATGCTTTTTGTCCTAGATACAATCTAAGAAAAGAAAATTACATTGCTTTATTTCCTAGTTACATACTAAAAATGTAGAATTGCAAATACAAGAGCCTAGTCTAAAACCCTTGATCTTGATTCGGAGGCTAATTTACGAGATGGGAAGGGATTAAGCATCCATCTCGCCCGGTAAAACCGGTCTCCTAGGTTAAGGTGGCCAACATCATGTCATGTCATGTCAAACAAATACAAACAAAATGCCATACTAACAGGTTAATTTGCAAGAATTATAAACAAATATGTGTTAGGGGAATTTGACATAAAGAGAAAACAAAAAAAAAATGAAATTTGTTAGATAACAATTTTATTGTAAAGAAAGCATGAAAGTAATGGCATGTTCATCCAAGAAATCAATGTAAACAAAGAATTTCTAGCCTAGACATGTTCATCTAAGCATGTGAGAAAAACAAAGTTGTCATGTTATTTTTCATGAACATAATTGCAAAGAAAAAAAAATATATAAAAAATAAAACTTTTAAGCATATTTGATCATCCAAGCAATTATGAAAGAAATAAAAAATAACTCGTTAAGCAATTATTCAAGCACATGTGAAAAGTTAAGAACATAATTACTACTTACCAGCATAGAGCATAAATTAAAAAGGGGGGAGTGATCACTTAAAGGGCTAGGGAGAAAGCAAGGAAGTACTCAACTACAACCAAAGTAAGAATAAGGGTTGCATAACAGCTTTTCTTTTTTGCTTTCTCACTAGCTCTCTAGAGGGAATTCGGGGGTCCAGAAAATGGAAAAGTCTTCCCTATTTATAGGGGAAGGGATGGCTTAGTTTTAAAGCTAAGTTATTAGCTTTCTTCTGAAGCTAATGGAGGAGATAAACCTGTTTAAATGAGCTGAAACGGATTTGGTGTTGATCCCCATTTAAATTTTGAAAGGAAGTTGAAGATGATGCTGAACTTGTGTTATCCTCTGCACCTATTTCGTATTTTGGCTCTAACTTTCTGCTCAAAATTCCAATTGATTCAAAATTAGTGTTTTCTGAAAGGAAATTTAATTCTCTACAACTTTTCTAGAAATAGAGAAAACCAATTTTCAACGTTTTCCAGGCTAAAAATGTGATTTAAGTTGCCGCTGAAAATAGTAACGTTTTTTGAGCGTTTTTCTATTTTTTTGAAATTTTTCAAAGAATGTATCTATTTTCCTATCCAACTTGTTTTTTTTCAAAAACTTTCTTCTGAAACTAAGGGAGGGAATAAGCCAATTAGATAAGCTTGATCAGATTCGGTATTGGGTGTTGATCCTCATTTGAAATTTTGAAAGAAAATTAAAGATAATGCTGAATTTGTGTTATCTTCTGCACCTGTTTCATATTTTGGCCATAACTCTCTTCTCAAAATTCCAATTGATTTGGGATTGGTGTTTTTTGAAAGAAAATTTAATTCTCTACAACTTTTCCAGAAATAGAGAAAATCAGATTTCAATATTTTGCAAGCCAAAAATGCGATTCAATTTTATGCTGAAGATAATAACGTTTTTTTGAGCATTTTTCTTTTTTCTTTTTCTTTTTTTAATTTTTCATGGATCATATCTTTCTCTCTCCAAATTGTTTTTCAAAAGAGTAGATAAGATGCCATAACAAAAAAATAATAATAAATAAATAAATAAAATGAATCCAATCAAAATTCACACTTAATTAATTTTAAATTAATTCTTGTTGGAACCAATCAAAATTAAGTGTTTAAGATAGAATGTGATTGGGCTCATCATGTAGGTGAGCCATGACCATTGAAAATTGATGGTATGATAACTTTTGATCGGGTGGTCCGATCAAAACCCATGACATACCATTATGATTGTTAGAACATCAAGATTTGTTTTGTATCACAAATCTGAAGATCCACCGATTGGTTAAATGCAAGTTGTAAAATGGGTTGTCAACACTATATTGACCCTAAGAGATTGCAAAAATCTTGTTTGTCTTCCTAATACCTTTTTGTGTTTAAAGTTGGGCAATTCTCTCGATCTTGCTGGATGTACAAAAATTGAAAAATTGCCAGAGAACCTAGGGAATGTCGAAGGTCTGGAGAAGCTTGATTTGAGTGGAACAGCCATAAAAGAGCTGCCTTCATCAATTGAACATTTGACTAACCTTACTGTGTTGACTCTAAAAGATTGCAAAAATCTCGTGTGTCTTCCTAATGCCATTTGGAGTTTGAAGTTGGGTAATTCTCTTGATCTTTTAAGATGCTCAAAATTTGACAATTTGCCAAAGAACCTAGGGAATGTCGAAGGCCTGGAGAAGCTTGATTTGAGTGGAACAGCTATAAAAGAACTACCTTCATCAATTGGACGTTTGACTAACTTTACTGTGTTGACTTTAAAAGATTGCAAAAATCTCGTGCATCTTCCTAATGCCATTTGGAGTTTGAAGTTGGGTAATTCTCTTGATCTTTCTGGATGCTCAAAATTTGACAATTTGCTAGAGAACCTAGGGAATGTCAAAGGTCTGGAGAAGATTGATTTGAGTGGAACAGCTATAAAAGAGCTGCCTTCATATATTGAGCATTTGACTTACCTTACTGCGTTGACTCTAAAAGATTGCAAAAATCTCATGCGTCTTCCTAATGCCATTTGGAGTTTGGAGTTTGAAGTTGGGTAATTCTCTTGATCTTTCAAGATGCTCAAAATTTGACAATTTGCCAAAGAACCTAGGGAATGTCGAAGGCCTGGAGAAGCTTGATTTGAGTGGAACAGTTATAAAAGAACTACCTTAATCAATTGGACGTTTGACTAACCTTACTGTGTTGACTTTAAAAGATTGCAAAAATCTTGTGCGTCCTCCTAATGCCATTTGGAGTTTGAAGTTGCTTAAATTTCTTGATCTTTCTGGATGCTCCAAATTTAACAACTTGGGAGAGAACCTAGGCAATGCAAAAGGTTTGCAGTTGCTTAATTTGAGTGGAACAGCCATAAAAGAGGTTCCTTCCTCTATTTTTCTCCTTGAAAATCTCAAAGAACTAAATACCCATGGATGTAATAAAAGGGCATTATCTTTATTTTATTCCATGCCATCAGATTATGTTCCCGTGGGCCAATTATTGCCTTCCTTATCAGGTCTGCATTCTTTAAGATATTTGGATCTTAGTGACTCAGATTTTTCATCAATTCCCAATGAAATTGGCTGCTTGTCCTCTTTGGAACACTTAAATTTAAGTGGAAATAATTTTGTTTCCCTTCCTGAAAGCATCTCTCAACTCTCTAACCTTCGAAGACTCCATTTGGAGGGTTGCGAGAGGCTTCCATCATTGCAAAATGTTCCATCAACTACTCATGTTGTAATTGCAAACAATTGTATCTCATTGGAGAGATTGCCAGAACTACAAAATTATTCTATTAAAACTACAATTGTACCTCATTTAGAGGTTTGCAAGAGGCTTCACTCCCATTTGTGTTTCTAGTGTGTCAACTGCTTCAAATTGGTTGACAATATTCAAATCAATGACATTCTTCAGGTCTCTCTCTCTCTCTCTCTCTCTCTCTCTCTCTCCCTCTCTCTCACAGTTCCTAACATTTATGCTTTGTATATTTCAGGCACAAAGTGGTAGACTACAAGACATCTTAGACATTATTATTCCTGAAGGCGAAATTCTGAAATGGTTTAGCCTTAAATGTAGGAGTGATAAAATAAAGGTCCCTTCTTTTGGATGTAATGATCCTATGGGAATTGCGTTGTGCTTTGTTATTGAACGCAACAAGTTGCGTCAATACTCTAGAGATTGTCACCTTTCATGTCTTTTTGTTGTCAATGGAATTACAATGGAATGTGTACGCTCTAATTTTTCGACAAACTATGGTGAAGTTAAATTACCTCACCTTTGGCTGCTCTATTTGCCTTCTCACTTTTTTGGTTCCTATTGGAAAGAAAGCGGATGCTAGAAACTTGAGATTAAAGTAATTTCTGGGTCCTTGGTGGTGGAGAAGAAAATGGGGTTCTGTTTGGTATATGAGCAAGACAAAGAAGGTCAAAATCAAACTATGGCACAGTGCAGCAACAACAGCATACCCTATGAATCTGGGTGTTCTTCATCATGATCTTGACGATTAAGCCTTAGAAGGTAGTGATTCAGAATGTACTGATTAAGCCTCAAAAGGCAGTGATTCAGAAGGTACTGATTTAGCCTTAGAAGGCAGTGAATTAGCCTTAGAGGGTAGCGATTCAGCCCCGGAAGGTTGCAGAAATAAGCGAAGCCGCGATGAGGATGATGGAGCTGGACCTAGTGGAGAAGGTTACTTCGATGAGGAACCACATACAAAGATTTGGAGGATTTATGACTTACTCTGAAGAATCTAGTAAAAACGGAATTTCTATGATTTCTTTGCCTGTAAATCATCATCTCTCTTTTTGCTATTATAATTTACAACCCTTGTTGTTCTCTTTTGATTTGGGGAGGGGATTCCAATGAAAGTGTGGGTTTTGATTGTCAGGCTTAAATTGGCATGATAACAAATTCAATTTTCCATAGGTATAAAACTATAGAGTTTTTCCTTTTGGATTTCCCTTACTAGCATTTAAAGAAAAAAAAAAAATCATAGTATTGTGCTAGCTGTACCTTAGAACTACCTTTTGGCACTCACATAGCCAATTTTTATTTTTTTAACCAGGTTGGAATAATACAAAATTTTCTTGTTGTCTTGTTGGGGAACTTTTATATAATGGAAGGAGGGAATCAAACGTCCAAGAAGCCTGAAGCCTATTGCGGCGGTAAGAGGGATAGTTAGCAGAGCCACATTGAAGAATTAGCCAAGTAAGGTACCTTCTCTCACATCCACTTGGGCTCTTGCTAAAGTGGTCAAGGTCTCAAAATGGTCAGCTATTCATATTAACTGTCAAATGGCTCTTATTATTGATTGAATCATGCTTTTTATTTTGTCCTGCAAATGTAATTCTCTGTTGAATGTTTAGTGTACAAATACCATACACACTAACAACTCATGAGAAATTAAAATAACTATCAGCAGCACAGGTTTTAAATTGTTAGTTTCAGACTGATATTCACATATATACCCCTTTCATTGGAACACAATGTCAGTTCTTCCTTCGTTTCATTTTCCATTTTTTTCCTCCCTCTCTTCTTGAAAGACATTATGGTTGTGTTTGGGATTTTAAAAAAAGTTCGCATGTATTACTTTTTAGCTAATTTTTGTTCTTAAAGTGGGTCTCATTGCACTGTTAAGTGGGTCCCATTGCTCCAAAAGTCAGTTTTTAGTTTTTTTCTACATACTTTCAGCAAAAAAATTATAAGTTTCGGTAAAATATGCGGTTCCCAAGCAGATCCACATGGGACAGTTTCTTTTTTCTCGCTTTCAGCCCCAGTTTGCGTTAGATATCTTTAATTAGTTAGGTCAATTGTGTTGGCTGTTGTATTTTACAGGAGAGAGCATGATTAAATGTGCCATAAAACCAAATGAGTAATATTTCTTCTAATGACAAAATTCCAAAAAAAAAAGCCAAACGGTCCCCTCTAATTTTATGCAGCCCCTATAGAGTTTCATAAGATACAACACAAAACTGTTTCCCACCTATAAAATCCAAGTTAAACGCAGGATCTCTAAACTAATCTATCAAGAGCCACCCAACATTAAAATTTAATATCTTAGAAATTTAAAGACAATTGTTTAAATTCACAGGAGTCTTTAAGTTTCAAGAATAAAAGAATCCTACAAACTGAATAAGATGCATACTATGGAACACCAACATCAAATCAAAAACTCATCAGACATCTATTTGTTATACACTTTACTCTTAAGCTCCTATAACTAACCATCATACTATCTGTCTTAATATTGGCTTCAAAAATCATAACTAGTACAAGGGAGATCTATAATTCTTGTGGATGCCTTATGTGGTTGTACTCTAAATTGTTGGATTTTCTTTGATTAATATAAGTTAATTCCATTTGAAAAGGAATATGAATACCAGTAAATCCCATATTTACTATGGCACAGTGCAGCAGCAACATCAACACGGTCTATGAGGATCTGGGTATAACCCATCATGATATTGACAATTCAGCTGCAGTAGGTAGCAGAAATAAGCCAAGCCGTTATGAGGATAATGGGGCTGGAACTAGTGGAGAAGGCTACTTTAATTAGGGGACCAGATCCAAAGACTTGGAGGATGTATGGCTGATTCTTTAGGGAAGTTTTGGACTTCTTTGCCTGTAAGTCATCATCTTTCTTCTTCCTATTACAATCCAATGAAATGAAAGCGTGGGTTTTGATAATTTTGATTGTCAGATTAATTTTGGCATGGTAAAAAAATTTAATTTTTAATAGCTTTAAAATAATAGGGTTTTTCTTTTTGGATTTTTCCTTTTTCTTTTTTTCCTCAGACATATTCTAGCATTTAAGAAAAAAAAAATTCAAAGTATTGTGCTAGTTGAGTAGTTGTACCTTAACATTACCTTTTGGCACTCACATCCCAATCACCACAAACTCAAAAATTAAAATCATTTTGCATCACTTTTTTTTATTTTTTAGTTTTTTCATCAGGTTTGAATAGTTCAAATTTTTCTTGAAGCCTATAGTGGCAGTAAGAGGAATAATTACCAGAGTGACGTTGAAGAATTAGCCAAGGAGGGTCCCTCCTCTCACACCCACCTGGGCTCTCGTTAAAGCAGTCAAGAATTAGCCTAGGAGGGTTCCGTTTTGCTGCATGTGTGTGGCTATGTTCAATTGCTTTTATAGAGTTTAAGCACTGGCAGTGTAGAGAAATTAAAGATTCTCTTCTCCCATGCTACTGTGCCATTTTGTAATCTCCTATTTTCTTAGTGAAATTTTTTGTTAGACTCTGTCTATGGATTTAAGCCTAAGGCTGAACCATGTAAATCTTTGTGTTTCATGTGTGATTGTCTTTTCTATTTCTTCTATTTCTATTTCACAAAACCTACTATTGTTTTGTTACACACAACAAATAAGCATAAAAGCTTCCACTAACTCAACAGTTTGTGATAAGAGCAATGTCTGCTTATGAAATAGAGTTGCACTGTTGTAACGATTGAGTGTCCTGTTGGGCTTGTAAGTTTTGGTTGCAGATGTAGCTGTTTGTACTTTAGTAGCAGACAGGGGGGTTGTTGTAAGTGTTTTTGCTGGGCTGTTGGTTGTGTCCAGCTTTGTTTGAAGTTTTTTATACTAGTGTTTTGATCAATAAAAATTAATTATTCATTAAATATTGTCGAGTTTTGTTGTATTAATATAATTCTGTTCAGCTGTTGGTCAATTCATGCTTCTCTCAGCTAGTGACAAAATACAAGACAACCTTGTTAGAGCAATGAGTAACTTGAAGTTGTGACAGCAGCAAAATCAAGCCACCTTCTCCCTACACCTGCATACCACTTGATAGAGCAATGAGTGACTTGATCATCCTATGGTGATCCAATATATTGGTAAAACCAGCCATCTAAACCACCTTCCTAACAAGTTCTATTGGTGCATTTCACACAGCCTCATCAAATCCTCAACTGTGCTCTCAGCATATTTCCATTCCTCTTCCTCCTCTACTCCCCTGTCTTCTTTCTCTAATGCCTTTCTAGCTAGAAACAGACTCAAATATTATCAGGTTCCAATTCTAAAAGCTTTTGTGCTTTATGTTCCCCAAGTTTTATGTTCCCATGAACTTTGCAAGCTGCAAGAATAGCACCTGAAATCCTACCATCAGGAAAAATTAAAATTGCCATTTTCACTATAATGGCTAAGGCCTCTTTAAGCTTTCCATATTGAACCAAAAGATCAACCGTGCAAGTGTAATGATCCAAATCAGGTTGAATAGCAGGTATCCATTTCATGGAATTATAAAGTTCACATGTTGGTGCGAGTGATGTTTCAAACACTTAGCCTTTTGCTTTGAGTCCCACATTGATTAGGAGTGAGCTATATTCAGTGTTTATAAGTCATGGGTTACGTTTAGGTGCATCTAAAAATAATGGGCCAAGTGTTGAACTTGGGCTTATGCCTATTTCTCACGAGAAACCGGGCTGGCCTGTTATGTGTGTGTAAAACCCATGACTTTTACTTCGTGCTGTAATTTTTCTTGTCTCTTTTCCAGCCCGTTGGGCATTTACCGTGTGCCCAATGACTGTTTATTTTGGCCCATTGGAGTACCTAGTTACCATTGGGTTGACCCAGTGGGTTCAGCTTATTTACTAAGCTAACCTTTCTCTCTTCAGCACCTATCTCTCTCATCGCCTAGACCTGCAGTGAAATGCCCTATTTTACCCAACGTTGCCAACTTCTAAAAGAATTTCAAGTACCTGGGCTCTTTCGGATCCAAATTATTTGCCTTCTTTATTAGATTCAGCTAGCCTAAATGCAGAAGGCCTCATATCTAAAGCAAACTGAGAATAACCTTCTGCTTTTGAAGTGCCAAATAATTCAATCTCGACTGTTTGATTACTTGATAATCTGATTCACATCATCATGAGACTCAGTCTTTTCTGTTTAGATTACGTATGCACCTTGATACTGGTTTAAACTTGCTGAATTAGGTTAACCATAATGCTTTACCAAGATCAAACATCTCAAGAGTATAACCAGTAAAATCTCAAATGAAAAATCTAATCTTAATTAGCTCATTAAATCATCCCATAATGCTTTACCAAGATTAGGAATCTTAGAGTAAGACCAGAAAAATACAAAATATAAATTTAATTTTAATCAACTCATTTAATCATCCTGAAATCCATCTCACTTCTCAAAACCATTTTCTGCACACAGCACAATGTCTTTTCTATATCTTTTCTGAAATAACATTCCTTCTTCAGACACGAGACACCACATTTCTCCAATTATTGACATGCCCACTTCTTCCAAAATCCACACGACCAATAAACTCGAGATTACAACAGCCAAGCAATGGAACAATGCCATTCTTTCTTACTCACCAAAAACTTGAACCGCTAAATCCCACACAACAGTACACCACATTAGTAACAGAATCTTCTTCAGCCTGTTTATGGTCACTCTGACAAAGTTTAGCTTGCTTCGTTACAAAAGAATCAAACACCTTTCCACCTGAAATATCCTTGCTTACTTCAAACCAAGAAAACCAATGGTCTACCAAGCTGGTGCTTGTAAGCACCATAAATGATAAAACGTCTAAACCCTAGCTGTTATGAATTTTTAAACTTCAAAAGCTAATGGGTTCTACATGAAGGGTCAGGTTACTGCACAACTTAGGAAGTAACACCTGTGATGGCCTTTATCATCTCATGTCTCCATTTATAATTTTTTTTTTAAGGCTACTCAACTCAACATGTGCTCTTCTCTCATGTTCAACTGCAGTTGCTAAAGGGAAGCATGGCTTTTTTTATGACAGAGGAATGGCTACTATTTCATCAGTTGTTTGCAAATTGGGGGAATTATATAGGGCAATATTTTCTACCTATTATACAGGGAATGAAAATTAAATATTTCAAATTAAAATAAAACCTTAATCAAATTTTAAACACCAAATCATATATTTTTGCTGTCTCTAAAGAAATACTAACAATAAAAAACGGTGAAAGTTTGGATTTTGGAACCTCCACTTTTGAGATTGCACCTGACAAGCTCGCCAGGCCTTTGCATATAGCATTTTTTTTTTTTTTGATAAATTACGTTTTTAAACCCATATTTTATATTGGTTTTAAATTACTGTAAGGACACAAATCGAGCTAACCCTGAGGTTTTCCCGCTGGACCAGCCCAATGAGCCCTGGACAATAAATTTATAGAGAGTGGGTGCTTAGTCTAGGTTTTTGACACGATGGGTAACACAAAGGTTGGACTGAATCATGTAATTCATACACTGATCTTGTATAAAGGTGTGGTATTAAGTTGAACACCCTAATGCCGAGGACAGTTCTTCGTGCTTTCTTTACAATTTTTCTCCCCTTTTTCTCTCGTCTTCCCTTTCCTTTTATAGGCCTGACTTTCTCCTTCTTCCTCCTTCCACGTGCAATCCAGGTGTTTCCTTTTCAGATACTTGTCCCATCATTCCCCCTTACTCAAGTATCAGGCGATGATGGTAGGGCTGAATTTCAACGTTCAGACGTCACTTCTTCATTAATGCGGCCAGAGGGGTAGGTGTAATGCTTTCAATGCGGTGACAACAGCCTTTTCTCTAATATTTGCCCATCAATTTACTTTGTCCCTTATCCTCACTCTCTTAGTCAAATGTACGTAGGGCCCTTAATACGGGAGTCTTTGGACCACCAGGCCACTAATTTGTCCTCGGCAACGAGCTGCCGAGGACAATATCATCCTCGAACGTCATGTCCTGCGGTGCAACGTTCGTGCATGGTAGCTTCCTTTATCAAGTGGCATTGTAGGAAGGAAACATTATGTCCTCGGACCATCCTGGGCTGCTAGGTTGGACTTTCTTCTTTATGGAGGCTTTTGGGCCGGCCTAGTATGTGATTTGGGGCCCATGGGCACCACAATAGCCCCTCGAAATCCTCATTTCTACTCTGTTGGAGAGGAATGAGGGTTTCGATGTACACACACGTAAGGCAATCCGTTCCTGACGCTTCAATCTGCGGGACGCGCTTCAATTAAATGTTGGCAGCTTTATGTTCCCTGTTTCTAACCGCTGGATGTTCATCTGACGGACAGGCGCATTTTAAGGAAGCAGGCGGGAGGTCTCCCGCTTTACGTATTTCCACGAAATAAAAACTGTCATTTCAAAGGTTCCTTATTCATTTTCAGAGTCTGTACATCAAATCTAGCCCTCCCTGCCATCCACACGCGTCTCTAGTCCTTTCAATTCTAAGCCGAGGTGACCTAGTTACTTAAAAGTAAGTACTCCAACTTTATGCTTTCGTTATTACTGCTCGTTCCTTCTAGTTATTCTTGTATTTTCTGTCCTCGGCAGTCCAAACTCCCCACCTTAACATAGTGTTCTTTCCATAGTTTTAGGAAATGGGTAGATTTGCATCCCTAGTGAATACTCCTGAAAAAATAGAGGAGTTTAAGGTTAAATACGGAATCCCTCAGGGAGTATCCGTCAAGTATTGTGAGCAAGGAGAATGGCTCACCGATAGGGACACCGGTGAGGTGGTGATCCCTATCATAGCGTTCTTAGAGGGGGGAATGAGGATCCCTATGATGCCCATCACTAGGGATTACCTTAGAACGTCTAGGTTATCTCCCACCCAATGTGCCCCGAACATGTTTAGGATCTTAGGAGCCATCGATGTCCTAACGAAAGGCTAGGATTAGGGCTTACTCACCGCGAGGTGAACTGGGTGTATAACCTTCACCACCTAAAGGGGCACACATATTATTTAAAGTCTAGGCATCCTGAGGTTAGGTTGATTTAGTGCCTTCCCCATTCCAACAAGGGCCTGGATAAAGATTTCCTCATACTGTCCGGGGACTGGCATGACGGTCTCCCCTGTCCGACGAGGGAGGGGGAACCTGGTAAGTATTCGAGTAGTGCCAGTTTTCCTTAAAGATGAGTTTTTTTTTTTTTTTTTTTTTTTTTTTTTTTTTTTTTTTTTTTTTACTTACGTTGTTGGCTGTGTTTTCTCTGACTTGCCCTTGCTAAATCGTTTTTGAAATGTGTGCAGATCGCCGTGCGCTTACTCGTCGCGCCAACCTCGTCAATTTTGATTGTCTGAACAAAATCTTAAAGGCCGAGGTATTCGTGCATTCAGACGGTCAGTTACGCGCCGCATATCTCATCCTCGGATACACGCCTATATCCTCCGCCTTCCAAGTTCCCAAGTGCGTGATTAAAGAGAAGGACCCTCGGTTGCCGAGGATTAGTGTAGCGGTAGAGGGCTTCTTATTACCCGCCGGCACTCCCGTGCCCCGAGGCGTCTTGATTACTGAGCCTGTGAGGGTCGTCCTAGGAGCCACTCATTTGGCTACACCTTCGGCTCGGCCTAGATTAGGTGAAGGTTCTACCTCTCAGCCAGTCGCCAAGGTAGAAGAAGAAGAAGAAGAAGAAGAAAAAGAAGAAGTTGTTGAACTTTCGGATTCTGAGAAGGAGTTCGAAGCCTTAGATCAGCTCTTTCCGCCCAGGCATCCCTCTCCTGTCGTCGGATCTCCCTCTTTCACATCCTCAGACGACGACGACCAACCTTTGGTAAGAATGGAGATCCAGCGTAGACCCAAGCCCAGCTTGAAGGACGTGTTAGAAGGGCAAGCTGGATCGCAGGAGCTTCCTAAGGCGCCCCCCGCCAAACCTAAGGACAAGGGGATTGAGAAGGCTCCCTCGATAAAGGTTACACTCCCCCCTTCCTCTCAAGTTCAACACGTCGATCCCACTGATCATAAGAGAAAAAGGGATCAACCCAAGGGGAAGGAGATAGTCGACGGGAGCAAAGACCTCCCTACTAAAGAGACTGATCCGGAGAAGGGAAGCAAGCATGCTCGGCATGCCTACACAAGATCGGAGAGGCGAATTGACCCTCCAGTGGCATTTCATGCGCCCATTTGGGCTCCCCAAATGCATGTGGACGATCAGGCTGTCACTGCAGACGCGTCCATTAGGGGATCCGATGAGGGCACAGCTGCCTGTATTGCTGATGCATTAGAGCAGGCGCTGTTACTGCCTGAGGATATGGGAGAGCTGCGTAGGATGAGGGATCATAATGTCTTTATGATCCTCAAAAAAGAGTTAGCTATGGTAAGGATTTAAAAAGGGTCGTTCCTTGGCACTTATGCTTTTTCTTATTGTATTTATTGTTGTCATTATTTGTTACTATTATCCTTTTTCTGTTCTATATGTAGTGTGCCACCTACTAACAATGCTTTTATGTAGGCTATCCAATCTGCCCATAAGGCGGAGGAGATCACTGCTAACTCCTACAAAGCGCTAAGGGACGAGGAGATAAGGCTGGATCACACTAGGAAGATATTGGAACTTAAGGAGAAGAAGCTCCAAGAGGTGACCACCAGCCTAGGCAAGGCGGCGAGCGAGAGGTCAGGACTGGAGGCCGAATTAAAGAACACCACCCAACAAGCCGAGGATCAGAGGTTGCAGCTCAAGCGCGCCAATGAAGATCTTGCCTCGGCCAGGACGCTGGCAGAAGGTCTGGCGAAAGATCTTACGGCATCCGAGGAGGCAAAGGAGGAGGCTCTTAAGGCCAAGGAAGAAGCACTTGCTAAGGCACAAGCAGCCGAGGCAATGGTGGACGAGGCTGAGCAGAGCGGCTATGACATGGGCGTGGCAGAAACCACGGAGACCTTCAAAGCCCAAGTGCCGGGGGTTTGTAGGGACTACTACCTCCAGGTGTGGAGGGAAGCTCTCTCCCAAGCCGGAGTTGATGCTTCCTCTCTCCTATGGAAGGTGGAGAACGCCTACATCCCCCCTGCCATCCGCGTGGCTGCCTCTAGCTCAGCCAAGGATGATTCCTCTCTTTCCTCAGCTGGGATGCAAACGGAGGAAAGTGCTGCCGAAGACGCTGCCCCCACTGCCCAGGTTAAAGATGCACCGCCTCCTCCTGCCCCCAAGGAGTTGCCCATCAACCCCGAGGTTAGTGGGACTATGGAGCTAGTCCTAGCGACTTTGCCCATAAAGCCTAAGGAGACGGTTGAGGGATCTTCGGCCTCTGTGGTGCCTCCTGCTGATCCGAAAGACCAGACCCTGCCCAAGCCATAGTTACTCGTGCCTTAGCCGCTTCTCGTTCTTTTTCTTTTTCTTGTATTTGCCCTTGTGTCTTTATTTCTTAGTTTCGTTTTTAGCTTCTTTTCTTTGTAACTTAACAAGTTTGGTTGTGAGTGTATTGATAAACCTTTCGTTCAATGAAAAGAGTTCCCGATTTAAACTGCTATTCTATTTCGGCGTTGATATCTCATTTCGTTGCTTATATATGTGATACGGTGATACAACAGTTTGTATCCACAGCATGTACTTATAAATTTCTGCCCTTAGTCAAGGAAATTTGTGCAACTCATATACGTGCAAATGCTTTAAGTAATGACTGCCCACTCTTACTCACATTTGAGGACAAATAACACGCTAAAAGAGTAATACAGTAATATGGAATCCGTTTGCTTAGGACTTACTTAACAGCTATTTTTATGACAACATGTTGAAAAGGGAATTTAATATCATATCTTACATTTAAACCGACAATACCTCAAGCTTTGCGCTTAGTACTTAACAACAATTAAAGACCCTTTCACTTAGTAACTTCAATGCTGTTTTCATATCAGGAAGAAAGATCCGAGACAACTTTACTTCTTTACTTTAAATTAAGATAGAGGATCCGAGGACCCGGCGTAACCTTAATTACATTTGGACTAAGGTAGAGGATCCGAGGACCCGGCGTAACCTTACTTTTTTGTTTTGAATTAAGATAGAGGATCTGATGATCCGGCGTAACCTTAATTACATTTGGACTAAGGTAGAGGATCCGAGGACCCGGCGTAACCTTACTTTTTTGTTTTGAATTAAGATAGAGGATCTGATGATCCGGTGTAACCTTAATTACATTTGGACTAAGGTAGAGGATCCGAGGACCCGGCGTAACCTTACTTTTTTGTTTTGAATTAAGATAGAGGATCTGATGATCCGGCGTAACCTTAATTACATTTGGACTAAGGTAGAGGATCCGAGGACCCGGCGTAACCTTACTTTTTTGTTTTGAATTAAGATAGAGGATCTGATGATCCGGCGTAACCTTAATTTTTTGTTTTGAATTAAGATAGAGGATCTGATGATCCGGCGTAACCTTAATTACATTTGGACTAAGGTAGAGGATCCGAGGACCCGGCGTAACCTTACTTTTTTGTTTTGAATTAAGATAGAGGATCTGATGATCCGGCGTAACCTTAATTTTTTGTTTTGAATTAAGATAGAGGATCTGATGATCCGGCGTAACCTTAATTACATTTGGACTAGGGTAGAGGATCCGAGGACCCGGCGTAACCTTACTTTTTTGTTTTGAATTAAGATAGAGGATCTGATGATCCGGCGTAACCTTAATTTTTTGTTTTGAATTAAGATAGAGGATCTGATGATCCGGCGTAACCTTAATTACATTTGGACTAAGGTAGAGGATCCGAGGACTCGGCGTAACCTTACTTTTTTGTTTTGAATTAAGATAGAGGATCTGATGATCCGGCGTAACCTTAATTTTTTGTTTTGAATTAAGATAGAGGATCTGATGATCCGGCGTAATCTTAATTACATTTGGACTAAGGTAGAGGATCCGAGGACCCGGCGTAACCTTACTTTTTTGTTTTGAATTAAGATAGAGGATCTGATGATCCGGCGTAACCTTAATTTTTTGTTTTGAATTAAGATAGAGGATCTGATGATCCGGCGTAACCTTAATTGCATTTGAACTAAGGTAGAGGATCCAAGGACCCGGCGTAACCTTAGGCACAACAGAATTAATGGTACGAAAATGATAGGAATAAAATGACAAAAGCACTTTTCATTAATAATAATATCGTCTCAAATTACTTACATTCCAGGGATAGGGTACAACTTTTTCATCTAAGTCTGCCAGGTAGTAAGCTCCTATTCCAGCTATTGCCGTGATGCGATACGGTCCTTCCCAATTAGGTCCAAGTTTTCCCCATGCTGGATTTTTGGTGTTACCCACTACTTTCCTCAGCACTAGGTCCCCGAGAACAAGCGGTCTTGAGTTTACATTCGAATCGTATCCCTGCTTCAGTTTTTGTTGGTAGTAGGCCAAATGAATCATGGCACCCTCTCTCCTTTCCTCAATCAAGTCTAGGCCCTTTTCTAGCAGTCTATCATTGCTTTCCGGAGTGAAAGAGCTTGTCTTCATTGTTGGAAAACCAGTCTCCAAAGGGATAACAGCCTCGGCACCATAAGTCAGCGAGAATGGCGTCTCTCCCGTTGATCGGCGGGGTGTGGTCCGATACGTCCATAGGACATGAGGCAACTCCTCCACCCACCTCCCTTTGGCGTCCTCCAGCCTCTTCTTCAGCCCGTTCACTATAACCTTGTTAATAGCCTCGGCCTGCCCATTTCCTTGCGGATAAGCCGGAGTGGAGTATCTATTGGTTATGCCGAGGCCACAACAATATCATCTGAACGCCTTGCTATCAAACTGCAAACCGTTATCAGAGATGAGGGTATGAGGGATACCGAATCGAGTAACGATATTCTTCCATACGAATTTCTTTACATCGACATCCCTGATGTTTGCCAGGGGCTCGGCCTCTACCCACTTAGTAAAATAGTCAGTGCCGACAACCAAATATCTTCGGTTTCCAGGCGCCTTTGGGAAAGGACCCACAATGTCTAAACCCCACTGTGCAAAAGGCCAGGGACTCGTCAGAGGATTGAGCACACCTCCAGGCTGATGGATGTTTGGTGCAAACCTTTGACATTGGTCGCACTTCTGCACATAACTCTGAGCTTCTCGCTGCATGTTCGGCCACCAATACCCCTGTGTTAGGGCTCTATGAGCCAAAGACCTTCCTCCTGTATGACTTCCACAGATTCCTTCATGTAACTCTTCCAAAAGTAGCTCTGTTGCCTCAGGATGCATGCATAACAGGTATGGGCCAGAGAAAGATCGTTTATAGAGTTTATGATCCTCGGCCAACCAAAACCGGGAGGCTTTTCTACGTATCTTGTCCGCCTCCACCTTTTCCTCGGGCAGAACATCATCTTTCAGGAAGGATATGGGGTCCATCCAGCTAGGCCCCACTCTAATCTGGTGGACATGGACAACATTTGCGATCATTTTCGAGGGTTTAGGTAAGTCCTCAACTAGGATAATCCGAGGTAGTCCCTGTGCTGACGACGTGGCAAGAGTTGCTAGGGAATCAGCATGTGTATTGCTACTTCTGGGGACATGGGACAAAGTGAAGGATTCGAATTTGCATTATGCAGCTTTGACTTGATTCCAATAGTCCTGCATCCTCGGATCTCTGGCCTCCACCTTTCCATCTACTTGGCCCACAACTAGTTGTGAGTCTGAGAACACTTGCACGATCTTTCCTCCCAACTTATGGACCATATCCATCCCTTTCAGCAAGGCTTCATACTCGGCCTCATTATTAGTAGCCGAGAATCCCAGTCTTAAGGACTTTTCCAGAGTGAGGCCTTCTGGGGTCGTAATTACCACACCCACCCCGGATCCTCTTTGATTGGCAGCCCCATCAACGTAAACAATCCATACCGCGGGACCTTTGCATGCGATCATACCAACTGATTTTTCATCAATGTTCCCGTTGATCACACTACCTTCCATTGTGGGTTCCGCAAATTCCGCGACAAGATCAGCTAACACTTGACCCTTAATTGCTGTGCGAGGCATGTACTTGATATCAAAAGAGCCCAAGATGGTTCCCCATTTTGCAATCCTGCTTGTATAATCCGCACTCCGGAGTATAGCTTTGAGGGGAAGCTGAGTCAGAACAACCACCGTATGGGACTGGAAATAATGAGGGAGTTTACGTGTACCATGCACTACAGCAAGGATTGCCTTCTCTAATGGTGGATAACGTATCTCGGCTTCATGCAAGGACTTGCTCACATAGTAAACTGGTTTTTGTACATCCCCGTCGATCCTTATTAGCACCAGGTTAACAGCGTGGGCTGCCACTACAATATATGCGAAGAGAACCTCGTCGACTTCGGGCCGAGACATAATAGGAGGATGAGCAAGATATTCTTTAAGTTGCTGAAAAGCTACGGCACACTCTTCTGTCCATTCAAACCCCTTCCATTTGTTTAACAATTGGAAAAATGGCCTGCACCGATCAGCAGATCTTGAGATAAATCGATTAAGGGCAGCCGTCATCCCGGTCAACTTCTGCACTTCCTTCGGATTCCGAGGTGGCTGTAAGTTATTGATGGCCTTGACCTGAGCGGGGTTGACCTCAATTCCTCTATGCGTCACCATGTAACCCAAAAATTTGCCAGATCCAACGCCAAAGGAACATTTGGATGCGTTGAGGCGTAATTTATGCTTCCTCAGCATTTGGAAGGAGTCGTCGAGATCTGGTATGTGAGCCGAGATAATTTTACTCTTAACCACCATGTCATCTACGTACACCTCAATCGTCTTTCCCAGTTGCGGCTCAAACATCCTCGTCATCATTCCTTGATAAGTAGCTCCAGCATTCTTTAAGCCGAAGGGCATCACCTTATAGTGGTAATTCCCCGTGGGTGTGACAAAAGCTGTCTTTTCCTGGTCTTCTGGAGCTAAGGGTATTTAATGGTAACCTTGGAAAGCATCCAAAAAGCTCATCCGAGGATGTCCCACAGTAGCATCCACCAACTGATCTATGCGGGGTATGGGAAATGAATCTTTTGGGCAAGCCTTATTCAAGTCTGTAAAGTCCACACATACCCTCCATTTTCCATTCTTCTTTTTCACTACCACAGTGTGGGCCAACCATTCTGGGTAAAACACTTCTTTAATGGCCCCTGCTTTCTTGAGTTTCAGCACCTCTTCTTTAACGGCGTCGACATGCTCTTTAGATGAACGCCGAGGTGGTTGCCTTCGTGGTACTGTAGCCGGACTAACATTGAGGTGATGACAAATAAATTCCGGGTCAACCCCTGGTGCTTCGTAAGCATCCCATGCAAACACATCGATATTTCATTTCAAAAATGTAACCAGATCTTCTTTCTCTTGTAAGGGCAACTGACTTCCTATCTGGAAGAATTTCTCCTTATCATCTGCGATAACCACCTTCTCCAAATCCTCACAGCCTGGCCCTTCAGCCTCGGCCTCATCTGTTTCGGCCGAGGATACTAACTGCTACAAATTCTTCTCGGCCAGGGTTTAAGACTCCTGCCTCGTCTGATGTGTGATGGCTGCCGTTATACATTGCCTCGCCATGGACTGGCTGTCTAGTATTTCTTCGACTCCGTCCTCGAACGGGAACTTCAGTTTAACATGCAGAGTTGACGATACGGCACCTAAGGCGTGCAGCCATGGTCTTGCCATTATGGCCGTGTAAGGGGAGTAAGCGTCTACTACGATGAAATCTATGTCCACTTCCACTGGTCCTGACTGTACAGGTAGTCTAATCAACCCCTTTGGAATAACAGCCTTCCCTTCAAAACTTATTAACGGGGAGTCGTAAGCCGTGAGGTCTTCGGACCTCAAATTGAGACCCTTAAACAAATCCGGATACATAATATCAGCCCCACTCCCTTGGTCAACCATTACTCTTTTCACATCGTAACCCCCTATCCTTAATGTAATGACCAACGCATCGTCGTGTGGCTGGATAGTGCCAACCTTGTCTTCCTCAGAAAATCCTAGCACAAGCAGAGGATTCTTCTTTGTCCTCTTCGGCTCAGACTTGAGGTCCTCGTCGGTGGACCGTAATACTGACATTATTCTAGTAGGGCAAGACCCAGTCCGACCTGGCGCCGCAAGGATGACATTGATTGTGCCCAATGGAGGTCTCACATTGTTACTGCCTTGGTTCATGAAGCCAGATTGGGTGCCTTGTTCATCAGGTCGATTCACGAGTTGTCTTAATTTCCCCTCTTTGACCAGCTGATCCAGGTAATTCCACAAGTTCCTACAGTTCTCTGTGGCGTGGCCTTTATCCTGGTGATAGTTGCAATAGAGGTTCTAATTGCGTTTTACAGGGTCCCCTATCATCTTACTGGGCCATCTAAAATACGGTTCTCGGCAAATCCTTTCCAGCACTTGCTGTACCGGCTCACGGAATACAGCGCTCACTATCTGGGGCGGGGCCGACCTGTTCTGACTAGTGAAATCTCTTCGCGGCCATTTGCTATTATATCTCTTTGACTTGAAATCCCTACTCTCCTGGTGGATACTTTTCATTTTCCCTTTACTCTGTTGTTGATCCTCTTCAACCCTCTTATATTCGTCAATACGATCCATGAGCCTACGGACCGTTTTTACCGGCTTCTTGGTCAAAGATTTTCTCAGATCGTGCTCAACTGGAAGGCCGACCTTAAAGGTGTTGACCGCTACTTCATCGAAATCACCATCAATCTCGTTAAACGCTTCCCAGTATCTATCCGAGTAGGTTTTCAACGTCTCGCCCTCCCTCATGGCCATGGATAGTAACGAGTCTAGAGGCCGAGGTACTCTACTGCACGTAACAAAACGGGATCCAAATGCCATTGTAAGTTCCATGTATGAGTCAATGGAGTTCGCCTTTAAGCCGTTGAACCATCTCATCGCAACGGGTCCTAAACTTGAGGGAAAGACCTTACACATCAAGGTTTCATTCTGTGAGTAGACCGCCATGCGTTGATTAAAGTGGCTTACGTGCTCTACTGGGTCTGTTTTGCCATTATAAATGGTGAAGTTTGGCTGTGTGAACCGACGGGGTAGTTTTCCCTTTTCAATACGATGTGTGAAGGGTGATTTGGAGAGCTGGAGCAGTGCCTTCCCCATGGCGTCGCTACCAGAGCCCCGGTGAGTCGTCCCTCTGCTTCTTCTGTCCCGAATACTTTCCTTTTGGTACGAGAAAGTTTCTGTGGGGGGGTTCTGGACCTCGATCTATAGCCACTGTTCTGAGAATCATCTGATGAAGGGTCAGATATGGAAGGCGTCCGTTTCCGCTCGGCACGACGAAGCTTCCTCTTCAGCTGGTCAATCTCTCTCTGCATGGTCCTAGTGTTATCTTCTCTAGAGCCCCTGTTTCTGCCCTGCGGGCAGTCACCAGGTGCTCGCCCCGAGTGCACACTGCCCTCTCGATCTCCCATTTGCTCTAACTGTTGTCATGGATCCTCATGCTGAGATCCCAAAGACTCTGCATGGTCTGGATTCAAGTCCACCATCACGTTATCTGCGCCAAAAACTCAAGACTCCCCACAGACGGTGCCAATTGTAAGGACACAAATCGAGCTAACCCCGAGGTTTTCCCGCTGGACCAGCCCAATGAGCCCTGGACAATAAATTTATAGAGAGTGAGTGCTTAGTCTAGGTTTTTGACACGATGGGTAACACAAAGGTTGGACTGAATCATGTAATTCATGCACTGATCTTGTATAAAGGTGTGGTATTAAGTTGAACACCCTAATGCCGAGGACAGTTCTTCATGCTTTCTTTACAATTTTTCTCCCCTTTTTCTCTCGTCTTCCCTTTCCTTTTATAGGCCTGACTTTCTCCTTCTTCCTCCTTCCACGTGCAATCCAGGTGTTTCCTTTTCAGATACTTGTCCCATCATTCCCCCTTACTCAAGTATCAGGCAATGATGGTAGGGCTGAATTTCAACGTTCAGACGTCACTTCTTCATTAATGCGGCCAGAGGGGTAGGTGTAATGCTTTCAATGCGGTGGCAGCAGCCTTTTCTCTGATATTTGCCCATCAATTTACTTTGTCCCTTATCCTCACTCTCTTAGTCATCTGTACGTAGGGCCCTTAATACGGGAGTCTTTGAACCACCAGGCCACTAATATTGTCCTCGGCAACGAGCTGCCGAGGACAATATCATCCTCGGACGTCATGTCCTGCGGTGCAACGTTCGTGCATGGTAGCTTCCTTTATCAAGTGGCATTGTAGGAAGGAAACATTATGTCCTCGGACCATCCTGGGCTGCTAGGTTGGACTTTCTTCTTTATGGAGGCTTTTGGGCCGGCCCAGTATGTGATTTGGGGCCCATGGGCACCACAATTAAAATCCTCCTTACCGAAAAATTTACCAAATATTTCACATTTGAGATGGACCGATGTTGCTCAATTGAACCACCACAAGACAAATACTCAAAGCAAGTTGTAAGAAAATCAATGAAACTTTTAAAGTTGACATTTTATTTTTTAAGAATCTTTCTCTAGTTTTACCATCTCTTTCTAACTTTTGATTTGTTCAATTAACACCCCCCCTACTGCCCGCGCCAAAATTGAGAGAATTACCACAATATTCACCCTTTCGTCCAAATTGCGATTATCTTGGACGAAAAAGCATAGTTACAATCACATGCAAAACATGTGATTTGTGGACCCACAACATCAAAATTGCCCTCATTATTGCATTTTGTTATCTAACACATTCAAATCGATATCATACCCAAATTGAAATTGAAACAATCTAATATGATAATATTGTAGAGGCTAAATTATAAAACACACCCCTAACGTTTAAGGTTATATTTATTTTGTTTTCTAAAGCTTCAACCTTTTGATCCTCTCCCCTAACATTAGGGGATCTTGACTTTTGTTTGGCAACCCCCCCATTAAAAATATAAAACAAAATCTTAGTTAGCCATTAAGTATACCTCAACTTGTCACATGGGATAGTTCATCCAAATAAATCATGTCATATGATATGAATTAAGTGGCAAGAAATATTAAAAATTTATTTTTATAAAAAATCTCTAAAATATAATAAAATAATTTAATTTAATTTAACCTTTTATTTTCTTCAATATTTCTTTTTTCTTCCACCTTTTTAATCTAAAAATACTAATTGTTGGGTGGAATGGTTTTGCTAAAGTTTGTGTGTGTGTGTATTGCTAAATAAAAAAGGGGGTTTCAATGTGAACTCATCAACCCCACATTACGTGACAACAATGGGTAATACCATGTGTACTATCAAGACCTTAATGAGGCTATCATCATGGGCATAACACATTTGTTGAAGCGTCACTACTCGAATCGCTCAACTCCTACCAAGTATCATGTGAAATGATACAAGAACTTTTACCATCAACCCACAACCCGCCATGGTTTGCTAATGTTTGCATTCTTCTTTGTTTTTTTGCGTTCGTGCTATTGTTTCATTTTTATTATTAAATTTGGTTGACTTGAAATTTCATAGAAAAGATAATCTCAATTTCTCATGAGTCTAAATGTTGAACTACTTTAACTCTTCTACCAACATCTGCTTCCACCCAACAACAAAAAGTTACCCACTTCAATTGGAGTTGGGCTACCTCCAAATGACATAATAAGCTTTTTTTTTTTTTTTTTTATACCTTTTATTGAGGGAGACTATTATTGGGTTTGACTTAAATGAAATTAGAGAGGAAATTATGCTATTTATATTGAAAGAATATGATCATTGGAAAATACGATTGTTAGAAATATATGGCTGTTTTTTTGCTTCTTCTCAAAAAGAAAAAAAAATATATGGATGTTTAAAAAATATGACCATTGGCAAGGGAAAAAAATATCAATAAAGACTTATAATAAAGACTTAAATATAATAGAGAAAAAAAATAAAGAATATGTTGGGTTTGAAAAGTAGGTAACTCAAATTGAAAAATATAACACCTTGGATCCTTCAAGCCCCAAAAGACCAACCTTTTGGGCTTGAGGGTGATAGAATTAAAGCAATGTTCTACTTGTTTGTAGGACATGTCAAGAACCTTGTGCCCAAAAACCTTTGAAGGACTCAATGTGTTAGAAATGGCAAGCCCCTTTCCCATTAACCTAGCCTTTTGGGGTTAAAGGGTTTAGTATGCTACAAAAGGTGGGCTTTTGCTTGGGTGAGAGTTGGCCTAACTCATTTGGTATGGTATGGACACAGAGATACAAGTCTCCAATTACAAAAACTTACATTGACATAAAAGGAAGATAGCCCAACCAATTGCCTTATAGTTCAAAACTGCTATTCCTTGGACTTAAGGCCTAACAATTGATGTCTAGGATTTATTTTGTTTATACGTAATTAGTTAACCCTTATTAGGCTTATTTTCCTTTTCCTTTCTTTTAAAAACCTTATTGTCTTTTACTACTTGGTTTAGAGATTTAATTCCTTTTCTTTGATTTATAATTTAATTGATTTTATAAGATTTCATGTGATTTATAGTTTTTTTTTTTTTTTTTTTGAGGGAAAGATTTATAGTTTATTTGATTTAATAAGATTTCATTTGAAAATTTCTAAATGATATTATGTAATTTCATTTAAGTCTATGCATTAATTCCTTCTTCTTTTTTTCAGCTTTCTTGCTTAATGCCTTCACTGGCAAGTCTAAGTGTTGACATGGTTTTTTAAAAAAAATTATTTTAAGTATATTATTGTTCTTCAAATTTGTATTTTACAAGTTGGAGTTTAAGAGGATGGTTTTTATAGGTTTAAATCTATGCAATTGTACCTTTTAACCTAAGAGATAAAAGTTTAAAAAGCTATAAAAAAAATTAATCCAAAGATTAAGAATAGAAGTGAAAATTTTAATTTTCAATCTCATCATTTAAAAAAAAGTCAATTGTACGATTTTTCTTGTTGTAATATTTGGTTGTTAATAAATTTATAAAGGTATTAACAATAATTACATTGAGGATAAAGGTATTTAACTCCTAGACATTTTTGTTAATAATACTAAAAGGTACGGTTAGTTTCAAAGTTCTTGACTATAAATAGACTCTTTATAACTTGTATAAAGAACTTTGTGGATTCAATACTATATGCAATTATATCCATTCTTCTCACGATGTTGTTTTACTTCTTCACTTTTTAATTTTTAATTTTTTTAATTCACTTTTTTTAATAAAAAAAATTGTGATTCAATTGTTGAGACTTGAGATTGATTTTTCTTTTTCTTTTTCTTTTTTTTCATTTCACAATCTAAGCCATTAAGAGCAACTACACACAATGCAATACACTAGTTAATCTTATCTCAATCTGAACTCTATAGCCATATAAATAGTAAAAAGGGCAGTGTTTGATTCATTCATTGCCCAGGGTCCTAAATAATGCTCATTAATTATGAGCCAGATTGGTGAAATTGTTTAAACTCTGAGTCCTAATAAATTTGAGAGCAAGTTTAAAAACACAATAAAATCTCATAATATTTTCACAATATTCTTGTTTTGAGTTATAGTAAATAATAATAATAATAATATTATTATTATTATTAATATTATTATTATTATTAATATTATTATTATTATTATTTTGGCTTATGGTCAATTGACACTTAATTTGTGAAGATATTGTAAAATTTTGTTACGTCCATAAAAGAACTTTAAAACTTATGGTGAAATGTAGTATTCAAGTTTGAGTAGATAATATTATCTATGGAATCAATTTTCAATGAAAAAAGTGTTAATCATATCATGGAAGGAAATATAATGAGGATCTGGTGTTATTATTATTATTATTATTATTTGGCATCACTACTCTTTTTATTCTTGATTTATCAATTTATATTTTTTGCTACCCAACCATGTGGATAAGGTTTGAACCATTAACCCATGGGTCACGGATCTTTGGCCAGTGTTAAAGGCTCCACCTTGACAAACCCAATATCAAAGGCGGCTTGATGCATTTGGGGGCCTAAAGCGAAAGTTAATTATCTTGTATTAGATTCAAAATTACTACTAATTAATATGAACTATGTAGAATTTTTCCTTTTTTTTTTTAGAAATTTTATAGACAAAAAAAATTTGACAAAATTTTTCATACTTGTTGATGTGGCCGGCAGATTGATAGTGGTAAGTAAAAAAGCAATATTAGTGGTAAACTTAGATGAGAACTAGTAAAAACTTGCTAGCTCAACTCTTATTGTTATTCTTATTTTTTTAGAAGTGCAACATTCACAATATTTTTTATAACAAATCCTATGTTTTAAGTTGCTTTTTGTTTTCTATTTGAAAATATCACTATAATTATTTTTTTGCCATCAATAACAATAAAAAAATATTATTTTATTTATTGATTACAAATAATCTTATTGGTTAAAATTTGGGGTCCTTTTTTTTTTTACTTGGGGCCTTAGGTGGCCGCATTTCTTGCTTTAGCATTCAGCCGGCTCTGCTCAATTTAGATCCAACCACTTTTATTGCCCCACTCGGTAACAAGCCTACATTACTAGGCTCGACACTATTCTTATTAAATATCCGTTTATCAATGTGTATATATACAACCTATATATATATGTGTGTGTGTGTACATATATTATCCAAACATTTCCTTTATTAAAAAAAATCCAAACATGAAAGTTGAATAGAATTTTTTACCACCTTATTTCTCTTAATCTAAAGTCTATATACACATTGTTAAATCAACATAAATATCCCAAACAATACATTACTAGGCTCGGCACTATTCTTATTAAATATCCGTTTATCAGTGTGTATGTATACAACCTATATATATATGTGTGTGTGTATATATATATATATTATCCAAACATTTCATTTATAAAAAAAAATCCAAACATGAAAGTTGAATAGGATTTTTTACCACCTTATTTCTCTCAATCTAAAGTCTATATACACATTGTTAAATCAACATAAATATCCCAAACAATACATTTTAAAAACTCATCAAATTTGTTTATAATACTTAATAAATCATTATATACAAATTCTCATTAATCCATTTCCCGTCAAAGAAACATTGTTGACCTACTGGATTCAACCGCTACACCTAACAAAACGGGCTACGTACTATTTAATTGGAGCATGATTCGAAAACCGATTTGCCTTATCTAACCTCAGGATCCGGATCCTCTCCATTTCAAAGTGAAATGGAGAGGCTCCAGTTAATGGCTGAGATGGAGTCTGAAATGATCCACGCTCAAAATGTGAACACGTCATTTAAAAGTTCAAACTCAAGTTAAACTCAACCAGACAAAAAGAAACTCAAGTTAAAATCAACCGGACAAAAAGAAACTCATTCAGCCTATCTCCCACTGAAAACAAAAAAACCCTTTTGGAGGGAAAAGTGAAACAGAGGTTGATCATTCAGCCTATCTCTCACTCTCACGTTCAAAGCTTCACAAATTTTAACCCATTAAAAAAAAAAAAAAAAAAAAAAAAAAAGAAGCCTTCACAGCAGGTTCAGAACAAGTGAAATAGAGGTGTATTTTGTTCAAAGCTTTGGTGGGAAACGGGAAACATCTCAAAGCTTCACAGATTTTAACCCAAAAAAAAAAAAAAAAAACCTCACCGCAGAGAAATTTCAGAAAAAGCTCTGTTTCTATCTTGCCAAAACAGAGGTAAAGATTGATGAAATCATCTATTTTCCATTTTTAGAAATCTATTTTTGATGAATGAACTCTACGATTAGGAGTGCTGGACTTTGTCAATGGTTTATTTCAATATCTAACAATTTAGCTAGCATCTAATAAATTCCAAAACTTATGTATGGCCATTGTCATGCGACATTATAATAAAGTACAACAATACTCGAAGTTAACCCCAATATTCTTTTTGGCGCAAACCATGTTAAAAGAGATAAACAAAGGATTAGCTATGTGTTGTTTGAGCCTTCATGCAAGTCAACTACGGATAAATGGATACAAAGATAGAAGCAATATGATCAATGTTTTGCGTTTTGTATTATATTGGCTTGATTAATAGGAATCCTTGACCATAGGCACAATCAACATGCAAGGACTTTGATTAGTTAAATTTGTAAAAGCAAGGAGGAAAAGGAAGATTAAAAAAAAAAAAAAAACAAACGCCCTCCAAAGGCAAAAAGCTAAGTCTTATCATGCTAGCTGGTGGAATGCATAATTCAAATCTTCTCTTGTTGGTGTGAAATAGGAATATGAAATCCCACTAAAACTAGATCTTGTGAAATAAATACTCTAGGAATGCTTGTCGCCTAATTATTCATTGGTTTTCCACTTTCTCACTAAAATTTGTGTATTTTCTGCTTTTATTGTTATTGTTTTTAGATTTGGAGATTGATAACTGTGATTGAACTATCTGTTTGGGGTCCATATTAATCAATTAATAACTCAACTATTAAACTTTTATATATATATATATATATATGTATGTATGTATGTAGCTATGAGACTATTTAATCAATTAATCCACTTCTTAAGGACTTTGGGATCCATATCAGGTATTTTCAGGTATAAATCATGTAATATATTTCATGTTAGTCAAATTTCATCAACAAAACAAAAATCTCAAACAATACCAAAAAATTGAATCCCTTTTTTCTTCTTAACCAATGAACAGCTAAAATGGAAGAAAAAAGAGAATACAAATCCTCTATCCCATTTTTTGTGTTCCCCTTTGAATTTTTACCATATAAATCTTCATAAAGCATGTAAAATAGAGCCACATCATCTAGTGGGAAACAATGGAGAATTATTCATTATGTCTGAGGAACAACAAAAATTACATTTTAAAGCCTATAATTTAGGAGTTCTAGTCAATTAAATTTTGCTATGATTAAACTCTACAATTTCAAAAATACCCAATAATTTTGTCATGATTAAACCCAATAATATGAAATCTCCAGAAAAAATAAGATTTAAACTCTACAATCAAACCCAATAAATTGAACTCTACAATTTAAAAAATAACAACTTAAACCCCAGATTTTAAAAAGTAAAAAATTAAACCCAAAGTCATTCAACTTAAATGTGTTGAGGTCTAATTTGGTTTTTTTTTTTTTTTTTTTTTATGGAGTTTAATTTGTTACTTTTAAGACTATAGAATTTAATTGTTTTTCTGCATAATTGTTTTTCTGCTGTAGGCATGTTATTTTACTGCATAATTGTTTTACTGCATAATTGTTTTTCTGCATAATTGTTTTTCTGCTGTAGGCATGTTATTTTACTGCATAATTGTTTTACTGCATAACTGTTTTTCTGCTGTAGGCAACAATTATGCATTCTGCATAATTACTGTTGAAGGCAAGAGTTGTTTTTCTGCATAATTGTTACTACACTCCACGTAACCAACTAACTACACACCTTAGCCCAACCAACTAACAACCCACAATAAGAGAATTTGATAAAAAAAATGAACAAATTTTATTAAAATGTACACTTTGACCACATAACAAAAATTCCATTAAAATAAACACTTCGATTAAAATAACAAGAAACTTCTACAATTGGTGTGTTTATTACTTGACTATACATTTCACCTCTTGCTTCTTGATTAGCGGTGGGTACTTATTGTGAGGCCACAAGAAAGCTGAAGTGCATGTCACAAGGGAGAACTTGAGTTTACCAGCCAACCCAAACATGTATTTTCCTTTGGCTTTGGACTTGAATACTACTTTTGAAGACTCTAGGCCATTATGTGCCGGGCATGGTGCAGCTGATACACTGTGAAGCTGTGCATAGCATTCCTCATTCAATTTGCCATCTTTTACAATCTTACGATGAATAAACATTTTGAACTTTCCTTCTTCATCGAGTTTCCCTACCCCTCTTGTCTTTAAGTGTCCATTTTTTGGCTCGCAATCAATGGTAAAACGCATTCATCAACCTGTAACATACTAATTATGCACCCATTAGGATAAATAAACCATGCATCAAACAAATTGACCATTATAGAGGAAGATTTGAGAATAACAGCAGTATCCCAGAGACCCAAATTCACAGTCTTCCCATCAACCATAACATTGGCACTAAAGTTATCAAAAACAGTGGGGACATAATCCTGTCATACAATACATAAACCCACATTGAAAATCAAATGCACATTAACAGAAACAACTAAAAAATGGAAAAAAAAAACATAAAAAAAAAAAAAAATAAAGAACATGTATGAAAGTTAAAAAAAGAGTTTTATACAGTTGGGAAAGTGTTGGTGGTGTAGGAGATTAGAAGACTTGTCTTCCCAACAGCACCATCTCCAACTGTGACACATTTGATAAACCTTGCTGTTGTTGTGCTACGAGTAACTGCAGCATTCATTCTGTTATTCATAAAACAAACAAAGAACCAAAAGTAGAACAAAACTCTCTTTTTTTCTCTCTCAGACAAACAAGAACTTGTAGTGCCTGTTTAAGATTCTCCCCCAAAATTTTCTATAGGCTTTTGAAAGGTGGTAAAGACCTGTGACTGTGAGTTCACTTTAATTTGAGCTCTCAAGGAGGCTAAAAGTTGGAACAAAAAGCAGCCCACGTAGGAAATTAATCATTTCATATCAAAATATTGAAAAGTAAAAAAAAAAAAAAAAACATAATGAGAAATGGAAAGAAATTATTGATTATTACGCGCTTGGGGAAGCATTTGAGTACAAGCTCCAATGAAAAGTTTGTGGAGTAAATTAACAATTAAAAGTTTGTGGAGTAAATTATGAAATGGCCAAATCACTTGGAAATGAATTGAAAATTTTCCTATATTCAAATCCTCTTTAGTCTTTACCTAACCCCATTGGCCCATTTCTATCAAAAGAAAAGAAAAAGGAAAGGAAAGAACACTCAGGGGAATTATATTACATTGTTAATCACAGGGCTTACACGGTCACGGATAAATATCATGATTTCCTCAATCAATCTTCTACAATGAGCTCTGGCAATACGTTCATTGTTACTTGAAATCCTCAGTTTATCTAGTCTGTCTCAAATCATACAGCCTAAATGCAACTGCATAAAAACCAAAGGAGAAAACAAAATCAATAGCTTAAACTGAGTGAGAAGTCTGCATTTCTAGTTGCATAAAGTAGAAACCACTTCAACATTTACAATCAATTTTGTCATCCATAGGAGCATGAGGATGGAAGACACAGAGTGCACGAACAAACCCCTCAAAATCAATGACCCCATTTTTCTTGTCATCAAAAAGATCAAATACCTAGATAAGAAAGGGTAGCAATTGAAAGAATTAACTGAATCACAAATCATATCAGAGACACAAGTCATCAATTTAATCAAGTTTTGAAAAGAATATCTGGATTATTAGAGTCAAGCATAGAAGTCAAAGCAAATTTACCCTGTCCAGAAAAAGATTCTTGCCCGCTGGCATTCTACTAAACAGTGCCAATTGGAGCTCTTCCTTCAAATGGAAAGCAAACATAAGGATTACAAATTTAGAATCTGGTTACTTCTAGGACAGTAGTTCTAAAACTGCAACAAAACTCAATCATTTGAGTCAACCCAAGATGCATAGTGTACAGATGAGTAATTAATTATTGGATGAAAATAAGGACAGCAAACAAAAAAATTTCTTATTCATATATTATAGAATTGCCTCAGAGGTTGTCTTAGTTAATCTCTCACATATGTAAATAAAACACATCTATGTCCTATCCCAAAATAGGCTAGTAATTACTATAGATTACATGTAAATACATAGTAAATCAATATCAGTGTAATGCAATGCATCAGAAATTCTGATCCTGACGAATATGGCTCATGAGTTTTATTTTTCATTTTAGCAAGATTGGTGATCCCCAATAATCATAACCTTCAACTTACTGGAATTTTCAAAATGATAGCTGATGAAGACAACAAAAAAGAACAAATACACGTGGTGTGCAAGTACAAAAATCAAGCATGTCGCATTAGTGAAAACGACTAGAACTCACATTGTAGACAAGGCGGGACCTGAGAAAGGGAAGTAACTTCTTCCATTCCTTAACCGTCTTGCCGTTCGCACCTAATCCATTTCCCCAAAACCAACAAAATTACTTCTAAATATTAATTCAAGCACAAGAGAGAGAGAGAGATAGAGAGAGAGAGACCTCAGGGATTGACGACGAAAACGAGGTCGCGGTGGCGAGAGGCCGAGGAGGAACCACCACCACCACCGCCACCGCGGCGGTAAATGGAACGGTTGGTGGAGAGATCAGGAGGGAAGGGATGGTCGGCTCTGAAAACTGAGGGTTTAGCGGCCATTCCTCAACCAATCATCGGCTCAAGTGATGAGGAGCGACGGAAGATGCAGCGCCGAGTGAGGAGCGACAGTGACTGTTCGGACCCTGGGATGGAGAGAGATCTCTGTTCTTGCAGGTGAGAGTCTAATTTTTTGAAATTTCAGATGGGAGAAGCATCGGTGCTGAGTTACCTTGGTTAAACAAGAGGTTGGGTTAAGCTTTTTGCATTTTAAATGACGTGGCATAATTTTGAGCGTTGATGATGTTCAAACTCCATCTCAGCCATTAACTGGAGCCTCTCCATTTCACTTTGAAATGGAGAGGATCCGGATCCCCTAACCTCATGGATGCAATTAACTCTAGAATTTTTTTAGGACCATGATGCACCACCAAGGCTACACACTTTGAAAGAAAAAAATATTCAAGCTGTTTTACTCTACGTTCACACAAGTCACCGGAGTAGTTTTTTTTAATGAATTTTTTTGGGTTGATTAATTAAGTGTGCGTTTGGATAGCAATTATAATTCCTGCGTTCATGTTTTGTCATTTTCTTTTTTTTTTTCGGTTCTGTTGGGGGACAAGAGGCAGTGCGCGCACTGTTTACGTATTTTTTTAGTAATTTTTTATTAAAAATGAGTCTCGCAGTACTATTTATACATTAAAAAATTATTTTATTATAATATTTTTAATTTTAACAAAAATAAATTCTACCCAAACAGACCTAAAAGTCTGTACAGCTGAAAGCACCAGTAGAATCAATCGTAGTAGCAAAGGGGCAGATATCAAATAATATAGCTCCAGAAATCAATCAATCACAAACTGCGGGGAACCAAGACCGATCTCTGCTGTCTTCTTCTGAAAATCTGTCCCTGTCGTTCACTCTCTTTCTCTGTAACTAACGACAAAAAGATGGGTCTAAACTTGCCTGAAATAAACAACTTTTCCAGAAATAAAGTTAACAACTTTTCCCCCACACCATTAACCCTTATGACACGTACGTACTCAATGTGCCCCCACCAATTTGTAACAATAGAGTTATCACATCTTTTGCTAGTCACCTTAAATTTACGCTCTGTCCTCATTTTGAACACGCGGGATGTGTTTGTCATGGTGTACAGTAGAGTTGACTCATTCGATGACTCTCACAGGGGGCCGACCACTTAACTCATTCTTTTTTTTTTTTGGGTGAAAACTTGACTCATTCTTTGAATCTGGCCGAATGAAGTTTCTTTGTAAATTTCCTACATCACCGCTTAAACACCGAATTTCTCATAAATAAGGCCACCTCTCGGTAGTCTGCTCTTCAAAAGTTGTCATCCCGGGAGGATTACTTTATTAAATCCAGATTTGTTTTGGGAAGTGACTCTAGAACTCAGTATTGAGTCAAAGAAACCATTAACTACTAGTGCACTTTTAAACTAACAAAATAGATAAAACCTAAAGTTTAAGGATCAAAATAACGATTGATATAAATATATGTTTAACATAATATCATTGATTAAGTTTTGAGTTAAAGATATTAAAAATGTATATTGATTGATAATATTAGAGAATAATTAATAAATTATTATGTGTCCAGCAATGAGACGGTTCAAAATGGTTCACATCTAGCTATAATATAATTCATGTTCAAACAGTACTTTGTGTTCAAATAATATATATTCAACAAAATAAGGTATGTCCAAATTATATCTATTCAGTAATGAATTCTACTATTTTTCTTCAATTTTGTTTTAAGAAGATGGTTTTTTTGGATTTGAATCCATGCAATTTTACCTTTTAATGTGAGATATAAAAGTTAGAAAAAAGTCAAAGTTAAAAAAAAAGATTAAAAAATTTTTAATCTAAGATTAAGATTAAAAGTAAACTTTTTAATTTTCAATCTCATTCAAAAGGCAATTGTACAATTTCCTTTTTAGTTATAATGTTTGAACTTTAATAAATATAATTTTTTTAATTTAATAGTTCATTTACATTGGAAATAAAAGAATTTTTTTTTTGAAAGTGTAAATAAAATAATGTAAATCTTATACATCTGTATTAATTTAAATCTTATATTATTCTTATGGAATAATATAAAGATTAGTTAGGCTCTTTAATTAGCAGGTAAAAAAGCAATGTAAAAGAAAAACTTTGTAGCTGATTTAAAATTTTTAAAAAAAATTCTTCAATTTTGTTTTAAGAAGATGGTTTTTTTGGATTTGAATCCATGCAATTTTACCTTTTAATGTGAGATATAAAAGTTAAAAAAAAGCCAAAGTTAAAAAAAAAAGATTAAAAATTTCTAATCTAAGATTAAGATTAAAAGTAAACTTTTTAATTTTCAATCTCATTCAAAAGGCAATTGTACAATTTCCTTTTTAGTTATAATATTTGAATTTTAATAAATATAATTTTGTTAATTTAATAGTTAATTTACATTGGAAATAAAAGAATTTAAATCTTATACATCTGTGTTAATAATATAAAGATTAGTTAGGCTCTTTAATTAGCGGGTAAAAAAGCAATGTAAAAGAAGAACTTTGTAGTTGATTTAAAATTTTAAAAAAAAAAAAAAAACACCAATATAAACAAAACTTCTACTAGCCAACGATGGGGCTAAATTTTTGGCCCTTCACGCTAGCTTGAAGCGGGCCCTCTAGCTAGGAATTAACTATTTTGAAGTTGAGCTTAATGCAAAAGCTGTTGATTTGGTTAACTTTGATGTGATATTAATAGGAATTAACGTCCATTTTGCACAATTAATTTTGCCAACTTACTTTACTATTTAACTTATTTTTGCTATTATTTAAGGGTCTTACTGCACTTTTTGATATTATTCATGGATCCTATTATACTATTCAACATAACTTTTATCTTTATTTACAGCACTTTTAACAAAGAATTTTTAGTTTCAGTAAAATAAGCAAATTCTAAACAGACTTTATTCATCACTCTTAAATGATTGTAGGTCATTACTCAATAGGTTTCAGTATTTCACCAAGTTAGAGTTAGCCATATTTATCACAAAGCGAATAAATGTGCAGATATTTAAAAGGTGTTATGCTCAATAGGAAGACTTCATAATTTCAGAAGAACTTCCCTCCATTGATGTCTCTAATTTTGTAAGTTTTGATGCTTCTGGTGTGTACTCTTAGAGCAACAGTATTAGTGGTGCCAACAATTTTAACTTTTGCAGGGACAAACCCAGGTCAAGGCCTAAGGAACTCAAGCCCCCTAGGTCCAATTTTTATTTTTTATTTATTATATATATTGTAAGGACACAAAGTAAGCCTTAGGCCCAAATGCGTAACCGGGCATGTCCAAGTGGCCTACACAATAGAATTTGTAGAGAATGGGCTTAAAGTCTAGACTTCCTGGGGCTCTAGAAAGCTATGGGGTAAGGGTTAAGTCCGCTGCTGGCGTGCTAGGAGATGGGGGAGCGCATCTGCCTCTCCTCGGATGCGGGCCGAGGAGCCTATGTCCAGGCCTTCCTTCAGTTATCTGGGAGGAGAGAGAGAGTGATTCTTCTTCTTCCTTAGAGGAAATCTGGCCCCCCTCCCAATGGTTCCTCCTTCTCTATTTATACTTCTCATTCCTGGTTCCCAGCTGTCTTTTCCCTGAAAACACTTCCCAATGCCTATAAGGCTGGTCCCCGTCCCCTCAGAAGTCATCTCTACATTAATGCGGCCAGACGGGTAGGTGAAAGGCCTTTAATGCGGTGACAACAGTTTTATCCGGTGCACGTCCCACTTGTCCCCTTCCTCGGCGTCCCATTAAAGCTTGGGATGACTTGCTGAACTTTAGGAGCTCTTCCTTAGACGTCGTGCCACCCCCTTCGGTCCCTGGCCCTTTTGTCCGAGGAGTCCTTCGCCTCGGATTCTCGTCCGACAGGCTTACGGTCTAGTCGGCGGGCCTTTGGGCCCTCGTTTTTAGGAGGCCTTATTCCCGACTCACGGCCCCTTGGGCGGAGTCCACGTCCTCGGATCAGGCCCCAAGCCCATATGGTGTTTTGACGTCTTTACCCCCCACAATAGCCCCTCAAAAAGTCGTTTGACTCCGATCTGAGGAGGCAGATAGATTTTTGACCCACGAACCCTTCCTCCACGTGACCTTTAAATTGTCACACGTGCGGAGCCCGCCCGCGCCTTTTGGGCAAATCTTTGACACTTCGTTACATGCAACGCCTGCATTAATTGCACTGAATAACTCCCTGTTGCGCACGTTCAATGGTGAGATGGGGATCCAGCGACTTGGATTTGTTCCCGAAAATTTGAGCGGGATGTTTCCCACAAACCGCCGCTCCCCAATCATCTAAAATGCTTCGATAGTTGCGATACTCACCATTTCTTCCAAAAAGCAAACTCACTGCAGAGCTATCCAATCTCTCTCTCTCTCTCTCAAGAAGTTCCCAAAGTATGCACGTTTTTCTTTTGTATGTTTCTCCTCTTCCCAAACTATTTTCTCCTCGGTTATCAACTTTTCTTTCCATTCTTTGCGAATCTTTGTCTTGAGCCTATATTCCATGGGTAGGTTTAAGTGTCTAGTAGATACAGCCTCCGGCATGGAAGGATTCCTGGCCAAGTATCACATCCCTTCGGATGTGGGTCTGGAATACTGTCCCCCCGGGGCCGTAGCGGACTCTAGAAAAGCGGGGCAGGTCGTCATCCCGATAATCGCCTTCCTAGAGGGTGGGATGACACTCCCCATGAAGGACGTGGCTAGGGAGTATCTTCGTAACCATAGGTTATGTCCAGACCAGTGTACACCCAACGTCTTTAGGACTTTAGGCTGCGTCGATGCTCTGAACGAGCAAATGGGCCGTCACCTCACATGGCACGACGTCGTCTACATGTACGAGTACCACCGGATAAAAGACGCAGGCTATTACCTTAAGTTGAGGTCTAGCGCGGTCCGGCTCATCTCCTATCTGCCCAAGTCTAATAAAGCCATGAATGACGATTATCTCATCGCCACCAAGAGGTGGCATGATGACCTCCATTGCCCAATGAGGGAGGGACACCTAGGTGTGATTCCCTAGGACTTAGGAGTTTTGGTTTATGCAGTTTTGCCCCATTTCAATTCCCTTGGTAGTTTTGCTGTCACTTGCTGTCTTCTTTACTTGATTCGCTTCGAGTGTCTAACCATGTTCGGTCCCTCTGCTCTTTTTCTTGCAGATAAGCAGCACACGTCTCCTCATCTGGGCGATGTCAACATCTCAGACCTCAACAAGGTTCTAAGATCCGAGGTCTTCGTGAACGACGACCTGCAGGTGAGGGCTGCCCACCTTATATTGGGGTACGACCTCATCTCAAAGGTTTTTGGCGAAGCTGAAGACACCATTCTTGCCGGCCACTGGAGGCGATCGCGGATAGACGTCCGCTACCCCGAGTTTCTCGCCCCCCGTGCTTTACCGGACGCACCCTCCACCATCTTATACGGTCAGCCCGTTGAAGCCATTCCTTTGGCCGCGCAACAAGAGGACCAGATTGTTCGAGAAGAGTCCACAGCCTCCCCCTCATCCCTTGGCGACGAGATTGACAAGTTTCGCTTAGAGGAGGCCGAGAGACCACTGGGAAGCCACGTGGTTAACATTTCTGACGAAGAAGAGGGCACTTCGGACAGGAAATCGGGCATCGCGGGCTTAATAGTTGCCCGACCAGAGGATTCCTCCGAAGAGGATGACGACATGTCTTTAAGGGAACTTTTTGCCAGGAAAAGGGGGGTCCAAGTCTCCAAAACAGGCGCCTCCAAGTCCCAGCCCAAACTGCCCCCAACTCCCCCTCCCCCTCCATTTGACCCTCTCCCTCCTGCACCCCCCATCCCAAAGAGGAGGAGGAACGAGAACGAGGAGGTAGACAGGGAGAGGGAGAAAAAACAAAAGCACCAAAGGCAGCTGCAGCAGCAACAGCAGCAAGTTGCCAAGGGTAGGGGGCGAGCCTCATCCGTTGAGAGCGGGGAGATCCGCAGGCTGGCCGAGGTACGCCGAGGAGAGTCCAGCTGGTCCCCCGCCTTAGAGGTGGATGGGGCTCCGGTGTCCCTCCAGGCGAGCATCTGGGAATTCTAGAGGGGTCACGCCTCCCACTTGGCCAACGCTCTAGAGCAAACTCTCCTCCTGCCTAGGGATATGGAGGATCTGGGGAGGATGGGTCGGACACGCCTCTTCCTTTCTCTCAAGAGGAATCTGGGCCTAGTACGTGCTACACTTTAAGCTTATTGTTGTCATTTTGGTCATCGCACATGCTAACTTATGGTTTACTGTGCACCCTTTGGGA
This sequence comes from Castanopsis chinensis, assembly GCA_032878915.1. Lineage (NCBI taxonomy): Eukaryota > Viridiplantae > Streptophyta > Magnoliopsida > Fagales > Fagaceae > Castanopsis > Castanopsis chinensis. Next base: position 13,938,275 of record JAVQMG010000109.1, read on the forward strand.
CTTCTCTTTGCCGGCCATCCAGGAGGCTTTCGCTGCTGACGCGCTAGTGGAGCACTACTAGAACCAGGTTGGTGTCGAGCAATCGGCCAAAGCCGAGGTTGGGAAGGAGCTATGCCGCGCTGAAGCAGAGATAACCGACCTGGCCATCAGGTTGGCCTCGAAGCAGAATGAGAGGAAGAGTCTAGATGAGGGACTAAAGACGGCGATGGTGCAGGCAGAGGCGCAACGCAAGCTTTTGCAGCAAAAGGATGAGGCCCTGGCCAAAGCGGGGCAAGAGGTCTCCGATTTAAGAAAAGAGCTTACGCAGGCCCAAGAAGTGACTCGCACCATCAGGGAGGCGGTGGAGGCCGCCACCAAGGCCGCTTACAACGATGGGGTTGAGGCGACGGAAAATCGCCTGACCGAGGAGTTAGGCGAGCTGTACAGGGAGTACTGCCAGCAAGTGTGGGCGGAAGCCCTAAATGCTGCGGGAGTCCCTGCTAGCTCTGAGTTGAGGGCAGCTGAGAGGGTCTGGTATCCTGAGGATATCAGGTTCATCAAAGACGTTCCTTCAACTCTGATCACCCCCGAGATTGCGACCCTGACGCTGCCTCCCTCCTCCCAGGAGCAAGTCCCTCCCCCTAAAGGGGTTGTCGCTTCTAAGGACAGGGCTGAGAAGGGGCTAGGCGAGCCAGCCGGCCAGGCCTTTCCTCCGCCTAAGCCAAAGGACAAGGGAAAGCAAGTCCAGGATCCGTCCGAGGTAGTACCAAAGCGAATCGAGGCGGAGGGCCAGACTAAAGAGACCTCGTCTAAGCCAGTGAAGGAACCCCCATTGAAAATCAAGGGGTAGGCAACCTCGGGCCCCCTTCGTCGTTTCGCACAGACTTTCCCTTTCATTGACTATTTTTTGTGTAGATTTTAAGTACTTTTCTTTGTAATTTCCTTCCTTTAGCTCCATTCCGAACAGTTTTTAATGAACTTCATTATCTTGCTTTGATAGCGTAATTTCTTTGATGCATTGTGTTTACTATTGTGTGATTTGATTTATTGTACTTGACTTCTGGCACAAATGGGTTGATACACAAAAAGCTTATTTACGCAGTCTCACAATCGCTCAAAAGACCAATTAGCACTTAATAAAAATTGAACTGTGTTAAATTTTCCCAAGGCAGAAGGTCTGAGGACCTGGCTTAGCCCCAGTTGACATTAATACCTAATAAAAATTGAACTGTGTTAAATTTTCCCAAAGCAGAAGGTCCGAGGACCTAGTTTAGCCAAGGTTTACCTCAACACTTAAATAAAAATTGAACTGTGTTAAATTTTTCCAAGGCAGAAGGTCCAAGGACCTGACTTAGCCCCAGTTGACATTAACACTTAAATAAGAATTGAACTGTGTTAAATTTTTCCAAGGCAGAAGGTCCGAGGACTTGGCTTAGCCCTAGTTGACATTAACACTTAATAAAAATTGAACTGTGTTAAATTTTCTCAAGGCAGAAGGTCCGAGGACCTGGCTTAGCCCCAGTTGACATTAACACTTAAATAAGAATTGAACTGTGTTAAATTTGTATAAGGCAGAAGGTCCGAGGACCTGGCTTAGCCCTAGTTGACATTAACACTTAATAAAAATTGAACTGTGTTAAATTTTTCAAAAGCAAAAGGTCCGAGAACCTGGCTTAGCCAAGGTTTACATCAACACTTAAATAAAAATTGAACTGTGTTAAATTTTTTCAAGGCAGAAGGTCCGAGGACCTAGCTTAGCCCCAGTTGACATTAACACTTAATAAAAATTGAACTGTATTAAATTTTCCCAAGGCAGAAGGTTCGAGGACCTAACTTAGCCCCAGTTGACATTAACACTTAAATAAGAATTGAACTGTGTTAAATTTTCCCAAGGCAGAAGGTCCGAGGACTTGGCTTAGCCCCAGTTGACATTAACACTTAAATAAGAATTGAACTGTGTTAAATTTTTCCAAGGCAGAAGGTCCGAGGACCTGGCTTAGCCCCAGTTGACATAAACACTTAAATAAGAATTGAACTGTGTTAAATATTTCTAAGGCAGAAGATCCGAGGACCTGGCTTAGCCCCAGTTGACATAAACACTTAAATAAGAATTGAACTGTGTTAAATTTTTCCAAGGCAGAAGGTCCAAGGACCTGGCTTAGCCAAGGTTTACGGATGATAGATCTAGCGATAGAGACTAACATAGCGACAATTACCGTGATACAATAAAACCCAAATACATGGCGCACAAGCCTTTTATTAGTAATAATACCTTCGGAGGTTATTTACATTTCAGGGGCGTTTTACAAATTTGTTTTCCAAGTCGGTGAGATAGTAAGACCCTATGCCGGCCACTGAGGTTATACGATAGTGGCCCTCCCAGTTTGGCCCTAATTTTCCCCATGATGGGTCCTTGGCGGTTCTGACGACCTTTTTCAAGACTAGGTCTCCCGAAGCGAGAGGCCTGGATCGTACGCGCGAGTCGTACCCCTGCTTGAGCTTTTGCTGGTAGGCAGCTAGCCGGACCATGGCATTTTCACGCCTTTCTTCCACTAAGTCCAACCCCTTCAGCAGCATGTCGTCATTAGCGTCTAAGGCGAAAGACTGCGCCCTCATCGTCGGGAACCCCATCTCTACAGGAATCACAGCCTCGGCGCCATACGTCATCGTGAAAGGAGTCTCCCCTGTGGACCTTCGCGGCGTGGTTCGGTAAGTCCATAACACGTGTGGTACCTCATCCACCCATCTGCCTTTCGCATCATCTAGTCTTTTCTTGATTCCATTGACTATCGACTTGTTGACCGCTTTAGCTTGACCATTTCCCTGCGGGTACGCTGGGGTGGAATACCTGTTTGTGATGCCGAAGTCTCCACAGTACTTCCGGAAGGCTTTGCTGTCGAACTGCAGTCCATTGTCCGAGATGAGAGTACGTGGGGTCCCAAATCTGGTGATGATGTTCTTCTAGACGAATCTTTTCGCGTCCACGTCCCGAATATTCGAGAGTGGCTCGGCCTCTACCCATTTAGTAAAGTAGTCTGTCCCAACGAGCAGCTATCACTTGTTGCCCGCCGCCCTCGAAAACAGTCCCACTATGTCCAAGCCCCACTGCGCAAATAGCCAAGGGCTGATCAATGGATTAAGAACGCCACCAGGCTGGTGGATGTTGGGCGCAAACCTCTGACATTGGTCACATTTCCTCGCGTACTCCTGTGCCTCCCTTTACATATTCGGCCACCAGTACCCCTACGTGAGGGCTCTGTGAGCTAGCGACCTTTCGCCCGTATGGCTACCACAAATTCCCTCATGCAACTCCTCCAAGAACTGCTCCGTTCCTTCCGGGTGTACACACAGTAGGTAGGGCCCTGAAAACGAGCGTTTGTAGAGCTTCCCGTCCTCAGATAGCCAAAACCGAGGAGCCTTCTTACGGATCTTGTCGACCTCGGACTTCTCCTCCGGCAGTGTGTCGTGTTTAAGGAAGGATACTATGAGGTCCATTCAACTGGGTTCTGTTCTGGCCTGTTGGACCCGGATGGCCTGACAACCCGAACCGACTGGCCTAAGCAGGTCCTCAACGAGAATGACGCGAGGAAGGCCCTGTGTCGAGGCGGTTGCGAGCGTGGCCAGCGAATCTGCGTGGGTGTTTCCACTTCTGGAGATATGTGATAGTGCGAAGGATTCGAACTTGGCCTGCAAGTGCTTGGCGCGGGCTAAATACTCTCGCATTCTCGGTTCCCTGGCCTCCAACTTCCCTTCCACTTGGCCGACCACCAGCTACGAGTCTGAGAACGCTCTCACCGCCTTTCCCCCCATTTTTCGAACCATGTCCATTTCCACCAGCAAGGCTTCGTACTCGGCCTCATTGTTGGTAGCTGGAAACGCTATCCTCAGAGACTTTTCAATAACGACCCCATCAGAAGATACCAAGACTATCCCAGCGCTTGAACCTCTCTGGTTGGAACCTCCGTCTACATAAACTTCCCATCCCGGAGGCTTCTCGCACAAGACTATGCCGACTTGCCTTACCCCCAAGCTACATCCCCCTAGGCTTTCCTCCGGGGAAGGCTCAATGAACTCTGCCACCAGGTCAGCCAGGACTTGCCCCTTCACAGATGTACGAGGCAGGTACTTGATGTCAAAGGCCCCAAAAAAGGTTTCCCATTTGGCGATTCTGCTGGAATAGTCGGCACTCCGCAGCACGGACTTAAGTGGGAGTTGGGTCAGCACGACGATTGTATGATATTGAAAATAGTGCGGGAGCCAGCGCGTCGCGTGCACTACGGCCAGAATCGCTTTTTCCAACGGTAAATACCGGATCTCAACCTCCTGCAGGGACTTGCTCACGTAATAGACCGGTCTTTGTATACCATCGTCATCCCGTATCAGAACCAGGCTAGCAACGTAGGCGGCCACAGCTAGGTATACAAACAGCACTTCGTCTGGATCAGGGCGGGACATAATAAATGGCCGAGAGAGGTATTCCTTCAGCTGCTGGAAGGCCAAGGAGCACTCCTCGGTCCATTCAAATCCCTTCCATTTGTTCGGCAGTTGGAAGAAGGGTCGGCACCTGTCCGCAGATTAGGAGATGAACCTACTGAGGGCAGCCGTCATTCCGGCCAGCCTCTAGACCTCCTTCGGGTTCCGAGGTGGTTGCAAGTTACAGATTATGGAGATCTGTTCGGGGTTAGCCTCAATACCCTTGTGAGTAAGCATGTAGCCTAGGAATTTACCAGACCCTACATCGAAGGAGCATTTAGAGGCGTTTAGATGCAACTTATGCTCCCGCAAAGTCTGGAATGTGCTGCCCAGGTCGGCCACATGTTCCGATATGGTCCTGCTCTTCACAACCATATCGTCTACGTATACCTCGATGGTCTTTCCTAATTGCGCCTCGAACATCCGGGTCATCATCCTCTGATAGGTAGCCCTTGCATTTTTCAGACCGAAGAGCATCACCTTGTAATGATAGTTGCCGGTGGGGGTCATAAAAGCAGTTTTCTCCTGGTCCTCTAGAGCCAAAGGTATCTGGTGGTACGCTTGAAAGGTGTCTAGAAAACTCATACGAGGGTGGCCGACCGTCGCGTCTACCAGCTGATCTATGCGAGGCATCGGGAAAAGGTCCTTGGGACCAGCTTTGTTCAGATCCATGAAGTCTACGCACACCATCCACTTCCCATTTTTCTTATTCACCACGACTGTGTACGCCAACCATTCGGGGTAAAACACTTCCTTGATAGCCCCCGCTCTCTTAAGCTTGATGACTTCCTCCTTAACGGCCTCGGAATGCTCCGTGGAAGAGCGCCGGGGGGGTTACTTTTTCGGTACTGCTGTCGGGCTGACGTTCAAGTGGTGGCATATGAAGCTTAGGTAGATTCCAGGCATTTCATGCTCGTCCCATGCAAACACGTCAAGGTTCCCTCTCAAGAACACGACCAACTCTTCCCTTTCTTCAGTCGGCAGTTGGGCCCCTATCTGAAAGAACCTCTCTGGGTCGTTGTTTACGAGAACTCTGTTTAGCCCCTCGTACGTGGGCTCTTCCGCCGCTTTTCGCACCGTCGCAGCGGAATAGGCTAACTGCTATTTGGTCGGCACATTTTGGGCCAACGATCCAAGCTCTGGCCTACGCATGACTGCGGTTATCAGGCACTGCCTCGCCACAGCTTGACTCCCAATAATTTCCTCGACTTGGTCGCCAAAAGAGAACTTCACCTTGGCGTGGAGAGTGGAGGAGACAGCCCCTAGGGCATGCAGCCAAGGTCTTCCTAGAATGGCCGTGTAAGGGGAGTAGGCGTCTATCACGATGAAATCCACCTCCACCACCGCTGGACCTGACTGCACAGGCAATCTGATCTGTCCCTTTGGGATCACTGCCTTCCTTTCGAAGCTTATCAGTGGTGAATCGTAGGCCGAGAGGTCCTCTTCCCTCAGGTTCAACCCCTTGTACAGGTCAGGGTACATAATGTCTGCTCCACTTCCTTGGTCCACCATCACCCTCTTTACATCGCAACCTTCGATTCTTAGCATTATGAATAGGGCGTTATCGTGGGGTTAGATGGTCCCTTCCTTGTCCGCGTCCGAGAAGGCCAAAGTGGGCGGCTCATTGCCTTTAATCTTCTTTGGCCCGAAGCCAGAGCTCTCGGTGTGGGCTCGCGCCACTGACATTACCCTGGAAGGGCGCGAGCTGATCCTCCCAAGAGCGGCGAGAATGACATTGATAGTTTCCAGAGGAGGCCTGGGAGCATGATGACCCTGGCTTGTCGGCCCAGGGTGCTCTCTCTGCCCTTCATGCTGGTATACGAACTGCCTCAACTTCCCCTCCTTTGTCAGCTGTTCTAAATAGTTCCGTAAGCTCCTACAGTTCTCCATCGTGTGGCCGTTCTCTTGATGGCACTGGCAGTGGAATTTCTGGCTACACTTTGAGGGATCACCTACCATTTTACTGGGCCACCTGAAGTAGGGTTCGTGACGGATTTTCTCAAACACTCGCTGTATGGGTTCGCGGAACACGATGCCGACTACCTGCGTTGTCATCGGACGAGGTTGCCTGACGAATTCTCTCCTCGGCCTACTGTTGCCATATCTGTCTGACCTGAAATCCCTCCTCCCTTGAGAGATAACCTTCGCCCTTGCCTTCACTTGTAATTAATCCTCCTCCACCCGCGTGTACTCATCAATGCGGTCCATGAGCCAGCGCACGCTCTTGACAGGCCTCCTGGTCAGTGACTTCCTCAGGTCATGCTCATTTGGGAGGTCGACCTTGAAGGTGCTTATGGCGACCTCGTCGAAGTCTCCATCGATCTCGTTGTACATCTCCCAATATCTGTCGGTATATGCCCTGAGGGTCTCTCCTTCCCTCATGGCCATGGACAATAATGAATCTAGGGGCCGAGGTATCCTACTGCAAGTGATGAATCGTGAGCCAAATGCTCTGGTGAGTTCCATAAAGGAGTCGACAGAACCAGCCTTCAAGCCATTGAACCATCTCATCGCGACAGGTCCCAGGCTGGAAGGGAAGACCTTGCACATCAGGGTCTCATTCTTTGAGTGCACCGCCATCCTCTGGCTGAAGTGGCTCACATATTCTACTGGGTCCGTCCTTCCATTGTAAATGGTGAAGGTGGGCTGGGTGAACCGCCTTGGCAGCTTCCTCTTCTCAATCCTCCGAGTGAAGGGCGACTTGAAAATCTGGTGGAGCGCCTTACTCAGTGCGTTGTTGGCCAAACCTCGGGAGGATGTCTTCTTATCCCTAGGTTTGCGATGGTGTTCCTCTTCTTGAGAAGAGGACTCGCTAGGGGGTGTCCTCGACCTGGACCTGTCGAAGCTACCGCCAGAACCCACTGAGGACTGATCTGAAGGGGAGGGCGTGCGCCTTCGTTTCTCCCGGTACAGCTTTCATTTCAAATGGTCAATCTCCCTTTGCAGGGTCTTGACACTTTTTTCGCGTGAGGCGTTACTTCCATTCCGCGCATGACCCCTCCCACGCGTATGTTCTGTGCGCACGCTGGGTTCGCGCTCTCTCTCCCGCTCTAACAGCAAAAAGTGGTCCTCGCGCTAGGACCCCTTGAATTCTGCACGACGTGAACCTGAATCTTCCATGATCCTTCCAATCTCTTTCGTCAAGGCTTCCCACAGACGGCGCCAATTGTAAGGGCACAAAGTAAGCCTTAGGCCCAAATGCGTGACTGGGCCGGCCCAAGTGGCCTACACAATAGAATTTGTAGAGAATGGGCTTAAAGCCTAGACTTCCTGGGATTCTAGAAAGCTATGGGGTAAGGGTTAAGTCCACTGCTGGCGTGCTAGGAGTTGGGGGAGCGCATCTGCCTCTCCTCGGACGCGGGCCGAGGAGCCTATATCCAGGCCTTCCTTCAGTTATCTGGGAGGAGAGAGAGTGTGATTTTTCTTCTTCCTTAAAGGAAATCTGGCCCCCCTCCCAATGGTTCCTCATTCTCTATTTATACTTTCCATTCCTGGTTCCCAGCTGTCTTTTCCCTGAAAACGCTCCCCAATGCCTATAAGGCTGGTCCCCGTCCCCTCAAAAGTCATCTCTATATTAATGCGGCCAAATAGGTAGGTGAAAGGCCTTTAATGCGGTGGCAGCAGTTTTATCCGGTGCACGTCCCACTTGTCCCCTTCCTCGGCGTCCCATTAAAGCTTGGGATGACTTGCTGAGCTTTAGGAGCTCTTCCTTAGACGTCGTGCCACCCCCTTCGGTCCCCGGCCCTTCTGTCCAAGGAGTCCTTCGCCTCGGATTCTTGTCTGACAGGTTTACGGTCTGGTCGGCGAGCCTTTGGGCCCCCGTTTTTAGAAGGCCCCATTCCCGACTCACGGCCCCTTGGGCGGAGTCCATGTCCTCAGATCAGGCCCTAGGCCCATATGGTGTTTTGACGTCTTTACCCCCTACATATATCATTTTTGTAATTGGGTCACATTCTAAAATCTTAGGTCCTCATTCTCTTCAATAATTTTAACTAGCCTCACCCAAATAACAACTATCCTACTCATTCTCTTAGGTCCCCATTCTCTTCAATACAGCTAGATTGTAAAAAAAAAAAAAAAAAAAAAAATCATTTTATATTCCCAAACGGCTTTTATTTTTTATTTATTTTTATTTATGTCTCTCTCAGTCTCTCTGTTCTCTGTTCTCTCTTCCGTGGTTCATCATCTCTAGCTGTAACCGATCTTTGCTTGTCGTTGTCGATCTCTGCCTTTTCGTCGCCGATCTGTCTCCGATTTGCCTCCTAATCTCTGTGGTGGATCGTGGTCTTCGAATCTCCGTGGAGGCGAATCGTGGACCGTTCTCTCTCTTTTTCTGGGTTTCGGTGGTTCAGGCTTTAGGTAATCGCGGTTCGTGGGTTACAGTGTTTCTGTGGCTCACTTTGATTCTGTGGGTAATGGTGTTTTAGATTAGGTGATGTGGGTTGATTCGGTGGCTATGGATTTTGGTTGCGTTTTTGGTGGTGGTCGTTGTTGTTGGTGAGGGTGGCTGCATTAGATTAGATCGGGGTTGGGGTGGGTCGTTTGGGTGACTAGGGTGGGTTGCTGTTGGGGTTTCGTGGGTGGTGGTTGGTTGTGGGTTTGTGGAGATGGTGAATGGTGGGATTGTGAGGGTGATTAGATGAAGAGAGAGTAATAGAAAGGAGAAAGAGAAATCAATAAAAAAAAATGAATAGTTTTTGGGTTCGTTTGGTTAGAGTGGAAAAGTGGGAGGATAGAAAATGGTGGGAGAGTGGAAAAGTGCGAGGATAGAAAATATTTTATTTTTTCTCCTATTTGTTTGGTTGGGGGTGAAAAAGTGGAGGGATAGAAAAAATGGGTTTGAATAAATTTACTCATATACCCTTATTAAAGAATGATACCTAATTAAAACAAAAAAGTGACAAATAACTACAAAAAAAATCACCCAAATTTATTAAAAAAATAAAAATCTTGTCAAAATAAAATCACAACTAGTTTAAAAAAAAAAAAAAAAAAAAACTATCATGCCCAGGCCTAGAAAATCAAAAGAAGAAAAAAAGAATAGGAAAAAAAAGAAAAGAAAAGGCAACGTAGCCCAGGCTTGAAAAAATAAATAAATAAAAAAGAAAAAGAAGGAAGGCAACGTACTTGCCTAGAAAAAAAAAAACATAAAGGCAAAGCAACGTTACTGAGAAGAAAAGAAAATAAAGGCAACTTGAATAAATGTGTGTATATGTACTGGGAATTTTTGTCAATCAAGAAAAATTTTATCCTCAATCAGTTTTCTCTCTATTTTGGAGAGAAAACATTTTGGTGGGTCAGGGGAGAAAATACCTAGACCTCACCATTTATTTTCCTTCCTCTCTATCCAATCAAACATACCCCAAAAAAGTTTTTTCTCCTATTTTCTCTCCAAAGTTTTCCATCCTCCCTGTTTCAACTCCAAACAAACACACCCTTTAGGTGGTGGTGGGCAATGGCTAGCCTTGAGTGTGGGTTGTGCTGTGGGTTGAGAAAGATGGAGAGACAGTGGGAGAGAGACACCGAGGGAGAGTGAGAAATTATTAAAAAAAATGAATAAAAATATTAAAGAAAGAATATTTAAATGAAGTTCTAAAAAAAAAAGGTTGGGGGTATTTGATAGATAAGTTTGAAATGTGATTTTTGTTTTTTTTTTTTTTAAATACGTGTTGATGAAAAAGTATATGAAAAAGTGTATGAAAAAGTGTATAATGTTATATAAATTGTGAAAATGTGAGTTTGACAGTGGAGACCAAACAGGCTCTTGATGTTTGGTATATTGTAAAATGAGGTGTTAATTTAAAATTGTAAAAATTATGTTTTAAAATTATAAATGCTAAAATTTTTATAATTATTGATAAAAATGCTCATACCAAATAGGCCCACAGCAATTTGACACTGACGATGCTAATGTTGTTTATAGAACAACTGCCATATATTTTGACTAGCTAGCTTCGCTGTGGTTGTGCATATTCCCTTTAATCCAATAATAATAATAATAATAAATGAATAAATAAATAAAGTGGAAGATGTGATTTATCTTTCTCGTTGAAATGCATGAATTTGAAATTTTATTTTAGAATGAAAAGAATTTTAACTTTTCAACTACTTATGGTAAACAACCAATATGAAAATAACTTTTTAACTAAAACAACAGAGAACTTTTGCTGCTACTTTTGACGTGGGATGCATGTGTAAAAGCTTGGTGTAAAGTAGACTCATATGATGACTCTCGCATTCGTCGACAACACGAAGTTTCTTAGAAATAGTACCACGTGCTTCTCATATGTTTCACTTAAGCTTTTAATTACTGTAATATGGTAAGCTTTTTAGCCATTTCTTCAATTCTCTTTTGCAAAACGCCACCGTCTTATTAAAATGATGTCACCCTCTTCTTACTGTTCAAGGTGTCGTTTTGGCTCTACTTTGTTTTGTTTTCTTCAATTTTTCAGTCTTCACTGTTTTCTTGACAAGCAGAAATCAAATAGTATAGCTCCAATAATTAAAGACAAAAAGATGGGCCTAAACTTGACAGCTTGACAGTACAAATTAGCCAGAGATAAACTTGACAGCTTTTTTTCTAATTGAGCAAAACAAAAAAAAAAAACTTGACAGCTTTTCCCCACCACACCATTTATGACACTTATTCAATGCCCCCACCATTTTTGTAACAATCGAGTTATCAACAACTGTGGCTAGTCACCATGAATTTACGCTTTGTCCTCGTTTTGAACACGTGGGATGAATTTGCTATAATGTACAGTAGAGTTGACTCAAACGATGACTCTACCATTATGGTCCACCGCTTAACTTCTTCGAAACTTTCGAAGAATTACAGTAGCTGTTAAGAATAAAATAACAAAAAGAGAAACTTCATTTGCAAATTTCAGATTGGGCTTCTACTCACTCCAATTCGACGCATTTTCAAAACTACGCAAGTCAAGTTGGGGATCAAGTTATTTCTTCTTCCCTAATTTCAGATCCACCTGTTCTAGCCCCAATCTCAGGTGAGTGCTTGATGTGTTGTTACTGTCTTTTTTGGCTCTAATTTTCAGACTACATTATTTTAGTTTTTTGGGTTTATGATGTTTGTGCTATTTACTAGGCTTATGATATGAGATCGGAACTTCAAATATCAACACCAAACCCTTAAAATTGAGATCTTTTGGCTTCATTTTTTGGGTTTATTTTATGAGATCAAAGCTTTTTTTTTTTTTTTTTTTTTTTTCTTCTTTTCTTTTCTTTTCTTTTTTCACCTTTGCATTCTTCTTTTCTTTTAAGTTTGGGTTCATGTGTGGAAGAAATGCCGGTAGCCATTCTGACGTAGTTCTCATTGTTTGAGTGTTATTTTGCTTTTTACCAACCAAAAACTGAGTTTTGGCCCTTTTGGGTTCCAAACAAGAATTTGAGTGAGATTAAAAGAAGGGGGAATTATGAATAGAGTTAAGAATTGTGAGTTGTAAGTAATGAGAATGAGAACTAAGTTATGAAAATTGAGACATGAGTGTGATGAGAACCAAACACCGTATAAACTTCCAAATCTTTGACCAGACTCGCATATGCCCCATTTGAGCTCTAAATTAACGTTTCTTTTATTGCGATGATCCTAGCCGCATAATAATTAGATCTGACTGTGTAAAATCCATTCTTGGAATGTGACCAAAACATAGCATCATTTATCTGATAACAATTTAGGGGAACACGTAAATTGCCTCGACATTTCCACTGTCAAAGAGGGTTTTGATCCAGCTTTTTTTTTTTTTTTGGGGGGGCGTTTACGTTTCACGTTTTCAGCTTTTTTTTTTTTTTTTGGTTCTGCCACGGGACAAGGTGTAGAGCGCACTGTACATATACTGTATATGTACTGTTTATGTACTTTTTTAGTAATTTTTTTATTAAAAATAGTTTCACACATTTAAAAATTATTTTATTATAGTATTTTCAGTTTTCAGCTTTCAGCAATAAGCTCTATTCAAATGGACTCTTAGAGTGGGTTTGGATAGAGTAGCTGGACGTCTCGCTGCTCCACGTTTTCTTTTTTTTTCTTTTTTTCTGGCGATGGGGACAGCGCGCACTGTGCGCATACTGTTTATGTACTTTTTTAGCAATTTTTATTCAAAATGAGTCCCGCAGTACTATTCACACATTAAAAAATTATTTTGCTACAGTGTTTTCATTTTTCAGTTTTCAATAAAACGCTCTATCCAAACGGACCTTTACAGTCTGTTTGTTTTGTGCGTCTTACATCCGCTTTTTCTTTTTAGCTTAGGGTGTTTTGCACTGTTCATGAAACATGAATGAATAGTGCAACCATGCATATAAACAATAATTTTAAAAGTGAATAATAATTGAAAAATAATTTTTTATTATTTTCAATTTTCAGAAAAATAAGCAGTATTCAAACACACTTAAAAAGATTTTTATTTTTTTACTATGGCTCACAAGTGACATCCATTGTACCAACCATACGCGGTGGTAAAGATAAAGACTTTTTCTTTTTTGTAAAAGACTTTTAAGACTTAAAGAGTTGTAATAGCTATCTTAATTTTATGTTTTTCGCAATACTTGCAAATTATGTCTTATTCACAATTAAAAATATATTCTTATAAAATAAAGCAAAAAATTTTTAAAAATAAAGTGAGGCTAATAAAGTATATTCTCCATTAAATTTATAAAGGACAGTTTAAACTTTAAAGTTTTAATAGTTTGCAATGTAAAGTGCAAAGAGTTTATAATGTAGACTTTTAGAGTGAATTAACTGAATTTAAATAATTTTTTTGAGTGAATTTAAGTAATTAATACATAAAATTATCAATATTTATGTTTTGTGTTTTTGAGCTGACATTATTTATTATATTAGTCTTGCAAGACGCCATTGTATTACTAATACTAGGCGCATGCACAATATATATGTGTGTATATAATATATATATATATATATATATATGAGCACTTGGAACAATGCAAATGCACTTTTAATGTAAGATAGAGAAGTTAAAAGGTTTAAAATTATTCATTTGTTCTAATGTTGAAATTAAAAATAATTTTTTTTTTTAATTTTAAATCCAGTTCTTAAAAGACAATTGCGTGATTTTTCTTACTTCACTTAAATAATTAATTTTTTTAATAAATATATAAACAAACTCTTAATTTGGGTCAAAAAGCAAATGTAAAAAGAACTTTATAACGGGCAAAAATTAGCAATATAAACAGAACTTCTTTCTCAATGGGAAGTTATAGCCTGTCTTTCACATTGTAATGCTTGAATTTTTTTAGTATTTTTACTATAAAAAAAAAAAAAAGCTATACACTCCGGTGAAAAAGTAATATGAAAATAATTTTTTTAAAAGAAAATATGAAAAAAAGTTTTTAGTAACCGTTAAAATTAAAATAATAAAAAGAGTACTTTTGCAGCTCCCCCACTACAACTTTCATTGCCACTAGTGAAAAAGTGTCAAAAAAAAAAAAAAAAAGGAGCAACTTTCGCTCCTCCGTAGGAAGTGAAATTACTCAGAAATGGGAAAACATATAATAGTAATAAAAAAGAACAGTGGACGTTTCTTGTAATTTTTCCTTGAAGGAGCACTGAAACTTCAGTCCTCTTTCATTACTTCAAAAATTCTAGCTCTCCTCAGTCTTTTTTCTCTTTTAATTTGCAAATTTCAGATTGGATTTCTACTCGCTCCGAATCGACGCAAGTGATCGGGTTGGGATCAAGTCATTTCTTCTTCCCTAATTTCAGATCCACCTGTTCTAGCCCCAATCTCAGGTGCGTCTCCTTCATTCTCTCAGTCTCATCTATTGTTAAAATTTTGTGGAGCTTGATGTGTTGTTACAGTCTTTTTTTGGCTCTGATTTTTGGACTATTATGTGTGGGTTTATGATATTTGTGCTATTTACTGGGTTTATGATACGACACCAGAACTTCATATATCAACACGAACCTTTAAAACTGAGATCTTTGGGCTTTATTTTCTGGGTTTATTTGATCAGATCAAAGCTTTTATTTTTTTCCCCTATGCATTCTTCTCTTATCTTCAGGTTGGGTTAGTGTGTAGAAGAAACGTGGGTAGCCGTTCTGACATAGGCCCCACTTGCTTTTACAGACCAAATACTGAGTTCAAGTTTGGGTTCCAAACAGGAATTTGAAAATTGAGATATGGGTGTGTTGAGAATCAAACACTGTAAACTTCAAATCTTTGAGACTTTGACCACACTTTCTTATGCCCCATTTGAGGTCTAAATTAAATTTTCTTTTATTGCGATGATCTTAGCCACATAATAACTAGATTTGACTGTGTAGAACTCATCGTTGGAATGTGACCAAAACATAGCATCATTTGTCTGATAACAAGTTAGGGGAACACGTAGAAATAAAGGTACTGAATCTCGTACTGTAGCGGCCCGTATGACCGGTAATTTCTGTACCGGCACCTACTCCGGTACAGAAATGCCTGTATTTCGTGTCGGATTAAATACCGGTCGTACCAGGTTGATCCGGTCATACCGGACCAAATACTGGATTCCGGCTGATAAATGCATACCAGACCGAAACAAAAAAGTTAACTGTCAGATCTAAAAGTTGCTCTCCGTCCTCTCAATAACTTACTGGATTAGCGTCGATCACGTCGCCTACGCAATAAACATGCTTCTTTGTCACCCTCACCTTGTTGATCTATCTCCCTTCTTCCTCGTTGTCTTTTTCTTATCCATTTGGTCTGCTCCTCTGGTTTATTTTCTTCTCTTTATTTTTTTTTTATACGGGTCTTAATTTATGTGCTGCTTGCCATGTGAGTGTGTGACTGGCGTGAGTCTGATTCTACTGACCCATCCCATGATGGGTAATTTTTTTTGAATTGAAGTGAATGCTTAAAAAGCTTTCTTGGAACTATGAGCAATTGTACAAATAGTCAAATATTACTCCAATAGCTGTCCGCCACTCTTGTTTCATGTGGGAAATTGTTAATCATTCAATATCAACATTGTAGGCCTGTGCTCTCAAAGTTTTATTGGGAAGTCAAATAAAATATTAGGCTTGGATAGAGGTTTAAAATAGCTTGGACATGGGCTGGTAGCATAAACAAAATAAATAGGAATTTAAGTTTTAATTAAATATATTAAATTATGTTTTAAGATTAATAAGTTCTAATTATTTATATAAATTCATATATATATATATATAAATTGTGGTAAATTTGAAACGGTGCACCGGTATTGATCGATATTGAAATACATTGTTCCACTTGTTAAACCGGTACAACCTTTAATAAGAAATTGACTCCCTCTCAATATATCCACTATCAAAGTTTTAAGACTTTAGATCTAAGAGTTGTAATAGCTATCTTAAATTCTTAATTTTATGTTTTCAACAATGCTTGCAAATTGTCTTATTCACAATTAGAAATAGATTCTCATAAAATAAAATAAAAAACTGTTAAAAATAAAGTGAGGCTAGAAAAGCACAATCTCCATTAAATTTAAGAAGATAGTTTAAACTTTAAAGATTTAATAGTTTGCAATGCAAAGTGCAAAGAATTTATAATTTAGACTTTTAGGGTGGATTTAAGTAATTAATACATAAAACTAACAATATTATGTTTTTGTTTTTTTGAGCTGACATTATTTATTATTTTAGTCATGCAAAGACGCTGTCGTATAACTAATACTAGGCCAGTATATATGAGCACCTGAACTATGCAATTGCACTTTTTTAATATAAGAGAGAGAAGTTAAAAGGTTTAAAATTATTCATTTGTTGTTCATCAAAAAATTATTCATTTGTTCTAATGTTAAAACTAAAAATGATTTTTTTTAAAGTTTAAAAATCTCAGTAATTAAAAGACATTTTATGATTTTTTTTACTTTACTTTAATAATTAATTTTAAAAAAAATATATAAACAATCTATTAACTTGGAAGCAATGTAAAAAGCAAAAAACGAATATAAACCAAAGTTTTGAATTATGTTTTGGGCGTTTTTCGGATTGGCTGTAGGTATGAAATATTCTAGTGCCGGTGTGTGGTGGAACACTATTTTAGAATTACGTGCCAATATCTATATATATATATATATACACATACATAAATTGTTTAAATTACTTATTTAAGGAGTATAAAAATAAATTTTTTATACAGTGATATAATTATGAGATTGATTTTTAAAAAAATTTAAACTTTGATATTTCTTAGTACAGCTGAGATGAGATTGTTTATTTGAAAATAATAAAATAAATTAAAAAAAAAAAAGAAAAAAAAAAAAAAGGCCAATGTACTATCTGGCCAAAACACATGGGCATTTTGGTCAAATTAATGAATCATACTCCCTCCTTCTTCTTGGACGATGTCCTCTAGAGAAGTCAATAAATTACATCTAATCATTTGCTAACTACCTATGTCTCAATACATGAATATGAATCTATACCCAGCTTTATTTTTTATGTTTTTGAGAATCAAATCTATACCCACCTAAAATAATAGATATGCTGCCTTAGATCAGGCTGAATGTAAATATTGATTAGTGGTTTTTTTAATTATATTCTTCTTTTTCAAAATTCTTTTTCACCGTACCAATTGGAGTTGCTAAGAGATTTTATCTTTTTTTGGTTGGATTTGTAACTATGCAATTGCAATTTTAGTAAGAGAGAAAAGTTAGAAGGTTAAAAATTGTTGATTTATTCTAATGCTCGAATTAAAAGAGAATTTTTTAATTTTAAATCTCAGTTCTTAAAAGGCAATTGCAAGATTTTTACTTTTCTTTAATAATTATTTTTAAAAAAATAAATACATAAATAAACTCTTAAAAGAAAATTGCGTAATTTGGAACCAGGTGTGTTACATAGAAATAGAGTTTTTCAAACTCAATTTTCTTGGTTTTTTTGTTTTTTGATTTTGCATTGAAGTCAATTTTTATAAACTTTAGTTTTTTTTTTTTAATAAAAAATTGCATAGGACTCTAGTTCCAAGTGGGATGGTTTTTATTTATAAATTCCAAGTGCTTTTTTGGAAAAATAAACAGCAAAATTTTTGAAATACTATATTAGAGCATTAGTATTGGTGGAGTTAAAAAAGTCATATTGCTAGTCTTAAATGCTATGTTAGAGCATTATTATTACTGGCTTTGTTGCTAGAACTCAACTTTTGGAAAGTTGAATTATACTCGAAATTTTTTTTTTTTCAAAAAGAATCCTTTTAATATAATAATCCTAAAAAATGATTTATTTAGCTCAAAAAAAAAAAAAAAACCTCCAAAAAAGCAATAAGTAGTGTAAAAAGAACTTTTTTTTTTTTTTTTTTGAAAAGGTGTAAAAAGAACTGTGTAGCTTGTAAAAAAGAAAAGGAAATATAAACATAAACAGGAATTCGCTAGTCACTAGAAAGTCGACCTATCTTCCTTAGTGCTTGAATTTTTTTACTTCAAAGAAAAAACTAAAAACCTGGTGAAAAAGAGAATTTTTTTGTAGTTGCAGAACTTTCGCTGCTCACGCACTAGGAAATTTCATCGCTGCTTTTGAAGTGAAAGTACTCCGAAAAACGAGAGCAACTTTCGCTCCTCACCAGGAAGCTGTGGAAGTACTCGATCAGGAAAATAAAGAATAATTTCAGTCCTCTTTCATCTCTTCCTAATTTCAGTCTCCTCTTTCTCTGTCTCATCAGTTCCTAATTTCAGGTTAAATTCCATCTCTTTCAAAGCTACGCAATTCAGGTTGGGGATCAACTGGTTTCTTTTTATTCTTTCTTCGGTTCTAAACTAACTCTAATTGATCTTTTTTTTTTTTTTAAATTTTGCATGTCAGATCTATGTTTTCTAATGGCTTTAACGGGCATGGAAACGGACTCCTCATCTTTCCCAACTTCCTCTTCTTCTTCTGCCGCCCGACGGAAGTATGACGTGTTCCTCAGTTTCAGAGGTGAGGACACCCGCAACACATTGGCGGACCTTCTATATGATGCTTTCAATCAGAAGGGCATTAACGCCTTCAAGGATGATGAAAAACTTGAGAAAGGAAAAACTATTTCGCCAGGGCTTTCAAGAGCAATAGAAGAATCGCGATTTGCTGTTGTCATTTTCTCAAAAAACTATGCATCTTCCACTTGGTGCTTGGATGAACTTGCAAAGATCATTCACTGCGAGGAACACATGGGAATGAAAATTCTGCCAGTTTTTTATGATGTGGAGCCCTCTGATGTGCGGAAGCAACTGGGAACTTTTGCACAGGCTTTCATTGCACATGAAAAACGTTTCAAGGAGAATATAGAGAAGGTGAATATGTGGAGAGTTGCTTTGACTCACGTGGGCAATCTCTCTGGATGGCCTTTAATGAATAGGTAATTTAATTTTAATTGATATATTTATTTGTTTTAAATATTCTGATTACCCATTTTGTGTATATGACTTCATTTTGAACCTTTAGCAGATCTACATTACATACATGTTTGCATTTATATGAATTTTATCTTGAGCCTATCAGTTTACATCATTACATGGTTTTGTTTCAGTAAACGGAATTGAACACCAAATATCTTCTATGATCTCTCTTTATTGCAGGCCTTTCTCACAAGTTATTAAAAGCATTGTGAGGTTGATATGGCATAACTTGAATAATGATGCATTCTCAGAAGTTACCAAGGGCCTAGTAGGAATAGACTCTCATGTGGTGGAATTGGAGTCGCATTTAGATGTAGAGTCAAATGATGTTCGCTTTATAGGGATATGGGCGATGGGGGGAATGGGTAAGACAACTCTTGCTTGGGTTATTTATCATATGGTTTCTAAAGATTTTGAAGCTTGCAGTTTTATTGAGGATGTTAGGGAAAATTTTGATAAAAAAGGTATTGTTCCAATACAACAAAAAATTATTGATCAAATTTTGATGGAAAAGGATTTGAAAATAAAAGATAAGTATGATGGAGTTTTCAAGATCAAAAATGGGTTACATCAAAAAAGAATTCTTCTTGTTCTAGATGATGTGGATAAACTAGACATGTTAAACATGTTAGTTGGGGAGCATAATTGGTTTGGCCCGGGTAGTAGAGTTATCATAACAACAAGATATAGGCAGGTGTTGAAGACACATGGAGTGGATGAAATATATGAAGTTAAAGGATTGAATGATAAAAATGCTTTCCAACTTTTTTGCTTGAAAGCTTTTAAAAAAGAGCATGTCCCTGATGATTATATAGGGTTGTCTAACCATTTTTTGAAATATGCTGCAGGCCTTCCTTTAGCTCTCGAGGTTTTGGGTTCATTTTTGTTTAAAAAAAGTACTGTTGAATGGAAAAGTGCATTAGAGAGGCTCAAAGAACATCCTAATCCAGAAGTTTTGCATGTACTTCAAATAAGTTATAATAAACTCCAAGACACAGAGAAGGAAATATTCCTACATATTGCATGTTTCTTTAATCATAATGAGAAAGATTATGTAGTAGAAGTACTGGATAATCTTGGCCTTTACGCTAGTATTGGATTGAAGGAACTCATTGATAAATCTCTCTTGAAAATTTTGGATGATGATGTAGTGTGGATGCATGATTTACTTGCAGAAATGGGTAAGAACATAGTTTTTCAAGAATGCCCTGATGATCCTGGAAAGCGAAATAGACTGTGGGTTTATGAGGACATTGACAAAGTATTCAGAAAAAATAAGGTAAGAGATTATTAACAGAAATTGAATTCATTCCCTACTTTCATGTTCAACAAATTTGAAATTTGAATTGTTATGCTAATAATAGTTTTTTTGCAAATGATCAATTCCTTCTTGAATTTTGATTATTAGGGAACAAAAGCAATTCAAGCTATGGATATTTGGGGTAGTTATTTTCTTGAAAAACGTGAGGCAACTTGGAATCCTGATGCCTTTTTGAAGATGTACAAACTTAAATTTCTTAGAGTTAATGACATTAACTATGTCCCCACACATCTTCCTGATGATTTAAGAATTCTTGATTGGACTTATTATCCTTCAAAATCTTTGCCATTAAGTTGCCAGCTAGATGAGCTTGTTCAGCTTCGTTTGCAACGAAGTGAGATTAACCAAATTTGGATAGGAAGAAAGGTACTTATGTTATTAAGTATCTTCAACTTTTCTTTTTAAATTTCAATAAATGGACACTGAAGCTAATTATTCCATTTCGGTTTTTTTTTTTTTTTTTTAACAGAATTTTGACAAGTTGAAGTTCATCGACATGGCCTACTCCTCCAACTTGATTACAACCCCAGACTTTGCTGGAGTCCCAAATCTTGAGAAATTAGTGTTTGAACATTGTACAAATTTACGCGACCTTCACCCATCCATAGAAATTCTTAAAAAGCTTGTTGTTCTTAATCTTGCATATTGTGAAAAGCTAAGTTCTCTACCAAGCAAGTTTGAAATGGATTCTCTCAAGACTCTTAGTCTTTCTTGTTGCGTAATACTCGAGAAAATTCCAGAATTCATGGGAAGCATGGTATGCCTACAGAAACTTTTTTTGGATTGCACTGCTATTATGGAACTACCTTCATCAATTGGAGGCTTGATTGGCCTCACTTCATTGATTCTAATGAATTGCAAAAATCTTGTGTGCCTTCCTAGTTCTATTTGTTGTTTGACATCTCTTGAATCTCTAGATCTTTCTAGATGCTCAAAATTCGACAACTTGCCTAAGAATATAGGAAATGCCAAAGGTTTAAAAATGCTAGATTTGAGTGGAACAGCTATAAAAGAGTTGCCTTCATCAATTGAATGCTTGACATGCCTTACTTCATTGAATATAAGTAATTGCAAAAATTTTGTGTGTCTTCCTAGCACCATTTGTAGTTTGAAATCGCTTAAATCTCTAGATCTTTCTAGATGCTCAAATTTTGACAACTTGCCTGAGAATCTAGAAAATGTCAAAGGTTTAAAAAGGCTAGATTTGAGTGGATCAGCTATAAAAGAGTTGCCTTCTTCAATTGAACACTTGCCAAGCCTTACTTCATTGAATATACGTAATTGCAAAGATCTTGTGTGTCTTCCTAACACCACTTGTGGTTTTAAGTTTCATGGTGCTCTTGATCTTTCGACATGCTCAAGATTTAAAAACTTGCCAGAGAACCCATGGATAATCGAAGATCTAGGGATGCTTGATTTGAGTGAAACAGCTATAGAAGAGATTCCTTCATCAATTGGAGGCTTGATTGGCCTGACTTCATTGACTCTTAAGAGGTGCAAAAATCTTGTGTGTCTTCCTAGCACCATTTGTAGTTTGAAATCGCTTGAGTCTCTAGATCTTTTTGGATGCTCGAATTTTGACAACTTGCCTGAGAATCTAGGAAATGTCAAAGATTTAAAAAGGCTAGATTTGAGTGGAACAGCTATAAAAGAGTTGCCTTCATCAATTGGAGGCTTGATTGGCCTGACTTCATTAACTCTTAGGAGGTGCAAAAATCTTATGTGTCTTCCTAGCACCATTTGTAGTTTGAAATCGCTTGAATCTCTAGATCTTTCTGGATGCTCAAATTTTGACAACTTGCCTGAAAATCTAGAAAATGTCAAAGGTTTAAAAAAGCTAGATTTGAGTGGATCAGCTATAAAAGAGTTGCCTTCTTCAATTGAACACTTTCCAAGCCTTACTTCATTGAATATACGTAATTGTAAAGATCTTGTGTGTCTTCCTAACACCACTTGTGGTTTTAAGTTCCATGGTGCTCTTGATCTTTCGACATGCTCAAGATTTAAAAACTTGCCAGAGAACCCATGGATAATTGAAGATCTATTGATGCTTGATTTGAGTGAAACAGCTATAGAAGAGATTCCTTCATCAATTGGAGGCCTGATTGGCCTGACTTCATTGACTCTTAGGAGGTGCAAAAATCTTGTGTGTCTTCCTAGCACCATTTGTAGTTTGAAATCACTTGAATCTCTACATCTTTTTGGATGCTCGAATTTTGACAACTTGCCTAAGAATCTAGGAAATATCGAAGGTTTAAAAAGGCTAAATTTGGGAGCAACAGCTATAAAAGAGTTGCCTTCATCAATTGAATGCTTGACATGCCTTACTTCATTGAATATAAGTTATTGCAAAAATTTTGTGTGTCTTTCTAGCACCATTTGTAGTTTGAAATCGCTTAAATCTCTAGATCTTTCTAGATGCTCAAATTTTGACAACTTGCCTGAGAATCTAGAAAATGTCAAAGGTTTAAAAAGGCTAGATTTGAGTGGATCAGCTATAAAAGAGTTGCCTTCTTCAATTGAACACTTGCCAAGCCTTACTTCATTGAATATACGTAATTGCAAAGATCTTGTGTGTCTTCCTAACACCACTTGTGGTTTTAAGTTCCATGGTGCTCTTGATCTTTCGACATGCTCAAGATTTAAAAACTTGCCAGAGAACCCATGGATAATTGAAGATCTAGGGATGCTTGATTTGAGTGAAACAGCTATAGAAGAGATTCCTTCATCAATTGGAGGCTTGATTGGCCTGACTTCATTGACTCTTAAGAAGTGCAAAAATCTTGTGTGTCTTCCTAGCACCATTTGTAGTTTGAAATCGCTTAAGTCTTTAGATCTTTTTGGATGCTCGAATTTTGACAACTTGCCTGAGAATCTAGGAAATGTCAAAGGTTTAAAAAGGCTAGATTTGAGTGAAACTGCTATAAAAGAGTTGCCTTCATCAATTGGAGGCTTGATTGTCCTGACTTCATTGACTCTTAGGAGGTGCAAAAATCTTGTGTGTCTTCCTAGCGCCATTTGTAGTTTGAAATCGCTTGAATCTCTATATCTTTCTGGATGCTCAAATTTTGACAACTTGCCTGAAAATCTAGAAAATGTCAAAGGTTTAAAAAGGCTAGATTTGAGTGGATCAGCTATAAAAGAGTTGCCTTCTTCAATTGAACACTTGCCAAGCCTTACTTCATTGAATATACATAATTGCAAAGATCTTGTGTGTCTTCCTAACACCACTTGTGGTTTTAAGTTCCATGGTGCTCTTGATCTTTCGACATGCTCAAGATTTAAAAACTTGCCAGAGAACCCATGGATAATTGAAGATCTATTGATGCTTGATTTGAGTAAAACAGCTATAGAAGAGATTCCTTCATCAATTGGAGGCTTGATTGGCTTGACTTCATTGACTCTTAGGAGGTGCAAAAATCTTGTGCGTCTTCCTAGCACCATTTGTAATTTGAAATCACTTGAATCTCTACATCTTTTTGGATGCTCGAATTTTGACAACTTGCCTAAGAATCTAGGAAATATCGAAAGTTTAAAAAGGCTAGATTTGGGAGCAACAGCTATAAAAGAGTTGCCTTCATCAATTGGAGGCTTGATTGGCCTGACTTCATTGACTCTTAGGAGGTGCAAAAATCTTGTGTGTCTTCCTAGCACCATTTGTAGTTTGAAATCGCTTGAATCTCTAGATCTTTCTAGATGCTCAAATTTTGACAACTTGCTTGAGAATCTAGAAAATGTCAAAGGTTTAAAAAGGCTAGATTTGAGTGGATCAGCTATAAAAGAGTTGCCTTCTTCAATTGAACACTTGCCAAGCCTTACTTCATTGAATATACGTAATTGCAAAGATCTTGTGTGTCTTCCTAACACCACTTGTGGTTTTAAGTTCCGTGGTGCTCTTGATCTTTCGACATGCTCAAGATTTAAAAACTTGCCAGAGAACCCATGGATAATTGAAGATCTATTGATGCTTGATTTGAGTAAAACAGCTATAGAAGAGATTTCTTCATCAATTGGAGGCTTGATTGGCTTGACTTCATTGACTCTTAGGAGGTGCAAAAATCTTGTGCGTCTTCCTAGCACCATTTGTAGTTTGAAATCACTTGAATCTCTACATCTTTTTGGATGCTCGAATTTTGACAACTTGCCTAAGAATCTAGGAAATATCGAAAGTTTAAAAAGGCTAGATTTGGGAGCAACAGCTATAAAAGAGTTGCCTTCATCAATTGGAGGCTTGATTGGCCTGACTTCATTGACTCTTAGGAGGTGCAAAAATCTTGTGTGTCTTCCTAGCACCATTTGTAATTTGAAATCGCTTGAATCTCTAGATCTTTCTAGATGCTCAAATTTTGACAACTTGCCTGAGAATCTAGAAAATGTCAAAGGTTTAAAAAGGCTAGATTTGAGTGGATCAGCTATAAAAGAGTTGCCTTCTTCAATTGAACACTTGCCAAGCCTTACTTCATTGAATATACGTAATTGCAAAGATCTTGTGTGTCTTCCTAACACCACTTGTGGTTTTAAGTTCCATGGTGCTCTTGATCTTTCGACATGCTCAAGATTTAAAAACTTGCCAGAGAACCCATGGATAATTGAAGATCTATTGATGCTTGATTTGAGTAAAACAGCTATAGAAGAGATTTCTTCATCAATTGGAGGCTTGATTGGCTTGACTTCATTGACTCTTAGGAGGTGCAAAAATCTTGTGCGTCTTCCTAGCACCATTTGTAGTTTGAAATCACTTGAATCTCTACATCTTTTTGGATGCTCGAATTTTGACAACTTGCCTAAGAATCTAGGAAATATCGAAAGTTTAAAAAGGCTAGATTTGGGAGCAACAGCTATAAAAGAGTTGCCTTCATCAATTGGAGGCTTGATTGGCCTGACTTCATTGACTCTTAGGAGGTGCAAAAATCTTGTGTGTCTTCCTAGCACCATTTGTAATTTGAAATTGCTTGAATCTCTAGATCTTTCTAGATGCTCAAATTTGGACAACTTGCCTGAGAATCTAGAAAATGTCAAAGGTTTAAAAGGGCTAGATTTAAGTGGAACAGCTATAAAAGACTTGCCTTCATCAATTGAACGCTTGACAAACCTTACTTCATTGAATATATTCGACTGCAAAAATCTTGTGTGTCTTCCTAACACCACTTGTGGTTTTAAGTTCCATGGTGCTCTTGATCTTTCTAAATGCTTAAGATTTAAAAACTTGCCAGAGAATCCATGGATAATCAAAGGTCTAGAGGAGCTTAATTTAAGTAGAACAGCTATAAAAGGGTTGCCTTCATCAATTGAACATTTGACTAACCTTACTCTATTGACTTTAAGATATTGCGTGAATCTTGTGCATCTTCCTAGCACCATTTGTAGTTTGAAGTTGCTTAATTCTCTTGATCTTTCTGGATGTTTAAAATTTGACAACTTGCCAGAGAACATAGGAAATATGGAAGGTTTGGAGGTGCTTAATTTGTGTTGGACAGCCATAAAAGAGGTTCCTTCTTCCATTGTTCTCCTTAAAAATCTCACACGGCTATGTATCCGTGGATGGAAGTTATCTGAATATTATTTCCAGCCAGAAAGTCCTGAGTGGCTCACATCATTTTCATTGCCAAGAAGTCGTACCACGGATAGAATATTATTGCCTTCATATATATATTCTTCCCTGCAAACAAGTCCAGCTCTAGTGGGCTTATCATTGCCTTCCTTATCAGGTCTACAATCTTTAACATATTTGTATCTTAGTCACTGCGATCTTTCGTCAATTCCCAGTGACATTGGTTGCTTGTCCTCTTTAAGATACTTGGATCTAAGTGGAAATAATTTTGTTTCCATTCCGGAAAGCATGTCTCAACTCTCTAATCTTCGAAGTCTCTATTTGGAGGGTTGCAAGAGACTTCAATCATTGGAAAATGTTCCGTCAACTATTGATTCCATAAGTGCAGGCGATTGTATGTCTCTGGAGAGATTGCCAGAACTGCTATATTATCGTTTTAGGTTAGATTGTGCTGTTATGCAATTCCATTTTTTCAACTGCTTCAAATTGGTTGACAATAGCATGCTTCAGGGTGTTAATAACATGCTTCAGGTCTGTCTGTCTGTCTGTCTCTCTCTCTCTCTCTCTCTCTCTCTCTCTCCAAGTTCTAAACGTTATGCTTTGTATATTTTAGGGACAAAGTGGTAGACTACCGAAGAAGTTACAAATTATTATTCCTGGAAGTGAAATTCCGCAATATTTTAACCATGAATGTATTGGTCATGAATTGAAAGTACAAGTGCCTTCTAATTGGTCTATTCCGCCGATTAGAATTGCATTTTGTGTTGTTTTTGTACCCAACAATGGGCTTGAATGCCCTCGTAATTGGGAGCTGTCATTTATAATTGATGGATTTGCAATGTATAGGGAAGAAATTTCTGGTTCTATGAAAAAATATGATACAATTGAATCACATCACCTTTGGCTGACCTATTTTTCCTATCTAAACGGAGGTCATCCACTTACGATTAGAGCATCTTCCTGGAACCTGAAGGTAGAAAAAATTGGGGTCCGATTCATATACCTGCATGACATCGAAATTCCCAGTAAAACTATGGCACAGTGCATCAACAACAGCAACATTGTAGTCCATCATGATATTGATGATTCAATTGCAGAATGTAGCGGAAATAAGCGAAGCCGTGATGAGGATGATGGGGCAGGACCTAGTAAAGAATGCTACTCTATTGTGGAACCACTGCCAAAGAGGATTCAAAGGCTTGGAGGATTTATGGTAGATTTTGAGGATCCTAGTCAAAGGGAATTTTCCGACTTCTTTGCGAGTAAGTCTATCTTTCTTCTTACTTTCAATGTTTAACTTTTAACATTTACAAGTCATCATTTACAACTACTTGTTGGTGCACTTTTATTTAGCGGATGCAGAGGATCAAATGTCCTAGAAGCTTGAAGCCATTCACGAATGTAGTAGTTTCCAAGACATTGAAGATATCAATCAAACCCTGGCACAGAACAGCAACAACAGCAGCAGCATGCTTTATGAGGGTCTGGGTGAAATCTATCATGAAATTGAATGAATCAGCCGCTGAAGGTAGCAAAAATAAGCAAAATCGAATGTCTGATTTGGAAGAATCTAGTGGAAAAGGCCACTTAACGAGGGACCAGATCCAGAGACTTGGAGTATTTATGTCTGATACGGAAGAATCTAGTAAAAGGGAATTCTTTGCCTGTAAGTCATAATCGTTCTCTTTGCTAATACAATTTACAAGTTTTACTGTTGTCTTTTATTTTTGGGGAGGGGAATCCAAGGAAAGTGTGGCTTTTGATTGATAACAAATTAAATTTGTTATAGGTATAAAATTAGAGAGTTTTTCTTTTCTGATTTCCCATTCTAGCATTTATAATTTAAATAAATTATTAAAAACAAAAAAAAAAACAAAAAAGCATAGTATTCTGCAAGTTATACCTTAGCATTACCTTTTGGCACTCATATAGCCACATTTTTTTGAATCAGGTTGAAATAATACAAATTTTTCTTGTCGTCTTGTTGGGGCACTTTTATATAATGGAAGGAAGGGATCAAACGTCCAAGAAGCTTGAAGCCTATTGCAGCGGTAAGAGGGATAGTTAGCAGAGCCAAGTTGGATCTCTCCTTTCACTCAAAATGGTCAGCTAGGCTCTTATTATTGATTAAATCTGTTTTTTGTCCTGCAAATGTTCTGTTGAACTTCTATTCCTATACAAATATATATTGAAATCTAATTATTTCCAGATTCCTAGTGAAAAAGCACTCAAAGAACAAGTTTGCTCTACATTCCAAGATCTTCCTGCACAGTACACATTTTAGATCACTAGTATAACCCCAATGTAGCATTCTGTCTTGAGTGCCTAATTTGTTCCTTGTTAGTTTTTTTTTGGCTGGCAGCATCATATATGACTTGAGTACCATACTTCTGAATTAGGATTCCATCTGGATGTTACCAATCATGCCATAGGAAAATGATACAACCTGATCCCACTTCAAACTTCAGTAATGTCCTGACAATGCAACAAAGAGTTAGAATTTCTGCCTATCCCTGAGTGCTACTTGAGGAATGTTAACAAACCAGAAACTCTTGTATTTCAAAAGGTTTTATTTAGCACAAGCTACCTAAATTGAGCCTGCCTTAGCAAAGAGATTCCATATATGTCTCATTATGGTTTCTTAGTTCCATTCTTGCACCTCTTTCAAACCTAATCCACCTTCTCTTTGGCTTGCATACAACATCCCAAGATACTTTAGACCCCTAAAGCTCCTTTCCTTTCCATAGGTAACTGCTCAATATCTGTGCAATAGCCTTGATAAAATTCTTTGGCAATATGAAGATGCTGGACTAGTTAAACCTAAAGGCTATAAAGAACTGGAGCCATCCTGCGAAGGAAAGGTTCCTTGCTGTCCAGGATTCAATTCTGCTTGTTATCTTATCAAGAAGGAGCAAACATACTTTTGCACCAGGTCTTCGAGAAATTAGAGAAACCCTGAGCTATCTTACAAGTAGTGAGCTTTTTTGAATTGCAAGAGCTCAAATATTCACTTCTTCATCCCATCAGGAACAGCAGCACAGAAAACCTCAATCTTTTGAGAGTTAGTAGCCACACCTGACATATTTCCTAAACTCCTCCAGATACTATGAAAAACATACTGCAAACTATGAGCTTATGTCTATAATTGCTTCTGGATTTACATTTCCCGTCTAATCAATGCAACATAAACAAATATCTTTGGGGAAAGGTACCATTCTCATGCCAATTGACACAACCTTGAACAGTGAACCATCTCAAAGGAGCTATTGGGGTATGGCAGCTGTTTTGTGGCTGAAGCAGAGATCATTGCACCAAATCCTTGCTCTTAATGCAAATAGAATCTGTTTGTCATGCCCATCTTTGGGAGCAAAGGACATTGTTTGTATATCCAAGGGGAGTGGGTAAGTCGAGAAGGTGGCAACCACACAACCAAGTTCCAAAACCTTGCTCTTAATGCAAATCCTTGCTCTTAATGCAAATAAAATCTTGTGTGTCTTCCTGACACTATTTGTAGTTTGAAGTTGCTTGAATGTCTTGATCTTTTTGGATGCTCAAAAGTTGAGAACTTGCCAAAGAACCTGGGGAATATCGAAGGTTTGAAGGTGCTTAATTTGATTGGAACAGCTATAAAAGAGGTGCCTTCCTCCATTGCTCTCCTAAAAAATCTAAAAAAACTACATACCCATGGATTTAATGCGATGTCAACTTCATTTTATTCCATGCTAACAATTCATGATCCTGTTAATGTCAGTGGGTTATCAGCTTCATTAGTACATTTGCGTCTTCCGAACTGCAATCTTTGGACAATCCTGAGTGATTTTGGCTCCTGTTTTTCCTCTTTGGAAACATTAGATTTAAGGGGAAATAATTTAGTTTCCCTTCCTTACAGCATTTAAGGGGAAATAATTTAGTTTCCCTTCCTTACAGCATCGGTGGGTTATCCTCTTTGAAATACTTGACTTTTAGTAGAAATTATTTGGATTCCCTTCATAACAGCATCGGTGGGTTATCCTCTTTGGAAGGCTTGGATCTTAGTAGAAATAATATTGATTCCCTTCCTAACAGCATCGGTGGGTAATCCTCTTTGGAAGACTTGGATCTAAGTGGAAATTATTTTGATTCCCTTCCTAACATTGGAATCAGTCGACCAAAAAATCTCAATTTGATTGGTTGCCAGAGGCTTCAATTATTCCCAGAATTTCTTCATCTTGCAGATGCAAGGTCTTGTACCTCACCTGTGCTTTTCAATTGGTTCGAATTGCTTAACTATATTCAAAGTGGCACTATTTTTCTTTCTTTTGGAAGCGAAATTCCGAAATGGTTTAACGATTGAAGAATAGGTCATAAAGCGAACATACAAGTGCCTTCATGTTATGGGAGGGATGAACGGATGGGAATTGCTTTGTGCATTGTTTTGGTACCCAACAGTGCTCTATACGCTGGAGATTTTGGGATTACATGTTCATTTGAAGTTAATGGATATCAAATGAAATATACACATTTATGTTGGGAAAATTGTGGTAAATTTGAATCGCATCAACTTGGTCTGCAATATTTGTCCCATTACAGGTTGTCCAATGGCTTTGATTCTTATTGGAAAGAAGTATGGAGTCAAAGTGATGCAAACGGAATCTGTCAAATTGGGATTGAAATATCTCCCCGAACTTGGAGGTGAAGAAAATTGGGGTTCGTTTGGTATTCGAGCAAGAAGTTGATGATCCTGATCAACCGTGGAGAGACAAAAGTGAATCTAGTGAAAGTGACATGGATGGCTACAATGATCAACCGTGGAGAGACAACAGTGAATCTAGTGATGAGGAAGGTTGTAGAAATAAGAGACGCCGTGATGAGGAAGATGGGGCTAGACCTAGTGGAGAAGCCTACTCTAACAATGAACCACATCCAAAGACTTGGAGGATGTATGGCTGACTCTAAAGAATGAAGTGTTAGGAATGTTTCGACTTCTTTGCCTGTAAGTCATCATCTTTCTTCTTGCTATTACAGTTTACAAGTCTTGATGTTCTCTTTTATTTTTTGGGGAGAGGAATCCAATGGAATGAAAGTGTGGGTTTTGATTGTCAGGTTTAAATTGGCATGATAAAAAATTTTAATTTGTCATAGGTATAAATTGGAGTTTTTCTTTTTAGATTTTTACCCCTTTTTTGAGAGGGAAAAAAGAAAGTTCAAAGTATTTTGCTAGTTAACATCACCTTTTGGCATTCACACCCCAATCACCACAAACTCAAAAATTAAAATCATTCCATATCCTTTTTTTTTTTTATATAGTTTTTTCATCAGGTTTGATAATACAAATATTTTTCTTGACTTGTAGGGGAACTTTTATATAATGGAAGGAGAGTGCTTCTATAATGAGGATCCACAGCCAAAGTGGATTCAAAACTCGAAGGATTAATGGCTGATTTTGAAGAATCTAATGAAAATGACCTGGAGGTCTAATCGTTTGCTGTTCATTACCTGTAAGTTATCATTTTCCTTCCTACTAACTTCAAAATATGGTGATACTTGTACCTTAGTGGCACCTTTTGGCACTCACATCCAAATTGACCCAAACTCAAAAATTAATATCTTACCGTATCACTTTTTTTTTTATCAGGTGGAGCTAACACAAATTTTTCTTGTTGGTGAACTTTTATTTAATTAATGGAAGGATGGGATCAAATGTCTGAGAAGCTTGAAGCCTTTGCCAAAGTGGATAGTTACAAGTATTAGCCAAGTAGCTATGCTCCTCTCACACTCACCCTTGGGCTCTTGCAAAAGTGGTCAATGACCCAAAATGGTCAAGCATTTAAATTAACTGTCAATTGGCTCTTATTATTGATTAAATCTGTTTTTTTTGGGTGTCCTGCAAATGTAATCCTCTGTTAAACTTCTAATGACATACAGATATAAATCCTTCCTATCAACGTCTTCTTGTTAACTCAAAGTTACCATCCAATACCTCATTTTGGTTGGAGATGTATAATGGAAGCTAGAAAGGTTGCACAGTTGAGCTACTGTTGGAAAATAGTGATGGAAGACAGGTTAACATCTGGGAAGATAGGCAGCTGCTGACACTGAGTATATTCAGGGTGGTTTTACTAAGAAATCCTCAATCTGCAGCAAACTGTGTGTGACTTGCTGGATGATAATACAAAGACTTGCAGAAGGATTGTTCTGGACAGGTTGTTCATGCCACAAGAAGCTGCTGTCATTCAAAGCATTCTGTGAAATTCTCAACATTTGTATCTTTCGGTTGGGTGCAAAAATTGGAGACTTTTCAGTTCGGAGTGCATATGATTTGTCAGACCACGAGGTAGTGTCAGGTTTAGGAGAGGCTTCAAACAATCACAGCTCAACAATTATGTAGCAAGCACTGTGGAAGGCCCAGGTTCCTAACAAGATTAAAGTTTTTCATGGCGTGCTCTTCTGTTTATCCTGCCAACAAAGCCTCATCTATTCTCCAAGTGCATCATCTCTTCAGCAACTTGTGAGCAGTGTAATGAAGTTCCTGAAACCAATTTACATGCTTTGTGGTCTTGCCCAATGCCCACACGCCAAGAAGGTATGGCAATTACTTGAAGGCATAAAGTTTATCCCACACTAGCCTTATCAGAACTGGACTGATCTATCCTCCGGGATGCTGCACCACAAGAATACTTTCTCATTGAAACTATTTCCCACTCTCTCATGGCAATTATGGCTGCACAGAAGCGGAGAAAGATTTGGGGAACTAGGAATACAGGCAACCACTTTGGTATGTATAGGTATGGAGATGCATGAACACTATGGCTGCAAAATTTTGACTGGGATACTGCAGAAAGTACATTTCCTAATATGGAAGCCCCCTCAGTTACCTTACTCCATGGTAAATATTTCTGTAAATGTTGCAGTGATTAGGGATTTCAATGAAAATTTGGTTGCAGCTAAGGTTGAGGTGATTGTGGGCCAATGCTGTCTGGAGGCTCATTTTGCAGGATTCTGGCATGCCCTACAATTGTGTAAAAAACGGGGACTTCAGGAGGTTCAACTTGAGAGCCACTTAAGTATTGCCAATTTGCCATTGCTGCTTTTAACATGGATTCCCCAAAAACAAGTTACCTGAAAATTGAAATGCTTTGTTCAACAAAGTGAAACTAGCAATATCTAATTTTAGATACTGCGAGTTTAATTTTGTGGACAAAAGCTGTAATAATGCTCCTCTAGTTTTAGCAGATCTTGGATGTAAAAATTGCGCCACTGAAATTTGGCTACTTGATAATTTTGTGAAATGCAATATAAATCCTGCCGCATTTATTTTATTATATATATATATATATATACACACACACACATATATACACACACATAATTACAGATTGATATTTGTCTTTCCAATGTAACGGTTTATTATATTAAATAATTGTTTTTTTTTCCTCCTACAGTGGCCACATATATAATGTTTTTTTTTATCTTCCCGGCATTTGGCTCTCTTATTCATATTGAGAAATTTCAAATGGGCCAAGGACTTTGTAGCTGAATTGGCACATCTTCATATACAAAGTGCTTGGAATTTAGAGGGAAAAAGGGTTCGAACTACGGAGTTAGCAGTATGTTGTAATTATCTCTTAAAAAAAAAAAAATTCAAACAGAAACTTCGCTTGGTTTAGATGTTGCTTGGTTTAGATTTTGATTTTGGACCGTGATTTGCACACCAAATTAGCTATGCACTCTCCAAGGATAGAGCTAATTTAATCCCCCATTTACTACAAATGGCTTACTTTTAGGGTCCGTTTGGATAGAGTTTACTGCTGAAAATTGAAAGTATTGTAGCAAAATAATTTTTAAATGTGTGAATAATGCTGCAGGACTCATTTTTAATAAAAAAATTGTTAAAAAAAAGTACATGAACAGTGCGTGCACAATGCGCGCACTGTACATGCACAGTGCACGCCTGCCCCTTTTGTCCCCCCAGCAGAACCAAAAAATAAAAAAGGCAAAACGTGAACGCAACTAGAATAAGCTGGATCTAAACCCAGCCTTAGTCTCCACTGTTGGTTTTAGCTCTCTCTTTATGAAGACTACATAATCCCTCCTCGTTTCTTATCCCTTGGCAATGGAGAATGGCATTCCTTTGGTGCCATATATGGCTACACAGCAGCACCTGAGGCCTGCTTACATACCACAACCCTAAGAGATTTTCACATCCACTGATTTTCTCATACAATGATGTCTTCCCACACAAATTCTTGGGAGTTAATTAAGCAGCACTTCATTAATTCTTTCCAAACCTAGACACAATTTAAATTCCTCCAGAGACTATGAAAAACCTTATTGCAAACTAGTTGCTCATGCCAATAGTTGCTTCTAGATTTCCATTTCCCATTCAAGAAATGCAATATAAATAAATATCTTCAGCGTGGCTAGGTACCATTCTCATGCCAATCGACACAACAACCTTGAACAGTGAACCATCTAAAGCTCTACTGGGGTCTGGTATCTGTTCCTAGCTAAAACAGACACCAGTCCATCAATTCCTTGCTCTAATGCAAATTGAAATTGTTTCTCATGTTCATCTTTTGGGAGCTGAGAGCAAAGGGCAAGGTTATTTTGATAAATCCACTTAATAATCCTCAAATCCTTCTCATTTCTCAGAACCATTTTCTGCTCATAGTACAGTATAGTGTCTCTTTGAAACCACTTTTTCCAATTTCATAGGGAATGGAAATTAAAATAAAAACTTTAATCATATTTTAAACACCAAATTATATATTTTTGCTGTCTCTAAAGAAATACCAACAATAAAAAAACGACACCGTCTATAATTGGCTATTGCCACCGTTTTCCACTTCACAGAGTCAGAGCTGAGCTTGTTGAAGTGAAAATGGAGAACACGACAATTTTGAAGGACTGGGTTTGAGCGAGTTTGAGTCTGACTTGGAGAAAACCGAAACCATCACAGCTCCTTAGCTCTAGGTTCTCTTAAATGGAGAACACGACAATTCTGAAGGACTGGGTTCGAGTGAGTTTGAGTTTGACTCGGAGAAAACCGGACCATCACAGCTTCTCAGCTCTAGGTTCTCTTCTTTGTTTTGTCTCTTTCAATTCTCTCTTTTCTATATCTTCTGCCCTTTTTTCTATATCTTTTGCCCTTAAAACGACGACGTTTGACATTTCCTAATTCAATTATTCAAGTGGGTTTATTTATTTACTTATTTTTTTGCTGAATAGTTTATTTGTTCTTCTGAGTTGCATAAGAGAAGTGGAAGTTTGGATTTTGGAACCACCACTTTTGAAATTGTACCTGACAAGCTAGCCAGGTCTTTGCAGATAGCAAACTTTTTTTTTTTTTTTTTTAATCTTTTTTTATTTAAATTACGTTTTTTAACCCATATTTTATACCAGTTTTAACTTACAATTTACAATCTTCCTACACATATCGAAAAATTAATCAAATATTTCAAATATTAGTTACATAGCATTTGAGAGTATTATTACTACAATGTTCACCCTTTCATCTAAATTGAGATTATATTAGACAAAAAAGCATAGTTACATTTGCATGTGACTCATGGGCCCACAACACCAATTGAAATCTACTTTTAAAAAAATTCCTAAATTGCCCTTGTTATTCCAGTTAGTTAACTAACTATCCTATTTTACCATCTTAAAAAACTACTTTATCAATTATACAATACCGTTTTACAGTACACTAACATCTCAATTTTCATTTTACCATACTACACATTAAAATAATATAAAATAATTCTCACTGATCTCTATAAAATAATATAAAAAGCCACTTCTCTCTCTGATTTCTATTTCTCTTCCTCTGTCAACCACCCACCACCACCTCCGTTCAGCTTCTCAGTCACACCACCCACCTCCGCTAAGCAAAATTCAGCCAAATCAAAATAAAAAATCAAAATCCAAAATCAAAATCAAAATCCAAAATCCAAAATCAAACCCATCTGTTCTCACCAAACCCAAACCCAAACCCATCTGTTCTCACTTGCAGCGATGACGAGAGAGAGAGAGGGTCGCTCATCGCCGAAACAAACCCATCATCAAACCCAACAAACCCATTGAAATAAACGCCAAACACTAGCAAACGCCACCCATCAACAAACCCAGCAAACGCTAAACGCCAACCCAAATTCGACCCAAACACCACCCAAATCCAACCTAAACGCTAGAAACCCATGAACAAACACAAACATAAACACAAGCTGATTTTTATTTTGATCTTAACCCAAAAACCCTTGAGAATCTCGGTTTGAAGAGAAGAGAAAGTGATAGAGAGATGGGATGAGAGAGAATAGAGAGGATTGGTCTAAAAGAGCTTCAATGATGGGTGAAGGTGAAATCGGAGATGGGTGAGGGTGAATCGGCAGCGATGGCAATAGAGAGGGGATGAAAGAGAAGAGAGAGGCTTAGTGTGAAAGAGCTTCGGAGATGGGTGAGGTGAATCGGCATGGCGAGAGAGAGGGAATGACAGAGAAGCAAGAGGCTTGGTGTGATTAGCTTCAACGATGGAGTGAGAGAGATGAGAGACAGTGGAGAGAGAAAGGACTGATATTTACAATAAAATATTAATATAACATTTACCATTGAGCTACAATGTGATTCTATGTTTAGAATCGCTCTATAGCTCTATTGTATTTTTTTTTTTGCAATTGTTGCAAACTCCAACATCTAATGGAGCTCTATTTTGGGCCTCAATTGTAAACTATATTGGGATTTGGCTTACATGTGGGATTTAGCCCATTCAATGCTGATGCTCAAATCGATATTATATCCAAGTTGAGATTGAAATTGTAACAATATATTATGATAATATTGTAACGACTAAGTTGTAAAACACATTCCTAAAGTATAAGGTTATTAATTTTGCTTCCTAAAGTTTCAACATTTTGATCCTCCAAGGGATCATTTGATTGGCAACCCCTCCATTAAAAAATTTAAAAAAAATAAAAAAAAAATCTTAGTAAGCCATTAAGTATACCTCAACTTGTCACATTAGCTAGTTTTTTTTTTTTTAAGAAAGACATTAGCTAGCTCATCCAATTAAATAATGTCATATGGACCATATAATTAAATGGCAAAAAAACTTTAAATTTATTTTTATAAAAAATCTAATAAAATAAAATAATTTAATTTAACCTTTTCTTTTCTTCAATATTTCTTTGTTCTTCCACAAAATTTATACTCTTTTTAATCTAAAACACTAATTTTTGTGGTGTAGTTTTGCTAAAGTTTGTTTTGTATTTTTTTTTTTGCTAATTGAAAAAGGGTCTCTAGTGTGAACTTATCAACCCCACGCTATATAATGGCAATGAATAATATCATGTGTGCCTCGATGAGGCTATCATTGAGGGCATATATATTTTGAAGTGTCACTACTCGAACCATTCAACTCTTGCCAAACATCATGTAAAACGGTACAAGAACTCTAACCATCAATTCCCAGTTCATGATGCAGAAGCAATAAAGGCCATGGTAATGTGGTGGGCAATCTATTTTGCCATAGAAGCAGCACGGTGGACTATGATCTTTGAAGGAGACTAGTTGATGGTTGTCAATGCAATACGCAACCAAGTGGGAAGCACAACACCAATAGAGCACATGATTGAGGATGCAAAATTGTTTGCAATAGACATGAGAGCATGCAAATTTTAACTGTTAAATTACCAATTATCTCTAAAACATAAACTATTTGGATATAGTAAATTTAATCATTAAACCAGATAATTCTAACACTCCCTCTCATGTTTAGGTGATAATTTAAATGGTGGATAGAGTAGAGGACAATGATTGAACTTTGGATCTCTTGCTATGATACCATGTTAAATTATTGATTATTCCAAAAGCTTAATCTATTGAGATATGGTAAATTTAATTATTAAACCACATGATTCTAACACTAATATACGATAAGGGAGGCAAACATGGTTGTGCACATTCTCTTTGACACCCCCAAGCCTAGTTTTTAGAAGTTCCTATATATATGGCTTTAGAATATTCCAGCCTCCATTGCAAATATTATTTTAATTTTTTAACTGAGTCAATTTTATGTTTGTTTTTGATGCAGCAATAGAATTATTCGTCCTCTTCTATTTAAAAAAGAAAAAGAAAAAGAAAAAAGAATGAAGTTTTAAGAAGTAAAGGACAGAAGAAAAGGGGTGGAATTTGTCTCTCTCTATAGGGGCATTTTGTAAGCCTAATATTAGATTAGGTAATAACCCGGGCATCGCGTAGGATATGTTGTCAAAGACAATATTAGCCTAAAATATTTAGGACTTTTTAGGAGTATTTTAGATCTCCTTTATTTTGCAATCAATTGTTTACAACCTGATAATGCTGAAAATCGTCAGTAAGCCACACGGTCCCCACATGGTCCCGATAAAATACTTACACTGGTGTGGTACGGGCCAAATACCCTCCGATGGTCAAGTTAGAGAAATCTCTTGTTCGCAACTCTAGAATGCCAGAGCTGGGGTGAATAATGCATACCTTGATTTGTGAGGGTTTTGGGGTATTTATAGTAGCGTAGGGCTGAAATTTATGTCTTGGCCAAGAAGTTCTTTCCTTTTAGGAGAGTAACTCGTGGACTTTGCGTATCTCTTAGAGATCTTTTCTTTATAGGAGTCTCTTTAATTATGGCCAAGCGTGTAGCGCAAGGACTCTCCTTATACATGTATGTATGGGGATCAAGTAAAGCTATGGATAGAGGTTTGTTTAACCTCTTCAGCATAATCTCGTCATCATGCAGCGTCGTCCATTATTAGGTTTGTTAGCTTATTGCCTTCAGCTTGTCGCCTTCAGCTTTCAGTGTCAAAGATGACGCCGTTAGGTATGAAGTGGAGTTTACGGATTTTATGTAAAGGTACTTCCATGGATGAGGCTGATGATCATGCTATATCCATCGCCTTTGTCTTCATTATGGGCTAGCCAAAGAATTATCCTCATCACAACCTATCAAAAAAAAGTTTGTTTACAACCTTTTTAGTTTCATTTTTTATATTTTAAATCTCTATTATTTATCATTATTAATTGGAACTAACAGGTTTCTCATAAAAAAAAAAAAAAAAAAAAAAAAGGGAACTAACTGGAAATTAAATATTTACTTCTATGAATAAGAATGGTGAAGAAGAAGAAAACAGACCGCATAAAATTGTGAGAAAAGAAGAAGAAGAAGATGAACATCGAGTTGTTACAAATCAGTTCAACAAAAATATGAGTTTTTAGAAGTCAAAACGGATTTAAAAAAAATGGTTTACAAAGATACCCATTTGAAATCTCTAAGATGAGACTAAAAACTTTAGCTTGTTATGCGTCTCTGATTGTATCGAACAATTAAAAACTACAACATACTAAAAAATTTAAGATACACATCATTCTTCAGCAAAGAAACAAATCTCGGAGATCCCAATTGAGAAAAGTTGGATCAACATGACAAATTGACAATAAAGCATTTTCATATGAATAAACTCATATGATGTTTGCCGGTACAATACTAACCACTGTCATCATGTTTATAAGAGAGGAGAAGAAAATAAAAAGCTTTAAACACTCTCCATAATTAGTTGTCTCTTTATTTCATTGGTGGTGTCATTTTTTTTTTTTTTGGTGATGTAACGATATCAACTCATTTTAACATAAATTGAAAATGAATAACGATATAGGTGAATATGGTCATACAAATATTGTTATAGCCACACGAAAATAATTCTTTAAAACAGCTCTTAGAAAACAATTTTAATAATAAGATCCTTAAATTAACTATGATATATAAATAAATAAGAAACCATTATATGGCATTCAACCCATGTACTAAAAGTCAATAAAACTAAAGTCATGATAAAAATTTTGTAGTTGAATTAGGAAGAGAAATTTTAGCCTTAGAAACTCATGCATTCACATAAAAAGGGCCTAATTTGTTTCTTCTCCAATCTTGCCGTTTAATCTAGAAATAAACAAACATAGAAAAGCCACATAAACACTATGATCGAATTACACAACTTTTTATTAATTTTATACCCAAAAAACGAAAAAGCTTTCATACTTAAAACCTGAACCTTTTTTCAACATTCTTCACAAAGCTTTGGGTCCGTTTGGATAGAGCTTATTGCTGAAAATTGAAAACTGAAAACATTGTAGCAAAATAATTTTTAAATGTGTGAATAGTACTGCGGGACCCATTTTTAATAAAAAATCGTTAAAAAAGTATATGCACAATGCGTGTATAGTGCGCGCACAGTTCACGCACAGTGCGCACTGCGCACTTTGTCCTCGGCAGCAGCAACGAAGAAGGAAAAAAAAAAAGAGAAAACGCAACAGCAAAACGCAACCTCAATTAAAAGTTGAATCCAAACGCTCTCTTTATATACATAATTTGATTACTGGAACTTGAGAGGGAAAAAAGAGGAATCAACACGCAAGAGCTTCCAAATTGAAAATATGTTAATAGTAGCTTGTAACTTTGTATCCTAAAATTAATCTTAAAAAAATTGGTCATTATGGTAATTTGCCAATGTAGATGGCATCAAAGAACTATCAAGTTTCACGAACCAAAAGTTTCTCATCTTGTGATATCCAATAAAAAGAAAATAAAAAATAAAATGATATTTTTAAAAATAATAAAGTAAATTATAATTTTTTTTTGTTATTCTGAGATAGAATTCTAATATAGAATAATCTAAGTGTATATATATATATATATATATATAACTCTCTCTTAGAAACTAAATATTTGTAAATTAAAATTCCTGCCTAGCCTAAAAAAAGAAAAAAAGAAAAAAAAAAAAAAATGCCTTGAAAGGTCAACAGAGAAATAGGTGGCTACTTTCTTCTTGGATGATATACTCTAGAGAAGTCAATAAATTACATGAAATGATTTCCTAACTACCTATGTCTCAATATATGAATATGAATCTATACCCAGCTTCTTCTTTTTTTTTTTTAAAGAATCAAATCATTACCCACCTATGGAAGTATTATATCCCCTAAAATAATAGATATGGTGCCTTAGATCTGGCTGGATGGTAAATATTGATTAATGGTTTTGTTTAAAAAAAAAATTATATTCTTCTTTTCACCGTACCGATTGGAGTTGCTAAGCAATTTTTTTTTTGGGTTAGATTTGGAACTATGCAATTGCACTTTTAGTAAGAGAAAGTTAAAAGGTTAAAAATTGTTCAATTATTCTAATGCTGGAATGAAAATTGAATTTTTTAATTTTAAATCTTGGTTCTTAAAAGGCAATTGCACGATTTTTCTTACTTTGCTTTAATAATTATTTAAAATAAATAAATATATAAATAAATTTTTAAAAGAAACTTGCACAATTTAGAACTAGGTGTGTCACGCACTAGGACTCTAGTTCCAAAGTGGGATAATTTTTATTTTTAAATGCCATGTGGCTTCACATTGGCAAGTGGTTGCTGGAACTCAACTTTTGGAATACTTGAAATTGCAAATGAAAATATTTAACTAAATAAGTTTCAAAAAGAATCTTTTTAATAAAATAATCCTAAAAAATGATTTATTTAGCCAAAAATTAAAAACCCCAAAAAGTAGTGTAAAGAGAACTTTGTAGTTGCAGAACTTTCGCTGCTCACGCATTAGGAAATTTCATCGCTAGTTTTGAAGTGAAAGTACTCGGAAAAAGAGAGCAACTTTCGCTCCTCACTAGGAAGTGGAAGTACTCAGAAAAATAAAGAATAATTTCAGTCGTCTTTCATCTCTTCTTATTTCAGTCCACTCCTCAGTCTTCTCGTTCTCTGTCTCATCAGTTCCTAATTTCAGATTCAATTCCATCTCTTTCGAAGCTACGCAATTCAAGTTGGGGATCAAGTGGTTTCTTTTTATTCTTTCTTCGGTTCTA
Source organism: Castanopsis chinensis (assembly GCA_032878915.1). Taxonomy (NCBI): domain Eukaryota; kingdom Viridiplantae; phylum Streptophyta; class Magnoliopsida; order Fagales; family Fagaceae; genus Castanopsis; species Castanopsis chinensis. Next base: position 13,979,825 of record JAVQMG010000109.1, read on the forward strand.
ATTCTAAACTAATTCTAATTGATCTTTTTTGTTTTTTAATTTTTGCATGTCAGATCTATATTTTCTAATGGCTTTCATGGGCATGGAAACGGACTCCTCATCTTTCCCAGTTTCCTCTTCTTCTTCTGCCGCCCGACGGAAGTATGATGTGTTCCTCAGTTTCAGAGGTGAGGACACCCGCAACACATTGGCGGACCTTCTATATGATGCTTTCAATCAGAAGGGCATTAACGCCTTCAAGGACGATGAAAAACTTGAGAAAGGAAAAACTATTTCGCCAGAGCTTTCAAGAGCAATAGAAGAATCGCTATTTGCTATTGTCATTTTCTCAAAAAACTATGCATCTTCGACTCGGTGCTTAGATGAACTTACAAAGATCTTTCACTGCGAGGAACACATGGGAATGAAAATTCTGCCAGTTTTTTATGACGTGGAGCCCTCTGATGTGCGGAAGCAAATGGGAACTTTTGCACAGGCTTTTATTGAACATGAAAATCGTTTCAAGGAGAATATAGAGAAGGTGAAGATGTGGAGAGCTGCTTTGACTCACGTGGGCAATCTCGCTGGATGGCCTTTAATGAATAGGTAATTTAATTTCAATTGATATATTTATTTGTTTTAAATATTCTGATTACCCATTTCATATATATGACTTCATTTTGAACCTTTAGCATATCTAAATTACCTACATGTTTGCGTTTCTATGAATTTTATCTTGAGCCTATCAATTTACATCATTACATGGCTTTGTTTCAGTAAGCGGAATTGAGCGCCAAATATCTTCTATGATCTCTCTTTATTGCAGACCTTTCTCACAAGTTATTAAAAGCATTGTGAGGCTGATATGGCATAACTTGAATAATGATGCATTCTCAAAAGTTACCAAGGGCCTAGTAGGAATAGACTCTCATGTGGTGGAATTGGAGTCGCGTTTAGATGTAGAGTCAAATGATGTTCGCTTTATAGGGATTTGGGCGATGGGGGGAGCACCATGGAACTTGAAACCACAAGTGGTGTTAGGAAGACACGCAAGATTTTTGCAATAGTGTATATTCAATGAAGTAAGGCTTGTCAACCGTTCAATTGATGAAGGCAACTCTTTTATAGCTGTTCCACTCAAATTTAGCGTTTTTAAACCTTTGACATTTCCTAGATTCTCAGACAAGTTGTCAAAATCTGAGCATCCAGAAAGATCCAGAGATTCAAGCGATTTCAAACTACAAATGGTGTTAGGAAGACACACAAGATTTTCACAACTCCTAAGAGTCAATGAAGTCAAGCCAATCAAGCCTCCAATTGATGAAGGAATCTCTTCTATAGCAGTTTCACTCAAATCAAGCAACCCTAGATCTTCGATTATCCATGGGTTCTCTGGCAAGTTTTTAAATCTTAAGTATGTTGAAAGATCAAGAGCACCATGGAACTTGAAACCACAAGTGGTGTTAGGAAGACACGCAAGATTTCTGCAATAGTGTATATTCAATGAAGTAAGGCCTGTCAACCGTTCAATTGATGAAGGCAACTCTTTTATAATTGTTCCACTCAAATCTAGCCTTTTTAAACCTTTGACATTTCCTAGATTCTCAAGCAAGTTGTCAAAGTTTGCGCATTCAAAAAGATTTAAAGATTCAAGCGATTTCAAACAACAAATGGTGCTAGGAAGACAAATTAGATTGCGACAATACATTAGATTAAGACGAACAAGCTTTCTAAGAAATCCGATGGACGGGTGAAGCTCGCATAATTCTTCACAATAATTTAGAACTAATATCTCAAGATTTTGGACTCCAGTGAAGTCTGGAGTTATGATCAAGTTTGAGGAACAAGACAAGTCAATGAACTTCAACTTTTGAAAATGTTGTTAAAAGAAAGGAAAAAAAAAAAGGAAAAAAAGAAGAAGAAGAAGAAGTTAGAATGATTTGCTTCATAGTGTTTGTTTATTGTGATTTAAAAGCAAAGTTGGATGAGGATACTTAAGAACACACATACCTTTATTCCTACCCAACGCTGTTCTATTTGGCTTTCTTGCAAACTAAGCTGAACAAGCTCATCTAGTTGGGAACTTGATGGCAAAGATTTTGAAGGATAATAAGTCCAATCAAGAATTCTTAGATCATCAGGAAGATGTGCAGGGACATAGTTAATGCCATTAACTCTAAGAAATTTAAGATTGCGCATCTTCAAAAAGGCATCAGGGTTCCAAGTTGCCCCTTGTTTTTCAAGAGAAAAATCACCTCTAATATCCATAGCTTGAATTGCTTTTGTTCCCTAATAATCAAAATTCAAGAAGGAATTGATAATTTGCAAAAAAAACTATTATTAGCATAACAATTCAAATTTCAAATTTGTTGAACATGAAAGTAGGGAATGAATTCAATTTCTCTTAATAATCTCTTACCTTATTTTTTCTGAATACTTTATCAATGTCCTCATAAACCCACAATCTATTTCGCTTTCCAGGATCATCAGGGCGTTCTTGAAAAATTATGTTCTTACCCGTTTCTTCAAGTAAATCATGCATCCACAATACATCATCATCCAAAATTTTCAAGAGAGATTTATCACCGAGTTCCTTTAATCCAATACCAACGTAAAGACTATCCAGTACTTCTACTACATAATCTTTCTTATTATGATTAAAGAAGCATGCAATATGTAGGAATATTTCCTTCTCTGTGTCTTGGAGTTTATCATAACTTATTTGAAGTACATGCAAAACTTCTGGATTAGGATGTTCTTTGAGCCTCTCTAATGCACTTTTCCATTCAACAGTACTTTTTCCAAACAAAAATGAACCCAAAACCTTGAGAGCTAAAGGAAGGCCTCCGCCATATTTCAAAAAATGGTTAGACAACCCTTTATAATCATCAGGGACATGCTCTTTTTTAAAAGCTTTCAAGCAAAAAAGTTGAAGAGCATTTTCATAATTCAATCCTTTAACTTCGTATATTTCATCTACACCATGCGTCTCCAACACCTGCATATATCTTGTTGTTATGATAATTCTACTACCCGGGCCAAACCAATCATGCTCCCTGGCTAACATGTTTAACATGTCTAGTTTATCTACATCATCTAGAACAAGAAGAATTCTTTTGTGATGTAACCCATTTTTGATCTTGTAAACTCCATCATACTTACCTTTTATTTTCAAATCCTTTTCCATCAAAATTTGATCAATAATTTTTTGTTGTATTGGAACAAAACCATTTTTTTCAAAATTTTCCCTAACATCCTCAATAAAACTGCAAGCTTCAAAAGCTTTAGAAATCATATGATAAACAACCCAAGCAAGGGTTGTCTTACCCATTTGATCTTTCAACATGCTCAAGATTTAAAAACTTGCCAGAGAACCCATGGATAATCGAAGATCTAGGGATGCTTGATTTGAGTGAAACTGCTATAGAAGAGATTCCTTCATCAATTGGAGGCTTGATTGGCTTGACTTCATTGACTCTTAGGAGTTGCGAAAATCTTGTGTGTCTTCCTAGCACCATTTGTTGTTTGAAATCGCTTGAATCTCTAAATCTTTTTGAATGCTCAAACTTTGACAACTTGCCTGAGAATCTAGGAAATGTCAAAGGTTTAAAAAGGTTAGATTTGAGTGGAACAACTATAAAAGAGTTGCCTTCATCAATTGAACGGTTGACAGGCCTTACTTCATTGAATATACACTATTGCAAAAATCTTGCGTGTCTTCCTAACACCACTTGTGGTTTCAAGTTCCATGGTGCTCTTGATCTTTCAACATGCTCAAGATTTAAAAACTTGCCAGAGAACCCATGGATAATCGATGATCTAGGGATGCTTGATTTGAGTGAAACTGCTATAGAAGAGATTCCTTCATCAATTGGAGGCTTGATTGGCTTGACTTCATTGACTCTTAGGAGTTGTGAAAATCTTATGTGTCTTCCTAGCATCATTTGTAGTTTGAAATTGCTTGAATCTCTAGATCTTTCTGGATGCTCAAATTTTGACAACTTGCCTGAGAATCTAGGAAATGTCAAAGATTTAAAAAGGCTAGATTTGAGTGGAACAACTATAAAAGAGTTGCCTTCATCAATTGAACGGTTGACAGGCCTTACTTCATTGAATATACACTATTGCAAAAATCTTGTGTGTCTTCCTAACACCACTTATGGTTTCAAGTTCCATGGTGCTCTTGATCTTTCAACATGCTCAAGATTTAAAAACTTGCCAGAGAACCCATGGATAATCGAAGATCTAGGGATGCTTAATTTGAGTGAAACTGCTATAGAAGAGATTCCTTCATCCATTGGAGGCTTGATTGGCTTGACTTCATTGACTCTTAGGAGTTGCGAAAATCTTGTGTGTCTTCCTAGCACCATTTGTAGTTTGAAATTGCTTGAATCTCTAGATCTTTCTGGATGCTCAAATTTTGACAACTTGCCTGAGAATCTAGGAAATGTCAAAGGTTTAAAAAGGCTAGATTTGAGTGGAACAGCTATAAAAGAGTTGCCTTGATCAATTGAACGGTTGACAGGCCTTACTTCATTGTATATACATGGTTGCAAAAATCTTGTGTGTCTTCCTAACACCATTTATGGTTTCAAGTTCCATGGTGCTCTTGATCTTTCAACATGCTCAAGATTTAAAAACTTGCCAGAGAACCCATGGATAATCAAAGATCTAGGGATGCTTGATTTGAGTGAAACTGCTATAGAAGAGATTCCTTCATCCATTGGAGGCTTGATTGGCTTGACTTCATTGACTCTTAGGAGTTGCGAAAATCTTGTGTGTCTTCCTAGCACCATTTGTAGTTTGAAATTGCTTGAATCTCTAGATCTTTCTGGATGCTCAAATTTTGACAACTTGCCTGAGAATCTAGGAAATGTCAAAGGTTTAAAAAGGCTAGATTTGAGTGGAACAACTATAAAAGAGTTGCCTTCATCAATTGAACGGTTGACAGGCCTTACTTCATTGAATATACACTATTGCAAAAATCTTGCGTGTCTTCCTAACACCACTTGTGGTTTCAAGTTCCATGGTGCTCTTGATCTTTCAACATGCTTAAGATTTAAAAACTTGCTAGAGAACCCATGGATAATCGAAGATCTAGGGATGCTTGATTTGGGTGAAACTGCTATAGAAGAGATTCCTTCATCAATTGGAGGCTTGATTGGCTTGACTTCATTGACTCTTAGGAGTTGTGAAAATCTTGTGTGTCTTCCTAGCACCATTTGTAGTTTAAAATCGCTTGAATCTCTAGATCTTTCTGGATGCTCAGATTTTGACAACTTGCCTGGGAATCTAGGAAATGTCAAAGGTTTAAAAATGCTAAATTTGAGTGGAACAGCTATAAAAGAGTTGCCTTCATCAATTGAACGATTGACAGGCCTTACTTCATTGAATATACACTATTGCAAAAATCTTGCGTGTCTTCCTAACACCACTTGTGGTTTCAAGTTCCATGGTGCTCTTGATCTTTCAACATGCTCAAGATTTAAAAACTTGCCAGAGAACCCATGGATAATCGAAGATCTAGGGATGCTTGATTTGAGTGAAACTGCTATAGAAGAGATTCCTTCATCAATTGGAGGCTTGATTGGCTTGACTTCATTGACTCTTAGGAGTTGCGAAAATCTTGTGTGTCTTCCTAGCACCATTTGTAGTTTGAAATCGCTTGAATCTCTAGATCTTTCTGGATGCTCAAATTTTGACAACTTGCTTGAGAATCTAGGAAATGTCAAAGGTTTAAAAAGGCTAGATTTGAGTGGAACAGCTATAAAAGAGTTGCCTTGATCAATTGAACGGTTGACAGGCCTTACTTCATTGTATATACATGGTTGCAAAAATCTTGTGTGTCTTCCTAACACCACTTGTGGTTTTAAGTTCCATTGTGCTCTTGATCTTTCAACATGCTCAAGATTTAAATACTTGCCAGAGAACCCATGGATAATCAAAGATCTAGGGATGCTTGATTTGAGCATAACAGCTATAGAAGAGTTGCCTTCATCAATTGAACGTTTGACTAACCTTACTTTATTGACTCTAAGATATTGCATAAATCTTGTGCGTCTTCCTAGCACCATTTGTAGTTTGAAGTTGCTTAATTCTCTTGATCTTTTTGGATGCTTAAAATTTGACAACTTGCCAGAGAACATAGGCAATATGGAAGGTTTGGAGCTGCTTGATTTGCGTTGGACAGCCATAAAAAAGGTTCCTTCTTCCATTGTTCTCCTTAAAAATCTCAAACAGCTTTATATCCGTGGATGGAAGTTATCTGAATTTTATTCCCAGCCAGCAAGTCCTGAGCGGATGGAACCATTATGGATTTCAATATTTAACTTGCCAACAAGTCCTACCACGGAAACAATATTATTGCCTTCATTTATATATTCTTCCCTGCAAACAAGTCCGGTCCCGGTGGGCTTATCATTGCCATCTTTATCAAGACTACAATCTTTAACAGATTTGAATCTTAGTCACTGCGATCTTCGATCAATCCCCAATGATATTAGCTGCTTGTCCTCTATAGAATGCTTATATCTAAGTGGAAATAATTTTGTTTCCCTTCCTGAAAGCATGTCTCAACTCTCTAATCTTCGAAGACTCTATTTGGAGGGTTGCAAGAGTCTTCAATCATTGGAAAATGTTCCACCAACTATTGATTCTGTAATTGCAGACAATTGTCCCTCATTGGAGAGATTGCCAGAACTGCAATTTTATCTTTCTAGGTCAGATTGCACCTATTTGCAATTCTTGTTGTTCAACTGCTTCAAATTGGTTGACAATAGCATGCTTCGGGGCGTTAATAACGTGCTTCAGGTCTGTCTCTCTCTCTTTCTCTCTCTCTCTCTCTCTCTCAAAGTTCTAAGCGTTATGCTTTGTATATTTCCGGGACAAAGTGGTACACTACCGAAGAAGTTAAAAATTATTATTCCTGGAAGTGAAATTCCAATATATTTTAACCATGAATGTACGGGTCATGAATTGAAAGTACAAGTACCTTCTAATTTGTCTTATGCGCCAATTGGAATTGCATTTTGTGTTGTTTTTGTACCCAACAAGTGGCATGAATGCCCTCGTGATTGGGAACTTTCATTTATAATCGATGGATTTCCAATGAATGAGGGAGAAATTTTTGGTTCTAGGAAAGAATATGGTACAATTGAATCACATCACCTTTGGCTGACCTATTATTCTTATCGGAACAGATTTCATCCTCTTACGATTAGAGCATCTTCCCGGAACTTGGAGGTGGAGAAAATTGGGGTCCAATTCATATACCGGCAAGACATCAAAAATCCCAGAAAAACTATGGCACAGTGCATCAACAACAGCAACATTGTAATCCAGTATGATATTGATGTTTCAATTGCAGAAGGTAGTGGAAATAAGCAAAGCCATGGTGAGGACGATAATGTGGCAGGACCTAGTGGAGAATGCTGCTCTATTGTGGAACCACCGCCAAAGAGGATTCAAAGGCTTGGAGGATTTATGGCTGATTCTGAGGATTCTAGTCAAACGGAATTTGTTGACTACTTTGCGAGTAAGTCTTTTATCTTTCTTCTTACTTATATTTTTAACACTTAAAAGTTATCTTTTTTTTTTTTTTGGAGATATATATTTAGCACTCACATAAAAATCACCCCAAACTCAATAATTAAAATCATACCATATCGGTGATATCACTATTCTATTTTCAGTTTTTTACTTTTGTTTTTTTTAATTTTTAATCAGGTTGGAATAATACAAAATTTTCTTGTTTGTGCACTTTTATTTAGTGGAAGGAGAGAATCAAACATCCAAGAAGCTTGAAGCCATTCACGAAGGTAGTAGTTACCAAGACATCGTAGATCTAAATCTAAGTATGGCACAGAGCAGCAACAACAGCTGCACGTTCTATGAGGGTCTGGTGAAATCTGTCGTGATATTGAATGATCCAGCCGCAGAAGGTAGCAAAAATAAGCAAAATTGTCATGAGGATGATGGGGCTGGACCTAGTGGAGAAGGCTACTCTAATGAGGAACCACAGCCAAATTGAATTTATAAAGTTGGAGAATTTATGGCTGATTCTGAGGAGTCTAGTCAAAGGGAAATTTTCAACTTCTTTTCCAGTAAGTGATGATCATTCTTCTTACAACTTCAAAAGTCATCATCATTTTTTTCTGGGGACATATACTATTTTTTTTTTTTTTTAAATTGTTAACTTCAATGTATCGTGCTAGTTTTACCTTAGCATTACCTGTTAACACTCACAGCAAAATCAGCCCAAACTCAAAAATCAAAATCATACCATATCAATTCTCTTTTTCTTTTTTAATTATTTTTTTAATCAGGTTGGAGTAGTAGAAATTTTTCTTGTTTGTCTTGTTGGTGAACTTTGTTTTAGTGGAAGGAGAGTATCAAATGTCAAAGACGCTTGAATCCGTTCACGGAGGGATGAGGGATAGTTACCAAGACATTGAAGATCCCAATCAAACTATGACTTAGTTAACCATCAACAGCAGGACACTCTGAGGATGTGGGCGATCTACGCCATGATCTTTAAGATTCAACCACAGAAGGTAGCAGAAATAAGCAAAGCCGTGATGAGGATGATGGGGCTGGACCAAGTGGAGAAGGTATTCTATTGACGAACCCCAGCCAAAGACTACCTGGATGCATGGCTGATTCTAACGAATTTGGTATAAGGAATATTTCGACTTCTTTGCCTGTAAGTTGTCATCATTCTTCTTGCTATTACAGTTCATGAGTCTTGATTTCTCTTTTATTTTGGGGAGGGGAATCCAATGAAATGAAAGTGTGGGTTTTGTTTCTCAGGTTTAATTTGTCACAGGTATAAATTGGAGTTTTTCTTTTCAATATTTGTACTAGCATTGCGAGAGGGAAAAAAAGAAAGTTCAAAGTATTGTGCTTGTTAACATCACCTTTTGGCACTCATGTCCCAATCACCACAAACTCAAAAATTAAAATTATTCCATATCTATTTTTTTAAAAGTTTTTTCTTCAGGTTTGAATAATACAAATTTCTCTTCTTGGCTTGTTGGGGCACTTTTATATAATGGAAGGAGGGGACCCAAGAAACTCAAAGCTTTATGAGAGAGATGTTGAAGAATTCCTCAAGCAGGGTCACTCCTCTCACACCCACCTTGGCACTCGCTCAAGTGGGCAAGAATTAATCAAGGAGGGTTACTTTTTTCTGTATGTGTGTGTATATATATGTGTGTGGCTGTGTTTAATTGGTTTTATAGAGTTTAAGCTATGGCATCAGAGTAGAGAAATTAAAGATTATCTTGTCCCATGCTTTTGTGCTATTTTGTATTCTCCCATTTTCTTAGTGAAATATTCTGTTAGACACTGTCTGTGGATGTAGGCTTAAAGCCGAACCACGTAAATCTTTGTGTTCCATATGTGATTGTCTTTTCTATTTCTATTTTGCTTAACATATTATTATTTTGTTACACACAACAAATAAGCATAAAATTGCCTACTATTAGTTTGTTACACACAACTAATAAGCATAAAAGCTTCCACTAACTCAACAGTTTGTGATTAGAGCAATGTATGCTTATGAAATGAAGTTGCATTGTTGTAACAATTGAGTGCCCTGCTGGGCTTGTGAAGTGCGGTTGCAAATGTAGCTGTTTGCACTTTGGTAGCACAGAGGGGTCGTTTGAGTGTTGTATTTGCTGGGCTGTTATTTGTGTCCAGCTTTGTTTGAAGTTTTTATTCTAGTGTTTTGAAAATAATGAATTGTTCATTAAAAAAAAAATTCTCCTGAGGTTTGTTTTACTACTTTAATTCTCTTGGGCTGTTGGTCGATTCATGCTTCTCTGCTAGAGACAAACAAAATACCCAAGAACCTTTAGTTATAAGTTACTAAAAAATTTTATCATCTTGAAGTTGTGACAGCAATAGAAGAAATCAAACCATTTGATAGTATCAGTATCTTCAAGAGCAATGAGTAACTTGATCATCCTAGGGCGATCCATGATATTTGTAAACACAGCCAACAACCTTCCTAACAAGCTCTATTGCTGCATTTCACACAGCCTCATCAATTACTCAACTGTGCCCTTGGCATATTCCTATTCCTCTTCCTCTTCTACTCTCCTTTCTTCTTTCACTAATGTCTTTCAAGCCAGAAATGGACTCAAATTTTGTCATCATTTGCTTGGAACTTATTATAGGCAGCAATCAGACCTTGGGGCAATTGATCTTTAATGTGCCTTAAAGAGAGAAAATTGCCCGCTGGAAGAATCTATTGCCATTCCCAATAATTCATTTAAAAATTTTTAAGGACATATTAGTTTTGAATTAGTCGGATTAGTCGAACTAGGTTGTATTTCTGATACTCCTACACTATTTTCCTTCTTTTTGTGTTTGAATAGAGCAAAAGTCCATGCAAAAGAAAAATTATCAATTCCATTTTGTTGAAGTTATTTATCGGGATGAATCATCCCTTCATCCACCTCAGCCTAAATTTCAGTATGTTTCACTAACTTCTGGTCTGGTTGATATAGTAATTTCGGCTAATATGTGAACAAAACATTAGCGTTTTGGTTTGCCATTTTTTATTTAAAAAGTTTTACTTATAAAATATGAAATTAGAATTTGATTGTTTGATTTGATGTCATGAGAAATTTGAACCCAATGATTAGGAAGTGATCAAAATCATGTCATACTAAGCTGGTTGAGCTATTTACGTTATTGACTTGATTCATCATAAATTGTTTTTCTTGATTTGATAATTAAATTTTGGTCCTTTTAGGCTAAACTCTTATTCATCCTAAATTAATTGGGCTTTTGTTATGTAATGAGATATTATAAGCCTCTTTGTTGGGTAATAATTATGTTAAGAACGTGTATTATTTGATAATAAATAATGCTTGAATTTTTGAATGAGCATTATTTAGAACCTTAGTCAATGTATGAAGTTTTTACAAAATGACATGTTTTCTTTCAATTACCCCATTTTGTTAGGGTGTGTATGGATAAGAACAATAATGGATTATGCCTTTTGAAGTACAAAATTTATCAAATTTAGATGAAGTACATTCACCTAGAGGTCAAGTGATAAATTATTAGTCCACAATAAGCTACCATTAAAATGCCCTATGTTACCCAGTGTTGACTACTTCTAGATGAATTTCAAGTGCCTATGCTATTCCTAATCCAAAATTATTTGCCTCCTTTCTATTAGATTTAGCTTAGACTAAAAGAAGTAAAAGAATTCACATCTGAAGCAAATTGAAAATTTCTACCTCTAAAGTGCAAAAAAATTCAGTCTCAACTGTTTGATTACTTGATAATCCAATTCACATCATCAAGAAAAACATTCCTTTTTTCTGTTCAAACTAGGAACCCACCTTGATAGTGTTTTGAACTTGTTGGGCTAGGTTTGGCACGTGACATAAAGCTGAAGGTCCAAGGTTTAATTCACCACACTATTAGTTCATGGGGTTTGGGGGTGTTTCCTAGACAAGAAGTAATATAGTCTAGTCAAAAGCTGAGACACCACTCCTTTATATCAAGAGAGAAAGAGAGAGAGAGAGATTATGTGTCTCAGTAAAACCAACCAAATCCAGGGTGAAAAATCTAATCTTAATTATCCATCTCATTTTTCAAAACCATTTTCTCTATACACAGTTCAGCGTATATCTATATCTTCTAGAAACTACCTTCTATCTTCAAAAACCACATTTCTACACACACATACACCCATTAAACTTGATTTTGCAACGGCCAAATAATGAAACAATGACATTCCTTTGGGCTCACCAAAACTTAAACCTCGAAAGCCCACAAAACATTACACTTCATTTGTAACAAAACCTTCTTCAGCCAGTATGGTCAGTCTACCAAAAGCTCAGCTTGCTTCATCACAAAAATGATCAACACTTTCCCTTCTGAAGTATTCTTTTTTAATTAAACCCTTGAAATCCAGTACCTCTGATTCCAAGATAGCTCACACAACCCCACAGCAGCCATTCCTACAACGAACAACCAAAAAGACCAGTTAAATGGAAACAAAACGTTCAATACTAACAGTAAAAAATTTGCAAGCAATAGGGAAAAAAAGTATAATGCATTTTCAAAAGTGCCAAACATTGACTAAAGCCTGAAAGCAAAAGAACTAATTACAATACAAGTCAATCATCAAAGAAAAATGAAGATTAATTTTCAAGTCAATGCAAGCGTATACACATACATCGCCCATTATAATTCTTTTTGCAAAAAATGGTTGTGCTTCAGATTTGATCTTCCACACCTTTGGTTAGCCAATCATACAATTAGGAGTTAAAAGAAACTGAGTTAAGCCCAACTTCCTACTACTCAGACTCGACTCTTGCATAAGATTTATAAAACTCAATATTGGCTCAAGCTTCATTCCAGTTTCAATATTCTGGTTCTCAACTCTCTTCCGAGCTAATTGCAAGCTCCAAAAAACTTCTAAATGCTAGTTGTTTTGAGTATTTAAACTTCAAAAGCTGATGAAATCTACATCAAGGGTAAGGCTATTGCACAACTTAGGAAGTAACACCTGTGATGGCTTTTTATTACAGGAATGGCTACTCTTTTCATCTCTTGTTTGCAAATGGAGAACCAGAGAGAGCAATATCCATCTTATACATGAAAAGCTCATGGCATTTTCGATGTGGTGCTACAATCCCACAGAGAGATAACAAAAAATGAAAACAATAAAATAATAAATAAAAACAGATAAGTTGAGAAGAATGTGCTGTACGCCTGTATTGCTGTCTATGCTTGATACCTAAAATGAAAGCATCAGATCAGAATATTCCCTCAGATCTATGATGGAGAACATCTATCAAGCCAGTGCACGAGAAGAGCATAATGACGCTTAAGCTCAAACATCAGTACATAGTTCAACAACAGGTCATCTAGCTTAACAAACAAGCCAAGCAAACTTTGATCAAGTTGCTTGCAAGCAGCTTGTCTCTTTTTTAAGTACTACAGTATCTTGAGAAAAGCTCTTCACATGTACCTACCACAAGCAAGAAAAGAGTTGGAAGAACAGGTTTTCTAGCAATTAGTAAAAACAAAATCAGAAAGATCAAAGGTAAGAGACAATAACCAAAAACTAAAAAAAAATTCCTACATCAAATATGGACAGAAAATCCTTAAAAGAGAAACAACTTGAAGGAGCTAAAGATTGAAGCTGCAAAGTTGTAACTTCACTGGCATTTAGTGAAGTTTCAATGAACAAACAGTAAAACCAAAGGAACATCAGCACTAGATTGCATGCATTTAGTGCTGTTCACTCAAAATGTCACAAAATTTAATTATCAAAGATTTTTTAAAAATAACATGGACATAAATCTTCAGAAACACTTTCTAATTGGTCAACCAAAAATTGGAAACGCATGGGAAAGAAGCTTCAATGAGAAAGGTTTTACCAGTCCCATTTCCCATTAAAACAAAAGAAGCTCAGTGAAAAAAACAAATGGTCCCCTTAGTTACAGTAGCCACTAACGTTTTCACCAGACACGCTAAAGGAAATGTTTAGTCCGTGTGTGACTTACATATAAAAAATAAAAAGAGTGAAATGATTAATGTATTTTATCCATTGCAAAGACCTAAGGGTTTGCATGAAACAAACAACAAATTAAGTATCAAATAGCTGGTGTGGTGAGCAAGCCAGTCACAGCACTGTAGAATAAATTGAGCATGTCACATGAGATACTTACATAGAAGAAGGTAAGAAGGCATCACAAAAACAGTTTAAGGAAAGAAATGATTATCATATTGAAAGGATACTTAAGCAAGGCACAAGGACAGAATTTTCATGGACAAAATGGTTTTGTAATCCTATTCCGTCATAATATACCGAGCAATGAGATAAATCAAGTGCTTAGGGTTGGGAAAACAAAGGATGCCTTTCACAAAAACCTAGAGAAGTTACAAAATAACCATCCAAAATCCTCGAGAAGTATTGGATAATGACTACTTGAATATGTTTCTCTATAATGTTTTATAATAAACTTCACATGAGGATTCGTCACCACAAATGACAATGACATTAAATCAATAAAAACACAAACAATTTACACATCACCTACCTGGCTTCATTTCAGAAAATAAATACAGAACAATTTTTTGAACAAGGTTCAGATCATTAGCAGCCACCAGAACCAATGCCAATTACGTAGAAAACTGCAGCAGAACAAGCAACATTCAGTCCACATCCACAAACGAAGTGCAGTCAATGTCTTGCAGGGTGATTTTCCCCATATATAAATCATTTATGTGATGAGAACAGAGAGGGAGGCATTTCCGATTGAGACTTTCATGAATTGCACCCATCCCTGGGACCCACTTGTCCTCAACAGATGGGTTCACATTCAAACGGTTCTGCAGTAACCGTACCCGATAATAAACAGTATCCATTCTGTCACAGAAATGACCGATACAGGAAGTTGAAGGTTCATCAGAAGCCAACCTGATCAAAGCCAAAGAAAAAGCCCCATCAACAGGCCATGGATCCGAAAGATATTGATCTCCTATCATTTTAACCTCTCTCTCTGTGGGGAAGTACACTTCTTCATTTCCATTAAAATCAGAGACCTTCAAATCTTTAGTGTAATGCTTAATGGCTTCACATTTGGTTGACTCATGCTTCCCTGCTAGTGTCAAAATGCAAGAGAACCTCAAGTGATAAGTTACTACAGTTTTAACCATCTTGAAGTTGTGACAGCAGCAGAAGAAATCAAGCCACCTTCTCCCTACACCTGCATACCACTTGATAATATCAGTATCTTCGAGAGCAATGAGTAACTTGATTGGCCTAGGGCGACCCATGTTATTTGTAAAACCAGCCATCTTAACTGCCTTCCTAACAAGTTCTATTGGTGCATCAACTTTCATACACAGCCTTGTCAAATCCTCAACCGTGCTCTTAGCATATTTCTGTTCCTCTTCCTCCTCCACTCTCCTTTCTTCTTTCTCTAATGCCTTTCTAGCTTGGACCGGACTCAAATGCTTGTCAACTTGCTCTTGGAACTTATCATAAGCATCAACCAGCTCTTGGGGTAATTGCTCTCTAATGTGCCTTAAAGAGAGAAAATTGCCTGCTGTAAGCATCCGATGCCATTCCCAACGCTCTTCCAAGGAACCCAAGAAATCTTGGACCACTTCATCAGTCCAAGTTCTGAAGATTTCTTGAACCTCATTTTCAATCTGAAAGTCAAATTTAAACCCATCACTTTGCTTCAACTTCTTAAAAACATGTTGCAATATCTTCATCCCCAGTATCTTTCTATTCCTCTCTCTAGCATTTTTAAATTCTAAAGCTCTAACTTCCTTCTGCCTAAGGTACTTCTTCCGTGCCCTAATTGCTTTCTCCGTCATGGGAGGATGCAAAACTGAAGGTGGAACCGCCTGTAGTTCCATACCTAGAAAACTAATATTCTCAGATACTGCACTATGAATTGCCGTCTTCATTTTATCTGCCCTCAAATCCAACCTACCTTCTAAATATTTCAAAACCCAATTCTTAAAGTCCATGGTCAACATCTTCGACCCTGACGTTATCACTAATATTTCATCCAAATACCTGACCACATACATCTTCACTGGCTTATAAAACAGGCCAGACATCCAAACAAGCTGCTCGGATTTAAACTTTGGATTATCCTGATTTTTCTGAAGACGCATATCTTGAATTTCTTTATCAAACCCATTAAAGTAAATATTAATCAAAATCGAACACAAACCGCTTTCTTGAGGAAACCCCCTTCCTAAGTAACAACCACCCAACTCAATTCCCACCACCTCACACTCAAACAACCTCTTTATTAAACCAATCAAAGAACCATCTTTTATTTTCTCTTCAATAAACAAACACAACTTATTTACATGCCTATCATCAAACCTTTGTCTATCAAATGTGACACTAAACCACCAACTAGGATTCTCTACCGAGTTCTTAAGGTACCTAATCGCGGTGTGGCGTCCCATACCGACACGCCCACCATAAGAAAAAGTTGCAAACCGTTCATCATACACAATTTCCAACACCATCCTAATAGCTTCAATCAAAACCTTTAATTTCAAGTTGGGCAAGACCAAGGACTCACCTTTCATTCTTGAGGGCATCATTGTGACACAACAAGCTTCAATATCAAACCGATTCTCACAGAGCTGGCGGCCCATTTCTTCGATATCAAACCGCCTCGAGACCGAGTTGAGAAGAGACTGTGAGTCAAGGGAGTTGAGGGCATTGTTGGGTTGTGAGGTGGTGAGGTTTTGGCAAGCAGTGAGGAGGACATTGGGCAAAGCAAGGACATTTGAGACAAGATTGGAGAATGTGCCATGTGAGTATTGAGTGAGAACTAAGGCTTTGAGTTGGGGTTTTGTGAGGGTTTCTGTGGGGTTTTGGGTTTGGGTTTTGGGGGGTGGAGACGGGTTTTGTAAGAGAATTGAGAATAGTCTGAGAGAAGAGCGATTTGGGGACCTGAATTCAAGTGGGTTTATTCTTCTGAGGTGTATAATCATTGAGACAAAGTAAAGAAAAGTGGAAGTTTGGACTTTGGAACCTCCACTTTTGATTTTGTTTTGGGGGTTTAATGTTTCTGCCCGAGTTCAAACTTTAGAGTTGAGAGAGTAGTTGCAATTGCAAACAGCGAACCTTTTCAAATTTCACTTTTTTTTTTTCTTTTTCTTTTTTGTGTGGTGAATTTCGTTTTTTGAACCTGTACTTTAGAGTTTAGATTGGTTTTAATTAAATTAATTTAAATTATTTTTTTAGTCCAAAATAGCTTATTTGTATTTTAATTAGCGCGATCCTTCTAATTTTTATTACCTTTTGTGAAGGTGAAATTTTTTTCTTTTGGTAATAAATGTGAAAGTGAATTTTGATGCAGCTTATAGTGAGTAGAGAATTCTACCCTAATTCCTATCTTTTCACTTTTTCATCATTTCATCTAAATGAACTCTTAAAACAAAAGCTAATGCAGTCCGGCCAGAAGCAACAAAGGCAGCAAAATTGGGGTATAAAAGGCACGTGATTTGTGAAGGAGATGCTATAAATGTCGGTTTGGCACTACCTAATTCCTGATCATCTATTCATCTCCTCACTTGTCTATTGCTAATGTCATTGATGAAACCAAACTAAATCTGAACTCTTTCTCTTAGTGGTTTATAAACCATATTGTTAGGAAGGCAAGTGTTTTTGCCCATAAAATGGAGCCAAATGAGACTATGGGTCTGTTTGGATAGAGCTTATTTTTACTGAACTGAAAATTGAAACTGAAAATACTGCAGCAAAATGATTTTTTAATGTGTGAATAGTATTGCGGAACCTATTTTTAATAAAAAAAATTGCTGAAAAAGTACGTGAACAGCGCGTGTACAGTACGTGCACAGTGCGCGCACTGCCTCTTGTCCCCCAGCAGAACCGAAAAAAAAAAAAAATTTGACAAAACGTGAACGTGAACTCAAATAAGCTGGATCCAAACATATACTATGAGAGATTTATCCCAATTTCTTCCTCACTAAATTTTTGTTTTAAATCACAAGATAGAGAAAGTGTTTCGAAGTCTTTTCTTTCTATGAATATTACATGTTTATTTAGGAAAAAAATGTTTTAACATTGATGTCCATAAGAGATTTAATGACCTAAATATTTTTAAACTGTAATCCTCTTAGTTGGCATCAAGTCATTAACTAGCTTTTAGCAATTAAGAATAAATAACTAAAAGGTCATCGACTAGTTGAAATTGTTGGGAATGCAACATAAAAACATAAAAATCATCTTCCAAACTACTTTTTATGCTAAAGCAGCACAGATTGAACTAATACATGTTGGGAATTTTGCTAATTCAGTACTTTTGCAATTCAATTGGTAATGCCATGACATAAACTGATATTTATTGGAATAATTATTGATAAAAAAAATTTATCAAGATTGAAAAACAATTTTTTGGTTGAAACTGTGGTCTCACAAACAAGATACTCTGATAATTGATATTTAGCTCACTTTCAATGCAAGCTCATCACATATATAAATATTAGAGGCGAGGGAGTACGTAACCCACCAATCGGCCCAATATTTTAGGTTATTTTTTGTGGGTTGAATCAGGCAATAGATTGGGTTGTGTTTGTGTTTGTTTTCTTGTTTTTTTTTTTTTTTTTTTTTTTTTTTTTAAAGCTTGGATCGGGTGAGGCGCAAGTTGGCAAATTTTTTTATTGGAGTAACCTAATCTCACCGATATTAAGACTAATTATGTAAATAATACTAGTTTATTGAATAATATACTTAAATAATTAAATGAAACCGCAATTTTTCTATTTGGTTTGACAAAATGGCCCTAACATGATTACCAAATCCAAACCTTACATGGCGTTGTTTTTAGACCTACCAAAGGTTGGAGATTTCTCAATCCTAAGAGGTCGATTGGGTTTAAAAATACCCCAAACTCAACCCATCACATACACAACTCCATAGTTCATTTGTTTTTGTTTTTTTTAAATCATATTTTAAAGAAATTCATTAGTTTATAGTATTTACTATTTATTCAGTTATGTGCTAGGAAAATGAAATGTATCTGTCCAAGAAGAGTAATTAGCCATGAAAATATGCAAAAACTGCCTTCATACCTGCAAAATGAGATGAAACATTGAAATTTATATTTGTGTTTTTCAGAACAGAGATAGAGAAATTTGAATGTATGTGTATTTCAGCCCGTGGGCTTGGACCTAGTGTAGAGAATGGACCTTTTCACCTCTTCACAATTCGGCCCTGTGACCTCTCATAGTCCAATCCCAATTTTTGCAAATTGAATTTTCTTTTCATCTAGTTGCACCAATTAGAATTTTTTTTTTCTTTTTTCAATTTCAAATGGGGAATATGTAAACTAGAACATGTGTAGTCTACCTTTCACCCACCAGAAATCCTTTATCTCCTATCGATTGAAATCAAAATCTCCTTTTATTGAAGGAGAAAAATGTATCATTTTAATAACAAAAACTAATGATTTGCTTTGGGAGAGAGAGCCCAATCCAGAAATTGATTTAACGATAAAAACTTCAAAATGTCACTTTTCTTTATTTCTAGGGTAAATTGCAAATTATATCCCTAATGTTTGGAGTGTTTAGATTTTACACCCGAAGTTTTAGAATTTGAATTTTGCCTCCTGAAGTTTGGAGTGTTTGAATTTTACACCTTAACGTTTCAAAATTTAGAAATTTTAAGGATATTTGGATTTTACTCTCTAAAGTTTGAGAATGTTTGAATTTTACTCCTTAAAGTTTCAAAATTTAGAAATGTAAAATCCAAACACTTCTAAACTTTAAAAAGTAAAATTCAAATTCTAAAGCGTCAGGGTGAAAATTTAAACACCTCAAACTTTAGAAAGTAAAATTCAAATTCTAAAATTTTAAGGTGTAAAATCTGAACACCCTCAAACTTTAGGAAAGTA
Organism: Castanopsis chinensis; assembly: GCA_032878915.1. NCBI lineage: Eukaryota > Viridiplantae > Streptophyta > Magnoliopsida > Fagales > Fagaceae > Castanopsis > Castanopsis chinensis. Next base: position 13,999,234 of record JAVQMG010000109.1, read on the forward strand.
ATTTACAATTTCCCTCCTATTTCTTTCATTCACACGATGATGCTCACAATTGTGTGGCCCAAACTTACTTGACAAAATATATAGGTAGCAGCTATATGTCTTAATCAATATTCACACGTAGCATTGCATTAGTGCATCATAGAGTGCTTGTCCTTGTTCCCACTGTAATGTTAAAGGATAGGTGGGACGCTAGTGTCTGAAAATGGTTTACCTCTTGTTCATTGCTACTTGTCACACTAAAAATTGCCATAAAAAATGCAAGGTTGTTTTATTCGCTTCAGTCCTTCTTGTGTCAATATTGGACTCGAAGAAATTTACTTCAGACCATGAAACCAAATTTTGGGTTGGCTTGATTTTGACTTGTCTTCAAAAAGCATTCTAAATTGAAGTAAATATCATGAAATTTCTTTCTCTTTTAAAATTTACTAGGATCAATAATACACACCTCAACTTCTATTGGATGTAACTTTTATCAATAATACACATCTCAACTTTATGTTAAAAAACATTTTTAGTAGATTGTAATATAAAACATTTTTTTCTCAATATTTTATGTAACTTTTCCCATAAAAATCAATATTATTGGCATCCTTTAAAGATGATACATAATATTTTTGAGAAGAAGAAAAAACAAAGATGATACTAACACATAATATAAAATTATTAAGTTTGTGTGATTTAAATTTGTGGCAAAAAAATATTAATGTATCTATGATAAAAGTTTTTGTCTAAATGATATATAGTAGTTTATATATTTTTAGACTTAATTCAAAAAACTCATTCTCAATAGCCTTTTAAGTCTACAAATTGCTTAATCTATGGTTATAGACACATTCAAAGGGTGCTATAAACATAAGTAAATAGATTGGATAGTAAACATCATTTGATATTAATTTAAAGTTTGGCAATTACATTAACAATGAAGAGAACATGCAATTTAATGATAGAATTTTAAAATTATTAAACCAATACAATGTTATTAAGTAGTATAATATTAACAAAAAATTATTGTAAGTATAATAACATGATCCTCATTCATTTTTTAAAGAACCTGGTTAATGAGTGCTTCAAGTCGTTAGTTAATGTTGAGTTTTTTTTTTTTAATTAATATAGACAGAAGACATAGGAAATGGAGAAAGAGGAAGTGGGAAGACAGGACTTACAATATTTAGTTGTTTATTTATTTGTTTTTGATGTTTCAATTTCGTAAGACTTATTAAATTCTTTGCAGTAATTAAAAAGGTTTTTATTATTATTATATTAGGAAAAAGCTAACGAATATTCTAAAGGTATTTTATTAGTGAATCATTTAAAGAAAAACAATTTATACAAAAAAAAAAACTAATATTTTGATAATTTTTTCAATTTTCTATAAAAAGTAGTATAAAAACATTTTTAAAATAATTTATTAACGATTGTTCTAAGTCACTCGTTAAAATGACTTATTATTATTATTATTATTATTATTATTAATATAAACCAATTAAAAGTCTAAAATCCAATGCCTTGACAATTTGTCATGGGTCACGGACAGTAACGTACAGCCAAGATGTTTCTGTCCTAGAAAAATGAAAGGAAAAGAGGGTGAGGAAGTTTCCGGGAAAGTTCAAAACATGGAAAAAGTCACAACTCACAAGCAGGACAGCAAACATAGGACAAAACACCCTCTAATCTAATGTAAGTCCTTTTTTTTTTTTTTTTCTCTAGTCCAAACGAGAGACTATTTTATTTCCCAATTAAGTAGATTAGTTTACATAATATATTATTTATGGAATACCTGTCAACAATGTCATTTCCATACAAATCAATATTCCCAATAGATGATAGTGACTCTTGTTTTGTAGTGATTGCAGAATTTCTTTATCATTCGTCCCCACAAGCCACAATCAATATAAGAAAAGCCATATGCATTTTCCTTCCTGCACAGCCGCACACTCCACGCCAAACCGCCCATTTTCCATGACTTTTTTTTTTTCCCAAATCCAACGAACCCAATTTGTAAAGTATAATATTTAGTATCAAATAGTTTATTTTACTTTTTGCTGAAAATTTTTTGTTTTAAGTATGTTAAAAAATATTTATATTTTAAAAAAATTAAAAAAAAATGCAAGAAAAATAAAGTTTTAAAATGTTTTACATAAAAGCTAAAAATTATGCTAACAATTAATGGCAAAAATATAATATTTAGTCTTATTGAATTTTTTTATGAATAATTTTGTTGATTACGTCATTTCATCATTAAATCAATAAGACTTTATTAATATTTTTTTATTTTCATTATTTTCATTATTAAGGAATAGGACATGAATCTCTAAAAAAAGAAACAGAACTTGGGTTTGAAAGTGAAATTTCAGAAAGTGTGTCAGACACGTACTTTCCCATTAGATAATGTAATAATAAAACTAGGAAAATGCATTCGGCCAAAATTTTTAATTAAATATAATTACATTATTATGCATAATCACTTTTTAGTAAAAATGAACCAAACTATTTTTTTAGAGAATTCCATTTTTTCTTTCAGTAGAGAAAAAGGAGTTATCAAATATATACCTAAAACAGTGTAAAGAAAGGCAACCAAAAACTAAGAACATAATATAAAAATCACCAGAAGACCCAACCATACTATGTACTATCTAGTAGTAAAATAACTAAAATGGCTTTCCGTGTATCACAGAAAGTTGTTCACTTTTGAAAATGGTTAAATATAACCACCGCACACCCTTAAATCTTGATGTAATAATTATTTCATAAGTATAAGTATTTGTGAAGTGCGGGGATAAGGGCTGAGATTCAAGTTTTCACAAGGAAGCTTTTAGTAAATTACCAATTATCTCAAAAGCTTAAGCTGTTAGAAAATAGTGAATTTAATCACTTAACCATAAGTCTAACACTCCCTCTCACTTGACCATAAGTCTAACACTCTCTCTCACTTGTGAGCCTAAATTTTCCCTTTATAAGTGGGGGACCAACAAGTGGGAATTTAACATTTTAAATAGGAGGTAGAGTAAAACTAGGAATTGAACTCAATATCTCCTGCTCTGATAATATGTTAAATTACCAATTGTTCCAAAAGTTTAAGTTGTTAGGAAATGGTGAATTTAATCACTTAACTATAAGTCTAACAGCTTTACACACATATATACTTAGATTGTGCTAGAGTAGAATTTCTATCTTGTATAAAAAAAATTGTTAAATCTATAATAAATAATTGCAAATTGCATGAAAATCAACATAATAACTATTATTTCAATACATAATTAATAAATATTGTAATTTCTATTTTATGATTAGTGATACATTAATTTGTGAAATTTATATATTAAAATTTGTAAAATTTTAGGTCACTCTTAATATTTTTTTTTTTTTACAATCCATATAAGCTTCAAGAAATCAAGAGAGGATGGTGAGGATGGGTGGCAATTTGGGTTGAATAACATGTATATTTTGCTATGAATTTCGAGCTTGATTTTCTCTATCTCTAAGCAATTGCATTTTATCACCTTATTATCATATTATGAAGTGGATTGCAAATTAGGGGTGTCAATTCGGGTTAGCGTGTCGAGTTCGTGTCGTGTCGAGGTAAGGGTATTCGACTGAATGGCTCAACCCTAACCCGACCCATTTAATAATCGTGTTATGATCCTTCAACCCTAACCCGACTTGTTAATAAGGCGGATTGACCTGACCCGACCCAACCCATTTGACTCGTTTAATAAACGAGTCATGTTGGGTTAACACGAATATAACACAATCCATTTCAACCTACAAAATATTAAATATAACATCCATTTAGAAATAATTTTTTTTACATCCCAAAAGGAGTGCATACACTTTAAATCTTCAACCCACATTTAAAATAATATAATTCAACAAAAATATAACATTCATCTAGAAATAAGTTATTTACACTCCAAAAGAAGTAAATACACTTAAATCCAATTTCAAAATAATATAGTTTAACAAAAATAAAATAGCATAGTTCAACAAAAACAAGTGAGCCATATCATGCAATCAAGAAAAACACAAGGCACATAGGTTCAAAGTTTATTGTACAAAAGCATTATGCAGAAAAATAAACACATGAGAGAGAGAGAGAGAGAGAGAGAAATAACCGGTTTGAAAGTTGACACTTTGAGTTTGAGAATTGGGCATGAGAAGAGTAGCACGGCTGAAATTTAAAAAAAAAATTTAAATATTTATAAGAAGATTTAGAGATTTAGTGTTTGTAGGGTTTAGAGATCTAGGATTTGTAAAGTTTCAATTTCCAATTATATCCCTTGTAGATTTTTGTAATTACTCACTTTTCTTTTTAAATTTAAAATATGTGTTGGATAAAAAAGGTATTTGATAAATATAAAATAAGATGAATATTTATTTGTTATATGAGTTAAACGGGTTGTTTTAAGTGGGTCATTTCAGGTTGACACAAATAAATTGGCGTGTCAAACGTGTCTATTGCGAGTTACGCGAGTTGACCTGCTTATGACACGTTTCTTATCGTGTCACGAAAAAACCCATGTCGAGTTCATGTCGTGTTCGCGGGTTGAGTCGAACATTTACATCCCTATTGCAAATGTTCTCCTCAAACTTCAATGCTGAGCTATTGATTTCTTCAAACTATTGGATCAATTGTGATCTCCCCCTGTTATTAGAGTTTCTTTGATTTCTGTTATTCTTAAACATAAAGTTCATACGTGCATCTCATGATCATGTAAAAATAAAAGAAAAATAAGAGGAGGAACGTAAATAAAAATAAAATAATTCTTAGCTAGAATAGTCACAGACATGTTAAAAAAGTGAATGGTCAAATAATTGATAATCTTTCTTGTTTTCCTTTAAATTTTTTCCATTTTTTACATTTTTTTTTTTTGCCCCAATCATCACATCAAGAAGTGAAAACTAAATAACATTAGCATTTGCTTGCCCTTTTGTTTAATTAGGGTGATTCAAGGAGATAAATTCTTTATCCCAACCAAGGTTGTCAAAATCGGAATCCTACGTAGGATCGTTGAAGGTAGGTGGGATCGTGAATCATAGGATCTAATCGTAAATCGTAAGATTCTACATATTTTCATATTTAAAGCAAAAAACACATTAATAATGACTTTGTATGTCGAATAATCACGTAAATTACAAATTCATCCACAAAAAAACTAAGATTTGCATCATATGATGTAATTTGCATGTCATACATTGCTAAGTTTATACTAACGAAATAAATATATTTAAGTTTTGACCCAATGCATTTAAAAAGTTCAATAAATGTTTAATTAGTAACAAAATACCAAAATATTTATCAAAACATATGGAAAATATTTTCTAAGTTCAAAGTTTGAAATCCAAAATAAGTTAGTAAATGAAAACTAGCTAACTACAATATGAAATCCAAAAGTAAGATGAATATTAAGGTGAAGTGAACATTTAATTATTCTCGTTCTAAGATTCTTATAACCACCATCCTAAATTCCTAATCATCATCATCTATTTCATCATCTATGTAGACATTATATATATGTATACTAGAACTACAAAAGACATTAAGATACAATGTTACACTCAACTATTCAAGTTATACCACTCAGTAATAATTAAAGAGCATACTCAAAAAAATCAATCAATCAATATACAAGTACAAGCATAGCTGATAAAATTATATATATATATATATATATATTAGTAATATTAGGCGATGAATAACAAATGTAGAATCAGTTTCCTAGTAAATATATCTAAAACCCAACTCTCATGCCATGAACATTATTGCTTTTGATGGTTTAGGATAATAGTTCACACTTCACAGGGTCTTCTATAAAACTCTAGTGTTTGGTTGTAGAAGGGGAGCCACATATATTCGTGTTAGACTTTGCAACCACTGGAAAAATTGCTTGAAAGATTAAACTCAAAATTGTTGCTCACTATTTCTAGACAGTATGGAACTTTCCAAAGAACATATATAAAGACTCATTATTATTGAAGTCTAAATATTTTATTACTAATCAACAGCTATAAAATGATCAAACAATTTTTTTTTTTTTAAATTTAGATAAAAAAAAAATTTATGTTTTTGGTAGAATCTGTATGATCGGTAGGATCCCATTCGATCCTACGATCCTATACGATCCTACATACGATCCTAGCATTTTTACGATCCTAGTGCGATCTTAAACGTTTTGGTGAGGTGGGATCGTAAAATCGTACGATCCTACAATTCAGATCGCGATTTTGACAACCATGATCCCAACATAAGTGTTCCTCTTGATCTATGCTCCATTAACGGCAATTTGTGTACGTTTGGAAACAACTTATTTAGTTTTGGCTAAAATGCAAAATTGACCCTCTAACTTTCTTCAGATATTATTTCAGTCCTCTAACTTTACTTTCGTTCATTTCAGTCTTCTAAATTTCAGATTTTTTTCAATTAAGGTCTTTCCGTTAACTTTTGTTAAAATTTTTTGAAAAAAAAAATCTGGAAAATATTCTTCAATCATTAATTGAATTATTTTAATTTGAACAATTTGAAGAAAATTTTATAAAATTGAAAAATTAACCACAACATATAACAAAAATTGATGGAAAAGTTTTAATTAAACAAACTTGAAAGTTAGAGGACTGAAATGAAATCTAAAGAAACTTAGAGGGTCAATTTTATATTTTACTCTTTAGTTTTTTGCTAAAGTGTATTAAAGTATAAAAAAAATTAAAAATTAGTATTCTAAAAAATAATACATAAAAGTTAAAAGGCAAAATGTTAACTTATAACACGTTCTTTTTTTCTATATATAGTAACCACAATTTTTTTTTTTAAAAAAAGGCCAAAAACAAAAACATGACATACATTAGTTAGTAGATTATGAAATAGAACAATCTTAATGTTACAGAATTTTTATTTTTGTGAAAGATATGGAGTCTCAACGTCTTTAAGAAATTGTATGGTGTTTCCTTTATATATAGCATCATAATCACAATGTATGGGTTTTATAATGAGAGCGTGATGCTATGTGTATACGAAGCATAATAACATTTTACATTTTTACTTATGCTGACAGCTGCAAGATATTATGATGGAGTGGTACGGTTGTTTGGGATAATTCTAGACAGACTAGGGTTCTAACTGCACCTAAAAATAGACAAGGTGAATTGATATGAAATATATTAGTAAAATAAATACCAGCTTACATCTGAATAATATATGCGTTAAATAATAAATATCCAAGAAAATCAAAACTTCGTTGAGACATTCTTTGATTCACATTCTCATATTCGTACTTGTTAAAGAAATACGTACCCAAGGTTTGCTGGAATATCATTTTATAGTATTATAGTAACGTATCAAGACGGGAATTTTTGTAGAAAACAATGGCAATGACAGTCAGAAAAATTTATTGAAAATGATGAAGATGACTAAATGTGTCAACCATTTAACCATCTTGATTATTTTATTCACCTAAGCTTTGAGAACAGTGATTTCATTTTTCGGTGAGCTCTTCTCATTTTTATAGTTCATGATTTTCCAAACGAACTAGGTCATTTTATATGTTTTTCTAAATCACATCCCTCTCAAAGTTATTATAAAATTAATTCTCATTACTGGTTTTTGTGTATTTTTTTAAATTCTATAGTATCAACTATCGTCTTTACCCACACGGAAAAAAAAAAAAAAGTATCAACTATGGAATATGAAAGTTTTGAGTGAATAAAAGGATGGACCATGCTAACGACTGCTCTTAGTGTAATAATTAACAATTCATTTTAAAAAAATTTTGACGTCATTTTTATAGGAAATGAAAAAATTTGTCAAAATATTAATTGTTTTTTTTTTCCCATAAAAATTTTCTTCAAATGAATTATTAACTAATACCCTAAGAGCATTCATTAGCATTTCCCTAAAACGATTAGCATTGTTTAACCTGCTCTATCCAAATATATTTGATAAATGAGTTATCCCTGGCAACAATTATAGTTTTAAAAACTTGAACAATCAATTGTCATTTTAGTCTAGTAAGATTTTTTTTTTTTTTTTATCTTTTATCATTTTGGTCCTGTAAATTCATATTTTTCGTCACTGTTAGTGTTTTCTAATGGCAAATTTTTTAATGAATTAAAGAAATGACTTATAGTGATAGCCAGTGGCGACTCTAGGAATTTTGTTTCGGGTTTTCCTTGGGAAGCATAAATTACACATTCTTATTTCTTTTTAACCTTTAAGTAATTAGGTTTGATTTAATATTATTAATTTCATTCTGTTCCAGTTGGAAAATTCCGTGTTGATAAACAAATCGGAACAGTAGTCTACCCTATTCCACTTCGGAAAAAATTTTGGGTCATTTTGGGTGTTTCGGTAAATACCAGCCGAAATTTAAGATTCAGCCAGCATGGAGTTTGTGCTTAAAAAAAAATTGTTCTTAAAACTAAAACAAATTTGCATTTTGTAAACCAAAAAACCTCAAAAGGAAAAAAAGAAAAGAAAAGAAATGAAATGAACAAAGGTACCTGTACAGCTAAAAAAAAATCGTATTGAGAAATTTAAGACTCAAAACTTGAGAAGAGGCATTGCCGCACTGGTACTAGTAGAAGACACAGAAGTTACGAACAAGGAGGAAGGCAAAACGTAGTTGAAAAAGTGTAAATGAAGATGTGATAAAATTTAAAAGTATGAAGTGTAAAAATCGAGGAGACAGAAGACGAATGTGGCTAAAAATAAACAAGAAAAAATAATTAAAAATGAGAAGTAAGTAATATATGTCTGGTGAGAAAAAATAATATTGTAATAAAAAATAATAAAATGTTGAAAATTATGTTGTGTTGAGCAATGTGCTTAGTCAAAAGATTCAAGTTACTATCTGGCCTATAGTAGTTTTATTATAATTTTTCTTTTCAGATTTTAGTTCAAAATTTTTTTTTTTTTTTTTGAGTTTTTCCTTTTCGCTTGAAAGATCTCAATATATTGTTAAGTTACTAAAATTATAGATCAAAATTTAATTTTATTGGCATAAAAAAAATTCAAAGTGGTCCCAATTTTTTTTAAAAGTAAATAAATATTAAATTTTAAATTATTATATATAATTTTTTTTTTCAGCTCAGGGTGGTCTTGGGACCACCCTATCCATAAGGTTGCGCCGCCACTGGTGATAGCAATTAGCAAATATGAATTTACACAACCAAAATAACAAAAATAAAACTTACACAAGTTGCTTAACTTAACAGCTCTAATATACATTTTTGCCTTCAGCTAATTAATTAGTAATTACTCATATACATGACAGGTGACTAAAATTCAAGCTTTTAAATTCTGTTCCATGTGCTCATACTACGGGATTGCATCTTATGCAATTACTATCAATAATTGAGATTAATAATTACAAAAAAAACAACTTCCAATCTCAACTGGATTAAAAAATATTAAGAAAAAATTTAAGAGAAATAAAAAGGTAAAACTTAAAAAAAATATAAAATAAAATAAAAATTTGGGAGAAGGTAAGTGAATTGCACCCAGTGCAATTCCTGATCCTAATCCCATATTATGACTCCTTCAAAGCAGAAGTGACATGCAGGAAGTTAATTAATGAAGATAAGTACGTCACTGTCCTTCCTGTTGAGCCATGTGTTCGCTAGGGTAAGTCGTACATGTGCCAGAACACAATTTTGGTTTCGCAAGCTAGCTGAGCTCCTCCAGGACCAGGACTTTGTTCTTTCTAATTATATACCACATTTCTACATATAATAACACACAAAATATATATATATATATATATATATATATTAGAGCATCCACAGCCGGCTATGAATATGCCAAATGCAAAATGAATTTAGCATAAAAGCACAAAAAGTTCCCACAACTGGGCTTGTAAAAAGCAAGTCTTGCAAAATTTTTTGAGATTCTGCTACAGTGCAATTCTAACTTCCGTTGCACTGTAGCAGAATTGTAAAAAAAAAAATTATATTTAATTCTACATTCTCGAATTTTCTCTCTCCTCTCCCTCATTATTTCCGTTGTCTTCTCTCTCTTCCTTCTCTGTTTCTCATCTAATCTCTCCTTTCTTCAGACCCAAACAGCATCCTCCTCCCAACATCAACGTCACACATCACAGTGGTTCATTTTTTTTCCGGTGGGTTGCGATCCGGCAAGTGGCGTGGTTGTTTTTTTTTTTTTTTTTTTTTTTTTTTGTTTTGTTGTGACCGGTGCTTAAAGGAAGAGGTGGGTATGGCTGAAGTGGGTTGCGGGTCACGGAGATCGGAGATCGGAGTGGGCTGAAATGGGTTGCGGGTATGGCTGAAGTGGGTCACGGAGATCGGCGTGGGTCACGGCGAGGTCAATGTTTCTGGGTTTCTGTTGTGAGGCTGGGTTTCTGTTGACGTGTCCGGCGTGGGTTTCTGTCACGGCGTGGGTTTCTATTGACGTGTCCAGCGTGGGTTTCTGTCACGACGTGGGTTTCTGTCACGGCGTGGGTTACTGGGTTCCTGTTTCTGGGTTTTGCGTTTTGGTGGGCGTGGGTCACGGCGTTTTGGTAGGCGTGGGTCACGGCGTTTTTTAATATAGGTTTTTGTTCCGGTGGAATTTTTGGTGGGCAGTGGGCATGGTGGAGGCGCGGTGGTGGTGACTGGGCAGTGGAGGCGCGGTGATGTCTGGGTTCTGCGGTAGTGTAGGCGTGGGTTTTTTTTTTTTTTTTTTTTTCCTGTGGGTTTTTGTTCCGGTGGGATTTTTGTTCTGGTGGGATTTTTGGTGGGTAGTGGGCAGTGGTGGCGTGGTGGGCATGGTGGAGGCGCGGTGGTGGTGACTGGGCAGTGGAGGCGCGGTGATGGAGGATGACGGAATGCGGAGGGAAAAATTGGAAAAAAATAAAAAATAAAAAATATATTTTATTACGTAGATATATTATTTTAATGAGTAGAATAGGAAAATAGAAGTTGGGTTGTTGGAAGTATTGTAAAATGGGATGGTATTAATAATAAAGTGACTTTTTGAGATGGTAAAATAGGATGGGATTGGGATTCCGGCTGTGGATGCTCTAATATGTATGGATATGAACTCATAAAGTGGAAGGATTAAACAAAATTCACAGATTGAAGATTAATAAAAAAAAAATAATAATAATAAATTTACAACACGGAACACAAACAAGGAATATAATCAAACAAATAATTAAACATTACACCAATAGATTTTACATATGATTTACTTCATCATTTTAATTTGATATTGTACAAGCAAACAAAAAATATACTATAGAATCTGCATATACATCCATTTGTAACTACAAGGGAAAACAAAGATTTGTTTGTTTGGGAACCACCTACGAATGTTATATAATTTATAGTTTCAGTAACTTTTTACCCATCGTTGAGAGCTAGAGCAATCTTTTAGAGTTTCATCTAGTCGATGACAGTGGGAGAACTTGGAAGAATTTGGGTGAATTGTGTGCTTTGCTGCTGTCTGTCCATTGCCAAACACTGGATTCTGCAGTTGTCATCGATGTAAGCAAGAGTTTTTTTTTTTTTTTTTTTTTTTTTTTTTTTAATTTTTTATTATTAATTTAAGGAATCAAAAATAAAAAATAATTTTTTTTGAAGAACTATATATTTATTATAATTTTATGAATATCTATTTAATTTAAGTAATTAGTGTATACAACTTATTAAATATATATATATATATATATATAAAGGAATCGAAGCAACTTATAATGAGTTTATCATTAATGAAATTATTATAACTCTATTTAAATAAAAATAAATAATCTTAGACTTTCTTACAAAAAATTACATACCATAATAAATTATTACATCTATAGATATATAAAAAAAATTTAATTGATTACTATACTTGGAGAATTTCTAAAATTTTAGGGGGCCATGAGTCTCCACTTCTCAACCTAAGAGTCAAATTAAGCTCACCTCTAACTATTTTTGTTTTGTTTTGTTTTGTTTTGTTTTCAACCAACTGTCTTGTGCAAAGTGGTCTATACCTTTTCTTTTTGGTAAGTCTGTGTGACTGTATATATATAGCGACTAAAATGAAAGAGGTGCATTTGGATTTTTGTTTAGTTTAGCATGATTTGTGGGAGATTACATTACTTTATTACCTAAGTTCATTGTTAGGTGTAGGAAACATACTTTTCTTATTCTCAGTAGTTTCAGATTTTTCAACAAAGTCAGGTCAGATATCATCTCCTTTAATCATTGATCTGGAAACCAAGGCATGTGAAATAGCAGCACACTTCGTACATCATGGTCTAAAGACTATATAAAGAGCAGTGGACCCTTGTTACAGCTTAGTAGCTGGCTCTTTGATTTTGATGCTTTGAACACAGAGTAGCTAACTGAGAGTGAAATCCTACTTACATTAATTAATGTGCTTTCACAACTTCTTATTATTGTTTTTTTTCTTAGGAATCTTATTTTTCATTTCTCTTCGTGCAAAATGCTTAGATATTCTTGAAATATAGTAAAATGATACCGAATCTCTTCTTTTATATTTATGGTAGACTCTATTAAGTTTATGAGAAAAAAGAATATCATTCAACATATTCAAGGAGTATCTGAGAATTACTTTATTTTCATAAATTATATCAAATGTCAATTTATTACTTATATTTATGATTATTTTTCTAATCACTAGCTAAAAGTATACATATAGAAATCTATTAATAGTTGGCACCATCTGGTATTTTCAAAGAAAACATTCATGGTTTGAATCCCCAAATTTTTGTTATAATTATTAAATTAAAAAATATATATTAATTATCTTTTTTTATGTTAGCTTGAGCGAGAACAGTTTTGGTTGAGTGAATCTTTTGATATTATACACCAAATCTTTTATTCAAAGATAAAATTTTTTACAAATTCAGTCAACTGAAACCCACCCACTGCAATACTATGTTTTGATACAGGAATTTAACCAATAATCTATACAACTTTTTGATAAACATAATCTATAGAACTTTTTTTTTTTTTTTTGATAAGAACATAATCTATGGAACTTAACACCTTATCTAAAAGGACTTTTATTTTATATTAATTTATATATCACACCATACCAGTTGAAAAGTCGTATATTTAGATGGAGCGAAGGCACTACTTTTGTATGAGATTTACAAAGAAACAAAGATTTAGTTTATCGCAACCTGATGAGTCATTGACAAGTCAGTTTTCATTCTATGCATAAAAAATATTAAAATTCCAAGCTCGTTCAAAAAACGTTCTTCATTTTTCCTCCTCTCCTGTTTATTTACGTTACAACATGATAGCGACTACTAGATAATTACAAATGCATTAGTTATAGTCACATTCTTCGTTCACTTAGCACTCAGAGATAAAGATTAATTTAAGAAGAAAAAAAATTCCCTCATGCATGCAACATCCTTTTTTTTTTTTTTTTTTTTTATCACTTTGAAACAAATAAATCATTACCATGAAATTGTTTTACATCATTTATTAATTAAGTACGTGCTGCCAACTTATGCACATTTGGAAGTAAAGAATATATATATTTTTTCAATGAAACTTGAGGTAGAGAATGATTCATATCATATGGAAATTTCTTTTCTTTATGAGCATCGCTAACTAATAAGCACAGGTTATTTATATGCCTGTAAAAACAAAAAAAAAAAAAAAAAAAAAAAAAAAAAGAAAAAGAAAAGAAGAAGAATCTAATTAACCTTTATATTGAAAAAGTTAGGTATGCTGTACCATGTCAAGAAGTACCTTTTTTTTTTTTTTTTAAGATATTTTGTTTACAATACGACACTCAAATAAAATTGTGAGTTGTTTTTTTGAGTTAAAAGAAAGTTACAAAATGAACTTTTGTTTGTTGGTGGTGGCTTTAAGGATTTTACGATATTTTGGTGTCAAAATTCTTGTACCTTGTCATTCTAGCAATGTGTGACAGGAAGAGTACATAGTACATACCTAAGGATTAATTAACTACTCTGAGAGCTCTGAAGGTCCACACCCATGGACAAAAAAAATCACAGGATACAAATTTTCAAATTGATAGGATGGTTGAAACTTGAATGTATATATCATGTAAAGGGGTTTTTTTTTTTTTTTTTTTTTTTTTGAATAGTGTATAAATATTACTAAATAAATACCCCAGTCTTCCTCCGAACTCAAACAAAGGAGTGAGCTCCCATAGTATCAGCATTGGTGGTGCAAAAAATTTAGCAATTTGACACCATAAAAGAGTATTTTATCTATTTTATCATTTTACTTTATAAAACATCCAACATCGATGATTTTATTTTAACATTTAACACAATAAAATAATATAAATAACACAATAAAATAATATATATCTTTTAATAAAATATTTTTTTTTGTTTTTAGTATTTGAGCTACCGTGCACACATGCAAAGATAGTTGTGCATTGTAGCTCAACAGCCAAAAAATTTGGCTTTCTCTCCACTTATGCATGACCATTTTGTTATATTTTAGCATTTTAGATTTGTCTCCACCATTACTAATGCTCAAGTGCATGGAGAGGTGCCATTAGGCTAGTCTCACCCAGTGGTTGGTAAGTTTAAACTTTGAACACACATGATACTTAACTTTATTTAATGCTACGGGTATTACAAGTTTTACTACATCAAACTTACAACTTGATGTATTAAGAATCTTAAAGAGATTATTCAAATTTCTATAAATGGGCTGGTTGAAACTCGCCTATTACATTTATTGTTACATTAATTCATAATTTTTAGCAAACCTTATATTTAATTTTAATATTTTTCAAGAAATAGTCATTGCAAGAACTTCGTGTTGATTAATTAATGCTTATATTTATAAATTCAAGAAAATCCTATGAACTAATGTGTTTTAAATTATATTTTATGACCAAGAGAATGGAGTCAATGGAATTTTAATTTCTTTTCATATATGGATTGAATCAATACGATGCTTACTCCTAAGAAAATACCCATAGTTTTCTAAAAGGAAAATGTTACTCGTATACTCGCATTTTCTACGGGACATGTTTACTTTTGATAATATATAGTTGCCAACAGTATCTAACCAACGTGAACGTGTCATAATACGAATTGCTGATATGTATCGTGCATATTACTTACTACCATTTATGCATTTCTTGCACAAATCAGCCTCAACTAGATAGTTCATATATATAGTTTGGTATTTTATTTTATTTTATATTTTTAATAAATACATTTAGAATTTAAATCTCCCATCTTCAATTATTGAATTACCCAAAAAAAAAGAAGAAGCTAAAATACACTTGCAGCGTTAATAAAATATAGGTAAATATATATGCATTGGTACCCAAAATTTGGACTAGGTAAAAAAATTATACACATATCAAATTTTTCATTTCATAGCCTCACTTTTATAGTTCTTGCTTACATCGACAAAATTATGTGACATTATGTTATAATGACAAAACCGAAAGACATATTTATACATTTACGATTTTAACAAGGATTAAAAAAATTCAAAATTCAAATGGCATGTCAAATCACATGAAATTTCACATAATAAAACAAAAGAATGTTGTAAAAAGTTTTGTAAGCATAATACTACTTAACATGGCTCATTGGTCAAACAGTTTTAGATAGAGAGTAAACCTACTACTAGATCTGATAAATTAGAGTGGAGAGAAACAAAATCTATCGTTGTCCAACTCAATTGAACCCCTCAACTAGACTAAGTGCTCAAATCAACAATTAATTGTAATGGTTTCATCGAGTGGAAGGGAGAGGTGTAGAGTTAGTGGACTTTATTAAAGGGAAAGAAGGAGTTTAGCTCTATTGATTATAGATCTAGTTATCTCGTTAGTGCCAGAGTCTTAGCGAATAGTGGATGGGGGCTTGAAATAAGAGAGGAAATGTTGGAAAAGGGACTGGGACTTGGGAGAAAGGGGGGATATATGAGTGGATTGGGTTATGCGAGTGACAAGTACGCATACCCATTGGCTAACCAATAAGGGTTAGGTTTAAAGGTCAAAAACCCTTTTTTTTCCTACTAGGTTGCGTTAGATCAAATAAGTTGATTGAGTTTCTAGTCCGTTAAGCAACCATAATATCACACATCTAAGAGAATTGAGATGGCATAACATAAGCCTCTATGACACAATTGTATGAAATGACACTTTTTGCAAGTCTCTAACTTAACTAAACACCTTTGGCTCTCTCAATTGAAAGAGTCCAAAAAATGTCACTAATTCCAAAACAATAAGTCTACATAGACAAAATTTCACAATTGTCGAGATGGTAAGTACGTTGTTCACCCATTGATCTGGAGCCGAGCTAATCGCACCAGAAGAGGTTGTCAATGATGAACAAGAAGGTGGTCGGTAGTGTGGCTAAGATTCTAACATTTGGCTAGTATGGCTGTGGGTGGACAATTCCATATTTTGATGAAAATCGCACTGACTCTATTATATAGATATATATGTATCTTCAATTCTTTACTAGCTAAATCGCAAAAACCATAACTCAATCCCTATCCCATTTTTGCTTCTTTAGCCAAATCTCATATCTACCTAGAACTCAATCCTAATCTACTTTTACCAATGTTTTAAAAACTGGACCGAACTGGCCGGTTAAACCGAGAACTGGCCTTCAATCCGATTCTATTATGAGCAAAAACCAGAACTAGCTTAAAAACCAGAAAAATTTGAAAACTGGCTAGTTTAATTGGAGAATTGGGAACCAGCATGGTCAAATCGATTACTGATCGGTTGGGATATTTTGTCCTTTCCCCAACCTAAAACTACGTTGTTTTGGCTAAAACGTAAAAACTAACCCTAAAGACTATTGACTAAACACTGTCACACTCTCATCATCTCACATCTCAAGCCCTTAACCTCATCTCACGTAGTCACGCCTCACTCTCTGCCTCTCTGCCTTACTCAAGCTCACTCTCATCAACCACTCCACTCTCATCTCTAAATCCAAAGACCCCAATAACCCTCTCTTCTTCCTCGTCAAAGCCACAGACAAAATCAACCAAAATCTTGAAGTGTTCATCTCTAAATCTTGAAGTTTTTTTTTTTCTTTTTTCTTTTTTCCTTCTCGGTCTTGCCTTCTCCCTCTAAGTTCTCATCTCTGCTCTCTGCTTCTCGGTTTCATCAGGTAATATTCTTTTCTTTTGATTTTCATTCTGCTATCTGCTTTTCGACTTCATCATCTCTGCTCTTTTTTTTTCATTTCTCTTGGCTTCATCTCAGATTCTCCGTTCATGTTCTTAGCTTTAGCTCCGGTTCTCCATTTCGTGACCAGAATAGTTCTCCGTTCCGTTCATGTTTTTGGTTCACATGATGATATTGATTTCAATTTTCTTCATGACAAATGATGTTTGGGTCTTAAAACTTAGTAGTTGTTTGTTTGAAACTTTAAAACTGATTTGCTATTTGGATGTAATGAACTTATTTGCTATTTGTCATTTGGATGTAAATGTAATGACTAATGAACTTATTTATTTGGTTTGTTGAAAGTTTATTACGTTAAGGATGATTTTTTT
Source organism: Castanopsis chinensis (assembly GCA_032878915.1). Classification (NCBI taxonomy): domain Eukaryota; kingdom Viridiplantae; phylum Streptophyta; class Magnoliopsida; order Fagales; family Fagaceae; genus Castanopsis; species Castanopsis chinensis. Next base: position 14,016,703 of record JAVQMG010000109.1, read on the forward strand.
GTAATGTTATTATGTTAAATTATTTAAAAAGATGTTATATATTTTTATACTTGTATTTTTTTAAAAAGAAACATATTTATTACTATTGGTTTGTTAGTTTTAGTATATTAAAAAATTATTAATTATTTATATAATTTAAATAAATAATAATTAAATTATTTATGAAGTCATCGATTCAACCATTAGTTGGACCCTGGTCCGATCATAAAACCAATAATTAGCTCATTTTCCGATTCTTTCACCATACTAGTTTTTAAAACCATGCTTTTACCTACCCAATAGTCCAGTACTCAATTTAAATCGGCTACTTCAGCCGAATCAACCACAATCAAATTTCAAACCCATCAAATTTTTCAAGGATTCAAACCCATCAAAACCTAAGATATAAAAATCCAAATATCAAGTAAATCATATCTAAATGACTAATCCTGATTTAAATCTCACCTTTAAAGTTTAATCCAAAACCTAATGATTTTGGCTGCCTTAATCCAATTGAAATTTTGAACAAGTTGTTCCAAATCTCTTTATTTCTCTCTCAAGTGATGGTTGCTCAATGGCAACCGAGTACCGTACTGATGTAGATTGTTGCCGACCTTGCCGAAAAGTTGATCCACATAGTGCGACGACGATTCAAGTTTTCAAGCCACTAACCTTGATGGCTTAGCTCCAAAAGACCCCTACCCGATCAAACCAGGCAATAAATAGTTTTAGTCGCAAGTTATTATTAATGGGTAAGAAAAATGACGTTAGTAGCGGACCCAAAAGAGATCAATAGAAATTTACTCATATGTTGTAAAAAAGATATTGTATAAATTGTAGCATTAACTCAACCTAAAACTGATTTGGTGCAAATAAGGCACCCTTTGCATCTTTTGAGCGTTGAAGTAAATTATCACCATAAACAAATTGTTTCAAATTGATGTTTTTAATTTTATAAATCATAATAATTAGCTAAATAGGATCGCATTTTATATAACACAACATATTTTCATATAAAAATACATGTATTTGTAGTAAGTACGCCCATACATATAGATACATATACATACATAACGCACTTACACCTTAAAAAATATAAAGACAGAAGTAGTGAAATTTCTAAGCACTGATCCACAAATTGATCAAGACAGTTCTTCCTCATTATATACGAAAAAATTGGAACACCCACAGCCCAAAGGGGCCAATTCCTTGAACTTATGATCCCTTGGATTGACAGAAAAGTTAGAGGAGAATTAGCATAAAATTAACTTATTTTTAGCCAACTTTTCTCTCCTCACCCTTTTCCAAACAGACCATTAAAGTTGGACCATTTCTACCGATCCATATTACGATCTTCTTCAAGATCTCAAGTTTGTTTGCACTTGATCTCAAGCTTAGAAAAATAATACATCCATAACCGATTATGATAATCCGAGAAATGACAATATTCCCTAATAAGTCCCAACCAAAAAAAGAAAAAAAAAACCGCAAAAAAATCAAAAGGACTTTTTTTTTTTTTCAACATCAAGAGCCACATCACCAACAAGATCAACCGTTGGATTTGTTATTCATCTCTGCAGCTCCATCATACGCGAGAAGTCCTCGAAGCACACGAACCCATCCCCGTTCTTATCAACGCCGTCAATCATTCTCCGGCAATCCTCTAACGTGCAACGCTCGTCCCCAATCGTTTGAAACACCGACAACAGTTCCTCCGCCGTTATCTTTCCGTCGTGATCCGTGTCGAAGAAATCGAAAGTCTCGCGGAGCTCCGTGTCGCCGGCGGGTCCGCACGCGGATCCGACACGGGTCAGCAACGCGTCGACGCTGATGCAGCCGTGTCCCTCGCCGTCCACGTCGCTCAACATCATGGTCACCTCTTCTTGACTCAGTGGCTCGGCCCCGAGTCGACTCAGAAGAGCCTCGAGTTCTTTTCGGGAAACCATGCCGTCGTTGTCTCGGTCCATGAGCTTAAACGCCTGAACGAGCTCCATGTGCTTTTCGGCCGAAATCTCGCCGCCCCAGTCGCCCGATTCTTGAGGTAAAACGCTTTTGGGTGTCCCGATATTTGCAATTTCGGTCCCGGAACCGGGCTTGTGAAGTGACGTGCACGAGTCGGAACTCGAGGAAGACGAGGTGGAGGAAGTTGCGGACCCGAATGAAAGTGGGTCATGGCGGGACACGTCCGGGCGGTTCTTTTTGGACCCGAAAAGGCGTTTCGGGCTGAGCTTGAGGGATTTGGTGAGCTTCATAATGGACATTAAGAGGAAGTGGAGAGAGAAAGAAAGGAAGAAGAAGAAGAAGAAATGGGGTTGGGATGGAAAGAGAGAGGAAGGTAGAGGGGTTAAATGGGAGTGTGCTAGCAGTAGCCATTGCAGCTTCCACGAAGCTTCCTCCAAAGTATAAGCATTAAAATGTAATTTATAGCCTCTCTCTCTCTCTCTCTCTCTCTCTCATATCTTTCGATAATATCTAATATACTTTTAATGGAATTATAATATTATATTCTAATAATATTCTATATTATTGAATTATTTTTATTGTGTTGTCTCTTTTATTGGAAAGGACGTGTAAGTCGTAACCATCGGTGCTGTGATGATAGTATTTGTGACCATGGTAGGTAACATCATAGTTACACATTATTTATTTCCTAAGAAAACTATAGTGTTTGTTTGAGCATCAACAGGTTGTTTAAACAGTATTTTATTAAAATATATAATTTTTGGTAATTATTACGTAAATGTGTGACAAAAAGTAGATAATTAGTATATTACATAAAAATCTAAAAGTTAGATTATTTGTGAAAAAAATATTTAGACAAAAAGTAGAAAAAACTTTTAGCAAATAAGCAATTGCCCAATGCAGGCTCGATTCCAATTGATTCAATGGATAAAGTTGACTCATTTTGGGAAATGATGTGTGAGTTGTAACCATCAGTGTGATAAGAGCAATTCAAGCTTTTACTAGTCTTTATTTTAGCTTGCTACTGACATCATTTATTTATTTATCACTAATAATCTGCTACATCAAAAATTGTGAAATTATTTGTCAGTTTATTTTGTGTCCAGAGTTTCTCGTGTGATAATGTTATTTGTGATTATAGTAGTTATCATAATAGTTGCTTGTTTATTTGGTTATTTGTTGAGAAACTAATAGAGTCAACAAATAAAGTTTTGGTTGTCCAATAAGGGGTTTTCGTTTGAATCTTATATACACTAAAACTCAATTGATATCTTAGCTTGATGATAAAAATAATAATTATAATAGAGTAGAGACTATAGATTAAAAAATTATTATATGTGTCAATAGTCTTGAAGGATGTTTACTAAATAAAAAGGCCCATGTTTTATCCACCACACTATAAATTTAGGGGGTTTCAAAATGCCTTATTTCAGAGACAGTGAAATAATTTGGCCAAAGACTAGACACCACTTTCTTTAATAAAATAAATAAAAAGTTGTATTTATCCAAAAAAAAAAAAAAAACACTTAAGGAATTTAGAGGGGTCTATTGGGTGTGGGCTCCAAACAAAAGATTTGCAAGTTTTCCGCCTGGTAGACTTGCGTTTGACTTTAAATTTAAAAGTCAACTTATTTTGCTATTCAGCTTACTTTTATTATTATTCAGGGGCCTTATTGCATATTTTTGTACTATTCATAAGTTTCATTATACTATTTCAGCTAACTTTTATCTTTGTTTATAGTATTTTCAGCAAAAAATCTTCAATATCAGAAAAATAAGCGGATCTCAAACAGATTTTGATTGAGTCATAATCGGGTCTCCGCTCTACTTCGAGTTCATTGGTCTTAGGTTGGAAATTATATCATATATAATACATTGAACTTGACCTACAATCAGAATGTGAAATAGTTTCTAATCGTAAAATAATTTTCTGACAAGTGTTCATTTGAATTTTCTTAAGTTGGGCGCCAAGTAACCCACTTGTAATACTTGGGAAGAAAATAAAAATGATCACCTCACTAATCTAGATAAGAATTTCTCATCATCATTAATGTTTAATATTTCTGTATATAAAAATGATTTACAACCTAGTTGTATTTAAATAAGGAAGATTCACTTTCATGGCTTAAAATCAATTATCAATTCTAATTTGGTAAAATAGAATTTTAAAGATGGAGGTACTAATAAGGAATAGAATTGTAAATGACGTGAGATTATGCATAACCATTAATTACTTAAAACTAATTCTTAACCAAAACATTTTCTATTCAAAGAAAATGGAGAAGGTTTTGATCTTTTCAAATGCTGTGAAGTAATAACCATGAGACGGACGAACGTCACCCCATCATTCCAAGAATTCGAATTCAGACCCTACTTTAGATCAAGATCGTAACCATTGCCCATAAAAAAAAAGAAAAAAAAGAAGATCGTAACCATTGGCACGCCTGTTGGTGGTATCATAAACAACAATATATATTTTGTGTGGCTTCTCAAAAAAAAAAAAAAAAAAATTGTGTGTGAGAGAGAGAGAGAGAGAGCACTTATCAGTGATCACATATTACTTTTAAGATATAGCCCTTTTTTAAAACTTGATTTTATTGTTTAAAAAATTATTATAGAAATTGTTCGATCAAATAGTAAAAACACTTTTACTTGTCACCACAAGCCTTCCAATAATGTTTTTTAAGAGAAAAAAAATCCTTGTAATATTAGTGTTGAGTTCTCACAACAAAATCTTACAATATTTTTATGAGTGAGATGCTAAATTTTCATGGATAAAAAGAATATTAAAAAAAAAATTACGTTCACAATAAATCATAGATAACAATTTACTACTAATTTTAAGTTAAATCTACTATTAAAATTATTTTTTTATCCATCAATAACAACTTGCCACCTAAGATTTATTATGAAAATATTGTGAACGTAACATTATTTTAAAAAATATATTATACCAAAATTTATTTTAATAAAAAATAAAAATATTGTAAAAATATTATAAAATTTTATTATATCCATATACTTTCTCATGAGCGATGGAACAAGAAAAGTAAGTATCGTTTTGATTTAATGTGTGAAACGTGGATGCGATTTTATGGACGGAGGAACGCTTTTTGTGACTGCCACTTTGGTTGGTTGCGTTTGTGTTTGGGTTCCTTCATTGGTGGGGTAGTAATATGGAGAGGGACCAGCAGAAAGACTCCAGTGAGGTGGAATTATTATTATTGTGAAAGTTCAATAAAGGTGCTTTATTGCTAAAGGTGTTCAACTTTATGGCACTCACCTCACCTTGTATTCTCTTTTGGAGGGAAAATTCTTGGGTGTTCTGGTTAAGAAGTAATACTACAGTTACAAATTATTTTATAATAATTTTATAAATTATTAATGTAATAAATTTTTACCAATTTTTATTTAAATCTTCCACTAATATCATATTTTTGCTTACCAATAATCACTCATTATATTAACTGTTTACAAAATTGTTTGTAAATTTAACTTTTTTCTTGATTTAAGTTCGCAATTTGAGTATATAAAAGAAAAGTGGTATGCTGTTAGTGCTTTTCAATTTATTTATTTTATTTTTTTGATGAAAGAAAAAATAGCGTGGATGATGCTTCTACTCATGTAAACCTATCATACATAACATGGGATTGTCTTCACTTACTTCGTGACACTAACTGCCGGCATGCAGTTTTGTTTTTGACGTGTGAGTGTATTCCCTTATCTCATCCATATTTCCCTATATATATGTGTGGTCATTGCTTCTACTTACATAAACCTATCATACATAACATGGGATTGCCTTCACTTGCTCCGTAACACTAATTGCCGGCATGTAGTTTTGGTGTTGGCGTGTAAGTGTATTTCCTTATCTCATTTCCCTTTTCCTATATATATATGTGTGTGTGTGTGCGCGCGCGCGCGTTTCTCAAAAAAAAAAAAAAAAAAAAAAGAGGGATTGCCTAAGCAATAATAGGACTTATCAGTACTCAAATCTACGAACCTACAATTCCAAACTCACAAGAATGATAAGTCACAAAGTGTTTCCAATTACTAACTCGTTTGATAAGAGATTTCTAATAACATTGTTTAAATGTTATAGAAATACGTGTAGATTAAAAAGTGTTAGAAAATATGTGTTGTGATGTTTAAACAATTTTGCCAAACACACCAACTACGCTAGGAAACTCCCCCTAAACTACGCTGGTAGGGCTTTTCAAGGTATGTGGTTCATTGTTGAATGGACCAGTAAATAGATTCTAAAGATTGGTTTATCTTGGATTCTCCACCGAATTGGGAGGATTGGATCCCTAACTAATGGGGAGATTAGTTGAACTTCTTTTTGATTGGTAGAATAAAGATTTCTTTTGACTGGTACCTGTTCAATCGGCTAGTACTTAAGAAAAGGGTAGGTGCAATGCAATCCTTTTCTTAGTTTTGTTTTACATTTCCGACAATATGTATAGCAGTATTGGGATTAGCGAATTTGGCTTCCGTTCTTTTACCATCTTCAGTTTTTATTAAACAAATAAAAATACAATTTAATTGGTCTAAACATTAGAAGTTGGGAGTAGATACCATGAATCCATATGATATCATGAACATCGTTTAGTACAATGTATAGAAGTTGGACTTACTCAATATTTAGAGTGAGTTTGGCATCCTTAATTTACCTAAAAATGTAGTACCACATTCTCTTCTACGATAACTTCGCCATAATTCTAATATAGAGAGTGATAGATAAAAAATAGTAGAATTTATGTGAAAGTGGTAGGCGATCAGTCATAATTTACCATATAATTTTTTTCTTTAATCTATTATCATATAAGATAATTGTGGAAAATAGTATAGTTCTAAAATTATTTTATTTTACGGTAACTTATTTATTAACATGTGTGATGGAAAGCACTAAGTTAATTTACTTTTTTTAAAAATAGTTTATCTCGTAAAAAGTGAGACAAAAAGTAGATTTATGCAAAAATGTGAAATGAATTAATGTGTTTGGAAATTGTTGGGAATAATTTATCTAGATTTTTGGTTTTTGCTAAAACTTGAAAATATTGTTAAATAAAATAAGTTGATTGTATTTTTTCTGAAAGTATCGTAGAAAAGAAGTACAATGAAATTCCCATGAAGCTAACCATAAAATGGGACCTGCAATAAGCTAACTGTGGCTGACCTTTTTTTTAATTTTTTTTATTTATTTAGTCAAAAAAATTAGGTGGAATTGAAACTCGCAAACAGAAACTATGGTTGTTTAAGGAATAAGCTAGCCAAAACAAAAAATAAGCGCTTTGTCTTAATGTAAAACTGCCACATCACTCATTAACTAAATAAAATTCCGAGATTAAAATTAACCTACAACCACTTGCCAATGTATATTTAAACAACTTGAGATATCCCGCTAAAAAAAATACTGAAGGTAAGTCAAACCCTTTTTTTAACGATCTATACACGGTTCATAAACTAAGCAAAATTCTAGCTGAAAATTGGTTCCCAAACACAGATGAACTAATTTGGATTAGATTGTACTTTAACTTTAATATGATTGACATTGTTCACTTAATTATGTAGGTTTAATATATTTACTCGTTTATTGAATATGATTTTACACTTTATTTAAAGACTAAACTCAGCTACCACACTTTTATTTCAAACCTAAACCTAGCAACCACATTGATTCTTATTTAGTTTAAAAGTATTGTAACTCGTAACTATTACAAAACTTCATCGAAGTTTTCTAGCAATATATTTATTTGTCAAGACTTCGTTTTATTGGATAAATTTGTCTTATAGCTTTCGGTGTAAACATTAGAGAATTCTTGATGGATGAGTGCCTCTTAATGAGGTCTTAAAAACCTCTTGGCTATGACAAAAATCTGTCATTTTCGTTGAAAAAATTGCATAAAATTACCTAAATCAGATATTACTCTAAAAGGAATGCCTCTTTTATGTCGTGATGAGATGTTTCATTTGAGGTAAGGAAAATTAAAAAAAAAAAAAAAAGACTATATGCATGTCACGATGTCTTTGACGAAGATCAAAGAGGTTCGAACCCCCCAACACGTAATATTATGCATATAAAAATCAATCTCAAAGAGTCATATATGGTTATTATTATAAGTAATTAATAATGCTAGTTGTATATGTCCCCTATTTGTCTTCTGCAGAATTTCCTTTCCCTTTCGTGGCTTGTTTATATATTATATTAAATTTTGAGTGACTTTCACTATGTTCAATTTTTTTAAATTTATATTTTGAAAAATATGATGATTATGTCAAAACCTAACTATTACTAGATCTACTTTTAAGTCTTTTTTTTTAAATAAAAAAATACTATAATAAATAGGTTTTTTTTTTTTTTAGAGAGTTTAAACTTGTGGTGTCCGCTCCTGATGATAGCTTTTTATTATCAGATCAAGACACCAATTGATTTTTGATGTAGGCAAGAATTGATCTTCAGATCTTTTATTCAAACCATATTTCATTTATATGTTTTATGACGACACATAAGCCCCCCCTCTCTCTTTTCTAACCCTCACATTTGTTCCCTACAATCTTTTACAAAAAGATTGAAAATATATAATTTAGATTAGAATATAAGAGAGACAAAGATTTGAAAATGTTTTAAAATATGGGAAAGATAAATATTTATGAATATTTATTTATTTTAAATCTTAGAGGGACGATGAATAATTATAATTTATTTAAAAATTATTGATTAAGTGATAGAATTTATATACATGTCAAATGATTAATTTCATTAGGTATTAACGGCAAAATCTTTTTAAAAACTATGATTTGTCATTATTTTTATGTTCAAAGTGTTAAATATTTAAATCAAAAGCTTAAGACTAAATTGATATTTGCATCAATATTCATTTGGAACATTTCTAAAGAAAAATTCAAGTATTTATGACAGATATTTTTCAACCCAAAAACCCTTAATCCTTTACGAACTCTGCCCTCTTCTTCTTATTTAACCAAAATGACTTGGAATTATGCTTACACAATCTCCTCTATCCTCTTCTTCTTGATATTTGCATCGGATATGGTCTATTTATTTATTTTCTGTAGGATTTGGTAAATCTGACATGCACATGATGAATGATTTCAATAATGAGGAAAGAAGGTTGGTTTGTTGACTATTAATCATTGGGCAGATATTCTAGGTAACACCACAGGCACAGGGAAAACAATGATCGGAGCAGATGGGTACATTATCAAGTTGCATCAATCTTCTAATATATATAAAAAAGAAAAAAAGAAAAAGAAAAAAAAAGTTGCATCAAACTTCGTGCATTGCATTTGGTACTTTGGTTATCAACATTTTGTTTATGAATTTCGGTATTTTGTTTTTTCCTCCCTTTGTTCAATTTCTTACCTGTTAAAAAAAAAAAAAAACAAAATTGAGCTTTGTAAGTTGTACCTCAACAGAGTTGATAATTTTAATGGAGACTTAAGGTCGGTTTAGAAATATATTATTTAGCTGAAATTGAAAATTTTTTGCTAGAAGTTTAAAAAAAAGAAGTTCAAAGTTAATTGAATAGTACAATAGGACCCATAAATAATACTAAAAAATACAATAGGACTCATGAATAGTACCAAAAAGAAGCTAAAAATTCAAATAAACTAAAGTAAATAAGCACATCCCAAACATACTCTTAATCAAATCTTTCCATTTCATTGTACTACCAAATCATACAATTAAATAGCTAAGTAAACCTGCCTAGAGAAGCTTTTCAACAATTGCATTTAGGGGTGTTCACCAAACTGCAAAAACCGCCTGCAAAATGACATAAACCGCATCGCACTGCAAGTAATAGTGTACCACACCGCACCACACCATATGGTGTAGTGCGGTTTGCGGTTTTATAATAAAAAACCGCACAAATTGCACCGCACCGCACCGCACCCTCTCTATATATTAATATATTTAATTATTTTTAATATTAAATATATTATTAATAGTTTGATAATCCTAGATTTCAAAAAAAAAAAAAAAGTTTGATAACCCTAGCAAGTGTTGATTAGGAAAGCCAGTCCCAAAAAAAAAAAAAAAAAAAAAATTAGTTCAATAGTTTAAAACTTGGACCAAAACAAAAGGAAAAATTAGTTTTGGGTTGGGTAGAAAAAACCCAAAATTTGAAAAATATACTAACTTCAAATCATTCAAACCGTATCTGATACACCGCATCGCACATGTGACCGCAAAAATAAGATGTAGTGCGGTTATAATTTTGTAGTTATGATTTTAACTAAACCGCATTGCAAAGTGCGATGCTAAAAATGACCCAAAACTGTACCGCACCGCAAACACTCCTAATTGTATTTGCTTTTTATGTTATTTATTTATTTATTTATATTCATTTTGACCTACTTGCATGAACTTTGTGATGATCTTTCACGGTAATGGATTCAATTTTTTGATGGACACATTTCTAATTCAAATCTTTCTACCCCATTGTACTATTTAGTCATAAAAAAAAAAAAGTCCTGGAAGCTTTTCAACAATTGCATAGATCCTTCCTATGAGCCAACTTTGTCTTTTTTTCTTTTTGACCTTGTTGTATAGACTTTGTGATGGTTTTTCACATTAATAAGTCTATGTTTTAATGGAAGTGTTTATGGTTCAAAAATTTTCATCTCATTACACTATCAAATCATATAAATAAATATATAAGACCCACCTAAATATGCTTTTCAACAATTGAATAGATCCTATCAATAGGCCAACTTTGTCATTTTCACCTTTGTTTTTTAATATTATTTTCCCCTTTTTTTTTTACCTTGTTGCATATACTTTGCAATGTTTTTTCACACTAATATATTCATTTTTTAATGAAGACATCTATGGTTGAAATCTTTTCACCACATTGTATTATTGAATCATAAAAATAAATAATAATAATAAAAACTTACCTAACTTTGTCTTTCTACCTTTGTAGATCCATGCGTTAAAGGAGATGTTTATGTTTTAAATCTTTCCGCCCCATTAAATTGTACTATCGAAACACAAAATTAAATATAAAAAAAAAACCACCCAAAAAGACTTTTGAACAATTGCATAGATCCGGGCCAACTCTGTTTTTTATATAGATAAAGTTTAACTACAAAATTGGTTATAACTTAATGCTACAATATTACTCAATAGAATAAACATTATTATATATTTTGATAATCTAACTATTAAATTGCATGTTCTTTACATTCTTAATATGCATGCCAAATTTTGTGTCAATCAAATATTATTTACCATATAATTTATAAACTTATATTTTATGAATAATTTTAAAATATAAAAACTTGCATTTTAAACAATTTATTAATAATATAGCTATTGATCTTTAATTTTTAGAAATTTTGCAAGGATGGTAGATTTAAGAAGAAGAGATGTAATCTAATGGTAGACTTATCAAAATTCACCTACAATAAAAAGATATTGACTAAGATTTTTTTTTTTTTTTTGGAGAAGCATATTGACTAAGATTGTAACCCTAAATTATAACTAATTTTATAACTAAACTTTGTTATTTTTATATTACGTCTTTTTTCCCTTATTGATCTTGTTGCATAGACTTTGTGAAGATATTTCGATCTTCTACGCTGATAGAACCTAGAAGGCTAGAAATGAATGGATTTGTACACCCCACGAAACCGTGTGAAGCTAAGCATATTCTTTAATCTAGGATTATAGATTTATTCTTCACTATTCTCTTTAGTTTGCTTATGGGAAAATTATTCTCATTGAAAGTCTCATAGGTCACAATGCCGTATAAACTTGATCCAACTCTTTAAAGTCTAGCCTCCTTTTCCATATCTTAATTTTAGTCCACAGTTTCTGCCAAAGCAACTATACCCTTCACACCTAATGATCCAATAATCTTCCTTTAACTATTAGTACATTAATTAAACTTTCAACTCACTTATTGTTTGTGTTTAATACTTTAATATCGTCTAAGTATTCATGAAAAATAAAATAAAAAAATCAGTCATCTTTTGGTAATGATTGCAGGAAGTCATGCGCAAGTTATGAAACCTGTTCATGTCCCAAGCTCGAGGCCTCAGATTCCATGTTCGATTCATGCCTCACTTTGTTTTTTCGAGCACAGGATGCATGACTCACTTGATTCGAAAGAAAGCATAATGTCAGTCAGTAAAAAAAAAAAGTATATATATATATATATATATATTTGGGATAATATAAAACACAAATCTAGCATTTATGCTTTATTTTGACTGAAGTTTGAAAACTTAAAAGAGTGTTGATGGTAAAAACTTTACGGTATAGAGCTTACAGAGCTTACATATGGACATGTTACTATTTACCAAAAACAATCCAAACATTCATTTATTAAATCGTTAAAACACACTAATTATATTTTTTGTTACATTAGTTTGTATGTTTTTTTGTAGTAAAACTTTTAATACCTTTAACATTTTTGTTAAAATTTGTGGTACCTTTAGTATTTTTGGTTTTATATTTTAGTTTGGGAAAACGTTAAATGTACTACAAATTTTACTATAAAAAACTTACAAATTGATGTGACAATGTATGTGATTAGTGAACTTCATTCACTTAATAAATGAATGATTCAAATTTATTTTAGTGATTTGTGACACATCAATGTGTAAAGTTTATATAGTAAAATTTATAATATTCCTAACACATAAATAATATAGTCACACTACGCTATGCTCATGTTCACAAATTCTTATATTTTCAAAATAAAGAATATAATAATTTTAAGTTACAAGTTGTAACAGCAATCAGCAAATAGTTATATTTTAAGTATAAATTGTGTGTCCTATTTTTCTAAAATTGGAATTTAAATCTAAATTTTAAATATTTTTAAATTGTATCAAAAAGTAGTTATATTTTAAGTATAAACTATGTGTTCTAATTTAATGGAATTAGAATTTTAAATTTCTCAATAACCTTTATGGTCTTAATTTGTCTAATTGTTAAATCATTATCAATTGGATGATAGGCTTATCTTAGGAAGTATAGAAAAGTGGTTTTTAATTGCATTCCAATTTTGTGCCAAGCGGCCTTCTAAATAAATCAATAATTTAATACTAAGTGTGTTTAGATTTTCAATGCACTTCAAATTTAACGCCATCTTTTCGATTATACTATAATTTTATGTGAATTATATTTACATGTAAATTCAAGCATCTAAACTTAGAAAATATAAAAAAAGACTCAATTCAAAGTTATTATTTTCTATATAATAATATGAATATGTACAGTTGGTCATAAAAAAAAAAAAAAAAGAATATGTACAGTTTATTTTTTTTTTTTTGAGTAAACAGAAAAAAATAAAAAAAGGTTAAAAAGCTCCACACATATATAATTATTGTTCTTTACACATATGCGTATGTAGAGATTATATGTTAGTTATAGTTATATATAGAAATGAGACAGAAATGTTTTTAAATGAAATTTATAGATGGATTTCAACTTTATTAATGTGGATTTGAAATGATAAAAAATGTTAAATATTATTTTAAAATCATAACATCACAAGTATTTTTGTAATTAGAGCAACATGATCAAACTCAAATCATCGTTCATTTGCGTTAAATTCATATCAATGGATTTACTTTGGTAAATTGCTTTAGAAAAAAAAAGTGATTACTCATTGGATCACTTGAATTTTAAATACTCAGATCCAATGCCACCTTAATTAAGGAATTAAAATCATTTTATTTTTGCTTTGAAAGTGTTATAAACCATTTCATTTCTAAGATGTAATTTTGAAAATACGAAGTTTAAATAATGTCACATTATTTAAATCCCATTTTACTAAATAAAGGATGATAACTTGTGGTAATAGTAACCTTTGTGGTGTCCCTTATTTTTTGTTCAAATCTCACCTCTCCCTCCTCCAATATTTACCTATTAAAAACTTAATTGTTATTAACTGCATCAATTGAACGTTAAACATATGAAAATTAGATCTTTATTATAAAATGGCACCAATCAATTTTGCAAATAAATTTAAAGGAGCATATCTGTATTTTGTATTTTGAAGATGGGTTGAATCCCATACTATTTTTTTAAACAATCAGGGAAATAACATCAATGATTAGAAATTTTGAACAGAAAACTTTCTATGACTCTGTTACATTTAATCCATTAAATGATTTCATTAATCTCCAATGAAAAGATAGAATGAGAGTTTATATATAACTCTCTCAGGAAAAAAAGAAAAGAAAAAAAGAAGAGTTTATATATAACTCGGTTAAGATTTTTTATTTTTGGATTTGACACTGTATAGGTGTCAAACTGTCAATAGATATACATTTAAATTTGTAATATTCATTATAAATCATTAATTTGTTCCATATTAAATGGAGAGAATTCTAATACAATTAAGTCCTAGTTTTCTTAATGGATCCAATTAACGGGTGCCTCAAAAGCAATTGTTAATGGACTATTTTAGGAAAATTTTAATATCATTTTTATAGAAAATATAAAAATTAATTATTTTTTCCAATAAAAAAATTTCTAAACTAATGTCATTGTGCATTGGTTAACTTTTTCCTTTCTTATTATATGAAGTATTTTGACCCCAACAAAAGTAGCTGGGAGCCATAAAAAGGTAAAATTATTAGATCCACAGGATGATTGTTGAAATGGTCCTCTTAACAAATAAAATATTGCTATTGGATATATACTACTATAAGTTTCTTTAAGACCTTCTCTACCTGTGTGTGTGTGTCAAAATAATTAGTATTCTCAAAAGAAAAATGGTGGGTTAATTCCATATTAAAAAATGAGTGTGAGTTAAAAATGTTTAAAGCATGTGTTGCGTATCCAAGAATTAAGTTATTTTGGATATACATCACTATAAGTTTTTTTAAGATCTTCTCCCCCTCTCCTTGTGTGTGTGTTAAAATACTCAGTATTCTAAAAAAATAATAATAATAAAATATTGCTATTTATACAAATATGACATCATTTGGTGATTTATTTATTGTATTGATTAAGAAGTTAACCAACATATTTGCATATGTGGTATCATTTCAATTGCATACGTGCTATTATTTCATTGATCGGGAGGAATACTTCAATAATATTTCTGATGGACCAAATAATTTCTTTGCAAGAAGAGGTTGGACCGAGAGACCACCATAATTACAAGCCCGGATGGAAGAAGAATTTCACATCAAGACTATGAGTATTCCAAGCATCTTTTTTTAATTTTTTTTTATCCCTACGGAGGCTCTGTGAAGCAGAAATTATCTAGTGATATCTAGTTGTCACAAATTGCGAGATTTTATGGGTGGGGTTGTTGGATGAATTTAGAGCATTTGTTTATTGAGAAATGCTATATTCACCGTATTTTCATAACAAATTTTAAGTGACAGATTGTTAGGGGTTGATAATAATGGACAAAAAAACAATTTCAATGATAAGCTTTTTTATTTTTTTGAGAGAATTTTAATATATGGCGTCCGCACCTGATGATAGGTCTTTATCATCAGACAAAGACACTAATCAGTTTACAACTATCGAGCTAACTGAAACCCACTGATGAGTTTAAATTAGAACTAATAACAACTTACTACCTATGATTTGTTGTAAAAATATTGTAAACGTAGCATTTATATTTGTTAAGAGACCATTAAAAAAAATTTCTGATACTAATTTTACGAGAAATATAAAAATTATTAATAAAAATCAAAATTTTTTTATGAAAATATTTTTAAAAATATTTTATAAACTAATATTTTTAGGACATTTGTTAATTTTTTTTTTCTAAATTTATTGACTTGTTACTTTCATAGTCAAAACAATTTATGGCACAACAACTTCACTTATTACTTAGAATTATCTTGTAAAAATGTAAAATATGGTTGGGGCCAGGTTGGCACAGGTTGCTAGATTTATTGAGTTGTTTACTTTGGTATACTAATATAATTTATGGTTCAACAACTTCACTTATTGTAACTTTCAAAAACGTGAGTGAGTGGGTGAACCATTCTCGGAGCGAGTGAGGATGTTTGCTAAAAGTGTTTTAATGCGGGATTTCTTTTAAATTATTATTTTTAGGTGAATTTGAGTTTTGAAAAAGTTTTAATACAAAATTAGTTGTGAACAAAACTTACAACTTTACTTAATCATTTTTTTTTATTAGAGATGAATTTTGATAAATCTATTATTGGACTGTATTTTCTTCTTATATTCTCTATACTTACAAAATTTCTATAAAATTAAAGATTAATAGCTATGTCATCAATAAATTGTTTAAATTATAAATTTTTGTAGTTTAAAATTATGCATAAAATATAAGCTTATAGATCATATGCTAAATAATATCTGATTAATACAAAATTTGACATGTATATTAAGAGCGTAAAGAATATATAATTTAATGGTTAATTTTCAAAATATGTAGTAGTATTTATTTTGATTTAGTAAGATTGTAGTCTTAGACTACAATTCGTCTTGTAGCTAAACTTTGTCTTTTAAGTTTTATGGTTATAAATTAACCATTCACTCATTTTTTTATATACATATAAAAAAAATTATTTAGAATTTTAGAGATTGCCTCAATTATACAAATTTATTCGGGTTGAGAATTGGTGAATTGTGCAGCCTTTATCTAAATTTCCGATTTTGTTTCTGCTTGATAACTAATTCTTGCACCGGAGGACATGAATAATTAACTCACTTGCCTTATTTTATACACATGGTCTGGAAATAAAGACATCATTTTGTCTTAAAGATACAGTAAGCAAACTTTTTTTTTTTGATAATCCACTAAGCAAACTTAGGTTGGAATGATTTTTCTATCTCAGAAAAAAAAAAGGTTGGAATGATTTAAAATTTTTTTTGACTGTTTTACAATATTTAATAAGGTGAAAATCATTTAACACACTTATCCCATACTAGATTGTGTTTTCTATGTTGTAAAAAAATTTAATGAGAACCAACAAAAAAAAAAGTACTAACATTTTCAAAATATCAAAAGCATTTTGTTTTGGCTGTGTCAAAAACAAATGCAAATGGCCAGTAATGGGTTTGTTTGGGTGGTTTTAATTATTTAAAAATAAATTTGAATAAATATAAATTGCACCTAACGAATAAACTGATGTATAAATTGGACCAATTAGGTCCTAAGAAAATGACTTAAATTAATTTTTAGGTAAGTGTCCACAAAGAAAATATTTCATAACTACTAGTACGAGATATTTTTTAGATGATAACCACTATTAGAATTTTAAAGAGACTAATACAAGTCATTTCCATTTTTTCTTTATTTTTACATTTGTTAGCTAAACTTCCCAATCATCATGCCTAACAATGCTAGAAGCTCTGAGTCTCTGACACATTATTCATTTTTATGGAAAATATTTTCTGAGCAAAATGCTTTCTTCTAAAATTTTTTTAAAAGATTTATTTTCTTGCATTTTGTTCTAATTTTTAAATTGATCGATCTTGAAAATATCTACATCATTTGGATTGCAAGTTTGGAAGAAATGTAAGCGCGGTAGCAGTGTCGGAGGTGGCAAAGATAATTGTGGCCTAGTAGTAGTAGTGTTCATGAGTGTGATGGTGGCCGAAAGTGGTGGCAATCACAACAACGCAGCTATTGACAGGCACAAAGGGAATGGAAGGGAAGTGAAGTAAAGCGAAGCATAAAATGTTTTTTTTGTCTCTTTTGAATTACTTTTGTTAATTTAGAAAAATATTCTCTATTAACCAGTAATTTTTGTCATACCAAATACTATAAAATATGTAAAAATAAAAATAAGAGGGTGTTTGGTATCGCAATTTAAACAACATTATACGTATTTCTACGTACTTTTTCACTTACACATATTTCAAAAAAATACAAATAACGTTATTTGAATAACATTATCAAACGAGCTCTAAATGTTTTCAGTCAAAACAAATTCTAATAAAAAATGTTTCCAAAGAGAATATTATGGAAGAGTGTCTACTTCCACTGTTCAAATTGTTTACTTCTTCTCCCTTCAAAAAAAAAAAAAAAAATTGCTTACTTTATAACAACATATTTGTTTTTTTGCAATCCTCCTAATAAAATATCATACAATCAAACGAATAACAAACCCTACCACAGGTGATAGACTTGGAAAGTTGGACAAAAAAACAAAGATAAAAAAGTCATACTTTTTCTCCATCTCTTTTCATAGTGGGAACTAGCTGAAATTAAAAAGGTGAGCTGTGCTCCACATATGCAAAGAAATTTACCAAAGTAAAGGAAGAAAAAGAAGTCAGAGAGTGACATTGCTATAAATGAAGAAAGCACGTTAAAAAAAAAATGAAGATTATTAGTTTACTATATTTTTACAATAAATTATAAGTGGTTAGTTGTTATTAGTTTAAATTTGAACTTAATACTAAGATTATTTTTTTCCTCAATAATAACGTCCAATAAAATTTGTTACTTAAAATTTATTGTAAAAATATTATAAAAACGCGCCAACATGTCATTTAAAAACAAAAAAGTTCCACAATTTCGGCAGAGTTTAGCTTTTAAAACAGCCGACAAATAGCAGCACGCGGAAAAGGCTAAGCACACGGAAAATTCTTTTAAAAACAACAGTGGAACACAGAATACACACGTAAAAAATTACAACTAGACATTCACTTCACTTATATTACTATGCCTTTTTCTAAATGACAGCCTACTATCCATACAATAAACCCCAAAAAATAATTTCAAGTGGACATTGTTGGACCACCATGCCATGCTCTTGAGAAAGTGACATTTTTTTTTTTGTGTATTCAATATGAGAAATGACAAATTATGAGTGCATATTATAATTCAAAGAAGGAGATGATGTTTTGACTCCTTGGTAACCACTCCTTTTTTTTTTTTTTTTGGTCTTTCATTTTGATTTATTATGCCATGGCCCATGTGCAAAAGTTTCCCCCCTTAATTCATTGAGAAAATTTAAGACGTACACCAGTCTTTTGTGTCCCAATTTTCTCATAATTTTGATGTGATTGATTGAGTGGTGGAAAAAAAAAAAAAAAAGTACTACAAGAGGTTTTAAATTGAGCTTGCAAACAAGCACTTTTGGTGCCACATCATTGGCCACAACTCACTCATGTGGTGAGTTGTAGTTAGTGTAGGAGTGTCCCACTATTGCTCTTTCACTAATCATAATTCACCACGTGGGCAAGTTGTGGCCAATGGTATAGTACCAAAATTTTTCCTTACGAACTGATGTATTATCAATCACAAAGTGGCAATTCAAATATTCATTTATGAGATAGTTAAAATCTATTAATCGCATTCATCTTCACATTAGATTAAAAGTTTTATGTGATAAAATTTGTAATAATTTTAGCTTTTTTTAGAGAAAAATAATAGGTTTATGTGAAAGTGACAAGCAATTAGTTCTAGTTTGTCACAAAAAATAATTGTGATAACAAGCAGGAGTATGATAAAGGTTATGATCCTCTAATAACTTTAATTCAACTAAGTTGATTTTGGTGTTATACTTAGATATTCCTATAATATAGGGAATGATGTTTTCTCCTTTTACATTTATGATGAGGTTTATTTATTAAATTTATGGTGGAGTCTATTATAATATGAGAGAAACAAAAAATCATGATTTATTTCTACTCCGAGAGTGCTTAAGAATTTTCAGCCGCACAATGTTCTTAGCTGTTTGTGAATATATGTATGAAATCACTTATTCACTATTCAATTCCAAGTGTTGTTGTCCCCATCTATTTGTTTGTGTGCGGCCAACGGAAAGTGGACAGGGTCAATTGGAGTTAGCTGGTTCGGCTAAAACGGTGCAAAATTATGATAAAACATAAAACGGATAAGAATAACGGTTATGATCCCAAAAAAAGAAGAAAAATAAAAAATAACGGTATATGCCACTTAATTGATTTCACTATTTCTTCTTCTTGTAAAGCTAAGGTGTAATGATTACTTTCCTTTGTAAATGTTGACATATGAAGCTTTTGAAAGTGTTCTTTAAGAAAAAGAAAGAAATAAAATGTTTTATAACACAAGTAACACAACCCAACCCCACTTGACGGTGTTGAAACTTGAATGGAATGTTTTGCATGGAAATTCTGTTCATTCAAGTTTGATGAGTTGGTTGTTAAACCCAACATGAAGTTAGAAAATTTTACAAGATTGATGAACTCATGATTCCCATTGGTGTTTCTTGTGAAACTTCTTAATGTCAAATTTGCTGAAGCAATCCTTGTGGAAAATGCTCCTGTTTGTACTGCTTTTGTTGGGTTTTACCTGTGTAAACACGCCAAGATTGATGGCTAAGAATTGAATTTTAGACCTTCACCCACTCTAGATGTGACTTTTCTATTACCTGACCAGGACAAAACATTGACCAACATTTCACAATTGTTGACATAATTTATTCTCCATTAATATCTTTGAAATTTGGGCTAAACCAGCGAGATTTAAGATTTTTCAAAACTAACCAATTGGGTTCCTAATGTTTTGGACTAATGTTTAGAAATCAAAGTTGGTCCTTGAAAAGTCTTGAATTGTTTGGCATTAGCCAAAACCTTACGGGTGTTAAACTATATTTTACCTTCATTTGTTTTAATTGGAACAATATTACTTTACTACTATTGATAATTTTTTTTCATATATTAATAAAAAAAAATTATGTCCACAATTGTAAAAAATATTGTTAATATCGTTGATAATTAAAACATTTCAACAGAAAGTGGAATGACTTTGGAAACGAGAAGGTCGTGAAGTATCTTATAAATATGGCGATGTGAAGTTGGTCAGGGTCATGGGTCACCTGTCCTCTCCATTTCTTTAACCTTCTTGGACGGCTTAAGAAAGTTACAGGTAAATACAGGCAGACCAGAAAGCAAGAACCCAACAAACAAGGTACAACCAAAAAAGAAATCTTGTTATCTTTTGTTTCTTCCAGGATTTGCAAGGAAAGTTGGGATTTTTCTAACAAGACATGCTTCCAATGTAACTCGTACGAGTTGCAATTGACCTGGTACATGAACTGCTTAATAAGTCGGGTAGAAAATGATTGAAATATAGGCTTGGGTCCAAGGATTAAAATTAGGAAGCCCAGCAATTCACAATTGATAGGTGAATGGTATCTTTGAACAGAAGAACACATAGGCAACATCAAGGAAAATTATCCAAGATTCTGGTCCTTCCAAATGTTGTTGGCCAACAGAGAATTTATATATAATTTGGGATATAACTAGAAGTTAATCGAAAAAAAATTTAAAAATGTGGATTTTTAAACCATATTTTGCTTAAACACTGTATTGTAGTCAGACTAGTGATTGTTAACTTGTTATTGGACCATGGACCTGAAGCTCTAATTTGGTATTAGATGGGTCATACCAAAAAGAATCTTATTTCTTTAGTGTACTGCTTGTAAGTTGTCTGTGACCATCTAAAACATACATAGACAATTGAAGAGAATATTCACATTTTAGCTGTCCCTTGGTAGTATTTACTTTAATGCTTAGTATAATAAAGAAACCAAGAACTTCTTCATAGTCGTTATGTCATTCTATTTTATTATATGAACGCACTGAGATTCAGTTCATAATATTGCTACAGTACAGAAACATAGTAACATGTGCCCATGGCTGTAAGTTTCAACAGGACATATAAACAGTATTTAGTATTTACCCACATTCATATATGAAATAATGAAATCCTTAACTACATGATACTTATGTTACAAAATCACATTCAAAAGGAAAAGAATCTCAGAGTTGATCATGTTCTCCAGCACGTGCTTTTGCTCCAGCGCACACAGATCTGATTCATTCATTGAAAAATAAGCACGACATTTTCAACTATGGTGTTTATATGCTGATAAACTAGATGCATGATTAGGATTACAGAATAAACAGCTTTATGCATCACTTCTACCATTTTGTGGAAGGTATTGTCCCACATTTCAATGGCTACAATGAAGTAACCAATGGTAAAATAAAGAATCATTGAAGCAAAATGGCTCTCAAAATCAACTATCTACAGCATGCTTGTTGATACAATCATCTACGACAGAACGGTCCTCAGTGATACAATCCGGAATTGTCCCATCTGGAATCAGTTGTAATGACATTATCATCGCCAAATTCTGATCCAGAACTGGCATCAATCTCCTTTTCAAGAGAGTCAAGTTGAACACATTCAGGAACATCACTGTTGTAACTTTCCGTGTCGTGACTTCTAGTTGATGCTGTTAAATTTTCTTTCTTGACAACATTGAACACAATCCCATTATGCGTCCTTTCAGGCTGTAAAAGATCACCTTCATTCACCATTATGCTAGGACCATTAACGGTGACTTTATTGCCAAAATCCCTCTGATCAAACTCTGTGCTTTCTGAGCTTCTATCAGGTGTTGTCACCCTTGGGCTATGATAATATTGATTGTTGGCGACTATCTGTAATGCAAAACCTCTGTTCATCTCAGTATCCATATCCAAATTTTGGACGAAGTGTATAAACTTTTCTGCCGAGGTTGTTCTCATCAAGGGCCCACCAGATCTTGTCCAAGAATTTAACTCAACACTTTCAGATTCACTATCACTTCCATCATGCATATTCCGGTAAGTTCGCATACTTTTGGCAGAAGGACCTACTCCAGTGGATCCACCAACTCCATGATGAAATGAGGAAGCAACATCCGCAAGGTCTTCTTCAAGGGATCCAGTTGAATTCTCTCGTGCGATGCAATTCCAAGAAGGAATTCGTCTTGAACCACTAAATTTTGTGGTGCTGATTAGGCCATGAGAAGAAGCAGCAGCTCTCTCAGCACTCCTTCTGAGTCTACGCATGTGGTTGAGAATTGCAACACACTCATCAAGGACAAGCTCAATCCCACAGTTGGATTTTATGGCAGAAAGCTTCTCCCAAGTGCACCTTCTCCCTTGGTTTGCTGCCTTTTGGAGCTCCACGTAAGATGGGTTTTGTAAAATTTTTGAATACTGGTACAAGATACAAGAATTGGAAAAAATAATTACTAGTCAGTTCCATCTTAAGAATTCTGCAATTGATAAAAACAAATGGAATTCTAAAACTAGGAATTAGATGCCCATATACTTGTTATACTGTTTCTTTGCATATACCTGAGCAAGTGTGGCAGGCATAACAACGGTGACATCACCTTCCCAATCTTGCGCAAACAGCTTGGCAAGTCCCCCCAAAGGAAAACCAAGTTCCAATATCTGGTTGCATCTATGTTTCACCTCCATCTCGGCGAGATGAGCAAGCTACATTGTAAAAAGTGAAAAAGGTTTATTTTCAATCTACGCAACAGTCAAGAAAAGACAAAACAGATTCCATAACTGAATCAAACAACCACTAGGCATGGACTGATGAGCTGATTATTCCTACCACCGTTCTAACAATACCAATTAGGTGCTGTAAATCAAACAAGATGAGACACATTCAAATTGTCTCTAAAATATTTTGAAAAATACATTTTTGCTGGAATCTATTTAAGAGGAGGTTGACATCCATGGTTCAGAAAATATGTATGTTTATTGTGCTATTACATTCCCTCCAAATGTAAATGCCATGACATTCCAACCTAGTGTATGGACTCTCTGTATCTCATAAAAATAGATCCCTGTGTATGCACATCAAAAGTGGGGTCAGCGGGGCCCTTTACCATTTATTTTGCCTCAACATATGATGCAGTACATTGGTAGGAAAATAGAGATAAAAGAGGAGGAGGAGATAGACAGAACAAATCCTAAGCTTCACCATCTAGAATTTTCTTGAAAACTCTAGGCATCACCACCTAAGGGTGCTTGGAATTGTCACCAAGTAAAGAGAACATTCTCTAATCATAAAATTCTTATTCAAATGGTAATGTCCTTCACAATTACAAGAGCCACTATTTTAAAAGGGATTCCAAGATTACATCAATATGGAAAATATCTAATCAAGCCACAATTAAATCCCATAGAAGCCTCAACAACTTTAAAGACCAAATTCAAAATTCAAATAGAAAACTAATTCAAAAATCAAATATGGTATCTCAAAGTAAAGCTGAAACAATAAAATTTGAAATAATTTTGGTGCTCCTTGCATCATATTTCCCTAGTTAGAGATAACTCGACCTTGAGTTTTGAAGGCGAAATTTGGCACTTGGCACTTGCACCAACTCTTGAAGCATATCTTTTTTTACACTAAAAACACGGCAGCTTATTGTTCCACCATATTAAATGTATGTGGAATGATAAAATTGATAGGTGGAGTTACTGGAGTATTTGATGCAACCTTATCTTACTCTGTAATGAGCACCATCAAATCAAGCATTTTCACATCATCCATCATGGATAGTTCCAATAGTGACTCTCCAAAAGGTTGAATTGGGTCTATTACACATGGTTTAGATTGTATGAACTGTACATTTGTTGACATTAGTATTTCTTTTTCATCACAAAGTTTTTTGGGGCCTCAACATTGTTGTCTCTCATGTGTGAAGCTTTACCCTCAAGCTTGTTGAGTGGAGGCCAGTAAAGCAAAGGATGAAAGAGTAAACATCTAGAGAACATAGCCAAATATCTCTTTCCGTTTTTCATATTAGAAACAGAATGAGGAGATAGGTTTGGAGGGGAGGAAGGGCCAGTTTATAAAAAACATTTCACCAAGGAATTCTGAAAAAAAGAGCTTTATTCTTTTTTTACTTAGTAGCATGATTCATAAGATTAAAAACAAAGGACCAATCCCAATAATGTTCATCAAAATATCAGAACACTAGTGCTAGAAGGTCAAAATATATACCAGACTTTAGTCAAGCAAAGATCAGGAAAACCAGATTTCGCTACAGTCTATCTAAAATATTGTTAAAGAAACACAGCAGTGGCCAACAAGAGTACACAACACATGCACTGAAATTCCATACTCATGCATGTTAAGGAAAAGATGAAGAGAAGACAAGATCATTATCATATAGCTCTTTTGTGGGCCATAAACAATATAATAAGGAAAATATAATAAGGAAAATTATATACAGAAGCAGAATCATCAGCAAAGAATAACACAGAATAATCAAAACTGATTGAAATTCCAAGTCAACATATACACACCTTGGCAGCAAAGTTGCCTCCATTAGCTCTCACAAATTCCTTTAGCCTCAATAATGGTGCAATATGAGGATTTGCCTGACTGACAATAAAATGATTCACATTGAACAGTTCTTTCAATTGTATCATAGGTAAATCAATCTCCAGGCTACCATCCCTCCATCGACGCGTAGTGCCCGAGCCCTCCTCTGGATCCAAATTAAATGGTGGGTGATAAGGAACAATATCTCCACTTCTATCCTTTGCCATTAGCTCCTGAGCCTCAAAGAGACCAGGGAAGGCACAAGAAGCAGTCACTGCACTCCATATAACAACATGAGGGGAAGTCAAGTAGTTAAGGCATCTAGGTGGCTCATGCTTCCTAGGGGAGCAAACTGTTATCCCAAGTATTCGACCTGTCATATCATACGCTTCTTGAAATGTAAGGTTACTTGTTAGATGCCTTAACATCTTCTGCAACTGCCTGATCTCGTGGACAGCCCCTTGTGTCATCACCCGCTTCACGACTGTAAAAATCCCACCCATCTGATCAAAAAACTGCAATGAGTGCAAAGAATCTTCAAAAAAACTTTGCAGCTCTGGCCAAGACCTAGTGGCGACCACAGCACACACAATGGATCCTACACTAGAGCCGGCAACTATCCTAGGCAAAAGCTTATGCTCTACGAGTGTTCGAGTCACACCAACATGAAAAGATCCAAGGGAAGCACCCCCACTCAAAAGCAAAGCTGTCCTCCCAAAGGCATGTCTTGTTTCATGCAGGAAAGCAAGCTTCTCTTCTAATGATAGCTCCTCTGAATCTGAATCACAAACCATTCTTAACTGAGTTGAGACCTCATCAATGTATTCCTTTATGAGTTTCGGCACATGAAGCCTACCCTTGTGAAGTTCAGGGTTGCACATATTACCAAGGTTTCTGACAAGATCAGCTCGCATGAAAAAAACAATATCCCTCAGCGATCCCTCTTGGCGACGATGGCGGAGCTCTTGAAGCTTGTTCGACACCAATTCTACATCAAACAGGTCTGATTCATTCATCTTTGGGGTCTCTTTATCTAGCATCTTTGCAGCATGAGCCCATTCTTCATATGTCAATGCAGTTCTCATCATATTTCTCCAAAAATTCCTCCGATAAGCCATTTCGGCCCTCTGTTTAACATTTGCGTATCGTTTCAACAAAAAGGCAACTATTGTCACCATTGCCAATATACCCTGTGGGTTTCGGGGATGCAACCACGCTGCCATGGGTGTGACAAAGTCCCTAAATCTATAGATGAGATGCAACAGCAGATGAAATATTTGATGTCTCAAATGTGAGACTGACTTGCAGAATAAAACTCTGAAAGCTATTGTCCGACCAATAATGGATGAAGGTCCAATTTTAAAAGGATCAACACTGGCATCATTACTAATATCCATATCTTGGTTAATAAAACAGGTCTGTGAATAACTGAGTGGTTATGTCACAGCTCAATCTACAGAGCTGAAGAAATATAATAAAGGTCCACAAAAGAACTAGGAAACTATAATATGGACAGTCACCTAGCAAGCCAAATCTCAATTATAAAAAAAAAAAAAAAAAACTATTAAGATGTAAGAAGAAAATAGCTGAATTTGTATGCACAAGATGATAGTGAAAAATGGGGTTGTCTCTTCAAACTAGAATTGAACTTCAATAAATTGATTTCGCTTATAATTTTGTCGAATGCTCAATCTGCTTACACAACAGAATTTTGAAAAAAAAAAAAAAAAAAAACAATAAATGTTGTTGCACCCTATAAAAATCAGTAATTTTGATCAAAGATCTTCACAAAGTCAACAACAAGAACCCTAATTGCACATATTAAAGTACAAAATATGGATAAAAGTAACAGATGCCAACCTCTTGATCTTGAACCAAATTACAAAGCACATAAATTGACCTCAAATCCTCAAACTTCCATTCGGGATGTAAATCAGAAGCCCCCCCAAAATTGAAATATCTAATGAAACCCTCAAAGCTCCAAACTTTAGTTTTCCCAATTCCACACTCCTCACCCAGATAAAAACAACTTGGTCAAAGACAACAACCTCAACCTTCCAAATCCAAATGGTGCTTCAAAACCCAGATGGAAAAAAACACAAATTTCGACCTTTAATCCCCACAATCAAAATCAATAGCCAAATGGGTCATCCAAATCAGAACCCAATACTTAATATAACCCCAAGATAACAGAAAGCTGTAGAATTTGAAAACAGAGAGGTATGTGAGAGGAATTAATATTACCAGGGAAATTGAATTCTTGAAAGCATTGGGATCTGAAAAGAGATAATAAAAGAAAAAGATGGCGATATGGGGACGCCGACTTCTGAATGAAGATTAGGATAAAGCAATTTAACAAACGTGGAACAGGATAAGGAACAGAATGGGCGGGTTCTGGACAACAACAAATATTTTTGGAACTTCGTATTTAAAGAAAGTGACATCAAAATATTGAAACTGCAAGTAACAAAGTTCAACGTAATGTTTCCCTAAATACTAACACGATTTTTTTTTTTTTTTGGGATAATTCAATTAGAAAATTGATGCCAATTTTTTTAAGAAATACTTTTAGAAACATTTTTATCGGAAATAAAAAATACTAACGGATTTTGTTTTTACTAATTTTGTATATTTTCTATAAAAGTAATATAAAAACTTTTCTAACACGATTTATTAATAAATGCTCTAAGGACATTTGCTAACCGAACTCTAATTTTATTAGGAATGATTTAAATCCTAAATGTTTTCCGTGGGTAATATCAGAATTATCGATTAAAATATGAGGCATTTGACTTAATATGACTTGTTGTGATTGGTGCATAATAAAGTTATGCCAATGATAGACCCATATAAAAGTACTATAGTGCTATCTTACTTCTTAACACATAAAAAAAAAATGGTAAAATATATTGTGTTTTCTTAAAAGTACATTCTAGAAAAAAAATACTAGATATTACATTAACCTCTTAAAAAAGCATTCTAGGAAATGCTGAGTGATATTACATTAATCACAACACAGGAATTTGAACAACCTACGTAAGATTTCATACAAGTTGTCAATATAACAAGGTGGCTGTCACTCATTGGCTTCTTATGCTTGTTTTGTCGTTGAGATTAACAGTTTGTTGCCCTCTTATCCGTAGCTGTAACAGTTTAGGACTAAGTGAGCGTTTGGATATAGGTGATTTCTCTTGACATTTGCGCTTGGCGTTTGTTAGTGGGTCCTGTGTACTATTTACGAGACTCACAAGTTACAAACCTCTTTTTTCAGCAAAATTTTCATTAAAAATGAGTCTCATGACATTATTCACATATTTAAAAATAATTTTATTATAGTATTTTTAATTTGTAGTAATAAACGATATCTAACATACCAAAGTGTTTTTCTTTTGGCAAAAGCAACGCTTGACAGTTGACAGCATATATTGTTTTGCTAAATATTAACACTTGTATCAACGCGCGCTTGACAGTTGACAGCATATATGTTACAAAAGCTAAATATTAACACATGACACTTAGGAAGATCCGGTAATATGGAGTCGTTAGAACGAGAGGGCTTGGTTTCTCAGGTGGAGTTGTATTCTGGTTTGATTGTCTGGTTACTGTAAGAGGAATCACCGTCACTTCTTTCTACTGGCTACTCTGGCACATGATGTAATACACTAGTTTGTTATAGTTATTCCGAGATAATGAAACAATTTCTACAATTTTATAATATAAACCAAAAAAAAAAGTAACAGTTTGTTATCTTGACAAGGAAAAATAAAAATTAAAAGAAGAAAATGTTGTGCCATTTATTCAAAGTGTTGCGTAAACGAAAGCGCAGTTTGTTGCTTACAAGAAAAACTACGATTTGCGTTGAGATAACAACATAAAGAATGGAGCTTGTTTGAGCCACATGGCATGGTAAGTAAGCTTATATTGACTGGACCGAAAGAGAGGACTTTTCACGTAAGTTAGAAAAGTGAAGGGTTTAATTTTAATTTGGAGAAATACAAAGATGCCAAATATTTGATATTTTAAGACATCCAATATTATTATTATTATTATTATTATTATTATTATTATTATTATGAATAGGAGTGACTCATATTAAAGAACCAAATTATTGGTATCAAACAAAAAAAAAAGAAAAAAGGAAAAAAAGCTAGCTGAGATAACTCAGTGGAATACAAACAAGAATTATGTGGCCTTAGATTAGTGAATTTCAGTCATCTCAAATTTGTGTTTGGGCTTAATAATAATTAATAAAGAGAAATTATCAGGAAACAAATACCATAGGTTAATATTATATATATATATAGAGCTAGAGGAGTTAAATAAACTTCAAAGTCCACACCTTGATAATTACAACCAACTTTTAACAAAACAACAACACATATAGTGGCAAAGGCAGAAATATTCTTTCCAGTAGTGCAAAGTTAAATATATATAATAAAAAAATGGGCAAATTACAACTTACCTACCTGTGGTTTAGTCGAAATTTAAGTTGCCTACCTGTGGTTTGAAATTTGACATTTTACCCACCTGAGGTTTGACTAAAATTTAAGTTGCCTACCTGTGGTTTAAAATTCCATGATGAAAGTGTTCCAATGGATAGTTTTTGATCTTATTTAATCTTGTATTTTTATGTTTATTGTGTTTTTAGAGAAGAAAGACATAAAAGTAGAGCAAAATTACATATTTAGCTCTGTTTTTAATAAAGGTGGGTTATAGAAATTTAATTAAGCAAACCTCAGGTGGGTAAAGTGTCAAATTTCAAACCACAGGTAGGCAACTTAAATTTTGACTAAACCACAGGTGGGTAAATTGTAATTTACCCTAAAAAAATTATAAATATCCAACGAATAACATATTACATATAACTTCTACATAAAGTACGCTTATAACATAATTTAACGTATGCTATTTCCTTATATATAATAAAAACATTTAAGCCATATTAGTCTTTAATTATATGGGTCAAATTCTCTTTTTTCATCCTGTCAGTTTGTAAATTGCTATCTATCTTTTAAATCGTATGGATCATAATTAATATTCTTTAGATATTCTAAAACTAGATTTTTTGTTAAATAAATTATATATTACACAATTCGATTAAACTAATAGCTTTAAAAATTATGAAACATATAATAATTTAATCATTATAAATAATTTAAATAAAAGCTATCCCTTTTACATTCTTAAAACTACACAATCCAATAAGGATCTCTAACTTTTAATCACAAAATTCAAAAAATTTCTTTCTTCTGAAAATTAAAAGATTAAAAACATAGTATCCAAACTCTAATTCTCCAAACACAAAATAAAAACAATTCTTTCTGAAAATTAAAGAAGGTTTCTATTGTTAGGAGCTATCATATAAGTTTGTTTGTTTGTTTGTTTGTTTTTTTTTTTTTTTTTGTTTTTTTTTTTTTTGAGTTAGGAGTATATATATTGAATATACTTTGATATAGCGAGCCACATATAGTATAAGAGCCCTTAATTTTTTTCAAGGAAATATAAGAGCCCTTAAATTAATATACTTTTTTTCCCTTTTTTGAGAAACAATATGCTTTGATATAATAAGTTAGGTTTGGTGTATATATAGTAGTATCTCTTCTCTACATATTAAGAAGATTCAAAAAGTTAATTATTTTTACCTCTACTAACTAAAATAATAAATAGTCCTAATATATTATAACAACAATACACTTTTTTTTTTTGGGAATATAACAACAATACACTTAAAAAAGAAGAAATAGAGCATATAAGGAAATTCAATATACAATTCAAAATATTTTTTCAAAAAAAATTCAAATTCCATGTTCAACCCACTACCAAGCAGTTTTAAAATCTTTTAGCAAAATTTTCGGTTTCCTTTTTAAAATTCATCCAAAATGTAGACATCATATTTTTTTTTTCAACCCAAAAAAAAAAAAAAAAAACACTCAATCTTAACCTAAAATTTGAGTGTGTTTTTATTCCTCTCACGATCTACTTATCATCACAACAAAAATTGGATAACTATTAAATACTTCCAAAAAAATAAAAAAAAATCAACTAAAGAAACATGTTTCTTTATCTTAAAATAACTTTTTGGCAAAATTTTTGGATTTTCTTTTAAAACTTATCCAAAATTTAGATTTGATATATATCTATATCTACTCTATATTTAAGGGGCTTCCTCTATTTGAATTCCTATTTTTTTATGCAAAAAAAATCCTCAAATTAACTTGTTGAGAAAGTTTAAATAATAAGGTTAGACATGAAATATTACTAATTTTAAAACTCCTAAATTTTAGATAAATTTAAAAATGCAATTTACTAACAACGTACATTCTCCCCTTTTTTTCTCTTGAACATATCTACTCACACGCTCCCATTAACTTTATACTCATGATAAGAAATAATTACTTCATTCTACACGTCTCTCCATCTTTATCAACTTTTCTCTTTCTTCTTCAAATTCTAAAAACCAAATCCAATCCTATATATTTATTTCCATATTGTCACTAATTTAAAAATAAGATAATTACTCGAAGAATGTATGAACATTGAACATACCATTTCTAAGTGGCGGATTTGAGATTTTTTTCTCAAGGGGTCCGCACTAGCAAATCTAGGAATTTATCGTGGGGGGTGAGTATAAAATAAATTATTATTATATATATTGTATATACAACTTCCATATTATATGAAATAATATATAATATTATTTTAAATACAATTTAGTATACAATACAACTATATTGTACAATAGCCTAATAAAATTATTAGTAGTTTAAAGATTGGTTAGATAACAACCATTGAAAGCATAAACAAATAAAATTAAATAGCTAATCATACATTTTTGTCAAATTAATAATAATTTACTTCTGTTTTAGTGTTGGCGTGTGAGTGTATTCCCTTATCTCATTCCCCTTCCCCTATATGTGTGTGTGTATGTGCGCGCGCGCGCGCCCGAGTGTGTTTCTCAAAAAAAAAAATTTACTATATTTATATGTAATAGCAATTAAATAAAAAAAATATATATGATAAAGAAGAATAGTAAAACACCTAGGAATAGAACTATGAATAAACTTGAAACTAAGTCAAAAAATTGTAATTGATATAAATTCTTGCTTTTGATGTGTATGGTTTTTTAACAATACATGGGGTCACTCTTTTGGAATTGGAGCAATCTCTAAAATACTTCTTGGATTGGGAAATTTGTAGACCACTTATCAAACTATTTGATTAGATAGAGAGATAAACTAAGAAAACATAGAAGGGAGAAAGTGAGACAGAGAGAAAGAGGAAAAAAAATCATAGATGTAGATACAACTTTGTTGGTTTTACCAGTGCGGTAATTTTTTGTTCATAAAGAAGAAATAACAAGGAAAAACAATTTCATTTTGCTGTCAATGTCAAAGTAAGCCAAATTTGTCGAGAGAGTTTATTTTTTTAAGGAATGAACAAAAATAATTTTTTTTTTAAATTTCTTATAAAATTAAATATTTTAAGAGTAGTGCTAATGACGAATCACTTTACAAAATTTACAACAAAATCTAGGTGGCAAGTTGTTAAAAAAATTAGGGTTAGGGTGTTCAAAATATTATTTTATGAGGTCAAAAAAATTATATATAATTGTTTTTGGGGCTAGGTCAGGAATGAACCCCTGAGCCATATGTAATGCCATCCATGCCATTTCTTTTAAATAATTTCATTTTATTGCTTTCTTTTTTTCCTCTGTCTTTCTCTTTGTTTCTTTTTCTCTAGTTACTCCACCACCTTTATAAAAGTAGACACTGCATTTTTAAATCTCTCATATTACATATTTTCCAAGTTATAATTTGTTCATTTTTTATAAGCTAGCCTCATGAGTCATGACACTCTCGAGTAAGTAAATGTGTAGACTTCAAATTAGGATAAATAAAAAATTAAAACACAAAATTCCAAAAAAAAAAAAGGTGCCTCATTGCAGCAAATTTACACTACGTACAATACCTCCTTGATTATACTATTGCTACTTTGGATTATATTCAACTCAAAATAATTTCAAATTGTTAATTCAATAATTGCGTAATTTCTATCCTTTGAAAATCACTTAAAAATAAATATTGGAATCCATTTATTATTTCCTAACGCATCCTCTGATTTTTTTTTTCTTTTGGGCAGGAGGACTTGGGGTTCACAGTTTTTCAAAAAAAGAAAAAAAAAAAAATTTTGGTCATGCTCATAGTATAAGACACGTCCGTGTAACACGTGTGATAAAAAAAATTATGAAAAAATTCAAAACTAGATTGTGATTTACTGTCTTCTCAAAAAAGAAAAAAAGATTGTGAATTATTTGTGATTTACCCTTTTGTTTTTCAGATGTTTGTTTGTTTGTTGTTTTATTATTATTATTAGAAGCTCTTTTTTATTTGGCTTTATGTTAAAATTTTTCATTCATATAAATTTGAGGTTTTTATATTTGTCAAGTGATATTACGCTTAGACAGTAAGAAGTGATAAAAGAACAAATCCATACATGAAGACCAAACTAATATTTAAACCATCTGTATACACCATTCCTGTAGGCTGTAGCATTGAAATCATACGTTCGTTCGTGGGTAGATTTGTTCTATGAAGGTCACTTAGTATTATCAACATTTCGCAAATGCGTAATATTAATTAGTTGATAAATGTGTAAATTTCAAATAAAAATGAATTAAAAATTATGACACTAAAAAAAGAAAAAAGCTTTAAAACACGTGTGGAGCATGCGCAACGAGGCTAATTTATATCAATGTAGTATAATTAAAAAAAAAAAAAAAAAAAAGAGAGGATTTAAATGGTATAATTAAATGGATGCCGAACTATCCAACAAACAGAGCTCTTCATGCACCACTTGATGGAGATTGGGAATGTAGAGTATTGGATTTAATTGACTGGGATAATCATGACTGGAATCAAAGTATTATCGCTGCAAAATTTCATCCGGAAGATATGGAAGCCATGGTTCGGATCCCTTTGAGTAGGAGGCAGGTACCAGATGTGTTGATGTGGCTTCATTATAAAAAAGGAATTTTCTCAGTGAGGTCGGGCTATCATATTGCTAGAATGATTGCTAAAGAGGAGTATAGACTGATGGAGAGTTCGAACAGAGGAGGAAAAGGTGAGGTTTGGCAGAAGCTTTGGAGATGCCATCTTCCCAATAAAATAAAGGTTTTTGCATTGAGGGTATGCCACGATATTTTGCCAACGAAGGAGAACCTAGGCCGTCGAAAAATTGTGGAAAACCGATCCTGTGAGATGAGCAAGCAGGGGGATGAATCTGTGCTCCATGTGTTATGGGAGTGTGGAGTTGCACAACATGTGTGGGCTGGTAGCAAGCTGTGTATGCAGAAATGCACAACATTCAGAATGGATTTCCTTAAGTTAGTGGAGGAGTTGATGGAGCGGCTTCAGTTGGAGGACTTGGAGTATTTCTTTGTTCAGTGCTGGGTTCTCTGGAATCAGAGAAATTCGATGGTGCGTGGAGGATGTATCCAGGATCCGAGTAGATTGGTACAGCGTGCGAAGGACTTTCTCCAGGAGTTTCGGGATGCCCAGACTCAGCTCTCGGTGCACATTTCATCTCGTTCGTTGCAGCATCAGGTGCGATGGGTACCGCCATCAGGCTCTGTTTATAAGCTTAACGTGGATGCAGCGGTTTTTAAAGGGATGAAGGCTTCAGGCGTTGGTGCTGTGGTTCGGAATGAAAATGGTGAGGTTATGGCAGCGATGGCGGGGAAAGGTTCTCAGGTTCTGGACAGCGAGGAAGCTGAGGCGCTAGCTAGCTTGTGGACGAGCTGTGGAGTTTGCATTACAAGCTGGGTTTAGGAAGATTATTTTAGAGGGAGATAACTGTGCTGTTATGAGGTCTATTTTGGGTCCAAAGTCTGATAGGGGTAGGTTGGGACATGTGTACGATGACATTAACAGTATGGGAAGGGAGTTAAGAGTTTTTCTGTTTCTTGTGTCAAGAGGGGTGCCAACTCAGTGGCACATTCATTGGCAAAGTTTGCTACACAAATAGATGGGGAATTAGTGTGGTTGGAAGAAAATCCCCCACCTGCCGCTGATGCCTTGTACCTTGATAATTGCAATATTATGATTGAATGAGATTGTCTTTGCTTTCAAAAATAAAAAATAAAAAAAAGGTTATGTTAACGAATGTCAAAAAGAGGAGTTCAAAAAAAAATAAAAAAAATAAAAAAAATAGGAGAGCTATTAACTAAAATTTTAGCTAGAATTTCACACCTCACAGTTTTAAATGTCTGGGAAGTGCGCGCTCAACGTTTTAATGCGGCCCAAGGTGGGATCCATTAGTTTTTATGGGGGTGAGAAAATGATAATAAGCCTTTTTCTTACCTATATGGGCCATATTCTCTCCCAACAAGTGGCCCATGTGTGGGCTTTGTTAGGATCATATTTTCCTTTTTTTTTCTCTCTAGATTTATTTATTATTATACTTATGGGTAAAATACTTTTTTGGTCTTTAAACTTTACAAAAAGTTTGTATTTTATCCATAAACTTTAAAAAAATTCCTTTTTTTGTCCTCAAAGCATTGAAAAGTTCATTTTTAGTCCATAAACTATTGACTTTTTTTTTTTTTTTTTTACGTTCTGTTCTTAAACTTTTAGCAAAATGCAAAACTGACTTTTCAACTTTCATCTTTTTTCATTTCAATACTCTAATTTTCAGTTTTATCATTCTAGTCTTCTAACTTTCAATTGTTGTCAATGCAGGATTCCGTTAGAACCCAATTATGTCCTGCCATTAAACTGTTGAAACAATGCTATTTTGCATTTTTTTTAATTCAGAATTAAAAGAAAATAAGAAAAATCTAAAGAAAAAAAACATTAACATTGTTCCCCTTAACTAAAATCAAATCCTAGTAGTGTGGGGGAAGATAGCTTAAGTTTCTGTACTTAAGCTAGCTTTTTTTGTCACTCTTTTTATTTTTGTATCTCTTTTTCTAGCTCAAGAAATACTAAGCCATCATTGTTTGGAGAACCCCCCAACTCCTAACTCAACCTATGGAGCTAGGTTAGTGAAAGACATTGGAGGCCTCAAAGACAGCTTAGTTGAAGCTAGGAAAGAAGCAGAGGACAAGTGAGAAGGTGGGAGGTAAGGAAAGGCAGAGTAGTGAGCGATGGTGGTGGTTTACATGGTGAGTAGAGAATTAGTCCTCAACTTAGACGTCGAGGGACGGCGAGGTACTGCGAGGGACTTAGTCCTCAACTCAACCTCTCTCTCTCTCTCAAACCAACTCACTCTCTCTCAAATTGACCCATTATCCCCAAATTTACACGGTTAGGATTTGAGTGTTCTTCACTCTTTGTTTTGATTTCAGGTGCTGTTTCCCTTAATGTTTTTTTTTTCTTCTTTTCTTTTAATTTTGAATTAAAAAAAAAAACGTGCAAAACGGCGTTGTTTCAGTAGTTTAACGGCATGACATGACTAGATTCTAATGGAATCCTGCATTGACAACAATTGAAAGTTAAAGGACTGAAATGACAAAACTAAAAGTTAGAGAACTGAAATGAAAAAATGTGAAAGTTAGAGGGTCAATTTTGTATTTTTGCCTAAAATTTTTTAATAGTTAAGAGATATAAGAATAGGGATTAAAAAAAAAGAACTTTTTTTTTCATTAGTTTAAGGATGAGAAGTTTAAGGATAAAATAATAAAATACTTTTGGTAAAGTTTAGGATCTAAAATATCATTTTATCTTATTATTTATTATTTTTTCTATAACTCTTTTTCATGAAGCTAATTATGTTTACAAATATATGGTAAAATCCAAATATATATATATATATATATATTTAATAGGTGAAGCAGAGAGAAATTCCAATTGGAATTCTAAATTAGAATTCTAATTTATTATTGTGCCATGTGTCAATGTAAATATGAAATTGGAGTCTAATTTGTAATTCCGATGTGCTTCTTTTTTTTCTTTTTCTTTTTCCACACCCGTGTATTTTTAGATTCACCTTCCTTTTCCACATTCACGTATTTTCAGGTTCACCTCCATTTCTTTCAAGTTCACCTCCCTTTTCCACACCCGCGTATTTTCAGGTTCACTTCCCTTTTCAGGTTTACCTTCTTTTTCCATACCCACGTATTTTCAGGTTCACTTTCCTTTTCTGGTTCACCTCCCTTTTTCACATCCACGTACTTTCAGGTTCGCCTCCTTTTTTCACATGGAATTTCAAAAGAATCTCTTAATATCAATGATACATGTATTTGGGTATTTTTGTATCTTGTATAAGAAGAGATTCTCCAAATATTCCGATTGTACTTGTCTTTACAATTTTCATGGTCCTGGTTTATGCTCTACAAAACGAATTCCAACCATTCCTAAAGTTTGGTTACTGCTTTCTTTCATCTACTTATATTATCGTTCCTTTTTGTGTAAATTTTTTATTATTTAATTATATAATTTTGTGGTTTTCCTATGATTGATGTTGTATGTTTATTGTCTTTAAATCTGCCTCTACTTTCTTTCCTTTTTGTCAATAATTTTTATTGTTTAATTATAAAATTGTTTTGTTTTCCTATCATTGATGTTGCATATTTTTTTTCTTTTTCATAACACGTTATCAGCACGAGTCTCTACCCAATTTCGAAAGGAAGTTGCATTCTTATTATTCTTCAAATATCAAAGATTATTTATGTAGTTTTCTCAACCCACTGTAAGTTTTCTTTTAAGGAATTAGTATTTATCCTATTTGTTTGTCTTTACGTTTTATGCTCATAATTTTAGTGATTTTTAATTAATAAAATTTTTTTATCAGAATCATGTTATTCTATTGTTATATATTGTTATGAGATGCACGTTATGAGATTTACATTTAATTGATTAAAATATTTTGTTAAAAATGATTTGTGATAAAGTAACTTAATCATAGTTATATGTACCGTGAATGAATCAACCTTGAATATATGTGTCTATGTAGCATTCTTTCATTAGAATTTTGTATGATAAAAATATTTATTAAAAAATTACATAATACTAAGTTTTATTAAACATGAATAAACTAAGTCTTTTAAACATGACTAAACTCATGATTAATAAATAAATAAATAAAAAACAAAACCAACAGTATCACTTAAATAATAAAATGCAATATATCTATTGGTTTATTAAATTATATTCATTCCCATGCAGTAGTATGAGTTACATACTAGTATATAGTAATTTTGATGACATTCTAATATTGAGATCATATTTAGTCCTCATTTCTTTTTTAATGACCTTGAAAAATAATTTTTTTTTTTTTTTTTTAATCATGGAGTCCATAATACATCCAGAAAACCCATAATTCATCAAAGTATGAACTTATTCACTCCTAATTTGCTTAAATCCTCCTAATCATAATTAATAATAAAAAACCCCAAATTCCCAAATGCTAGACTATGAAAATTGGAACAGATTAAAAATATTAATTAGGAAGGAGTATTTTATTATTATTATTATTATTATTATTATTATTATTATTATTATTATTATTATTATTATTATTATTATTTGTTTATAAGGACTTCGGATCTCAGAGATGCTTTGATTGATCCTGGGTCTAAGCCTCTAAACACTCAATGTTCAATCTTCTTCATTTATAATCTTTGAGGAAGCCTCTCTATAGAGTTAGGTGTGTATGTCAACTATGATGAGTTTAGTAATTGAGAGTATCATTTCTTACAGACCTAGAGCTATAGGAATAAATACTGCTTTGCAAGGACCAACTTAACAAGGACCACTTAAGATCAAAATTCAAGTTGAGAAAGAAGAATGGCGAGGCTGCCATGTCCATTATTGTCTAAGATAGATGAGACGTACATCTTGCAATAAGTAAAAAGAAGCACCATTGACGTGCTCAGGGCCGGTCCTAGACATTTTGGGGTCTAAAGCGAGAACTAAAAATGGGGTATTTTTTATACTTATATATTAATTAAATTAATGTTTGTTTAGTATTTTTATATTATAGTATATTTCATTTAAAATTTATTTTTCTTGCATTTTGAGATGCAAATTGATTAATTAAATTTTTGTATTTAAGTTTTTCTAACATCTCATTTTCAATTGATGATATGCAAAATTGAACATCATCGTTATCTTGCAATTGTATCATTTCAATATTTTCTAACTATTTTTGATGAATTTCTTGCTCATTTGTAATATTTTCATCTAAATTTTGTGTTATATTTTGTTTATTACTAAGAACAATTTTATCCATTGATCCTTTTTGAGACTTAATTAATTTTTCATTTTTAAAGTTTTTTATACCTAGATGCATATTTTTTAGTAGACATTTATAATCAAACAATATATTTATAAAGACTAAAATAAAAAATAACTCTCACGTGTAGAGTAAATGAGAAATCGAACCTGATTTATATAAAAATTATTGCTGTAATTTCACCGAACAATAACAAGTTCTTAGCAATCTCAATTTGCATAAATAAAGACTTATTCAATATATTACCACTAACTAATATATATATATATAACACAAGATTAAAGTTTTTTTTTTTTTTAAAAAGCACCTAACAAACCTTATCTATAACCCAAAAAAAAAAAAAAAAAAAAACCATGACACAAGGCTTGACCCACCCAAAAAAAACACAAAACAAATCCTATCTATAATCACCCCCCCCCCCCCCCAAAAAAACGGCAGGCTTTATTTAAAAAAAAAAAATATTGAAGGCCCAAAACTAAAAAACAAATCTAGGGCCCAATCACCTTTTCTTAACAAGAACCAACGAAGAGATTCACCAAAGTCATTTTCACAGATTCACCCAAAAAAAAAGAAGACCAAGTCAAAGACTTTATACCTGAAGTTCTGAATGATTGAAGAGCAGAGAGCAGCGAGCAGCAAGCAGAGAGCAAAGAGCAGTCCAGCGGGCAGCCGTCCAAGTGGAGGAAGTTTGCTGCGGTCTGCCTTGCTTGAGCTGTTGAGCAGTGCTGCAGATGGGAAGTGACTTAGTCACTCAAGTGAGAACAATGGAGAAAAATGAATCAAAGACAATGAGAGACAGAGAGAGGCGGAGAGCAGAGAGAGGTAAAATTTTTAGGGTTTTGAGTTGTTTTGATTTGTGATTATTTGGTGGTTAATCTCCTAGACTGGATTTGTAGTTTATCTAGTTGATTTTTGGTTTGTCTAGAGGATAATAATGTTATTTTTGGGCAATAATTTTGTTTAGATCCAATGTTTAACAAGATTTACCAAAATTTTTGTTTTTTTGGTTAAAAGAATATGCCAGATTTTTGTAATTCTGTAACTAATTTTTTTTTTTCGCCCCTACTACCCGTTTTTTTCTAAAATTTTGGGGTCTCCCTTCCCTTGGGGGCCTTAGGCAATTGCCTAACTCGCCTAAGGGAAGGGCCGGCCCTGGACGTGCTAATAGTAGTACTCCTATTGCTCATCAAACAGACCAACAAAAGAAGGAAGGTAGTACTTCTACCTAACACCTATTTGTAAGGCCATCAAAAATACATGTCGCATGAAGTCACAAGAGGTGCTTATATTAATTAGGAGAAAGATTTTTTTTAATATTAAAAACCCGTTGTTTTATCTCTCACAAATTAAATCTCTTTGTTTAATTTAATTTCTTATTTTTTTTAAGATACAAAATTATTTCAAACCTATGATGTCCACTTCATAATAATACTAATTGATTTTTTTATGTAAACAGTGATTGTGAATCTTAGATCTCTTATTTAATGACAAGAAATTTTATGAGTTGAATTAATTAGAACTCACAAATTTTATATTTTTAAATATGTTACTTTAGACCCCATATTTTTATTATTGTTCCAAATAAACTCCACTTACATGATGTCAAGTGTGGAGTACAAATTAAATTATAAAACTCTTAACAATTATTTACATAGTAGTTGGTTTCTTAGTGGTAGAAATATTATGTTTTTTCTTTCCTTCTAGAAAAAAAAAAGGTCACATGTCAAATGTCAATTATATATAATATTTTTCTATATTAATTATTTACAGTGCTTTCCATATTGGCATTTTTTTATTTTTTTGATAAGAGGAAATTTTATTTATTCAAAAATCAACTATGTTACGTACATTATGTGCACATGCATGCACTATTTGGCTTGGGCATTCCTCAATCCAGGCACTAAAGTTGTCAACAATAGCAGCATGCTCGGCCAGTAAATGCACAGGAATATTTCCTTGTCTTCTAGTGTGGTTGAACTCAAAAGTCCTGAAGCTCTGAACTAGGCAAAGAATTCCTGCAACTATATTCTAAACTGACGGCGGTGGCTCACGGACCGCATTCGTGGAAAGTGATGGAAAACATAAATTATATCCTTTCATATATATCATCAGTAAAATGTGTGCGCGCGCGTATATATATATATATATATATATATATATATACTTTCATATATATCATCAGTAAAATGTGCGCGCGCATATATACATATACATATATATATATATATATATCGGGAAATGTGTGGATGTCATAAGAATTGAGAGTACGAAACGATAATTATTTATAAAAAAAAAAAAAAAAAATCACTCCAAAGTCTTGCAGAAAGGACCGTCCTGAGTTAATTTTGTTATATAAAAAAAAAACCAGCACTCCAAAGTCTCGCAGAAAGGACCGTCCTGAGTTAATTTTGTTATATAATGCATACATACACCATTAAGCATTCGTTGTCAAAATCTTGTCTTTTGCACGAATATGGCATCTCTTTTGAACATTAATCCATGCCATCAAAATCAGAAATATATTAACATTTGTCACCTCAGAGCCAAAACAGACAGAATGAGATGCTATTTTGTGAGTTGTGAAGGTGGTAAATATGATCTAAAGTCAGAGGAAAGGAATGGTAGTGAAGGAAGGAAGAGACTCAGGATTTTGATAGCTGGTGGGGGCATTGGGGGACTAGTCTTGGCTCTGGCTGCCAAGCACAAAGGGTTTGAAGTAATGGTGTTTGAGAAGGATTTGAGTGCAGTGAGAGGGGAAGGTAGGGAACGTGGTCCAATTCAACTCTCAAGTAGTGCTTTGGCTGTGTTGCAAGCAATCGATGAGAATGCTGCCAAGGAAATAATCAAAGAAGGTCAGATTACTGGAAATAGGATCAATGGCTTTGCAGATGGTATCTCAGGTGAATGGTAAGCTTCTTCTCTCGTTCTCTTCCTTTCCTTGGTTGCTTAGCCCTTTGGTTTGTCCTATCTTTTTTTTTTTTTTTTTCTTATATTAGCTGTCTCCATAGTTGAGATTATTTCTTTTGACTTGAGTGCTAAGGTTTCATCTAGTTGGACGGGTGAAAAGTGGGAGGATAGAAAATGATAGGATAATGGAAATGTGGGAAGATAGAAAAAATTTTAATTTTTCTCATTTTTGTTTAGTTGAGAGTGGAAAAGTGGAGGGATAAAAAAAGTGAGTTTATATAAATTTCCTCATAAACCCTTGTTAAAAAATAATGGCCAATTAAAATAAAAAAGTGAAAAAAAAGTAATCACCCAATTTATTAAAAAATAAAAATAAAGTCCCAAAAAAAAAATCATGTCTAGTTAAACAAAAAAAAAAAAAAAAAAAAAAAAGAAGAAAAACAAAACAACTATCACACTCACAGCTCAAAAAAAAAAAAAAAAAAAAAAAGAAGAAAAAGAAGAAGAAGGTAACATTTAGGAAAGGAGAGAAAAAAAATCATGGCTAGTTAAAAAAAAAAAAAATAAAAGAAGAAAAACAAAACAACTATCACACCCATAGCCAAAAGAAAAAAAAGGCGGAAAGAAAGGAATTGGGTGAATTGCCAACGTGCAAGTGCACATAAACGTTTTTGTCCATTAAGCAATCCTATTTTCTCTCTTCAATTTTCTCTCCATTTTGAGGAAAAAGCTTTTTAATGGGTCCGGGAAGAAAATACCCGGGTTCTACCATTTATTTTCTTTCCACCCCACCCAACCAAATACACTCCAAAAAAGTTTTCATTCTCATTTTCTGTCCAAAGATTTTCATCCACTCTATTTCACTTCCAAACAAACACACCCTAAATGTCGTAATAAGCAAAAGATATGTAACCATGGCCCCTCACTTAGGAACTTAGAGATATGGATTTTTTTATTTTCCTTTTAGAAGATATAATAAAATTTGATTTCATGATTAGGAGTTATAGTATTGAAAAATTAAATTATGTTAAACTTAATTAATTGATTGTGATTGTCA
The DNA here is from genome assembly GCA_032878915.1 of Castanopsis chinensis. Taxonomy (NCBI): domain Eukaryota; kingdom Viridiplantae; phylum Streptophyta; class Magnoliopsida; order Fagales; family Fagaceae; genus Castanopsis; species Castanopsis chinensis. The sequence goes on from JAVQMG010000109.1 coordinate 14,059,930, forward strand.
GGTTTTTTTTTTTAATTTAAATTTTTTGTTATTATTATTTTTTGTTCATAATATTAGGGTCCGTTTGGATAGAGTTTATTTTTGCTGAAACTGAAAACTGAAACTGAAAACACTGTAGCAAAATAATTTTTTAATGTGTGAATAGTACTGCGGGATCCATTTTTAATAAAAAATTGCTAAAAAAGTACATATATGCACAGTGCGCGCACAGTGCGCGCACTGCCTCTTGTCCCCCAGCAGAACCGGAAAAAAAAAAAATGACAAAACGTGGACGTAGCCAGCAATAAGTTGGATCCAAACCCACTCTTAGTCTCAAAAATGTATACCTTTTATCCGAAATTTAATTTGATAGTCTGTTCTCTTTAAATCAATTTGGACCATTTACACCTCCTCCTTTCACCGCCCTCTTGGGTACGCATTTAGCTCAATATTTAAATCAATTTATATTAGCCCATTAATCATCACAATTAAAAAGAATAAAATAATCTCTCTTCTTTTCAATATAGATTAAACATTCTTCCATATAAACTTCCACGTCTTACATTTATGTTGTAATATAAATCTATTTTAATTAATTAATATTAAAGTACTCCAACACTTATGAGTGTTAAATTATGTTTCTTAATTACCTGTCAAACCTGTCTTTGTATTATATCCCTTCTTATTCTGCTTCAGGTTTACGAAGTTTGATCTTTTTGCTCCTGCTGTAATGAGAAGACTTCCTATAACTCAAGTAATATGTAGGATGACATTGCAAGAAATCTTAGTTAATGCAGTTGGGTCCGAAGTTCTGAGAAACAAGTCTAAAGTTGTGGACTTCATGGAAGGCCCCAACAAGGTTTTGAGGTGTTCTAACTTCTTTCAATCATAATAAAGCAATTTATGTATATATCTTCATTGTCCTTTCATGGTTAATTTATTAGGTTACAGTTACCCTTGAAGATGGACAGCAGTATGATGGAGATATATTAGTCGGAGCAGATGGAATTTGGTCAACGGTATGCTAAAATCAAAGCTTTTAAATTTATTTATTACAAATTTACCGCAATGCAAAGAAACTAATTTGTAATGAATTAAGTCAATGAACAAGAATTTGAAGAACTGTCTTTCTAGTAATGAATTCCAGTGCAATATTTTGCTTTTCTCCCCCCTTAACTTAATTACAGACAGTTCCGTTAGAAAAAGGGTCAAATAATTAAATGTTAATAGTTTAATATTTTAAAAAAATTAGTAATTTATCATGGTATTAGAATAAATAATCCTAACTTCAAACCTTAATTTTAACTTTTTGGATAGATAATAATTTATCATATTCATCTTAATTTCTTTGTAGGTACGTTCAAAATTGTTTGGGGCGCAGGAAGCGAAATATTCAAGTTATACATGCTATAGCGGAGTAACGAACTTTGTGCCACCGTACATAGATACTGTTGGGTATGTTACGTACCTTGCTTTTTTCATACTCACAAATGGCGCAAGTATGAAGATATTCAGTAGTTATATTAATCTAATATGCAAACGATTTGTTTATTTGAGTCTTGATATCTGTTTAAAGGTATCGAGTATTCCTGGGATTGAATCAGTACTTTGTTGCTTTAGATGTTGGGAATGGGAAGATGCAATGGTGTGCCTTCCACAAGGAGCCCCAAAGAAATACTACTGATCCTCCCAGCTGTGGTAACTTTATTTCTCTCTCTCTTTTGCGGTATTATTTTGGCTAACTAAATTCATCTCACTTCTGCAACTGTATTGTTAAGAATCAGAATGTGGATTGGATCGATGATAGATCACTTCGAGGGGATCCAAGCCTCCAAGAACATAGCATAGGATGTAAGGAATTAGAGAGAGAGAGAGAGAGATATAAAGAGAGAGAGATATCTAATCAGAGAGTATTATTCCATGAATTCCCTTGTAACTATTTGTGTACAACTTATACCTCTAATCTCTAACTAACTAACCGGCTAATCCCAATTGCATCAACTAACTAACTACCTCCAGGTAAGCAGTGGAGCCACACACGCACACCAGTGCAGCCACACACGCACACCTTATCATCAGTACATGCACCCCCCTGCATCAGTACATGCATTCCCCTGCACTGGCACACACACACACACACACTTGTACCCAATTACCACTATACAAGAGAGATGCCTAACATTACCCCCTCCTATTTAAAGCACCTTGTCCACAAGGTGAGGGAAAGACAAGTGAAGCTGATACAGAGACTCCCACGTGGCATCTTCTGATGAACAACTAGACCATTAAACTAGGACTTCAGTGATCTCCCTAGACCTCAGCGATCTGGACCTGGTTTGCAACACCTTGATTGATTCAACACACACTTGACCATCAACATCTACTGGAGGCAAAGTAGGAATGGGATGAACCTTCTGGCCAAGCTTCAACTTTAAACATGATACATGAAAAACAGGATGGATCTTGGCTTCAGGAGTTAAATCCATCTTGTAAGAGATTGCCTCCACCTTTTGTAGCACCTGGAAAGGACCAAAGAACTTAGGTGACAGCTTCCACTTACCCTTATAAGCCAAAGTTCTCTGACTATAGAGTTGCAACCTCAAATAAACCCAATCCCCAACCTCAAAGGATCTGTCCTGTCTATGCTTATTAGCTTGGATCTTCATTCTCTCCTGGGCAGCAGCTAAATTTGCTCTAAGGGTAACTATGACAACTTCCCTTTGACACAATAGATCATCGAAAACAACCACCCTTGTAGTTCTTGGCACATAGGACTGTAATGTAGAAGGTGGGAAACCATATAGAGCTTCAAAGGGAGAGAGTTTCAAGCTGGTATGAAAGTTGGAATTAAACCAAAATTCAGCTAAAGGCAACCATTCAGCTCATTTGTGTGGACTATCATTGGTGAAGGCTCTTAGGTATTGCTCCAAACTCCCGTTCACAATTTCTATTTGACCATCACTTTGAGGATGGTAAGCAGTGGACATGGCCAAATTAGTCCCTTGCAGCCTAAAGAGTTTTGACCAAAACAGTGAAGTGAATGTAGCATCCCTGCCACTCACAATGGATGTTGGCAGACCATGCAACTTGAAAATATAATGCATGTATATGGAAGCTACCTTGGCTGTAGAGTAGGGATGAGAGAAAGGTATAAAATGGGAATATTTAGTCAGCCTATCAACCACAACCAAAATTACCTCATACCCTTGAGACTTAGGTAGACCCTCAACAAAATCTAAGCTTACATCTATCCAAGGAGTGGTAGGAATCTCTAAGGGTTGAAGCAAACCTACTGGAACAGAAATCTCAAACTTGATTCTTTGGCACATATCACACTCCCTCATAAAAGCCTTAATGTTTGCCTTCATCCCATGCCAAAAAAACTTCCTTTCAGCCCTCTGATAAGACTTAAGGAACCCTGAGTGGCCAGCCATAGGGCTGCTATGAACCAACTGCAACACTTGGGATTTCAAAGGTCATTGAGGACCTAAGAAAAATCTGCCCTTGTAGAAAACAAGATTATTCTCCCAAGTGAATCCCTTAGGAGCTGAACCAGCTTGAATGGATGTAATGAGTTGCTGCATAAATTGATTTTGAGAATAACTATCTCTAAGAATAAGCAACCAAATAGGATCAAGAACTGAAAAGAAGCAGTAGGTAGCTAGCTTTGGGAAAATCCTCATGCTAACCAGACATAGGAATGTAGTCAGACCTTCTTGAGAGGGCATCTGCCACTTTGTTTTCTTGTATTCAACTATGAAGGCATACCCCAGCAATTTAGCCAACCACTTTTGCTGAGCTGGTATGACAATTCTCTGCTCTAATAAAAACTTCAAACTCTGATGATCAGTTCTCATAATGAAGGGCTTGCCCAACAAATAAGGCCTTCATTTCTTGATTGTAGTGGCCAAGGCAAGCAACTCAGTCTTATAAGCAGACAGATGCAAATGCTTTCCTTTCAAGGCTTGGCTGTGATAAGAAATGGGCCTATGCTCTTGCATTAAGATAGCCCTTAACCTATACCCTGAGGCATCACACTCAATGATGAAGGGCTTTGAAAAATCTGGAAGATCTAACACTAGAGGCTGAGCTACTACAGCCTTGAGCTCATTGAAAGCAAGAAGGGCTTTGTCTGTCCAATGAAAGCCATCCTTCTTGAGTAGATCAGTTAAGGGTTGGGCAATAGCCCCATAATTTTTGATAAATTTTCTGTAATAACCTGTAAGACCTAGGAATCCTCTTAAAGCCTTAGCATTTTAAGGAATTAGCCACTGTTGCACGGCTAAAGTCTTATTGGGATCAGCTTTCACCCCATTGCCAGAGATGATATGGCCCAAGTATTCAACCTCAGCACACCCAAACACACATTTAGATTGCTTAGCATATAATTGATGAGATTGCAAGACTTCTAATACTATCTTCAAATGAGAAAGGTGATAAGAAAAAGTGGAATTGAAAACCAAAATATCATCAAAGAAAACCAGTACAAACTCAAATAAGGCCTAAAAATAGAATTCATAAGAGCCTGAAATGTTGAAGGAGCATTTGTTAGTCCAAATGGCATTACAAGGAACTCAAAGTGACCCTAATGAGTCCTAAAAGTTGTTTTAGGCACATCCTCAGGTTTCATATGGATTTGGTGATACCCTAACCTCAAATCCAACTTAGAAAAGATGGTAGAACCTACAAGTTCATCTAGCAACTCATCCACCACAAGAATTGGTAATTTATTCTTAATGGTGGCCTTATTGAGTGCTCTATAATCAATGCACATCCTTAAACTACCATAAGCTTTTCTAACAAGTAAAACAGGTGAGGAAAAAGGACTTTGGCTAGGTTGTATTGATCCAAGTTCTAACAATTCATTTACAATTTTCTCAATTTTAGACTTTTAGAAATAGGGGTACCTGTAGGGTCTTTCACATACTGATGGAGTGCCATCTTTTAACACAATCTGATGCTCATGCCCATGGATTAGAGGTAAGCCTGTTGGAACTTCAAACACCTTGGAGAACTGAGCCAAAAGATCTGACAAAGTAGCAGGCAGGAAGGGCTTATCCTCAGAACTAGAATTGGTGACAGTAGCAATGTGGAGAACCAAGCCCTTCTTTTCTCCATGAGAAAACAAGTTGTCTGCTTCTGAAAAGCTTGATGGTGACAAATGTAGACCTTGCAAGAACACCTCATTACCTAAATAGCAAAAACTCATGGTTAAAAGCTTAAAATCCCATTCGATAGCACCCAATGTGCTCAGCCACTGAGTACCAAGGATCACTGCACAGCCCCCTAAGTGCAACACATTGAAATCCACTACAAATGTAAACCCTTGGATAATGGTAGTCACTCCATGACAAACCCCTAATGTCTTGATAATATTGCCATCAGCCACCTTAACTTCTAAAATTTTGGGAAGTATCTAATGGTAAATTCAGAGTAAGCAACTCAGCAACATCCAAAAAACTGTGTGTGCTCCCTGAATCAATGAGAGACACAACCTCATGATCCTTGATTCTACCCTTCACCCTCATGGTCTGAGCAGAGGGATTACCCACCAAAGCATACAAAGTAATCTCAGCAGGTACATTGTTAGTTACTTGCACCTGCTCTTGATGTCCCAACACCACCCCATCTTCTTCCAACTCTACTAATTGTGCACCAGAACAATGCTCAACATCCACATCCCATCCCTCTAACAAAAACAGTCTTGCCCCTTTACACTTGTGACCTAAATGCCACTTCTTATCACAATTATAACATAAGCCCTATTTCCTTCTCTCCTTCATTTAGGCATTAGTTAACTTTTGCAATGGAAGCTTAATCTTAGAATTATTCCTGCTCTCTAACCTAGGTAGCCCCAAGATAAAAGGTTAACTAACATCTATTACAGGTTTGAAAGACTTCCTACTACTGATTAAGAATTCTTCTTGAATCTTAGCTTACCCAAATGCATCATTAAGGGACTTAGGGACTAACATCCTCACAGGCAGTCTAATCTCATCTTTTAAACCACTCAAAAAACCTCCCAACTAGCAAAGCCACCTACTTGTTCAGAATCTTGAAACCAGATGAGAGCTTCTCCATCCAAATGATAAGAAGCCATGAGTATTTTCTGATGCTCTGGAGTACCATGGAATGAAAAGAACTGGTTGGTTTTGTAAATCCAACAAGTTGGATCTTCACCATGGAATCGAGGGAAGTCTAGCTTTAGGTTCTTGATGATACCCACTGAAGAAGATTCTAGGTTGAAGGCATTCCCAATTTGAAGAGCTCGTGACCCATTGATGGGAGAATTAAGGCGCTTTTCTTCATTCTCAGCTATTCTCTGCATAAGCGAATTGAGGGTTTGCAATTGCTTTTGGATTTCTTGTAAGGTTTGTTCATGGCAGTCCAAAACCTTATACATTGTGGTAATTTTCTTAGTGTTTTGAGAATTGGAACGTGTTTATGTCACTGTGGTGAATTGAGGTCAACAAAGCTCTGATACCAATGTTAAGAATCAGAATGTGGATTGGATGATAAATCACTTCGAGGGGATCCAGGCCTCCAAGAACATAGCATAGGAAGGACGTAAAGAATTAGAGAGAGAGAGAGAGAGAGAGAGAGAGAGAGAGAGATCTAATCAAAGAGTATTATTTCATGAATCCCCTTGTAACTATATGTGTACAACTTATACCTCTAATCTCTAACTAACTAACCAACTAATCCCAACTGCATCAACTAACTACCTCCAAGTAAGCAGTGTAGCCACACACGCACACTAGTGCAACCACACATGCACACCTCATCATTAGTACACGCACCCCCCCTGCATCAGTACATGCATTCCCCTGCACTGGCAAACACACACACACTTGTACCCAATTACAACTGTACAACAGAGATGCCTAACATGTATTTGAAAACAAATCATGTCTTGAATGTTGTAGGTAAAAAGAAGAGGCTTTTGGAACTGTTTGGAAATTGGTGTAATGATGTGATTACTTTAATTATGGAAACACCAGAGCACATGGTTTTGCAGAGAGACATATATGACAGAGATATGATTTCTTGTTGGGGAATTGGACATGTAACTTTGTTAGGTGATGCCGCTCATCCTATGCTACCTAATTTAGGCCAAGGGGGTTGCATGGCAATTGAGGTATGTTATCTATAGCTATTTATTCAGGACATTCCCAACACCATCTTCAAATTCTCAAACAAGTTTGACATAAAAACCCAGTCTTCTTATTTAGCTACCTATTTATTCAAATTCAATTTTCAATAAAATCTTTATTCTTTCTTTATATTAATTAATAGCAAAATTTAGTTATAATTATTTAAGGGATAAAGTTTGATTACAAATTTGGTGGTAGCCTAAGGCTATAACTTCCACTTAAAAAATTAATTTGGCTACATATTTTGAAAATCTAACCGTTGGATTATATGTTTTTTATATTCTTAATATATGTAAAATTTTATGTTAATCGGATTTTATTTACTATTCAATCAATTAACTTATTTTTTATATATAATATTTTAAACTACAAAATCTTGAAATTTAAACATTTGATTGATGTATAGCTATAAGTATTTGATATTCTGGAAATTTGGCAAACATGGAGCTTGTAAAAAGAAAATATAATTTAATGATAGACTTGTGAAAATCCACATCCAGTAAAAAATAATTGAATGAAGTTGTAGCCTTAGGCTAAAATCAAGTTTATTGTCAAACTTTATCCTTATTTAAGTGCAATACATTAGGTATTTCAATTAAATTCAAACAAATTGCTGCATTGACTAATAAAGAACAAAAAACCTTAACTTTTCCAAGAATAATTAAATTCAAAGAAGCCATGCTTGAATTTAATTAGGGAATCTAATTAAGTTCATACCCTATAACCTTTTGCTAATTAATAATTAAACGGTTTGTTAGGAGAGCTACAATATTGATTCTTTGGGTGTGGACTGTGGAGAGCTATATATATATATAAAGCTAAAGTTTAGAGAAAATTCAATTAGATTCCAAATTATATATCTATTGTGGGCTAATTTTGTGTCATGTGTCCACTTAAGTATTTTAATCTTTATGCTAATTGTCAAGTGAGTTAATGAGTGCAAAATACTATGAGTTTAATATAAATTAAGTATATAAAAAAAAATCAATCATATATCTACTCAACAAAGTTAACCACACATGTGTGTGTTAAAAATATTTAGTATTCTAAAAAAAAAAGTTAACCACACGTTTTATCTTATTAAAAAAAAAAGGAAAAAAACGATCATAAGTAGTATTAAATTTAGACAAGAATTTTGATATGTAATTAATTACATTTAACCTTTTGCTAATTAATAATTAAACGGTTTGTTAGGAGAGCTACAATATTGATTCTTTGGGTGTGGATTGTGGAGAGCTATATATATATATATATATAAAACTAAAGTTTAGAGAAAATTCAATTAGATTCCAAATTATATTTCTATTGTGGGCTAATTTTGTGTCATGTGTCCACTTAAGTATTTTAATCTTTATGCTAATTGTCAAGTGAGTTAATGAGTGCAAAATACTATGAGTTTAATATAAATTAAGTATAAAAAAAAAAAATCAATCATATATTTACTCAACAAAGTTAACCACACGTGTGTGTGTTCAAAATATTTAGTATTCTAAAAAAAAAAAAAAAGTTAACCACATGTTTTATCTTATTAAAAAAAAGGAAAAAAACGATCATAAGTAGTATTAAATTTAGGCAAGAATTTTGATATGTAATTAATTAGATTTACTTTTTTCTAATAATTTGATTAATTAATTATATTTTTATGATAAAAGAATGAGTTTATTTTTAAATATATCAATGTGTATGTATATGTTACAAGCTAGTTGTACTAAATAGAAAAATGCAAATAATCAAGAGAGCCTATTGGAGCATGGAATTTGAGTTTGGCTTGTAAAACTTGGAGAAATGCATTTGCACATAATGAATTCCCTGTAATGTATTTTAATGAGTGCATTATGGGAGAATATATATTTCTTATAAAATTTCATTTGGTATTATGCTAAAATGTCTACTAAAAAGTTTTGCTAAAATAAAATTTGTGTTTTGTTATGTTATTGGGCAGTGCACTGTAATTTTCTATTAAATAGTATTTTACTATTAAAATATTAACCAGTTAATAATCTTTTAAAATGATGATAACCCTAACACATAATAAAAGAGATCTATGCATGAAAAAAGAAAAAAAAAAATCTTTAGCTTATTCTAGCCCGCGCCCCACCCCCCTCCCAAAAAAAAAAAAAAAAAAACTAATTACAATTTCTCACATTTTCTCACAGGGCTTTGCGTAATGACCTAATTTTGCCTAACTCCAAATTTTAGAGTAGACCTTCTCTCTTCTTGAAACAATTCATTTTAAGATTTGAAGAGGCAAATATCTTGTGAAATATTTTTTAAAATTATTGTTTATGTAATGTTCTTTTGTTTATATATTCTTTTGAAGCTGTGTTTGTTTTGATGGAAAATATTTCATCTCATGAAATCAAATCAGGCTGTGGCAAATGCGTTAAACTTTATTGAAATTATTTGACACATTTTCTTCGCTGAGAGACGCGGTGATATAATGATATTGCAAATGAGATTTATTATCAACTGATCGAGACGCAGGGGTTTAGCGATAATAATCTCTTCCAAGTTCTTTGTAGGCCTATTATATATGTTAGCAATTGTATGTGCAGGACTGTTACCAGCTAGTACTTGAGCTTGATGAGTTCGCCAAAGGTGGCTCAAATGTTCAACAGGCATATGAAATTGCCTCAACACTTAGAAGATACGAAAAGAAAAGAATGTTCCGTGTTAGCGCAGTACATGCAGCTACAAGAATGGCGTCAAATATGCTTGCTGCTTACCTACCTTACATGGAATTTGCACCAGCTGGTCCTCTGTTTGTAAGTATTTTTCTCAATGCTTTTTTAATTACTTCAATCACCTTAATGCTTCCCTATGCTTGGACATTAGAACCTTTTTTTTTTATTTTTTGAGAAAGGCTTGGACATTAGAACTGAAGCTCAATACAAGTTCATCTTTTTGTTGCAGCATCTACCAACTCTAAGGATTAAAAATCCTCTAATTGACGGAGCTCGCGCACTTTTGCAGTTTTGTTTGCCGCACTTAGTTATTTGGATGATGACTGGACATGGGTACGATAAGGATCTCATGTAGAAATAAAAGAATTAAAGTACTAAACAATTCTCTCTCTCCCTCTAGCATAGAACCAGACAGACAGGACTCGGCTATGCTTTGAACCCCCGGGGGTTCAAATGAACCCCTGATCTGGTCCCAAAAGAAAAATTATATTAATCTTTTTGAAATTTTTTTGTGTTTGTGTTGAACCCTACAATAAAAATTTGAACACCTTGATCTTAAATTTTTTATTAAACCCAACTGTAATAAGCTTGCATATGATCATTTTTAGTTTTTTTCTATGTTCAATTAAGTATTTTGATAAGTACTCTAAATATTTCCAAGTCAAAAAAATCTTTTATTGCTTACTTTAATTCAAAGAGAGTGACTCTGTGGACCTAGGTGGGGCCCAAAGGGGCTTAGGTCCCCTTGGGTCCAATTTTTTTTAGTTATTATATTTTTCATTTTTGTAGTTGGGTTCCCCCTACCAAAACCTTAGGCCCATTTTTTCTCAATTAGCCTAACTAGTTTAACCTAAATAGTAACTATCTAACCCAAAACTTAACAAAAATAATAAAAACATTTATAATGGTGATTGTATTTTAGTAAAAACCTATTTTATCATCAAAGAACCAAAAAATCATGTGCTATTGGAGAGTTAAAGCTAAATTTTTTGTAACTACAGTAACTTGTATAAATACCAGTTAATTGTAGCAAGTTGTTAAAAATAAAACATAATATTTTATTAAGATTATATCTCTTCCTTTAATTAAAAAACTCAAATTCTCTTTCTTCATTTATTATTTTAATGAGTTGTTTATATTATTTTAAGTGAAGTGATAAAAGAAACAGAATATTTGGTATTTGGTGTATTGTAAGGTGAGGTGGTAAAATAGACAAAGTAGCTTTTTGAGATTTTAAAAGCTAAAATTTTTAGCACCATCTTTGTGAATGCTCTAACTTCAACAAAAGGAAAAAAAAAAAAAAAAATCCTAACCAGCCTAGTATTAAAAAAAAAAAAAAAAATCGTTTTTGTGTTTGTCTTTGTTAGTAGATGATTATATTTTAATATATTTAGAAATAACAATTTTGTATATTTATAATTTTTTAATACTATATAAATGCTTATTTGGAGTTTTTTTTTTTTTAATACTCTAGCCCCCACTAGCTTAAAATCCTTGGTCCGTCTCTGCCCTATGTATAGTTAAAAAACCATACATTTCAAAAGCAATAATTTATTATTGGAGAATTATTTTTCTTAATTTCACGCTTACTCTTAGCCATACTCTTAATTGTGTTACTATTCTTATTTATTCTATATTTTTTTATTGAATTGATATAATATAAATACAATAAGTTATTATTAATTTGTTAAAAAAGTATGATTAGCTATTTAATTCTATTTGTTTATACATTCAATAATTGTTGTTTTAATAATCTTTAAACTGTTAATAATTTTTTAGACTATTATATCAGTTGTATATACATAAAAAAAAAAAAAATCTTCTTATTTTTTACTCGCCTGTCCCCCCCCCCCCCCCCCCCCAAACAAATTCTCGGCTCAGCCATTATTGACCTAGAAAAAAAAGCGTAGAGCCGCCACTGGCATAGCCCCAAAAATCATGAAATGACAATCATCCTCATCATTGCAATTTGGCGTCTGTTCAATTATGTGCAAGTATGGAAGCTCGGGAGTAGTGTTACTCACAAAGTTGAGACTCATTGTGTTGCATTCGTCCAAATCCAACTCCTAAACGATCGGGAGTCCTTAAAAAGCTTTTGGGTTAAGTGCTCATTCGAAAATTTAACCCATCTAAAGAGTCAAGATCTTAAGATTTGTGAAACAAATTGCAGGACGAAGTTAAAGGGGACAATGCAGCTCAAGTACAAGTTTTATCAATGTTAGACGACTAAACAAGCTATGAGGCAAAGAAAAAGGCAATTCAAAGTTGTTAAGGAATACAACTTTGAATATTACGCCTTATTGTAGTAGTGGTCCATGTATTAAGATTTTTCAGATAACACATAACAAGAGAGAGAACTTTTTAAATCAGAGGATTTATCAAGAAAAAGCACTCTCTGCCTCTCCACAGAATTCAAGAAAAATGTTCTCTTAAAATCTTCTTTAAATTCAACATTTGAAATGGACGTCCAAAGATATTCCTACCTCATAGAAAGTACGCTAGTTTGAGCAGCCTCAAATTTTGTTAGAATTAAGGAGAGGATGAATTTTTAGAATTTCGTCAGGTAAATTTGCTAAACATTTGTTGTTGAGATGCCAATATCTTGTTCTTCATACAGCTTCGGCATTTTGGGTCTTGGAATAAGAGCACTGTCTTCCATGATTCAAATTCTTCCTCAAATGTATCAGCAAACACAATGTTACATATATCAAGATCTGGTTTGGTCTAATTTGTGTGCTATTTGGTCAACCGGCTTCTTAGCTCTTGCGTATCTTTAGCTTGTTAATAATTTTTTTTGGAAAAGGATTTGCTGCAAACTAAGTTGCAGCAACTCTTGCAAAAATGCAAACATATCAATACCTTAAATAGACATCTATTCGGACTTATATTTAAATGAAAACTTCCTTGTCGAGATTGATTTTTTTTCACCAAATGGCCACTTGACATGTGTACATTTTGCAAGAGTTGTTGCAACTTAGTTTGCAACAAATCCTTACTCAATTGTTTTTTATGGCCACTCCACAAGTGTAAATACTTGTAGAGTGTGGGAGACAAGGGTTAGGATTCAATTTTTAGAATGGAGTTTTACATACATATATATTTAGATTAGGTTAGAGTAGAATTCTATCTATCTCAATGTTAGGACATATGTGAATCATGTTAGGAACATATGTCATCTAGAATTGCCTAATCCTTTGATAAAACACACTTTACTTATAATTGGGTAGATTTAGGATGTGTTTAATATTTCAAGGAAAAAGGTTTCAAGTCCAAGTGTTTAAGTCATGCAAATCTGTCCAAGAAACAAGTGAAGAAGTGCTAGATTTTAAAGCTCAACAGCTAGCTCGATAAATAGCATCTATCGAGGTTTAAAAGGGAGTTTCAGCCTGATACTCGACAGCTGCTCGATAGATAACCTATCTATCAAGATTTACGAAAATCAGATTTTCAGTTCTACTTTCACCACAATCTATGTATACATGTTTAGGTTTTCTTTTTTTACAACCCTAAACATACATAAAAATTATTTTAAGGGTTGTCACAGATGATGCAACCTAATGCAAAAGTTTTTCACAAGCATATTGTGACCAGAGACATGTGCCCTAGTTCATCTTTTTCTTCAGGAAGCTACTGCGTTTGTATGCTATAGGGTTTTGTAACCAAGGAGCTTGGTGATCTTCATCATGTTGATGAACTGAAGAACTTTGTAGCTTCTCAAACTGGTTGTTAGTCACGTACTTGGATCCGTGTATTGATTGGTTAGACACGTACTAGGAGCCGTGCATTAAAAACGAGAGATTGTAACTACAAAACAAGTGTAATTGTGTATTGGGGTAAGAGTCCAATTGTAGGTTGGTATAAGGTATTAGGATTCCTTTACTTGTAACTGCTTGTTGTGATAATAGTGGATTCTCGAGAGTGGTGACCTTAAATTCACTCAAGGGGTTTTGCCTTGGAGGTTTTTCCCATTCATAAACAAATCATTGTGTCAACTTTATTTTCCACTACATATTAACTTAGTTGGTGATTTGTTTGTGCTACTACGCGTATTGCATGTCAATTGAATTAATTAATTAACTTGGCTAATTAATTGATTAATTTATCACAAGAGGTCAATACATTCTTAGCCTATCAAGTGGTATCAGAGCAGGCACACTCTAATTAGAGTTCATTTTTGCTGTGTGATCCATTGACCCCTGTTGTCATGGATAAAGGATAATCGTTAATTATACCTCCTTTATTTGATGGCACTAACTATGCATACTGAAAAGTACACATGAAAAATTTCTTGCAGTCATAGATGAAAAAGTGTGGTAAGCTGTGGAAATAGGCTGGACCAAGCTAAAGGAAGCGTCGGCCAATTGGGATGATGCTAAGATCAAGGTGGCTAACTTCAACAGTAGGGCATTGAATGTTTTATTCAGTGCGGTTACGAATGAGGAGTTTAAGAGAATATCTTCTACTGAAACTCCCAAGGAAGCATAAACCATCCTCCAGACAACCTATGAAGGAACCAAGGCTGTTAAAGATTCAAAGGTTCAGAGGCTTATTAAAACCTTTGAAAAGATCAAGATGGAGGAGGATGAGTCGTTCGATGAGTTCTATGCCAAGCTTAAGGACATAGTGAACTCAGCCTTCAATCTTGGGGAAACCATTCCTGAACCCAAGATTGTTAGAAAGACGCTCAAATCTCTACTCGAGAGATTTCATGCCAAGATCACCGCAATTGAGGAATCAAAGGATATTGACAAAATTCCTCTAACAGAGTTAGTTGACAATTTGCAGATCTATGAGTTGGGTTTGACAAGGATTAGGAAATCAAGTAAGGGAAAGAGCATGGCACTGAAGGCCAAGAGCAGTTACATTGATGAATCTTCAGAAGATAATGATTCTAAAATGAAATCTTACATTAAAAGGCAGTTCAAAATTTTTATGAAGAACGCCAATGCTAAAGGATTTGACAAAGACCGCAAGCAGTCCAATTCATCTCTGTTCAAGAGCCAAGACAAAGAGAAGAATGATGTTAGGGATGGCAATCAGTACACTGTTCCCTCAGGACCTAAGTGTTTGGATGTCAAGGTTTTGGACAATGAAACAAGAGTACCTTACGTATCTCAAGACTATTGGGAAAAGTAAGACACTTGCTACTACCTTGTGTGACACTGAACCTAAGGATGATTCGAAAAATGAGGATGATGGAATGCTGAACGCCTTCACTGCCACTGTAAATCCTACTGAGGGGATTGTTGAAGATGTGGATGAAGAAAAGGACTTGTTGGAATCTAAGTTTGAAAAGATGGATGAACAAGATGACATCCACACATCCTATGCAAAATTATACAAAGTAACAGAAAAAAATGAGAAACTACATAGGCTAGCCACCAAGAAACTGAGTGATGTCAAACTTGATCGAGAAGAGCTTTCCACAAAATTTGATGAAGCTAATCAGACTATTGGAGCACTGCAATTTGAGAACAATTTCTTGGTTGAGAAGACCAAAAAGCTTGAGACAGAGTTGTTCTAAGTCAGAGCTCAGTTGGAGAGGACTTCAAGTGCAAAGCTAGATGAGATACTTAATTTTCAGAAATCTGCTTATAATCGAGCCAGTTTAGGGTCTGATTTCTCTTCTCCTAATATTGCTTCCTCTAATACTACTGTTTTTGTTTCATCTACTAATAATGTTGAATTTGAGAGTAATGATGTCAAAACTGTTTTAGCTAGTGAGCACATAGACAAGGGTAAATCTATCTTAGGAACACTCCCTAAGCCTGATAAGAAAGAGACTAAAAATCCTAGGACTAAGAAGAGCAGTACCCAAAAGTCTAAACAAAAGAAGTAGCATCTCTGTCATCACTATGGAGCAACTGGACATGGTTGACCAAATTGCTACAAGTGTTTAGCCACTCATCGGGAAACCAGAATCAGTTTCCATCCTCTCTTTCTCTTCTTGAAGATCTACTTACAGCCCTCATGTTCCTTTCAAACTTGAACGGTTTCAATTCTTCTCTCTCACCGCCGGATCAAGAGTTCATTAAATGGAAAGGTTCTTCCAAGGTGTGGAAGGAAAAAGGCTCTAAGTGATTTAGTCACTTTTCTTTCTCTACCTCTATTTTTGAGTTTGCATTACTTTTGTGTTTTGATTTCTTACTTTGAGTTAGTCTAGTTTTATGCTTTGCTTTGTTTAAAATGTTTTTATTTGTTTGTTTTCAGTTTTGCTTTATTTTGTTTTTCATAAAAATAAAAAAAAATTGAAAAATCAGAAAAATACAAAACAGTGTGTGTTTTGTGTACATTAGAACTTGTGTACCTTAGATGGCTATTGAAACAAAATTTTCTAAACTTTGTATCTTTTCTAGCTTAAATGAGCATCTTTATGTACAACTAAGCAAGTGAGTTTTGTGGCTCGTGTTTGTGATGAGTAAGATTAAGTAATCTCTTGTACTTAACACTCATATCACTTTTTTTGATAGGAATGACTAGAAAATCCTAAGAGAAAGACATAAATAACCACCTCACCACTGTTACCTGCCAATCATGAAATGACATCTGTATGCTTTGGCATAGCAAAAATGCAATGTCAAAAACTTAACATAATTGAGTATTTCTTTTCTCTCTTTTATATGCCTACGCATGATATGCTTATCAAAAGAAAATATGCAAAGAAAAATAAAAGAAAAAAGAATCAAATTGCTTTATATATGATTGCAAGCGTGTCTTCTAGTAGCTGTGAGAGTTATAGGATGTACCTCGAAAGTGATAGTCCCCATCAAGCAGTTATGATTGTTTGTGAGTTAAAGTGATTTTCTCATATCTCAAATTGTTATAATATGTAGACACTTATGCAATTTTGCGATATTTATCACACACAACATGCAATATTCTTTTCTACCTTTGATACACGTATAGGTATAATGTGATTTGGCCATCACAAGGAATATATGTGTTAATGTATGTTCACTAAACTGTTTTAACTTGTTTTTTGAAATATAAAATTGGTTAGACATGTTTAGTGTGTGTGTGTGTTTTGGATGTATATGCTTAACATTTTTTTTGTTGAGAGATAATTTTGAGAGCTTAAAATGTTGTTTGGATCTTTGGTTGAGTCGCATACTTGATGGCATTCATGTCTGTGTTTTTCTCTTCTTTGAAAAATTGTTTTTGAGCAATCTTGACAGCTTCTCGATATCTCTAGACAGCTAGGCTATCTATCGAGCCTCTTGTTCTTCCTTTCTCGATTGCTGTTACCGCATTTTCGATCTATCGAAGTTTTTGAGAATTTGCCTCTATAGTTTCTTGACAGCTTCTTGATCCATCGAGAGAGTTTCTGTATGCTTGATAGATACTTGATAGCTTCTCGATCCATCGAGGTCACTTTGCTATGGACATCTCTCATTAGCTCCTTGATAGCTCCATCTAGCGAGATTTAAAGCTTAACACCTCTCAACAACTCTCGATCCATTGAGCTTCGTGTTTCCTATATAATGGTTCAGCACGACTTTTCTCTCATTTTTCTCGATATCTCTCGACCCTTTTCTAACTCCTCACCTTCCCAAACACCCTTCTCTCACTCTTAACCTCTTCCCTTCTCAATCTTCGGCCTCAAGATTATTCTTTTCCTCTGGTATGATTCCGTTTCTCTCATTTAATCATGCATTTCATCTTTTTTGACGTAACTTTTGGGGTTTTTGAAAGATTTTGGGGTTTTTGAAAGATTTTGGGATTTTTCAAAATTAATGAGGTTTTTGCAAAATTTTTGGGATGGGTTTTGTTCAAATGATCTTAAAAGTTTATGCATTGCATCACATTTGCATTTTAACAATGTTCACGCATTATAGATATGTGTTTATTATGTTGAAAGAATGTGTACTGGTAGGATTGGATTGGGCTGAGCCCATGATGTTTTTACTATTGCATCTCACATGATTATGCATTTTCCATGCATACGTACCTTCAATTCTCTCTATTTTTATATTGATTTGTGTTGGTACTTCTCTACTTGTCTCTCTCTCTCTCTCTCTCTCTCTCTCTCTCTCTCTCTCTCTCTCTGTGTTAGTTGCTCTATGGCACCTAAACGTAAGTCTACTCCATCTCAGAACTCTCTTCGTTCTGGGGCATCTACTTTTGATTCGACCCCCTCTCATGTTCGGTTCCGTGATGAGAAGGCCCGTACGGACTTCTCAGAGAACTTTTCTCAACGTGGCATTCATTCGGAACACCAAGTCATCCTATTGGACTTTTCAGATATTGACCTTCGCACTATCATCTACAGTTTGGGTTGGGAACCATTTTATGACATACCGGTCACTTGTGCCTCCATGATCATACAAGAGTTTTACTCCAACATGTAAGGATTTGATTATTTTGTACCTCATTTCTTTACTCACATTCGGGGTACGTGCATTATAGTCACTCCAGATCTTATATTCGAGGTGCTCCACGTATGGAGGGTAGCGTATCCTGACTACCCCAGCTGTGATCGTCTTCAGACTGTGTCTAAAGACGAACTCTCGTCTTTCTTTTGTGAGACACCTTCGTCTTGAAGTGACCGTCAAAACACCCCTTGCTTTGGCTTTGCAAAAGGTCCAAGGTTTCTGAATATGGTGATGACATTTGTTTTACATCTCTTATCTTACTGTAATTCGATTACAAAGCCTCGTGCATGATTTTTGTTGTCCCTCATTGAGAGGATTACCATAGACTTTTCCTCTCACTTCATATTCTCCCTTATAGATGTCTATAAGGATACAACGACTTGTGATAAACTCATTTTCCCTTCTGCTATACTTCTCTGTCTCCTATTTTAAGTCAGATCACTTCCCCGTCATGTGTACCATAAACGCGGCGACCGTTAGACGGAGCGAGGCCTAGCTTCGATTGAAGTGGCCACGAACCGAGACGGCGACTCTTTCAGCCCGTTCTACTCCATCCACATCCACTCCTTCTTTTACAAGTGGTGTGACCCTTGAGGCAGTCATGGCACAGTTTCAGCGCATGGATGCTTGCCTTGACAGACTCAGTGAGGAGTTGTGTCAGGTGAACACCCATGTCGGTCGTATTGCACGACGGCAGGCTCGCCTTGGTGGCTTTATAGTGTCTCTCTCTCCTTCTCCAGAGGCATCTGCGGATAAGGACGATAATGGTGACTCTGACGGCGATGATGAGGATGACGATGTTAGCTCTTTCGGTAACAACGATATGATTGCTTAAGTTACTTTGAAAAAATACGCTTTACTTGTAATTGGGTAGATCTAGGACGTGTTTAATACTTTAAGGAACAAGGCTTCAAGTCTAAATGTTAAAACCATGCAAATCTATCCAAGAAACAAGTGAAGAAGTGCTAGATTTTAAAGCTCGACGGCTAACATCTATTGAGGTTTAAAAGGGAGTTTCAGCCAGATGCTTGATAGTTGCTCTATAGATAACCTATCTATCGAGATTTACAAAAATCAAATTTTTAGTTCTGATTTCACTCCAATACGAGTATACATGTTTAGGCTTTCTTTTTTCACAAGCATATTGTGACAGGAGACATACGCCCTAGTTCATATTTCTCTTCAGGAAGCTGTTGCGTTTGTACGCCGTAGGGTTTTGTAACCAAGGAGCTTCATGTTCTTCATCTTGTTGATGAACTGAAGAATTTTGTAGCCAACATCCTTCTGAAGTTGGTGGTTAGTCACGTACTTGGATCCGTGCATTGATTAGTTACTCACGTACTGGGAGTTGTGAATTGAAAAGGAGAGATTGTCACTACAGAATAAGTCCAATTGTGTATTAGGGTAAAGGATCAACTGTAGGTTAGTATAAGGTACTGTGATTTTGTTACTTGTAATCTCTTGTTGTGATAATAGTGGATTCTCGAGAGTGGTGACCTTAAATTCACCCGATGAGATTTTTTCTTAGAGGTTTTCCTAATTCGTAAATAAATTACCATGTTAACTCTATTTTCCGCTACATATTAACTTAGTTGGATATTTGTTTATGCTATCATGCGTATTGCATGTTAATTGAATTAATTAATTAACTTGGTTAATTAATTGATTAATTTATCACAATAGTCAATACATTCATGGCCTATCACTAAAAAAAAAAAAAAATTTGTTTAACAATTGCAACTAAAACAACAAGAAGCATTATCACAAATTTTGAGATTGGTTATTATCCTTAACAAACTAATTAGGATCAATCACACTTCTTCTTTTCCTCTATCCTATTATAATTAAAATTTTTATATTTTTGTACGGAACACTATTTCCCTTTAGGCCTAATACCCTAAAATCCCATCACAATGAAGCCTTGTGCAGGCCCAGAACCCGTTTGGGTCTAGAGTCCTAAAGTGTCTTATGCAACACATACTCTATTGAATCCACGGACATAATATGTGGAGGCCTCGAAACTCCATTCAAATCTGAAAAATGCCGTGAAGCTAATTACGGCATTAACTACGAAGGTAAGATTCTGCTTGTTCGGGTAATGTGTCTCTTCGAGGAGATGGTCCACTGTGAGCCTAGTAGAGCCTAGGGAGTATCGCTTTTGAGTAGTCCATCCAATAGTGGGATCAGATCCAATATCACCCTTGCCGCCTCACACTCACAACTGAACATCCACTTAAAAGTAATAGTATTAGACCTTTGTTCCATTACCTTGGGAGTGCAGCTGCCTGGCAGTCCATCTAACAGCGGACCTAATTCTAAAGCCACTCTCACCTTCCCACACTCATAACTGAACATCCACTTAGAGGAAACAATACTGAACCTCTCCTTCTACTCACTAGGAAGATAATCATGGCCTTCCCACTAACCTCATCTATAAATAGAAGAGGAAAACTTAATACAAGGGGTTGGGTTTTTTTTTAGGGAGAGGAGAAAAAAGAGGGAGAAAAGAAGTTGATCACTCAGGAGAAAACGTTGAGAGCAGCTTTGGAAAGATACACATTTGGGTTGCCAAGCATAGGACTACCTATTGTAGGAAACTCAAAAGCCCACCATATAAATAAATTGTGAAGCCCAAAATCTAGTTCAAGCCCATTAAGCACATCTTGGGTACGCACAGTTGGCGCCATCTGTGGGGATCTCTTACGTAGCTATGGTTCTATCGAGGCACACGCAGGAAAATGTCTAGGAATAGGCTAGGAAGTTATGCTGAAAGTGGCTCTGAAGGGTCGTCGTGAGGGTCTACATGGCGAGAAAGAAGGCAAAAAAGGCAAGAGGATAGGTGGCATGAGGAAGTAGAGGAGTCCGGGCTCGGAGAAGGGTCATTTCAAACTCTCCGGATAACCTCTTATGCCTCAAGTCGCAACTGCCCCGACAGAAGGGTTCAGGAGCTTGAGCGCCTACGTGGAATGGTAAGAGACTTGGAGTTGCAAGCAAGGGGTAGACGTAGGAGAAGGGACAGAGACGAGCGAAGAGAAAGATCGATAAGTATAGAGGACCACCATGCGGCAGGGTCCCATCAATTCAGGTTTCATCGACACCGCAAACGTTCACAGGAGTATGCAGATCGTGGTTTGACTTCCTCAAATGAGAGATGACCGCGTAATATGCCCATGGACGCGATGAGCCAGGCATTGCGCTAAGTAGCCTGATCACCATTCTCAAGAGACATCGAGAACGCACTAATGCCGAGCAGATTCACACGACCGCCGTTCAATTCCTACACTGGAAAGCCAGACTCGGTAGAACATGTAAGCTACTATATCCAAATGATGTCTTTGCACGCCCAAAATGACGCATTGATGTGTAAAGTCTTCCCATCGAGCCTTGGCCCTACTGCTTTGAGATGGTTCAACGGGTTAAAGAAAGGCTCGATGCACAGTTTTACAGAATTGATCCAAGAATTTGGTATATGATTCATGACTTGCAGCTGAGTTCCACAGCCCGTGGACGCATTATTATCAATGAAAATGGGGGCTGGGGAGACCCTTCGCAACTACGCTAACCAGTACTAGGAGTTGTATAACGAGATCGGCGAGGGCAATGAAAAGATTGTAGCGAGCACTTTTCGTATGGGGTAGCCTAACGAGTCCGGACTGAGGGAATCGTTGACGAAAAGGCCTCCCGAGGATATGAGGTAATTGATGAGGCGTATTGAGGAGTATAAACAGTTAGACGACGACCAATTACAGAACAAGGGGAAGGCCCCGGTCATAACTTATCCTTAGAACATCGGTTTCCAGCCCAAACCCCGGAAGGATCTGAGGATTCAAGAGCCCGGGACAGGAATTGGAGGAGTGAATGTAACTTTTAAGGAACCAGCGCATAGGATTTTTGATCGAATAAAAAACGAGCTGTACTTTAAGTGGCCGAATAAAATGCCGGGCGACTCGTCGAGGAGAAACCAGAATCTATAATGTACGTACCACAAAGATAAAGGGCACACCACTAAGTAGTGCAGGGTATTGAAAGACCATCTAGAACAGTTGGTGAAGACTGGGTATTTGAAACAGTTCGTGGTAGCAACAAGGAATCAAGAGGCCGGGCAGGTTGATTGGTTGCACGAAAATCCTTTCCCACCACCTTTGGGGATAATAGAAGTCATCCATGCAGTCCCAAAGGGCGTTTCAGCATCTAGTACAAGGGGAATATTAGCTGTGGCACTAACGGAGGGGTGTGCAAGCGAGCGTCCTCCTAAAAAGAAGCTAAGGTACACTAAGCAACCTATCGCCTTTGACGATGACGATATGGAAGGTACCATCCAGCCACACGGCGATGCATTGATAGTCATGGCCCGCATAAGAGGTTTCTTAGTAAAAGGAATAATGATAGATCAAGGGAGAGGTGTGGATGTGATGTACCCCGACTTGTACAGGGGGCTTGGGCTTAGGAAGGAAGATTTATCCAAGTATGACACACCATTAATAGGGTTTGACGGCTATATGGTGATTCCAGAAGGGCAGATCTCACTCCCCGTCAGTGTGGAAGGTAAGGAAGTAGTTGTAATGTTCATAGTGGTCGCATCCTTCTCCCCGTACACGGCAATTCTCGGAAGGCTGTGGATTCATGACATGGGGGCTGTACCTTCCACCCTACACGTAAAGGTCAAGTTCTACACCGAAGATGGAATCGCGGTGGTAAGGGGCTGTCAACAGGTCGCCAAACAATGCTTAGTAGCTGCTGCTAGACGAGAAGCCAAGCAAAAGGAATCCATTGGGAAAGACCCTTTATAGCAACTACAGCAACCCTAAGGGGAGGTGGGGACCAGCTGCGTTGAGGACCTGGTGAAAGTGAAGATCCTGCCAGATAGTGAAAGGAGTTTTTTGGTAGGGGCGGGCTTGAGAGACGAATAGAAGGTGGAGTTGTTGCTTTTTTTTTTGTGCAAAACGTGGACGTGTTCACTTGGAGTCCATATGAGGTGCCTGGAGTTAACCCCAAATTTATAGTCCATAGGCTTAATGTGGATCCTTCATGCCCTCCTAAGAAGCAAAGACGGAGGAGACCAGCTAAAGAGCATGTGGAAGCTGTTAGACAGGAAGTTGGGAGATTGAAGGAAGCGGGGGCCATAAAGGAAGCTTTCTTTCCAAAGTGGCTTGCAAACATTGTGGTTGTAAAGAAGAAGAACGGTAAGTAGAGGGTATGTGTTGACTTCATCGATTAAAACCAAGCATGCCCAAAGGATCCCTTCTCGATGCCAAAAATTGATCAGTTAGTGGATGCAACGTACAAGCACCCGATGATGAGTTTTCTGGACGCTTTCCAGGGTTATCAATGAATAGACTTAGCCGCCGAGGACCAGGAAAAGACTGCGTTCATAACTCTCGATGCCAATTATCATTACATCGTGATGCTGTTCGAATTGAAAAACGCTGGAGCCACTTATCAACGAATGATGACAAAGATGTTTATCGAAAAAATTGGGTGTACGGTCGAAGTATTCATTGATGACATAGTGCTAAAAAGCAAGCAGGAAGAGCAACATGTTGACGACCTTAAAGGGGTGTTTGAAATACTCCAGCGACACTAGCTGCGCCTCAATCCTGATAAGTGCGTTTTCAGGGTAGGGTCCGACAAGTTCCTGGCCCACTTAACCACCAAACGGGGAATCGAAGTTAATCCTGATCAAATTGAAGCTGTGAAATGTCTCAAATCACCAAGCAGTCCGAAAGAGGTTCAAAAACTGACCGGTATGTTAGATGCACTTAACTGATTTATTTCCAAATTCGCTGATCGGTGTCGACCATTTTATCAGCTTTTGAAGAGGTGGAAGGGATTTCACTAGGACAAGGAGTGTGATAGGGCCTTCCAGGGCCTAAAGGACTACCTTGGGCAGGGGCCAATGTTAATGGCCCTAGAACCTGGAGAAGAATTATACATGTATCTCTCAGTATCCAAGCATACCGTGAGCACAGTTCTACTGAAAGACAGTGGTGTGCAACTATCAATTTACTACATAAGCAAAACACTTTTTGACACCGAGACAAGGTATTTACCACTGGAGAAATTGGTGCTGGCCCTTTTGCATTCTACCCAGAAATTGCCCCATTACTTCCAAGCTCACACCGTCCATGTTTTGACCGAGTATCCTGCAGTCATTGTTGAGGAGGTCTGACTTTACGGGGAGAATAAATAAGTGGGAAACTCGGCTGGGTTCTTTTGACATTAGATACAGGACAAGGAACTCGGTGAAGGGCCAATTGCTAGCAGATTTCATCGCCAAGTTTTCATCAAAAAATACGGAGACGGTTTGCCTTGTGGGGACTAACCCATGGAAGGTGTTTATGGATGATGTCTCCAACGCGGCAGGAGCGGGAGCTGGAATTGTGGTCATTACCCTGGAAGGAATAAGGCTGGAACATTCATTCAGATTGGGCTTTAAAGCCTCTAATAATAAGACCGAGTACGAGGCACTGCTGGCCAAACTGAAAGTTGTCTCTAACTTGCGGGCTAAGGAGGTGGAAGTATATTCAGATTCTTGGCTTGTAGTTAACTAAGTACAGGGGAGTTTTGAGGCCAAGGATCCCCGGATGGTTGAATATTTGTGGGTAGTGAAACAGACTATAGGCCATTTCTCAAGTGTAAAAGTAGAGCAAGTTGCCAGAGGGCAGAACCGTCACACCGACTCCCTGGCCACATTAGCGTCATCAATAGCTAGTGAAGTACCCTGACTAATCAGAGTGGAATTGGTGAATAAACCAAGCATCAGCGCGAGGACAGGAGTCACGCAAATCACCACTGCTAGGAAGTGTTAGATGGATCCAATAGTCGAGTTCTTAGCAGAGAGTCGGGTACCTAAGGAAAAGAAGTAAGCGACCAAAGTACGGCGGAAAGCCTTTCGGTATTGACTTTCCATGGATCAGAAGTTATATCGGAGATCCTTTGAAGGCCCGTATTTACAATGTCTACACTTTAGCATGACTGAAGAACTTCTGATTGGATTGCATGAGGGTGTGTGCGGCAGTCACGTTTGCAGTCGTTCATTAGCTTACTGAGCAATGACTCAGGGATTTTGGTGGCTGCAAATGCAGAAAGACGCCCTTGAGTATGCACGGAAGTGTGAGCAATGTCAAAGGAACGCCTTAGCAATCCATCAGCCTACTGGGAATCTAAATCCCCGTTAGTACCCCGTGGCCTTTCGCTTAGTGGGGGCTAGACATAGTTGGACCATTTCCTTAGGCAACGGCTAACCGAAGATTCATGTTGATTGCGGTGGATTACTTCACAAAGTGGGTGGAAGTGGAGGTGCTAGCAAACATCCAAGATGTTGATGTCAAGAAGTTCGTATGGAAGAACATTATAATGAGATTTGGGGTACCAGAATCCCTTGTATCGAACAATGGGCTGTAGTTTGACAGCAAAGCTTTTCTTGTATTTTATAGCAACCTCGACATCAGGAACCGGTATTCTACCCCAGCTATGAGAGACTGCGCCTCCGGCCCGTTTTATTATGTGCGTCAGGCCAAACCCACGTGAATAGGTGGAGTCGTGTTATTGCCTCTCAAAATGGACGTTCGACTAGTTATATTTTTCCCTTTAGATTAGGGGTTTTACAATGGAGTTGCTACTTATTTAATTATTGGAATAAATAAGAAAACCAAAATTAAAAAAAAAATTCTCAGTTTATTAATTTTCAATGAAATTTACATTGATCATAGGAAAATTACATGGCTTTGGTCCTAGATACAATCTAAAATAAAGTACATAACTTTGTTTCATAGTTATAATCTAGAAATTGAAAATTATAAGGATAAGCATTGGTCTATCAACCCTTGATCTAAGTTCGGAGGTTATGTTACAAGATGGGAAAGTGTTAGGCACCCACCTTGCCCGGTGAAACCGGTTTTCTAGACTATAGAAGCCAACATTCATATCACATCATCTAATATATCAATTAATTTGCATGTTGAATTTAAGTTGTGTGCATGTGATGAACCCTAATTCAATTTATTAAGCATTGAATTTGGATTGAAAAATGAATTCTAGTGAATGTGTGTAGATGGTGATATCCTAGATTCAAAGATTTAAAAGAATTATGAAACAAACATTTTTTTATATATTTTTGATGTGAATTTAAAATTAAAACTAGTGTTATGCATGAACATGTGATGAACAACCAAGAACATGTGAAGAAAATATAAGAACATTTAAGAGCATTTAAACATATTCAAGGGAATTTAAACAGTTACTATCATGCTTTAATCCTAAATTCTCATCATGACAACACAAAAAATAAGTTAGGGAAAGAGATTATACCTTCATGCAAGATCCATATGGTGGATGAGGAGACTCTTGAGGGAGGTCCTAGGGTGGAGAAAAAGAAGAGTTATGAGAGGAAAAGTGAGTCTCACTCAATACCTTGAGTTTCAAGAAGACCAAGATATGACAAGACTACTCAACTTCCTAAAACTTAAGAGAAGAGAAGAGAAGGGATTTTTTGTGTCTTGAAATGAAGGAGAGGGGGGTTTATATAGTAGTGGTGGAGAAAATATGAATGGAAGGCCATTAATGAGAGTTGACAAGGAATCATGAACCTAGACCTCATTTTAGTCTTGGGGAAAATCTAGAGCATCAAATGTAGAGATTGGTAGGAGTGAGGAGCAAACCAAAATTCGGTTTTCCCGTAGTTGCTATAACAGCCTATAGAGCCAATTTCGAAAAATCATATCTGACTCACTTTTGATCGGAATTGTCTCGTTCTTGTGCTTAAATTGAAGCCCTGGATGTCTAGTTTCTGGGAAAATTAACCTCATTCACAGATTTAAAATATTCTGAGAGATATCGGTGAAATAGTGAGCAGAGGTCATTTGTTAGAAAATGGTTTCAGCACAATTAACATTAATAGATCCCAAATTAGTTTCCAATTAACATTAATAGGCTCCAATCACTCCAATTTAAGACCTAATTAGTTCCAAATTTACCCTAATTAAAAGATAATTACACAAATTACTCATTGAATAATTAATGTTTAACTTTCTAATTAATTAGGTGTATGTAACCTTACTATAAATTGTAGTCCTAACCAATCAAATTATGACACATCATTAATCTCAAATTGATTATAATTATAACCAATTGGAATAAATTGTTCATAATCACATAGGATCGTACTCAATTTGTGATAGTGCATCTCGGTCATTAGAACTTGATTTGATGATAACCTTCAATCTGATGGTCCGATTAGGGCTTATAATTAGTCGATTTGATCGTTACAACATCAAGATCATTTTGGTGAAATGAGATTAAGGATCTAATTACCATAATTAAGATGCATATTTCCAATGTGAAATTACCCTTTTACCCTCGAAGTGAGGTTAAATGCGGGTTGCAAAATGAGGTATCAACAAAACGCCTCTCATTGATAGAGCTTGAAGAGCGAATATCAATGTATAAAAAAGACACCTAACTTTGCAATCAGTATTTAACTTTGGTGAATTTATGATGCTTGTAAATAAAATGCAAACCGTCATGTAGTGGATCAAAATGAGGACCGAATCTCAGGGGAGATTGCCTACGTACCTCTTGGTGAGAGGATCAGGTCCAAACATAGTTCACACACGTAGCCCCTTTTTTGTTTTTGTTTTTGTTTTTGTCTTTTTTTTTTTTTTGGCAAAAAAATGAGTACAAGACATGCTTACCAGTGGTCACGACAAAATGAGGATTTTAGTCGTGATCTTGAATTTTGGACATGCTTCCCAGAGGTCCGATGGTTTGAAGTTTGGACATACTTCCCAGAGGTTAGATGGATTTGAATTTGGATGTGCTTCCTAGAGGTCCATTGAAATTGAATTTTGGACGTGCTTCCTAGAGGTCCGATGGATTGAATTTTGGACATGCTTCCCAGAGCTCCAGTGGATTTGAATTTTGGACGTGCTTCCTAGAGGTCCGATGGATTGAATTTTGGATGTGCTTCCCAGAGGTCTGATGGAATTGAATTTAGACATGCTTCCCAGAGGTTCGATGGAATTGAATTTTGGACGTGCTTCCCAGAGGTCCGATGGATTAAAGTTTTGGACGTGCTTTTCAAAGGTCTGATGAAATTAAAGTTTGGACGTGCTTCCCAGAGGTCTGATGGAATTGAATTTTGGACGTGCTTCCTAGAGGTCCAATGGAATTGAATTTTGGATGTGCTTCCCAGAGGTCCGATGGATTGAAGTTTGGACGTGCTTCCCAGAGGTCCGATGGATTTGAATTTGGACGTGCTTCCCAGAGGTCCGATGGTTTGAAGTTTGGACGTGCTTCCCAGAGGTCCAATGGAATTGAAGTTCAAACGAGCTTCCTAGAGGTCCGATGGTTTGAAGTTTGGACGTGCTTCTCAGAGGTCCAATAGATTGAATTTTGGACGTGCTTCCCAAAGGTCCGATGGATTGAAGTTTGGATGTGCTTCCCAGAGGTCCGATGGAATTGAATTTTGGACGTGCTTCCTAGAGGTCCTATGGAATTGAATTTTGGATGTGCTTCCCAGAGATCTGATGGATTGAAGTTTTGGACGTGCTTTCCATAGGTCCGATGGATTGAAGTTTGGACGTTCTTCCCAAAGGTCCGATGGAATTGAATTTTGGACGTGCTTCCCAGATGTCTGATGGATTGAAGTTTGGATGTGCTTCCCAGAGGTCCGATGGTATTGAAGTTTGGACATGCTTCCCAGAGGTCCGATGGATTGAATTTTGGACGTGCCTTCCAAAGGTCCGATGGAATTGAATTTTAGACGTGCTTCTTAGAGGTCCGATGGATTGAAGTTTTGGACGTGCTTCCCAGAGGTCCGATGGATTGAAGTTTTGGACGTACTTCCCAGAGGTTCGATGGAATTGAATTTTGGACGTGCTTCCCAGAGGTTCGATGGAATTGAATTTTGGACGTGCTTCCCAGATGTCCGATGGATTGAAGTTTGGACGTGCTTCCCAGAGGTCTGATGGTATTGAATTTTAGACGTGCTTCCCAGAGGTTCGATGGATTGAAGTTTTGGACGTGCTTCCCAGAGGTCCGATGGAATTGAATTTTGGACGTGCTTCCCAGAGGTCCGATGGATTAAAGTTTTAGACGTGCTTCCTAGAGGTCCGATGGATTGAATTTTGGACGTGCTTCCTAGAGGTTCGATGGATTTGAATTTGGACGTGCTTTCCTGAGGTCCGATGGTATTGAAGTTGGGACGTGCTTCCCAGAGGTCTGATGGATTGAATTTTGGACGTGCTTCCCAGAGGTCCGATGGATTGAAGTTTAGACGTGCTTCCCAGAGGTCCAATAGAATTGAATTTTGGACGTGCTTCCCAGAGGTCCGATGGGTTGAAGTTTTAGGCGTGCTTCCCATAGGTCTGATGGATTGAAGTTTGGACGTGCTTTCCATAGGTCCGATGGAATTGAATTTTGAACGTGCTTCCCAGAGGTCCGATGGTACTGAAGTTTGGATGTGCTTCCTAGAGGTCTGATGGAATTGAATTTTGGACGTGCTTCCCAGAGGTCCGATGGATTGAATTTTGGACGTGCTTTCCAGAGGTCCGATGGAATTGAATTTTGGACGTGCTTCTTAGAGGTCCGATGGATTGAATTTTGGATGTGTTTTCTAGAGGTCCGATGGAATTGAATTTTGGGCATGCTTCTCAGAGGTCCAATGGATTGAAGTTTTGGATGTGCTTTCCAAAGGTCTGATGGAATTGAAGTTCGGACGTGCTTCCCAGAGGTCCAATGGTTTGATGTTTGGACGTGCTTCCCAGAGGTCCGATGTATTAAATTTTGGACATGCTTCCCGGAGGTCTGATGGATTGAGTTTGGACGTGCTTCCCAAAAGTCCAATGGAATTAAATTTTAGATGTGCTTCCTAGAGGTCCATTGAAATTTGGAAGGCATTATTCATGCCGATATTTGTGGGCTTTTTACCGTAGTTCCTGCAAAATAAATATTTTCAATTAGTAACAAAATTATTCATTGAAAAGACTTTGGCATTCCTGGCGAATGCCCCTAGTTTTGGATATCTTCCATGCTTCGATAAATGCTGAGGGTGGACAATTAACTTGATGTTGCGCCACTAGAGAATATGGAAGAGGATCATAGCTTTCTGTTCCTGAAAAAGATTTTAATGAAGATTTTTTTTTTGAGACTTTTGAATTTTTTTTTTTTGAAAGATTTTGAAATCCTAAATTTTTTGAAAGAATTGAAAATCTTGAATGATGCTTTTTTTTTTTTTTTTTGAAAGGCTAATTAGAAGTCTTGGATTTTTTGAAACATTTTGGAAATCTTATTTTTTATTTTTGGGGGAATATTTGGAATTCTTGAATTGTTTCTTTTTTTTTTTTGAAGGAATTGAAAACTTTGATTGATGATTTTTTTTTTTTTTTAAATTTGGAAATCTTGAATTTTTTGAAGGAATTGAAAATTTTGATTGATGAAATTTTTTGAAAGCAACCTAAGAAGTATAAGCCCAATGCCCCTAGTCCCAAGGTTTTTTTGAAAATTCCCTCTTTTTTTTTGAAAAATTTGGAAATTTGGAATTTTTTGAAGGAATTGAAAATTTTGATTGATGAAATTTTTTGTAAGCATCCTAAGAAGTATGAGCCCAATGCCCCTATGGGTTTAATTCTCACCGTGGCTGTGGCTGTAGTGTTTGGTAGGTTTTTTAGCGATGGTTTTGTGGATTTGTGGATGGAGGTGGTGGTGGTGGTGAATTTAATGGGTTTTGTTCCCGATGGTAGGGGTAGGTTTCTTGTGGCAGAGGTGGTGGTTATGGGTTTTTTTGTGGTGGTGGTGGTGGGATTCTTGTGGCAGAAATGGTGGTGATGGGTGGTTGAAAGAGAGAGAGATAGTGAGGAAAAGATAAACAGAGTGATGGGGGAGAAAGGAGAGAGAGATTGGATTATATTATTTTATTATGTAGTATACATTATTTTAATAAGTTGAATAGGAAGATAAAAGTTGAGATTTTGAGTGTATTGTAAAATAGTATGACATAATAGATAAATTAGCTTTTGAAATGGTAAAATGAGGTTTTTTGAAGAAACCATATGCTAATGCTCTTACACTCATAACATATCTCCTCACACATGGACCAATGTAATTAAAGAGATAACATTATGTGACATAAATTGCTAGTTATAGTGACACTATCAATTAAATATGCAATCAGGAAGAGCCACCTGGATGACTTCCAGGTAATTATAAAAGATTTCAATTTTAAATGTTGAAATATTCATTCATTAAACTTCAACCAAAAAATGGTAGAAGTAGCACACAAAAACCTAATATAAAGCAAAAACAATAATAACAATTAATCTTTTACATGTTATTTGTTTGGATTTTTTTTTTCTATTTAAGAAATTTCCTTTCTTTTAAACACTTTTATCGTGATATTTGGCTTTTTTTTTTTCTTTGGATTACTGCGTAGCTTCGAATCACAATATGATTGCCCAAAAATTATTTTGCATTGAGTTACGGTTTGTGCCTTCCAAACAATACAATATTATCCTTTTATTATTCTAGCACAAAAGTAATAGAAGTATTCTTCTAAAAAAAAAGTAATAAAAGAATGGTTCATGTCAAAATATTTTATTTTGTCTTAGTTAGGAAAAGGAAAATACTCAAAATCCAAAAATTTCATTAAAAAAATAAAGAACCATATTTTAAATACAGAAGTAACAGAAAGATGATTCAAGTCAAAATATTTAATTTTGTGGAACTCAAGATAAGAAAACTATTAAAATCCAAAAATGACATAAAAATAAAGAATCATATTTTAGGTTATTAATTACAATGTAATAAGTAATAACAATACCAATAAAAATAAAAATAACAATAACAGTAACAGTAATAATTTTTATATAAAAAAATACACTTTATTTAATTTGGATAGCTTCTAGTGATGTAATAAATTTTGTCACTTCTAACCAATCAACCAATTCGAAATACCAGAAAATCCAGACACAGGTGAGCATAATTTTGACAAACTAAAGCCCAAATGAACAAATGCTAAAATCCTGTATTTTAAGAAAACAAAAAATCGGCAAATCCTTCATTATTTGGGAAGAAGAAGCTGATTAAAGGAAATTATTTATTTATTTTTTTTAAAGTTGATTGAAGAATAATTTTCATACTTCGTAACTCAAAATTCCTATGTTATTGATTTAATTCACAAAAACATAGACTATATCCTTATAAAACAACATAATAACTATTTGAAGCATATATCCCAATAAAACAACAGATAACATTTAATAAAACATTGTTTTTTTTTTTTTTTTACCTATTGAACCAACATTCTTGTGGATTCAGGTAGTTTTAGAAAACAGGGAAATGGTTGGTACAAATAGTCCCCAACGCCAGTCACCATTTACCTAAAAAAAAATGATTTTAAATAAGTAAATAGCATAATGTTAAAATAAATAACCAAAAAACCAGGAAAAGAAAAAGAAAAGAAAAAACTTCAGCAAAAAATTAAAAGATTTTCCTTATGCTCTTGATAATAGAATTCGCAACAGTTGCCATAGTTTGACCCAAAACTATAAAAATGCCTGTTACCCTTACTAAAGAATTTCATATATCAGGTGAACAAACCTCTGACATATATAATGTTGTTACCATAAAAGCTAACCTGATCATAAAACTCGGAATGTTATGATGGAACGTTTATATATTTGTGCTCCCATAGAAAAAAATTAAATTAATTTTGAAGACTCAGTACCGCCGCACACCATTAGTGTGACGGTCACTTCATATCTATATTATGATATGTAGTGTTAAACCTTAGTAAATTGCCCAAAATCTTAATTTTTACGGGGTAGCGTTTTATATACACGACATTTATCCTTTTTAATTTTCTAGCACCTCGGTAATAGATGGCTAATTGCAAGAACTATATTTTTTGCTTAGCAATATACTAAATATCCAAACTGGGTACTATATCAAATAATCATAATTAAAAACAAAAATAATAAACAATGTTTATTAAACGTAACAATATTAATAACAATTATTTATGTCAATTTTACATGGTACTTTTGCTTAAGATAGATTCTAGCAATGTGAGAAGTGTATTCACCTTTAAACACTTTTTTTTAATGTTATATATTTTTCTCTACTTATAATAATGCATGTAAAATATTTGACTTGGCTTATAATTCTCGTATTTCCGTGATTTATTCTTTTGAGTGTATAGCATCAAGTAATAGAAAGGAATTATTCATGTCACTTATATCAAATATCAAGAGTTTGAAGTAGAAATATAGACTGAAAGGAGATTCATAAAAGGAGTGAAAACTTAAACGTTTGACTATAGGTGAGAGCTACGAAACACCATTGTGGATCATTAATTTATGGATGGATAGCTAAAAGCCTAAAAGTTCAAGAGCCAAAGAAAAAGTTTGACCAAGAGCATTATAACTCAACTAATTCCCAACTATTAGTATTTTCAAAGCATCTAAAATTCAAATCTCTTCCTCTTCGGTGTAACTATTGAATTATTAAAAAAAAAAAAAACTGGTCTCTTCCATTAATATGTGCACTGTGTGACACCGAAGACATAACAGTTCTACCACAAGTAAATGCAAAAAGGTAATATTGATCTCTTGGATCATTCTCCCAACGCTTAGTGGCATATGGAATTTACTCGGGGAGAATATTGAGAACCATTTGGGAAGCATGCGCACCATCAGAATAAGGTCTACTTGTCCCTTGTGGATAGGTTGAAGGCACCCAATAATCCAATGTCATTTGTAGGTTGAGATTACGATTCTTCTATAGATGCACACTAATGCACTTTGACACAATTTTCACATTTATCAATGTGTGAATGAATTACATCACTTACATACCGATCCACTACTAGAACTTAATGAAAAGCAATCTAATCTAAATTGTGTCAAATGTCTGAACAAGTATGTGGTCTTAGTCTCTTAGACTTTTTGTAGAGCTTACCTCTTGACAAATCATGACTGGTTGCTGGACGTGCTAGTATCACTGTATCAGTCTATCAAAGGACCAATTTTCAGTTATCTGCGGCTAAGATAAACCCAATCACACAACCACAACCTCAGGCATGGCCTAATTAGAACCAAAGTTGAGGCCCCTTGAAGCTAAGAAACAAGGACTAAGGTGTTCACAGTAGTATTAACCCGTACAGTTGATTAGTAACTCGCAATCAACTTTTGGTCCTTTAACAAAGGTCCAAATTTCGCTTGGACCTAACACAAAGCTTAGTCAACCATTGCTTAAGCTAGACCCAGAAAAAAGAGTGGGTTTGGATATGACTCATTAAGTACTGCTTAGAACATACCTTGTCTTTGGGGAATTGAGTAAACTCATTATGATTTGATTTTTTTTTTCTTTTTTTTTTTTTTTCTTTTTTGTGTAGAAGAAAATAATTAAATAAAGAAACTTAAATGTACTTTATAAAAAAAAAAAATTATTTCCTTTTGATACATATAAATTCACAAAGAAAAATAAAAAAATAAAAGTCGGATCATACATAAATCCTTAAATTTATAACTTGATAATTACTTTTAATAACCCAATAGTACAACATTCCACAACAGAAAAAAAGGGAAACGGATATAGATGTTAAAGACCCTCAAGGTTGGTGCTACTGCTAATGGCCATGTGCCGATTTGGTGGTAAGTTGTTAAAATCAGTCATGCAAACAGGCATTCTATTTTTTCAAAATTTCTAAAATATACATACATCTTGGCAGTCGCTATTTTTTCAAATTTTCTTAAATTTGAAGTCTAATCTTCAAATGCTTATAACTACTTTCTCATTTAATGTCCATTTGAAGCCACAATTCTTAGATTAAAGTTTCTAGAATGTACTTTCAAAGTTCAAACCGTGTAAAAATTATAAGCAATTGTTTTTATATTAGTCGTTCAAAAATGGCTTAAAAGTTTTGAATTCCACAAGAACTTATAAGCATTTGAAGATTAAACAAAAGATTGTTTTCTTCATGAATTAAACAAAAAATTGTTTTCTTAATGAATTAAACATTTCATTCAATTAATTGATTAAAGTAGAATTAGAAATATCTGCAACACTGAGTCAAAGAAATATCTGCAACACGAAAGTATAAACACGTTGGTTTGTTTCTACAATGACAAATATATAAACAAAAACTTTCACTTATGAGTTTTGTGATCAACGTTCATTGTAAATTTGTACAGCTTTCACTTATAGTTACTTTATTATCTAATATCTGCAACATGAAAGTATAAACACAATGGTTTGTTTCCACAAAGACAAATATATAAATAAAAACCTTCACTTACGAGTTTTGTGATCAACGTTGATTGTAAATTCGTACAACTTTCACTTATAGTTACATTATTATCTAGGTGTAAATACACTTTTGGCCCCCACATAGAAAAGAAATCCCAAACCAACCAAAGTGGTGTGAATTGTGTAAAGTAACATGCATGAATGAAACTTTGCTGAAGCAGCATTTTCAAGGAAAAAAGCACAAGCACAAACTGCAAGAAGTGGAATCATTAAAACATGGAAAAGAAATCCCAAACCAACCGAAGTGGTGTGAATTGTGTAAAGTAATATGCATGAATGAAACTTT
The DNA here is from genome assembly GCA_032878915.1 of Castanopsis chinensis. Lineage (NCBI taxonomy): Eukaryota > Viridiplantae > Streptophyta > Magnoliopsida > Fagales > Fagaceae > Castanopsis > Castanopsis chinensis. The sequence goes on from JAVQMG010000109.1 coordinate 14,095,709, forward strand.
GGATGGTAAGTTTGAAAATTTGGCTGGCGGAGGGGGAGACTGAAGAAAAAGCTACATGTGTAGAAGCTCTAAATGTGCTTTCTAAGTAGCTGAGTTATTTTCTTAAACTGGCATCATCACAACAAAATATGAAAGTATTTGATTTTAGAGATGGACGCTGGAAAGGAGTATGAAATGGGCAATTGTTTAAAGGGGGGGGGGGGAGGGAGAGAGAGAGAGAGAGAGGTAGTTGGGACCACAGTGGTTAGTGACAGAATCAATCCTCATCCCTTCAACACCATGCTTAGAGCTCATTCTTTGATTCCTCTTGCTATTATAAACAGAGGTTTCTCCAGCAGAATTCTCATAGAGATCCAAGGAAGAGTTCTGCTTAGGGAAAGGTTTGACATGGTTGAGAACAGTTGACTTCTGTTTTAACTGAGATATCTTATCCTGGTAATGAGACCCATGCATCCCGCTACTGTTTGCCTCTTCCATATATAAATCCTGTGAACTCAACTTGGAATTATACGGCTCATATCCCTGAAAAGGCATGGTAAAGGGAAAATTACACAAGTCACCAAAAGTATTATTCCCTCCATCCCAATTATTTGTCATGTTTCAAAAATTCAACTTTTTAAAAGAACATCATTTATTGTATTGTCTGCTGTATAAAAATGTATAAGTTTCTAAAACTATTCTTAAATAAATTTATCAAAAATAGTTTTGAAAATAAAGTAGGGACATAATAGGAACATTAATAAATTAATGGTTCTTAATTTTAGAAATAGGACAAGATTTTGGGATATCCCAAAATAGAATAGAGGATAAACAAATTGGAACGGAGGTAGTATAAAGGAAGACACTTATACAAACGGCACCAAGAATGCAATTCCTACTAGAATTGATGCAAAGGCTTTGCAGATAAGTTTATCGGGCTTCTAGGAATGCTATAGAAATATTATTTGCTGCAGAAAAGCAAAAGTGCAGGAGTGAGCTCTGTTGTTCAGAGCTTTCAGAAATCCACAGTTTAAATAAATATAGATTGTACTGTCACTAGTAACTGCAGGTCAGTTCAAAACCAAAGAATTGAAAAAGACTTGCTCAGCCCAGATTTTATTTATTTATTTATTTTTTTACCACCAGGTGGAATCTCTTAAAAGTTGGGGTTCAACTCGGGGAAATATATGTGTTAAGAATATGAAGGTGATGCTGTTGGAAGTACACATGCTGCTGGTGCGGGAGTGGTCTGCAGAGGCAGTAGTGGAGGACCAATGGGTGGTAGTAATATGGTAGCAACTGCATTTTTCCCTTTCAGTATTTCTTTAAAGGGTAGGAGAGAGGGGTTTAAGAATGGCAGTTAGCAAAAAATGATGGTGGATAGATAAAAAAAATGATGGTGATACTGCAACAGAAGTAATGGCAGACGTGGAAGTAAGGGCAGTGACCACAGTAGTCGCGACAGTGTCAGAAAAGATGGAGGTTGTGATGGTGCTAAAGCAGTAAATGAGCCTTGATTAGTAAATGAATATCTCCCATTAGATAATTAATTTGGATCTCTAGAAAGCAAGAGTTGAATAGTTCAGAATCCAATCAAAATAACCACAACTTTTACTCAGTTGTGGCATCCATATCCAGTACTGAAAGTACCACTTGAATTCTAGGGGAAACATTACAGCTACACTATGTAACTGCTAACAAGCACTAAATGTTTAAGAACTTAATTTGTGCCAGCGAAGTACATTGAATCATGACATATGATGAACTTTTTCCTTCTCAAAAAGATGGATTTTGCAGTATTTCATAAACTAAATCAAATTAGCAATTTTAGGTTGGCTCCATATATACGTGGATCTGACTGGAAACCCCAAATACATAAAAACTGTCAGGCACAGCAGCAGAGTTGAGTTTGATGTAAGTCATAATATAAGTTTGTGTATATATATATATATATATATATATATATATAAATCCCAGATATTCATAATACAGTAAAATGCAGGATGGTTTGTAAATATATATTTTGTACAAAGAAGAGTTGCAATAAAGGCATCCTACGCAGAATAACTATGGTCATCTTCTGCCCCTAATCCTTAACATAACAACACAAAATTCTCCAGCACTTACCAAAGATAACAAAATTGCCAATTTTATACATCAAGATATATCACATGGACTTTCAGTCTTGACATAAATTGATCTGGTTCAGCCCTCGTCATGACAATTATATATAGTTAGATTAACATATGAGTTTAAATTCTGTCCGGTTACGCCACCAACAATATAATGCCACGTAAGTACCCAATTAAAAATCTCATTAAAATGGAAAAAAAAAAGGCGTAAATGCACTTTTAGTCCCTACATTTTGACGTTTTTTCATTTTAGTCCCTACATTTTATTTTTACCACTTTTAGTCCCTAAACTAATTAACGCGTGTCATTTTAATCCTTTCCGTCAGTCAACCGACGGAATTAACTGACGTGGCAACCGGAGGAATTAAAATATTACAAAAAAATGCCACATCAGCATTTAATTTTTTAAAAAATAATTTGTCAATTTTAACTAAATAAAAAAAAAATTAAAAACAACAAAATCAAATCCCTTTGAACACAACAATACAAACCCAGAAAAAACAAAGAACACAAATCATACACAGAACCAAACCATCTCTGCAAATCCAAGAATCAAATCATCCCAAATCATCCGGCCATTTACTTGAACCAAACCATCCGGCCAAGAATACAAATCATACACAGAATCAAATCATCCCAAACCATCCGGCCATTTACTTGAACCAATCCATCTCTGCAGATTTCATTCTGTGTATGATTTGATTCAGATCCTCCCAAAGATTTGATTCAAGTAAATGGCCAAAAATCATCCCAAATTACAAATCATACAAAGAACCAAACCCAATCTGCAAATTGACCAAGACCGAAACCAATAAAGAACCAAACCAAAAGAGAAAAAAAAAAAAAATTAGAACAGAGAAAGATCGAGATCGCAGCCACCAGTGGTGGCGTCGCCGATGGCAGTGGCGGAGCTCGTGGGTCTTTATCAAACGTTTCCTTGATGTTTGAAACACAAACCCAAACACAAACAAAGACCCAAACATAAACAAAGACCCAAATAGAGATCCAAACCCAAAAACAAAGACACAAACACGTTTGGCACCAGATCAGAGCTGTTGGCATGGATCAATAGCAGTGGTGGTGATGTGAAGCTCAAAAATCCCTAGCCAAATGTCTCCATGGCACTGATTTGAGAAGAGAACGAAGATGGTAGACGAAAAAATGGGTTTCGGCCATGGAAGAGTCTTCAACCACCATGGGTATGGGTGAGAGAGAGGAAGCCGCCGTGCCATGGGTGTGGGGGAGAGAAGGGTTGCCACCGTGCCGTGGGTGTGGGTGAGGGTGAGAGAACCAGAAGTCTGAGAGATTGAGGTTTGATTTGTGTTCTTGGTTTTTTCTGGGTTTGTATTGTTGTGTTCAAAGGGATTTGATTTTATTGTTTTTAATTTTTTTTTATTTAGTTAAAATTGATAAATTATTTTTTTAAAAATTAAATGCTGATGTGGCAATTTTTTGTAATATTTTAATTCCTCCTGTTGCCACATCAACTAATTCCGTCTGTTAACTGACGGAAAGGACTAAAATGATACGCGTTAATTGGTTTAGGGACTAAAAGTGGTAAAAATAAAAAAAATGTAGGGACTAAAATGGAAAAACGTCAAAATGTAGGGACTAAAAGTGCATTTATGACAAAAAAAAACCAACAAAACAATGACCTTTCTGTGTCGATGTTAGCAACGGTGATGTTATCTGCGGCACAAAGAAGCTGAAAAAGTCACCACCAACGGTGATTTTTTTTTTTTTTTCTTTTGGAAATGAATATTCATTCATAAAAGAAAGAAACATTACAGCCAAAAACTAAGCAAGAGGAAAGAACAGAGGAAGAGCAGGACACAATCACCAAAAGAGACCATGAACAAAGACACTAGCCAAGAGGACTGGAGATTTGAGAAGCTGGGTTGGAGCAACTCCAGAGATAGTTAATGACATGCTATGTACAAAGACACCATGACCAGGTCAACGATTTGGTCATCTCTCTTCCTCCTTCTAAATTTTATTTTACCAAACCTTAAAAACAAAAACAAACCCCACAACCACAATAGACCAAGAACCCAGGTTCCAAAACACACATGAAAAAGCAAAAGTTTCAAAATTTAATCACATACAAACAGCGGAGACACCAAATCCTTGTCTTCCCCCCACCAAAATCCACACCTTTATCTCATATTCAAATCTTGAGCCAAACCCACAAACTTGCACACAACCCAGATTGGATATATATCTTAAAAAGATTGTACCTTGGACAATGAAGATTGGGAAAAAGAAAACAGAAATCGAGAAAAAAGAAACTTAGGTCAGTAATGACTTCTCCAGAGGCTTTTGGGCGGCATCTCCAGCGGCAGGGGTTGTCTTAGCTGGCTTGGAGGTTTGGTTGGTACTGACTTTTGAGGAAGATACAATTTTGGTATATGAATTTTTAGAGGCAAGATTATGCGTGATAAGTTTTATTCTTTAGTTTGCAATCAGCTGACGTGGCACAATGTGATTGATGGGTGTAAAACTGAGGTTTTATGCCCCATCCGGACAGAATTGGCACTCTCAACCATGGTTTTAAAAACCGAACCGTAGATCAAATCGGATTTTTCAAAATTTCCTGTTTTTGACCGGTTTTTCCCGGTTTTTGGCCGGTTTTTCGGTTTGTGACCGGTTATTGACCGGTTTTGAGAGGTTTGACCGGACCGGCCAAGACCGGTTTTTTCCGGTTGAACCGGTCAGACCGGCCGGTCCGATCCGGTTTTTAAAACAGTGCTCTCAACATATTTATAAGTTCTTCTCGTCTTTTTTCAAACTCCTTCGCAGTCATCCTACATATGTAGTAAAATATAGCTTCTCTTACTAAATTGTCAGTGCTTGATAAAAAAGGATCAGAAACTCCACTTACATTGCTGTGACTGGATTGACTTTTCGCTTCAGAGACGTTTGGAGAATTGGGAATAGAAAGATCCTCATCATAGTATGGATCTGCAAAAGCACATATATATGAAACATAAGACTCCAACCTGCTCCAAAAAGAAGTTTTGCCAGGAAATTAAGAAAAAGAGTTGTCTGCTCTATAAAACAAAGGAACCACATACTAAGGGCCCATTTGGTTCATGTGTTTAAAAACTGAAAATTGTGGTTTGAAAACATTTGTGGAAATACGTGTGGTAAAAAAGTGTGTAGAAATGCGTGAAATGTTGTTTAAAAACTGAAAATAGTTGTTTGAAAACAACCACCAAACACCCCCTAAGTAACGCCTAGAGATATATACATGTACTGATTTACATATCAACCACTGATAAAAAGAATTCTCAAATAATTTTGAGTGAAAAGTATTTCCACTTATGATAGCATAAACTGCTACAGTTTTAGATAGCAATAATAATTTGTAATTTAATTAATAATACTCTTAATTATCGAAAACATCTCCCAACTCCCCCCCCCCCCCGGGCCATTTAAACAACTACCCATTTCAAACTCCTTTCCAGTGTCCATCTCTAAAATCAAAATACTATCATATTTTGTTGTGATGATACCAGTTTAAGAAAATAACTCAGATACTTAGAAAGCACATTTAGAGCTTCTACACATGTAGCTTTTTCTTCAATCTCCCTCCGCCAGCCAACTTTTCAAACTTACCATCCAAAGTTTCATTCATGCATGCTACTTTACACAATTCACACCACTTCTGTTGGTTTGGGATTTCTTCTCCATGTTTTAATAATTCCACTTCTTGCAGTTTGTACTTGTGCTTTTTTCCTTGAAAATGCTGCTTCAGCAAAGTTTCATTCATGCATGTTACTTTACACAATTCACACCACTTCGGTTGGTTTGAGATTTCTTCTCCATGTTTTAATGATTCCACTTCTTGCAGTTTGTGCTTGTGCTTTTTTCCTTGAAAATGCTGCTTCAGCAAAGTTTCATTCATGCAAGTTACTTTACACAATTCACACCACTTTGGTTGGTTTAGGATTTCTTCTCCATGTTTTAATGATTCCACTTCTTACAGTTTGTCCTTGTGCTTTTTTCGTTGAAAATGCTGCTTCAGCAAAGTTTCATTCATGCATGTTACTTTACACAATTCACACTACTTCGGTTGGTTTGGGATTTCTTCTCCATGTTGTAACGATTCCAATTGTTGTAGTTTCTCGTTGTGCTTTTTTCCTTGTAAATGCAGCTTCAACAAAGTTTCATTCATGCATGTTACTTTACACAATTCACAACATTGAAACTGGTTTGCTTTCTCTCCTCCATATTTCCTATTAAGTTCCAACTCTTCTACCTTCGCCTTGTGTTTTCTTTCTTTAAAGTGTTGCTTGAGATTAAAGGCACCTGAGCACAGCATTTGGCAAATCTTGGAAAATAAGTTATCTATCGGATCCTTAAGCATGACACTACCATGAGATAGCCCGGGTTGTTCAGGTTGCAGGTATTGAAGGCAGCTGGTCAGCTCTTTTCGCTTTATCCCTGAAAGATTTGTGCTTGGAACCAGACTTGGACTTGGACTTGAAAGTGAAGATAGCACTGAATGATTTGTGCTTGGAACCGGACTTGCACTTGCACTTGCACTTGGTCGTTCCAATGGTCTTAGGCTGTGACTGAGACTTGAATGTGAAGATAGCACCTGAAAAAGAGGGGGGGGGGGGGGTTGAAGTTCCCAATCTCACAAACAACTTAGCTGAAGAACTATTCCCTAGCAATGCATCTACTGAAAAAATCTATCGTGTAAAAATCAAAAACTTTGAAGAGACTAGACAACTTCGAGTAATTTACACCATTATATCATAGCAAAATGTGCTCGAAAACGAAATTACTGATAACCAGATCAATTGTATGCACATGAAATTTTCACTAAGCATATTGTATAGCTAGGTTCCAAAACTCAATTTTGACTCTACCACAAACTTTTTTTATGCATTTCATAATTTATATTTTCATTGTGAAATATCTCTGCTTCCTATGTGATGGGTGCCATTTTAAGATAGAACAATTGTACATCTGGTCATTCTTCAATGAAGACCAATAAACGTATGACAGAATCTAATAATCCGGGCCATAAGAAACATTATAATTAACAGAGATATTAATTTTTAGTGCCTAATAAACCTTCCTTCGAATTCTCATGCATTCTCTAACAAAGCAGACTAATTAAAATTTCCATGTGGGAGAGAGGAAAAAGAAAATGTAAGTTGGGTTTTACATCAACTAGATATGAACTGTATCTTCAAATCCAACTACAGGCCTTGATTTATATGCAAGTCATTTATGCTTTTGAACAAAAGTTGCACTAGAATAAGGAAAAAAAGATATTCACAGCAGAGCCTCAAAAGTAACTTGGTTAAAGTTTAGGGTGTCTGAAAGACAAGAGAAAGGCTATAAAAGAAACTTTAGATGAAGCAAAGGGATATAAATCATCACCAGTGAGAAAGATTCAAGCAATCTTCTATTTGAATCCTCACCTGCAAATGCATAAGATCTTTCAAATCTTCATCTAATGTGAACTGCAACATAGCTACCTCCCTCCTATATGCCAGCATTCTTTGGATTGCTACATCCACAGGCATAATGTTCTCCCTTCTCTCCCCTACCATTTTATATTCAGTTGTCCTCCGCAACACGTTGCTTACAATTTGTTCATCAATAAACTCAGTCAGTCAGTCCTTATGCCCTATCAAGAAGATTGGCCAAAGAGCCGTTATAATTAACATCATAGTAATCATAGAAAACTCTGATATGCAGTAGGTCAAAATTTGCTATTAGAATTTCTATAAAGTGGGAAAAAAAAATGTGACATTATTCTTAGTACAATGAATGAGAAAATTGTAAGAGAAGTCTTAAACAATGAAACAGTAAACAATCATGATGCTAAAGGCATTACTTTGCCATCAAGGGCTAAAAGACTGAATTTGTGATCCTGATCATGTAGATGAGAAACACAAGCATACCCATAAAACAAATCACACTTCACAAAACAAGAAAGGCCACTTTTTTAATCACAATTTCAAATCGAACTCCTTGAAGAAAAGATATATATATATATATATATATATATATATATATATTGAAGGGTTCTTTTTGTTTTTGGCATAAGAAACTAACATTGATTTGCTATTCTCTCAATAGCTATAAATACTGCACAAATGCCAATATAAGGGGAAAGCAAACTCTGAATCTTAATCTTCTATATCTAACCAAAATCTATATAAAAGTCATTGAAAGAACACAAATGAAACATAACCCATCAATGATTTCATCCAGATAATGTGTATAACCACATTACACAGTTAAAAGACAGCTCTTTTTTTTTTTTTTTTTTTTTTTTTTCAGGAAATAGAAACCCAATGAATTCGGAAAAGGAGAAAAAAGAAACTGGAAGACACATTAGGGAAAACTTGTAGAGTTTTCACTAGAATGCATAAATCAAACACCTAGATAAGAGTTAAAAAATCAAGCCCATTTTCTTGGAAAACAATTTACTGGGAAAAAACTGAAAAGGAGAAAGGAAATGTCACCTGAAAATTGGAGTTACTATTTCAGGTGATTAGAACCTTGGCATCGGTGGATTGGGTAGATCACTTTGGAAACGTGTCACAAAGGGTACTCCCTCGTGTAGTTTCTGATCATTGCCCCCTTTTCGTGGTGGCAGGTACTGTTAATAAAGGTCGAAGTGCCTTTAAGTTTGAGAATATGTGTTTGAAAGAAGAGGGTTTTGTAGAAAGGGTTTGGCAATGGTGGAATGGGTATTGCTTTTCGGGTTCTCCTAGCTTTTTTTTTTTTTTTTGATAAGTAAGAATATTATATATAAGAAGGCTACTCTATGCATGAAGAACATAGAGCAGACCAAGAACAAACAAAAGAGGAAAAAAGCCAAACAAACAAAAATTACAAAAGAGAAAGAGAGCTAAGAAAAGAAGGGAGAGAGTCACTAGTCGTGAGTCCCTAATCCCTAAACCAAACAAAAAGAATCCCACTAAAAGAAGCAAGCAACTGATCACCAGTGCTATCCAAATCCTCAAAAGTTCGCCGATTCCGCTCCTTCCAAACACACCAAAGGATGCCCATCGGAACTAAATTCCAAATCTGAGACGAGTGTTTTCCCAACCAATTCCACCAACCAAAAAGCACATCAGGTATCGATCTAAGAATGACCCAAGACAAACCAAAAGTTCTAAAAGCAAAACTCTATAACCGATAAGCCAACTCACAATGAAGAAGTAAGTGGTCTACCGTCTCTCCACAGTGATGGCACATAATGCACCAATCCACAAAATCCAATCTCCTCAATCTCAAGTTCTCACCCGTAAGGATCTTATTCCAAGTTGCACACCAAACAAAGAAAGAAACTCGCCTAGGGGCCTTTACTCTCCATATAGCTTTCCAAGGAAAGACAATTGAGGTGCAATTTCTTAATTTATTATACAAAACCGGATGTCAAATTCCCCATTAGGTTTTAACTTCCATCTTATCCGGTCTCCAACATCCCCCGGAGGAGTATTAGCCCCCAATAAACGAAAGAAATGCAGCCCTTCATCCATCTCCCAATCCTCAAAATTTCTAATAAAATGAACATCCCAAATTCTTCTTTCCTCCGCCCCTGCCTAGACAAAGAAGCTTCAACAGAAATCTCCTTATCAATGGCAATACCAAACAACCTTGGGAAGGCCAAATGAAAGGGTTGATCCCCATACCACCTATCTTGCCAAAACCTCACTCTATTCCCCAATCCAACAACAAACTGACAATTTTTGTTGAAATATCAACTCTGCTAATGAGGAGCCCCCAACGGCATGCCAAGATAAGACATAGGCAAAGATCCAACTCTGTAGCCCAAAATATCAGCTAGGACATGCACATCAACAACCTCCTATTGGAACCATTTCACTCTTATGCACATTTACCTTCAAACCTGTTACCGCCTGAAAACATAGTAATAATAATCGAATATGCAGAATTTGCTCCACATCTGCATCACAAAAAAGGATAGTATCGTCTGCAAACAAAAGATGTGAAACACATTCCCCACCACCCCTCCTACCCTCAACCTTAAAACCACGGATCAAACCAGCTCCCTCCATTCTTCTCAACATCCTACTAAACACCTCCATCATGATCAAAAACAGCATAGGAGATAGCGGATCTCCTTGTCTTAAACCTCTTGAGCTACCAAAGAAGTCAGCTGGAGACCCATTAATCAAAACAGAGAACTGAACTATGGATATACAAGTACGGATCCACTTACACCACTTCGCCCCAAAGCCTATTCTATTCAACAAATACAGCAAAGCCTTCCAATTCACATGATCATAAGCTTTCTTAATATCAAGTTTACAAATGACTCCAGGAACCCTAGTCTTCTCTCGGCTATCCACACACTCATTCGTAATAAGAACCGAATCAAGGATTTTTCTCCCACCTTGTAAATTAAAAGCTCTTAAAGAGGAATTGAAAAAGTGGAATAAGGAGGAATTTGGCGATCTGGCCTTTAGGAAGAAATGTCTTTTATCTGAATTGTTGGGTTTGGATGCTAGGGAGGACTTGTCTGGTCCTTCTCAGGAGGATCAAACTTGTCGTATTCAGATTAAAGGTGAGATTGCTCATCTTGCCTCTTTGGAGGAGATTTCTTGGAGATAAAAGTCCCAGATTTTATTTGTGGAGGAGGGGGACAATATTACTCGCTTCTTTCATCAGGTTGCAAACTCCCATAGAAGAACTAATCATATTTGGAGTATAGAGGTGGATGGTGTCCCCTATGAGGATGTGGAAGAGGTGCGGTCTAAGGTGGTCCACTTTTATCAGAGTTTGTACACTGAGCTAGATACTTGGCGCCCTTCTGTGGATGGTTTAGAGTTTGCTAGCATTGAGGAAGATGAGTGGCTTGAATTAGAGAGGGATTTCTCTAAGAAGGAAGTGGTAAAGGTTCTGCAAAAAATGGTGGGTGATAAAGCCCCAGGTCCTGACGGTTTCACTATGGCTTTTTTTCAAAAATGTTAAAGTGTAGTGGAAATAGATGTCATGGCATTCTTTGATCATTTCCATAGGAGCTCAAAGTTTGAACGGTCTCCGAATGCTTCTTTTCTATTTCTGATTCCAAAAAAAAAAAAAAATAATGCTTTGAATATCAAAGACTTTAGGCCTATCAGCTTAGTGGGCAGTGTGTATAAGCTGTTGTCTAAGGTTTTAGCTAACATAATGAGGCAGGTGCTAGATAAACTTATTTCGGAGTCACCGAATTCTTTTGTTGGTGGCAGACAGACTTTGGATTTAGTGCTTATTGCTAATGAATGTTTAGACAGTAGACTGAAAGTGTCGTATTCCGGGAGTGGTGTGTAAGTTAGACATTGAGAAAACTTATGATCATGTGAATTGGGACACTTTGATTTATCTCTTGGAAAGGATAGGCTTTGGGGATAGATAGAAGAGATGGCTTAAGACTTGTGTCTCTACTGTTCGCTTCTCAATTCTGGTTAATGGATCTCTTACTGGCTTCTTTAGTAGCTCTAGAAGTCTCAAACAAGGTGATCCTTTGTCTCCCCTTCTCTTTTTTTTTTTTTTTTTATCATGGAGGTTTTAAGTCGTATCCTGAAGAAAACTGAGGAAGTTGGTCTCATTCAGGGTTTTCACGTGAGTCCTATTAATTCTACTGGTATCCGTGTTTCTCACATTTTATTTGCTGATGATACCATTATTTTCTGTGATGCCTCTAGAGAGCAGGTTCTTTCTATTAGGCTAGTTTTGACTTGTTTTCAAGCTTTTCCTGGTTTGAAGGTGAACATGGAGAAAAGTGAAATTGTCCCTATTGGGGAGGCGCGTAACATTCAGTCTTTGGCTAATAACCTTTAGTGTAGGGTGAGCAGTTTGCCTATGATTTACTTGAGTATGCTATTGGGAACTTTGTACAAAACAGCCTCTATTTGGAATCCGATCCTTGAGAAGATGGAAAAGAAGCTTTCAGGCTAGAAGCGGCTTTATTTTTCAAAGGGTGGTAGACTCACCTTGCTGAAGAGTACCCTTTCAAGCCTTTCGACTTATTACCTTTCCCTTTTTACTATCCCTAAAGCTGTGGCATCTAGATTGGAATGCATTCAAAGAAACTTCTTTTAGGGTTCATCAGTTGAGTGTTTCAAATATCCATTGGTGGCTTGGGAAAAGGTTTGCTTACTGCGTGAGATGGGTGGTTTAGGAATTCGGAAGTTGGCGCCTTTTAATCAGGCTCTTTTAGGGAAATGACTTTGGAGGTATGGCCATGAAACCTTGTATATGTGGCAAAGGGTCATTGCCATGATACATGGGGAGGGAAAGTGGGTTGGTGCACTAGAGCGTATAGTAGGGCTCATGGTTGTGGGTTATGGTGGAGTATTAGTGAAGGGTGGGAAACTTTCGCTAAGCATTTCTATTTTGTGGTGAGGGATGATTCTCGTATTCTTTTTTGGCATGATAAGTGGACTAGAGATGTTCCACTTAAACTTCTCTATCCTCAGTTATTTTTGTGTTCAACTAATAAGGAGGCTTGTATTTCTAATGTGTTAAGCCCTCCAATGGGTGATAATGACAGAGTATGGAGCGTAAGATTTCATAGGGAATTCAATGATTGGGAGTTGGCGGCTTCCTACTCCCTTCTTCATTTCATCCAAGCCCGAATTCCTAGGAGTAGAGGTTGTGACAAGCTTTGTTGGGATCTTAATAGCAGCGGGAAGTTTGATACTCGGTCCTTTTATCATAAGATTCGAAATGCAGCTCCTTCCCCTTTCCATTGGAAGGGAATGTGGAAAGTTAAGGTTCCTAAAAGGGTGGCTTTCTTTATGTGGACAATAGCCCATGGTCAGATTTTAACTTTGGATAATCTTATGCTTCGTGATCGCCCTTTGGCGAATCGTTGTTTGTGCTGCTGCAATACAGAATCTATGGATCACCTGTTACTTTTTTGTCCGATAGCTCATTCTTTGTGAATGTATATGCTTCGGTTGTTTGGGATTGAATGGGTCATGCCAGGTTCAGTTGTGGACTTTTTATTTTGTTGGTATCGTTGGCTTGGGAAGCATAGCTCTGATATTTGGGATTTGGTTCTAGGCTGTTTAATGTGGACTATTTGGACTGAACGGAACTGACGATCTTTTGAGGACAAGGGGAAAACTGTGGCTCAATTATTAGAGTTCTGCCAGCAACCCTCTTTGATTGGTCTCGATGTTAGGTTATTCGGATTGTTCTACCCTTTTGGATTTTTTTTCATCTATTAGAATAGATTAGAGGCTGCTTCTGTCTTTTTGTTCCTTTCTTTCTTTTGTTCACTACCATGAACTCTTTGCATTACTCTTGCTATTCTTTTATTAATAATATTCTCTTCTTACTTATCAAAAAAAAAAAATTTAAGTATGGTTTAGTAAGTCATGTGCACTATACATGACAACAATACTTGTGAAGTTTAAAGGAACTTGTGAAGTTTCTATTTTGATATTAAATTAAGTACCGTTGGGGTGTATAAAGGAACTTGTAAAGTTTCTATTTTGATATTCACCTAGATGTCAGGCTAAACTCTTCTTCTCCATAGATTCTATAACTAAACTCATGTTTGCAGTAAATTACATTATACCCTTGTACACTTCACTGGAGGAACATTCAGTTCAATCTGATGGTTGTATCCCAATTTGAGAAATGAGAGGCGTCCTGTAAGCTTCGGCTCTGGCTTTGTACCCGACAACCACAATCTTAAGAAAGTATATATATATAACATTATCCAAAGGAATCACAAAGTATAACACAAAAAGTGTTTTTATGTTTTTGCATTTGAAGAAGCTTTATTGAAACAACAAAGTTGGAATCTTGAAGAAACAAATCTCTCTGTTTCTAACCTTTTGAGAAATTAATAACTAAAACAGTAAGTGGATATAAGCTTTCCAAATTAATTATTTCATTTCAAAATGTAGAACTTATTCAAATTTCTTTGATCATGAAAACACCATGAACAAAACCTAGTATCTTTTCCAAACTCTTCCTCAAAATATCTGTTTAATTGCTAAAATGAGAAAATTTCATTACATCCCAAAAAACTTTGGAAGTTAATCAAGATTGATTTTGTCTACTTGCTTAATGTATCTTAACGTCCAAATGTGGTATATAACCTCTAAGCTAAATAGAAACAAAAGAAGATAAGATTAGATGAGTATAAGGAATCAAAGTACATATTTAGGCCTTTTATCTAACACCTAGCATATATAATCATTTGTTGTAACATTTGATCAAGATAAACAGCCATTTGTCCTTCCTGATTTGTAAGTAAAAAAAAAATAGAAAACTCAAAACATGACAAAGATGCAATGGAAGAATTATGCATTAGCATTGTTAAAAGCATATAGTATGCGCAGCAATTAATTATTTGAAGTTTTCATTAATAAAATGAAGTGTATTTTTCTAAAGATTATCTAAAGCATATATTGCAGCACTTAAATTGTAGTCCATTGTTGAGCAACAATGAATCCTCCATCATAAGCATGTGTTGGGTAAGATTGAGTACTCAATACAGAAGCAAAAATACTTAAATATGAAAAGTTCTATTCACTATAGATTACTTTGAAAATGCATATTATACCACACTCATTGTTCATCAAGCAGATGTATAGCTCAGAATTTATGAGAAGCGCATAAATTCTGGCTAAAATCCTAAACTTATTTAATCAATTATTTTCTTTAAACTACACCTCAATATAGATTCAACCTATACAAAAGTCACGCAACATTGATCTTATTTAAAAAATTCTCGTGACCAACAAATCCAATTGTGTGAATTAATAAAGAGATTCACCCTTTACAAAGCTACACAGTGTTGTTAATTTAATAATTACTCTCCCTAATATTAAATTTCTATTGTGTGAATCTATAAATCCAAAGTTATGGATCATCATAAGAGCTACTAAGTTCTAGCTGTTAATTATGAGGAAGGTGCATTTCACATATTAAAAACATCAAAATTAAAATTCACTTATGATACCACCAACAAAAGTAAGAAAGAATTGTACAATCAAAACCATTCAGACCTCACAACCATTAGTAAGTAAATAATGCTTCCATAGCCCAAAATTCAAACACCCACAAACAGAAGCAAATATGAAAAGTATGTACCAGCATAAATCTGACAAAAAAACCCATCTGCTACATTTGGTTATGAATGATTATATACCATGAAGGAAACGACCGCAAAAAGAAAAATAAAACATAGGACTCAAATTAATTCATCTCCTTTTCGTCCATTTTTCAAAACAACCAAACAGAATTTGAAGCTACAAGTTTTCAGACAATCTTGCATTTGTAACCAACAAACACAAGATTGAGAAGATAAACCACAATTCAAAAGATTTAACATAAGTTAGATAATCATGTAGGTTACAAATTTTTCTAAAGATTTAACTTTTAACCCCAAAATAAACCCAAGAAAAAAAAAATAAAAAAGAAAACCAAAATCTCAGATATTAGAACTTCCAAAGGGCAAAAAAATCTAATAATCAAACTTAGAAATTATTGAATCTAAGCAACAAAAAAAAAAGTATGACTGCAAAACAGAGAAAAAAAGAAAAAGAAAAAGAAAAGAGCAGGTACCCTTAGAAGAATAATCCATAGTCATTGATTGCAGATCAGCCAATCAGTTTTAGAAGTGACATGTTCCATGGAAAAGAAGTCCATGTTTGCACCAGAAGACGTAATAGTAGAGCATGGACTGATAATGACAATGCACTCATGTCTTACCCTGCATAAGGGTGAATAGAGGAATATCTACTGTTAGATAGATTGCCAAAACAGGGAACAATGACTACAAAAATTGTTAAAATATAGATTGAGCATATTCAATGCTAAAGTGTGGTTCAAACTACTCCAGTTTGCTATTTAACATAAACAATGCTTGGGACTCATTTTGTAGTTAAGACATCATTGGTGGATTTAGTGTAGTTTAGATACAAAATAACTTTAAGAAATGATAGAAAACTATAAGATTTTTTCCCTTATAATTCCTAAATAATAGAAAGTTTTGTCTAGGCATTTCCATGAACACTTAGAGGGAGCAGATAACACAAACCTCCAATGTAAATCTTCAACATTTGAAAAAAGAAAAAAAAAATAGAAAATAGGACATAATGTGATTCATTCTGCGCTTACAACAGAGTAGCACAAAATGCAGAGAATTTGAATTTAATTTTCAGATAAAATTCGGGTTTTGAGTAATCAAATACAGTAGTTTTAAAATATTTTCTGACATTTTCATCAAGGGGATACGGCGGCGATATCCTTCTTCCTTTTCACTATCTTTCTCTTCTAAATCAAGATTTAGGTATTGAGACAGGGCCGGCCCTTCCCTTAGGCAAGTTAGGCAATTGCCTAAGGCCCCCAAGTGGAAGGGAGGCCCCCAAATTTAAAAAAATAAGGGGTAGTAGGGAAAAAAAAATTTAGTATCAAATTAAAACCAAAAAAAAAAAAAAAAAATTTAGTATCAGATTTAAACCAAAAAAAAAAATAGTATCAGACAAACCAAAAATCCGGTTAAATATTGTTGTCTTCTGGACAAACCAAAAATCATCCAGATAAACTACAAATCTAGTCTAAGAGATTAACCACAAAACAATCACAATTCACAAATTAAAACAAATAAAACAATTCAAACCCTAAAAATTTTACCATTCTCTCTTGCTCTCCGCCTCTCTCTGCCTCTCATTATCTCTGATTCTCTCATTACCTTTCTCTCTTGCAACTAAACTGAACTACTGAAGCAAGCAGCAAGCCTGGACGGATTCACTCGCCGCCTCTCTCATTCTTTCTCCGATCTGAATCTGCTCTCCGCCTCCCTCCTTCATCACTCACGGACTCACTCATGGACTCACCAGAGACAGCCGTTCACACCACCCGAATCTGCTCTCCCTCTCCGCCTCCCTCCCTCATCACAATCACTTCATCTTCAGGAAAGGTACAGTTTATAAATATTTGGGGTCCGGTTGTTCTAGTGTTTAACTGATTGAGATTGGGGCACTACTTCTATTCTTGTAATTAATAAGATGGACTGATTGAGTTTGGGCCTGATTTTGAGTTTTGACGTTTTGTAACATTTTGGGCTTCAAGTTTTTGTTTTTGTTTTTTTTTTTTGAATGATTCAGTCCTTTTTTTTTTTCAATGGTTCAGCCGTATTTGATTTGTAATGATTCAGCACTTTTTTTTTTTTTTTGGTTATAGATAGGATTTGTTTTGTGTTTTTTTTGAGTGTGTATAATAAATTAATAAGCCTAGTGTTATAGTTGTGCTTAAATTTTTGTTATGCTTGTGCTTTTTTTTTTTTTTTAATTTTAATCTTGTGTTTTTATATTTATATATATATATATATATATATATATTTTAGTTAGTGGTAATATATTAAATAAGTCTTTATTTATGCAGGTTGAGATTGCTAAAAGCTTGTTATTGTTTGGTGAAACTACAACAATAATTTCTATATAAATCAGGTTCTATTACTCATTTGCTCTACACTTGAAAGTTATTTTTTATTTTAGTTTTTATAAATATATTGTTTGATTAGAAATGTCTACTAGAAAATACTATCTTAAACTTGAAAAGTTTCTCAAACATGATGTTTATTATGATATTGATGGTTTAGATTTATTTTCAGAGTTAAACATTTTAAAAGAAATTTTACAAATAAAAGATTATACTCCAATTGACATACTAAATTATATAAAAAGATTAAATTCATTTCCAAATACATACATTGCTTATAGGATTTTACTAACAATACCTGTTACAGTAGCTTCTGCAAAAAGAAGTTTTTCAAAATTAAAATTAATAAAATCATATCTAAGATCAACAATATCCCAAGAAAGATTAAATGGATTAGCTATATTATCGATTGAAAATGAGATGTTAGAAGAACTTGAATACAATAATTTAATTAGTCAATTCGTATCTCAAGAGGCAAAAAAAAAAAAAAAAAGATTTTAAATGAAATATATTATGATAGAAAAATATTAAATAAACATTAATTTAATTAATATATAGGTATACAAAAGGCCCCAATTTTAGTTCTCGCCTTAGGCCCCAGAATGTCTAGGGCAGCCCCTGTATTGAGACTTGATAGTATATATATGAACGATCAAAGAATACCTGTACCAGTTGCGGTTGTGGGATGCCAGCCTGAACGGGGTGCTTACTTGACGGTAGTAGCGCCCTCAGATTTCTCATTCTCTTTCTTTCTCTTCCTACGCCATACGTATGTTTTCTCATCGCCTCTCTCTCTCTCTCTCTCTCTCTCTCTCTATTTTGCTATCTCTGTGTGCGTAGCATTTTAACCGGCTAATTTTTTATTTATTTTCAGAGAGGCTTTTAAACGGTGTCATAGCACTGTCAATCATCATAATTTATCGCCTTTTAATTTGTGGTTGAAGTTTGGATGAGTTTTTTTTTTCAACATGACAGCAGTTTCTGCTATTATATATAGTATATGATATATATATATATATATATATATCGGTCGGTTCGGTTGGTTTCAGGGTTAAAAAATCCAACAACAAAACTGAACCCAAAACAACCCAAAACCTTATAATTTCAAAAAATAACAAATTGAATCCCACCCATTTGAGTTGAATTACAAAGTGTATGGAATTTAATATGGGTTTAGACCTGAGGGTTAAATTTGTTACTTTTTGAAAACCCCAGAACTTATATGTAACTTTTGAAACTATAGGGTTTAATTTGTTGCACTCTTAAATTGTAGAACATAAAATGTAGTTTTTCCTAGCACTAATATGGGAAAACACAAAATGAAGCCCTTAAAACTACCCATAATGTGCATTGGATTATAAAATATATGGCTTTCAAAAAAACAAAACACCCACATAGCCAAAAGTTGTGTAGCCATGAAAAGAATACAAAACCAAGCACAAGTTAACAATAACACAGCCAAAAGACACCAAAGAAAAAAAAAAAAGTAACTTGATAATAATCTCTTACAAGAATTTATTTATAATAAATGAGAGTGAGAGCATTAGATTGAAGCTCAGTTTCCAGGAAAAACAAATCCAATAAAAAGTAGGAAAATGTAAAAATAAGAGTAAGAAAGTAAACAATCCAAGTAATAATAATAAGAGTACATAAAGTTTTTATTAGGAAATTTAATAATGGCAAAAATGGGAGACCATAAACGAAGAAGCTCATGTTAGAGAAACAAAAATATTAATTTAATATTTTAGAAAAAGAGTCATTATCCAAAAAATGTTTTCTATAAAACTATCTCATTTTCCTATGTTTGGTAGTAACCTTAAATAAGTTGAAAAATAATCTTTTAATTTCCCTTATTTAGCTTACTGTGAGATAAAGTTGTTTTTCAAAAAAATTAATGGAAAACAATCTCTAAAAAAAAGTTGTAGTTTTTATGCTGACCAAATATAGTTTTTATTTGACTCATTTTTTTTCTAATACTACCAAACACTAGAAAATATGGAATATTATATTTACACAATGTTTTCCATCAAAACAAACGGAGCGTAAAACATTCTCAAACCTTCCTCTCTCTCTTCCAAAACTCTCAGATCTCTCTTGAACCCTAAAACTTCCTTATCAAACCAGTTCCCCACTCTCTTTATCTCTTGATTTTGCTTAAACCCAAACCCAAATGCCTCAAGCTCCTCTCTTTCTCTCTCTCTCTCTCTCTCTTTCTCTCTCTCAGATCGGTGGGTACATGGTTAGCTATTGGTCTCTCTCTCTCCCTCTTCAATTCCCCTTTCTACCTTGCCCCTCCATGTTTAGAGAGAGGCTAAGATCAATGTGGTGGTAGTTGTGAAACAAAAATCGGTGATGGTGGTTGTGAAGCAGTGGTCTATTGGATCCAATGGTGGGTCGGAGGGAGGGTTTTTTGTTGGAGTGGGTCATGGGGTGGGTTTGTTGATTTTTGATTGCTGGGTTTGTGATGTTTTGGTGTTCTTGTTGGAGATTAATTTGTGTTTGTGTTTGGTTGATAAGAAAGGGTAAGAAAATCCTAGAAAATCTAAATGTGTGTTCTTATGTTTAATCTAGGTTTGTGTTCTTTAGTGTTCTTGTTAAAGATGATACCAAATCTAAATTCAAGTATTTTTCAACTTTAATTTTGCTTTGTGTTGATATGGTTAAGCTAGGTTTGTGTTGGTATGGTTGAGGGATTGAGCTGCGTTTGTTCAATTTTATGGATATTTTGTTAATGATTGTATTGATTCTGTTGGGTTCGGATTTAAATCTATTTTTTCTTTTGGATAATTTGGTTTATGTGTATATGTGAATTGATTTTGTTTTGTACAATATTCTTTTATGATTTTTTTGTGTTTGTTTTTCTGAGTTTGTATGATTATTTTTGGATTTGTGCTTTTGTGTGTTCTTGATGAAAAGGATGCTAGATCTAAATTGATGTGTTTTTTATTTTTAATTCTATTTTTCCTTTTTTTTATTTTGTTAAAATTGATAAATTAATTTTTAAAAATCTAAGCTGACATGGCTTTTATTAAATAATAAATAAAATTTATTATTATTATTTTAATGGCCACATCAGCATTTAGTGTATCAACATTATACTCCATTTGCCACATAGGATATTTCTGTTAAGTGAGTAACAGTAGAGACCAAAATGAAATGTGTATTTTTTTTTTTTTTTTTTCATTTGGGAACTAAAAGCGATAAAATAAAAAAGTAGAAATCAAAAAATGTAGGAGCCAAAAGTGCATTTACACCTAGATAATAATGTAACTATAAGTGAAAGCTGTACAAATCTACAATCAACGTTGGTCACAAAACTCATAAGTGAAGGTTTTGTTTATATATTTGTCTTTGTGGAAACAAACCAATGTATTTATACTTTCATGTTGCAAATATTAGATAATAATGTAACTATAAGTGAAAGCTGTACAAATTTACAATGAATGTTGATCACAAAACTCATAAGTGAATGTTTTTGTTTATATATTTGTCTTTGTGGAAACAAACCAACGTGTTATTCTTTGTAAAAGTTACTGCGTTTTTGTGTCAAGGGTTTTGTAACCAAGGAGCTTCTTGATCTTTATTATTGGATGAACTGAAGAACTTTGTAGCCAACTTCTTTCTCAAGTTGGTATGTTAGTCACGTACTTAGATCCATGCATCAATTGGTTAGTCACGTACTGGGAGCCGTGTATTGAAAGAAGAGATTTTCACTACATCACGAGTCTAATTGGGTATTGGGGTAAGGGTTCAACTGTAGGTTGGTATTAGGTACTAGGATTCCTTTTACTTGTAACCGCTTGTTTTGATAATAATGTATTCTCGGGAGTGGTGACCTTAAATTCACCCGGTGGGGTTTTGCCTCAGTGGTTTTCCCCATTCGTAAACAAATCACCTGTGTCAAATTTATTTTCTATAGCATTTAACTTAGTTGGTGATTTGTTTATGCAACCACGCTTATTGCATGTAATTGAATCTAATTAATTAATTTGATTAATTAATTGATTAATTTAGCAAGGCGGTCAATACATTCTTGGCCTATCACATGATATGTTCAAAAAGAAAAATTTGCAAAGAAAAATAAAAGCAAAAGGAATCATAATGCTTTTAAATATGGTTGCTAGCATGTTTCTAGGAAATGTGGGAGTTATAGGATGTACTTCGAATGTGATAGTCCCCATTAAGTAGTTATGATTGTGTGTGAGTGTATTTGATTTTTTCATATCTCAAATCATCAAAATATAACACTTATGCACTCTTGCCATGTTTTTCACACACAACACGCAAATTTTTTGCTATTCTTAATACATGTGCAGGTACAATGTGATTTGGTCATCACAAGGAATACATGTGTTAATGTATACTCACTAAACTGTCTTGACTTGTTTTTGAAATATAAAATTGGTTAGACTTGTTTAGTGTGTGTGTGTGTGTGTTTTGGATCTTGAATGCTTTGCATATATATTGAGAGATGTTTTTGAGAGCTTAATATGTTGATTGGATCTATGTTTGAGTATCTTTCTTGTTGCATTCATCTTTATGTGTTTTTCCTCCTTGAAAAATCCTTTTCTTCAAGCTTAACAACTTCCTCGACAGATCCCAATAGATTCTTATCTATCAAGTCCCTTGGACTTCTTTTCTCGACAGAAGTTAGCACATACTCGATCCATCAAGATTTCTAGAATTTGTCTCGATAGCTTCTCAATCCATCAAGCCAATTTTCCTTAGCTCTCTATTTGGCCAATAGATCCTCAACAGCTTCTCAATCCATCGAAGAATTTTTGCCGTCGACAGATTCTCAACAGCACCTCGATAGATTACATCTATCGAGATTTAGTGCTCAACAGATCTTGACAGATACTTTGATCCATCGAAATGTGTTTTCATTAAATAGCTAAGGCGCGAATTAGATTTCATTTTTCACTCTCTCTCTCTCTCGGCAGAAAACTTCTTTTCTCTCCCCAAATTCTCTCTCCCTCACTCAAATCCTCCAACCTTTCTTCATTTCAGCTTAGATCAAGTCTCCATTCCTTGGTAAGTGATCTATATCTCTTCATTTTCATGCATTCATGCATTTGTGACCTAGATTTTGGGGGTTTTGAAAACTTTTAGAGTTTTTGAAGTTTTTGTGAAATTTGTGGGTTGGGTTATGTTGATTTGATGCTATATGATAATGCATTTCATTCCATTAGCATTTTCACAATGTTTCATGCATTTAGTTGTGTGCTTGATTGTTGAAAATAGGTTTGGATTGGGTTTCAACCCATGATGCAATTTCTGTTTAGCACGTTACATGTTCATGCATATTCCATGCATATGTACCATTTCTTTTCTTTTTGTGTACTATATTGTGATTGTGTTCTATCTTTATTTCTCTCTCGGATAGACTACGCTATGGCACCCAAACAGCATAAATCCACTCCGACTTAAAACCTTCTTCGTGGTTCTAGGTCATCATCTTCTTCCAATCCTTTTCTCCCTCTTCACGTCTAGTTCCGTGATGAGAAGGCCTGAAAGGACTTCTCGGAGAACTTCCAGCGATGCGGCGTTTATTTGGAACGCCAAGTCATCCTGTCTAATTTTTCTGACACTCCTTTCCCCGCCGTGATTCAGACTCGAGGTTGGGCTTCTCTATTAAAGAAACCCTTGGAGTGTCCTATCGTGTTTATTCAGAAGGCTTACTCCAACATACACGGTGTCGATACCTCTGTACCTTGTTTTGCCATGACATTCCAAGGTATACGTATCGTAGTTACCCCGGAGCTTGTTTCCGAGGTACTATATGTCCCACGGGTAGTGCATCCTGACTACCCTAGTTGTAAGTGTCTTCGAACTATGTCCAGAGACGAGCTTCTATCTCACTTTTGTGAGATACCTTCCACATGGGGAAATAAGATAAACACCTTATGCTCGGACTTTACAAAAGGTCTGAGGATCTTTAACATGGTGATGACATTCACTCTCACTCCACTTGCTCACTATAACTCCATCACAAAGCCTTGTGCTCATTTTCTTTTGTCCCTTTTAGAGGACCTCACCATAGACTTCCCTTCTCACTTCATCACATCGGTCCTTGATGTTTATCAAGATACGGCTACATGTGATAAGCTCATTTTTCTTTATTCTATCACACATATCCTTCGACACTTCTCCGTCGAGATTCCTGATTCTCCTTTTCTCTTCCCCATTATGGGTGCCATCGACGCTGGTACTATTCAATGGAGTGAGGCTCAGCTTCAACTGAAGCGGCCACGTGTGGAGACTTCCGATCCTATCGCTTTTGCTGGCTCTTCCACTTCTGCTCCTTCATCAACTGGTGATGTGTCCTTAGAGGCCACCATGGCGCAGCTTCAGCGCATGGATGCTCACCTTGACACTTTTTCTAATAAGTTGTGTCAGGTGAACACCCGTACCGATCGTATAACACGACGATAGGCTTGCCTTAGTGGTTTCACTACTTCTCCTTCTCTAAAGGCTTCGATAGATGAGGATAGTGATGATGGTGATGAGGATGCTAGCTCTTCTAGTGATGTCGAGATGACGCCCTCTCAGTGACTTGCCCTTTTTTTATTCGTGACAACAAGGGAGAGTAGTTTTAGATGAGAGTAGTCTTGTACTTAGGGGGAGAGTTAGTAGAGGACAATTTTGTTAGGGAGAGTGTCTACATTTTGAAGGATGTAATAAGGATTTTATGTACTTTTCTTTTCTTTATCTTTAGTTACATTATCCTCTTATACACCAATCTTGTGACCATTTATTTATGACATACATTGTATTTATTTTCATTTATATATATGATGATGTATGTTGTTTTTCACTTATTTCTTCGTGTATTGTTTCTTTTCTCTCTTTATACACATGTTTTTTTTATGTATGCAATCTTTTATTTCTATTTCACACTAAGAAACCTTGATGAGTTTTGTTTAAAGTGTTTCAGAAAGACAAGTTGTGAAAATCTATCATGCCATGAACTTTCTTTTTGCAAATTTTTTCAAGAATTTGTGTTAGGGTTAGATTTTATTGTATTCAACAAATGATTATGAGTTTAGTGATTTACGACTTTTCTCATGATTCATTTGTTTGTTGTGGTTTTGTCACGGATTGCCAAATAGGGAGATTGTTAGGACATATATGGATATTGTTAAGGACATATGTTATATAAATTGGCAAATCCTTTGACAAAACACACTTTACTTGTAATTGGGTAGATCTAGGATGGATTTAGTACTTCAAGGAACAAGAGTTCAAGTCTAGTATTGAAGCCATGCAAATTTGTCGAAGAAACAAGTGAAGAAGTGCTGGTCATTAAAGCTCGACAAATAGCTTGACAAAAACATATCTATTGAGGTTTAATGATGGATCTCGATAGCAGCTCGACAAAAGCCGTATCTATCGAGAACTACGAAATCAGAATTTTCAAATCTGATTACACGCATATCCAAGTGTATTTGTGTAGGGTTTCTTTTCTCACAACCTTAGACGTATATAAAGATTATTTTAAGGGCTGTCTCAAGTGATGCAAGGTGATTATTCATGCATATCGTGACTGGAGACAATTTGCCCTAGTTCATCATATTCTTTGTAGTTACATACTGCGTCTTTGCACCAAGGGTTTTGTAACTAAGGAGTTTCTTGATCTTCATCATTGGATGAATTGAAGAACTTTGCAGCCAACATCTTCCTCAAGTTAGTGTGTTAGTCATGCACTTGGATATGTGCATCAATTGATTAGTCACGTACTAAGAGCCGTGCATTGAAAGGAAATATTGTCACTACATCACAAGTCCAATTGGGTATTGGGGTAAGGGTTTAACTGTAGGTTGGTATTAGGTACTGAGATTCCTTTTACTTGTAATCGCTTATTTTGATAATAGTGGATTCTCGGGAGTGGTGAACATCAATTCACCTGATGGGGTTTTGTCTCGGTGGTTTTCCCCATTTGTAAACAAATCACCAATGTCAAATTTATTTTTCTGCTGTAAGTAACTTAGTTGGTGATTTGTTTGTGCTACCACGCTTATTGCATGTAATTGAATCTAATTAATTAACTTGGCTAATTAATTGATTAATTTAGCAAGGGGGTCAATACATTCTTGGCCTATCATATGTTTTTAAGGAGATTACTGTAATATTAAATACCTGTCTAAAACATATTACAAAATAATTTTTTTTCTTTTTGGGTAAACATTAATGAGTGATCGACATCAATGGTCTGATGCAACTTTGTTAGTAGGATATAATGTCATAAAACCATTTGAAGAATCAGATGATAGACTTTTGAAAAGAAGGACAACCCACGAACCGGTGACAACTGAAGGGGAGCGGGGGGTGCTCGTCGCCCCTTTGCCCCCCCTGCAGGTGGGGACCTTGCGTCTCTCACCCACAAACCAAACCCCGGCGCAAAACGCGCCAAGGAAATTAAAACCAAGAGAGCCACGCTGGAGGCCCTGGACACGATGCGCCCTCGGCATCAGCGCCTTACAAATTATCCAAAAAAAAAAGACTTTTGAAAAGACTATAAAAGAAATAATAGCAAAATAGGAAGCATAAGGTTTACAAATTAAGAGAGCTCAGAGATATTAAAATCCAAAGTAAAATTTCAAACATCAAATCTCAAGTTTAATGTAATCATAGAAGGCATCACAGAAAAAAGTTCTAAGTAATTACTATAGAAATCAAAAGCTCAAGGTATTTAAAAAAGAAGCCAACCAAAAATGTTGATAAATTCCTTCAATTAACATTAGACTGCAGGAGCATCACTCATTTAAAAATTTTCTTTTGTTTTAAACACTTCTATATCATAATATGTAGCCTCAAACCTTAATAAATTACCCAAAAACTTGCTACTGACTAGCGTTCTATATACACCAGATTTATCCTTTCAATTTTCTAACACCTAAGTTAAAGATGGATAATTGCAAGAATTATATTTTTTGCTTAGCAATATACTAAATATCCAAACCAGACATGAACATTACAGTATCAAAGAATCATATTTAATAACAAAAACAATAAACATTGTTTATTATACATAACAATCTTAATAACAATGATTCATGTCAATTTGACATAGTACTTGGCATGTTGCCAAGGAGATTACTCTAATATTAAATAATTGTCTGAAATATATTACAAAATAGATTTTTTATTTTACCTTTTTGGGTAAAAATTAATGAGTGATTGACATTAATGGTCTGATGCAACATTATTAGTAGGATATGGTGTCATAAACCATTAGGTGAATCAGCTGATAGACGCTAAGAGAGCTCAGAGAGATTAAAATTTAGAATAAAATTTCATTCATCAAATCTCAAGTTTAATGTAATACTAAATAAGAGAGCTTAGAGGGATTAAAATCTAGAGTAAAATTTCAATCATCAAATCTCAAGTTTAATGTAATCATAGAAGGCATCACAGAAAAAAGCTCTAAGTAATTACAATAGAAATCAAAAGCTCAAGGTATTTAAAAAAGAAGTCAACTGAATGTTGATAAATTCTGTCAATCAACATTAAACTGCAGGAGCATCACTCGTTTAAGAAATATCTTTTGTTTTAAACACTTTTTTGTTGTTGATAAACTTCAATATATTTAACTAAAACGAAGTACAAGGCAGGGCATCTTCCTTACAAACTTCCGCAAGCCAGGGAGGAAGATTGGCTGAATTAAAAAAACAAGAGACATTGGAAGTGAGAGCAAACTTTGCTGCAGAATGTGCAGCAGAGTTGCAGTCTCTACTTGCCCAAACAAAGCTGCAAGACAAAAAGGAAAGAGCTAACTCTCTAATGTTTGAAACAAAATGGGATATGCAGTGGTGGCTCTAAAATTTTTTTTAGGGTGTTCCTAAATTTTTTTTTTTAGGTGAAAGATCCAAAGCCATCATCAAGGAGATGAAGATGAATCTTGCATAGGAGATGAATCTTGGGTACATGGTTTTTTTATCAAATATTTGTCCATAATTCTAGCAAAAGAATAAATAATAAACTATAAGTTCATTTAAAATATTAATAAAATTATTAATTATTATTGTTTAGTTGTTTCATTAATTTGTTTGTCTTTTATAAACTATAATTTGTAATATTGTTGTTTCATTAATTATAAAATTATTAATTGTTGTTTAGCCTAACATAGTAACATACTTTAATTTGTTTGTCTTTTATAATGTATTGGTTAATTAAATTATTAATTATTGTTTATTAGTTGCTTCCCCCAATTAATTATTGGTTATTGAAATGATTGTTTATTAATTATTAGTTGCACTGCTGTACTAGCACACAACCACACACCCATGTGCATTTACCCCGGCCCCATGCCCCATTTACCCCCCAATTCAACAGACAAGTTCCAATGCCCCATGGCCAATTAATTGTATCTCACCAAAAGACACCGACACCAACACCAACACTAAAAGACAATTAATTTATCTCACCAACGCTAACGGATAACTCCAAAAACAGGGCAAATATTAATAAAAATTTATAAAGTCAACTAAGCAAAAGGCAAAAGCAACAAGCAAATGACAATCACAGTTCAAAGTGTTAAAGAGAGAAAGAGTTTGAGTCAATGAGTCTCATTTCATAATATCATTTTTTCACTTTCATTCTTCCCTCTTCAGATAAAGACTAGAGAGACTGAGACAAAGAGAGACTGAGACAGAGATGAAATACCTTGACGTTGAGGGAGCAGGGAGGCTTGAGGCTGAGGGGCAGTGCCGTCGAGCACAGTGGCAAGGCGAGGAAGATCGATCGGGCAACACATCAAGATGTAGCTTCCGTTTGAATGGGAGATCGATTTTGAGGCCCGATCTGGCGATCTCCTTCTCCATCGTCCGTTTTGTTGGTTGTTGCATGACTTGCGTCTGTGAAGCGTTTGAGGTTCGATCTGATTTTAGTATATTAGGTTAGGTTTTTTTTTTTTTTTTTTTTTTTTTTTTTTTTTTTTTTTTTTTTTTTTTTTTTTTTGAGAATCGGTGGGTTACTGGGTTTGCTACCATTTGTTGGGCTTGCCATCCGTTGCTCTGTTACAATTTTATTTTATTTTATTTTTCAAATTTTAGTCGCTTGAAAGTAGAACAAATAATTTTTTTTAGGGTGTTCTTAACTTTGATTGAGGGTGTTCCTAATTTTTTTTAAAGGGTAAATGAATAAAAAAATTTAAATATTATATATAAAAAAAAAATTTCAGTTCAGGGTGTTCTTGGGAACACCCTACAATGAACGTGGCACCGCCACTAGGGATACGGTCCAAGCAGGACAAGGGCCACGGTCGAGGATAGCATCAATGCAGACCTTGGAGTCTCCTTCAAAGCAAATGTTGCTCCACCTTTCACGCAAGGCTAGTTGCATAGCCCAGTGCAAGGCTGCTGCTTCAACTTGGAGGGGGGGGGGGGGGGGAGGGGCGGGGAGGGGAAGCTTAGGGGTTGATCTAGCCTAGGCCTTTAGAATAAGTCCTTGTGAATCTCCAGCGACAACTGCTAGCGTTGTGCCAGAGGGTGAAATAGCAGCATCAGAGTTAATCTTAATCACACCAGGAGGTGGAGGCGTCCAAGAGTGGGAAGGCAGCACAAGGATAGGAGGCTTGGGTGTTAATAGGGTGAGCGAAAATTCACGAGACCTGATAAGGATGCTTTGGATGGATCGATGAAGGTCAACTGAGCTGGTTTCATGAAGGACGACATTTCTAGTACTCCAAATTTCATTGATAATGAGAGCCATGGTGAGGGATACAAACCACTGATCTTGGGCTCGGCATTGAGCCTCCGAAGGGTTGAGGATTAAGTTAATTATGTTGGAATGGGAATTCAGAGGATTTTGATTTGACCTGTATCCCCAGCAAGAGGCAAACCAAATAGCTCTAGCAGTAGGGCAGCTAAAGAATAAGTGGCAAGCAAACTCAAGCTCTTGATTACATAGAATGCAACATGGGTTAACCACCTCCATCCTAATCAGCAGGTTGTCCCTGGTAGGGAGGGAGTTAGTACCAACTCTCCATAACAGCATCTTAATCCTCTCAGGAGTTAAGTTTCCAAAGTAAGCTCTAATTTATATTTGTGGCAAGGAGAGGGGGATTATGGGATGCCATCTCTTTATAGGCTGCTTTGACCGAGAAGCAACCATTAGATTTAGGAATCCGCACCATCCTATTAAGTCTCGGTCTAATGGGGGTGGGGATGGAAAGTATTGCTTGAGCATTTGCTTGGGTGAAAAGGTCCCAGATGAGAGGCGCTTTCCAACAATGGAGTTCGGGATCAATGAGATTAGACACTTTCATTGGCGGTGGAAATAGAGAAGCTGTCCTAGGGGATGGGATAAACCCTTGGATCCCCGGGACCCAAGGATCAAGCCAAACTTCCATTGAACTGCCATCCCCTATTAGGTAGTAAACTCCTTTGGAGATGATACCCTTGGATTTTTCAATCGCTTTCCAAATAGGTGATGCTTGCTTTGATATATCGTACCTAAGCCAATCATCCTTAACCTTGTATTTTGATCTCAAAATAGACATGCACAAACTATCTCTTTTAGAGACAACCATCCAGCCCCATTTTGCCAAAAGAGCGCTATTGATGTCTTTGACGTTCTTAAACCCAAGGCCTCCTTCTTTAGTAGGACAACACAGATTGTCCTATGCTTTCGAGGCTAAAAATCTGCCTTCATGTTGCTTTGATTTCCACCAAAATCTTCTTGTGATGGAATCAAGTTTGTTGCAAACCTTGTTGGGGATGCTGAAGGTAGACATGGTATAGATAGGAATGATTTGCGTGATAGAGTTAATCAAAGTCTTTCTGCTTGCCCAAGACAGACATTTGCTTCTCCACCCCATAAGCTTAGCTTCTAGCTTATCCTGACAGAAGGCGAAGTCCTTGGAAGGGGCTCTAGAGAGGAGCATTGGGGCACTGAGGTAGATAGCATCGTTTTTCAGATTCTTGACTTGCAGAAGGCCTTTGATAGTTCTTCTAGTATGGTTTTGGGTATGCTTAGAGAAGAACACTTTGGACTTCTTCCTATTTATAGCTTGCCCAGACCAGCTGCAATATTTGTCTAGTACTTTGACTAGATAGCTGCATCCTTCCTAGAAGCTTTGGTGAAAAGCACAATATCATCCGCATACATGGCGTGGGTGATAATTGGGTCAGAGATGCTGGTTTTGATGCCACTGGTGTTTTTCAACCTGAGCTCATGATCTAGCATCCTGGATAAGAATTCTTGCCCGATAATGAAGAGATAGGAAGACAGTGAGTCCCCTTGCCTTAAGCCTCTACTAAGCTTGAACTGTTCTGTTTTGCCTCTGTTAACTAAGACCTTAAAAGAAATTGAGGAGATGCAAGATATGATCCAATCAGTGAAAGTATTATTAAAGACAAGGTGTAGGAGAATGGCTTGGATGAACTTCCAGTTTACTCTATCATAAACTTTTTGGAGATCAAGCTTGATGGCCATAATCCCGAGATTGGTTTTCCAGGTTTTGAAGCTGTGCATCTTCTCTTGAACAATGATTTAATTTTCGGCAATCCATCTGTTAAGGATGAAGGCTGATTGAGTTGGAGAGATGAATTTGTTAAGTAGAGGTCTAAGCTTGGAGACAAGGAGTTTTGAGATGATCTTGTAGATGACGTTACTCAAGCTAATGGGCCTGAAACTATTCATAGAGGTGGGGTTAGAAACCTTTGGGATGAGGACAATTAAAGAACTATTTACCTCTTTGGGCATGGAACCTTCAAGGAAAAAGGAAGTCATTGCCTTGACAATATCATTGCCTACGGTAGGCCACATTTTCTTATAGAATAGAGTTGGGAAACCATCGGGGCCAGGGTCGTTCAAATCTTGCATCTGGAATAACGTTGATTTTATATCATCTGGGGATGGGATTTGCATTAGGAGCTCATTTTCTTCTTCTGTGAAGCAAGGCAGGACCAAATGCTCAAGGTGCTCAGGGAAACAAGTTTGTTCCTCTCTAAAAAGGATAATGAAATTAGCTCGGATATGTTCTCGGATCAGCTTTTGGTCATCGATCTAAGACTTGTCCTCCGTTTTGATTGCATCAATGTTATTACTCCTCCTCCAGATAACAGTGGACAATGGAGGAATTTGGAGTTTTTGTCCCTAAATTTGAGGCAGAGCTCCCTAGATTTTTGACACCATAAGATTTCGCTCCTAAGAAGCCATTTAGAAAGCTCAGATTGAAGGGCTTGCTCCTTGAGTTCATTGGCCTAGGATGGAGGCATTGCTTGAATTTGTTTGATCTTTTGAATAAGAGTGTTGATTCTGTTTTAACAGCAACTGAATACTTTTTTGTTCCATTGCTAAAGGGCATCTCTAGTTGAGGCTTGTCTTTTATAGAGTTTTACAAATTCTGAGCTAGATGCTTTTATGTTCCAGGATTTATTAATAATAGTATGACAGCTTTTGTCTCTCAACTAGATAACTTCAAAACAGAATGTCCTGTGGGCAAAGCTTTCCTTTGGATTGGTGTCGAGGAGGATAGGGGTATGATCAGACTTGATGGCTCCAAGGTGTGTAATGGTGGCTTTCGGGTATGCCAACATTCAAGAAATGTTGGCCACTCCTCTATCCAACCTCCTTTTGATTGTAGCACTACCCTATCTTCCTTTGGCCCAAGTAAATTTGTTACCCCATCTTCCACAGCATTGAACTTGAATAAAAGCTCTTTTAGATAATTTGCTGCAGACGAACTGCCCTTTTTGCTTTCAAATTGCTCGTCATTGTTAATGATGAAATTGAAATCACTCATACACGCCCACGGACCTTAATGTGCTTCTAACAGAGCAAATGGATTTCCCCAAGCTTCCTTTTTCTTAGTGTAGTATGAAGGGCCATAGAAACCAACTAGTAACCAGTCGATGACTGAATCAGAAACCTTTACTACAATCAAGTTCTTGTTGAAATCAACTTCCTTTATGTGGATGCCATTTTTCCACATCATGCATAATCCGCCTGAAGAGCCATCAGACTTAACCACTAATTTATTGTCAAAATTTAAAAAACATTTAACATATTCCATACGATCATCAACATCTTTAGTTTTAGAAAGAAATAGCCACAAGGGCTCCAACTGTCGAGGCATTGCATATGCCCTGACAGTTCCATCCAAAGACCCTCATAGGGAGGGTGGGGGCATGATAAGGCCTACCTCCTTGGCCATAGTGACAGTGTTGGGAACATTACCAGAATTAGAGCTAGTAGAGGTATAATTGGAGAATGATTTTCCATAATGGCCAAGTGTTACCTTTTCGTTGACAATGAATTGCGCAGGACTTGAGCGAGGAATGAAGGTAACAGTGTTGGGATCGAAGTAGATTGGTTTTAGCCCTTCCACTGCTTTTCTGAGTCTTTTGGAGAAGTGCTCGAGCTCCAATTTAGAGTTCTTTCTTTTTTGATTGCAGAAAAGGGTCGGGTGTGACTGATGATTTGGAGGAGGGATGATGTGTTGGGAATAAAAGTTGCTTTTGAAAATTGAGGGATTAAGGTTTAATAGGAGGGTTGGGTTAATTGATGTGGGGTTTGGGATGTATCTGCCTGGGCTTGGTGGTTTGTGTGGATCTTGAGAAGAATAAATTGGGCTTGGTGTTAGGCCCATAGGAGAGGATAAGGGGTTTGGGTTACTGAGAGTATGTGGTGGGCTAACTTTAGAAATCGGAGTGAAAGGGGTAAGATTGATTTTCACTGGGGTTAGAAGGATAAGGTTGTGGGTGGTTGAGTTGTCTATCGTAGCTGGCACATGAAAGGACGTAGAGTGTACCTCAGGTGTTGCTAGTACTGGATTTGTCATTATTTCACTGACTTCATTCACTGTAGTGTCTTTATCAGTTATCTTTGCGTGCTGGTGGATAGGCTGGAAGGTAGGGACACTGAGGGTGGACCACGTGGAGAGGGGACCATTACTATGGTCCTGATTGTGGGAAGGTTGCAGTTTGGTGTAGCTAGATGAGATATTCTCTGTCATGGCGGAGATGGGCTGGGCGCTAGGTGTCTCTATGGTTATAGGTGTATGGTTGTTTTCTTAGAAGGCACCTAGAGGGGTGTCGTCACATTCCGCTCTTAACCATGGACCTGCTGTGTTGAAACGCTTACCTTGGGAATTACAGAGCTGGAATGATTCGATAGTACATGAGTCTTGGACATGATCGATGACACCACAACAAAAATAGATGTCAACGATCTTTTCGTATTTTAGACCTATCCATAAGTCGCTTCTGTTTGGTTTGGGTAGGAAGATACCAAGGAGAAGGGGATTAGCAATATTGACCTCAACCCTAACTTTGATAAACTTCTTCCAAGCACCACTAGGGTCACCAGTAAGATCAACATCAACAACGGACCCCGCTTTGGATCCTATCTTCTTTATATTCTCTTCCGTTCTCCACATATTGGGGATGCCAGGGATCTGGATCCAAAGGGCAGATGAAGAGAAGTCTACTTCTTGCCATGTCAAGTTTGAACTCCATTGTTTCAGGATGAGGTGACCACCTCTAATGGACCATGGTCTCTAATGGTAGACCTTGTGTAGATCTGCTTTGTGATGGAAAGAAAACATAAAGATGTTCTGGCTTAGTTTTTTGACACCCATAGGAAACCCTGGCTTCCAAGCTTTTAGAGTGATTTCTTTTACCATATTAAGGCTGGTGCTTTTAGTGATAAGAAATTTAGCTAGAAGGAATAGCTTGGGCTGTGTATTTGTTTTTTGGTTTGGAGGGAGCTCAAGTCTGATGTCCTGGCATAAGCACTTCTCTGTATGAGATATGAGCTCAGAGATCTCCATGGAAGAAGATGGTTGTGACAATGGGTATAAAAATAGAGATAGGAATGGGGATAATGGAGCTTTGGCGGGGGGAAGCCAGGAAATAGGGAGGAGAAGCAGCGGCAAAGAAGGAAAAGGGGGTGGCTTAACTCCGGGGAAGGGAAAAAGGGAAAGGAGTGCTACAAGAGTACGGGAAAAATGAAATAGGTAGCAGACTTAACTTCTATATCATAATATGTAGCCTCAAACCTTAGTAAATTGCCCAAAAACTTACTTTATATGGGCTAGCACTCTATATACACGAGATTTATTCATTTAATTTTCTAGCACCTGTTGGGAAATTTAGACCCCGGTTGATAGAATTAACAAGTTTTAAACCTAAGTTATTAATTAAATTTATTATGAATAAAACTTGTTAAAACAAACAAACATCTATATCACGCAGCAGAAAAATAAATAAGACAAGATATGATGATCCAGGAAGACCAATAAAACAAACTAATTTCACAGTAAAAAATCTGGGGGGAAACTTTCCTGAAAAGTAATTCACTATAGTAAAAAGAAGTTTTAGATTTAGTACAAAACCTTTATCCCTAGACTCTACAATCCCCGTAGATGAACTTACAGTAGAAATTTTCTACTGCTTCAGAATCTCTGAACTTTTCAATATATGAATGTCACATTTTTTATACATGGATCCCAGTACGTGACTAACTACTTTGCATGAATCCTAGTACGTGACTCACTCACCAACTTGAGGAAGAAGAATGTTAGCTGCAAAGTTCTTCACTTTATCAACAATGAAGATCAAGAAACACTTGGTTACAAAACCTTAAAGCGTAAAGACGCAGTAGCTTCTTTCAGAGAGAATAAGGCTTCAGTCACCTTTTTCATGTGTTCTCTTTGTATTCTCTTGTGTGACGGCTTTTAAAATAAGCCTTATATATGTGTCTAGGGTTATGAGAAAAGAAACCCTACACAAACATGTCAGCATGGGCCGAAAATTAGATTTGAAAATCTGAATTTTGTAAAGCTCAATAGATACAGCTGTCGAGACCTCGATAGATAGCTATCTGTTGAGAAGCTGTTGAGTTTTAATGAATCAACACTTCTTCACTTGTTTCTTAGACAAATTTGCACGGCTTCAATACTATACTTGAACTTTTGTTCTTTGAAGTATTAACCACATCCTAGATCTACCCAATTACAAGTAAAGTTCGTTTTGTCAAAGGATTAGCTAATACATAAAATGTTGACATATGTTTCTAACATCCAATCACATATGTTCTAACAGCACCTAAGTAAAAGATGGATAATTGCAAGAATTATATTCTCTGCATAGCAATATACTAAATATCCAACTAGGCATGAACAATACAATATCAAAGAATCATATTTAATGACAAAAACACTAAACATTGTTTATTAAAAATAACAATCTTAATAACAATTATTCATGTCAATTTGACATAGTACTTGCTTAACTTCGCTTCTAGTAATGTGAGAATTGTCTTCACTTTTAACACTTTTTTCTAATGTTATATATCTTTATCTACTTATAATAATGCATGTAAAATATTCGACTTGGCTTATAATTCTCGTATTTCATAAATGCGTGATTAATTGTTTCAAGTATATACCTTCAAGTAATAGAAAGGAGGCGAAAATGGGCTTTTGCCCATTTTGTGCAAAAAAATTAGCGTGTTGCCCCATTTCTCAAATTAATTAGGGAAATGTCCCTATTTTGAAATTCAATTTTTTCAAAATCGAGTTAAGCCCTACAGTGGCGTTTTAAGGAGCCTATAGTAACATTTTAAGGAACCTATAGTAGCATTTTGGAACTTGAGTTATAGGTAAAAAAAAAACTTGCATGGAACTCGGGTTCATAGAACTCGAGTTCCAAAACGCCACTATAGGTCTTTAAAACGTTACTATAGACTCCTTAAAATGCCACTATAGGGCTCTAGAAATTTTTTTTTTTTTAACTCGATTTTGAGAAAATCGAGTTTCAAAAGAGGGGTATTTCCCTAATTAGTTTGGGAAATGGGGCAACACACTAATTTTTTTGCATGAAATGGGCAAAGGCCAATTTTCTCCTTGAAAGGATACTCATGTCACTTATATTAATTATCTGGAGGTTGGAGTAGAAATATAGACCCAAAGGAGATTCATAGTTGGAGTTGGACGTTGGATTATAGGTGAGACTTGAGAGCCATGAGACCCCATTGTTAACCATTAATTTATGGATGAGTATCTAAAAGACTAAAAGTACAAGAGTCAAAAACAAAATTTGATCAAGAGCATTATAGCTTAATTGATTGGCAAATATTTTCCAAACATTCAAGATTCAAATCTCCCTCTTTGTTGTAACTATTGAATTATTAAAAAAGAGTATAGTCTCTTTCATTAGTATGAGCACTCTGTAACATCGAAGATACAACAGTTCTACCACAAGCGAATGAAAGAGGGTAATATTGATCTCTCGGATGATTCTACCAATATGTATCATAACCCTCTCTCAAATTACAAAGCAAAAAGGATTGCCATGGTAGATTTTCTAGGAAAAAGAGCTGAACCCAAGGAAGGCTTGATGGCATATGTTATTAACTCTAAGGGAGAATATATGTTGAGAATCATTTAGGAAACAAGCACCACACCTAATAAGGTCTACTTTTAACTTGTGGATAAATTGAAGGCTCTTAATAATCCAATGTCATTTGCAAGTTGAGATTAAAGTTTTTCTATAGACTTACACTTATCAATGTGTGATTGAATTATATTAATTACACTTACACACTTATTTTGACACAATTTGCACATTTATCGATGTGTGATTGAATTGTATCGATTACACTACTAAAACTGAATGAAAAATAATTTAATCATTGCTTATTATATATCTAAATTGTGTTGAAGAACCTGAACAAGTATATGGTTTTAGTATCCGTTTGGTTCAGCGTTTTTTAGCTTGCGTTTGCATTTGCGTATCTGTTAGTGGGTCTCGTGCACTATTCATGGAACCCACAAACCTTTTTTTTTTTTTTTTAGAAAAATTTTCATTAAAACTGGGTCTCACGGCATTATTTACACATTTAAAAATTATTTTGCTACACTGTTTGCAGTTTTCAGTGCTAAGTAGTATCCAAACAGACTCTAAGTCTCTTAGACTTTTTGGTGAACTTATAACTTGACAAATCATGACTTGTTGAAAAATCTTGACTTAGAACTAAAATTGATGAATCTTGAAGCTAAGAAGCGAGGACGAAGGTTTTTAGAGTAGTATTAATCATTATAGTTTTTTTTTTTTTGAGAAGCCAGATCACAGACCTGGACAATTTATTCAAGATAAAAACTCAAATTCAGTGAACATCATGAAGAACTAGAGGGGCAATATCAGATGGCAAATCATGCAGCCAAACCTGAGCCCCAACAACTAACTTAGCCTTCTTAGCAAGCGCATCCACAACAATATTACAATTACGATTAACATAAACAAAGTCCACAAACTGAAAAACTGAAGAATGCATTCGAATATCATCCAAAGTGTTACCAAAACTAGCCAACGCGCCTGCACCGTGAAGGAGAGCATTGATGATGACTGCAGAATCACCTTCAAACACAGCTCGAGTGATGCCAATTTCCAAAGCAAACTGAACAGCCTTCAAGCACGTCAAAGCTTCTAAATCTGCCACTGAATGGGCCATGGGATTGGGTGAAGACAGAGCACCTACTCGTCCCCTCTATTATTACGGACAATGACACCGATGCCTGCCAAGCTTGAGCGACAAAACACCGCTGCATTAAAATTACCCTTGAAGCAATGAGGATCTGGAGGGCGCCATTGCTGCATAGGAGAAGGACGGGGTGGGACAGGCTCCTCGGTTTGAGCTTCCAGGAATTCTTGCAAATAACTTCCAGCTATACTGCAAATACTAACCACGGGCAGTGGAGGGCGACCAAATTGTACTGCATTATGTCTATTCCACAGGAGCCACACAATGATCACATAAATTTCTGCTCTAAATTCTTCTCTGTTGAACAAGAAACTCGCCAATAGTTCTCTGAATGAGGAGGGATGTGTCGGTGCAATTTGATGAAACCACTCCATCGTTGATCACACTCTAGCAATGACTTCACAATACCAAACCGCGTGAAGAGCATCTTCTGTTGGGGCATTGAACTGAGCACATCTCGCACTAGACAAAATGTGGCCTCAATAAAGATTAGCCAACGTTTGTAGGGCATTGTTGCATAATCTCCACACAAAATGCTTTATTATGTTGGGAACTCGGAGTTGCCATATTCCTTTCCAGAATATTTTCTAACCTTCCGGATTTGAGCCACCTGCACTAGACGAACCATTACACGATACCAACATTTTATAAGCACTAGAAGTTGTAAACATACCAGTTGGCGTATACGCCCAAATGATGCGATCTTCAGGGCGTCGAGCACTCAACGGAATACCTAATATAATGTCAACTTCATGGGGCAAAAACGTTTGCTGCACTTCCTCTGTTTTCCGTATTAATCATTATAGTTGATTGGGAACCACTGGACAACCTCACAATCAAACTATTGTTCCTTTAACAAGGGTCCAAATGTCACTTGGACCTAACACAAAGCTTTTTTTTTTTTTTTTGAGAAGAGACCTAACACAAAGCTTAATCAACCATTGCTTAAGCCAAACCAAGAAGAAAGAGTGGGTTTAGGTATAACTCATTAAGTACTCTGCTTAGAATGAACCTTGTCTTTGGGGAATTGAGTAAACTCATTATGATTTGATTTTTTTTTTTTTTTTTTTTTTGCGTATAAAAATAATAATTAAATAAAGAAACTTAAACGCACGTTATAAAAAAAAATTATTTCCTTTCAGATACAAATAAATACACAAAGAAAAATATAAAAATAAAAGTTGGATCATACATAAATCCTTAAGTTTATAATCTAATAATTAATTTTAATAATCCAATAGTACATGTTGAAGATAGATGTGGTATAACTTGGGGAATTTCTTCACTCACTTTAAGCTCGAATATCCTCACTTTATAAATAAGGTTTTTTTGAAGGAGAAGGGTATGTGCCTAAAAAGAACTAAACACAAACATAATTAAAATAATACCAATAATATATTATTATTATTAATTAGTTTTTTTTTAGTAAGTATATGAAGTGGTTGATTTAAGTATGAAATAAACTCCCTTATATATGCACTGTCCTTTTTGATAATTTATTCTTTAAACTGCCTTTTTTATAAGTACTAGCTAAACAATTAGTTTTTTCAAAAAGTACTTTTTTATTCTTCACTTTTTGAAAACCCTACTTTTTCAACAAGCCTAGTTTTAAAAAACTGAACCAAACTCACCCTACGTCAAGACCCTCAAGGATGGTGCTAATGGACATGTACCGAATTGGTGGTTTGTTGTCAAAATCAGTCATGCTAGTAATTGGCAATTTGGCTTTCTATTTTTTTTTTTTCAAATTTTCTGAAATTTAGTTACATCTTGGCAGTTGCTCTTTTTCAAATTTTCTTAAATTTCAAGTCTAATCTTCAAATTATTATAACTTTCTCATATGAAGTCCAATTGAAGTCCATAATTTATAGATTTAAGGTTTCTGGAATGTACGTACTTTCAAACCATGTAAAAATTATAAGCAAAACTTTTTATTAGCGGTTCAAAAATGGCTTAAAAGTTTTGAATTCCACATGAACTTATAAAACTAGGGTGTTTCTCTCTCTCTCTCTCTCTCTCTCTCTCTCTCTCTCTCTCTCTCTCTCTCTCTCTCTCTCAATGCCACGGAACTCTACCGAAATTAATATGGCATTGATATTATGAGAAATAGATACATGTGATTAAATTATCCTAATATATGTCATAACATACCTCTAGCACAAAAATATGAATTTTTAATTTTTATTTCATTTATGCATGCATATTAATTCATTCCAAAGCATCAAAGATATATTGATATCTTTCTGTTTCTCTAATTAATTTCCTACCAGTGTATCTCTTTTTCTTCTTCTTCTTTTAATTTTTTTCTTTTTTTTGGTAATCAGGATATATCATTCATAAGAGGAATGATCTCCTTTCTTTCTTTGTTTCCTGCTTAGTTTTTGAATTAATTTTTTTCTCTGACTACTGCACGAAGATATATTGATAGATATTGGGAGGAGTGTTACTTCATAAGAGGAAAGACTAACATGAAATCTTACTAAGATAATATCATAGGTCATGGACTTAATTAGTCAATCCGACACAATTATAAATAAAAATAATGCATTTATTTATTTTTTTTATTTCTTATGGGATTTGTTTATTATTTATGATTCTATAAAATGATTAAATATCAAATCATACGTAACCTAAAGATAACAAATAAACTTACAAACCTACAGAAACATAATGGAAACAAGACTAGTGTTTAACACAATATCCTTAAAAAAGATTACATTGGTCATGACAATGGCGCTTTAATTTTTTTTTGGATGTTTGTTTCCCAAGATATATACTTCAATATTTCTCTTTCTCTCTAAACGACTCTTATCACAAAAATGGTCATACTATTTTGAAAGGTAAAAAATTTAAGCTGTATTGGAAAAAATATATAAATAATTTAAAAATTGCACCATGCCCAACCTGCAACCAAGCCACATTGAGAGGCCAACTTGGGTTAGTCTCCCCTTTTCCCCAAAATTGTGATCAATGTCCACAATCATGGTAGACAAACCCACAAACTCTTTATAATATTTCCAATGCTAGGCCATGTCTTCTTCACTACATTTACACAAGTTTTGGTAAGCACTTTTGGAGTAAATTTAATTCTCATTCACTCCTTAATAATTTTGAGCAAGTAGACGCATGAGTCAAGGCAGGTCCTAAGTTTAGGCCACCTAGGCCATGGCCTAAAGCCTCCTGCTAGAGAAAGCCTCCAAATGTGGAGGGAAATAAGTGTTTTCTTTTATAAAATTTAAAAAAAGAAAAAAAAAAACATGTGAATTGTACATTTTTTTTCCTCTGGTCTTAAGAAGACCCCTGAAAAAAGTAATATTTAGGAATATTACAAATTTTACTAGTCTTACAAACTAATGTGGTAGTAAGCACAATAAGTAATCAAATAATCATTTATCATCTTGTAAAAGTGCTACCAATCACATTTATTATTATATTAGCTCGTAACCTATCTATTATAAAAGTTATAATAGCTTTAGCGTTATCCAAAAGTAAAAAATATGCATTATAAATCCAACACAATCATCATTAAGTAAATTAGTAATATTAAAAAATAAGAAAAATGGATTTTAAAGAAAATTTTTGAATCTGGATATTAATTAAATATCTTAACTGATATTTAAATATGAAAATGTCTATTTATTAAACTCATCGCCTTAAGCTTCAAACTTATTGATCTAGCCACATGGGCAGCTCCACTTGGAGCTCATGGGTTTCAAGTGAACCCCTTGAACTCCCCCCCCCCCCTCCCCCCCCCAAAAAAACTATATTTAATTTTTTTTTTAATTTTTTGTTTTTTTTTTTGACCCACCTAAATAAAATTTAGAATACCTTGATTCTAGATTTTTTCTTAAGCCCAACTAAAATAAGTTTGAATATAATCCTTCTGATAATATCTTGGCATTTTTAAACACAAAAAACAAGCTCAATAACAAACCAATTTGATTTAAAATCTAGAAAAAAAAAATTAATAAGTCCAACAACATAAGTGGAAATGTGTCAATCTTAAACCTTAGAAACAACCCATTTAGATTTTAACAAATTTGAAATAAATCAATCAAATGGGAGATTAATAGATGAATAATTGTTTGCCTGTGTACATTGAAAGAGACGTAATTTGTAAAATTGATAATGAAGAAATCATGTAACAAATTCAAAATATGAAACATTATAGAAAGTAATTATAAAACTTTATTTATTTAGGTTTTTGGAAATTATTTATGTGACATGAAATTCTAGTTTTAGTGAGAGTAAAAACTCTAAAAAAAATTCATTATAAGAGTATGAAATTGTAGTAAAAGCCACTTATGAATCCCTTCATGGGACAAGTCCTATATCCAACATTACATTCCCAAGTATAAATCATTTTCAATTTAACGTGTTAAAATATTCACTCATTAAATTTCAACCAAATAACAAATGTGCTTTAGAAGTAGCATACGTAAACCTAAAAAACCAAAGTAGTAACAATAACAATGAACGTGAGAAACAGAGATGAGTGACGCGAACGTTACATCCAGAGAAGAGGACGATGTACTGCAAGAGGACGATGTATTGCAAAGAAGCACTAAGAAAGTTAAAGAAAATCACTGGGACAGCTTAGGGCAAGGAAACCAGAGCCCTATCTCGGTCATGGAGGGGAGATCCTTTAGAGATAAACTAGTGGGAGAATGCACAAGTGTTTTTGAAAAAGTTTTTGACGTCGAGAATGTTATGGAGATGGAAACAATGTTAGACAGTGAAGCGAATGAAGACCTTCCGGGTGAGGCAACGGTGCATCTTTCTGGAAATAGGAAAGGCAAAATCCGAGCAGCCTGGAATAATGCTCTTATAGTTAAAGTTTTTGGGAAAGCCGTTGGTTATCATTTTCTTTTGTTAAGATTGGTTAGCTTATGGAAACTAGTGGGCAAAATGGAGTGCATTGACCTCGGCAACGAATTTTTTCTCATTAGATTTTCCATTGCGGATGACCGAGTAAGGGTGCTTAAAGGTGGTCCTTGGTTTATTGGTGGCCATTATCTCTCAATCAGATGCTGGGAACCAACCTTTAGGGCAGAGACCGCTAAGCTCTCGGTTGTGGCTGTGTGG
The DNA here is from genome assembly GCA_032878915.1 of Castanopsis chinensis. Classification (NCBI taxonomy): domain Eukaryota; kingdom Viridiplantae; phylum Streptophyta; class Magnoliopsida; order Fagales; family Fagaceae; genus Castanopsis; species Castanopsis chinensis. Next base: position 14,138,839 of record JAVQMG010000109.1, read on the forward strand.
ATTAGGCTTCCGGGGTTGCCCATTGAGTACTACGAACCATCGGTCTTGAGAGATATTGGCTTGGCCATTGGGCCAGTGCTCAGAATCGACACCCAGACCGCAACGGAGGTGAGAGGACGTTTTGCGAGACTCTGTGTTCAGGTGAACTTTGATAAACCTATCATCAAACTCATTAAGATAGGTGGTATCCGTCAGCCTGTACAGTATGAAGGGATAAATGCTCTTTGTTTCTCCTGTGGACGCGTTGGCCATAAAACTGAAGGTTGCCCGTATAGTGTTAAACCGCTGGAGTAAGTGGAGAAGGCGGCGAGGGAATCTGATGCTTCGGGGAGTCACGGGTTAGGGAACGAAAATACTGAAAGTGTCAGTGATGATTTTGGGCCCTGGGTTCTTGTTGCAAGGAATAGGAAGCCTAGGAATAATACAAGTAAAGAGAATAGGACTTTATCTCAAATAGGAAAAAGTTTTGCCAGCCCAAGTCAACCCAATTGCGTGGTGAGCCCAACTAGTGAACCTGCACAGTCAAACCCGGGGTTAAATATGGAAACTCACCTTCGCTGTGATATGACAGAAGTAATTGAGAAGCGTACAAAAGAAAAGGTGAGGCATGCAGACCACAACAACACTTTCCCAAACCGTGAAAAGTCTTCTTCCAAGCCACAATTTCAAAAAGGAAAGGGCCCTAGCCGCGGACTCCAATCCAGAAAGAACCAGGCAGAGACCGGTGGTCATAATGCTGTGAAACAAAAGGGACCATCTGAATGGAGGGCTGTCAATTCAAACTTTTTGGGTCAAGCACGCCTCTAAAGTTTGGCACTAACTTTGCAGAAATTTCCACAATCGGAATGGAGTTTAAGGGGTTTCAGGCTGGGAGTTCCAATGAAGCTAACTTAGCGCCGGTAGATCGGAAATTTCAGGTCGGTCCCGATAAACTAAAGGAAGATGATTGTAGCAAAGGATCGGAGATGGCGCTTGATACGACGGTTGGAATAGGTCGAGATAAAGGAGTGGATAAGCTCTCCATAGCAGAACCTTCGAAAGAAAAAAATTGGATGATACTTCCAACTGTCCTTTACCGGAGGAAACCCAATCGGAATCTGTGATGGAGACGGATGCTTTGCGGATAGCTAAGCTGGGTCTTAAAAGGATCGATCCGTTAATGCGGTCAAATAGAAATGATTTTGAGGAAGATGATGTTTTACTGGAAACAGAAGGGCTTTCCTCTGAGGCAGACATGCATGCTGTTAAGGGAGGTGAGTTTCTTAACCCTTCCAATTAAGCTGTTGGGTTAATTATGAATATTTTGAATTGGAATTGTCGGGGTGCTCTTAGCCCAAATTTTTGTAATGTTGTTAACAACATGATTCATGTACACTCCCCTGCTATTATGATCATTATGGAAACCAAAGTTTGTGGTGATAGAGCCAAAGGGATTGTCGATAGAATCCATATGGATGGGGCGATCATTGCTAACTCAATTGGGTTATCGGGTGGTTTGTGGTTGCTGTGAGACTCTAATCAGGTAGAGGTGGTTGAGCTATCCTCGACTGAGCAAGAGATTCATGTTAGTGTGTCTTCCACTAGCAAGCCTCACTGGTTGTTATCAGCAGTTTATGGCAGCCCTAGATTTGCTGAAAAATGTCTCCTATGGGAAAATCTCAACTATGTAGCTAATTCTCATTCCATGCCTTGGGTTATCGCTGGTGATTTTAATGAAGTCCTGATGGGTGATGATAAATTTGGGGGGAGATCAGTTAATTTAAGTAGAGCTCTGCGGTTCCAAGATTGCTTGAACCACTGTCGGATGATTGATATTGGCTTCTCGGGGCCTCGTTACACCTGGTCTAACCATAGGCCTTTGTCTCGGCTTATTCAAGAAAGAATTGACAGGGTTTTTGTCAATGCCGAGTGGAACTCTCTTTACCCTGAAGCTGCGGTGTTTCATTTAGAAAGGATTCAATCGGATCACTGCCTGGTTAAGTTGTGTTTGGAAAATAACCAGAACATCCATTTCCCTAGGCCTTTTAAATTCCAACCCATGTGGCTCTCCCACCCTTCCTTTCCGGGTGTGGTAAGTGATGCTTAGTCAAGACAAAATTCTCTGAAGCAAGCTCAGTCAAATTTCACTGTAAAGGCCAATGCATGGAATAAGGCTGAATTTGGGAATTTATTTCATAGGAAGAGGAGATTAGTGGCTAGGCTAAAAGGAATCCAAGAAAATCTTTCCATTCGGCCTAATATTTTTTTGGTGGATTTAGAAAGGAAGTGCAGCTTGAATATGCAGAAGTGATTAAGTTAGAGGAAGAATTTTGGGCAATGAAGGCCTGAATCCTTTGGCTGGTTGAGGGAGATCGAAACACAGCTTTTTACCATACTTCTGCGCTAGTTCGTAGACGAAGAAATCGTATTTTATGCATGAAGGATAGAGTCGGGAATTGGCTGCATGGAGATAGAGATATTGTTGAATTCATTAGAAAAGGTTTTATGGATCTGTTCACTTCAGACCATTGCTCGGCCTCTCTAGCCGATTGGAATCCCCCTTGTTGGCACTCCTTTTTGAATGAGGAAGAGGCTACGTCTGTTGGCAGCTCAGTGACGGATGAGGAGACCTTAGCTGCTCTTTGGGGGTTGAAGCCCTTTAAAGCCCTTGGTCCTGATGGCCTCCATGCGAGGTTTTTCCAACAGTTCTGGTTGGTTGTTGGGGAAACAGTGAAAAAGGAGGTGAAAGACATTTTTAATTCTGGGAAGGTTCCGGAATACCTAAACAAAACCCTCATCACGCTTATTCCGAAATGCAAGAGTCCTGAAACCCTGAACAACTACCGCCCAATTAGTTTGTGTAACACAGTGTACAAGGTGGTGACAAAGATAATTGTTGGTTGCATCCGACCTTTGCTGTCTAGACTCATCTCTCCCTTGCAATCAGCTTTTGTGCCAGGGAGAAAGGGGCTAGATAATGCAATCATTATTCAGGAAATTATTCATTCTATGGCTAAGAAGAAAGGAAGAGGGGGGGTAATGGCTATCAAGTTAGACCTTGAAAAGGCTTACGACCGTATTGAGTGGAGCTTCATTAAAGACACTCTTAAGCTTTTTCGTTTTCCCACCACCTTGATTTCCCTTATCATGAGTTGCATTTCTTCCTCTTCCATCTCTATTTTGTTCAATGGGGGTGCATTAGAGTCCTTTAACCCTTCTCGAGGAATTCGTCAAGGAGATCCTCTCTCGCCTTATAATTTTATACTTTGCATGGAGGTGTTGGGAGCTCTTATTGAGGATAAATGCCATGAGAAGCTTTGGAACCCAGTTAAAGCATCTCAGGGAGGCCCCGCCTTGTCTCGCTTATTTTTTGCGGACGATCTTATGCTCTTTGCTAAGGCTAACCGGAAAAATTGTGTTGCAATAAGAGAGGTTCTTGACTCCTTTTGTACATTATCTGGGCAGAAAATTAGTGATGAGAAATCCCGGGTCTTTTTCTCCCCAAATGTTGATCAGGACATGAGGGAAGAGCTTTGTGGGGTGTTGGGTTTTCGGTCCACCCCTTCCCTCGGAAAGTACTTGGGTTTTCCCATTAAGCACAAGGGAACCCCACAAGACTTTGGTTTTCTAATTGATCACATTCAGAGCAAACTAGCTGGTTGGAAGGCTAACTTGCTATCTTTTGCGGGTAGAGTTGTTTTGACCCAAGCGGTGACATCTACCATTCCTAATTACACGATGCAGTGTGTGGGCCTCCCTCCTAAAATTCTTGAAGGTGTGGACAGATTGAATAGAAACTTTCTATGTGGCTCATCGGATAGAAAGAAAAAGCTTCACCTTATAGGATGGAAGAAAGTCACGAGAGAGAAGGAGGTTAGAGGCCTTCGTATTCAAGCAGCTAAACCAAAGAATGATGCTTTGTTGGCTAAACTAAATTGGAGGTTCAAAACTGAAAAATCTTCTTTATGGGTTCGTGTTCTATCACATAAATACTGTGGATTGAGGAGAAGAACCACCAATCTTCTCAAGCCCACTTCCTGCTCTTCCACCTAGGCTGGTAATAAAAAAGGAGAAAACATTGTAAGTATGGGTACTAAGTGGGTAGCTGGGAAAGATAGTGATCTCTCGCTTTGGTTTGACAAATGGCTGAGCATGGGTACCCTTAGAAGCCGCATCCATGGCCCGCTTAACAGAGAAGAGGAAGAAGTCAGATTGAAGGATATAGCTAGCTTTCATGGTTGTAATTTGGATGGGCTATCTGTATCCTTTCCTAAAGATATTCTTTTGGAAATGAAAGCCACTCCTATTCCCTATTCTAAGTCAAGAGAGGATCGCCTATCTAGGAGCTTATCTCCCAGCTGTGAATTCCAAATTAAGGATGCTTATCGGTTAGCCAATGCTTGTGATGGTTATCCAATGGTTCATCCTTTCAATGGTGTATGGGTGTGGAAAATTCCAAGTATTCCTAAAGTCAAGTGCTTCCTTTGGCAATGTTGTCATAAAAGTATTCCAGTGCGTGGCCTCCTCGCGGAAAGAGGTATGAATATCTCCCCGTTGTGCCCCCTATGTAATTCAGCCCTTGAGACGATCAGCCATGCTCTTAGGGACTGCCCAAAGGTTCAAATTTTCTGGAATTCTTTCTCTCCCCCTTTCTCTGGTTCTAGTTTTTATGGCACCCATTTTCTGGACTAGTTAAGGATAAACTGTAAGTCTAAGCAGCAGTGTGGTGTTTCTGAGATTGATTGGGCCATTGTTTTCCCCATAACTGTCTGGTGTCTATGGTTGCGTCGGAATAGTGTTGTTTTTGGGAAACCAAACACTTGCAAAGATTTAAAGGCTGAGACCTTAGCCAAAGCTGCTGAGATGGCCTACCTGGGCATTACCAAGAAGTATTATCAAACAAAAACAAAAATTCAAGTTAGGTGGCTGCCTCCACCCCTCAATTGGGTTAAGTTAAACTCTGATGGTTCGTACATAGGCAATCCCGGCCTGGCTGGGGGAGGTGGTTTGCTTAGAAATGAAGATGGAAAATGGGTGAAAGGATATGCAAGAGCTATAGGTTGGGCCACCAGTGTTGCAGCTGAACTATGGGCCTTAAGAGATGGAATTCGCCTATGTATCTCCCTTAAAATCCCAGCGGTGGTTGTTGAGCTTGATGCAAAGCTGGTTGTTGATCTTTTGAAGAAAGACTTGGAGAAAACCAATGGCATTGATGTGCTGGTAGAGGATTGCAGAGAAGGGCTTAAACAAATTCTTGTGGTGCAAATCCAACATTGCTATAGAGAGGCAAATAAGTGTGCTGATGCTCTAGCGCGTAGGGGAGGTATTATGGCTCAAGATTTTACTATTTTTATGGAACCCCCATATGATGTTGTTTTTTTGCTTAGCTTAGATTCTGCTGGAACTTTGTATGAACGTTTTGTTTCCTCTGTTGCAGAGGGTTTTTAGTTGTTAATGCAATATCCTCCTTACCAAAAAAAACAATAACAATCCATCTTTTAACAATTTCTTTATTTGGATTTTTTTGCCATTTAGGAACTTTTCTATCTTTCAAGTACTTTTATCATGATAAGCAACTTCAATTGTTGGAGATTGTTATTTTACACGGGTTAGAATTCTTACCTTCAGAACAAATAATATCTTTTTAATATTTCTAGTGCCGAAGTAACAAAATGATGAATCATGTCAAAAGAATTAATTTTATCCAAATCAAAGTAATACAAATACCAAAAATCCAAATTTGGCCTGAAAAAAAAAACAATAAAAGAGTCATATATTATATTGTATAAGTCATAACAATATCAATAACAATAAACATAATAGTAACAATAATTTTTTTAACATTGTAATTTCTTTGATTAGCTTCTGATGATGTAAGAAATTTCCCAGCTTTTAAACACTGTTGATCTATGTGATCGATCTACCAACCACGATATAGTTTACTATGATGTAAGTTTAAAGCTAGTACATATTTTCCACATACTTTTAATAGTTTTCTAATAAGCACTTGTATATTATACCAAAGTATGCAATAAGATTTTAATGTTATATACGTGTCTAATTATATCGGAAATTTATCCGTCATAAAAGTAGATCTTATAAAATTTTGATCATCATTAATATTGGGAATTTTAGTAATTATATGCAAAAAAATTTAAACTAGTACTCATTATCATTCATCATTAATGTTGGGAATTTTAGTAATTATGTCAAAAAAATTTAAACTAGTACTCATGATCATCCAAACATACCTTTTACATAATCGCTAGATTTTAGATTTTTGTAAAATATACTACAAATATTTCTCGTGCAATCTTCATTTTGTTATATATGTTTGTTCTGTCATACGTGATTTTGAATGAATTAGTCTTCTAAACTTTTCAGTAAGACAAATTTTCTTTACTATTTCCATTCATTACGCTAGATATCTTACTAGTAAAAAAAAAAACACTTCTTTTCTAATAATCAGTAAAGAAAAGACTTCCTTACTTGAGACATTTTTATCTAGTTACGAAAAGATTTGTTTAAACCAGTAAAGTAATGCAAATATAAAATATTACGAATTGAGTCATTTTTTAAGGCATAGGTTTTAAATATTTATTTTTTAAATATAAGAGTGACACTAAGAATAATACAAATTTTATTTTAAAACAATTTTATCATTATACATAATTTCAAATCATTAAGAATTAGACAAACATTTTACACAGGTATTTCTTGCCTTCCAAAAAATACGAAAAACTTATTCTATTCTTTTGAGTATATGGCTCTCAAAGTAATAGAAATTAGAAAGTAGAAACGAAACCATATATAGTCATGACTCATGTCACATGAATCACTTATCTTATGGTTGGAGTTAGAAATATAAACGGAAAAGAAATTAATGATTTACGTTAGACATTCGAGGGCCAAAATGGGGTTTCACCCCTTTCTCACAAATATATAGCAAAATGTCCCCTGTCTGAAACTATTTAGGAATGTGCATTTGTTTTGAAACTCGATTTTTAGAAAATCGAGTTTTAAATGTAAAACTCGATTTTTGGACAATCAAGTTATAGCGAAATTGAACTTAGAAAAAAAAAATTTCTGGAACTCGAGTTCCATTCAAAGAACTTGAGTTCATGGAACTCGAGTTCTAAAAAAAAGTTCAAGGAACTCAAGTTCCACAATTTTTTTTTTATTTATTTTTTTTAAGTTTTACTTCCCTATAACTCGATTGTCCAAAAATCGAGTTTTAAATTGAAACTCGATTTTTAGAAAATCGAGTTTCAAAATAGAAGTATTTCCTTAAATAGTTTCAAACATGAGGCATTTTGCTAAAAAGTTCTAGCGAAAGATGCGAATGCCCATTTTGGCTGACATTCAAGTGTAGGAAAAGCCATCTAGGTGACTATGAACTCATGGGAGTAGTATTTAAATAATAATAATAATATTATTATTATAAAATAAAATCCATTGAGAAACCATTGTGGACCATTAATTTATGGATAGATAGCTAAAATTAAGAAAGGGTAAAATGTACAGTAGACTAACATTTGCATGTAATATCCTTATCACATAAGGGTGAGAGGGATGCCATATATAATAGTTAGATGAACTAAAAAATCAAGTTCAAGAGTAGGGGTGTCCACAGGTCTGGCAGGTTCAGGTTTGGGCTCCACCCGGAACCAACCCGATCCTGTCTGGTTGTAGGACGGCTGGCCTGCCACCAATCGTTAAAAACCGCAGGTTGAGTCGGATCGGGCTCTAGTAGATGGTGGCCGAATCCGACTTCGACCAAAAAACACAAATCAAGAACCAAACTTTGTACAAATTTCACAAATTTAAAGCAACAAATCTATATTGACAAACAAATTTACAAAACCAAACACTAGTAGCCCACAAATACAAAACACAAACAAAAATAGAGAGAGATGATAGCAGATTTGAACTTTCAAGTGACTCAAATGAAGAGAGAAAATGACTAAAAATCAAACCTAAGCCAAGTATTTGTAGATCAACGATAGGCAATGGAGGAGATTTGCAGTTTGGCGATGGGCAATGGAGATTTGCAGATCAGTGATAGGTTGGAGGTTTTAGCTATTGAGTGTTGAGAGATCGATAGTGAGAGAGATCCTAGAGACTAAAAGAGAACAAGAGGACTGAGAAACAAATAGTGATGACTGAGGAGTGTAAGGGTTATATATCACAATCGGGATGAGTGGATAAGGTTTTGGAAGGGAAGACCCGCCACTTGACACGCCAGAATCAGGTTGGGAAGGCAAGGACCTGCCATTGACTGCCAGGTAGTCAGGTCAGGCAGCGAACAATTTGGGTTTGGTCAGTTTGGCCAAGTAGGTCGAGTTTACTATTTTGTTGGACAGGCCTATTCAAGAGTCAAAGAAGAGGTTTTGTCTTTTTCATATATGTGCTAGTGTGCATTATGCCACATATGATTCTAAAGTGATGGGACAATTTTACCTTAAGCAATTGCACGAAGGTAACTAGAAATGTCACATGTAGACCAATGGTCAACTTTGTTGTCTATCATAAGAAGCCTAACAACAAGAAAGTTTAGGAACATAACATAATGTTAACATTTTCATAAGACTCTTACTTTCAGTGTGGTGGATTCTAACATAATTTATACTATATATGAGAGGATTTTCCTCTTTCAACTAGACTTTTTTGTGGTTCAAAAATAGCTTCATTCATGAAGGGTAATTTAATTTAGAAATAAAGTCATAAATGTCAAATAACAAATTTCATTTTGAATTCAAAAAGAGAACTTCTAAAATTTAGGATTTTTTTCCCTTCACAGTCAAAAAAGATATTACAGTTACTACTTATCTTCAAAGTTTATCATTTTTATTTGTTTGAAAAATAAAAAATATATATTTCTAAATTATAATAGATGCAAATTATTAACCTTTACCTAAAAAAATAAAAGAACCTATGAACACGTGCGTTAGCTAGAGGCTATCACCTCAATTAATATGAAAATTAAAGTTATGACAACAACTAGCCTCACAACTATTCTTGTGGAGTTAACCATGAGATTCAGATGAACAAGGTCTACTTGTAACTGGTGGATAGGGTAGCTGAAGGCACCCAATAACTAGTGTCATAAGTAGATTGAGCTTAGCCCTTAACAAATCATGAGCCGTGGTTGGGCGTTCTAGTTCCTCAATTCTCAAACCCAATACTAGTGACCCTTTTAAAGGCAACTCAAGCCTAGTTTCATTGGACCAATTTTTCGTGATTGTGGCTAAGCTATATCCTCAAGAATGGAATCAATCCAAACCTGTAGCTCAGCACCAGACTTACATTGTCTAGCTAGAAAATGGGCAACTGAGTTGCCTGCTCGTTTTACATGAGAAAAATTGCAAACACGAAAGTCTGCAACAAGGATTAAACATCGCTCAGCACCTGGTCATACTCTGGATGCGTAAAGTCCTTCGCTTGAATAGCCTTTACTATGACTTCGGCATCCCTTTCAAAAACAAAATCAAAGAGACAGAGATCCTTAGCAAAAACCATGGCTCTTCTACAAGCTAAAGCCTCAACCGTAGCCACTACATTTGGGATGAAAATTTTTTCAGCTAGAGCACCAATCACATGGCTAGAGGAATCACAGATCACTACACCTAGGCTAGCACAGCTCAGCTCCTTGAAGGATGCCCCTATCAAAATTGATCTTATACAGGGAAGAGATGGGAGGAATCCACCTCACAACTCTAGCTACAGTGGCAAAAGGCTCCTTATGAACAACACGGGGTGACCTGAATTCGTTAAGCATGCTTTCAACCTTAGACTGAATCAAATGATTCTTTGTGATGAAACCCCCACTTCTTTTAGAATTTCTATTGTTCCATATAAGCCAAAACTTTATAGCCAACAAATCCACATCTACACTACTACTCCTGTGGAAAGCCACTTCCAAGAGATCAGAAAACACCCCAAATTTGAATCTTACCATCTGCTTTAGCTCGTCGTGACAATTCCAAATTGCAATAAGGGGATTACAGCCCCACAGGGCATGGATTGTGTCTTTAGTATTTGACTTGCACATTAGACAGCAAACAAAATTGACCACCCTCCTCTTCCACAAATTAAGCATTGTAGGAAAAGCTTCATATGCTGCTTTCCATACTAAGTGTTTCACCTTTTGAGGAACCTGCAAATTCCAAATACCCTTCCACAACGCTTTGCCACGACTGCTAGATGAGCTAGTCGGTTGGACAGCCCGGTCAATGATGGCTAAAAGCTTGTAGACTAACCGAGTTGAGAAGGCACCATTAGCTTAAGGAAACCAAACCTGCTTGTCTGGAACATCATGAAGACTTAAAGGCAGACCCATAATCAAGCTTGCTTCATGTGATAGGAACTCCTAAGATATTAGCTCTCTCCTCCAGGTGTGTGTCTCGAGGTCTATAAGGTCATAGACCAATGAGTCTAGGTGCAGCATTGAGACCGAAGAAACAACCTTTGAAGCTAAGGTTTTTGGCAGCCATTTATCACCTCTGATCACAATAGATTCTCCATTTCCTACTCTCCAAATCGTGCCCAAGTCTAATACATGTCTAGCCTGCAACAAGCTCTTCCAAGCAAAGGATCACTTATTTAGGTTGTCGTATTCCATGATGGAGCAATTAGGGAAAAACTTAGCTTTAAAAACTTTATAAAAGAGAGATTTAGTATGGGTTTTAAGCCTCCAAACCTACTTTGCCAAAAGAGAATTTTTAAACTTGCTTAATTCCCTAAACCCCATTCCACCATCACACTTTGGGAGGCATAATTTTTCCCAGCTCAACCAATGGATTTTCTTTTGCTCACCTCTATAACTCCACCAAAACTTCCTTATTAATACCTCAATTTCCTTTATCAAACCTTGCGCGAGCTTGAAACAAGACATAGTGTGTGTTGGTATTACTTGCACAACTTCTTTGATGAGGATTTCCCGCCCCACTTGCGAAAATAATTTTTCTTTCCAACCCTTAAGCTTCTTCTGAATTCTTTCCTTTATTATACTAAAATATTTCTTCTTTGCTCGACCAATCAGGGAAGGGAGACCCAAATATTGTTCAAATCTTTGGACAGATGGGACCCCCAAGAAATTCTTGATAGCATCTTGAGTTTGATGCGAAGTATAGTGCTAAAGAATATGTTCGTCTGACCCCTGTTAATACTTTGACCTGAAGCTAGTTCATAGCTGTAAAGGATTGATTGGAGATTAACACACTCAGACATAGAAGCTCTACAGAAGACTAAGCTGTCATCAGCGAACAACAGATGAGAAATCCTAGGTCTAACCGGGCAGAGAGAGACGCCACTGATATCACCCTTCTCTTTAGCATTGGTAAAGAGGGCATAAAGGCCTTCTGTCACCAGTAAGAATAAGTATGGTGACAGGGGGTCACCCTGGCGAAAACCTCTGGTTGGAGAGATGAGACCGTGAGGTTGATCATTAAGCATTATTGAGAAAGACACTGATCAGATACATGCAAAAATTAGATGAATCCATGGTAAATTAAATTGAGAACTAAGGTGACGAAGGACTGACCAAGAATCTTCCCAGTTGGTCACTTCTGGAGCTCTGTAAAACCCCGTGAAGCACCAGGCGTCATCAATTCCTAGATTCACCACAGTGTCAATATGCCGAGGTGAGAAAGTGCGAATGTCCAAGTCAAGATCGTTCATCCAAAGCAGAGCTAACCCACCACTCAAATTTTTCCTTGGCACAATGAACAAATTATTAAACTTCAGGCAACATCGAAGTTTCTCAAGGTATGACTTCTTCTTCTTCTTCGTTTCCATGAGAAAATTCACTTTGGGTGCTTTTGCTTTCACCAGATCAGAAAGCTCACGAACTTGTCGTGAGTTCCCAAGCTCCCGACAGTTCCAACTCAAGCAATTCATGGCAAACGGCGAGGCTGAGAACCAACCACCGCTGATGAGGAAATTTGGGAAGCGCCATAGGGAGATATTTCTCTCTTTTTCTGAATTTGAGCGTCAGAGGAGTCCAATGCTGGGCATAAGTGCAGAGGCTTTTCTTTCGTAGCTTTCGTTTCTCTATCTTGGGCTGGGTTAATTAATCTTGTCCACTTGCCCACTTTCATTGGAATTTTGTTTTCGCCTGGCCCAACATTCTAAGTAGAGTGCGAAGGAATCCTTCGCACTGGTTGGTCTATTATAGCATCCAGCTAGGGTAAGCCCACTAACTGAAGCCCACCTAAGGAATTTAAATGGGGTAGATAAATATGGTTTTTAAGCCCATCCACTAAGGACACCTTTTCCACACTGTGGCTTTCCTGCGTTACCATCACCCTGGATCCCACCACAATATCTGGATTAATGCCCAACTCGGCATCAATTTCCTATAGTGTCTTTTCAAAGTTTTTAGTGGCTAATGCCAAGGGATTCTCGTCCAGATTATGCGCTGACTCACCTGACGGATTTACCATTTTTGGGTGGGTTGGTAGCTTGGAGGCCTCCTAGGCCAACCTACCCGTAGAGCCATTGGATGTAGGGGTTGGCGCTGGGTGCTTCGTGACAGGGGTCACTAACAAAATGCCAACTTGATCAAACACCCCAGAGGTGGCTGTGGTTCTCCTCACCGGACGCTCCAATTCAGCTTGCAGCCATAGGCCGAATTGCTGCTTTTCCATGGATGATTTCCCTTTGTTGTTTAACCAGATAACGCAGTCCCTGTCTTCGTGCATCAGGCAGCCACACTAGTAGCAGAAGTTAGGAATCCTTTCGTAACGGAATGAGACCCACCCCACCGCTACACCATTTTCCTTTAACTTCCTACCCTTTAAGAGTTTGGAGACGTTAAGGGTGACACGGACACGAAGATATCAGCCTATAACCCCATCAACTTCAGACTCTGCCACACACACTGCTTTGCCAATGGAGTTCCCTATACTTATACCCAACTCAAGTGTCATACTCTTAAAAGGAAAATCATGAATCTGGACCCACCAGAAGGTACACTCATTGAAAGCAAGAGAAGATACCGTGGTCGCTTTGTCAATCCTTTGGAAAATTACGAGATGTTTATTGAGTGTCCAAGGTTCGTACTCTAGGACCCTTTCCAGATCAGTGTCTGTATCAAACTCGAATATCAAGTTGTTTTCTCCCACATCGTAGACATGGAATGGTTCCCGCGTTCGCTAGAGCGGCTTGAAAGTTCTTGACACTGCCTCTTTATTAACAATGCGATGAGTTAGGAATTTCCCAGCTAATAAGGATTTTGACACTCTGGGGAGCTTTGGGACTTCAAGCTCAGCCTTTTCTTCTTCCGTGAGCGACAGCTTCTGCCACATACTTTCCACTTCCTCCATAAAGATAACCCAAAAAATAGAGAGAAAAGAGATTAACCAAGGAGGTCAGATGAGCGAGGAGAGGAAGAAGCAGGGGAAAAACCAAGGCCACAGACAAACAAAGCCTACCGCTGAACAGAGTTAAATGGAGGGGACTGGATTACCTATACTATGATAGGGAAACACCTTCCACAAGTGACTAGAGAGCGCGCAGCGCAAGCTCTAGGACAAGAGAAACCTTTAACTTAGCTGCTCAGGCATGCATAATCACAAGCACGATCGTACATAACATTAAAGCTGAAGCCCATTGAAGATGAGAAGCACGACTGAGGTGTTCGGAGCAAGTGTGAGCCCAATAGAATTAACCCATGCAATTTAATAGGAAATGTATATATATATATATATATATATATATATATATAGGAAAATATCACAATCAATTTTTTGTTTTTTTGAGAAACACACACACGGACACACACATATATATATATATATAGAGAAAGGGAGATGAGATAAGAGAATACACTCAATTTTGGTTCTTCTAAGAAGGGTCCAAATGTCTATTAGACTTACCAAAACAATGCTTAGTCAACCACGTTTACTTTGGGTCCTAGAAATCTAGTTGTGTAAGTAACTATTTTCTATTTGTGACAAGTGTCCCCACTTTCATTAACTACTAAGATAGTTTATTAAACTCTATTTTAAATTCTCGAAAATTTCAAATTATAATTCAACTAAATTATATTACTAAAAGTTTCAAATAATTTGAAATAAATTTAACATTTTTTTTTTCATTATTTTGATTATAAATTTACTCACCAAACACATTGCAATTATGCAAAATGGCTTAATATGTGTATTTATTACGTCTCATAAAGTTAATGTGTTTTTGTCATATGATTCATTAAGGTTTCAAGTGATTCCCCATCAAAAAAAAAAAAAAAGGTTTCAAGTGGCCATTAATTATTGATATAATTTCAATATATTTACATGTAACTTTTTAATCAAATCATGCATTGTACAGGCACAATACTAATTCCATTAAAATTATCAAAAACTCTATTAAACTAATCACATAAAGGTAAGTATCACAAAACTAAAGCACATGATAATTTCACATTTGAATGGCATAAGAGAACCGAAATTGTAGCATAGAACAATCTTTTTTACATAAAAAAATTCTTGATAGATGATGCTAACACTTACACATAATCAAATTCCATTGAAATTATGAAAACAATTTGCAAAACTAATCATAAAAAGGGATATATCACTAAAATAAAGTACAAGAGAACTCCACATTTGAATAACATACTATAAGAATGGTATCTTTCAGTTATCCGTTTTATAATTAGGCGAACAAGGACTTAAAATAAAATAAATAAATAAAAAAGAGCCCCTTCAAGGAGATGTGGATGGTAGATTTTAAAAAACTTAAGCGCCCGTGCCATAAATCCAAAGACCCAAGTTCTATTTGCCACAATTTTAGGCATTTATATTCTAATACATACTTTTAATTGAATTTAAATTTTATTTTATATTTAAACTCTTTTTTAGAATCTTAAAACATCACATTATCTTTAAATGATAGAATAAATAGTTCCATAAATTATAATAAATATTTATTAATAACTACTATCATTATTAAATTATATTTTTAATATTTCATAAATAAACATAATCGAAATAAATATCTATTAATAAATTATTATCATAATTATTAAATTTTAAATTTATATTAAAAAAATGTTCTGGACTTGGGTCCCACTTTAGACATTTGTCCAAAGCAGATTTAAAGATCTAAAAGAAGAAAAAAAAAACAGATTGATCCAACCAGGGCCCTGATCCCCGGCAATTACGCTTGGAATTGTTTGGGTCCCATAGCCAGCAAAATGTATTGTGGTCGCACACTCATTGATGAGCTTTTTAGCAACGCGTTTTCTGTCAACTTTTTAGAGCTTCCCTTCTGAGAAGAATTGGTCAGTGTGAACAATTATTCTCAAATCTCAACAATCAAAATTAACGATTTTTTTTTCTCTCTCTCCTCTTTTTAAAGTGTTTTGCTTTGGCAAAAAGTTTATGATTATAATATATATATATATATATATATATATATTTATATGAAGGTGAGTTTGGTATTGATGAAAGTTACCAGTTTATTTTACTATTTAGCTTATTTTTGTTACTATTTATAAGTCTCACTGTACTTTTTAGTATTATTTATGGGTCTTACTATACTATTTCAGTTAATTTTTACTTTTATCTATAGTACTTTCGACAAAAAATTTTTAGTTTCAGCAAAATAAACGGATCCCAAACAAATTTAAAATAGGTCTAACTGTTCAAGCTGGAATTGTCTAATCTTGATCTTATGGTCTTGACTCTTGACTCTTGAGTCCACCTAACATTTAGTTGTTTGATCCAGATTAGAGCTCTAATATTGCTCTAATGGACATTTCATTTTAAACAAAAACGAAAATGTAATATATATATATATATATATATAATCTTGAAAAATATACCAAAGAAAAGCTCTAATTTTTTTATTATTTATTTATTTTTATAAGAAAAACTCTAGCTTACTAAGATAGGTTTAATTGATGTTTAGTATTTGCTATATTTCTAGAATAATGACTACAATAAGTGGTAATGCAATTATTGGTGGGGTCACAAAGGATCTAAATAGTTTACGTATGGATAAAAGTTTAGTCTATAAGCGATTTTAAATTTTGATCCTTAAAAGTTAAAGCAAATACTTTTATTCTCTTAAATTGGGTGACCAAATTAAAAAGTGACATTTCATTACTCCATAGTCAATAAGTCTGAAAGTGATCACTTTCGTATTTTAGAAACTAAAATCAATTATTTTAAGTTTTTTAAGGACTAAAATCGATTACTTTAAGTTTATTAAGAACCAAAAGTGATTATTTCAAAATTTTAGAGATGAAATCGCTTGTTAGCTCTAAAATTTTACTAAATTTTTGTTGAGGTTGATGTGAATGTTCTAATGTTCCATGCCCAAAATAATAATAATATATATATATAAAAGTTGAAACTTAGTATTTATTGTTATATGCTCTGGTTGAGTTACATCACTGTGCCATGTAATTTTTTTAGCTTATTTTTTCATTCTTCTACAAAAAAAAAAGAAAAAAAAAAGTCCTTATTTTGCTGATTCACATTTCTACTATTACTCTGTTTCATATTCCCACCATTTGCCACCCTCTTGAATTAATTGTTTCTCCTCAATGTTCTCATGTTCAAGGCTGGAAAGTAAACATGCGTAACAATTCTTCCAAGAAATCCTTAAATTTGCTTATCTGCCTCTATCTAAAACCCAAACTCAGCTAAACAAGCTCTAAATGCATTGTACCATCACCCCAATGCAAATCCATCCTTTAACACAGAAAAAATTATGAGATGGCTCATTCCCCAACCCATGGCCCGCTAAAGGAAAAATCCAGATTTTCCTTCGAAGACATTCCAAAATCCAAATTACCATATGTCAATGTATTAAAAAAAAAAAAAAAAAAAAATTGTAAACAGAACCACTGGTGAGTGCATTGCCGTTCATTGGTTTCAGGCTCCATCACCTAGCAGTACGCCAAAACCCCTGGTATCTCTCTCTCTCTCTGTTTGACCTGTGACCAGAAAGCTAGGTAGCAGATTTACTGCCTAGTTTTACTGCTTTTGTTTTGAAAATACTGTTATATAGTTGTGTTTTTTTAAAGAGGGTTTTAACCTATTCATTCACTTTTGATGATAGCTCTTTATCATCAGACCAAAATATCAATCAGTTTTGGTGTAGGCGGGGATTGAATCCTAAATTTCTTATACAACCATAAAAAACTTCACCAGTTGAGTTAGTTAGAACCCACTTATATGGTTGTGTTTTAATTTGCGGCTGTTTGCCAATTTCTTTTTTACTTAAAAAAAAATGGCTGTCTAATTTCTTTACATTTTTGTTTATATAACTTTAATGCTGTATTTTTTTTTTTTTTTTATGGGTACGTACATTTTTTCTATAAGTACGTACTTGTTAGAGTGCGGCGCCGAGTGTTAATCAGGTGGTCACAGGATTACCCTGAAATATATATATATATAAATATATATATATATATATATATATAAAATATAAGTTAAAAGATTTTGAGTTTTAAATTAATATGGAACTTTTGACCACTCCAAAAAAAGAAGTTGACAATCCTAAGAAAAACACTTGAACACCCTTAATAACAATTGAGCCCATTAAAAATAAAATCCAACTTTTCCAAAAATTTTGTCCGTTGAATGTTGAAAAAAAATGGTAAGAAATGCTATGTTCATAACATTTTTGCAATATTTTCGTAACAAATCTTAAATAACAGGTTGTAACTGATGAATAAAAAATAATTTCAATGGTAAGTTCAAATTAGAACCAGTAAAAAATTACAACCTAGGTTTTGTTGTAAAAGTGTTGCAAAAATGCTGTAGACATAACACTTCTCAAAATTTGCTTAAACAAACATATTAGCTTAAAATCTCAAATCAAACATTTAATTGTGATTTTTAAAATTGTGTTTCAGCTGACATATTTTAAAATGGACAAAGTTTAGCTACATAATTGGTTGTAGCCTTAGGCTACAAACTCACTCAATATCTTTTTGTTGGAGGTGAATTTTAACAAATCCACCATTAGATTACATCTTCTTCTTATATCCTTTATGTTTGTAAAATTTTAAGAAAATTAAAGATCAATAACTATGTTATCAATACATTTTTAAATTGCAAGTTTTTGTAAATTAGAATTATGCATAAAATATAAGTTTATAGATTATATAGTAAATAATATCCGATTGACTTAAAATTTGACATATGTATTAAGAGCATAAAGAAAATGTAATTCAACGGTTAGATTTTCAAAATATGCAGTAATATTTTTTTTATTAAGTGAGTTTGTAACCTAAAGCTACAACCGATTTTGTAGCTAAATTTTGTCCTTTTAAAATTGCTATTTTTTTATATAAAAAAATGCACACTTTTCAAATAGCTAGTCTATTAGTATTTGCTTTAGTCTTTAGCCAAATTTATTGGATATATGTGATATATTTTTTTAAAAAGATAATGTATTTTGTTTATATTAGTACTTATTTAGGCAATATGTTAGATTGTTAGTACTTGAATAGGAGACTAGTAGCTTAATAATTGCTTGGTTGTGTATATTGAAAAAGATGTAAGTATGTAACTGATAACATTAATAGTAAAACTATCATATCACACAACAATTTTAAAATATGTAGACTTGTGAAAGAAAATTTTAAAACTTTATACATTTGAATATGTTTTATTTTGTAATGTTAATATATTCAAGTTTTATTATTAATAAATTTTTTAAAGTTTTGTGTTTTTAATGACCACCCTAAAAAAACTTTCTGGAGCCGCCACTGGCCTAAATGCAAAATGATAGGTTAAATGTCAATATATTTTATAAAATGGTTTTGATTATTGTACATTAATGTGTTTATATTTGGTTTAGAGCCTGCTTAATTGTTTGCTTTTATCTCACTGAGTTTACACCATTAGTTGAAGTGTGAACAATCTATGAGAAAAAAAAAAATCCACAATTTATGGATATTTTATAAGAAAAAATATTCGAGATTTGCAAATTGTAATTCAATCATTTATCTCAAATTCTGAAATTCTAAAATATTAAACCGCCTTTTTTAATTGAAAATATTCATGCCAACATGTCTTTTTTGGGTCAACAAAGCTGAGTAGTGAGGACTTTTTAAATCTCTTTCTCAACAATATTTGTGGACAAGAACGATCTGATAATTTCATGGTTATTTCATTCAAAATTCTTAGTTAATACTAATTATTTATTGGAGTCTGAATTTTCTATAAGCATGATAATTGTACAGGGAAAGGGATAAGGTTTTCTCTACAATAAATTTAGTCCCTCCCATCCAACTCCCACCAAGATGAGGCAAGGCCAATAAAAAGCTTTAAAAATAAAATAAATAGAGTCAATCAGGAAGGCCAAGTCAATAAACTCTCATTCTTGGTCCAAGTCAAGGAATCTCGTGTCTCTTTCACAACCATCTTCACATTTTTAACTTGCCAAGTCAGAGCGGAAATTTAAGATGAAGTTACAAGAGGAAGAGGAATACTAGTCACCATAGGCAAGCACAAACTTTAGAATCTCTGATTTTTTGAGCCATTACAAGAACTTTCCTTGCAATAATTTTCATTAACTAGACAGCCGGAATAGCACCTTGCTTTTCTTCAACCAAAAAAAAAAAAAAGAATTCTAAACCATAGAGTAAAATAATAAACAATAATCAGCCTCCAACCTTATTGAAAACTCTATTGCTTTTCCTATCCAACTACAAATTCAGAAGAAATGATTCCTAACTAGCTCGAAAGTGGAGCTGATTTTCATGGTAATTAGAGTTCTGCAGAATCTGAGATGTTGTCAATAACCAATAAATCATCTTTTTATCAGAATCAAGAAAGTAGTGACATGGGAGGAACAGAGCCAAAGAAGAAGCTGAAGAAATTGAGGTCAGTCAAGCTTTCAAGATTGCCAAGCTTAGGTTCATCCACAAGGAGGGCTAAATCTCGATCCAATCACCTTCCCATTGTCTTATCTGCTAATGTATCAAGCACAGGTCAGTCAACTCCATATGAAATGTCAGATGGATCTCCAAATTTTATGAAAGCAACAAGCAGTGCAGGTGCAAAGAAGGAAACTTCGCACGTAAGTATTTGTATTTCTGTATCTTGTTTTGTTAAGTAATGATTCAAGTAAAGGGTATTCTTTTCCTTTTTCTTTCAATAAGTGGGGGAGGGGGATTCTCCTCGTTGGAAGAATCGGGAAATGTCATTAGGCTCCAAGGTTTCTTGGCAATTAAAGGGTGTTCAAATTGTTTGATTCCAAATATTATTTTTCTTCTGGGCAGAATTCAGTGACAAGGTTGATAAGGAGATCAAGTTTTAGGCCTGGGAAGAGTTTAACAAGAATGTCTAGTTTGAGGTTGAAGAGGCCTTTGATGAGTAAGGGCTCTGGAGCGACAGAGTTGCAGAGGAAACTGAAGAAGTCAAGATCAATGAAGAAGGCACGTTTTGAGGGGTCAAGTCTATCCATAAGAAGCAGGGAATCTGGCTATCAGGCAAGTCCCCATACTTCTGAATCCAGTTTTAGTAGCAACGGTCAAATTAGGAAAAAATCAAGAGCTCCAAATCCAAAACCAGTCTTTTCTGGTAACAAATCTGTGAGAATTATAACAAGAACATCAAGTTTGAAACCCATGAAAGTGTTAACAAAAATGGGTACTTTCAAATCAAAGAAAAATTCTATGGGGAGATGTTGTAACACATGTCAATTCTCGGACTCAAGCATGCGTAAAGATACCTGTTCTTCAACTCTCAAGAACTCCAAATTCCCTGTCTCCTTGGAGCTTCATCCTGGAGGACATGAATCTGAAAGAACTTCAATCATGAAGGTTTGTCGATACACTTACTGCTCTCTTCATGGCCATCACCATAATGATTCACCTCCATTGAAGCGCTTCATATCTACAAAGCGGCGTTTATTGAAGACCCAGAAGACCATGAAACGGGACAGTCAATTTCTTAAAGGCAGCCGGTCTGGAAATATGAAGAAAGGAATTCAGACAAACAAAATGGTCCACAATGGAGATCCTGCAGCTCGTAAATCCCGCAGAGCTATCTCTCCCATGGAAGAAAAAGCAGGCAGGGACTTCACTGTAGATATATATGCTGAACCAGAAGCCACATCAAATGCAGTAGCCACTTCAGGTGGAAAAGATGAGGGGCTCAGTGATTTTGATTATGATGCTGAGATGCTGCATAGTGAAAGGTCACAGCCACATATATATGAAGCCACTGATATGAAAAGAAGGGAAGAGAGAAGTGTTTCATGCAACCATCATGATGAAGAGGCTAATTCCATTCTCATTGATGACATGTACAATGCTGATTCAGAATCATTTGGCGAAAATTTTAAGGCCAATTGTTTAATTGTTGAACCACCTGATATATATAGAAGACCAATCCTTGATAGATTTGTGGAATCAACAGGAAGTAACAGTGTGGTCTCTTCTGATACTGATCATGAGCCAATGGAGGAAGAAATTACATGCGGTGAAGAAAAGAAAGGATGTTCAAACGATGTAGAAGGCAAGATGCAGTTTAAAAATCAGAAATATATCAGAATGTGGCGCTTGCTATATAAGCATGCAGTGGTAAGTATTGATGGAAACGTTGAAAAGCAGCATCATCTAGATGGAGTGAACAGTGAAGAACAAGTGGAAGATGGCAACAACTTACTTGGAATAAACAACTCTAGTTCTTCTGAGGATTTTTCTGAAGCAACTGAAGACACCGCTAAGGAAAGTCATGATGCATACCAACAAAGGAATGAGCTCAGCCAGATTGATGCCATTAAGCTGGTACAAGATGCAGTCGATAATATCCTTCTCCAAGACTTTCAAGACAACTCAACTGATGATCAATCAACTACTAGTAGCACAAGTTCAGACCAGGAACTCTTAGGAAAGAGTCATGATGAGGGCGGGGATCGGAGCATGTCAGATTCCAGCGAGCCTGCTAAAGACAGTATGATACAAGATAAAAAGCGAATATGGCCCAACACCAATACTATTAGTACTCCCAAAGATGAGAAAACAGCATCTGAGGTGGGAAACAAATCTGACAAGAAAATGCTCAAGGGCTGGAGCAATTTGAAAAAGATAATCCTCCTCAAGAGATTTGTCAAGGCAGTGGAGAAGGTGAGGAATTTCAAACCCCGAGGGCCACGATATCTATCTTTGAAGCCTGACCCAGAAACAGAAAAAGTTAGTCTGAGGCACCAAACAACAGACAAGAGAAAAAACACTGAGGAATGGATGCTTGATCATGCACTTCAACAGGTCATTTCTAAATTAGCTCCAGCTCAAAAACAAAAAGTAGCACTGCTTGTAGAAGCTTTTGAGAAAGTACTTCCACTTCAGGAAATTGAAACTAGCCAGAGGTCCAATGCAGCAGTTTGCACTCGAACAAATCCCATTCAATCCTGTAATGGTTTTTCAATTCAAAGTGGAGATGAAACATGTCAAGAAAGAAGTTATGAAGAGTCTGCTGAGTACTTGCCAAGAAAAACATCATATCTAGAGAAAGAATTCAAAGACTATCCAGACCAAGTTGGAGATTTTCTTACTGACAAACAGCAAACTCCAGTGAAATTTTCTGAGCTTGGAGCAAATTTGGCAAGTTGCTGCATTAAAACAGAACATGACATTCTTGCTTCTCAAGCCACCAAAGAAGACTGGAAGGAAAAGCAAATTGTTGCCATCAATCTTGATAAGGTGGACAACAAATTCATAATTGCTGATGATCAGCCTGATTCCATCAACAGTTGTTCACCGGAGGTCAAAGTCCCCAGCTCATGTGATGAATTCTCCTTGAAGCCAGAGGACGTTGTGAGCACCTGTCATGAAGAAGTTCAAGAGAATGGAGAAGTCTCCAGAGAATTTACTTCAAGTTCAGAACCTTGCAACAGTGGTTCTGAATCAATGGCAACCCAGGAAGAAAGAAGAGGAGCTAAGCCAGAATCTCAGCCCCTTCCAGGGTTTTCTCCAATTGAAGAATCTAAGCATTGTTCCACCGCTGATGTAGCAAATGATACACAATTTGAAAAACAGAAAAACATGGGGCTGTGGGGCTTAGTATATAAGCACATGGTATCAGCTCTTGCAGAAAATGATGAAACCAAGCCACATCTTGATGAAGCAGGTAAAGAAGAACAAGCGAGCAATGCCAACTCATTACCTGTATCAAGCATCTCCAATTCTTGTCAAAATTTCTCAGAAATAAATCAAGACATGGAAATGGATAACAAGTCAGATGACCAGAAGGTTGAACTCCAACGTATTGAGGCCATTAAGCTTGTAGAAGAAGCAATTGATGAAATCCTTCTTCCAGAAATGCAGGACCACTCAACTGATGATCAACAAATCACTAGTGGCATAAATCAAGATAAAGAGCTCTCAGAAGAGAAACGTGGTGAAAGAGGGGAACCATTCATCTCGAAGTGCAAAATTTTGGATAAAGACAGCTTCGTGGAGTCTGAAAATACAGATTCAGAAGAAAAAAGGCTCATATCTGATAGTGTCAGTACCCAAGAAGAAGAGAAAACAGAAATGAAGGTGGGAAAGAAATCTAACCAGCAAATAACAAGGAGCTGGAGCAATGTGAAAAAGTTGATCCTACTCAAAAGATTCATCAAGGCAATCGAAAAAGTAAGGAGATTTAATCCACGGAAGTCACGGTATTTGCCTTTGGAGCTGGACCCTGAAGCAGAAAAGGTTCATTTAAGGCATCAAGACATGGATCAGAAAAAGAATGCTGAGGAATGGATGCTTGATTATGCACTTCAACAGGTTGTTGCAAAACTAACTCCAGAACGGAAAAGAAAAGTGGAACTTCTTGTAAAAGCATTTGAAACAGTCACTCCAACTATTGGAAGTTGAAAGGCAAGACGCAGCAGCTTCATATCATGCAAAACTGCATATAGTCAAGGTAAATACAAAGAGCCTCGACTTTCCCTTTTCATTTAAATAAGGCAGAGCAAGAAGTCCCATAGTTTACAAAGAGAAGTATGATATTAGTAAAATGTAGATCACAAAGTTTCATTTAAGTAAGCTAAAGAGAAGAAACTCATAATAATAGGGACACATTAGCCACTTAACGCTCTTGTTCTGATCTAAAACAATTATCTATTAGATTGCATAAAAGTTCCTACTTAAGCTAAGAAGTATCAGTCCATCCATACATTAGTTCAATCATAAACTAAAGAAATTCCCAATTGATGTGCTCTCACAAGCGACATATTAAATTCATAATGTATATTTCTCACGTGGTGGAGTCTCATTCTTCTTTTCGATAATGTGCAGGTAAGGCGACAAAAAGCAGCTACTTGGTGGTGATCAGTGGACATTGCTCTGTAGTATCAGTCTGAGGGGAAATGTTCCAAAGTAATAATCTCTGAAAGTTCATAGGACACAGAAGTATAACACATAGATGCAAGTTGTAAGTCAACCTCTCAGCTGAACCACTGAACTGTTATTCTGTCATTTAGAACACAAGTATAACCCATAGATGAAAGTTGTGAGTCAATGGAGATTGTATGGTGCATGCCTTCTTCTTTTTTTTCTTTGTGATTTTTTAGGCTTATTGAAATCTGCATATATTGTGAAGAATGAATAGAAATTCAATGATAAAAATTTGTACTTGGGAGTTGCAATTTTGTAGCGTATCAAAAACTGTTTTATAATGTACATTGTAATGCAGTAATGACTCGAGAATTGAACAAGCACAGATAGTTCATAGCCAATACCATTTCATCCTTGTGTAAACGCTTTTTTCCCAACTCTGAGGCTGATGGATTAGCCATAGATTGAACAACTTCATCAAATTAATATCTGGTTCTGCACTATGAAAATGAAGCACATGAGCATTTATATCTAAGTGTCATGCAATTTGTCTTCTCAGCCTCTCTTTTCAAAGCAGAAGCCTCATCCAGTAACTCACTTACAGTCACATGTAAATACTTATCTTAATATCATAATCCAAAAGTAAACACCTGTCTGTAGTTTTGCATGAAGTGAACATTAAAAAAACAAAAAGGTAATATTCAGGAGCTAACAGGACTCAGGGACTGATTGCAGAATCAAACCAACTAGATGAACAGCGTGAGGACAACATAGACTAAGTGCCAGTTTGGTTCCACCTTAGGGAGCCTAAACACACTTTTTTCAGCCCAAACCCAAACCATGAGTTTGGTAAATTATTGCAAACGCATGTTATGAAAAAGTGACTTATTCAAATATAAAGGAGACCTGCATTATTGTGTGGCAGTTGGGGAGCTGCAGTTGCAAAATGCAACAAATGCAAACTAAATATTACAGTTGAAAGGTGCATTCATTTCCCAAATTGCCTGCAATTTTTTCTTAAAAACCTAATTTTAACCCCTTTATTTTAAAAGATAGATTATGCACTGTGCAGCCTTAGAACCAGATCTCCAATGTGCCGATAGTAGTGGTTGTTCTTTCTTTTTCTTTCCTCCAAATTCTAAATAACCGAACTGACTGCAAAATTCTAAATCAAATGTACAATTGTAAATCATACCAAAAGGGCATATTCTTTAAATTGAGTACCAATTGTTCCTTGTGACTTGTGAGTGCCAAATAGATGAATTAGTAAAGTCTCTTGCCCTAGAATATGGGATCTAAGAAATCCCGCCTGCACCAAAACCAATTAATGTCTTATCCAAATGATAAAAGATCAATCATCATAGAGAAATAAGTTCCTTAAACTTTGTATTTGAACAATCAACTCTTTCACATTAGGTTTGTGACAAATCAAATTTTCTATTATTATTTTTCGTTACAGCAAAACAAATTCAATTACATGATGTGCACATAGTTTCTAACTTTCTATCAAACATTAATAATTTTGAAATATCATAACTATCATGCACATAACAAGCTTAATATGCAGGAGATTATTTGATAAAAATATATAGTCCTAACAACAAATTGAAACTCATGGTGATTTTTATTTTAAATCCCAAAAAATATATAACTTTCCAAAACTAATTCCTGTACTTTAAACTCAAATAAAGCTAATATAAAAATGCTATAGATTTTTCAAATAAAGCAAACTGTAATATTGAAAATCATTTTTCTAAGGTTTTTGTGATGAACATATAACACAAAAAAGAGTAAGGCCCAATAACAACCCCATGGGCTTGAGTTTTAGATAACGACGCACTTTTTCTTTTTATTATTATTATTTAATTATAGAAAGATAACGAAGAGCTTTGAAGCATAGCAAGGCCCGCATTTCTTTTTGAGATAGAAGGCCCAATTTTAATTGCCCAGATTTATGTGGTTGGACTTGAATACTCTTGGTCCTTTTCCTATAGGTATGGGGGTAACACTCCCATGGGCTTCTTCTTTTCTTCTTTTTTTTTTTTGGGTTTGAGGGAACAGTCTAGGGGTGGCAATTCGTGTTCGCGTGTCGGGTTCGTGTCGTGTCAACTTATACGTATCCGACTATATGGGTCAACACTAACCCGACATGTTTATTAAACGGGTCAAGATTCCTCAACCCTAACACGACCCATTTATTAAACGGGTTAGTCGTGTCGACCTGTTTATCTGATTTTATCAAAATGAAGAAAAACATTTATGGAAAAACAAGCAAATAAATATTTTAAATATAAAATTTAGAACTAATGAGTAATTATATCACAAATAATCATTCAAAACAAAAACATATCTCAATATCATAAATAATCAATCACAATACGTCAAAAAAAATAAACTGCAACAACTAATAAGTTTATGTACCTATATTTTGAATGGTATATTGGTAAAATTTCATTTAATTAAACAGGTCAGACGGGTTCCATAGTTTAAACCCTAACCCAACCCGTTTATCAAACGGGTTCATCGTGTCAACCCAAATATGACACGAACCCATTAAGCCTCAACCCATAACCTGCTAATTTCGTATCGTGTCGTGTCGGGTTCGCGGGTCGTGTCCAATTTTGCCACCCCTAGGGAACACCCTATGGGTTTAAGTTACGCACTATAAAGCATAACATTTTTGAGTAACAAATTCATAACTTTGAAGGATAAAAGGTTATAAAAAAAAAATAGCACTGGATACCCTCAAAATATTTTCAATATTTATATTTCTGTTAATATAAATATGTTTATAGGAAATACCTATAAAAATTAAGTCATAAACGTATCAAAATATATGTCAAGTGACAATATATGTATATAAAGATATAGAAAAATTTAATAGATTATAAAATTTAATATACAATTCTTTTGTGTAAAATATAAATATGTCTCTCCAAAATTTATTCCTTTCTATTATGTCATTTAATTTTCAATTGTTTAGATCTCTCTACTATTCAGCGATTTAATTGCAACCTTTTCTAATATGTTAAAGAAAAATGAGCACATGATATGTAATTTGCATATATATATATATATATATATTTGCTTATATAATTTTATTTAACATATAAAAGATCTTAAAATAAGAAAATTAAATATGGAATAAATTATTTAAATTCTTACAAATAAAAAAGATAATGATGTTAATTTCTTTTTTCAAAGTATACATAACGTACTTTGGTTAACAAGTACAATAAATTCTAATGATAATATTCCAAGAGTAATGTACAAAAGTTGTGCTCAAAGCATCCTAAATCAAATAATTCTAATTAGAACAAATTAAAATCTATGTAATATTATTAGAACATAGTCAAGTCGGAAGAATATATATAAATTTATTATAAGCATTTAAATACTATACAAAGAGATTGTTTTCTAGGAATAAAAATATACATCAAAAACATTTTTAACAAAGCAATATAGCATAGCTCAATATGAAGTGTTTTAAAATGAATTTTATCATTCAATATGATATTTTTTAAAATGAACTTTATATTGAGAACGTACTTATGTAACAATTTTGTAATATTTATTCATTTAAGACGTAAAGTAATTCGATTGCATTCCTATCGGATAAATACATGAGATGTATCTACAAATACATATATGAGATGTATCTTGTAGATATGTAACATTAATTAATAGGATTAAGGTCAACTTCAACACCCCAAGGAACATTTTTTTGGCATCGCAACTGCCCCCGGTTAATTATTTGATTTTGATTAGATTGGATAGTATGAATGTATATTGTGTGGACATGTGTTGAGTTCCACATTCTGGGGCAGCTCAACATAATTTGGGGCCTAAAGCAAAAAATTTATGCGAGACCTTTAATATGTAAATATTAATTAAACAAAATTATTTAATACTAATCAAATTAAGGTTAATTTGATACATTAAATACATAAATAATACCAACTAGACTAATTAATATTAATTTTATATAGAGAATTGAATATTATAGTTGAACTATAAATATTAATAAAAATAAATAAAAATATATTGCGATTGAAAAAGATACTTTATTTTGAATATAAGACGATGCATAGTTAAATAAAGTTATAATTTAATTTTTAATTTTATATTTTGATTTTAAGAGAGAGAGATAGATATTATTTGGTGTGTGGCTATGTAGAATATTACTTTACAAAAATCAAAGTCTCAAACTATCAGGGGAGATTAATCTATAATTGATAATTTAACACATTTGTAACATCTTTTTGAAATATTTTAGGGTTTCAATTGAGTTAAGGTTCTATTGGTCTTGTACTTTAATAGTCTTAATAGAAATTAAAAAAAAAATGCGCTAATTAAAAGAACTATAAAACATTTAAAATATAATATGATATTGTCTCTCATTGATGAACTTCATCAATTTAATTAATAAATGTTTATATTACTTTTTTGTGATTAATAACATAACAATTTGTAAACCAATAGTAAAATTCGTAGTATCCTTAACATCATTAATAAAAAAAAAAAAGTACAACCTTTAGAATATATATATATATATATAATTTTATAAAAATTTGAACCTTTGATAATGAAAAATGAGGCATTTTTTCTTAAAAAAAATTTTGTTTTTTAGTAGGACCTTAGGCCTAGCCGCCTAGGCACTTAACATTTCATAATGCTTTAAATTAAAGCACTTAACTAACTTTCCTAGGCCCAAGGCTGGCGCTAATTAAAAGCACTTAACTAACTTGCGAAAGGCCTTGGGCCGGCCCTATCTACATTAAGTGTTTATTGGAAAAGTCGTGGCAATATAATTGATTATGAGACTTTATTAGTATTCTAGGTAGTGTAAATGTGGCTTTCAAAAATAAGGATGCGTAGTGTGAGCTTGTGACTCTCACATCAAGTATTTTATGGGCAGATCTTGGTCATATATTATGATGAGCTAACTATGGGGAATATATATTCTTTCATTCCTTGTTCTTTTATCTTTTCTAGTTAATTTATTGATTTTTAGATAGAAGGATAAAAATTACTAAAATAAAGAAAATGAAGGCCAACTATATATTTTTGTATATTTAGGTATTGATATAGCTAAAACAACGTGAACAAATAATGTTATGAAAATCATCATTTTTTCAATGTGTAAAACATAATATTGAGTAGTTTTAATTGAGTCGAGTTGAAAACACTATTTTTATATCAAAATGTATAATTTTTGCATTTTCTCAAATTTATATATTTCTTTTATTGTCGTAATCTCCAGTTCATCATTATTTTATCAAAGATGCTTTTTTATTACTATTTGGAATTAGGTGGTAGATAGGACATGGTAATATGATACTGTTTATATAACAGAAATTTGGGTAGATTCTAACTTAGAGTCAAAGGAAATTAGTGCAAAATTTACTACAAAATAAGTCATATACGATTTTCAAGTTTTTTTTTTTTAATAATAAAATGTAGAGTTATATG
The DNA here is from genome assembly GCA_032878915.1 of Castanopsis chinensis. Taxonomy (NCBI): domain Eukaryota; kingdom Viridiplantae; phylum Streptophyta; class Magnoliopsida; order Fagales; family Fagaceae; genus Castanopsis; species Castanopsis chinensis. Next base: position 14,168,588 of record JAVQMG010000109.1, read on the forward strand.
TTGATAAATGATTAATTAAATTGAACTGTATTAAAAAAATTATTTTATCTTTTTGTTTTTACAAAATAGATGTTAGTTTTATTTTTTGTATATATTAATTTAGTATTAAAACTTCTTAGAAATTCTTATTCTTAAATATATAGTTATAAATAAATTTTCATACTTTGCTACGAAAGAAGAAATTAATCCTCTCATCCACAGTGGTGCCTTCAGCTGGGACTATTCAGTGTTCACCTTCATATTCTTTGCAATGTCATGGGTCCTTAAGCATTGCGTTGATCATGCTAGCTCAATACACTGTCGTCTCTTTCCAAGTTCAACATCTAAAAGACAAACCTAGCTAGTAGCTGAATGCGATGTCAATTATAGAGAGTTTGGAACCTAACCATACAATCTCAACAATTTTCTTCGACCGTACGTATTGAAGGTATGGTGTGTGTGATAAATCCCGTGACTGAAACCAACAGCAACGTGATGGGAGGAATGCAATCAATCTTCTGCGGCGAAAGAGTAAAGACTAGGTTTTGAACAGTATTAATTAAGAAGGGTCGATCCTATAATTGGAGCTTTGAGTTTTGGTTTGATGATGGCTGCATCTGTTGGCAGCCTAGCTATAAGACTGGTTGGTGGTGGAAGCAACATGTTGTAAATTGTAATGAATCAAATTTGTTTGGACCCTACAGCTTGCAGTTGTGCCTTGAATTGGTTTCTGGCAGGTTGATAAGGGAGTGCTCGGTTACTTGCGAATAAAAATCTTATGTCCCATTTTAAACATTCAATCTTATATTTCACCTATCACAACTTGTTGTATGTTCATTGTTGTTTCCGTATAAAATAATCAAAGTTTGAATGGAATAATCACACATATAAGATTTCCATTCATTTTGAATTTTCCATACTTGTTGGATATATTGGAATAACCAGCAACTAGTACTTCTTGGTGTGCTTTTGTGCACTTCATTTCCTCTCGCTTATGTGTATACGTTTGTTTTTTAAAAAATAAAACACGCAATAATAAATGTCTAATTGTAACTATCATAATTATCAATTTTATATTTAGAAAAAAAAACTTAAAAAAAAAAAAGATAGAGAAAACTATATAAAAAAAAAAATTAAGCATTGTACGAGTTACTGATTAGTATGTGCAAAGAAACATTTTCTTTTTATGGGGCATTCCATGTTGTGGTTGTTTGGTTAAACTAATTGTCTGGCTTAATCAAAATATCTCAAATCCTAATTATTTTACTTCCAATTGGCCTTTTTTTTTTTTTTTTTCCACGGAGTATGTTTTAGCAAAGTTATAAAATTTATATGTTTTGGTCAAAGAAGGAAGGACGGCTAGCTTCTTTTCAGATGCATGAACCATATATTATATATACTACATTCTCTTAATCAATTTCTGTAGTGTATTTACACCCCGAGCTTCCACTTTTAAAAAGAGAAGAAATATCTATTTTTTTTTTTTTGGTTGATATCACTGAAGTTACCAAATTTTCGCATATCTATATTTCACATATGACAAGTTACTGAATTTATTCTAATTCCTCTCACATCTGGTTAAATTTGGACCAAAGTAAAGAGTTGTCTCATTAAGAAGTTGGAAGGGAAACATAAAGTTATATAAATCCAATATAAAATTATTTTAAAAAATAATACCATCTGTCATTTATTTATCTAATTTCTTTATAGCTATTATTAATTTTTATATATATATATATATATATATATATATATAGGTAGTACTCTAGTAAGGTTCACAAATTTTGTTTGGTGGTAGGAACCGGATCCAGGTGACTTCATACCAGGAAGTCAAATGGAATTAAAAAAAAGTAACAAACGGAATATCCCATGGAATACCCTTTTCTTTTTCTTTTTTTTTTGTTAATTTTTCATTTTTACAACAATGATAAAGACATAATAAATTTCTCAATTTCTTTTACAAATTTTGATTAGTGTAACATTAATTATTTTCACATGGAATAAAATTGAAATAATTTATCCTATTGTAGCGCATTATTAGCATGATAGTCACTTTACAAGTACAAAATTTTTATAAAGTAGAGGAACAAGGTCCGGAGTTCAGATCTTTAGGAGGAAATTTCACATACATAAATACTTAAATTAGGTTAGAATAGAATTTATGTCTTATAATAATAATAATAATAATAATAATAATAATAATAATAATTGTACAACGGTCACAATTTGGCATTTCAATATATATATGATAATAATTATATAAAAAAATGAAATAATTGTGTATCTAGACTTATTTTAATTGATTCTTTAAAATAACAAAACGTTAAAAGGACTTGAGGCCATGTGATGCAAAATAGGAAGGGGCACCTTGAGGCAACCGTAACCTATAAAATAAAAACTTTGTAAACAAATAAATAAAAATCTCATGCTTCTGTTGTTATGGTAGAGACAGATATCACATGCTTAATAATCAAAGCCTACCTTCTCTTCCTCTCTCTATATATAGCTGTGAACGTTAAGAGCCAGACCAATAAGACAAAGCCACAGATACAAAGTTCTCAGTTGTTTTTTTAAAGTCTTCTACAAAGAGTTGAGAGCTTTCATGGCAGGCCTTCAATACAACTTCTTCCCCACTGATTTCTTCTACCCTCGACCAAAGTCTGTGGCCATAGACACCACCACTCCCAAAGCTGTTCTTCCTCTTCAACAAGACCCCATCAGAGACGTGACCAATGATATTGAAGTGTCCAAAACTTTGGTTCAGAAAAACCATGTTAAGAAGGTTATCCCTCTTACTTTGACACATAAAACAGCCTCTTTCTTGGTTACTAAGGACCCCAGAAGAGCCTAATTAAGGCATGAAAAAAAAAAATCTATGTGCAAGATCAATTTCGTTTGGCAAATTGAGCTTTATTTGGCGTTTATGTATACAGTATTTGTGAAGCTTGAGTTCTTCTCTTGTTTGGAAAAAGAAGGGATGAGATAGGATTGGTTTTTTCATTTTCTTTTGAATACTTGTTTTTATAGAAAGATTTTATGTAATATATTATATGTACTAATAAGATCAATCTCATCATTTCACCGGAATAGTGTATATATAGTTATATACATGGTTGTACTGTAATTTTTTTTTTCCTTGAAAAGTGAGTAATTCAAACTATGAATTCCTCAAAGAGAGGACCGAGTAGTGTTATTGAGCAACGTGACTCTTAGTTAGCTTGATTTGTATTGTAAATTATAAAGGAATTATGCATTCTACAATTTCTGTTTGTATAGTTACTGTATTATTTTTCTTCTTGTTATTCACAATTGATGCAGAATTGGAGAATTCTGAGTCCAGATGGCATGTTAGGTAACCTGAAGATTACGGCCGAATGGGGTTGTTAAAAACTTTCAAAAAAACAACTAACACATGAATAAAGATGCCTAACAGTACGGAAGAATTCATACCCAAATCAAACCGGCATCAATTTATCAATAAATTATTGATTGTTCCAAAAAATTAATTTACTAGAATATGATAATATATCACTTAATTATTATATTAACTCTTTTTTTTTTTTCTTGACTAAATTTAATTACTTAACTAGTATACAAAACTAACGCTTCTACTAACATTTCCGGTGGCTCTCAAAAGAGTGAAAGTTGATTTAAGTGATAACTTGTTGGGTTTGTTTGTTTGACCAATTTATTATTATAAATCTAAACAAGTATGAAATATTTAAATAATAAATATGACTTTTGATTCGTCCACCGTTTATTTTGTTTCATTTTCAAGAGCATCCTTTTCAAGGTTCATGGTTGGAAAGAAAGAATATACCAAGGAGCCATAGCCTGCAGTCAATGGAGTGCTTGATGGAACGGAATATTCCTGAATATGCCCTGAAAAAGTGTAGAAAAATATATTAATTTTCTTGGATGAAAATAATTTTTCTGCTTCTTATTCCATGAAAAGAAACCCTGATAGTGATAGGTCTCTACAATCTACGTACCAAAACAAATTAGAAAATTATAGAATAATTCATAGTTCAGTAAATACTCATTCCCATCATTCTTCTCATATGAATAATAAATCAATTTAATTAATGAAAATAGAAGAAATTATACGGTACTATGATAGGCCATGTTATCCACCATTCTAGTACAAGATTCTTACCTATTTAAAATTGCCGAGTTAATTTATAATAAAAATCACTTGTTTATCATTTCACTATAAGACTCTTACTTATTTAAAATTTTTGAATCAGTATATGATTAAAAAATAATAATAGAAAGTGACTTCCACACAATAATTTAAATATGTGGAAATTTTTAATGAAATCGTGGATAAGTGACGTTGTTCACCATGAAGACCGTATAATTTCTCAAAACAATGGCTCATTTTTACGTGAGAAGATGGAGCACACACTAAACATTTATTTGGTCACACTTATTATACATTTTTCCACACATTTAAAAAGTCTTATAAATGTATAGTGTAAGGGCACAAATCAAGTTTTGTGTTGAATCAAATCTCCGGACCAAGCCTATGAGCCCTAAACAATGAATTTATAGAGAGCAGGATTCTAATTTAGGGGTTTGGGCGGTAGATAACATAAAGGTTCGGTTCAATCACAGAATATATGCGTACTTATCAAACTTGGACGAAATATTACTTCGTATATTACTGCCGAGGACAAATGTTTGTGTTTTCTTACAAGTTCTCTCTCTCTCTCTTTCTTTCTCTTTCTCTCTATCTCTGATTTTTTCTCCCCCCCCCCTCTGTCTCCTTCCTTCACCTTTTATAGGCCTCTCTCCTTTTTCCTTTCTTCCACGTATAGTTTGGACCTTCTTCTCTCCTGGATACTTGTCCCGTCATCCCTTTTTATTAAGGTCTCTGGTGGTGTAGATAAGGTTCAAACTCAACGTTCAGGCGTCACTTCTTCATTAATGCGGCCAGAGAAGTAGGTGTAGAGTTTTAAATGCGGTGATAGCAGCTTTTTTCTAGATATTCGCCTACCCCTCCCCTTTATTCTTTATCCTCGTTTCCTTAGTTCCAGCATCAAAGGCCTCCATCAGGGGCGCTGTTGAACTGCTAGATCATTCACACCGTCCTCGGCAACGCCTGCCGAGGACTAGGTTGTCCTCGGACGTCATATTTCTTGGTGTTTTGGTCATGCATGACGCCCCTCTTTATCACGTGACTTTTTAGGTTGGACTGATTATGTCCTCGGACCATTTCAAGATGTGGGGTTGGGCTTCTTTCATTGTGAGAGCTTTTGGGCCGGCCCAGTGTGTGTACTTCGGGCCCATTGGTACTACATATAGGTTTCAATTAACTCAACTAATAAAATTTATGATGGTTGAATAAGATATCTGAGATTTAATTCTCAATTACACTATAAATTAATTGATATTTTTGTCTGATGATAAAGAGCACAACCATCAAAAGCAAATTTCATAGGTTAAAACTTATAAAATATATAAATAAAATAAATAAAAAGTATTAGAGAGTCATCTCTCTTTTCTTTCTTTTTTTTTTCTTTTTCTTCTTTTAGGGTGATAAGTTTTGTTAGTCGCATGCATTAGTCTCACAAGTCACAACTAGGAACTAACTAGTGATCTTATCATTTCACCCATAAAAACAAAAAGGTTGCTTATCAATCATCTTATAAAAAAATGTCCATATGGTAAATACAAATATTTTTCTTTGTCATATCATGTGTTCTTTTGACTGCATATATCATGACTTACGTATAGAATTTGGCTTTTAGACCACCCGCGAAGGCGTCAATAAAAAAAGCTGTGTTATAAGAGCATGAAGGAGTAATGGACGGCTGGTCTTGACTCTTGAGATAAGCTGACTCTAATTATAAGTTGTTTTGTTTTTTTAATTAGAATGAAGCCGACCCTAAAGTTAACAGAGTGGTGCTAGGGAAATACTACATAAGTAACATTATATTAATAAACTATTATATTATCAATCACAAAAAATATATATATATATATTTAAACATTCATTTATTATGTTTTTAAAATCTACTAATTAATTCTTAAATATATATATAATCACGTTTTTGTTATATCAGTTTATTAAAATTATATGGTATAAAAATTTATAATATCTTTAATATTTTTTAAAGTAATAATATTGTCTAGACTCTTTGTTGGGTATACATGTGAGTACAAGTCTGACAATGAGAAAAAATAAAATAAAATAAATAAAGAAGTGAAGTATGACAAAACTCAGAAATCTTAGCGGGCTCATAAGCACAAATCTAAAGTCAATGCTATAACGTATCAACTACTACACTTTTATGGAGAAAGGATGTTACTAAAAATAATAGAATATAGAAAACCCAAATGCATTCCAGTCTCACTCTTTTAATTGATTAATTAAAGAAACTTAGGTTCATGATGATCACGTGTACGTATTATGTTAGGTTACAACTCCCCCTAGATAATACTTCTTCCCCCAGGGTCAGATTAATTATACACCACGAGATTAATTATATGAATTAATTAAAAAAAATGAATAATATAGGTCAACCTAATTATTTTGTAGATTTTCTTCTAAACTCAGCCATGCATGAAATAACATCTTTCACTACTCATCTTCCTATCCCCCACCTCTCCTTCTTTCTAGTATCTTTTATGGAAGAAAAAAAATTGGGTAAAATAAAAACTGGATTAATTGTGGTTACTAGTCATAGGTGTGAGCTACCTAATCCAACTAAATCCAAAACCCATTAGATTGATTGTATGTAGAGTTTAGAAGAAAATTTGGATGAAGAAATAATTTTGCAAGATGATGAATATAATGATACAATTGACTTAGATGAAGTTTTTGAAACGTAGAGTTTTAATATATGACGTTTACTCGTGGTGATTGCTCTTCATAATTAGACTTGGATACTAATTAGTTTTTCGCATAAGTGAAAATAAAACTCAAATTTCTTGGTTAGAAACATTTAAATACACCAATTCAACATTATCATCCATGTTAACTTCTTTGGAGATACAACTTGAGCCAAGATAATGGAAAAAGATTTGCTGCCAACTAAGTTACAACAACTCCTGCAAAAATACACACATGTCAATGCTTTAAATAGACACTTGTTCAGGCTTATATTTAAATGAAAAATTCATTGTTAAGAGGGCGTTTGGGAAGCGCGTTTTGCGCTTCCCAAACGCACGTTGCGCGTTTCAGCTCAAGTTTTTTTTTTTTTTTTTTTCACTTAAGTGAGGCGCGCGTCACTGTTCATTGGCCATGAACAGTGATTTTAGGCCAATGAACAGTGATTTTATGTGTGAACAGTGTTTTTACACATTAAAAAATTATTTTGCTACAGTAATTTTCAGTTTTCAGTTTTCAGTTTCAGCTGCTCCCAAACGGACCCTAAGATTGAATTTTCCATCAAATTGCTACTTAATATGTGTGCATTTTACAAAAGTTGCTGCAATTTGATTTGCAGCAGGTCCTTTCTCGAAGATAATTTGCAATTAAATGCATTACATTGAACATGGTGAATCCAATAATATAGTGATACTGCTAGGGCCAAGTGGTTCAATGATAAACGGTTACTCCCATGCGGTTTGGTGAGGGATTAGACTCTTTATTCTAACTTTCCTCGACATTGAGATTTTTTTTTTTTTGAGAAGATAGACATTGAGATTGATCTGTCTAGAATAATAGTTAACTTCGATGATAGTGATGTTAAGTTATGATTGAACGCACCTTAAAGAGCACATGTGATCCACGTTCTATCTGCACCTTTAAGGCATTGATTTTCAACAATAAAGACTACTCTGAAGTCTGAACATGTTATTCTCAACTGACATGGCTCCCTAACCAATATGGATGGTTCATGTTTAAAGTCTAAAGTATTACTAATACAATTCCACCATTTTTCTCAATGGTGGGCCCCCTAGAGTATTAGGACAAAAAAATTTCACGAAATATTCCTCTCAAAATTTATGAATTCCACAATAGACGCCATCCATAATGAACATAATTGATTCATGGATCAAATGTTTCAGATGACCTAAAAATGACAATATGTGCAAATTGGAGCCCAACCACTAAAACTAACTTTTAATTGAAAGTTAAGGGATTTTTTTTTAGAACATGTTTAGCTTATGTTCCACGCAAAAACACAAAAGCAAAAGCAAATATTGGATGATCGATACGGCTTTTGATTCGTCCACTATTTGTTTCATTTTCAAGAGTTATCATTTTTTCAGCCAAAAAAGAGAGCACTATTTTCAACATTCATAACAGTAGGTAAGAACAGGGGCGGCAACCTTATGGCCAGGGTGGTCCAAGACCACCCTGACTTGAAAAAAAAAAAAAAATTATACGTAATAATTTAAAATTTTATATTTATTTACCTTTAAAAATAAATTTGGATACACCCTAAATTTTTTTTATGGCAATAAACTTAAATTTTGGTCCATAATTTGAGCAACTTAACAATATATTAGAGTCTTTCAAGCAAAAAAGAACCGCATGCTTTTATATTCTTTTATGCCTGTACTAAATTTAGTTTTTTTCATTGTACAACTACTTTTCTTTTTTCTTTTTGCTGATAATTTTGATTAAAAAAATAGTAGTTTTAATTATTTAAGTGAATAAACTTAAAAAGTTACTTAATTTTTATATAACATCAATTAATTCATTATATATATATATATAATAAACTCTTTTTATGATTATAATTTAATTAAAAATTTACACAAAAAATGTCACAAAATATTATGTTTTTACATTTTGTTATCATATTATTAGTAATAAACTTATTATATTTTTATTTATATAATTTAAAATTTTATTAATTATATTATTTATGACGTCACCGTTTCGACCATCGGTTGAATCTCGGTCCAACTAAAAAACCGGTAACCAGTCCCTTTTTCGATTCGTTCACTACACTGGTTTACAAAACCATGGAACCCCCCCCCCCCCACCCCCACCCAAAAAAAATGAACGAAAATATGGAAAAAAAATTATAATAAAACCACTAGCAAGGCCCAAACCAAATGCCAATGGAAAAACCTAGTATAAGATCAATCTCATCTCAGACTAAGACTATCACTACTCCAATACTAACACAATTACCTTTTTAATTCAACAAAAATTTAAAAAAATCCTCACTATCTCAATGCCTTGCGGATTCACAAGTCATTAAAGAATTTAAACTAAAACTAAATCAATCCTAAAAGTTAAAAGGAAATAAGAAACTCACTTACTCTTCTCGGCCTTCGCAATCCATCTCTATTCAGCAAAACTAACAACAACCACAACTGAACTCGACAAGTTTTATGTTGTAAAACTTTATGTACTTGCATATTTTTTTTTTTATTGTTGTTGTTGTTAATATATAAATTTTTTTTTTTATTAGATGGTGTAATTTATACTTGTTGAGAAACACTCTAAAAAAAATTCTTAGAACCGCGTAAGAAAGAATATACCAAGGAGCTATAGCGTGCTGATTGAACGGAATATGGGTGAATATGCCTCGGAAAAAGAATTGAAAAATCTGTACGTAGAAATTTTTTGAAGCCCAACCTGTTAAATGTAGCAAACTAGCAACTCTCACCTTTTTCAATTTTCTTGGATACATTACTAATTAATGCTTTCCTCACTTCACATTTTCAACATTGAAAAGTCTTTTCTTCTCCTATTTTTTTGGTGGGGTTGATAAGTTATGCAATTTACGTGCATACATTAGTCAAACTAAGTTAGTTTATCATGTCACCACCAAGAAAAAAAAAATTGTTTGCTTATCAATCATATTATAAAAAAAAATTCGTATGCCAAAGTAGAATATTTTTCATTCTTTGTCAATCATTTGTTTATTGTCTGCATGTAATATATTACGCCTGCATCTTACGTACATATAAGTTTGGTTTCTAGAGCACCCCTGAAAAACAAAAATAAAAAAACTGAGGTAAGGAGCCATGGACAACAGGTTTTTACTCATGAGATAATTATATATAGCCGACCCTAATCTTGTAGTTCTTTTTTTCTTTTTCTTTTTTCTTTTTTGGAGCAACCCTTAGCTAGTGGTATTGTCTTCTTTCTTTTCTTTTTTTTTTTTGGTAGAAAGAAGATTGCATTGCATTAAATTAAAATAAAAGAGTTCGGACAAAGCCTCTCATAGTACAAATCCATTGAATCATATATAATACATCAATAAAATGATATTCGTATAAGTTTGGTTTCTAGAGCACCCCTGAAAAACAAAAACAAAAATTACCAAAACAAAAAACTAAGGTAAGGAGCCATGGATGACAGGTTTTGACTCACCAGATAATTAAATATAGCTGACCCTGATCTTGTAGTTTTTTTTTTTTTTTTTTTTTTTTTTTTTTTTTTTTTTTTTTTGGAGAAATCCTTAGCTAGTGGTCAGGGGCGGAGTCAGGGGGGGAGGGGGTAGTTGCCCCCCCCTGGCCAGCCCAAAAAATACCTTTAGTTTTTTTTTTTTTTTAGGGTGAAAAAATACTTCTAAATGAATTATTGAGGAACCTTAAGACCTCTACTAAATGCCTTGCATTGAATTTTTTTTTAGTTTGTCCCTACCATATTATAATTTGAACATTTTATGGGGACACATTGACCAAAATAATAGAAATTCACATATATTGAACTCAATATCTATCTAACTACTAATAATTTCATTCATAACTTGAGTTTTGGCTCTAAAAAAAAATTAAAAAATAGATCACTCATGTTAGAAATATCTCAATAGATAAATACAATATTATGAATAAGCTTTTTTTGTAAAGTTTTTTTTTTTTTTTTTTGGTATAATTACATTAAATATCACTTAGTATTTAAATGAATAGCTTTTAATTTTTCAAATTGGTCTCTAAAATTATACATTCACATAAATTTGTGTAAGTGCGTATATCATATATAAATTTTGCCCCCCCTCAACTCAAATCCTGATTCCGCCACTAATAGTAGTATTGTCTTCTTTCTTTTCTTTTTTCTTTTTTCTTTTGGTAACAAAGCCTCTCATAGTACAAATCCATTGAATCATATATAATACATCAATAAAATGATATCTGTATAAGTTTGGTTTCTAGAGCACCCTTGAAAAACTAAAACAAAAAAATGAGGTAAGGAGCCATGGACGCAGGTTTTGACTCACGAGATAATTATAGCTAGGGGTGGCAATTTTTATATATATCCATGAACTCATTCATTACCCACCTTATTTGGATAAGTCTTAACCCAATCCATTTGAATATGTGGATTAAATGAGTAAAGACCCATTTGGTTATTTAATTAGATGGGTCTAAATGGATAAATCCACCAAAATCCACCAATACCCACTAAACCCATCTAAATTTTAAATTTAAATAAACCCACAAATACCCACTAAACCCTTCTAAAATCTAAAACTTAAATAAACAATATAACCCTTAGATTCTAAGCCAAAACATTAGGCCCTCAGTCTCACTCTCCTTTAACATTTTCCCTTAGTAACCAAACAAAAGTAAGGAAATTCTTTCTAGAATTTCCTTACTTTTGGTAAAATTTGCACACAATTCATATGAAGCTCTTATGTTATCCTCTCTAAGCTTAATAGGAAGCAAAAAAAAAAAAAACTGAAAACGGCGTCATTTACTGATGCTTTGATTTTTGAAATGCTATAGCAACAATCTACACTAAAGAAAATGGCCATTGGCAGTTTAATTTCAAACCAAAATTTTGGTCCATTTATCAGTTCAGGTATTTTTTTTTTTTTTTTTGGGTTAGTGATTGGTGTATGTTTTTGCTTCTTTAGTGAAAATGATTATTATATAATTAATATAATATTTTTTTTTAATTGTTGTTTGCTTTTGAGTGCATGTGCTTGTACCATTTTTCACTGGTGTGAGAGGGTTTTTCCAAAAGCTCGGGTTTTTCTAAAAGCTCAGATTTATCATTCTAGGGGTATTTTGGTAATTTTGGATGTCCAAGGTTATATTGGTAATTTTAAAAGTATAAGGGGTATTTGGGTTATTTTGGGTATTTAAGGGTATTTTGGTAATTTTGGAAGTCAATAGGGTATTCAACTAGTTTTAGAGGTATTTGAGTCATATTGGGTTAAATGGGTGAGTTACTAATTAAATGGGTTGAAAGGATAATAGATAATTAATTAATATATAAACGGGGTCATAAATGGATAATTACACACACAACCCATTTATGACCCAACTCGCTCATTTGCCACCCCTAGTTAAGAATGGAGCAAACCAATTGTAGAATTTTATAGTTATTTCCAATCCACCTATGAATATCATTTTATCGATGTATTATATATGATTCAGTTAACTCTTTTATTTTAATTTAATACAATTCAATCCTCTTTCTACACACCCCCCCCCCCCCAAAAAAAAGAAAAGAAAAGAAAGAAGACAATACTACTAGCTAAGGGTTTCTCCAAAATAAAATTAAAAAAAAAAAAAAAACTACAAGATTAGGGTCAGTTATAATTAGGGGTGGCAAATGAACGGGTTGGGTCATAAATGGATTGGATCATAAATGGGTTGGGTGTATAATTATCCATTTATCAATTTATGACCCGTTTATATATAAATTAATTATCCATTACCCGTCTAACCCATTTAATTAGTAACCCACCCATTAAACCCAATATGACCCAAATACCTTTAAACTAGTTGAATACCCTATTGACTTCCAAAATTACCAAAATACCTTTAAATACCTAAAATGACCCAAATACCCCCTATACTTTTAAAATTACCAATATACCCTTAGAGATCCAAAATTACCAAAATACCCCTAGAATGATAAATCTGAGCTTTTAGAAAAACCTGAACTTTTGGAAAAACCTGCACACATCAGTGAAAAATGGTACAAGCACATGCACTCAAAAGCAAACGACAAATTAAAAAAATATAATATTAATAATATGATAATCATTTTCACTAAAGAAGCAAAAACATACACAAATGACTAACCAAAAAAAAAAAGTACCTGAACCGATAAACGGACCGAAATTCTGGTTTGAAATTAAACCGCCAATGGCCATTTTCTTTAGCATTGATTGTTGCTATAGCATTTCAGAAATCAAAGCATCAGTAAATGACGCCGTTTCCAGTTTTATGTTTTCTTCCTATTAAGCTTAGAGAGGATAACATAAGAGCTTCATATGAATTGTGTGCAAATTTTACCAAAAGTAAGGAAATTCTCACTCTAGAATTTCCCTACTTTTGTTTGGTTACTGAGAAAATCTGAGGAAAAATGTTAAAGGAGAGTGAGACTAAGGGCCGAATGTTTTGGCTTAGAAATCTAGGGGTTATATTGTTTATTTAAGATTTAGATTTTAGAAAGGTTTAGTAGGTATTTGAGGGTTTATTTAAATTTAAATTTTAGATGGGTTTAGTGGGTATTAGTAGATTTATCCATTTAGACCCATCTAATTAAATAACCAAATGTATCTTTATCCATTTAATCCAAATATTCAAATGAGTTAGATTAAGCCAAATAAGGTAGGTTCATAGATATGGATAAAAATTGTCACCCCTGCTCTTAACTAGTCTATCTGCACCCTGGTTTTCCTCTTACGCTCCGTTTGTTTCAATGGAAAACTTTGTGTAAAGATAGTTTTCCTTATTTTCCAGTGTTTGATAGCATAAAAAAAGATGAGTCAAAGGAAAACTATCTTTGGTCAACATAAAAAGTATGGCTTATTTTTGGAGATTGTTTTCCATTAAATTTTTTTGGAAAACAATTCTATCTCACAGCAAGCTAAATAAGGGAAGTTAGAAAGTTGTTTTTCAACTCATTTAAAGTTGCTACCAAACATTGGAAAACGAGATAGTTTTATAGAAAATGTTTTTTAGAAAATAACTTATTTTCTAGAAAATATCATTATTGAAACAAACAGAGCGTTAGTAAATAATTAATCTTCACGCTTGGGATCTGTCTCGTCAGTTGCTTGCAATACAAAATGAGGGTAAAGTGAGCATAGTTATTACACATTCTACCTGATACCCATTTCACCACTACTTTAGCATCAACCTCAATTTCCACTGCTGGCAGGTATAGCGAACAAATTTTTGGACCATTTTGCATGGCCCAAAGCTTTGCGTCAACACTTGAAGCTGTACCAATGACACTACAAATTCCAAAAGCACATTTTATTTTTTGATTTCAAAAAGTGCGTTTCAGCTTTTCAGCTGAAACAAACGGGCACTGTGTTGCTTTAAGCAAAACCACTATGGGGCCATGAAAAGGAATATACATGGATCAGAGCCCAGCCGCTTAAACCAACAATTAATTGAACATTATTCTTTTTTTTTTTTCATTTTTAGGTTGGAGTAAAATGGGGGTTCGGTTTTCCTCCAATTCTTTGTCAATTCAATCCCATGACCCATCTTGTATTCCTGTGCCAGGATAGAAGACTTCCCCATGAACTGGTGCAAGGAAAAAGCGTGTTTGGAATCCATAATTGGAAAATAGATAGCACTTGAATTTAATACATCTGAACTTAGTATATCTCAGCGTTGTTTGTGTACCAAGGAAAGCATTTTCCATCTTAAATCATTTGCTTGTGTGCCAATGCAAGCGCGCCAAAAATCATAATTTGTGTTCCATCAAAAATTAAAAGAATAATAACAAGAAAAAATAAACGAAATCCAAAAGCTTTCATTCTATATCCATGATAATGAGCCTGCTCCTGTGCGCAATTTACTATTGGGGAGATTCGTCCCTGATTAGTTCACCTGCAAGGCATTCTAGCCTACCATCAGAGTTGACCCTCGAACTCCACTAGGGATTATGGACAATCTAGCAATGAAAATTTGACACAACTTCAGTTATTAAAAACCAATTCACAAAATGATACACATTTGATTCGCAGAATGAGGCTCCTAGACAGGCTACAAAATAGTATAAATTACAATAAGTTGAATTTCTTTGAGTAATCTTCTTATTGCAGTAGAGGGGGGGGGGGGGGGGGGAGATGAAAGCACATACAAAAACAGCAGAAAGAAGCAACTTAGTTCATGCATCGGACTTGAATCAATAAACAATCCTAATTGCTGAACCATTTGTTGCCTTAGGAAACCTCAACTGCATCCCGCAGCCTAATCCTATGTCAGCTTGTATTGCAAAAACTGATGCCATAACAGATACATATTTCATCAGTAAAATTATTTGAAAACAACCTGTGTGGATTGGAAATTAAATTTGGTTGCTGGATTAGCTGATGATCATTTTGTTAAGAAATTCAGCTTGCTGAGGAAAATACTCCAAAATTTCATCCTTGGTCACCCAAACAAAATCCTCACACTTCTCAATTTTGAACTTGTTGGTTGCAATCACTTGGGACTTGAAGAAGAATCGCTGACAAATTAAGAAAACAATCTGGGGCATAAGATTCAAATTGATGCAACAATTATCAATATTCAATAAGTTACATGAATTGCAAGCATAATGCTGCCATATACATTTTGGCAAAAGCCAGAGCAAAGTAAAACAAATATCAAGAAAATATACCTTAAAAGATGGAGTGTCTGACTCATTCTCTGTTGGCTGTATTACCATATGACCCATCGGAGCATTTCCAACAAAATATGTGTGGGAAAGGTCTCCAATCACAGATTCCAATGCAGTCTCCGCACACTGCAAACAATAAGAGTCAATATGAAAAGAAAAAAAAGAAAAGAAAAGAGAGAGACAGGGAAGGAAGAAGAGGCAGCTAAATAAATAGCAACTCTCACCTTACGCAATGTCACCTCAGTTTCATAAACTTTTTCTGGAAAATGCCAGACTGGCTTATCACTAGGAGCTCCACATGCTTTGCCATAGAGAAGAAGATAAAGTCTTCTGTCAAGTGCTCTCTGTAGTGACCTAATGTGAAAAAGACATTAAGAAAAAAAATTTCATAAATTTGCAAATCAAACTGTAGCGATCCATATGAAAATATCAAAACAAGTTTCCATTAGCCACCATTGAATTTCACTACTCTTATAACTTTAACAACATATGGACTTTAGAAAAACAGACATTATAAACAAGTTTATGAATTATTGCTTTTTATAAAATCACTTGGCTATACGAAGGAAAATTATGTCAGTGCTTTACTATGCCTATCCAACGCCCAAATGAGCAAAGTTGCACCAAGAGTAAGACTATCACAAGACTTTCCATCAATCACCAGACATGAATCTATTTAGGAAGGTCTTATACTAATCACACTAAGAGATATGCTGCTTCAAGTAAAGCAAAAGGCGAAAGCAATAAAAGTAAACAACTCCACTTGTGACGCCACAGAACTTCTCACATGACATGCTTGCTATTTTGTTAAAAACAAAGTATGATCTACTGTTAATGAATGATGTAGTATTGGGACCAAGGTTACACACTAGTGCATAAATTGACCCATTTCAATTATGTAAACTACATTTTTTGTTTAAAAGTTCCTAAACAAATTACAGAAGCTATTAGAGATCTAGGTTTAAATTATTATCGCTCTATGTAACATCCTCACAAGATCAATGACTTCTATATAAAATTTCATATCTGTTACATATTGCCAATGTACCCCCCTTAATCATTATAAAAAGCCAACAACAGAAATTGAAAACAAAGAAATTCATCTGGCATTAACAAGGGGAGAAAAAATCTGCTTCATACTTCTTATCATTCTTTTTGTCGGCTTCAGTGATCCGTGGAGCTGGTACATAATCCATTTGGTATTCACCTTTTCCCCTGTTCATGAAATTCAGTTGCATACATAAAGTTGTTCAGACAGGGTAAAAACATGGCAACTTCTACTGCATCTATATGAGTTGGATAGAGTGTGCATATATAACTAGTAAACAATGACATACAAGCACAGTCTTACAAAAGTAGTTTGCAAGAAGAAATAATGGATTAGCCATGAAAGTAAAATTTACTAATTGATATCTTCAGCATAACGCAACAAATTAACATTTACCCAAACTAGATATGCAAATTGTAAGATTCACACAAAGAACAAACAAATGTGTCATCACAGAAACACTCTTTCCGAAGCTCTTCAAACAGAATATAGACATAGACTTACAGTCTTAAAGATTTCAAACAATGTTTCAGCCATAAAGCAGTAAATCCAAGTCTCCCAATCTCAATTAAGCAACAAAAAGGCTTAATTACCCCTTTTGAGACACACCCCAGTTACTCCCAATATACTAACACTAGTCCCAAAATCTTAAACTGATAAGAAATTGTGAATTTAATCACTTAACAATTCTAAAAATGCCAAACATATAATTTTTTACTTAGGCTTAAGTGTCTTTCATCCAACAGAATTTTGACAATTGCTAATGTGATAGGTTGTATTGGTGTACAATAAAATTGATGTCACTGGGGGTCATAATGAAAGTGATGTTGCACTAATCACAATCTGCAAACTCAACAACTAGCTTTAATCCCAAAATTTTTGGATCGGCTATGAATCCTCAACAGAGTAGTTAGAGTTGGCCACATGTTTTTTTTTTTTTTTTCAAACTCAACAATTTGCCAAAAAAAATTGTTAAATTTGTTGTGTGTATAGCATTTTTTTTTTTCAGATGAATGAGTGTATTTTATTTTCAAAAATATGAAACAATGGTTTATATACTAGCATTAAACCTACCAAAGATAACAATGACAAAAAGATTGGACCCAGAAAAAAAAAAAAGAAAAGAAAAAGAAATACATATTGTAAATCTGAGATATCAATCAATAACTAGCAATTGTATTAGAAATCATTTAAAAAAAAAAAAAGAGTTAGACTTCCCAATACTAAAATTAAAGCTGAAATTGATAAATTGAGCTAGAGATTCTAAAAAAACAAACACTATTAATTAAAAAAAGAAAAAGAAAAAACAGAACTTACCTAGAATTGGACTTATCTAAAAGCTCATCTGGATATCTACGTCGATATTGCTGTCGCCACCGAAACCTAAAACCCCAAAAAGTTTTTTTTTTTTTTTTTTTTTTAAATGTTAGAATCAGAAAGGTTTGGTGCTCAAAATCTGTTACTAAAACGCATTATAATGTTGGGGAAATGGTGGATTAAAACAGAGACTTACGAGAACTCCTGAAAGGCGTAAACGACAGGGTCGATCTTAGGGATCACAACCGGAAGCCTCTCGAACAGTACGGAGGCTACAACCTTCTCCGCCGCCGCCGCCGCCGGCTTCTTCGTACAGAACCCTCGCGCTTTTATCAACGACGTTAACGATCTCTGCATTTTTTAGATCTGTTACGGTAACTTACAATACTGTAACTGTAAATTGAATTTTTTTTGGGTTTTGTAGCTAGAAATGAGCCATAACGGAGTAATGATTTAGTGATGAAGAAGAAGAAGAGGACTTGGAGTGGAGTGGGAGTGGAGGTTTTACCGGAGGGTTTTTCTCTCACTTATTGGGCTGGCTGGCTGGCCCATTTGGGATTTTCTTGGGTTTGAGATGGAAATTTCTGTGGTTGTTTGGGCCTTTTAGAATAATGGGTTTTGTACAATAGAAGGAAAAAAGAAAATATTAAAACAATAATATTTCAACTAATGATGCTATGAGATCTGCTCCTTGATGATTTTATGGTGGTAAAATTTGTTTATGAGATAAAACATGTTTTAGACAAGATTTTTTTTGGTTATATTTAGTTTGGTTTTCCTAAGAAAAATTTCTAGTTGGGCCACTTTTTGGCAATCAATAATCATATGCTAAAAGCACTCATAATAAAGTTGCTAAAATGACTAAATAGTCATTTTAGCAACTAAACCACCAAAAATACACACCACAGCAAAAGAGGTAAACCTAAAAAATTATAATTGATTGCTACAGTGGGCTGCTATCCCTAGCAGCCTAGTACTATCTCTAGCAGCCCACTATAGCTGGAAGATAGACAAAAAAAAAATATCATTTTTTATTCTCCAAACACTCACAAATCACTTCACAAGCATAAAAGCTTTTTTTTTTTTTTTTTCCTTTTCTCTCTGCTTTCTCACTTCTCCTCTACTCTCTACTCTCTCCTCTCGGCTCCGACCTCAACCCATGTGAAATCAAATTGTGGACATCAGCATTGAGGTGAGATCAAATTCGTGGGCATCTACGTTGAGGTGAGATTGGATTCATGGGTTACCGGTGCTAGCAGGCTTTGGTTGTTGGTGCAAGTGGATTCGTGGCTTAGGGTTGCTGGTGCTAGTGGGTTTTGGTTGTGTTTTCTGGGTCTGAGTTACTGTGTTTTCTAGGTTTGGTTAAGTGTATTTTTCTCGGTCTAGTGCTAGTGGGTTTCTCAATCTGGTGTTGGGTTTTTCTCGGTAGTAGTGACTGTAATTGTGGATTTCTCAGTAGAGTTGCTGGGTTTTTTTTTTTTTTTTTTTTTTTGTTTGGATTTCTTGGCTGTGTTGCTCTGTTTTTAATGGGTTTTGTGGTGGGTTGTTGATGATGGTGGTTGTCGTTGTGGTTGCGGCAATGGTTTTGTTTTGAATTTTTTGTTTTGTAGTGGGTTGTGACTGCCACGGTGGTGGAAGCGGCTAGTGTTGTAGTTGTTATTTATTGTTAGATATTATTTTATTGTGTTGTTTATATTATTTTAATGTGTTAAATGCTAATATAAAACCTTTGTTATAGGGTGTATTATAAAGTGAGTTCTTAAAATAGATACAGTAATATTTTGAGTTGTTGAAAGCTAAATTTTTTAAATATTTTATTGAAATGTTCCAATACATGCATTAGCAATGATAAAGATTTAGAAAAATAAAAAACAAGATCTTATAGAATTCACCGTTTATTTCTTCTAACATATCTTTTATTATTCACTTTTTTCTAAATACATATGGCTTTCAATCGCATGCCTGATTTCTCATTGTTTAGAAAGAAATTCGACACACCACTAGGTGAGTTGGGTTGGATAGTATCTCCTTAAACCTTCAATGCATGGAGAACATGAAAACCTTAGCTAGTGCCCAAAGTCCTAGACTATATTGATAGCCCCTAGGGCTTAGGATCCAGATCCTCTCCATTTCAAAGTGAAATGGAGAGGCTCCAGTTAACGGTTGAGATGGAGTCCAAGCACATCCACGCTCCAATTTCTGCGACGTCATTTAAAATTTTAAAAACTTAACCCAACCTCAAAAAATTTCAGACCCAACCTCACCTAACCTCAAAAAACTTAACCCAAGCTTCTCTCATCTGAAATTTCAAAAACCTCTCTCCATCCCATGGTCCTTGCAGTCGTTGTCGCTCCTCATCTCTGCACTGCATCTCCGCCGCCTCGTTGATCGTGTGTGTTTGGTACAGTGGCCGTCGCTTCTCATCTCAGCGAGCACTCCAAATAGGCGCTGTACTGCTTTAGGGTTTGGAGATCGTCCTCGAGGTTCTGAGCTTCGCGCTCGGAGTAATTGAAGGCGATGTAGTTACGGAGAGGCCTGTAGAGCTTGACGGAAGTGGTTTTCTTCTCAAAGATTGCGATCATGATGTTGGAAGACGATGAGGACGAAGAAGCCGATGGTGTGGCCAAGGCTTATGATGGTGAGTCAATTTTTGAGATTGTGATTTTTTGAGTTTTCGTTTTCGTTTTTTGTTTTCTTGTGTTTTCCGTTTGGTGTTTTTGGTGTTTTTTCTTATTGGCGAAACAAAGTGTTTAATTGGAATGAGAATGAGTCAGCAATGTATAAATGTAAATGCAAGACTTATGATTATGAGATGATTATTATTATTTTTTTGGCAACACTTTTTTTTTTTCACTATGCTAGTGGTTTTATATTGTGGCGGGTAGATGAGTTTAGATATTTAGGAATTTATGTGTTAATTATTATTATAAATAAATAAAAAAATACTATGACCCTTAATATACAAGAAGAGATTTATAGGTAAGGTAATGTCCCACATGACCCACTGATTGTTTATAGGTCAGTACCCAAGTCTTTTGAGATGATTGTTTATGTAGCTCGGTCTTTGATTTGAAGGTTTGCTTGTTTATTTAACTCATTTTTCATGGGTTGCTAGCTTATTAATTATGGAATATATGAGTTATTAATTGTTTTAAAAAAAATCATTTTTGTGATTGTGTGGGCAAGTTTTTAATGTTGGATGGGGTATTGAGTTTGAAACTTTCAAATATGATAGTGTGATGCTAGTTTAGGTTAGGGTTTTTCTTCTTCGAGCTCATAGTCTCAGATGTATAAGAATCGAAAACGAAAAGTTTCAAGCTTGCTAAATTGTGAATTTGATTGTTGTGTGGTGATCATTCATTTCCTGTGCTTTTTGTTTGTTTGCTGAGAAAAAAATTAAGTTAAACTAGAGGAAATGAATTCGGTTCAAGATGATGTGGTTTGTCATTTTTGTGGGGTGATCTTTGAGATTTTGTTTTCATCTTTTTTTTTAATAAGTTGCATTTGGTTGCTGAGAAAATTGAGTAAAATGATAGAATTGAGAGTTTACTATGTTGTGTTTGTATGGGGATATTTGTGACTTTGCACTCATTTTCTTTTTACATTGTTTGGTTGCTGAGAAAGTTTAAAGAGTATAGGAGAGCATTTCAAGCTAATTTAGTTTTGTATATTTTTGGTTTGTATGATGATAAGTGGAGATCTTTGAAGTTGGTTTCAGTTTTGAGTTTCTTATCTGATTGTTTTATAGATCAATCTAAGAACTGGACGATTATTGTTTAGCCTATGTTGAGGAAAAGAAAGAAAATGAAATCTGGGTCTTAATTAATTGAGGTACTTGAATCAGCCTCAGTTTTGTGGAATCTAGTGGTTGTGTTATGCTCAATTGTGTGAAAATGATTATGCTAGTAACATTTTTTAGAAAACTGTTACTAGCATAATCATCCAAACTAAAGATTAAAATGTAAAGTTCTTGTGATGAAGTTTAATGTTTGAATGATTCTTGATGCAACTAGTCTTTAAAGTAGCAAAAATCTTATTGACATTTTAGTTGGAAGAAAGTCTTTCGAATTCCATTTCAAGAACAATTTATTTAGAACTATGGAAAGAAACTGGAAATATCATTATTTGACACTGGCTTGTATTATCAATTGTAGAACTTTGGGATGATTTTAAGTGTTTTCCATTTAGATGTTAGAAATTTTTGCTATTCTTGATAGAACAACATTTTTTTATTTTTAAGTTATTGGACAAACTTCTTCTCAACTATATAAGTATATATTAACTGCAAAACAAACCATGATTCAGAAGTATATTGATCTCCTTGCTTATGAATTATTGAATTTGAACTTAAAAGACTCCATAAGAACTTCATAGTTCATACAATTACAAATGAAATAAATAGTAATTAACAAATAGGTAACATAAATTTAAACAGTTTCACTGTTTAAATTAAACTGGACTACAAGTTGTTCTCTTGGATCATTGAAACTCCTTTGGCATGAAGTGCACTTACACCAATATAACTTAACCCGGTTCTTGCAACGAATGACACAAACTATAACAAATGCTCAGATAAAGAAAATCGAAGAACATTTATGCTTTTCCTTCAAATCCAGGAACCTTCAAATCTGCATCAGTTCTTCAAAGATTTTCATTGCAGAAGCTGGCAAACCTAAAAGAACATTTATGCTTTTCCTCTCTTTCCCATGAGATAGGAACAAAATTACTTCCTTCTCAGGCAAAGCCACAGGGCCAGAAAAAGAGCTTCTTCCCATCCAAAATCTACCGTGTGAAAAGATAGCTTAGACCAAGTCATAACCAATAGGGTTGCTGCAAGTGAAGGCCTAACTCTTGTTGCTTTAAAATAGTCTATAGCCGACCTCATATAACTGTCTGTAATCATGTTAATTGCCTTTTGAACTAGTCCAACTGTAAATGACAGTGGGCTCTCTAGTTGCTCACTTGCATTACATATTGAATTTGTTAACACAATTGCATTGCCAGAGTACCCCTTTGGAATTGGTGGCTCAAATCTAGACCTTCCATCAACAGCAAAGAGAAGCTTTGTTTGTTGATCAGGCTGTATGCTTAATGCCTGACTTCTAGATTTCCAGACAAAAGCTGTGAGGGCTTCAAATGTTGTGCACTTTTCCAACACCCCATCTTCCGTTGCTTTTTTCTTGAGTTGTTCAAGCTTCTCAGGGTCAAAACAGAAGGAACTATAATGCATTTCTTCTTTGTAAAGTTCGCTGGTCTCTGATATATCTTCAATCTGAGCAAATTCTTTGTGCTCAAACTCTATCTTAGGTGGGTTTCGGGCTTTGAGTAAGCTTCTGTCTAGAACTGGTGGGACTTTTAGGGGCAAGCCTCTTGCAGTTTCACTCCATGAGTTTACAAATCCATGGCAGCAATTCCATTATTTTTTGTGTTGGCTTATGTTTGGTATTTTTTTTAAACAGTTAACGAAGTATCTTGAAGAAAGGGGCTACAAAGAATTGAGACTAGCAGGCGAGGCAAAAGCTGCCAAAATTGAGAGGGACAGAAGCATTAGAGCAGGAATGGATAGCCAAGCCTAGTGCTGAGAAGTATAGAGTTGCAACCCGAATTTCTGAGGAGAAAGTGCAAAAGTTTAGGATTGCTTTGATTGTCTTGGGTTATGATTGGGTTGTATTGAGGGAAATAAATCATTGCCCATGACTGTGTATTTAATTAGGGCCCTTGTTCTAATAGCTTTGTAATCAAACTATACATTTCAATAAAGTTTTGTTTATTAAAGTATATAGTACCAATGTACCATGAGTTGCTTGTTTGTGATATTATTGAGAACTATAAGAAAGAAGCATACACTCAAACTGAATATGCAGAAATTACAATATAATACACTCAACTATGCAGAAAACAACTATGCAGAAACACAGAAATTATGCAGAAATCCAAACAGTAATTATGCAGAGAGTATAAACAGTGCAGAAATTATAAACAGTGCAAAAATTACAAACAGTGCAGAAATTACAAACAATAATTATGCAGTAACCCAAATAGTAATTATGCAGAAACTCAAACAATAATTATGCAGAAATCCTTAACAGTAATTATGCAGAGAGTATAAATAGTGCAGAAATTACAAACAGTAATTATGCAGAAACACAAACAGTAATTATGCAGAAATTATAAACAGTAATTATGCAGCAGTAATTATGCAGAAATTATAAACAGTAATTATGCAGAAACTCAAACAGTAATTATGTAGAAACTCAAACAGTACTTATGCAGAAATTATAAACAGTAATTATGCAGAAACTCAAACAGTAATTATGCAGAAATCCTCAACAGTAGTTATGCAGAAAAACATAAAAATTTCTGCAACAACAAATAATTATGCAAAAATTAACATCATAACAAAAGGAAATTTATGGATCATCATAGCTTCAATCTTAAAGTAAGAAAATTACAAAGTCCTAAACTTTGGACCATCAAAACTCCAGTCTAAACTAGGAAAATTACAAAACATGATCCTAAACTAGAAAAATGGCTTGACTTTATGAACCATCTCATTCCGTCCATTTGTAACACTTTCTTGAGTCAAGAGACCTCCACTTGCAACACTTCCGTGAGTCAAGAGACCTCTTGCGCCATTAATTTTGTCATTGGAGCCTACAACACTTGATATACTCTCTAAATGTGATGCTAATGCAACACTTGCTGATGAGCCTCCTTGATGTGATGCAGAACTTGTGGAAGCCGACTACAAAAAAACCAATTACACATTACACATATCACTAGCTTAACATTAAAATTATCAAATCATGCATCTAAACTATTATTAATATTAAAGTAAAATATGTAATTGTAAATATCTTTACCATTAAAAGTTGTGTAAAGCTAGTAATATTTCCGGAAGAGATATCCTCAGTTTTCTTTTGTGTTGTGATGTCATGTGCACATATTTCCTGTAAAAATTATACTAGTTTAGCACAAATAGATAGTATACTATATTAATGTGTAAAAATAAAATAGAATGGTGAAAATAAGGATAATTTAGAAGATTACTTCTTGCACTTTTCTTTTCTTTGTTTGCTTCTTTGATGTGCCTTCCTTTGGTTTCGACATCTTTTCTATTCAGGATTTCGGCCTACGCTTTTTATTACGATAAATCTTCCTTTTCTTTATCCCTTTTGGTACAATCGTAATCGAAGCACATAATTGATCTTCTTTGTCTACAAAATCAATGGAAGGCCTAATGATGTCTTCTTCTACATTAGGTTTGCAATTCCTAAGGTCATAAAGTTTTTTTTTCAAATCTGCAATTGCTAAGCTTAGGATATTATGGCCTTCTTTAGTTTCACATGCCTCATTCACCAATTGAATATATTTTGGACATAAATCTCGATATCAATCTACATATTCCAGTCGAGTATCCGGATTAATGTTATGTATTGTGCAATTTTTTCCGCTTCCATCTTTTGCATCTCTTCTCCACCTCTTCATGATATATCTATTAGGAATCAACTTGATATCCAATACATCAAGAACTTTCAAACCATGCCTACATAAAATACCAAATGACTCAAAACCAAATGACTCAATCTTTCTGCAACTACAAGAAAGAGTCTCATTCTTCATAGTCCAATTGAGTAACAAAATAATATGAAGGATTTTCCTTAAGCTGACGACTGAAATATCTTCCCAAGCTAGCAGCTGCCCCATGCTCCATGTCTCTTTGTCGCTTAGTGCGTAAGTAGTTTTTATGATCTTGCTTGGTAAAACCAAGATTATCATATCCACCAACTTGCTTACTAAAAAGCTCATAAGATTGCTTTAATCTTAATCCCGATTCATGTGCCAAATCAATTTCAATAGCATGAGCTGCAGCCATTTTCCGTTGTGATGGCATCATGTGCACAGTTGATGGAAGGTGGAGATAGTGGTTATGCTCAGCAATAAATTCACTCACCACATATTTTTTATTATCTCGATTAAGTACAATAACCAAACGTGCTTCACAACCACATCTTGTTTCTGCTCGTGGATTCTTTACATTCTGATCTCTCTTGTCTTTGCCTCGAACTCCCTCTTTTGCGCACACAAATCTCCTTGAAGTAACCACTCCAGTCTTTTTACATTTATTTACATACTCTTTTCTAATGTTAAAACCAGCCTTTCTGCCATATTCATTATAAAAACCATATGCAATCTCATCCGCTTCAAACTCCATCCCTTTAAATGGGGTAGATTCCATGGGCACATTGGAAGGAACATGTATTCCCATCATTATCCCTAGAAAAAATTGAACATAAATTTATTATAAAATACTAACAGAAAAATAACATATCCTAACTATGTAACTAAAAATATTATAAACTTTATAACAACAAATCTAAAAAAATCCATGCGTAAAATTATTAAAAAAAACTCAGCAATTAATGATCTATCCGTTTATGATTTTATTGTTAGACCCTATGGTTCAAAGGCATATAACAAATTAGGCTTTGAGTTTTCAAAAACTAACAAAATTAAATTCTATAGTTTTAAAAGTAACAAATTAAACTCCATAAATAAATAAATAAACCAAATTAGACCTCAACACATTTAAGTTGAATGACTTTGGGTTTAATTTTTTACTTTTTAAAATCTCGGGTTTAAGTTGTTATTTTTTAAATTGTAGAGTTCAATTTATTGGGTTTGATTGTAGAGTTTAAATCTCATTTTTTCTGGATATTTCATATTATTGGGTTTAATCATGAAAAAATTATTGGGTATTTTTGAAATTGTAGAGTTTAATCATAGCAAAATTTAATTTACTAGAACTCCTAAATTATAGGCTTTAAAATGTAATTTTTGTTGTTCCTCAGACATAATTAATAATTCTCCATTGTTTCCCACTAGATGATGTGGCTCTATTTTACATGCTTTATGAAGATTTATATGGTAAAAATTCAAAGGGGAACACAAAAAATGGGATAGAGGATTTGTATTCTCTTTTTTCTTCCATTTTAGCTGTTCATTGGTTAAGAAGAAAAAAGGGATTCAATTTTTTGGTATTGTTTGAGATGTTTGTTTTGTTGATGAAATTTGAGTAACATGAAATATATTACATGATTTATACCTGAAAATACCTGATATGGATCCCAAAGTCCTTAAGAAGTGGATTAATTGATTAAATAGTCTCATAGCTACATACATACATACATACATACATACATACATACATACATATATATATATATATATAAGTTTAATAGTTGAGTTATTAATTGATTAATATGGACCCCAAACAGATAGTTCAATCATAGTTATCAATCTCCAAATCTAAAAAAATAACAATAAAAGCAAAAAATACAAAAATTTTAGTGAGAAAGTGGAAAACCAATGAATAAAATCATCAAAAAAATCAATTGCTGAGTTTAAGTTGTTATGAAGTTTTGAAATTCAAAACTCAGCAATTGATTTTATCATCAAAAAATCTCAGCAATTCAAACTCAGCAAGTTTTGAAATGATGCAAACTGAAGGTGTAAGTTAAATTTTCTACCTTTTAATCAATCGGTTTATGTTTCTTTGTTTTCAAAATCTAAATATTGCATTGACAAAGTCCAGGTGGTATAAGATATTGAAATAAACTATTGTTATATATGAAAAATCATGAATATGACAAAGTCCAGGTGAATATTGCATTGACTAATTTTCGACCTTATAAACTATTGTTATATATGACAAAGTCTAGGTGAATGACTATTCTTAGATATTGAAATAAACCATTGACAAAGTCCAGCACTCCTAATCGTAGAGTTCATTCATCAAAAATAGATTTCTTTTTTATTATAAAAACTATTTTTTTTTCTTACATTAGATAAATTTTAACCACATGAGGAAAAAAAAATGTCTAATATGTTTGTATTCTTTTTAGCTTTTCTTTTTAAATTTTTGCCTACAATTATAGCCTAAATCAATATTTTAAAACTTCAAAGGCCTAAATTAAAATGATCCCAAATAAATTATATATTTTCACTTTAGTTGTAAAAATAAATAATTCATAATATTTAATACGAGCTTTATAGTTTTTATCATTTATTTGTCAAGTCTAGCAATTTACAAATTAAGGATTATATTTTATATGCTTACCTCTTAAATTTGAGCCAATGGAGCAATGTATTTGTTATAATTGTGTGTGTGGGTGTGTGTGTAAAAAATGGAAAATTGATGATTTCATCAATCTTTACCTCTGTTTTGGCAAGATAGAAACAGAGCTGTCTTGAACTTTCTCTGTCGTGAGGTTTTTTTTTTTTTTTTTGGGTTAAAATCTGTGAAGCTTTGAGATGTTTCACGTTTCCCTCCAAAGCTTTGAACAAGATACACCTCTATTTCACTTGTTCTGAACCTGCTGTGAAGCCTCTCTTTTTTTCTTTTTCTTTTTTTATGGGTTAAGCTTTGTGAAGCTTTCAACGTGAGAGTGAGGGATAGGCTGAATGATCAATCTTTGTTTCACTTTTCCCTCCCAAAAGGTTTTTTTTTTTTTTTTGTTTTCAATAGGTTTTGTCCGGTTGAGTTAAACAACTTAACCCCAGTTAAAATTTGTGTTTTCCTATTAAATGACGTGGCAGAAATTTGAGCGTAGATGTGCTTGGACTCCATCTCAACCATTAACTGGAGCCTCTCCATTTCAAAGTGAAATGGAGAGGATCCGGATCCTAGGGCTTAACCCTTCCAATACGGCTTGCGTGATTTATTTTTTAGAAAAAAATCCGACATACCACCGGTGAATTGAGTAAATAGTACCTCCTTATGCCTTATGCCTTAACTACAAAGAAAACGCCTAAGCCTCAATTCGAGCCCAAGGTGGCAGGAGAAGAAGAAAAAGGCAAAAAGGGCCCAAAAGTCCTAGATTATTCTCATATGGCTTGATTAATTTTTTTATTTTTATTTTTTAGAAAAAGCCCATATGACATGATTTAATTCCCAAAAAAGAAACTCCTATAGGAGAAGGAAAAGTAGAAAACAGAGACTATTCACAAAAGAAAAATAGGAAGAAAACAACGTACGCCCACCAATCACTCCTTGACCTTGTGGCCCAAGTCTCGAACCAAGGTCGGTGTTTCTCTCTTCCAGTATATAAAAACATACCCAAATATCAAAACCCCTTAAAAGGTAAAAAACCAAGTTTCAAAGCTCCTGTTTATCAAAAAAAAAAAAAAAAAGTTTATCAGAAAAGACTCAAAGCTCTTGTAACTTGTGCGTTAGATTCAATGGCTGGCCTTCAATATTACTTCTTTCCTACAGATTTCTTTTACCCTCGTCCCAGTTCTACCAATGGCGACAACACTAGCAACCCGGTTCTTCATGTCCAAACTCAGAAGGCAGATACAGAAAACATTGAAAAGTGCAAAATTGCGGTCCATAACGATGTACAAGGCAGCAACAAGCTTTATTATCAACCTTCTACTTCTTGCACAGCACTAGTTCCTTATCCATGCATAATCAAGAAAGAGTTGCGCATGCGTCGTAAAAGGTCCATTGTGGCAAACTGTTGCAACAACAATTGTGGCTAAACCCTTTTTCTTTCTTTTGTTTTTAGGCTTTGATTTAGCTGTGAATTAAGGTTTTTCTTGGTTTTTTCTTTTTTTTTTTTAGTATGTATCTCTATTTTTTGCTTATTTTATTTTATTTTTAATTTCGTTGTCGATTTGAAATTTTGAAGGATGATGTTTAATTCAAAGTTCAAACCTTCTTTATTGGATTGTTTTGTCTTACTCTGTTATGTCAGTGACTCTAATCTCAAACTGGGCTAATTTATAGTGTTACAATCCTACGAGAATAAACGCTATTGACGGTTTATTTTTTCAATTTCAATCATTAAAATTTGTGACATTAAATAGAAAAAGCACATAATTGTATGATGTTACAGTTTTAAGCTTTTTTATTTTTTTTTCTGGCCAAGCAATCTATAATTTGTTTGTGTTCCTTATTAGGTAAGTGAATCTTTTACAACCTTTAATATATTTTGACCAAATCTAAACATGGTTCTTTTTATATATTTCTTAGACAGAGACTAAAATAAAAAAGTGGCCGGTTGTTACGTACTTTTAACATGTGTTATGAAAATAATGTGAATTAATAAATAAAAATTTTAATTTGAAAATTTATAGAAAATTATTTACCCAATTAAAAAGAAAAAAAAAATGCACATTTGTATAAATTTTCAAGTGGTTTTAATTCCAATTAATTTAATTAAAAAATTATCTTTTTATCTTTTATTTTTTTAGAGAAAGTTTTAACCCATGGCTCCTGATAACTGGTACCTACAAAATTTTAAATTATATACAAATATATATAAGTCTATTTAGACTAATTATATGGCCTTTTATTTTCTTTACAATAAGTGGGGTGGAGGAATTCAAATCAAAACCCCCAATTCTCCCAATATATAGAAAGAACCAGATAACAAAGCTCTTGGCAAATGCACCATTTATTTCTTTGGATGTGCCTTTTATGACCCACTTTTTATCTTCTTCTTTTTGTTTTTTTGAGAAATGACCCACTTTTATCTAAGCGCATATGGATTCGGTAATATGTTTGGTCCAATTTACTGTGGACCTTCCCATATTACATTTTAATGGATTTTGTTAATGTGTGCCCTAAGGGCACACAATAAGCAAACATTTTTGGAAATATTTTCTTGAGAATTGAAAAAGTATTGACAACTTTTTCAATTTCCGAGAAAATGTTTCCAAAAATGGATTGCTTAATGTGTGCCCTTAGGGCACACATTAACCAGACCCCATTTTATTTATTCCAGAAGACCTTCCCCGTGTGACTAGATTTAACACCCAAGAAAGAAAGTTCTATTCGAAAAGGAAACGTAGTAGAAAATAATTTCAATTCAGAAAAGGGAAGACCAAAACAACGTACGCCCACCAATCACTCCTTGTCGCCCAAGTCATGACCCAAAACCATTAAAATATAGCTACAGATCAAAAGCCACAGGTTAGTCTTTCTGTGTTCCAATATATATATATATATATATATATATATATAAACCATCAAAATATAGCCACAGATCAGAAGCGCCTAAAGAAAACCAAACCAAGACTCAAACCTTTGTTACACAAAAAAAAAATCAAGACTCAAAACCTTTGTAACTTTTGTGCTAGATTCATCAATGGCTGGCCTTCAATACTATTTCTTTCCTACAGATTTCTTTTACCCTCGTCCTAGTTCTGCCAATGGGGACAGCGCTAGCAAGCCGGTTCTTCAAGTCCAAACTCAGAAGGCAGGTGTAGAAAACATTGAAAGGTGCAAAATTGTGGTCCATAACGATGTGCAAGGCAACAACAAGCTTTGTTATCAACCTCCTCCAGCTTCCACTTCTTCCACAGCACTGGTACCTTCTACATGCATAATCAAGAAAGAGTTTCGTCGGAAAAGGTCCATTGTAGCAAACTGATGCAACAACTAATTGCAGCTAAACCTTTTTCTTTCTTTGTTTTAGGCTTTAATTTAGCTGTGAATTGAGGTTTTTCTAGGATTTTATCATGGCTTTTGTTGTATTATGTTTATATCGTTGTCTTTCTTATCTAAAAGCATCCATTCGGTAACATCCTTGATTTGAATGATGAAGTTTTATTCAAAGTTCAAACCTTCTTTATTGGGTTGGTTTACTACTCTTTTTATATTAATTCAAATCTCAAACTGGGCTAATTTGTAGTGTTACAAACCTACGAGAAAAAACGTTATTGATGGGTATATTTTTTTCAATTTCAACCATCAAAATCTGTGACATAACTATTACAATTTTTGGCCTTTTGTTTGTGTTGTTAATTATCTTTCTCAATAATATATTGGGTAATTATATATTCTTCATTTGGAAAAATGACATTCTTCCTTTTTGTTTATATTAATAATGAAATATTATAAATTTTTATAAGAATTTTTTTTTATCATTTTTAGGAAAAAAAAATAACTGATAAATTAGAATAAAAATACAAAATTTATTAAGCACCAAAATACTTGCAATAGAAAATCTCTCCATAACTTTTTGAAAAAAAGGATAAATAAATAAAAAAGAAAAATTCACACTTAATATTTTTAAATGCACTTCAATTAAAATTTTAAAACAATGAAATATGATAATTTTAGAAACCTACTCTTAAGAAAGTTAATACACAACAATTTTTATATTAATTTAACAAAGTTTGGTCAAATAGATGTTAAGAGGGGAAGATATTTTTTTTCCTTCAAGTTTGGGGTGGAGTGTCATTTCTCCAAACCTCGAGAATGGAGGTATAATAACACAAATAATATATTAACAAATAAATAAAAAGGATAAATTAGAGTATTAGTAAAACATAATTTTGAACTAATTTAATAAGAATTTGGTCGAGAAGAACAAACCTAATCAAATATGTTTAGCATGGGTTGAATTGTTTACATTATTTGTAACCCAAAAAAAATATTACTATAAACCAGAAAAAATGTGAGCTATGGTAGAATAAGTCAATAATAAAAAATTTAAAAACTTAAATTTTGTTTTTGTAAGTTTTAATTTATAGCGTCCACTTTTGATAATAACTTTTTGTTACTAGACCAATTCCTGCGGCACTGATGTGGCATCCTCTGAATACAGTCAAGGTAATTTTTTGATGATGCTTATTTTTGAATCAAATCACTGGCAGAGTACTTTGATTCTATATTTAATCTACGATATATATATATATATATATATATCATAAAGGGAGAACAAGATGCTCTAATTTATATAAAAAAGGGGTTTCTTTTATGATAAACTTATGGCAATTATTAATCATTCCAAATGAACCAACCCGTTTTTGAATTATACTAAAAACATATAAATAAATATATTCCAAATGAACCAACCCATTTTAGAATTATTAAAAACATATAAATGAATATATCTAGATTCTAGAAAGCACGCAAAAGAGAATTTCAGCACATGGAAAGTCCAAACCTCATTGGCTTCCTCATTGCTCTTAGAAAACAAACCACCCAAGATGCCATGGGAATGTACACAGTGCGCCCTATACATTGATCGAACAAAAGCACACAGTTCCAAAAGTTGGAACACAAATCTCCACCCTTACCATTACCAATTACTTAAATCCCAATACATATTAACTATACCTTGCCCCTCTAAATAAATGTAAAAGAGAAATGATATGTCTACAATATTTTTACTACATTTTTATAACAAATGTAAAATGATAATGACATTATACACAAAGAAAAGAAACATGTATAGCTACATACTCTTTAGTCTTAACTCTGGAAGTGCTTGTGAGTTGTGACTCTTTCTGGTTCTATATTGACTTAAAAAATTAAGCTTTCATGGCTGGCCTTCAGTACAATTTATTCCCCTTAGATTTCTTTTACCTTCCACAGCCTATAGCCTTAGACGCCATTCGCAGTGTAACTCTTCCACTTCAAACCCGAAAAATAAACAATGTGGACAATCTTGATGAGCGCCAAATGCAAAAAACATACGCGACAAGAAGAAGATCAAAGCTCCTCCCCACATGGCAAAGAAAAAGAAAGGTAGTGTCAATGACCAAGCTGAACATGGAAAATATCTCAAAACTCTCACCAAACTTGCTTTTTTGTGGGGTTCGGGGGAGATGATTGATAGGCATCTTGGATATATAGTTTGATTCCCAAACTCGAACCCACTATCGTTAGAACCATGTCTAATAACAGTTGTCACTAAGCTATTAATTTTTATAAGACAGCAGTAAAAGTATTTTTTTAATTACATGAACTTCCTTAACAAAATTAGAAAGATAAAAACAAAAGAAGCAAATCCTTGCAAAAGAGAAAGGAAACCAAACAAAATTGTGTTTTGGGTTAAATGTTAACTATATACTAAAATTGAAGCCAATTGAGCAACTACTGGATTCAATGTCCACAGCCGCCTGTTTTGCAGGGATCGATGGCCATATAATCCAAGGCTTGAAGACACAATCAAGTGAACAAAGAAACAAATGTAAATGCAAAATCAGCTCTCAAAAATGAATTTCTTTTCCCATTCCAAAAATTAATTTATACAAAATGTAATTTCTGCAATTGCCCACTTGACCACTTGAAATTTTTTTCATCATTGGCTATAGAATGAGCAAACTGAATACTGTTAAATATTAGCATTGATACATCATGTTGAATGTGCTAGTATGGATGCGGAGGTGGAAGCGAAAGCAAAAGCATAAAGTATAGAACACAATAACACACGAGGGTTACATGGTTCAGTCTAAAGGCTTACATCTACGGAAGAATCCCTAAGGGGCTACATCAATAATATATTAGAATTTAGTACAAATCATGTGTTATAATGAACCATAACATGTGTATATATTGTAGACTAAACCCTAAACTAATAAACTTCTAGTACAAGTAGAAGACTTGGCTTGCACACAAAGTAGAATTAGGCTTGAATTTCTGCTAATGGGTTAATATATCTCTAACACCCCATCTCAAATTCAAGGTGGAAGCTTGATGAAACCTTGAAATTTGATAAGGTTGAGAAGATCCCTTGAATGAAGTTTGGCTCCGTGACGGTGGTTTGAGGAAGACAATGGTCTTGTAGTGTTGATGCGACTTCTATCGGTGACATGACTATATCCGAGAGATTTGACAGTAACAGTGAGAAGTCAAAGAAGATGAACGCAACGAAGAAACACCGAGGAAGACAAAGATTGCTCTTAATACACCGTAAGGACAAAAAACCATGGCCATAGGAAGGTGGTTTTGATACCATGTTAAATATTAGCATTGATACACCATGTTAAATATACTAGTATGGATGCGGAAGCGAAAACATAAAATATAAAACACAATAACATACGAGGATTACGTGGTTCAGCCTAACGGCCTACATCCAAGGAGGAATCTCTAAGAGGCTACATCCAAATTATATTAGAGTATAGTACAAATCCTATGTTACAGTGAATCATAACATGTGGATATATAGTAGATTAAATCCTAGACTAATAGACTTCTAGTATAAGTAGAAGACTTGGCTTACACACAAAGTAGAATTAGGCTTGGGTTTCTACTAATGGGCTAATATATCTCTAACAAATACAAATTAATTAAAACAAGTACCTTTGAAATAAGATAACGTAATAGAACAAATTGAACTAAAGTAAAAGTTTGTGCCTATAACTTATAATATAAAACCGCCATAATTAGAGGATTGAAAAATATTGGGTGGTATTGGAGGCAAACAGAGCGTCTTCTTGCTCCAAGCTTCCTCTAAATCAAAATTTCCCATTTATTTGGGGTTCGGGAGAGTTGAACGATAGGCATTTTGGATAGCTTGATTCCCTAAATTGAACTCACTATCCAATGGTAAACTGGGCCTGTGCATGCCTGTCTCTTAATCAAAGTTACAGTCCGTGTACAAAGTTCCTATAATTGTGAGGTTCCGGAGAGATGATTGATACATCTTGGTTAGCTTGATTTTCAAACTCGAACCCACTACCCAGTGGTAGACTGGGCATGCCCATGTTCGTCTCTTGTCTAAAGTTGTAGTCCATGTACAAAGCTCTCATATTTGTGGGGTTCGGAAGAGATGATTGATAGGCATCTTCAACAGCTTGATTACCCAACTCTAACCCACTATACTCAGTGGTAGACTAGGCATGTCCATGCCAATGCCCATATCTTGATAAAGTCTGCATATCCTCTTATAAGTTGGCCGGGTTGCTTCTGAATTGAAGACTTGGTTAGTGCATAAATTTCCCACTTCAACATAGGTGCCTGATGAAGTACCAATCCCAGTTTCAGCACCAGTAGCAGCACTAGCAGTATGGTTGTAACTCGTACTCACTTCTGATTGGTAGGTGCCAAATAATGTGCCAATCCTAGTTCCTGTCTCACTGGGAGTAGTAAAGTTTGGGACAGGTGATCAGTACGCAATAGCCTGATTTCGGTACGAGAAACAGTGCCTGAAATTACACTTCATTCCCTTATGATCAAAACCCTTCTCTGTATTCTGAATGACACAAAGGACTAACTTGCTGCATAGTTCTGGGTCTGCTCCCACCAATGAATCCCCAGCGAGACTAAACTCATGCATAATCCATTCAGTTTTGCTCATCCCATCATTTTCATTTACCTTAAAATTTAACAATTTCTTCATCCCAATGAGTTTTTGGGTTTTTGGATCATAGATATCCTTGGTATTACTTACGTGCCAAGCCCCATAATTAACGACCGTACGTGCCACACGGTCCTCACTCACTTTGTTTAACATAGTAAAGAAGTAGTGCTTCTTATAATCCAAAAACGCAGTATCATCATTACAGTATTTCCATGGAGGCAAAGGCTTTTCGCCAGAAGATCCATAAACAGATTTATGGTATTTCATGGCATCACGAGGCAAACCTAAAGGCTGCCCACGCACTTGTTTAATTAGATACAGGTTGATGACTTCGTGATCTTCCGGTACAAACTTAGCGCCTTCTGGCAAACCCAATAGCTGCGAAATCATCATCTTCTTATTCTTAGTTTTCTTATCTTTGACTTTAGCTTCTAGCTCATTGATATATTGATTTTTTTTTTTTCCTTTCATTCATTTGGCCAAGGCATGAATATATAGGGAAACAGCACCGACATACCACAAATATACGAATGTGGATGTCGGCAAATTAATTAATTATTTTTTATAACTAATGATAATAATAGGACTAAAAGTCTTAAATTAAATTAAAAAAAAAACAGATAAATTCTAATTAAACTAGTATTCCACTTCAAGTATGTGTGTGAGATCATCCAAATAATTTGGACAATTACTTGTTTTTTTTCCGAAAATTACAAATTATTAACAAAAAATTTACAAGTAACGGGTGTCAGGAATATAAATAATATTGTATTTCCTAAGTAATAACATATACAAGAGTGTTATGTTGTACAAGTATGTGTACTAAAGAAAACAAATAAAGTGGACCTAAAGCCCACAAGCTTATTACACATTAACAACAGGAATTACATGTTTGGTCACAATTGACTTTGTGAGTTTGACATGGTTAGAAGTACATATAATTGTCGAGATGTTCCTTCTATTTAGAGATATGGAATTGTGAGTGATGGCAAGACAATAGATAAGGGAACACTAACCTTCAAGTCCTAAACTGTAGGGGAAGTCGAATGTTAGGAATTTTGTTAGTCTCTAAATAACCCACGTAATCTCTCAAAAACACCTTCTTCTTTTTTGGCAAATAACACTCCCCTCCCTTCAAGTTTGTGAAAATGACACTCACCCCCAAACTTAAAAGGAAAAAACATTTTCTCCCTTTGACATTTATTTAACTAAACTCTGTTAAATTGATGTTAAAAATATTTTGTACTAACCTACCCTTTAGTTAAGAACATATTTTCAAAATTGGCCTCAACTTATTCTTAAAAGTTTTACAAAACCCAAAATTTTGGCAATCATCCCTTCCCTCTCATCCTTTCCCGCTTCTTTGAAAACCTATATTGATGTTAAGGACTTTTATTTACAAATTCACAGTAACAAATATACTTCAACTGGTCCCCCACAACCTCTTATCCCATGGCCCAACAATGATTCCATAGTGAATACAACAAAAGCTGAATTATCAAGTAAATGTCAACAACGCCCTCAAAATTTCTTGTATTTTAGCATAGCTGAGCCATGGATTTTTGGAATTTATGTGTAGATAGATTGTTATGTGCACAATGGTATAATATTCACAAAATAAATTGTAAAGCTTTAATTTTTTTTTTTTTTTAAAAAGCTCGATTTTTGTTGTTGTTAATGGGTTTACTTCAAAGTTCAAAGACATTTCCGTTGATGGATTTTGTTTGAAAATGCTCGATTTGTTTGTTACACAATGCTTTGGATATTTACTCATGCTCTATTATCTTATTTCTTCTTCATTTTTTTTTCCAAAGATTTTATATTCGTTGAATGTCCTAAACCAAAATTTTGAAATTAATATAACTAAAAAATTAGTTTTTGAGAAGTAGTTCTAGTATTTGGAAAAGGCCCAAACTATTTCCCTTGTGTCTATAATGCTTGAAAGGTAATTTGCAATTCAATAAGTGGATGCTATTTGTCAATAATTTAGCCAAAGAGACAATTCTTGGCAGTAAAGAAGTAAATGTAAAAATGAGCTGGAAAGTAAAAACCAATAGTCATTGACATCTCACCTGACTTGCATGAAGAAAAATAATTGATTTGAACTTCCAGAGTTTCTCTTGTACTTTGAATAATTAAAACTAACTTAATAAATCTATAAATAGATATCCTATGTGATGAAAATGTGGTCTAACAAAATAAATTGCAATGAAATAAAAATAGCAACACAACAATACTTTGATAAACATATACATATATATAAATATATACACACACACACACATGCACCTATTTTAATTCTATCCAATTTATCCATGTCTAAAAGTTTTTTATATTGATAAGTGACTCTGAAAATTTCAAACTCATTTTTAAACAATAAAACCTTGAAAGCTTCGATAAATTGTTTTATTTCATAAATTTTGATCCAAAGTGTTGGAGAGAGGTGCGATTAAAAAAATCTAAGAGGACCATCAAACTTTAAAAAACCAATTGGAAAAGTGCTAAAAGAGACTAAAAAATCCACTTAAGCAACATGTTTTATAATATCTTCTTTTCATTTTTTATTTTATTTTATTTTATGTGAATGCTCTTTTCACTAATTATGGTTAAACTTTGGCAAAGAGAATCTTTTAAAAAATTGGAATGTTTTGTTACTAATATTAATAGAAAGAGGGAGTGTTATTTATTTCAAATTTCAAGGGAGGGGAATGTTTTTTCCTTTCAAGTTTGTGGGTGAGTGTCATTTTTTCAAATCTTAAGAAAATGGGATGTAATTTGCCCCTTTTTTAATACCACAAAAGGAAGATACAAAGTTATCAGATTACAAAAAAGTTGGATCAGCCCAACATTGGTGAATTGGCAATCTAACTGCCAGAGATGCAGCATTAGATACAAAATCAAGCACAATCTTAGGAACTTCTAACAGCTTACAAAACAACTCATTCTGATACAAAACATCCAGATCAGCAATGAAAGACCTTTCTTGCCAAGCTGGCTTCTTGGATTTACTTATAAGTTGGATTAGATCTTTGTTGTTGGTCAAAATCAGGATCCTTTGAAAAGCATGATTTCTGACTGTGATGACAGCTTCCATCAAAGCCTCCTGCACAGCCCCATTAGTTGTACTTGCTTTGCTGCTAGCAAAACCATAAAATCTGATAACTCCCTGATGATCTTTAGCTTCAAAAACATATTATTACCATACACTTGCTACCCAAATACTATCTATTTCGTATCTCTCCCATTTTTGAAGTTGCGATTTTCGAATATTAAATATTCGTTGCTTTATTTGAAGAGTTTTGTAATATTTTTGCTTCAACTAAGCTGTCAAGCCCACCTCTTCTTTCACTATTCAAAATTTTGAGGAGTTGTAAGTTTGGACTTTTATCGATCTTATGCACGTGATAAAAATATTAGGATTTGGCACTAGTGTTTAGTGACAATCGGCATATTTAAACTTTTGAACTTTTCTAAAGGTCGGTAAAGTTAGGAATTTTCTTTTAGCTATTGATTTATTGAAGATTGCCAATGATAAGGCGAAAAAAATTTTCAATGGAAAACCTTTTAGGGCTAAACAAAAGGAACCTTAATTATAAAATAAAATCATTAAATAAAATATTTGAGATTCAATCTTCATTTCTACCAAAAATTGATTAATATTTTAGTCTGATGATAAAGAACTATCTTCAAGAGTGGACGCTATAAATTGAAACTCCCTTAAAAAAAACTCTTTAAACATGCCAA
Source organism: Castanopsis chinensis (assembly GCA_032878915.1). NCBI lineage: Eukaryota > Viridiplantae > Streptophyta > Magnoliopsida > Fagales > Fagaceae > Castanopsis > Castanopsis chinensis. The sequence continues at coordinate 14,208,276 of JAVQMG010000109.1, forward strand.
AAATTTTATTAAATAAAACATAAAATATGGAACAATAATTATCCTTTTATAAAATATATATTCATCTCCAAATTTTATTAGATACATGTGTAATCCTCACACTACTACACATTAAAATATTTCACATACATACTGACATTTTTATCTCTAACAGATAGAAGTCATGACCACCTTTCTGCGGAAATTGTCTGTAGAATACTTAGAACAAGTGCTGAAATTGAGAAAAAGAAAGTTATCATCGGCCAAGGGGCGCTGAAATGATCGTGCATAAATTGAAACGTCAAGCGATGAAATTTGTTCAAGAAGTGCTTGTGAATTTGGGATTTGACGTCAATATATATTTCAGGGTTAGCTGCCAAGTCCTTAGATATGTCATTAAAGAGTTGAGCCACTTCTTCATCGCTGGAAAGGAAGTGGTACAGTATACCAGCTTTCCTTAGATCCATAACGTCTTTAGCTTCATCAGTTAGTTCATCAAGGAAGCATATGTAAGAGGTGCCTCCATTGTCATTTTGGAAATTCGGACACATCTCAAAGGCTATCAAGTTCAAGAACTTTGATTTCGTTGTGTCATCAACAGTGATTGGAGGTAGGTAAAGGCGTCCATAAAGGAATTTTGCAAAAGATATGTTTCTCAAGCAACTATTCCTATTTGGTTTCAAATGAATACCAACACGTTTAATACCCTGCAGTTTGAGATAAGGTTGCAATTCTTTAAACTCTTGTCTAGTTTGGAAGATATCAGAAACTGGTTGTGGTTTACCCAATAGAGTTGTCCTCCGAAGGTCAAGAAGATGGATGGGTTCTCCATCCATTGATATCCTTAATTCTTCTGGCTTCTCTTGTGAATGAAGACTTTATTGATTTGGAAAGTAATTGCTAATGGAATCCTCCAACTCCTTTTTTTATCTTACTCAAGCTCATCAACCATTCGAGGAGACGATAGGGAAGTTGGTTCTCCAGCAAAAATATATCTTGCTGTCCAAAGACTACAAAGTCCGTTTTTATATTCAAATCTTTGAACTTCTTGTAAGTTGCGCAGTGTATGTATTGCAGTACTGCACAGCCATCCAGGAACAAAAGCCAAGCTAGGGACTCATCGTTATAGTCCTTGGTCAACTCCACCTCGTAGCATTCCCTCAGTTCCTTGATCTTCTCCTCAATCTTACTGTATAAATCTCTTATACCCTTGCCGCTACTTTTGATGAAATCATATGCCAAGACGAGCTTATACTTCTCTCCAAGCTGGTACTTTGGCATACCATGATGGATAGGACCTACTGATACAACTCTTGGCTCGAAGTACTTCTTGAAATCCTTGCGATCTAGTAGCCAGAATATGACCTTCTGTATATTTGGTGTTGGACATCCATTCATGGCATTGTCTCCTGCACTTGTTACCATGTTAAACTTAGCATCCAGGGTTGTGTTTTGCATTGATTTGCTCTCGGTATCGACCACCTCGGTGGCACAAATGCTTGTTTCACCAGGTTCACTCGAATCTATTCGGTTCATAGCAAGTTTGCACAGAAGACAACTGAAAATCTGGTAACTATGGCTCAAGGCAGTCGAATTTTACGTGGAAACTTTAGTTTGAGAAAACTAGGACTGTTGCGCTTGTTAATTTTTAAGTTTTGGACTAAGTATAAACTCCATTCCGAAGCAACTATATATTTTATGACTGGCTAATTATAGCAAGCTTGGAATATATTGTACAGGTAATCTACAAGATATGTGGTGAATACATATAGTAAATAAATAAAAAAGAAATTGTAGTCGCTTTTGCCTTTTGGCTTTCATAGTTCATTACATATAAAATATTTCAGAATAAAATACATTGATAATGAATAGCGCTTTATTCTTTATCCATTGAGCAAGATTGGCATTAAAACCTGTGTAAGTCCATGAAATTCTTTGCTATTTTACTAGGTTTATGCTAAAATATTACTATAAACAATTAAACACCCCAGGAATCAAAATAATCATCCACACCACAACAAAGCAATCCACTGTTATTTCTAATTGAACAAAAAATTACAATGTTGTATTTCTTTTATTTAATTCTTTTGGTTACATAAACTGAAGAAACGCTACGCTTGTGGGATACTATGGAAGGTGATGGTGTACCTTCCGTGTCACAGCTTGTGGCATGAAAGTTGACCCACAATGTTTTGGATGAAAATTGATAGGTATAAACACTATGTTGGGCATTTTTTTTAAGGTTCTATTAGTTTGAAAATACAACGTAAAAAACTGAACAACTAGTGGCAAGGCACAATGTTTTGGATGAAAGTTGACCCACAATTCTCTTATTTGCCAAAGCACACTCCATTAAACCTGTGAATTATAAGAACAGCACAGAGATAGAGATAAGACTTAAAGAGTCCATATCCATATCAATTTTCTTGGGCTTCTCTCTCTCTCTCTCTCTCTCTCTCTCAATTAATCAATTATATCTTTGTCAAAGACCCAAATTCTTGGACCAATAATACAGATTCAATTTTGAATGTGTGTTTGTCTTCCTTATAATCTCAAAAATTGAGTTGTGTGTTCAAAACCCATGGAGAGGCACAAAATGTAAAAGAAAACTATATATATATATATATATATATATGCACACACATATACACGAAGTAGAACTTAAAATCTACAAAAATGCCTTGGCTAGCTACTTCAATATACCACGTATGAATTCAAAGAAATGCTCATGTAGATAATAGCAGAATGACAAAAGAAGGAATCAGTCCTTAATCGAAGATGATGTTAAGAGTTAGGATGGTTCTTGTAAAAATGTGAAAAACATCCATTCAAAACAGTGTTATGTAATCGGTTAAGAGATTCTTTCTTTATTCTTAATAACGCTACAGAGTATATTAGGTGAAAGGTGTTTTGCAGCTTTACCTATTGTTGCCTTGTTGGGTCAATTTAATGAGTCTCTGTACTAATGGTATATCTATTTTGTTTTTTAATAAAACAAATTTATCTAGAAAACAGAAAAACAACCTCAAGAAGGCTCGTGGGGTGGAACAGCATTCCATGTTAGAGAAATACAGCAATGCCATATTTGAACATTAGGTTGGTAGGGTATCTCTATTTTTCAATGGCATGAGGACTGCCATGTTTATCATGCAGCAAACTCCATCCAAACCAAAGTTTCTACTGTGATTTATCATGGCATGTGGAGATGGGCTCTAGCCAGATCAAAACCTCTGGTTCAAATCCAAAGTAAACTTATTCTAGGTCAGAGAAGCTTGTGTGACATGGGTGCCTGCTCCTTTGGGGAAGTAATTTCTGTTCTTTACTACAATATGGTAGAAAATATAAAAAGCTAATGAGGTGCACCAACTTGATAGTTATACCTCATCACTTTACAATTTTAATCCCACCAAAATTACCCACATTTAATCCCATCAGAAGGAATATTAGCTATGAATATCCTATTATAAGATTCTCATAGTATCACTGAAGAATTTGGATATATCCACTGCGTTCAACAAAAACAGAAGGAACATTGGGTCTGAATATTCCATTCAGAGATTCTTCTTAGGAAATAAGGTTTACCAACATGATATTTTGGATTCTTCAGCAGAAAATTTTCTTCTTGTTCTACATAAACACGACTAGCCTCTTTTATTAAGCTTTCTCTTAGGCATTTCAATAAACACGTGGAAAAGGAAAGAAAAAGAGATTGAGATTAATTTCCTACAATTTTTTAGCAACGAAACAGAGAGCAAGCTTTCAATGGTAACACTAGTCTTTAATTCCATCAAGTATCCAGCTAATGAGTAAGAAGTTCTAACCAAGCTTAGAAATGTGCACAACAATTGAGAATTATCAAATGTAAGTAGCTACATAAATGAAAGAAAAACTAAAGGCCATATGCATAAAAAAGTAAAACCTAATGGACTGCAAAAACTAAACAAAGACAGTAGAAATTAATAATATATACAGATACTGCAATACTAACCACACAAAAGCACCAAGAATATGATACAATTCATTGCAAAAATCTACCTAAATTATATAGTTTCTTTTCCCATTCCAAAAAATAATTTAGATATACAAAATGTAATGTCTGCAATTGCCCACATATCATTTATAAGAAATAAAAAATAAAACTAGGGCTTGACAACTTGAGATTTTTTCATCATTGGCTATAGAATGAACAAATTGAATACAAACTAATTAAAACAAATACCTTTCAAATAAAATAACAGAATAGAACAAATTGAACTAAAGTAAAAGTTTGTGCCTATAACTTATAAAATAAAACCACCAAAACCAGAGGATTGACCAATATTGGGTGGTATTGGTGGCAGACAGCATGTCTTCTTGCTCCAGGCTTCCTTTGAATCGAAATCTTCCATATTTTTGGGGTTCGGGAGAGATGAATGATAGGCATCTTGGATAGTTTGATTCCCTAAATGGAACCCACTACCCAGTGGTAAACTGGGCTTGCCCATGCTTGTCTCTTGATCAAAGTTACTGTCTGTGTTCAAAGCTCCCATATTTGAGGGGTTCTGGAGAAATGATTGATAATCATCTTGATGAACTTGATTCCCAAACTCGAACCCACTACCCGGTGGTAGAGTGGGCATGTCTATGCTTGTCTCTTGTGCAAAGTTGTGGTCCATGTACAAAGCTCCCATATTTGTGGTGTTCGAGAAAGATGATTGATAGGAATATTGAATAGCTTGATTCCCCAACTCGAACCCACTACCCAATGGTAGACTAGGCATGTCCATGCCAATGCCCATATCTTGATAAAGTCTGCATATCCTCTTGGTTGGCCGGGTTGCTTCTGAATTGAAGACTTGGTTATTGCATGAATTTCCCACTTCAACATAGGTGCCTGATGAACTACCAATCCCAGTTTCAGCAGCAGTAGTAGCACCAGCAGTATGGTTGTAACTAGTATTCACTTTTGATTGGTAGGTGCCAGATGAGGTGCCAATCCTAGTTCCTGTCTCACTGGGAATAGTAAAGTTGTTGTTTGAGACAGGTGATTGGTGCTCAATAGCCTGATTCCTAGCCTTCCACATTGTTTGGAGAGGTTGCTGCTGATTTTGGCACGAGAAACAATGCCTGAAATTACACTTCATTCCCTTGTGATCAAAACCCTTCTTCTCTGTATTCTGAATAACGCAAAGGACTAACTTGCGGCATAATTCTGGGTCTGCTCCCTCCAATGAATCCCCAGCAAGACTAAACTCATGCATAATCCATTCAGTTTTGCTCATCCCGTCTTTTTCATATACCTTAAAATTCAACAATTTATTCATCCCAATAAGTTTTTGGGTTTTTGGATCATAGACTTCATTGGTACTACTAACGTGCCAAGCCCCATAATAACCGACCGTACGAGCCACACGGCTCTCACCACCTACTCTGTTTAACATAGTAAAGAAGTAGTACTTCTCATAATCCAACAATGCTTTGTCATGAGTACAGTAATCCCATGGAGGCAAAGGAGGATTTCCGCTAGAACCATAAACAGAACCAGAATATTGCATGGCATCATGAAGCAAGCCTAAGGATTGCCCACGTACCTTTTTCATTAGATACAGGTTTATGAGTTGATCATCCTCAGGATTGAACTTAGATCCACATGGCAGCCAAATCATCGTCTTCTTCTTCTTCTTCGTCTTCTTCTTGGCTTGGTTTTCTTTCCTAGCTTGTCTCGGTTTTCTTGGTTACGCTTATCTATTTAGTGCCAATACAACAGTAAGTATTTATAGAATTGCCAACCGACATTACACCCACCGCCTCTTAAAAGAAGATAGAATTTCAATCTGGGCCGGCTCCGCCCAATTGCCCAATGCACCCAACAGATAGAAGGCCCATCTATTAACCAAGATAATATAATTAAGGCCCAATCATTAAGACCCTTAGAGATAATGGTATGCATTGTTGTCACAAAAATTTTAGTTAATAAATTTTTTTTTTTAAACAAATTCTATATTTGAATCTCTTAAATTATCAGTCCATCTGCTGTACTAGAAAACTTGAAATTGTGAAAATTTCCACTCTATCAAATTTAAGCACAGAAAGTGAAGAGTCTATTAAAATTAAACTTAAAATTAAGAATTTTTTAGATGTAAAAAAATAATAATAAAAAAAAACTAAAAATAAAAGGCAAAAACTAAAAAAATAAAAACACTCGGAATCAAACACCATATGCACAGGAAAAAAAAAGTTCTATATTTGTTCAATTATTAGTCTTAGTTTTTTCTTTTTCCTTTTACACACTAAGTACTGTAGTAATTGGTGAAGCAAATTTTTGGTTGATCAATTACGAATTACCTTTTTATTCTTCCTTTTACACTGCTACGCAAAATGCCAAAATTAGATATTGTTTCTTGTTGTAGGAAACCCATGTGTTAACAATAAAATTTAAAAGATCTCTCATATCATTTATCATACTTAATTATTAATTTTGTATCTCAAAAATTACAGAAAAATAATTTTTTAATAAATAATATTATTATAAGTTAAATAAAACATTATTTAATTATTTAAATAATAAAAATCCTCATTCAATTTTTTTGCCTTAAGTCCCAAAATACATTGTGCCGGCCCTGATTTCAATTAGACCTTACCACTTCCTGTCCAACTCTAGTTTGAATTTTTTTTTTTTTTTTTTTGGGAAAAATTTACTAATGACAGTCTAATTTTAGTCATAGAATATTAAGATTTAGAATTTTTTTAACAAAAATTATTAAGACCCTTATTATTATTAAAGAGTTGGGGAATAGGAATTTAAATTTTGAACACTAAATATCTCCTTTAAAAACATCATAAAATGTCATTTGAGCTACAATTTCGGAACCCGTAGAACTATGCACAACCTTAAGTTTCAATTAAAGGAAAATTTGAACATTTTAGTGCTAAAAAATATGGTGGGTAATTCAAATATGAAGCTAACTCTAATATATTCATAGATTATTGGGCCTCAATGTAAGTTCAAATATGTAAGCTCATTTGAACAGCTAAAGTAGGAGGATAAAAATTATCATGCATTGAACCATGATTTGAACTGTTTTAGTTTTATTTTCTTGTGGTTTACTAATCATCTCCTTTATCCATGTGGATTGGACCTTGGACTTACCGAGTTATTACTTGGTGACAATCCTGCACTTGAAAGCATTATTGAAGACTCAACAAGTTTTTGGACAGCTTTTGAAAAAAAATTCCTTAGTTATAATTTATCAAAATCTTACCAAAATGTGTCTTAGTTTTTGAAATAATGTCCCCTGAACAAGTTAACCAAATAGATACTAAGAATAATTAAAGAGAGAAAAGGAGAATAACATACATACCTCATGTCAAGAAATACAATTTACTTAATGAGCAAAATTCTTATGTAATGTGTGATTGTGAATGAATTGTGTGTCATTTTTCACATGATTCGAACAATTAAATAAAGAGTGTTTTACAAATAAATAGATGGTACCGTACAAGATTTTTTTCATATTGTCTTTCTGATCAGTTAACAATTGAAAATGTACTTTTTCTTTTACCTCTAATATTAATTTCACTTGAAATAGTGGAGGAAACCAAAGATCAATAAGTACTGAATGGGGAAACCAAAGATCATTAAGTACTGAATGGCTTCCAAGACACATGGATTTTTTTATTGAAAACATGTGTCTATAGAAGTCTTAATTCGAGTTCTAGTCCTAGTAGTAGTATTAGTAAAGTTGTAGTACATATCTTCAAATCTACCATCCCCCACAGCTACTCTTTTTGTAAGAGAGATAATTGATAGGCACCTTCAAAATATTGATTCTCAAACTCAATAAATACTAAACTATAAGTATAGAATATATATATATATATAGAATTAACAACCGATCTCTTAGAGCATTTCCATTGGGACTACCAAATGGGAAATGTTGGGATGATTTAGCATAAAAGCCCAAAAATCACCAACAGCCGGTCTTGCAAATGCTAAGTATTGCAAAAAAATTTGTAATTGTGCTGTAGAATCACACTGTAACTCAATGGCAAAAAAAAAAATACTAATATTTTATTCATTTTTAGTGTTTGCTTTATCAACTCATCTCTCTCTCACCGATTACTCTCATCTCTTTTCTCTCTTTTTTTTTTCTTTTTTTTCTTTTTCAGTTCTAGTTCTCTCATTCAATCTCTCCCCCTCTCTCGTCCCTCTCTTCCCTTTCTTTTTCTTTTTTTTTTTTCTTTTTTCTCTCTCTATTTCCCCTTGAATCAAGGGTTTGATGTGGGTTTGATGCGGCGGCAGATGCGGCAGCATGTTCATGGGTTTCCGACGTGGTTTGTAGCGGCGAGGTCGGCATGGGTATGGTGATGGATTTGGTTGCGGGTTTCTCTATTTTTGCTGTTCGTGGTGGTGGAAGGTTTCTGTGGTGGTTGGGATGGGTGATTGATGGTCGTGGTGGTTGATGGGGGTTTATGGTGTCGTGGTGGTGGTGGGTAAAGGGCAATGAGCAGTGGGTATGGTGGTGGTTGATGTGGGTTTGTTTGATTATTTTTTAATGGGTTTGTGGGTGTTTTTGGTTGGTTTGTGCCTAGATATTTGATGGGTTTTTGGCCATGGTGGTTGTTGTGTGGTGTGGGTTTGGTGTCATGTTGGTTGCTGTGTGGTGGTGACTGAGTTTTTTGATAATTTTTTTAATGGGTTGTGGTTGGGTTTGTGGTTGGTTTGCGGGTTGGTATTTGCTAGGATTGTGGTGGATTTGGGGTCACGGTGGTTGGTATGTGGATGAGAGGGTAGTTGTTGTGTGAAGGTGTGGCTGCCAGAGTGACAGAGAGAGAAATTAGAAATAAGTGGTAGATAATTTTATATTATTTTATTGTATAATTAATAAAGTAACTTTTTGAGATGGTAAAATATGATAGGATAAAATTTTGGGATGGAGATGCGCTTAAAAAACATAGATAGAATTTCAATCAAGGTCGGCTCCACCCAATTGCCTAAAGCCCAACAGATAGAAGGCCCATCTATTAACCAAGATAATATAATTAAGGTCCAATCTCATGGTAATCAAATTATTAAAACCCTTAGAAATAATGGTATGCATTGTCAACAAATTTTTAGTTAATAAATTTTTTTTTTTAAACAAATTCCATATTTGAATTTCTTAAATTATCAGTCTATCTGCTGTAATAGAAAACTTGAAATTGTGAAAATTTCCACTCTTAAGCACAGAAAGTGAATAGTCTATCAAAATTAAACTTAAAATTAAGAATTTTATAGACTGATTCTTGAAGGCAAAAAAAAAAATATAAATATAAATAAAAGGCAAAAACTAAAACAAATAAAAACACTCGGAATCAAACACCATATGCACAGGGAAAAAATTCTTTAATTATTCAATTATTAATCTTAGTTTTTCCTTTTACACATTAAGTACTGTGGTAAACTGGTAATTGGTAAAGCAAAACTAGTTTTTTTTTTTTTTTTTTTTTTTTTTGTCAATTACGAATTACCTTTTTATTCTTTCTTTTACACGGTTTCTACGCAAAATGCCAAAATGAGATATTGTTTCTTGTTGTAGGAATCCTATGTTAACAATTAAATTTAAAAGATCTCTCTTATCATTTATCATACTTAATTATTAATTTTGTATCTCAAGAATTACAGAAAAATATTTTTTTAATAAATAATAATATTATAATTAAGTTAAATAAAACATTATTTAATTATTTAAATAATAAAAATCCTCATTCAATTTTTTTTGCCTTAGGTCCCAAAATACATTGTGCCAGCCCTGATTTCAATTAGACCTTACCACTTCCTGTCCAACTCTAGTTTGATTTTTTTTTTTTTTTAATTACTAATGATGGTCTAATTTTAGTCATAGAATTTTAAGACATAGAGTTTTTTAATGAAAATTATTATGTCCCTTATTATTTTGGCAATAGCAAAAATAATATAATTATAAATTTTTTTTAATTGATTGAAAAAATGATTAAGTCACTTATTATTAGAGATTTTTAACTTTTGAAATTTTTGTATAATTTTCATAAAAAAAAAGGTGTAATTTAATTTTCAATTAATAATTTAGAAAATATATATATTTAAATTTCTTTTTTAATTTGTAGGTATGTTGTGGCTATGTTTAAATTATTAAGCTTGATTTATTTTGATAGATAAGTTCTGATGAAAATGAAATATTTGACCCAATGATGTAAATTACAATTTTTTGAATACTAGGCTGAAAAAAAAAATATTAAAACACACAATTAGGTCTCAATAATTGTCTCGATCTGCCAACCAAACCCAATTCCTATGGGTTGGATTAGATTAGCATTTTCTCAAATCAAAGAAATCAAGTTGGTCAATTAATAAGTTATGCACAACATGAGAGTACGTAATTAGAGGAAATAAAAAATGCATTGGTCAACTATATAATTGCATTACATGTTTTTAGTAAAAATATAGGAGGGATATTATTTAAATTTGTCCAAAATTATTATTATTTACCTAAAATACAAGGGAGGGAAGATTTTGAAAAGCCAAGGGGGCCAGTTTATTAAATAATAGTTTTTTCTTTTTTTATTATTATTAAAGAGTTGGGTAGTAGGCATTTAAATTTTGAACATTAAATATCTCCTTTAAAAACACCATAAAATATCATTTGAGCTACAATTTCGGAACCCAAAGAACCATGGATAAATTATTGTGTACTCCCGGAATACCATAAATGCGTACTCCTTCCTCTCACATGAATGGTGAGTCCCACTAATCAAATTCATGGTAAGACCCACCATTCATGTGAGAGGAAGGAGTACGCATTTATGATACTCCGAGAATACCTAATAATTTTTTAGAACGATGCATCACCTTAAGTTTCAATTAAAGGAAAATTTGAACATTTTAGTGCTAGAAAATATGGTGGGTAATTCAAATATTAAGCTAACTCTAATATATTCATAGGTTATTGGGCCTCAATGTAAGCTCATTTGAACGGCTAACTTAGGATAATAAAAATTATCATGCATTGAACAATGATTTGAACTGTTTTAGTTTTACCCTCTTGTGGTTTACTAATAATTTCCTTTATCCATGTGAATTCGACATGGAACTCACTGAGTTATTACTTGGCGACAATTCTGTACTTAAGAGCATTATTTAAGACACAACAAGTTTTTGAACAGCTTTTTAAAATTTTTTTCCTTAGTTATAATTTATCAAAATCTTACCAAAATTTGTCTCGTTTTTGAAATAGCGTGCCCTAAACAAGTTAACCAAATAGATACTAAGAATGATTAAAGAGAGAAAAGGAGAATAACATGCTTACCTCATGTCAAGAAATACAATTTACTTAACAAGCAAAATTCTTATGTAATGTGTGATTGTGAATGAATTGTGTGTCATTTTTCACATAATTCTAGTCCCAATAGTAGTAATAGTAAAGTTGTAGTCCATATTTTCAAATCGACCATCTCCCACAGCTACTATGTTTGTAAGAGAGATGATTGATAGGCATCTTGAAAAGCTTGATTCCCAAACTCAATGAAGTCCACACATCATGAGTGCAATAATCCCATGGAGGCAAAGGGAGGTTTTCCTTTAGCAGTGATAGAGTTAGGATTTTGCGTAAGGGGAAGGCCTACTAAAAAACAATAATATGATTATAGGATACGAATAACTAGGTATCGAATGTTTTTGTCGAGTTTAAATCAATAATATTTAAATTGTTTATAAATTTATATTATCCACCACGTTTTCCAAGAGAGGATATATGATTTACGTCATTTATATTGTCTCATGTGGAAAAAATCAATGGAAATACCTAAAACTGAGACTTAATTCTTAGTCTTTTTGAAAACATTAAATCAAGCACTCAATAACAAATGATGGCCATATAACACCATCCTTGCCACTTTCTCCAAATAATTTCATTACCCAGAGAAATGTTATTGTTAAAGCAATATTTGCTACAAAGCAATTCCATGCATGCCAAGTTTCTTCATGCAATTCACAGATTTGCTTCCACAATAGCACATTTTTATCTACTAGCAACAATCCACCTTCACTTCCAAAGAAAAAGGGCCTTATGTCATCCAAAGAGCTTTGCAATAAAATGACTTTACTTTTCTCTATTCACGAGACAATAAATAAGATTTTGAATAATTAACAGATCTTCTGATTTTCTCTCCTTTTATAGTTACCTCATCACGAATTAAATACATAGAGAAAGAGAATTGTAAATTTAATTGAACTTGATATGCACATTGTGTTAGTCTCCTTATAGGGACTCTGCAAATTGGGGGGCCTTCAAGTCAAGCTCTTGTCTCATGACACAGTTCATTAACCAATCACTACTGAAAGTCCATATCCCTTTCTTTACAGCCAAAAGTGCTACTTCCATGTCTTCTTCACATGCCACAAAGATTGTTTTGCTTGATTCATTCACCTTCTCCAGTCCATGAATGATCTGAAATTTTTAATCACTAATTAGTGAATAATAAAAAATGGCACATATCAATAAGCACACTCCCCTAGGTTTACCTACAAAATGACATTGCTTTCTTATTGTTGAAATTTTTGAATTTCAATTGTGTTTCTTCTGCACATTAATGAGTGACATTCACTTCGTAAGAGGCTCAATGAAGAACAGGTACTTCAGGAAAAACCCAAAAGTGAAAACAGTAGTCCATCTACATGTTTAATTACAAAAGCTTCTATACAATTGGCCATTAGCAAAAAATTGTGACATAGCAAATAAATTTAGGGGAGACCAAGTAAACACAAAATTCACAATTTCTCACAAAAATTGAACAAATTTTTAAAAAAGTTCTACAATTCACTTGATTTTGAAGAACATCACAATAATAAAAATGTGGTAGTAAAAATCATGAGAGATGTTTCAGCTGCCAATGAAGAACCCCAACACTAGCTTGTTTATAATGGACCCAACTAAAGCAAAAATAAAATTATCTACAAGATGTGATTATACTTATCTTCCATAAAATAAAGCTTCAATTACAATCAGATGTGTGTACAGTCAGGACTCAGTAAGCTTCTTCGAACTTACCTCTCCACCAGCAGACCTAACAATGGCTGATAGGGTCATAGCTGGGGGTTGAACATGAGCAGCTATGCAAACATAATACCCTTTGAGCAAAGCTCGAGGGCTGGATTTTGCTCTTAGAACTGCACATTTTAGCTCAGCTCTGTACTTCAACGCATATTCATCATCATTTAATATGTAGGGCGATTCATCTGGTAAGTTACGGTGGAGAAACCAAAAAGATATGTTAACAATGTTCGAATAATTATTGGATAGTAAAAAAACTTATTAGACCTCCTAACTCACCCACAAATTTTCCCTTGCGGAAGCTTTCTTTCAACCAATCAGGTGAGAGTATCCAAGCTCTGCATTATGACCAATGCCTCAAGATCATAAATCATTATATATAATCAAAAAAAGTGTATACATGTGAGCAGATGAAACTGTGTCAAACCATGAAAAATGAAAAAAGAATCCACATATAAATTAAATATGAGAGGATGAAAATCATATTTTATAAGAACAATACAAACCAAAAATAATGAGCTGAAATGAAAACAACAGTGACAAACCAGTCCCAATGATAGCATTGCTGACTGCATAGGAACTTCTTCCAAGTTATAGGCAATTATAAAAACTTCTCCCATTTTTTATCATCTTTCAAGAATAAAAATGGCTATTTTTATTTTTATTGATAAGTTACACATGCACTCAATGATTCTTAAACCCAATACCTCACCCTCCATCTCATTATTATGGGAGGAGGATGTGCCAATTGAGCTATAGCCCATTGGCAATAAAATTAGCATTCTAGATGATATAATTAATATTTTTAAAAGAATAACCCGCATAATAATAGAATAGTGCTTAGTTTAAACACTTACAAAGACCAAACCCTAACCAAAATAAAATTCATAAGTTTCGTACATTCAGAGAATCAAAATTTGTAGGCAAAATGCTAGTAATTTACTATGCTAGAGAAAATGAAAAATAAATAATAGTCATTAAGGGACAAGATCTTCTTTGGAGTTCAAGGACATCAAACAAATCCTTCTTAAAAAAGATAACTGTTGATACTCTTCACAAGGTACAATCTCCCTAATATGAATTATATAAGCATAACTAGAAACCAATTCAAAAACTTAAATGTATACTATCAAATCAGAAAGCACATCAGTATAAAATTCAAAAAATAACTAAAAATAATAAGGTCAAAAAGAAAACACAATTGGAAATAGAAACAGCAATATCATAAAATTTAACTTTTTAATGAGATTTCAAATATAAACTGTATGAAGGAAATGAAAATCAGGAATAATTCCAGGTTTGAAAGATAACTAAGAAAAAATAGAACCCCAATAAGTTCACATTCAGATTTCAAGAACTCCAACATACTTGAGACCAAAAAAAAAAAAAAACCTAGTAAAAATAAGGGGGAGGCTTGAAAATGTCCAAGGCACACACTGCAAATCCTATGAGAAATATATGTATTATAGTTCACAAATAAAGCAAAGAATACAAGTCCAAGAGGCATAGTTTTATGATGATAACTGATAAGACTAACCCTGAACATAGAGCAGTGCAGAAATTCAGTGTTTTTCTCAATTTTCCTGTGACAACATGCGTGCATAAACTTCCATTAGAGATAACAGCACCACCAAGGTCTTCAATTACCTATGTCAAAAAAATTAATGCTCTATAAAATTGTGTGACACATCAAGAGAAATGGAGCCTTTTCTTTTAATAAAATAAAACAAGAATGCCCCATGATACTTAAATGGGTTTTATCCAAACAAGATAAATACTCTGGATTTACCTTGGTGAGACAAGTTTTCTTAGCATCATCAGCAATATTCATCAACATTATTCTAAAGCATTCTCCCTTTGACTGAAGTTCCTTACTGGCTGGACCTTCTGGAAATATATTAACAGATTTATGTTCTTCAGCACTTTTTTCCAAGCACCGACTTTGTCTTACAGAAGCTGTTGGAATGACTCCCAGCAAAGATTTGCTTCTCAAAGTGTCCAAGGAATATCCATGAAAGCAAGAAAGATTTCCATCACTTTCTAAAGCTTTAGGACAAGAATCTAATTGACAGTCAATTGAATGGCTTCCTTTTATCTTCTTTGACTTCAATGAAGATAAAGAGGCCTCCCAAACCCTCCTCTTTGCACCCTTTGTAGAACAAGGACAATGTTTTGCATTTGGTTCAGCTCCAATCTCAGACAATTCTTCCCCAACGGCCATCTTGTTACCATCTGCTCCTGCAAAAAGGACTGGGGGTCATTAGAACCAACCACTGAAGCCCAACTCCAAGAAACTGTCAAAATCAATCAAGGTTGCACACTGCATTGTGACAATAAAAGAAGATTTGCCAACCGATTAGTTGTGCTTCCAAATTGTAGCATTTTAAGTTGGTCTATATGGGCAGTAGAGAAGTCAAAAGGATCAATTTTAAGGTTTTAAGGAACATGATCATCATGATTATTTTTGGTAATTTTATAGTGGTTCCCATCCAATTGAAGGAACCAAGTGTGCATTGATGCAAAAATGGCATAAACAATGAAACCACCAGAAATTTTCTAAGAGATGGAATAAACTATATTCTACATACCATCTAAATTGTCATCTTTTTGTGAGAGGCCATCATTCACCAACACTTCAGGTGGAATGTTCTTAGCTCCAGAGATCATTCGGTATGGTTTAATTGGAGAACGACAACCGTCTCTAGAAATTCCAAGTTGGTGAACTCCAATAACAGCAGATGACGAAGACTTCTCATGAGGCTTTAATGGTATACACAATCTTAGAGAACCTGCAGAATTATCTGCAAGGTCCTTGTTAAGATGAGAAACCATGAGGGTTGAACCACCAGGAAAGCATAATGCTTTCCGTATATCAGCTTTTATAGGCAACCTACGAGCTCTACCCTTATTGTCAACCTCTGCTATTGATACAAAACCCTGCATTTGTTATTAATTTTAAAAACAAAAAATCGAATTTAGAAATAGAATATAAAAAAAATTTTGTACAAAAGTACCCAGAGTCACATATACAACTTACTTTAACAAACTGTCTTCTTAATGAAGCATAACTAAGAACAAGAGAGATTTAAACTCTTGCAGAGACAACTGTGTCCATTTTCATGAAAAAGGCTATATTTGTAGTGTAAAGGATGAGAAATAAATATATAATAATCATCATAAAACCAACAGGCACCTGTGCCTATGAGTGTACGAATTTTACCTGTTTAAACCAAAATCCTTCAGATTCCTTGTCTCCCCAACAGAATATTGTGCAAATACCAACATTGTGCAGTCTCCTTCTCAATTCCAAGTACAATAAGCAACCCAAACCCTGAAAATTATTGACATGTCATTGATGTCAATTAGATTTAAGTGGAAAAAAAATCTAAAGAAGGGAAGGATATATGCATATAGCAGTATTGGGATTAAAAAAGGTTTGCAAAACGTCAAATTGTTTGCAGTGTAAGCATTGTTACAGAGATTTTTTTTTTTTTTTTTTACCAAAATAAAGGCATTCTGAATTGAAGGTACCCTGAAAACAATAATAATCATGTGATATGAACTTTTGGTATTGAAAGCTTCCAAAATCTCTCTTCTGCAATATGTACCTAATTAGTCTGCTTTAGCAGTTCTGAATCCTGATAAAGGTATTTTCTCAAATTTCTTCATTATATGAAGCAAACTAAGTATGAAATTCAATCTTTAAACCAGAAATTGGATATTATTTCTTTTAAATACATGTACATTCCTTACAGTGACAGGAACCTACATCTAACAACACCTTGAACCAAGACAGACCACAAAATTGCATGGAATGGGAAAAGCAAACGAAAAAAGGGACCTTGTGTTGGTAAATTGAACTAACAGCAGCAAGAGGGATCTCAGCATGTTGAGTATCAGCAGGGACTATTTGATAAGTAATTGCAGCTATTACCTGTATAATCACAATAAAAGGGAATAAAAAACCAAGTGAATATAGAATTGTGATAATGGCATCTTTTGTGGTGCCCCATGTTTGTAATTCAAACCCCCCTCACCCTCCCCCTCCCCCTCCCCCACTATCTACCTATCTCCCAAAAAGGGAAAAAAAAAAAGGGAGGAAGGGGGGGGGGGGGGGGTGAGGCGGGGGGCACTTGCTACATATCTCAACTGATATGCATTATACTATTAACTAAAAACGCAAATGTCATACTTGTTTGGGAAAGAAATATTTATAGGAAAATACACAAGGACCCTGAGGCTAGCCCTCCAATTCAGATGAATGTGCCCTTAGTAGCTTCAAATAAGCTATGTTCTTTTTCTGCACTAATTTAATTCTCATCCATAGAACACAGTATCAAGGAATGATTGACTAGGAACAACAGCAAGCATTTCCTCATTCAATAATAACACACAGACAGTCACATTTAAAGGTTGAAATGGTAAAAAGAGAGAGGGAGATTTGGGTGGGGGGGGGGGGGGGGGTGGAGGTACAACTATACATGTAGCTTTGCATAATACAATATCATGTTAAAGTTAATGAGTGCGGTATTACTCCTATTTACCCATTCACGAGGCTCAAATTAAACCCCTTTTACTTAGACATTATCAAAATCAAAATGTTAATTTGTGCTATCACAAGATAGACCATAATAAGAAATTCGATTGCTACGC
Source organism: Castanopsis chinensis (assembly GCA_032878915.1). Lineage (NCBI taxonomy): Eukaryota > Viridiplantae > Streptophyta > Magnoliopsida > Fagales > Fagaceae > Castanopsis > Castanopsis chinensis. The sequence continues at coordinate 14,225,954 of JAVQMG010000109.1, forward strand.
TTCTGTAACACTCATTACACATTATTTTCGTGACATTGTTATTCTATTTCACTCAGATATATTTATCATGCTTAATTGTACTTTATAAAAATACTATAATGCCCAATAACACCTACTGCATAATATATGTCTAATAGTAAATGCGACAAAATATAACTCAGGTTCTCTGTTCCCTAAGAAAATTTTCATGGCTTAATACTAAAAATCCGTATATACGTTATTGAAGTCTTTTAAGAAAAAATTAAATCACTAAACTCATTTGTTCCCTTTCAACCAATTTTTTCAAGCTAAAACAATGAATATATATCAAACTAACATGTACAGTTCAAAATTATCAGTATAGAATATCAAATATGCTAAGTGCATGAAATTCAATTCTAATGTTTGCAATAAAAAAAGATTAGATCATATTCCGTCAAATCCATTCAAGTCTTCGGTAGTTTGTGATCCATAAAGAAACTTGAAACTCCATTTTACTAACCACATCAAATATCCAAAACTTTACAATTAAATGATTGAATCAGAGTGCCATATACAACACGAGCACTTCCTCCTTTTTCATTTTGCACAGTTTTTTATTCAGTATATAGATTATTCAGCTTAGAAATATGACAACTCCATTGGAGAACTTATATTTTCTAGGATCGAAATACTTAAAGGTTGCGTTTGGATACTTAAATTTGGATTTGGGTTTTAAATCAACAGACTTGATTAAAAATTCCATGTGATTAGATGTTATTTTAATTTTCAAATCCAAGGATTTGAAGGTTTAAAATCCTTGATGAATTTGGCCAAATCCAAATCCTTCACCTTTTTAAACTATCCAAACAAAGAATTCAGATTTTAATCACCTAAATCCAAATTCACATGCTGAAATCCTGCTATCCAAATGCATCAAAAAATTCTGCAAAATTAGCTAGGCCATTTGGCACAAGTGATCCGCTTTACGGTTTTTGGATTTAAGATCCTCTCAACTCCCACTTTTACGTATTATATTATATTAGATGACTTGAAGCTAACCTTAAAAAACACACATACATTCTCATAACAAAACCACTTGGTAAGCCTACCTCTCCGAAATCTCCCAAAGAATTGGATTTCAAAAGCAATGTACAATATTTCCTGCAGAGAAAAGAAAAGAAGAAAAATTGATGATTGATAACCTACTAATACTTTTTAACTTAATATCACCATCAGCAGTGTGCAGATATTAATCAACTGTCTAGCTACTCCTACATGTTACAGATTGCAGAAAGAATACATAATTATGTACTAATTGACATTCAGTGAGCATAGTCATAGTTCACACCATAAGAGCTAGCAATGGGGGGCAGTTTATACCCATTTGTTACACATCTTTCAAGGAACATGGATTGCTTTCCAGTATTGGCGGCATAATTCATCGTGGGAAGCTCCTTCCTGTACACATTGAGTACTTCCTGCAATATGGATCCGTAAAAGGCATAGACGCTATTACTTACAACATTATAATATCAAACACAAGTGGATATGCATGTGCAAAGCAATTACTAGGTACTCCCAAAACATATCACATGGTACTCTATATCAATAAAAGCAAGCCACCTAAAACTTAACTTTTTTACATGGCTTTTTTAAGCTTATATTATTTTTTTGTATTAGACGGTTTGTATTTATTGGTATGGAGTACCCTGTCAGCTGTACTTTGGGATAATATAATAATATTCCCACATGCACACGTGTGCCTACTCAGAGGAAGACATACCTGAAGATAAGATTTAGTACAGCTATCAGAATCCTTAGGATTAAGGAGCACGAAAGAAGCTTTCTCCCCTTCCTCTAAAAAAATAAAAAGAAACTAATTTAATACCCATCAAAATCCTCAAGCATCAATCAAATATTAATAGTGTTAGAGCCACATCATGCCATGGAGAGGCCCCAAAATTTTGATATTTTGTTTAGTACAAATGATTTTTTTATGTTTGATAAAATAGCCAACTGAATCAGTGGCCCCTAAAAAAACAACAGGCTAGGTAATGCCAAAGAAAAAGAAAGTTTCTTAACAAAAACAATGTCATTTTTAGTTAACTTTTTCTTTTGTCAATTTTTTTTTTCTTTATGTGCATAAGAATCATATATTATATTTTGATTTACCATAGAAAGAGATTCATAAATTATTTTCTTTCTTGAATTGTATTTTATATGTTTAGAGCAAACTAGATAAATTTTGCATACTAATTAACAAACAATAAGTTCTCTTTAATCTTTAATTTTATAGTTATGATTTACTCTAACATTACAAAATTAAGAATTTATATGTATTAAAGTTTATCTTGATCAATTTATCAATATTAGAGTTACCCCTCCCCCCTTCTTCCCCACAAGCAAAAATTTCTACCTACCTTTCTCTTCAAAACATTACAAAGAAATTTTCCTTTCTCTTGACATTTTAAATCCCTAGTTTCATTCATTTCTTTCCATTCATTTTTTGACAAGTATACTATTCTTTCCATTCATCTCTTCTACCACTGACTTAAACAACCAAAAATGAAAAATAACAAAATACTCAAGCATCAAACAAATGTAAGATGATCTCCATTATGTAATAAAGACTCATCCTATTAGGAGTCCATTTGTGTAGAGTCACTTAAAACATCATTTGGCGAAAAGACAGTACTTTGGTGAACAGTCACTTGACAATTAACCGTCAATGGTACTTCTTGATGGAACAAGTATAAATAAATAACCAATGTTAAAATTAATGGATTCCCTAATCAAGCATTCCAAAAAAAAAAATGTCTATGTTCTCCATCAAACTAAGGTGTAGGCCATAGACTAGAAAAAGTCCTTCCATTGTTTTAGATTTCTTACATCAAAATATTAACTGCTTTTCTCTTCAGAATAGTCCGAAGAAAAAAGAAAAGAAAAATGTTTACCTTTCTCTAGGCATTTTGAATTCCCAATTTCAATTTCATTACTATTCTTTCCATCCATATCTTCCACCACTGTCTCAAACAACAAAAACCCAAATCACAAAAACCCATTACTAACCCTAAGAAATCAAAAAATGCTGTAAAAACCAAAACTTGGAAGGAAAAAAGGGTTAAATAGGTACCTGAGATTTTGATAAATATGGTTTGGGGATAGAGATTTGAATGCTGCTTGCTTGGGTCGGATTTGCAGGTGAGATATATGGAATGGGATTTCGAATAAAAATTAATTAGCAATTGGGGGTATAATAGCGTTAATAAGAGGATTCGATTTCTAGGGTTAGGGATTTTGTTAGGTTGTGAAATTGGGATTGGAATGGAGAGGAAGACGAAGAAGACAGTCTTTCTCGGCGCTTTTTTTTTTTCTTTTTTTTTTTTTTAATAATTGGAAATGTGTACTTTAAAATTTAAATGGGCGGGAATCAGGGTAGTATAGTAAATACGAAATAGATTAAAAACAAAAAGGGCATGTTTGTATACTTTTTTTTATCTTAGTTTTTTTTTTCTTTTTTTTCTTTTTTTTGCTTCAATATACTATTAGTTGCTAGGGCTTAGTCCATGAACAAATTATAGGTCAACTAAAACTGATACATTATCATTCCATTTGACTAAAATAAATCATTTTAAGTTTGTTAAAAATTAAAATAATCATTTTAAGCTTTTAGCGATTGAAAAAAAAAATATATATATATATATATATATCATTTTAAATTCATTACAAACTAAACTAATTCATGAACTGAAGTTTAGAGACTACAAATGCATTTTTAACATTTTTAAATATGATGTGTACAGCTCATTAATTAGTTGTTTAGATTTGAAAATTCCATTAGTTTGATTTTTGAATTCATATTTGAAAAATAACCTCACATCTTAATTATATGAAACACATGGCATCTAGTTTATGTGGAAATTTTAATCTATGTTTGGGTCATTTTGTAAATTTGAATGTGATTGAAAATTCTATATGGGCTTTGTGAAATTATTATGCTTGAACTAATGAAAGTGATTGCTATTTTACTGCAATATTACAAAAAGTCTAATAATATCATTATGCAAGGTAAAAGAAAAATTATTTTATGAGACAGTTTTATAAGACATGTCTCTAATAATATTTGTGAGTCTCACATATTGTGAAAGAGATATCTCACAAATCGTCTCATAAAATACCTTCTCATGGCCAATGATCTTTGATTGTGATATACATTCTCCTAATTTATGTAATATGCATATTTGGGACAGATTTATTTTATAAATATATCCTTATTTAAAAACTTTAAGGGTTTTAATTTGTTAACAACTTAAAATATAAGGTATAAGCCAATGGGGGTTTGGCTCAGCTGGCAAGATTCGGATGCTTCGTGCAACATATTTAGATTCGAATCCCGCTACCAGCAGGTTTCCGTTGGTGGGCATACTTGGTGGGGGGTGCACTCAAATGAGGTGACTCCCACACAGAGGGTACAGGGTGGTCTGCCTGCGATGTCCTCGCCTTACCTACCCTGAGGCCACTGGCTACCTACCCGGGGGTGTAATATGACCATAAAGACTCCCATTTTTTATTCTCAAAAAAAATAAAAAATAAAATATAAGGTATAAAGTGAAACTTATCTATTGTATTTGAGCTTGTTTCCATTCATGAGATAAAATAAGAACCGACGCCGTATAGAGCACCAAATCCGTTGTAGCACATTGTCAATTCTTATGGTTTAAGAATCTAGGTTCGACTCCTGATAGAGGATACCTTTTTTATATTTATTTTTTTCCCGATCTTGTGGGTGGCCCAATTAGGATTTTTTTTTCTTTTTATATTTATTTTTTTCTGATCTTGTGGGTGGCCCAATTAGAAAAATTTTTATTTATTTATTTATTTATTCAATCTTGTGGGTGCGCCAATTAGGAAAAAACATTTATATTGCAAAAATAAATAAACTACTAATAAAATCACACATTATATTTATTTATTTCCGATCTTGTGGGTGGCCCAATTAGGAAAATTTTTATTTATTTATTTATTTTTTTCGATCTTGTGTGTGGGCCAATTAGGAAAAACAATTTATATTGCAAAAATAAATAAACTGCTAATCAAATCACACATTTTTTTTTTCGAACTTGTGGGAGGCCCAATTAGGAAATTTTGTTTTTATTTATTTTTTTTCGATCTTCAATCTTGTCGGTGGCCCAATTAGAAAAATTTTTATTTATTTATTTATTTATTCAATCTTGTGGGTGCGCCAATTAGGAAAAAACATTTATATTGCAAAAATAAAAAAACTACTAATAAAATCACACATTATATTTATTTATTTCCGATCTTGTGGGTGGCCCAATTAGGAAAATTTTTATTTTTATTTATTTTTTTCGATCTTGTGTGTGGGCCAATTAGGAAAAACAATTTATATTGCAAAAATAAATAAACTGCTAATCAAATCACACACATTTTTTTGAATAATGCTAGAAATATAAATTATTTTAAAAACAATTTTACAAACTACTGATATGTTAAATGATTATTGATAAATAAAAAAGTGATATTTATGGTGGGCCTAGGTGAAAACTAATAAGAAGTTGGCCACATCAACATTTTGTAAAAATGTTGATAAAATAATTTATACCTGTAGTATTACTCCATTTTTTTTTTCCCATATCGTGGGTGGCCCAATTAGTAAATTTTTTTTTTTTTTTTTTTTTGGGATCTTGTGGGTGGGCCAATTAGGAAAAAAAAATTTATGTTGCAAAAATAAATAAACTGCTAATCAAATCACACACATTTTATTTTATTTTTTCGATATTGTGGGTGGCCTAATTAGTAGAAAAATTATGTTGCAAAAATAAATAAACTGCTAATCAAATCAGACATACCGAAAATAGTCACTTTAAGTGCTTTCAGATTTCATTCTCCAAAAAAAAAAAAAAAAAATGTGCTTTCAGATTTATAAAAGATTTCAGTCCAAAAAAAAAAAATTATGAAAGATCATTTTTCTTTCATTATACCTTGAATACTATCAAGTATCAACTAAGAATTACAGTTCCTACCCAAAAAAAAAAAAAAAAAAAAGGATTACAATCGATTCTCAAATAAATAAATAAACTAAGGATTAAAACTGTTGTCTTTGCCTTATAAGATGAAAGTAAATTGACACAAATTATTTCTCAGAATTTACTAGATTTTCTTTTTAATGAATGTTCTGATTCCATCGGGCAAAAGATTTTATAAAAAATTTAAGTAGATTTGTGATGTGAGGTTTTTAATATTTTGGTATTTAAACCAATCACAAGCCCAAAAGGAAGGTTCCAACCAATCACAAGTGAGTAACAACTCACAGATTCAAGGAGTACCATTCTCCATTTTTTTTTTCTCTTCATCTTTCTATTCAAAAACATGAAATCATTGATGCTTGTTTGATATTTAATTTGTCAAGAACTTTGTAATTCAATTGGTTGATACTTATACTTTCTATATTTAAGGAATACATCCAAGATTCAAATCTCTTTTTCCAAAATTTTAATTTAAATTGTTTTTAAAGCTTTAATATTTTCTGATATCAAACTGAAATGCATATTGTAGAGATCATGAACCAATAGCAACAATTAATTAGCAATTGGGGGTATAATAACTTTAATAAGAGGATTCAATTTCTAGGTTAGGGATTTTGTTAGGTTGTGAAATTGGAATTGGAATGGAGAGGAAGACGAAGAAGATAATCTTTCTTGGCGCTTTTTTTAAATATAAAAAAAAATTGGGAATGTGTACTTTAAAATTTAAATGGGCGGGAATGAGGGTATTGTAGTGAATACCAAATAGATTAAAAAGGGCATGTTTGTATACCCTTTTTTTTTTTTTTTTTTATCTGAGTTTTGTGTTTTTTCCTTCATTTTTTTTTTTTTTTTTGCTTCAATATACTATTAGTTGCTAGAGCTTAGTCCATGAACAAATTTTAGGTCAACTAAAACTGATACATCATCATTCTATTTGACTAAAATAAATCACTTTAAATTTGTTAAAAATTAAAATAATCATTTTAAGTTTTGGGAGACTGAAAAAAAAATCATTTTAAGTTCATTACGAACTAAACTAATTCATGAACTAAATATAATGTGTACAACTCATCAATTAATTGTAAAGTTCAGATTTGGAAATTCCATTAGTTTGATTTTTGAATTCATATTTGAAAAAATCCCTCACATCTTAATTATATGTGACATTTGGCATCTAGTTTATGTGGGAATTTTAATCTAAGTTTGGATCATTTTGTAAATTTGAATGTGATTGAAAACTCTATATGAGTTTTTTGAAAATTTTTGGCTTGAACTGATGAAAGTGATTGTAATTTTACTGCAATATTACAAAAATTCTAATAATAAGATTATGCACAGTTTAGGAAAAAATTATTTTATGAGACAGCTTTATAAAATATGCTTCTCACACATTTGTGAGTCCCACATGTTGTGAGAGAGATATCTCATAAAATACCTTCTCGTGGCCAATGATCCTTGACTGTGATATAAATTCTTCCAATTTATGCAATATGCATATTTTGGACCGATTTATTTTATAAATATATTCTTATTAAAAAAATTTAAGTGTTTAATTTTTAACAACTTAAAATATGAGGTATGAAGTGAAATTTATTTATTTGTACTTAAGCTTGTTTGAATTCGTTACATAAAATAAATACCGATGCACTATTGAACATAAAATCCGGTATTGAACATAAAATCTGCTGTAGCACATTGGCAATTCTTATGGATTAAAGAATCCAGGTTCAACTCCTGGCAGCGGAAAATTTTCAATTTTTATATTAATTTATTTTTGACCTTATGGGTGGCCCAATTAGGAAAAAAAATTTATGTTCCAAAAATAAATAAGCTGCTAATCAAATCACACACTTTTTTTTCCTTTATGTTGCAACAATAATAAACTGTTAATCAAATCACACACACAAAAAATAGTCACTTTCAGTGCTTTCAGATTTATAAAAGATTTCAGTCATTTTATTTATTTATTATTATTCTTTATGTTGCAAAAACAAATAAACTGCTAATCAAATCACACACACCAAAAATAGTCATTTTCAGTGCTTTTAGATTTATAAAAGATTTCAGTCAATTTTTTTTTTATTATAAACGATCATTTTTTCTTCCTTTATGCCATGAATACTATCAATACTTTAAAGTATCAACTAAGGATTACAATTCTCAATCTTCTTTCGTAAAAAAAAAAAAAGAAAAAAGAAAAAAGAAAAAGAACTAAGGATTACAATTTCTATAAAAAAAATAATAATAACAATAATAAGGATTGCCATCGATTCTCAAATCATATACTATATAATAAAAGTTGGTCTTAGAAACCGTAGTTTTTGCCAAGTGGCTACATCATTTTGCAAATTTTTTTTTAGATTTTAAAAAGAATATATAATTTTTATTCTTCTATAATTTCTAAATTGATAAATATCTTTATTTAATTATAATGGGAAATTACATTTTGCCCACCTGTGGTTTGCCCAAAAAACACTTTATCTAACTGTGGTTTAAAAATTGGCACTTTACCCACCTGTGGTTAGCTCCAGTTATTTTCTGTTACCCACCTTTGTTAAAAATATGGGTAAATTTGTATTTTTATTACTATTTTATATCTTTCTCCTCTCAAAACATAAAAACTAAAAAATCAAGGGAAAAGTGTTGGGCTTTGTAGAGCCTAGTTTTATGTTTAATCCGGTGAACGACCCGACTTGACCCGAATAATGTTGCGTGGTTTTTAATGGGAGATTTTCTGAGGCTTAGTCCATGGAGCGGAGGCTTGGGCCAATAGGCTTGGAGAGAGAAAAAATACCTGTAGCCAAAATTTGTATTTTCCTTGATAATAGTGAAATCTCTGCAACTCCGTGGACGTAGGCAAATTGCTGAACCACGTAAATACTGTCTTGTGCGTGTGATAATTTTTCTTTGACGTGTGTTTTTCTCTATAATTTGTTTCTCACAGGTTTAGGAATTCGTGGAAATTCCCTACAAAAAGAAGATCTAAAAATTAGGTTTTGTAAAAATTAAAACTTAACTTTTACATCTTTTCATGAATCAACTTTTAGGTCTTCTATTTTATCACATTAAAAATTGAAATTATGTATTTCCTCACCTAAACCAAAGAATGGGAAAAAAAAAATCAATTAAGTTCACCAGGTCTTACCTTAAGAAGCACCACGGCCTAAGCTAAATTCACAGAAAGAATTCATCTAGACTAATCCAGTTCTTTCCTTCAAGCTAACAATAGAATAAGGATGATGTGTGTCCTGCAATCCTAGACATGAGTGCATATATAACTACAAGTGCAGTAAACAAAGCTCCTCAGTTGTATGGATAAAATGCACCAACCAATGCAAGCATAAAAATGAAGACAATGCTGGAAATATAAACAAAGAATGTAGAGGGCATTTAGGACAGTGATGTGATAAACTAAGCTTCATGAATCTAAACAACATAAAAAAATAAAAAATCCTTACAGAGTGAACAATTAGCTGCCAAAACCAAGGGTAGCAGCAAATAAGGATTTGTACTTTGGGAACCGGAAAACATCACCACAAAAAAGCATAATTTTAATTTTTAATGTGTTAAAATAGAAAATTTAAAAGTTGATACATGAAAAGAAGATGTAAAAGTTAGGTTTTAATTTTTACAAAACCTAGCTTTTAGATCTTCTTTTCCATTGATTTTTTAGTTTTTTATGTTTTGAAAGGAGAGAGACATAAAAGGATAACAAAAATACAAATTTACCTCTGTTTTTAATAGAGGTGGGTAACAAAAGACAAACGGAGCTAACCTTAGGTGGGTAAAGTGTTAATTTTTAAACCACAGATAGGCAAAGTGTTTTTTGGGCAAACCACAGATTGGCAAAGTGTAATTTCCTCTAATTACAATTTAAATTCTTCGTCGGATCCACCTAATCCTTATATAATTAGTATACCACACATAAAAGAAAACATATATATATATATATATATATATATATAAGGTAGCAACGTGAATTACAAAAAAAAAAAAAAAAAAAAAAAAAAGCAACATTTATTATAAAAAAAAATATTTAATTTTCTTCTCCTATAATTTCTAAGTTGATAAATATCTTAATTTAATTACAATTCAAATTCTTCATCTGATTCATCTAATCCTTATTTAATTACTATACTACACGTAAAAGAAAACATTTATATATAAAAAAGAAGTAGAAACATGTATTACAAAAAAAAAAAAAAAAAAAGCAACTTGTATTATAAATAAATAAATAAGAAGCAATGTAGTGTAGTCTAATCCTTCTCAAATTCTTCATATAATCCATCTAAGCTGTGGTTGGTTGTGCCAAGTGACTGCACCATATTGCAAATTTTTTTTTAGATTTTTAAAAATATATATAATTGTTGGGTTAAAATGAATTACCCCTTGCAAATTAATTAATTACCTAAGTTAATTAATTAGATCAAATTACATGCAATAGCGTGGCAATACAAACAAATCACCAAATTATCTAAATGTAGCGGAAAATAAATTTGATACAAGTGATTTGTTTATGAATAAGTAAAACCACTGAGGCAAAACTCTACCGGGTGATTTTAAGGTCACCACTCCCAAGAATCTACTATTATCAATCATAAGCGGTTACAAGTATAAGAAATCTTACCAAACCCTTTGACCTATCCCGAAATACTAACCTACAGTTGAACCCTTACCCCAATACCCAATTGGACTTGTATAGTAGCGGCAATATTTCCATTCAATGCATGAATCCTAGTACCTGACTAACCAATGATGCATGAATCCCAGTACGTGACTAACTCCAGCAACTTGAAGAGGTTGTTGGTTGCAAATTTCTTTAGTTCATCAACAATGAAGATTAGGAAGCTCCTTAGTCACAAAACCCTTGGCGTAAAGACGCAGTAACTTCTTTAGAGAGAATAATGAATTGGGGCACTATCTGCATTCGGTTACTTAATGCATGCACGACGGCCTTTAAAATAAGTCTTATATATGTTTAGGATTGTGTTAGGATTGTAAAATGTTGTAATGTTTTAGCTGGATTCGAGGTCAGCTATGGCCTCTAGGAAAGGAAAAAAAGATTTGTGAGAGAGAAGAAGAAGAACAAAGAAAGAAAGAATCATATCAGATTAACCAATTAGCCAACTTCTCTTGTACACTTCCGTGGTTACTTATACCACTCACAGCTGTCCCACAACCCAGCTGTCCCACAACCCACTAACTCTAACTAACCCTTAACTACCCTTGTACAGTTACTAACCAATGCCACTACTAACCCCACTAACCCATATAGCCGCCCACCTGATATACAACCCTTCAGCCTTTGCCTTTTATGTACCACTGTGCACTTATGCACTCAATTCACTAACACACTATATTTGTTATTCAAACACTACCTGCACACATAACCCATCATACAATCAGACTATGCTTAACAATACCTCCCCCTTTAGAGCACCTTGCCCACAAGGTGAGGATATTGTGACTGCAGCTGAAACAAATTCTCCCAAGTTGCACTTTCAGGCCCTTCTCCTTGCCACTGAATTAAGACTTGAGTAACAGTCCTATTCCTTAACTGGTGGGATCTCTCCTGCAACACAGCACTGGGTTCTGGGCTAAGGATACCTTCTGAATTCACAGGTGGCAGAGTAGGAATTGCTTATACATGCTGACCCAATTTTGCCTTAAGACAAGAAACATGGAAAGTTGAGTGCAGCTTGGAAGTTGAGGGCAGATCCAACTTATAAGACACCTTACCCACCTTCTTCAAAATTTGGAAGGGTCCATAGTATCTAGGAGATAACTTGCCCAACTTGTTCTGCCTCAGGGACTTCTGCTTGTAAGGAAGCAGCCTCAAATATACCCAATCTCCCACATCAAATTCTCTTTCAGTCCTGTGTCTGTCAGTATTGATCTTCATTCTTTCTTGAGCTGCTATTAGGTTCTGCTTGAGCAATGTCAATAATTGCTGTCTGGTTCTCAAATGTATATCTACACTATCAACTTTAGTAGTGCCAGGAATGTAGTCCAGTAACCTTGGAGGAGGATAACCAAATAAGGCCTCAAATGGAGATAGTTTGGTGGAGGTGTGAAAGTTGGTATTAAACCAAAACTCAGCCAAAGGTAACCAATCAACCCAAGAGTGGGGTCTGTCAGCTGCAAAAGCTCTCAAATAATGCTCCAAGCTCTTATTAACCACCTCCGTCTGCCCATCTATTTGAGGGTGGTAAGCTGAGGACATGGCTAGCTGTACTCCTTGTAATCTCATCAATTCTTGCCAAAAATGCGAAGTAAACACAGGGTCCCTGCCACTCACAATGGATGCAGGCATTCCATGCAGCTTAAACACATAGTGCAGGTACAAATTAGCTACCTTGGCAGCAGTGTAAGGGTGGGATAATGGAATGAAATGAACAAATTTGGTTAGCCTGTCTACCACCACCAGAACCACATCCTTTAACTGTGACTTGGGCAAACCCTCTACAAAATCCATGCTTACATCAATCCATGGTTTCTCAGGTATTGGTAAGGGCTGCAATAATCCAGCTACATTACAAGTTTCAGCTTTGAGTCTTTGACATGCATCACATTCCTTAACATGCTTCTTTACATCTTCTCTCATTCCAGGCCAATAAAAATCCCTCCTCATTCTCTGAAAAGTCTTAAGAAATCCAGAATGCCCACCCAAAGGACTGTCGTGGACCTGTTGAAGAACAGCCTGTTTTAAAGCATCACAAGTACCCAAATAAATTCTTCCTTTATACAAAACTAACCCATTCTGAATTGTAAACCCTTTAGGAAGTTCTTCACCCAATTGATAAGCTTGGAAAATGGCTTGCACCTTCTGATCAGACCCATAACTTGTCTTAAGGTCAGTCAGCCACACTGGAGTTGGAAAAGAGATCATGCATAAAACTCCTTCAGCATCATTACCCTCAAGATTTAAGCCTTCACTCTCAACCTTCCTGGACAAGGCATCAGCCACCACATTATCCTTACCTTTTTTATACTCAACTACAAAATTATACCCCAACAACTTGGCAAACCATTTCTGCTGGGCTGGAGTACCAATCTTCTGCTCTAATAGGTACTTTAGACTCTGCTGATCAGTCCTAACAGTAAAGGGTCTTCCTACTAAATAAGCCCTCCACCTCTTGACAGCAATAACCAAAGCCAAAAGTTCCTTCTCATAAGTAGACAATGCCAAATTCTTCCCTTTAAGGGCCTGACTGTGATAGGCTATAGGTTTTCCTTGTTGCATCAGAACAGCACCTATTCCCCTTCCTGAAGCATCACATTCCACCACAAATGGCAAGTCAAAATTGGGCAAGGTTAGCACAGGAGGGTGAACCATAGCTTCCTTAAGCTGATGGAAGGCAAGTTCAGCTTCCTTGGTCCAATAAAAAGAGTCTTTCTTCAATAAGGCAGTCAAAGGAGCTGCAATAGTGCCATACCCTTTGACAAACTTCCTATAATATCCTGTAAGCCCCAGAAATCCCCTTAAAGATTTGATATCCTTAGGAAAAGGCCACTACTGCATTGCAGCAACCTTCTTTGGGTCAGTCTGCACCCCTTCAGCAGAGATCACATGCCCCAAATACTCCACATTAGTGCCAGCAAACATACACTTAGATCTTTTAGCATACAAGTGGTTATTATCTAAAGCTTCCAAAACACTTCTAAGATGAATAACATGCTCAGACACTGATTTGCTATAAACCAAGATATCATCAAAAAAAACTAACACAAACTTCCTCAGGAAAGGTTTGAATATCTGGTTCATCAAGGATTGGAAGGTGGAAGGAGCATTGGTTAGGCCAAAAGGCATCACCAAAAACTCATAGTGACCCTCATGAGTCCTAAAAGCTGTCTTAGGTATATCTTCATCTTAAAGTGTTGTTTCTTTAGTATATCTTCATCTGAAAGAACAATATTTCAGATGAAGTTTTTGACATTTTGCTAAGTGATTTCTGTCAAGGGTTCGGCTTCCACCCACTTAGTAAAGCAATCGATCCCACTACCAAAAATTTCATCTACTTGGTCCCAAGTGGAAAGGGACCTAAGATGTCCAGTCCCCATTGTGCAAAAGGCCATGGGCCATCATCGAGGTTAGATACTCCGTCGGTTGTCTAGGGACATTGCTGAAGCGTTGGCACTGGTCACACACCTTAACATAAGCCTTAGCATTTGCTTAAATAGTTGGCCAATAGTATTCTACACAGAAGACCTTATGAACTAGTGCTCTTGCTCTCGAGCAATTTTCATATGCTCCTTCATGAACTTCTCTCAACATAGAGTTCAACTTGTCTAGAGCTAAGCACCTTAAATAAGGCTGAGAGAAGCCTCGCTTATATAGTACCTCGTCTATGAGGACATACTTGGCGGCTTTAATCCTCAATTTTCTAGCCTCATTCTTGTTTTCTGGAAACCTTCCATCTTTGAGATAAACTATTATTGGAGTCATCAAATTTCGTCTTCCTTCAATTTATTGTACCTTTAGAAGATCTATGTTTGGCATATATTGGACTTGGTCATAGTCATCTATTGTTCCCCTTACTAAAGGTACTTTTGCCAAAGCATCCGCTTCCATGTTCTCCTCCCTTGGGAGTTGAATGAAAATGACTTCTTTGAATCTTTTGACGAGCTGCTTTACCTTGCTAAGGTACTTATTCATCCGATCTTCCTTGGCTTCACACATTCCATTCACTTGATTAATGATCAACTGAGAATCTCCTTGGACTACTACTAACTCTACCTCTAAGGACTTACCCAATTCTAATCCTTTAAGGAAAGCTTCGTATTCAGCTTCATTATTGGTAGTTTGGTATTGTAGACGGGCTGCATATTTCAACTTATCTCCTTCCGGGGACTTTAGTATAACTCCAATCCCTCCTGTATATAACGTAGATGAGCCATCTACATTAACGACCCATTTTTGAACTTTGTCCACCTCGCCTAGCTCGTCTTGGCTGGGAGTGAACTCCATAATGAAATTCGCCAATACTTGTGCTTTTATCGTGCTTCTTGGTTGGTACCTGACATCAAACTCACTGAGTTTTATGGCCCATTGGATTAGTTGTCCTACTGCTTCCAACTTGTTCATCGCCTTCTTTAGTGGATGATCTATCAAGACATTAAGGACATGAGCTTGAAAGTAATGCCTTAACTTCTTAGAAACCGTGACCAAAGTAAAGACTAGTTTTTCCATTATTGGATATCGTCCTTCCGCCCCTTTTAGCGCTTGGTTTGCAAAAAAAACCGGCTTTTGTATCCTCCTTTCTTCTATAATCAACGCTGGGCTCACTACATGTGGGGACACCGATAAATACAAATATAATTCCTCCCCTGGTATGAATGGGCTTAGCAGAGGAGTTGTAGTGAGGTAGGTCTTGAGGTCTAGGAAGATATTCTGGCATTCGTCCGTCCATTCGCCAATAGCTTTTGAGACAAACGTGTTAAGGGCAGTAACTCGTCCAATGAGAGATTGAACTTCTTTGATATTCCTTGGTGGCTCTATATTTAGTATTGCTTAGATTTTATCTAGATTTTCTTCAATTCCCCCCTATGTGAAACCATGAATCCAAGATAATTACCTAACGAAACTCCAAATGTACACTTGCTTGGATTCAACTTCATGCTATACTATTTAAGCATATCAAAGGTCTCCTGAAGGTTGTCCAGATGCTTTTCCTCATCCAAACTGTTTACCAGCATATCATCTACATAAACTTTCACATTTTGTCCAATCTGTGGATGAAACATATGATTAACCAGCTTTTGATAAGTTGCCCCCGCGTTCTTCAAACTGAAGGGCATTACCTTGTAGCAAAACAAGCCTTGGCTGGTGATGAAGGATGTCTTCTCTTAATCCACCTCGTCCATTCTTATTTGGTTATAGCTTGAAAAAACATCCATGAAATTTAGCAATTTATGACCCGTGGTTGAGTCCACCAATTGGCCAATGCGTGGCAATGGATAGCTATCCTTGGGGCAAGCCTTATTCAGATCAGTGAAGTCCACGCACATCCTCCATTTGCCATTAGCCTTTTTGACTATTACCACATTAGCCAACCAATCTAGGTAATAAACTTCTCAGATAAATTTTGTTGTGATTAACTTTTGGACTTCCTCTTCAATGGCACTGTCTTGGGCAAAAATTCTTTTCTTCTAACGTACGGGCTTGGAAGAGGGATATACATGCAGATGATGGGTAATGTCACTTGGGTCAATACCTAGCATATCCTTATGACTCCATGCGAACACATCAATAATCTTCTTTAAAAGTTGGACAAGGTCTTGCTTTGTCTTCTTTTCCATGCTTGCTCCAATTCTTGTAAAATTTCAGGGTCGCTCTCATCTAAAGGAACGTCTTCTAGCACCTTCGTGGGCTCTACGGTAACCCTTCTCTCATCTATGCCCATTGTCTGCATGTGCTTATCCATAGCTAACATGGTTAGATAGTATTCTCTAACGGCTAATTAGTCTCCTTTCACCTTACCTACTCCATACTCTATTGGGAACTTAACAGACAAATGGTAGGTAGATTTCACCGCCTTCCAACTGTTTAAAGTCGGTCTTCCAATGATGGCGTTGTATAATGATGAACAGTCGACAACAAGGAAGTTTACCTCTTTGGTTAATTGTTGCGGATATGCTCCTACTATCACAAGTAACGTAATTGTGCCTACGGGTTGGACTTTCATCCCTCCAAATCCTACCAAGAGTGAGTTTACTAGTTGAAGTTGATCTCATCCAAGCCTCATTTGTTGGAAAGCAGGGTAATATAAGATGTCCGCCGAACTCCCATTGTCTACCAATACCCTTCTAATTGTATAATCAACAATAAGCAAGGCGATAATGATCGTGTCGTCATATGGGTGGTGAACCCTTTCAGCATCCTTGTCTGTGAATGTAATGGTTTGCTCATCTGCTCCTTTCGTCCTTAGAGATTGTCTAGAAAGCTGGACTTTTTGCACCACTTTCAGGTACGTATTTCTTGACTTGGAAGACTGCCCTGTCGAGGTTCCTCTGATAATAATTCTTATTTCTCCAAGTAGGGGGTCATGAAGACTCTTCTATCTTTCCCTTCAACTTCTCGTCCATGAAATCTCGTCCAAGAAAATTTCTCAATTTTCATTACCTGATGAGAGTCTCTATTTGCTACTTCAAATCAAAACACTCGTCCATGTCATGTCCATGATCTCTATGAAAGCGGTAATATTTGTCCTATTGCACTTGTTGGGATCTCCTTTAATTTTTGTTGGCCACTTCAAGGATGGATCGTCCTTGATTTGCATAAGCACTTGTTCAAGTGGCACATTTAAGGGTGTATATTATTGACTCCGTGCTGAAGAACTTGCCATCTTGTTGTTTCGATCTTTCTTTTCTCCGGTTCAGGCCTTCTTTGGACGAGGACCCTATTCAGGGTTGTGTGGGAGATCTTCTTCCATTCGCTTGGCTCTCTTCCTCTTCTTGGCTATGATTGTGTCCTCCGCATTCATGAAGTTCTGGGTTGAATGGACAAGTTCAGCCATGGTTTGAGGCTCTTGTTCATAAAGCTTATGGATGAATAAATCGGAATTAACTCCATTATGGAAGGCTGCGAATAACAACTTGTTATCCATCTCGTCTATTGTTAGGGCTTCCTTGTTGAAACAAGTAATGAAGGATCGCAAGCTTTAGTTTTCCCTTGCTTTATGGTTAACAGGCTGGACGAGGAACGTTTATGCCTTTGTCCTCCGATAAAATTGTTGATAAACAACTTACTCAATTCTTCGAAAGAACTCACAGTGTTCAAAGGTATCTTGCTAAACCACACTTGCGCTAGCCCTTTAAGGGTGGTAGGAAAGGCCCTACACATAATTTCGTTTGGAACCCCTTGAAGGTGCATCGTAGTCTTAAAGGTAGCGATATGATCGAAAGGGTCACACGTTCCATTATATGAGTCCAAGGAAGGCATTTAGAACTTAGAAGGCAAGGGGTGACTGTTGATGGAAACCGTGAAAAGAGAATTAGTCCAATGGACTAAGTCATCTACAGGGTTCACCCTTCTAATGTCCCCCCTCACCTCGTCCATGACCTTCCTCATTTGATCCATCTCCCTCTCCAAGTATGGCACCCTTCGTGAAGCGATACCCCTTGATTGGTTCTCGGGCTCAGTATTTTCTCCTCTATTTTCTTGAGTCTGGGCTTGTCCCTCATATCTTTCATGGTGTTACCTCCTTAGACCTATCTCCCTAGACAACTCTTGGTTCTAACGAGTTAATTTTGCCATGGTGGTTGCCATGGACTGTTTGTGTTGGATAGAAGGCAGTTGCATAACAGGTGCTGACTGACAGTTACAGTGGAGATTACTAAAAGCATCCCCACTCTCCTGATGGCTTGGACAGGTGGCCTGGACTAGTGGCCCTTGATCTTGTCCGAACCATGTAGCCTTGATTTTGTCGAGGAAAGATAAATTGCGAAACATAATAAATACTTGCCATAGACGACGCCAACTAATGATAGAAAGAAAATCAGTAGGCTGAATGCTCTGGGCTTCAAAGTGTTAGTGATTACTTGGAAGACTTGAAAAGAAAAACATACGATTAAAGGTGACTGGGGTGGATTGGCCAAGAACCTTCCGATGCTTAAGTTAGTTTTTTTCTTAAATTCTAGAGTTTCAACTTTTTAGGAGTTGTCTCAAACTTACCTTTATTTGATGTGAATGAGTGTTTATATAGTGTGATCTTGAAACGGTTATCCGTCTCGTAACTTCCTCTAGATTTGAGTAAGTCAGAAAGTTCAAGGTTAACTTCCGCAATCGCTAAAGGAGTTAGAATATTCAATCTCATCTTCTATAACTGTCGTTGGAAGTTAAGACTTAGAAGGAAGTTATAGTGATGAACTAGGACTTTACTTATGCCTCGAAATAATAACACGTGGTTCAATTCACCAGCTCTTTTAGATAAATCTCTCTAGAATTTTTCCCAAGTGTTAGGGGTCATCTAGGTGCTTTCCTTATGGATGATCGTATGCCCATGGACGACCGTCCTACTAGGTATAACCATTCTTGTCTTCTTGCACTGGTTGACTCTTATAGACGAATCGGAGTTGGTTCAATTTTCATTTCACCATCAACATCTAAAAAAAAAAAATACTAAAAGGTGCGATCAAACATAGAATTCCAGTCTATCTATACAACTTGTTGATAAAAATCATATAATATATAATAAAAATGCAACAAATACACAAAATTTATTCAATTTGATGAAAGAAGAAAAAAAATACTTGCAAGGTTGTAGGCATGGTAGAGAGAAGAAGGGAAGAATATAGTACATAATTGTAAGGTACGTAGTAGAAAGAATAATATGCTAAAAAATTGTGTGTATATATAGAGAGAATTTTAGGTTGTGAAGAAAATGATATGAACAAAAAGGAGTTTAGGTGAAACTCAAATACTTATTTTTTTAACTTTATTATTAGGAAAAAGATAACATAAGAAGCAATAAAAAAATGTAATTTCTATCAAAAGCATAAAGATCTACAAAGGCGTTTATTTCAACATCAACATCCAGATCTACAACTAACAGAAGAACAGATTCATTATACTTTTCACATTTTTTTTTTAATTCTATCTTTTTTCTTTCAAGTTTTTTTTATCTCTCTTTTTTATTTAAATTCTATCCTTTTTTATATATAGGTAATTCTATCCTATTGATTTTAGGCTTTCTTGATAACATTTTAGATAAACACAAATGTAGTTGTAGTTGTAAATCAAATACTACTTTTTTTTTTTGTTACTTGATTATCAGGAAAAAGATGATATAAAATGCATATTTATCCCAAAAAAATGAACTTAAAAAAATTAACAAAAATGAATGTATGTTGATACGCAATAGTATTCAATTCTATCTTCTTCTTTTTTCCTTTTTTTAATTCTATCTTCTTCTTTTTTCCTTTTTTTAATTCTATCTTATTTGATTTATTTTATGTATTTTTATTTATTTATTGAAATTCTATCCTTTTAGGTAATTCTATCCTATTCATTTTAGGCTTTGGTGATAATATTTTAGATAGTCCAGCCAACTAAATTTAATCTCTTTTTTAAATTTTAGAAAATACTTATTGTAGGTTTCACGTTTTGTTAAAACACTTTTTGGGGTATATATACTTATTGTTATTTTATCCAAAGAAATTAATAAGAAGTATATAGTAAAAAATAAGGATTAGATGGATTAGATGAAGAATTTGGATTGTAATCAAATTAAGATTTTTTATCCACTTAGAAATTATAGTTGAAGAAAACTTATATATATATATATATATTCTTAAAATATAAAATTTAAGAAAATTTCTGCAATTTGGTGCCTGTGGTGCAATCACGGCGTCTAAACCTAACTTTTATTATATATGATATGATTTTTCTTCTCCTGTAATTTCTAAGTTCATAAATATCTTAATTTAATTACAATTCAAATTCTTTATCCATCTAATCCTTATTTAATTACTATACTACACAGGAAAAGAAAACATTTATATATAAAAAAAAAGGTAGCACGTGTATTATTAAAAAAAAAAAAAGAAAAGAAAAGAAAGAAGAAGCAACGTGTATTATAAAAAAAAAAAAAAAAAAAAAAAAAAAAAAAACAACAACAACAACAACATAGTGTAATCTAATCCTTCTCAAATTCTTCATCTAATCTATCTAATCCTATTATAAAAAAAAATTAGCAATGTGTATTATAAAAAATTAAAAAAAAGCAGCAACTTAGTGTAATCTAATCCTTCTCAAGTTCTTCATCTAATCTTTATTTATATTCGATCCTCAAAAAAAAAAAAAAAACTTTATTTATATTTCATAAAAAACAAAAGATAGCAAGTTATTTGTTCTTATCAATTTACCAAAACTGTTTTTGGACAAAGTAAAAAAAAAATTGTAAAAAACGCTTTTTTATTTTTTGTCAAAAGAAGCGTTTTTCTCTCCTTTTCCACAAAACAAAGGGATTATAATAAGAATTAGCTAGAAATGGGTAAGACTACACCACCTTTTTTTTCTACAATAAATGTTGAATTCAGTAATTTTTTTTTTTTAATGCATATGCACAAACATGTCGCGTGATTTTTACTTTTGATTATATAGTTGTAATTCATTTAGCTATTATTTTTTAATAAAATTATAAGTTTTATGAGTTTATACTCACGGGACTTGAACTTCAAGTTTTAGTGTCTTCTCTCATGCTTTTAATGACAAAAATTAAATTTTCATATGAGTCTCTCTACGTCAAAAATTTAAATGTTTAGTAATTTAAATTTTTTTTAATTATTGAATTGAGGTTTCCACTTAAATATAATTTCAATTGTTGTTTTCGATAGTTTTTAATTATTAAATTCAAGGTTTATCCATTTAAATACATATGATTAATTGAGCCTTAAAGTTCAATGTATTATTGAAAATCATTTTATATTTTTTTTTAGGTATTTCTACCATCTTTCATTCAATTGTGTGTGTGTGTATGTGAATGTATGGATGTAAGTATTATATGATACCTTAGTCTCACATAATATGCATTCATTATATAACTTCAAAGTAAAATATTCATTTATTTTTAAGTAAATGAATAAAAAAATTATTTACATATGAATTTTGATTAAACTGTGCATCGTACATGCATAACATTAGTAAATAAATAAACTAAGGATTACAATTGTTGTCTTTGCCTTGTAAGATGACAGTAAATTGACAAAAATTATTTCTCAGAATTTACTAGATTTTCCTTTTAATGAATGTTCTGATTGCATCGGGCAAAAGATTTTACAAAAAAATTAAGTAGGTTTGTGATGTGAGGTTTTTAATATTTGGTATTTAAACCAATCAAAAGCCCAAAAGGCAGGTTTCAACCAATCACAAGTGAGTAACAACCCACAAATTCAGGTAGTACCATTCTCCCTCTCCTTTTTTTTTTTTTTTTTCATCTTTCTATTCCCAAACATGAAACCATTGATGCTTGTTTGATATTTAATTTGTCAAGAACTTTGTAATTCAATTGGTTAATACTTGATACCTTCTAATATTTTCAAAGAATACATCTGATATTCAAATCTCTTTCCCCAAATTTTAATTTATTTTTTTTAAAAGCACTAATACTTTCGGATGTCAAACTCAAAATGCATATTGTAGAGAACATGACCCAATAGCAACAATTGATGAGCAATACATATTGTCCACTGTTGCATGCAATTGTTACTCCTATGGCTATCTATTCATGGTAAGTCCAAAATTCAAATTCTCCCTCCCTCTTCAGTTATATAATTATTAATTATTAAATAGGAAAAGTTAATGGGTGCTCAAAAGGCGTTGATTTAGAAAATATTTTTAGAAACTTTTTTATGAGAAAAGAAAAAAGTATCAAATATTTCTAAAACTTATCCATTAACAAAGAGAAATGCTAATGCTAATGCTACAAAAAATATTACAATTTTTACCATAACTCGCCATGTGATAATAACTTATGAGTGGTGGAGATGTATAACCCCATGGAGGATCCACTATTTTTTCTTCACCACTCATAACTTGTCACGTGGCGAGTTGTAGTAAAAATTGTGATTTTTTGTGGCACTAGCATTTCTCATATAACAAATGTCCTAAAAGCACGCATTAATAGACTCTTGATTTATCCAAAAAAGGGAAAAAAGTACTTCTCATCTAATATTCACAATTAATACACTGGTGTACACATTTTGAAATGTGAAAATCCATATTCAAAAAGGGTTTGGCTTACCTTCTGTATTTTTTTAATCAGAAGTTTCCTTTTATTTTAAATACACAATAGTAAGTGGTAGTGGACTTTAATGTTTACATTTTTATTTAGTTAGTAGGTGATGTGGTAGTTTCTCATTTAAAAAAAAAAAAAAAAGATTCTGATTAAAAAAATATTGGAAATAAGCCAAATCGGTTTTAAGAATATGTTAAAAATGAAAATGTACGTGAATCAAGAAAATACATATTTTTAAAAATGGATGCGAGAGAATTAGTACCATTTAAACCAAAATCAAATTCGGAATTTTCGTACATTAAGAGAATCAAAACTTGTAGGCAAAATGCTGGTAATTTACTATGTCAGAGCAAATGAAAAATAAATAATAGTCAATAAGGGACGAGATTTTCTTTGGAATTCATGGACGAGGCTTTGCATCTTCCCCTTTACTGCTTGTCATAGTTCTGGAGTGATAATCAGAATGTTTCAAACCAGTTTCGTTGCCTAGTGACGGTACAACCATAGTATAAAAACTAAAAGGCAGTCACCAAAAGTAAAATACAAAAACAAGCTATTTAGCAATGTTAAACAAATAATATCTTGCACAATCTTCTTTTTCAAGATGACATTGCGTAAGAATGACAACAGAGGAGGAGAAGAAATTGATACAGAGACAAGTATAAATCTTAAGAAAGGGAAAGGAAGCAAAAGACAAAATAGATTCTTCAAGATGAAAATTGGATAAGAATGAGAGGAAAGGAAGAGAAGAATAGATTGCTTTCTTCTTTCCATATCAAGCTTAATCTTCAATCTCTTCTTCTTTCACTCAACTGTCTTATATTTAAGAAGCTCGGACTGCCCTTACAATGGTAACCTTAAAATCATTATAATAAAAAAAAGTGACAAATCTCTGACTCTGAAATTGATATTGATACAATAATATCTGAGTTTATTTTGTTTTTCTCCAACTGGGTATCTCTAAAATTTGCCAAATATGTCATACATTAAGTGCATCGGCTGTGGATTGCTCCTCGCTCTGGCGAGTTATTTTTACATAAGAAGTAGGCGTCGTCCCGATTCGGTATGAAATTTTGAAATTATTATTTCTTGTTATCCATTCAGCAGTATGAACAAACCTACTACTACGTACCACATAACTTCTTTGACACTAAGGTTTCTAATGTATGAGTTCAATTTTCATAGATTATCTTGTAACCAATCCAAAAAAATGCCATATTAATGATACATTTGACAGAGTTCCTCATTCTATATTCATTGTCATCATCATTTGATCATCTAGCTAGGACGATAGCATTGATAAAGATGTGCACTTAATATATAATTAGTCACTCTCGAGCGATGCGTGGGACAATTTATATATATAGTTATATACACTTATCATTGATGAAACAATAACTCTGTTTTTGAATTCTCCACATGAAAAAATAAATAACAATTGTTTATCATTTGTCAATCTATATAAATTCCCACAACTCTAAATAGCCCACCGTCTACTCTTTCACTCGTTTCAACTTCAACTCTTAATGACTCTAATTTTTTTTCTTTTAAGCGAAAGAATACGAAAGTTATGGTTTCCATGGAGGAATTCAAAGGGCAGCCTCGGCTCCCAAAATTCGCTGTCCCAAAACGCTACGACATAAGGCTGAAACCGAACCTCACCACATGCAAGTTTTCTGGCTCTGTGGCCATTGAGCTCAAAATCGTGGCAGATACCAGTTTTATCGTCCTCAATGCCGCTGAACTCTCCATTGATACCACCTCCGTATCTTTCACTCACACAGCTGCACACTCTTATAATTCTAAGCAGCAGGTAATACCTATCTTATCTATCAGCCTAACTTTACTTTTAAAGTTAATTTAAACTAATGGTAAAAGGTTTTGTTGTATGTGCTTTAACTTAACATCCTAAAATATCTTGTTTGTTGAATATGTTAGAATAGATGCAAATAAAGAACACAAGAATACATGGATGACGTAATTTTGTTTGCTTAAGGGCTACATCTTTATCATATGAGAGTGTAGTATACATTCTTTGTTATAATGAACTCAACATGAGTATATATAATAGGCTAAACTCTAAAACTAACCATATATTAACTATGGTTAATAGACTTTTAGTACAAGTAGGAGATTTGACTTACTCACAAAGTAAGATTAGGTTTAGGCCTATTATATTGAGCTAATTTATCTGTAACATTGCTAAACTTTAGCTTGATTGATTTAGTAGATTTTGAGGTTGAATGAGCTAGCTTATTCAAATAAATAGTCAACCTTGTGATTATCTGAATGTGAGACTCATTGACTGAGTTTGCATTTATCATGACAAACCAAAGGCCATGTCTTTTAAAAATAAAATGTTGAATGAATAAATGAATAAGGTTTTGAATTTGGGAAAAAATAACTATTTAGCCTTAATTTTTGAACTATGTAACCAAACAACATACTTTTCAAACAATGTAACAAAATACTCGTGTTTTAGAACTTGATATTGCTGATATCGAGTTCTATGTTGTATTTTGTCACTTAATTTTTTTTTGAAAATTTTGCGTAGAAGTTCCACTTAAAATTAAGCATAATTCTCAAGATTATGCATAGTACTCAAGATTGGTAATGGCAAGTTCTAGGTAAAACTCGACATCGGCAATATCGAGTTCCAAAATAAGGATATTTTGCTACATAATTTAAAAGGGGGTTGTTTGACTACATAGTTCAAAAATTAAGACTTAATAGCTTTTTTTTTCCTTTGGATATGTGCAGGTGTTAAAGCCTTTAAAAGTTGATATGGTTGAAAAGGACGAGATTTTGGTTTTGAACTTTGCTGATACTCTTCCCA
The DNA here is from genome assembly GCA_032878915.1 of Castanopsis chinensis. NCBI lineage: Eukaryota > Viridiplantae > Streptophyta > Magnoliopsida > Fagales > Fagaceae > Castanopsis > Castanopsis chinensis. The sequence goes on from JAVQMG010000109.1 coordinate 14,251,534, forward strand.
TTGGTCTTGGACTTCTCACTATCCACTTTCAAGGATCTTTAAATGACAAAATGAAGGGCTTTTATATAAGGTACATATTTTTGTTGCAAAAAGGTTTTTTTTTTTGGGGGGGGGGGGGGGGGAACAAGGGAATCTTTTTAAAGAAATACCCTAGACTTGCCTTTAGCCAGTCAAATCTATAGAACCAATTGTCGTGTATTTTTATTGCAATAATTTTTTCTTTTTCACTTTTGTTGACCTTAATCTAATATGGTTGGTGAATAATAAAAGTGATGAAAGTGGTAGATCCATACAAAAAGTAATGTTATTTGAATTACAACTTTTCTCCTTAGAATACATGTTTCTATGCAAAAACCATATTATGCCAATCACAACTTGTTATCTCAGTCATTTTTCAATGGAGTTTAGTCAAAATGTGTTTGTGGCGGTGAAGATGTGCATGTGTATATAATTTAAAATTATGTTTTGCATTCCACTTGTGTAAGACCAAATAGCTAGGATGTAAATTACTTAAGATTTTTAAGTGATTTTTTTCCCATTTAGGTAAGTGTTGAATTTAGTTTTTATCCATTTGATAAAAAAAGTTTAAAAATTAAAAAAAAATTCTTTCAAATTCAAATATGCTTAAAATGATTAAATTTTTATTTCCAAATGTTGTTTCAGATTATCAGGTAGGCCTTTGACCATAACAATTAGAAGTTTAAGTTAATGTATATACTCTCTTTAATGGGATTGAACCTATGATTTCACCCTTCACCATTTACTTATGAATGGAGCTAATTATAAATGCCTTCTATTTTATGCTAAATGAGAATTTTATTAGTAATGTGTATATAATTTAGTAAATGTTATTTTGCTTTACAGTACATATGAGCACAATGGTGAAAAGAAGAATATGGCAGTTACACAGTTTAAACCAAATGATGCTAGGCGATGCTTTCCATGTTGGGATGAACCTGCTTGCAAGGTGTCACAATCTCTCTCTTGGTTGATTTAAGATCCTGTGACTTAATTATTTTTGGTTTGTAAGTAGATTTGCTAGATTCTATTTCAAATGAATGCAAACAAAAGCTTATTTGGCCCTTCTTTTTGGGCATCGAGTGTTGCAGGCTACGTTCAAAATCACATTGGATGTGCCATCACAACTAGTAGCTCTTTCCAACATGCCAATTATTGAGGAAAAAGGGGATGGGGAGTTGAAGACAATTTCATATCAAGAATCACCAATCATGTCTACATATTTGGTGGCAATTGTTGTTGGTTTGTTTGATTATGTGGAACATCTTACATCTGATGGTAAAACATTACACTATGTTCACTGTTTCTGGTGGTATTATGATCCTTGTTCTTGATCGTGTAATCTTACATGACTTTACAGGAGTTAAAGTTCGAGTATGCTGTCAGGTTGGTAAAGTAAATCAAGGGAAATTCGCATTGGATGTTGCTGTTAGGACACTTGAATTATACAAAGAGTAAGTTTTACCATGAATTGCCACCAAACTACTGATCATAAGACACAACATACAAGTCTTTAGCTAAATAGTGGACACTGGATCATGGTTATTGGTGATCCCTTAAGTCGTCACATTTTTGTTCTTATGTTGTTTTATTTGAAATTCCAATTAACCATGATAATTTCTGCAGATACTTTGCAGTGCCTTACTCTCTTCCCAAATTGGATATGGTTGCAATTCCTGATTTTGCTTTTGGATCCATGGAGAATTATGGTTTGGTTACATACTGTGAAACAGCTTTGCTCTATGATGTTCAGCATTCCACAGCTGCTGATAAACAGAGGGTAATATGCATGTTGTGAATGTTACTATTTTTGTTTGGCTAATATAGTATGAAGGTTTAAATAACACTGCACAAAATGTTTAATTATTATTTGTCTCAGGTTGTGATTGTTGTAGCCCATGAACTAGCACATCAATGGTTTGGCAATCTTGTAACGATGGAATGGTGGACTTATTTGTGGCTAAATGAGGGGTTCGCAACATGGGTATTTATTGCATTGGGTTGTAAATGATCCAAACTGAGCTGTTGATTAAAATTTCAAGATTGTCTTTTATAATTATGTTTTGAAAATGAGCCAGGCTCAATTTTATCACCAGGCTAGATGACATGTTCATCCTTACATCATTTATTTTGTTCATTAAGCTAAAGCTTGTTCACACATCTTTTGATAGGATTATTTTCTTCTCATATAAAGTCTTGGTTAACTGTTTTATATTTTAAAATACATGCTTACATATACTTAGTTATGCTTTAGGTGATATCGATCAAGTTACTTTGGTAGGCTACTTTTCTTCATTTATGGCCCTGTAAAATAAAGTTCATTAACCTTGTCTTCACACACAACTTTTTGCTATGAATTCGACTATTTATATGTCATTGTTTTGTTGTGAAAGTACATGCAAAATAATAAAATAGCAAGCTCCGCAATACACAAAATTTAACGTGGTTAGGCTAACTCCAAGCCTACCTTCGTGGGCAATAATAATAGAAATTACAATCACAATCACAAAAACTCTCAACAATAAACTAACCCAAAATCCCAATACACCCAAAGGTGGCTAACGCTAACTCACTAGGCAAAGTTAGTCTTTATCCCTCGTACAAGACAAAGCTTTGCTTTAACTCTCACACACAATAAAGCTACTTTACCACTCCTTTTACAAGGGACAACACTCCTCCTTACTACTTCTCTTTCAATATGAGACTAACTCTTTTAATATAATTGGTGCACCCCCTTATTATTCTTCTAACCAATGTGGGATTCCAAAACCAATGAGGAATTCTTGAACCTTCTGCTATCATGCGCTGGGCTCAACATGTTTATAACTTTCTTAAGGAAAATTCATTTAAACTATATGTATAAAAGTCAAGCCTCAAGTTCCACTAACTACTTAATACTATGTTTTAATTTGATTTGTTTATCAATCAAGCCTCAAAAGGTTGGCTTGAGCCTAACTTCATTATCATTATTAATCCACTATTTCACATCTTTTTTTTTCTTTTTCTTTTTTTGTGTTAAAATGTTGACATTTTTAAAAGTGGACATTCTTGCATCAGTTGTAGATATGTGTGTGAAATAGTAGATGTGAGATAGTGTGAAAAAATATTTTTCCTTATTATATTAAACTACATAATTTTTTTTGTTGGAACGTAGCCCAAGCTCTTCGTAAATGGTTTGGTTTATTTATTTATTTATTTTTTTTACACAGCCAGCATGGATCATGTATCTATATATTATTCCTTATTACAATGCGTGTTGTAAATTATATATCGTTTATTTCAATATGTGCAGGTCAGTTATTTAGCAGCTGATCGCTTGTTCCCAGAATGGAAAGTGTGGACTCCGTTTCTTGATGACTATACAGAGCGTCTTGGGATGGATGGGCTTAGAGAGTCCCATCCCATTGAGGTACTATAATTGCTTTAAGGAGTTAGTATTATTACTTTTTTGAGTATATCTCAATTTTAGCGTACTTTTTTAGGTGAAGATAAATCATGCTAGTGAGATTGTTGAAATAATTGACTCGATAAGTTACATAAAAGGTGCATCTGTTATCCAAATGCTGCAAAGCTATCTTGGTGCTGATTGCTTTCAGGTTGGTTGCTAGATTCTATACTGGTATATATTTCTTGTCCCAAATAAAAATATTTCTAATTATTGAAGAAACTCTTTTCTCTCCACTCCCAAATTCACATGAAATTGAAGTCATGGAAACCCTTCATAAAGTAAGTCCTAGAAAAAGACAGAGCAATAGGAGTTTTCTTTTTGCAAATTCGGAAGAGGTTAGAGAGGTTTTGTTCAAAAAAGTTGGGTATAATGAAAGAGGTTGAGAAAGTAACCACTAACGTGATGAATACTGTGTAACTAATATTTTAAAAAGTGCTCATTTCTATTTATATATAGAAACAATGGTGATACTCATCTAGATAAGAAATGGTATTAGAAAGCATATTTACTTGATATCTGGTGACATAGACTCAGCTTGATTATCTTCTAGATTCTTTCTTGGCTGCCATGTACTACTGGTTTGCTTGGATTGAGGGGAAGGGAGGGGGAGTAGAGTTGGTCAAAAATTAGCCTAATTTCTGCCAAACTCTACTCTACTCTCCCTCCCTCCCTCCCTCCTCAATCCAAACAGGCCAATGATTGCAATTAAGGTTCGTCCTTTTAAGTTCCATCTTTGTCAACCGATCATCTTCTGCAATATATGAGATAGTTGCTCAAATCTATTCTTTGGATTAAGAAGCTCAATTAGCTTGCTCATTGTATGGCAGTTAATTATCTTTTTTCTTGCATCTATAAATTCTTTTTTCTTCCTTGTTTTCTTCTTCCCCTCCCCACTCTCTAATTTGTGTATGCAATCAGAGGTCACTTGCTTCATATGTAAAAAAGTTTGCTTGCTTGAATGCGAAGACAGAAGATTTATGGGCTGCACTTGAGGAGGGATCCGGTAAGCCTGTGAAGAAGCTAATGAATTCATGGACAAAGCAAAAGGGGTACCCAGTCATCTCTGTCAAAGTCAAAGATCAGAAATTGGTGTTTGAGCAGGTTTTTTGTGTCTGGTCTCTTTCACCTTTTTTTTTTTTTTTCCTGGAAATAACATATCTTAACCCTGATGCATCCCAATTTGCTTTATTTTGTAATGAGTTTCACTTAATAATATTTTGAGGACTTACTGGGTTCATACAAATCAATGAAATAATGGCAGTCACGATTTTTGGCAAGTGGTTCCCATGGGGATGGGCAATGGATTGTTCCAATAACATTATGCTGTGGTTCATATGATGCGCGCAAGAATTTTCTACTTCAAACAAATTCTGAAACTCTTGATATGAAAGAGCTCATGAGTGACGAAAGCAATTTAGCTTCTGCTTGGGTAAAACTTAATGTCGATCAGACTGGTTTCTATAGGGTTGAATATGATGAGGACCTTGAAGCTAGACTCCGGAATGCAATAAAGAACAAATGCTTATCTGCAACAGACAGATTTGGTAGTTTTGATATTTTTACTCATACCAGCTTTTATCTCATGATGATATGTGTTGATGGTTGAAAAGAGCACTTAACACAACTCATTCGTTTAACAGGCATCCTGGATGATTCATTTGCCCTTTGTATGGCTCGCCAGAAGTCTTTCATTTCATTTTTAGCCTCGCTGAATGCTTATAAAGGGGAACTTGAATATACCGTGCTGTCTAATTTAATCAAAGTAATGCTCAACTCTTGCTTAGGACAAAGTATATTTCAATTGTGCTCTTAGTCCTAATTCTGGTCCCACCATTCACAGATAAGTTATAAAGTTGATAGAATTACAGCTGATGCAGCCCCTGGGTCATCGGTTGCCGGTTTTTTTATTGAACTTTTCTTGGATTCAGCAATGTAAGTTGTCCTACATACAAATAATTGAAATTCCTATGGTGGTCTAAGTCATTCGGGTTGCTCTGTCTACTGTTTTTTTAATATAGTGATATCTTTGAAGCTGATTATATTCATTTTGGTTGAGAAAACCCTAAAAGATGTTAACTATTAAGGTCCTAGAATGTATGACTATACATTTTCACAGATTTATAGCATGAGAGTATCTTTTCTTTATATACTGAATAATTATAATATTAAGAGGTGATTAATATGCTACAATCAATAATATATATATATATATATTATCGTTTATAGCATATTAATCTCCCATGGGTAATCTGTGTGCCTGCTGCCTTTCTTAAATGTGGTAGCTGTTTCTCAAGCTCCCTCTCTGGAATTGAACCCTAATTCTCCATCACCTATCACCACCATAGTAGGCCACTATCTTACCATCGAAAGTTGATAGGCAGAAATTTGAATGATGCATCGCCGGCACGATGGCCGTGCAATCCGTCGAGTTATCATGAATCAGTAGAGCAGTGAGCAGAGCACGCGTCAGCCTTTTATCTAATAAATGCATCCCTTCTAGAAGTCGGGGTTTGTTATGTATATGACATTTTCTGAATTTAGTCAATCTTTTTCTTTCTTATATAGAGCTGCTAATAGATAGTAAATAACAGACATAGGTATTTTTTCAGTAAATCTTGGAGATAAAGTTTAAATCTCTCAGAATGTAAAAAGAGAGCTTTAAGGAAGAAGAAAAGTCACTTAAGGATCGTTGTGGATAGACACAAGATCTAGGATGTGGATATTTCATACATAATGTGCCTGGCAAATAGTATTTATTTCTTTTATTTAGAGATATTCAATATATGCTTACTCAAGACAGAAATTGTCATCCTTACTAATAATTATATTGAATAAACCTTATAGATCACGTCTGAAGTTGCGTAATATGTATAAATGTCTAAGGAAGCGAGCAGGATGTCAGAAAAAAGTTTTAGGGGAAGGGGTCTTCAACTTGATGGCAGCAGACCAACAACGAGTTATATCAGACCTTAGATGCTAATGGAAACCAACGAGTTATATCACTAACCCAAATAATGAGCACTCAAAAACTTTGAGCAAAGTGAAGAGCCTTATAGCTTACTGGCATTGGTTGCCCAAGTGCATCAAGGTGCCCCTGGATGCCAGAAAAAGTTTTAGGGGAAGGGGTCTTTGACTTGATGGTTGCATACCACTGACAAGTTATATCAGACCTTAGATGCCATTGGAAATCAAGTGTGCATCACTAACCCAAATAATGAGCACTCAAAAACTTTGAGCAAAGCCAACAGCCTTATAGCTCAGTGGCATTGCTTGCTCTCCCAGATGAGGAGATTGAGGTTCCAATTCCCCTTCCCCCATTGTTGTGGCTGTCGAGAAAAAAAAAAAAAAAAAAACACTTTGAGCAATATTAGCTTCTCTTTTTAATTTGTTCTTTCATTTATTTTTTCTTCTATGTCTGAATTTCTTTGCAGGACGCTTGGTTGGGAGCCCAAGCCAGGTGAGAGCCATCTAGATGCAATGTTGAGAGGAGAGGTTTTGACTGCCCTTGCTGTGTTTGGACATAATCTGACACTAGAAGAAGCAAGTAGACGTTTTCTTGCATTCTTGGATGACAGAAATACACCACTCCTCCATCCTGACATAAGAAAGGTTGGTAAAAAGAGCATTAGTCAATCAGTAGTATTTTTCCATCTACAATACCTATCAACTTTTCTAATGGGCTCTGGTTGCAGGCAGTATATGTGGCTGTAATGCGAACAGTCAGCACCTCAAACAGATTTGGTTATGAATCTCTTTTGCGAGTATACAGAGAGACTAATTTGAGCCAGGAGAAAACACGCATTCTAAGTAATTACACATCATTATTTAAATGTTGCAAAAAATTTGATCTGTCTAGTATGTTGGAGACACGTCACTTTTTGTGCTTGTAGGTTCATTAACATCTTCTCCAGATCCCAACATAACTCTTGAAGCTCTCAACTTTTTGTTGTCTTCTGAGGTATATATAATTGTGGAGGTCAAGATTTTTTCATACATGTTGATATATAATGGTCTGATGGAGCTTGGGATGCTGATGCTGGCTTTATTTCCCATTCAATCTAGGTTCGTACCCAAGATGCTGTTCTTGGACTTGCTGTTAGTAGGGAAGGAAGGGAAACAGCTTGGTCATGGCTGAAGGTAATACCCCAGTTGTAAGTTGTAACATAAAATGCAAAAATCACATTGCATTGAAGAATTTCAACCGTTCATGTGCATGCACTATATCCATGTTTTACATTGATCAAAATTGTCCAAAAAAATTAAGAGACTGGTCTAAGATTTTGCATGTGGATTTGAGGAAGAAAAAGGAATTTAAGCGTGTACAGAGTACAGGGCACTTGCCTTCTTTCATGTAGAAAAAACATGCGTTGTGGTGCACCTGATAGACCTTAGACCTTAGACCTTTTCCCCTGACTCCAAGGAAGACAAAGTTCTTGGAAGAGCTGAAATTGAACCTTAAAGATCCCTATGCCTAAATAGCTTGTAGGAGCTTTAGATTTTTTAATATCTCTCACATTTAATAAAACATCTATATCAGAATTTCTAGTTTTAATACAAATACAGTTTTAATTTATTTTGCTCAGAAATTACATGATGCTAGTCTAGACTCAGAACAATTCTTTTTTTAGCTTAATGTTGCTGAAATCTTTATGCATAACATGAATGAACAATCCTTTTTCTAGCTTATTTTTCTAGTTTTGATTTCTTTTGGCACTGATCCCCTATTATTCTATTCTTGTGTTCATCACGAATACATTCATTATTGATGCATACCTCTTTGTTATTTAATGCATTTTTTTCTGCTTTTAAATGTGATTGAAATAAAGAATTACTGGGAGCATATTTCAAAACCCTGGGGTTCCGGATGTCTAATAACTCACTTCATCAATTCAATTGTCTCACCGGTTTGTCTCTCCCTTCCACCTCCTCCCTTTTGTTATTACTTGTTAGTTCCACACATATCAGTATAGTCCTTAGTATCTCAATTAAAATTAAATAAAATTTAAATGCAAATGCATTTAGTTAGTTTTTGTTACTGCTTATCTTTTTTTACTTTTTCTTATCCTGTTCTATCTATCCCCTAGTTTGCTTCGTTTGAGAAGGCTGAAGAAATACAGGAGTTTTTTGCTAGCCGTACTAACTCCAAGATTGCTAGAACCTTGAAGCAGAGCATTGAAAGGGTTCACATCAATGCATATTGGGCTCAGGGTTTTAGGATTGAGTTACAGAATCATCTTGCCAGGCCCTTTGATGAGCAAAGCATTGTCGTCATTAGACAAAATTTGGAACACCCAAGGTTTCCATCTGAATGCTGCTTATTTGTCTTATGATACAACTAAACCAAGAATCCTATAGTGATTGTCAAAAAGTATTCGTAAATGAACGTGGATCACTATTTATAGCCAAGAGGGTTATAGCCCTTCAAAATGCATTTTGAAGACACACTTTGGATGGTTTTAACGCTCATAAATGAATATGAATCACTATTTATAGCTAAAGGGATTATAGCTCTTCAAAAGGCATCTTTAAAGTAACACTTTGAATGATTTGAACGTTCACGATACATACTAGCCATTTAAAGCACTTCACAACTGTTATATGATAGATTTTGTGCACACAGAAAGCTATATTCCCAAACCTCTATTGATTGAAATTTACACTTCAATCCATCTAGTAGCTTAATGACTCGATTGATCAACCTACTATCAAGGCAGGTGTTATAAAATAGCAAGGTCAAGAAATCAACCTACCCAGGTTTTGATCCAGAAATTGAGTCATAGATCAAGCTGGCTTGATTCATCGATATAGCGGTTCACTTGATTGAGATAGGAATCGAGCCCTTAATTTGTCTCTTCAACTGTTGTATCTCAATTTTTAACCTTTTATATATTGCAACCTATTTTGTATATATATATATATATATATATATTTCTTTTTTTATAACAAACCCCCATTAGGTTGCAATATCCATACCCAATATGGATGACACATTATCATATATAAAGGAAATTGTCTTTCAACCTAAATTTCTCCCTTAGTGTAGTAATCTCAAAGTCCTAAGAAGTTAATGGTGGCCACAACTTCAACCAAAACTCTTTGCCTTAGAACCAAAGAAAACTCACACATCAAAATGTCCCTAAACCAAGGGAGTCAATTTTGATCCAAATGCCATTTTGATTTGGTCAGAGGAATGAAATATTTTAGTACTGGTTCATACTAGTATACCATTTCGAGATTATGACTATTTGTATATTCCTACATCCTTTTTAAAAATAGTTAAGGGTTCAAATTGTTAACAACTTTAAATATAGGGTATAAAGTGAAAAATATTTTATATTTGTATTTCAGCTTTTTAAAATCCATTAGATAAAATAAAAAACGATACGGTAGAACATAAAATCCGCTGTAGCACATTGGCAATTCTTATAGATTAAATACCCTCACATCTTAATTATATGTGACATTTGGCATCTAGTTTATGTCGGAATTTTAATCTAAGTTTGGATCATTTTGTAAATTTGAATGTGATTGAAAATTCTATATGAGTTTTGTGAAATATTTTAGCTTGAACTGATGAAAGTGATTGCAATTTTCTGCAATATTACAAAAAGTCTAATAATATGATTACGCATGGTTAAGGAAAATTATTTTATGAGACAATTTTATAAGACTCTCACAACAATTATGAGTCCCACGTATTGTGAGAAAGATATCTCATAAACCATCTTATAAAATACCTTCTCGTGGTCAATAATCTTTGACTGTGATATAAATTCTCCCAATGTATGTAATATGCATATTTTGGACCGATTTATTTTATAAATATGTCCTTATTAAAAAAAAAGTTAAGGGTTTAATTTGTTAACAACTTAAAATATAATATAAGGTATAAAGTGAAATTTATTTATTTGTATTTAAGTTTGTTTGAATCCATTACATAAAAAAAGAAACGATGCGCAATTGAACATAAAATCCTTTGTAGCACGTTTGCAATTTTTATGGTTAAAGAATCCAGGTTCAATTATATATTTTTATGGTTAAATAATCCAGGAATCCAGCTGGCAGCAGAAAATTTTTATATATTTTTTTTCGATCTTGTGGTTGTGGGTGGCCCAATTAGGAAAAATATTTTATGTTGCAAAAATAAATAAACTGCTAATCAAATCCACACATTTTATTTTAATTTTTTCGATCTTGTCGGTGGCCCAATTAGGAAAAACAAATTTATGTTGCAAAAATAAATAAACTGCTAATCAAATCACACACACCAAAAATAGTCACTTTTGGTGCTTTCAAATTTATAAAAGATTTCAGTAAAAAAAAAATTTATAAAAGATATTTTTTCTTAAAAGATTTCAGTCAACATTTTTTTTTTTTTTTAATAAAAAAAATCATTTTTCTTTCGTTATGCCATGAATACTATCAATACTATCAAGTATCAACTAAGGATTACAAATATTTTTTTTTTTTAACATAAGGATTACAATTGGTAAAGTTGTGATTTAAAACTGTTTTGTGTTGGTTTTAATTTCGTACCAAATTTGATTTTGATTTTGTTCAATTTTTTATACTCTGTACTTTATGTGGGATTTTATTGTAAGGGTTGTGTGATAGAGAGAGAGTGTGAAGACTTAAGCTTTTGAAGGTAGAAGATTTCTTGCGGGTAGCTCACGACTAAGCATCCTGCGAAGTAATGCATGTGCCCTGCGCATGACTAGAATGCGAAGAGTCATGACAGATGGTGACAACTGGTTTTTGCGAGTGTCTCGCAAATAAGGCTTTCCCACAAGATACCCGCGAAACAATCTGTTTTGCTATTTTGTCCTATCTGCTCCACTATATTTTCAATCACACTATATATACCATCATTACTCACATATTGAGTAGAGAGCTTTTTAGAAGAGAAAACCCTAGCCTCAACCCTTGAGAGTGTGAGATTGTCATACCCACAATTCTACACACAATCCATTGTGGTTTTCTTTTACTCTTTCCTCTTCATTTCTATACCCTTGAGTGTCCATTGTGTTTTGGTGCTGCTGAGAAGCATAGGAAAAAGCCAAGCTTTGGCGGCTGCAATCGGGCGCATTATAGGATCCGAAAAGCTAGACAAGACACGGTTTAAAGAAGCCTTGTTGGAGTAGGAGCTTGGAGGGTTTAGGTGCATTGGGTAGACTAGGCTTGGAGGGTCTTTTTCTATTTTTGTATCCCAACTTATTGTCTAGTGAATTGATTTATCGCTTGGAGGACAGCGAAGAGGTTTTTCGCTGAGTTCTTCGGTTTTCTCTTCGATAACACATCGGTGTGTTATCTTGTGTTTGTATCCTTCTTCCCTACTTTATTAGCCTTCATTTTACTGCTGTGTTTTATTGAATATGGCTTAAAGTAGTTTTATTGTTTGTCCGCTCACATTTACTCTATTCCGCACTTAGTTTAAGTTAGAGTAAAATCAACTGAGCCGTAATTTTAATTTAGGGTCTAAACAGCTCTTGTATTTTTAACACAAATTCGAGCTTTCAATTGGTATCAGAGCGGGTGCACTTGCTGTGGTTTCATTACCTAAGTGCAATCTAAGACCCTTTTTGTGATGGATCCGTCACAATTTCTAAATGCTCCACCATTCTTTGATGGAAGCAACTATGCTTTTTGGAAAGTTCGTATGAGGGCATTTCTTTACTCTATAGATGAGTCCGTATGGAATTCCGTTGAGAATGGGTATGTTAGACCCACAACTGCCAAGTCCGAATGGGACAAGGTAGCTCTTGCATTGGCAAATGCCAATAGCAAAGTAATTAACGCTATATTTTGTGGTGTGTCTACTGATGAATTTCACAGGATATCACATGTGAAGATCGTTAAGGAAGCTTGGAAAATTCTTGAGACTACCTACGAAGGTACCAAGAAGGTTAAGAACATAAAACTTCAAATGCTTACCACTCGATTTGAAAAGCTCAAGATGAGTGACGATGAGTCATTTGATTCATTCTATGGGAAGATCAACGAAATCGTGATTGCCAAGCTCAATCTCGGTGAAAATATTGAGGATGCTAAGGTGATGAGAAAGATCTTAAGGTCCTTACTGGAGAGTTATCTTGTGAAGGTTACTGCTATAGAAGAAAGCAAAGATTTGGATGAGATTAAGATTCAAGAGTTAATTGGATCTATCCAAACATATGAACTCGGACTGCCTTCTCACAAGTCAAGCAAATTGCTTGCAGTCAAAACCATCAATGAGAGGATGGACGACTCTTCCAAAGAAGATGATGTAGAGAAAGAAGTAGCATTCCTTGCAAAGAACTTCCGAAAATTTTTGAAGATGAAGAATAGTGGAAAGTCCTTTAGCAAAGGAAAGTTTTCATCATCCAAAGGTGGTAGAAAGGAGTTCAAGAAGAAAGATAGGAAGAACTCTCAATCCCCCCAAGAATTTGTGTGCTTGAATGCAACAGCCATGGACACATTAAGAAAGAATGTCCCAACTACTTGAGAGGGAAAGGTAGGGTGTTTGCCACTACTCTTAGCGACTTCGAAAGCTCAAATTCAGACACAGAAGAAGAATGTGACAGTGATGGATATTATAGGGCTTTCATGACAATTACATCCGTTGAATCTAAGGATGATTTGAGCAATTTGGTAAATGAACTTGGTGAGCATTCAGAAGGTAAGGAAGTTGAAGAATCGGAAGACGAAGATGTATGCCAAACTGAAGGAGAGAGCAATCTTCAAGAAGCATATGATTCTTTACTAGAAGATTGTGGAAAATATGCCAAGGTTGCAAACCATGCTGTGAGATGAAGAAAATTGAAGAAGAGCATAAGTGTACTCTTGTACAACTCAAGGATGCAAAATGTGAAGTAGAAGGACTCAAGGGAGAGCTTGTTGAAGCTTACTCTAAGATTAAGTTTCTAGAGCTTGAAAAAATCCAAGCCAATGTCAAGGTTGAGCGTATCTCCACCAAGAAACTTGACAGTGTGTTGTCGTCATAAAAATCTTCACATGACAAGACCGGTTTGGGCTATACCGGAGAAGGAAGCTCCAACAGCGAACCAAAGAAGGAAGTAAGGTTTGTATCAGCCAAGAGTGTTGAGAAACTTAAAGAAGTGGTGACTGAGACTGAGACCCCTACTACTGAGAAAAGAACCATTGGTGTAAGACCAAAAGGTAAAGGGAAGTCATTACCCAAAAATCAGAAGGGGCCTCAAGTGAAGCATGTGTGTCATCATTGTGGCGTTCAAGGGCACACAAGACCTAACTATTTCAGGCTTCATGCTCTCAAGAAAGCCAATTCCATGCGTGGCCAAGAAAGCACAAAGAAGAAACCAAAGGGAGAAAATGAAGGACATCTCATTGGAGACGTCATGGAAATGCTGAAGAACATCTCTCTATGCCTTGCTAGCTTTACCCCAAGGTTGGAAAGCTATGTTGGTCGTGTATCTCCATCCAAGGCTTTCACCCAAAACACTAGAAAAGTGTGGGTGAAGAAGGTTACCCATCCATGATTTATCTCCTATGTCCTTGATACAATTCTTTCATGCTTAGGGTCATAGGTTCATGCATCATGTCATGCAAAATCTTCGTATGTCATTGCTTCCGATTAGTAGCATGTTTCTTTTGCTAGCTGTTTTTGTTTTTGTTTTTGTTTTTATTGATCTTACTTTTCGTGTTATGTTTTTGAGTGTGTTGAAAAATTCAAAAACTCATAAAAATTTGAAAAATCTTCAGAAATTTTGATCGCTTGTGTTGTGTATATCACATGTGAATTTGTCCTAGTACTTTCGTACTAATGGCGTAATGCATTTACCAGCTTAGTTTATTTTGTATACACATCTATCTTTGTGGGATAAATCTTGAAATCTATGTGTGATTGTTGTAAATCGATCTTCAAACTTGTCATGAGTGATTAGTCAATAGTCTTGTTGGTCTTGATACATGCATAGACTTGTGCTTATATTTTTTCCCACGTTTTTATGTTTTTGCTTAAAGGGCTCATCTAATGTCAAATCTCGAAAAGAGATATTGAGCAGCAAAAGCCGTCACACATACTAGTATTTGACTAGGAAAAGTGACTTGTATTGAAATGTATGGTGCCTCAAAAAGCCAAAGGCTTACTCACTTACAAAGTTAAAATATCAAAAGTTCAGGCATTGATCTCAAAATGAGGTGTACTTTGTTAAAAAATGATCACTTGTTATGTTTTGTAAAAAAGCCAAATGAAAAGTTTCAAAGTTTTTTGTAATCATTCTTGTAGGAGATCATATTTGTTCATTTCTATAATTGAGATAATCTACTTGACTTAGTACTAGTTGTGTATGACTTGATTGAATTGATCATTGAAGTTTCGCTTTAGACTAAGGACTATTCCACATTTGATACTCACACACAACACACAGGACTTTATTTAATGAATACTTATTTCATTTGTGTGATTGTACATGATCAAATGTGATGTGTATACTCAATTACTTGCCAATCAAAACCAAAAAAATTTTTGAGTATTTTATATGTTCTTGAAAGTGTTTTTATGCTTTGATGCTTTAAGTTTGTGTTTCAAAATGCATTTTTGTGTTTTTTTCAGAAAACTAGTTTAGAGGCGTTTTCGCGAGTATCTCGCGACTTAGAGCTACCCGCAAAAATTACTCAAGGGATATTAAAAAGTCATATTTTCATCCAGAGAGTCTTACTATTGCCTCGCAAGTATTTCTCAACTAAACACTACTCGCGAAATGTTTTTAGGCAAAAACTGGAATTTTTCATGTTTACACAAAAACTTTCGCAAGTGTCCTGCGACTGTGTCGCTACTAAAAGCGTTTCGTGAAAGCTTCTATGTGTCTCGCAACTAACCTCGCGACCCTCTAACCCTTGAAAAACACGTGTTTTTCAGTTTAAATGTAGCAGATGTGACATTTTTTTCAAACTACTTCATTTCCCTCACTTTGCCTCTCGAACCCCTCTCAACCCAAAACTCTTTTTTACTCAAACCCCCATCACTTTCAAGCAAAAATCTCTGCAAAATCACTTCAAGGTATGCTTATTTAAACATTGTTTTCTCTTTTGTCTTAGATTTCTGCAGTTTTTAACTTAGGGTTTTAAAAATTGGGGATTTTCGAAAAATGGGTTGGGATTCTAATTTTTGTGAAATTTTTTTCAAAATTTTGATTGGGCTAAGTCCCATTTGCTATGTTTGTGTTTGTGTTGGCCCCTTGTGGCATTTTACAAATGTATTTAGGCAGATTTCTTTGTGTTCATGCATTTTTTTTATTTATATAGAACTGTGTTGCATGCTATGTGTTCGACAAAATGTCCAAGTGACATTTTTGTGTTGGTTTAGGCTCGAATGAGTTCCAATGATTGGCATTACCCTTGATTAACCATGCTTGACATGTTTTGATCATTGGGTGTGTGTTTTACATACTTTACCCATTGTGTGCTTCACAATGCCATGTTATGCATCACCTAGGCACACACTATGCATCACATGCTGCACACACATGCATCAGCACATGCACACACATGCACAGTCATATTTTTTTTTGCATTGCATTCATGTTTACATGTTTTATTTCTTATAACATGATGTTTTCAGTTTATTATACTTTGTTTAAAATGTTTTTACTTTTGTTTTGGACTAACTTGAATCTAATCAAGTGTTTGTGTTCTGTTTTGTATTCTTTTTGCTTGTGCTTTATATCTATTTTGCAGATGTCTCCTACCAAGCATGCTGCTAAGAAACCATCCTCCAAGTGTGCTCGCACAAATTCAGACAACTTCAAGTCTATTGAAGCAAACATGAAGTACAATGACTTCTACAAAGGAGCAACTATCATCATAGAAAGGGTTGTGCAGTTAGAAACTCTTGTGGACACTCTCATACCTGAAATGCTCAAGGAATGGACATGGACAAAACTGCTAAATCCAAGTGGAGTAGTATACTCGGAGATTATCAGAGAGTTTTTCTCCAATGCTAGTGTTGACGGGGATCATATCAACGACTGGGTACAACACAAGGAATTTGTCATCACTAGGGACAACATTCAGGAGTTTTTAGAAGTTCATCCTCCGTTTCAACCAATCACAGTGCAATATTATGAAAGATTGGAATCTACTGAGGAGATGATAAGGATACTTGGTGGTACTTCCAAGAAAACCTCCATAAACACCATCCCATTCAGTCTAGAGATGAGGACCCTTGCTCATGTGATGATCAGCAACTTGTACCCAGTCATCAACTTGACAACACTATCCAAACCAAGGACTATCTTCTTGTTTGATCTCTTCACCCACAAAGAGATTGATATTTATGGTCTCATCCTCCATCTTTTGAAGTAGAGCATTGAAAAGCAAAACTCCAAAACAGTTCTGCCATTCCCCTCACTTATAATGGGCCTAATTGCAAAAACAAAGCTCAAACTTCCTAGTGGCCTCACTGTGGTTCAAAGGGATTATCCTATTGGTGGTCAAACAGTGACTCGAATCACAGCTCACCTTAAAGGATTAAAGACCGGCACGTCTCAAATTCCAAGGGCGGCTGTTCAAGATGAAGGTGGAGACACAAATGATGAGATTGATCGCTTTACTTCTGCCCCAGAGACCTCAGCACAACCATCCTCTTCAGCACCTACATGAGGATCCAATCGTCTTGATCACCTTCTAGCAACGGTGGATCAAATATATGGCATGCTTGAATCTCATATACACACACTGCGGAGCAATTTGCTTACCTCCAAGGTCAAATAATTGCCCTATCATCACAGATCGAGGATATGTCAATGGCTCAAGGATCTGACTCCAAATCCAATCAGTTCTAGCTCTTTTGGTCATTCCGGTCAAAAAGGGGGAGAAAATTTTGAGGGGGAGTAGCACATTTTGAGGGGGAGTAGCACATTTTAAGGGGCAGATACATAGAGACTTAGACTTTTGGTTATTTTTTTTTTGTGGTTTAGTAGTTTATTTGCTAATGCCATAGTCTAGAACTCTTCTTTTACATTGCTTTCTTTTAAAACTTTAAGTACTTTGATTTAAATTCAGTTTATATTCAGTACTTTGTGTTTATATCTTTGCTTTGTAGCATTTTTTTTTTACTTATAGTTTATCTTGAGTACTACACTCTTGTGCCCTTGTTGGATCGTGTATCCTTAATGCAAATACTTTGGTATTTTGTATTAGTTGAGTGTTTTGGACATGCAATTGATTCTTGCTTTGTACTTAATTGCATTGTGCGTCCGAATGATCGTTTACTAGTTAAATGATCATTGTAGTCATCCCGTAATGACTATTCTTGTATGATCAAATTATGCTTCATAGCTTATATCTTGTTTACCTTGATCGCATTATACTTGCTCATATATGTACCTTATATTCAACTTGTCATAAGGTTAATGAAAGTTTTGTTTGTGTGCGAATTTTTCAGGATACAGGTGTATTCATGCAAGTGCTTCACAGCTTCTAGATTAAGTGTGAGTGAGTTTTGCTTATGTTCCCAAAATCACGGTTAAGGGTGTTTTGTCACGGAATAGCCAAAGGGGGAGATTGTAAAGTTGTAATTTATAACTGTTTTGTGTTGGCTTTAATTTCATGTCAAATTTGATTGTAATTCTGTTCAATCTTTTATACCCTGTACTTTATATGGGATTTTATTATAAGGGTTGTGTGATAGAGAGAGAGTGTGTGAAAACTCAAGCTTTTGAAGGCAGAAGATTTCTCGCGGGTAGCTTGCAACTAAGCACCCGCGAAGTAATACATGTGCCCTGCACATGACTGGAATGCGAAGAGTCATGACAGATGGTGATAGTTGGTTTTCGTAAGTGTCTCTCGAGTAAGGCCTTTCCACGAGATACCCGCGAAACAATTTGTTTTGTTATTTTGTCCTATTTGCTCCACTACATTCTCAATCACACTATATATACCATCATTACCTACATATTAAGTAGAGAGCTTTTCAGAAGAGAAAACCCTAGCCTCAACCCTTGAGAGTGTGAGATTGTCATACCCACAATTCTACACACAATCCATTGTGGTTTCCTCTACTCTTTCCTCTCCATTTTTATACCCTTGAGAGGTTGATAGCCCAAACACACACCACACTCATACCAAGTGTCCAGTGTGTTTTGGTGCTGCTAGGAAGCATTGGAAGAAGCCAAGTTTTGGCTGATGCAATTGGGCGCATTACGGGATCCGGAAAGCTAGACAAGACACGATTCCGAGAAGCCTTGTTGGAGTAGGAGCTTGTAGGGCTTAGGTGCATTGGGTAGACTAGGCTTGGATGGTCTTTTGCTATTCGTATATCCTAACTTATTGTCTAGTGGATCGATTTACCGCTTGGAGGGCGGCGGAAAGGTTTTTCGCCGAGTTCTTTGGTTTCCTCTTCGATAACACATCGGCGTGTTATCTTGTATTTGCATTCTTCTTCCCTACTCTATTAGCCTTCATTTTACTGCTGCGTTTTGTTGAATATGACTTAGAGTAGTTCTATTGTTTGTCCGCTCGCATTTACTCTATTCCGCACTTAGTTTAAGTTAGAGTAAAATCAACTGAGCCATAATTTTAATTTGGGGTCTAAACAGCTCTTGTGTTTTTAACACAAATCTGAGCTTTCACAATCAGTTCTCAAATAAATAAATAAACTAAGGATTACAATTGTTGTCTTTGCCTTGTAAGATGAAAGTAAATTGACACAAATTTTTTCTTAGAATTTACTAGATTTCTTTTTAATGAATGTTTTGATTGCATCAGGCAAAAGATTTTACAAAAAGTTTAAGTAGATCTGTGATGTGAGGTTCTAATATTTTGGTATTTAAACCAATCACAAGCCCAAAAGGAAGGTTTCAACCAATCACAAGTGAGTAACAACCCACAGATTCAAGTAGTACCTTTCTCCTTCTTCTTCTTCTTCTTTTTTTTTTTTTTTTTTTTTTTTTTTTTTTTTTTTTCATCTTTCTATTCACAAACATGAAATCATTGATGCTTGTTTGATATTCAATTTGTCAAGAACTTTGTAATTCAATTGGTTGATACTTGATGCCTTCTAATATTTTCAAGGAATACATCCAAGATTCAAATCTCTTCCCCCCAAATTTTAAATTTAATTTCTTTTTAAAAGCTCTAATATTTTCGGAAATCAAACTCAAAATGCATATTGTAGAGAACATGAACCAATAGCAACAATTAATTAGTAATTGGGGTATTATACACACACACACACACACACACACACACACACACATATATATTAAAAGGCAATGCTTAGGGACAGTTCAATTAGAATTTAATTTTGCGTCATGTGTCTAAATTTATGTGAGGACCACATCATAATCATCCACTTAAGTTTATGCCATGTGTCCATTTAAATTTTTTAATATTTGTGCTAAGTGAGTTAATGAGTGCAAAATACTAAGAATCTAATATTAATGAACTATAAAAAAAAAAAAAAAAAAAAAAAAAAAAAAAAAAAACCAATTACATATACTCAATAAAAATCACCACACAACAAAAATCATGACATGTTCTATCTTATTAAAAATTAGAAAATAAAAAAGTGATCATAAGTAGTATTAAATTTAGGTAAGAATTTTAATATGTGACTAATTATGTTTAATTTCTTTTTAAAAATAATCTGACTAATTATTTAAATTTTTATAATAAAAATTGTGTTTAATTTTAAATGTATCCATACGTACGTATGTGTTACATGCTTTTTTTTTTAATAATTTATAATGTTATAATAAAAATTATGTTTAATTTTACATACATCCATGCATTTGCATGAGTTACATGCTAGTAACTTTAATAAGAAGATTCAATTTCTAGGATTAGGGATTTTGTTAGGTTGTGAAATTGGGATTGGAATGAAGAGGAAGACAAAGAAGACAGTCTTTCTTGGCACTTTTTTTTTTTTTTTTTTAATATTTGGAAATGTGCACTTTAAATTTTAAATAGGCAGTAATGAGGTTATCATAGTAAATACCAAATAAATTAAAAGCATAAAGGGAAAGTTTGTATACCTTTTTTTTTTTTTAATCTTAGTTTTGGTTTTTTTTCTTCAATTTTTTTTTTCTTTTGCTTCAATATACTATTAGTTGCTAGAGCTTGATCCATGAACAAATTTAGGTCAACTACAAATGATACATTATCATTCCATTTGACTAAAATAAATCACTTTAAATTTGTTAAACATTAAAATAATCATTTTAAGCTTTTAGAGGCTGAAAAAAAAAATCATTTTAAGTTCATTACAAACTAAACTAATTCATAGTTTCAAAAAAAAAAAAAACTAATTCATGAACTAAAGTTCAGAGACTAAAAATGTATTTTTAACATTTTTAAATATGATGCATACAACTCATTAATTAGTTGTAAAGTTTAGATTTGGAAATTCGATTAGTTTGATTTTAGAATTCATACTTGAAAAATTCCTCACATCTTAATTAAATGTGAAATTTGGCATCTAGTTTATGTGGGAATTTTAATCTAAGTTTGAATCATTTTGTAAATTTAAATGTGATTGAAAACTCTATTTGAGTTTTTTGAAAGTTTTTAGCTTGAACTAATGAAAGTGATTGCAATTTTACTGCAATATTACAAAAAGTCTAATAATTTGATTATGCATGGTTAAGGAAAAATTATTTTACGAGATGGTTTTATAAGATATGTCTCTCACAATATTTGTGAGTCACACATATTGTGAGAGAGATATCTCATAAATTACCTTCTCATGGCCAATGATCCTTGACTATGATATAAATTCTCCCAATTTATGTAATATGCATATTTTGGACCGATTTATTTTATAAATATATCCTTATTAAAAAAATTTAACGATTTAATTTGTTAACAACTTAAAATATAAGGTATAAAGTGAAATTTATTTAATTGTATTTAAGCTTGTTTGAATCCCTTACATAAATAAAAACTGATGCACTATAGAACATAAAATCCGCTATAGCACATTGGCAATTCTTATGAATTAAAGAATCCATGTTCAACTCCCGGCAGTGGAAAAGTTTTATATTTATATTTATTTTTCAATCTTGTGGGGGGCCCTATTATGAATATTTTTATTTTTATTTAGGAGAAATTACAATAAACCTACCTGTGGTTTAGCTCGTTTGCACTTTGTCTATCCGTGATTTAAAACTTAGCACTTTGCCCACTTGAGATTACCTCTGTTAGAGCTCCGTTACCCATCTTCGTTAAAAATAAACGTAAGTATGTAATTTTGTTCTCTTTTTATGTCTTTCCCCTCCCAAAACAAAAAATTATACCAAAAAAACAAGAGAAAGAAAATCTAAAAGTTAGGGTTTTCACTCTCCAACAACAAGGACCTCTCTGCACATGCCTTCAGCTTGGCAGCAATTTTTTTCTCTGTATTGCATTCCTCCTTGAACTGAGAAGAATATATAGGAAAATAAATTAATTTAGAGTCAGGCCCCTCAGCCTAATATTTGACAGAAAAACCCCTCCAAAGACTAATTATGAGTTACGAAGAAAATATATATAACAAATTCATTTATCCACTAAAACTACTATTCTCACCTCATAGCACTGCTGCTGATATTCGTTGAGAATAGTTGAGGCAATAAAAGTCCAATACGATCCAAATTTATCCTGAATCAAGAATAAAAATTAAACAAAAAAAGACAATCAGCAGAAACGATGCACAGTAAAACTTACAACAAAGAAATAGAAGTCATAGGTTGATTACAATAAGTCACCAGATTACAGCCAACAAAAAAAATTCAATAACCTGTAACAGTTCTTGCCGAATATATGGACGACTCAATCGATCAAAGTCCCATATTCCCTCTCTTTCAAGTTCTTCCTACAAAAGAAGCATTAAATTGTGTAAATTCACCAGAATAATATTAAAAACTATTGCTTCCCTTAACACAGACCATGCTCTACATTTATCTAGGTTGTGTTTGAATACTGTTTATTTTGTTGAAATTGAAAAATTATTGTTGAAAGTACTGTAGATAAAGGTAAAAGTTAGTTAAAATAGTACAGTGAAACCTATAAATAGTGCCAAAAAATGTAATAAAACTTATAAATGTAACAAAAATAAAATAAATAATAAAATAATTTTCATTTTTCATCTATACCCAAAGGCACACTTATTCTCCAAGTAAAAAAGCTGTTTTTGATTGGGCAAGCATAACTTTACCTGATTCAGAGGGATCGATGGTCAAAATGTTCCAACTAGACCAGTCATAGAATGCTGCAGTAACTCCCAAATTCAAAAGAAACCCAAAATGTGATCAATTCGGTAAGCTATAAAGTATTTTGCCATCTGTCATGGAAACAAAGAAAAATAACCTTTGGCTTATTCAAGAAAATCAGTGAAAGATACATGGCACCAAGACCAAGGCATAATGAAGGTAGGATCAAAATCTATTAGAAGGACAAAACCTGGGTTAAATGAGCTCACCACCAAGTATAGTTGTCTTTCGATCTTCTTTGGAGAGTGAAAACCCTAACTTTTAGATCTTTTTTCTCTTGATTTTTATTATAATTTTTTGTTTTGGGAAGAGAGAGACATAAAAAGAGAATAAAATTATATACTTTTATTTTTAATAGAAGTGGGTAATGGAGTTATAAAAAGGTAATTTCAAGTAAACAAAGTGTTAAGTTTTAAATCACAAGTAGGTAAAGTATAAACAGGTCAAACCATAGGTGAGTTTACTGTAATTTTCCCTTTTATTTTTTATTTTTTTTTTGAATCTTGTTGGGTGGCCCATATATTTATTTTTATTTTTATTTTTTGATCTTGTGGGTTATTTTAATTTATTTTTCGGTCTTGTGGGTGGCCCAATTATGAATATTTTTATTTTTTTGATCTTGGTGGGTGGCCAAATTTTTATTTTTATTTTATTTTTTTAAAACTTGTGGGTGGCCCAATTAGGGAAAAAAAATTTATGTTGCAAAAATAAATAAGCTGCTAATCAAATCACACACATTTTATTTTATTTTACTTTTGATCTTGTGGGTGGCCCAATTAGGAAAAACAAATTTATGTTGCAAAAATAAATAAACTGCTAATCAAATCACTCACACCCAAAATAGTCACTTTCAGATTTATTAAAGATTTCAATCAATTATTATTATTATTATTATTATTATTATTATTATTATTATTATTATTATTATTATCCTTAGTTGATTCTTGATTGTAATAATAATAATAATAATAATAATAATAATAATAATAATAATAATAATAATAATAATAATAATAATAATTGTAGGGTCAATGGGTCTCGGAATATGTGTTGGGTTGGCCCAAGATAATTTGTTAGGCTAAAAGCCCAATCCGAGGACACTGAATGGTCCGAAGATGTGAAATGTGTCAACCCACGAAGCAATACTAATAGGTAAAGAAATGATATCTGGTCAAGCATATCTAAGAGAGTGGTCCGAGGAAGAGTATGTCCTCGGCTATGTAAAGTTGAGGTAGGAGAAAGGCTGGTTAACCTCCACAGACAATATTCTAGAAGATCCTATAGATAAGGGTAAGTATGGTATATGTAGAAGATAAGAAAAAGGGCAGTGGAATATTTAAGATAAAGTTATTACTACAACCCCCGCATTGAATGCTCTATAACTGCTTTTTTGGCCGCATTAATGGGAAAGTGATGCTTGAGCATCAGAGATCTACCTTACAACTGCCTCCAAAGACTTCAGGGGAGGTGGATGGAACAAGTATCTAAATCAGTAATCTGATCCATAGGTGGGAGATGATATAAAAGAAAGAGGAAGACGCTTAGAGAAGGTGAGGGAGAGAAAGAGGCAAAAACACTGTACACATCACCATCTATAGTGGTAATTTATCTTTGAAAGAGATAATATGAATCATCCTTGGCTTGTGTCCAAGGATAAATTTCCTTCATATAAACATTTCCTTGTGTATGACGTTGTGATTGAGCCCATCATTTTTGTTATCTAACATCACTAGAACCTAGATTTTAAACCCACTCTCTACAAATTTCATTGTATTGGGCTTTTTGGGCCTTTCCCCTGCTCACTGTGGGTTTGGGTTCAAATTGTGATCTTATAATAATAATAATAATAATAATAATAATAATAATGATGATGATGATGATGATGATGATATTTACAATCGATTCTCAAATAAATAAATAAACTAAGGATTACAATTGTTGTCTTTGCCTTGTAAGATGAAAGTAAACTGACCCAAATTGTTTCTTAGAATTTACTAGGTTTTCTTTTTAATGAATGTTCGGATTGCATGGGCAAAAGATTTTACAAAAAATTTAAGTAGATTTATGATGTGAGGTTTTTAATATTTTGGTATTTAAACCAATCACAAGCCCAAAAGGAAGGTTTCAACCAATCACAAGTGAGTAACAAAGCACATATTCATAATTCAAGTAGTACCATTCTTCGTTTTTTTTTTTTTTTTTCATCTTTCTATTCACAAACATGAAACCATTGATGCTTGTTTGATATTTAATTTGTCAAGAACTTTGTAATTCAATTGGTTGATACTTGGATACTTTCTAATATTTTCAAGGAATACATCCAAGATTCAAATCTCTTTCCCCCCAAATTTTAATTTAATTTTTTTTGAAAGCACTAATTTTTTCAGATATCAAACTTAAAATGCATATTGTAGAGAACATGAACCAATAACAACAATTAATGAGCCATACATATTGTCCATAGTTTCATGCAATTGTTACTTGAATTGCGATCTATTGGGGGCTTTTTTGTTGCCCACATGATGTTAGGGGAGTCAAGACTGAGACTCGACTTTAGGCTTGGAACATGGCCCAAAGGCTATCAGTGAAGTGTGAAAGACCCATTTTGCTCAAGGTCTAGATTGCATCCAACAAAGATTATAATAAGGCTCTAAAAATACCTCCTAGAAAGATAAGCTAGTACAAATGATGGCCCACCACAATAAGTGATTACATAATAGTCTAGTGGTAAGCAAGAGAAATGTCCAATGGTAAATGCTTGGAAAATTAATAAATGTATTTGCATAGTAAAAATTATGCATTTCCTCCATAGTTGATTAATATAAAAGTGGGCCCGTTATAACAAGTACACAAGAGAAAAAATGGTCCAATAGTGAATATGACAGACTTCCAGCAGTAGACGTCTGACAGGTTAATAAGTGTGTTTACATGGTAAAAATCATATGTTTTCCTTATTATTATTAGGTTAACATAAGTCCGTAAGTAGCCATCGTAGCCAAAGGAGTAGCAGAGGACGTGGACACACCTAAGTCCGTAAGTAGCCATCGTAGCCAAAGGAGCTCAGATGTGGTATCAGCAAGGGCACGATATTCTGCTTCAGTGCTAGAGCGGGCCACAAAGGTTTGCTTCTTACTTCTCTAGGAAACAAAGGAAGAGCCAATAAGAAAGCAGTAGCCAGTGGTGGACCTGCGATCAGTGGGATCTCTTGCCCAATCAGCATTAGAGAATGCACGGAATACAAGAGGAGACTGGGCTGAGTAAAAAAGACCATGGAAGAGAGTGCCCTTCAAGTATCGAAGAATGTGCAGAACAGCAACACAGTGAGTCGATCAGGGAGCAAACAAATACTGGCTAACCTGATGAACAACATAGGAAATTTATGGACGAGAAACTATGAGATAAACTAAGCTGCCAACCAATTGTCTGTAAAGAGAAGGATTAGACAATGGTTTCCCCCGCGTGGGAGTCAGATGCGCATTAAGCTCAACTGGAGTGTCAGCAGTCTTGCTGTCAGTGAGTCTAGCCCGAGACAAAAGGTTAGAAGCATACTTGGCTTGAGTAACATAAAGATCATCTGTGGAATGAGTGATTTCAAGACCTAAGAAATAGATAAGGTGTCCAAGACCTTTCATCTCAAATTGCTGACTGAGAAAATCCTTGAGTTCTTGTATGCCACTAAGGTCATCACCAATTATGATCATATCATTCACATAGAGGAGAAGTAAAATGGTGCCTTTATCAATGCGACGAAGGAATAAGGCAGCATCATAAGGACTAACAGTGTAACCCAAGCGAAAGATGGTAGAGCTGAACTTTGCAAACCAAACTCGTGGAGCTTGTTTAAAGCCATACAATGCACGTCGAAGGCAGCGGTAACAGCCAAGAGGGCACAAACAGATGAGATGCGAGCAACTGGAGCAAAGGTCTCTTCATAATCAATCTCATACTTCTGTGTAAAACCTTTCGCAACAAGTCGAGCCTTATAACGCTCAATGGACCCATCAGAGTGAGTCTTAATCTCCTAAATCCATTTACAACCAACCACAGACTGTCTAGGAGGGAGAGTAACCAGATCCCACATATGCTTTTTGGTTAATGCATCAAGTTCCTCTTTCATTGCAATCTTCCATAAAGGGTCAGTGGAGGCCTCACGATAGGTCTGAGGCTCGTTGAGTGTAGCAAAGGCAGTATAACTGTGATAATCAAGTAAATGTGTAGGAACAGATCTTACCTAGGTTGAGTAATGGGGTGGAATGCCTTGTGGAGGATCTTCAGGCAAAGTAGGAGTAGGGGACCCAGGCTCAAGTTGGGGTAGCTCATCATCAACCTGTTCATCTTTAACCTGTCTAGAAGAAGTATCAAAAATATCTAGAGGAGGGATAAAGAAGTCCAAATGAGGATCAAGAGTATTTGGAGAAGGAACATGAGACTCGTCTGGAAAAACTTCTAAAACAGATGAGGTCGTTAGGGAAGAATGAAAGTGAGAGAGTTCAACAAACAAGTGGTGTTCCTAGAAGACAATATTACGAGAAACACGAAGATGATGAGACACAGGATCGTAACACCGATACCCCTTTTGTGTTTCGCCATAACCAAGAAAGCAGCAAAGTCTAGACCGAGGCTCAAGTTTGTTGTGCTCATGAGGTTGAAGAAGAACGAAACAAGCAGATTCGAAGAAGCGAAGGTGATGATAGTCAAGTGGTGACCCAAAGAGGCGCTCATATGGAGTTTGATTATGCATGACAGTGTTTGGAATGCGGTTAATAATATGAACAGCATGAAGAGCAGCTTCACCCAAAAATGGGGGAGGAACTTTGGCAGAAAGAAGAAGAGCACGAACAGTATCAAGAATGTGACGAAATTTTTGTTCAGCTCGACCATTTTGTTGAGAGGTACCTGGACAAGTTAGATGATGTACTATGCCATAGGAATGTAACAAAGCTTGAAAAGCATATTGAGTATATTCAAGAGCATTATCAAATCGAAAAATTTTGATACGTTTGGAAAATTGTATTTCAACCATTTTTGCAAAGTTACTATATATTGGCAAAATTTCAAAACGAGATTTCATAGGAAATATCCAACTATAACGAGAATAATCATCAATAAAAACAACAAAATATCGAGATCCACCAATACTAGCAACAGAAGAAGGTCCCCAAACATCAGAATGAATTAACTCAAAAATGCTATTAGAAATAGAATCACTATTATTAAAAGGCAAAGCTAGTTGTTTTCCTAATTGACATGAAGTACAATCAAAATTGTCTTTGGACACAAAACCTAACAAACCCTTAGAAGCTAACTGTTGTACCCGAGAAAAGGGTGCATGACCAAGATGAGAATGCCAAAGTGCGAGAGAAGGTAAGGAAGAAACTGCAGCAACAGCAGCAGCAATAGACACTGGAGCAACATGTGGAAGATGAAGATTGTCCATGGGAAACATACGCCCAACTCTAGGACTGGTCCCAAGCTCTTGTCCTGTCCTCGGATTCTGCACAATACATCCAGAATAGTGAAAAATAAGACGATATCCTAGTTCAGCTAATTGTCTCACAGAGCACAAATTATAGGATAGGTCAGGTACATGGAAGACCCCAGGAACAGAGATGTTGGAGGTCAATACAAAACCTAGGCTATTTCCATGCATGGTGGGACCATCAGCTATATGAATATTTAGAGGATGTGGTGCAGGGTCAATTTTGGAGAATAAGGATGAGTGAGGTGTTATGTGATTGCAACAGGCAGAATCAAAAGGCCAAGTTTGAGACTTACCAGGTAAAATTGAGAGAGCAGTGGAAAGAGATACATTACCAGCCATACAAACAGCCTGAGCTATAATCTCCTGTAGTTCAGTGGGTGAGAAGTTGATAGTGGATCCAGAAGACTGGGACTCAGTTGAAATGGGAGGCATTGACGGAGTAGACTCAGTATTAGCAACTGCATCAGTAGATTTGTACAACGGTAACAGGTCTCAATAGTGTGACCAGAGCGCTTGCAATAGTTGCAGAACTTTTTGTTGGTTTGCTTGCGACGATTGCTAGAGTTAGAGAGATCACCTGATTGCTGAGGTTGCTTTATGGGCGAAGCATAAGGAGTAATAGCCAGAACATTAAACTTATTCTAGGGTTGAAGGGTTGCAAGGCGAGCTTCTTCTCTAACCAACTCATTTACAGCAGTATCAAGAGATGGAGGAGGACTGTGATTAAGAAGCTGAACTCGAATAGGCTCATAGTCCTTATGGAGTGACATCAGGAACTCATAGAGACGAAATTCATCTCTAACAGCAGCATATTGTTGAGCATCTTTTGAGCATGCCCAGGTTGGATCTGAAAGGTCAATTTGGTCCCAAATGAAGCGAAGCTGATCATAGTAGTCATTGATGGATTGCCCTGGTTGTTGCCTAAGTTGATGCAATTCAACCACTAATTGATATTTCATGGATCTGTGAGTAGTAGAGTATCTTTTGGCCAACATATCCCATGTTGATTTTGCATCTTCAGAGCTGCCCAACAGATTGGAGATAGAGGGAGTGGAAGTGTTTCGAATCCATGTGAGGATCATGTGGTTGTGACTATCCCATTCAATCATGAGACTAAGGAAGGCTGTATCATCTTCACTTGCCTTCTTCACAGGAATAGTGATTACACTAGTACAACATTGCCAGAGCATGTGGCCCTTAAGAAAACTGCGCATAGCTTGAGACTAAGATAAGTAATTCTTATTCCCCTCCAATACAATATTGATAGGGCGAGGAAGAAAAAAATCTTTTTTATCCATTTAGAGACAAAATATGCAAAAATATATTGCAAAAATGAAATCTACGCAAAAAACTGAGTAAGGAGAATCTAGATTGAAAAAGTCAACTCTGAGAAAAGTCAACGGTCAAAGTCAACGCATGGTCAAAGGTCAATGGTCAGAGATGATGACGTAAGCAAGATAACGTGTCGCTGACGTCAGTAGGTGACTGGATGCTGATGTAAGCTAGGGCTGACGTGGCACTATTGTCGTCACGGATGACGTCAGCCTGGAAGAGTTGAAGGCGCATCTGGCGCGTGGGCTGTAACTCAGATTCTTTGAGCGGCGCGTGGGGTCTCCGATGGCTTGGCGGTTTCCACGAGCGTGTAGATCGGTGCAAGTCGATCTTAGTGGTACCTATAGAAAGTTGATCGGAGCAAAAGTCGCTGCGGCGGAACTCCTCAACGGCGGTTGCTACAGGTTCGAAACCTAAGGACGATGTCTGGAAGACGTCGGAGGTTCAACGGCAAAAGACTATGGTAGTTGCTATGATGGCGGAAGCGATATTGAGAATGGAGTTACACCAATAAAGACAAAACTGCTAAGAAAATGTCAGAGCAGTGACTCTGATACCATGTTAGAAATACTAAATGTCTGTATTGTATTTCTCACTGAAATAATATACATAAGTGCCTTTATATAAGAGGCATATGAGTGCAATACAAATAATTATGAGTGCAGTACAAGTAAGAGTGTAATACAAGAATATGTGCTTTACAAATAATTTAGTTGGGCCTAAAGCCCACAATACTATACACGCTAACATTGTCCAAAGACTACAAAATCCATTTTTATATTCAAATCTTTGAACTTTTTGTGAGTTGCGCAGTATATGTATTGCAGTACTGCACAGCCATCCAGGAACAAAAGCCAAGCTAGGGCCTCATCATTATAGTCCTTGGTCACCTCCTCCTCATAGCATTCCCTCAGTTCCTTGATCTTCTCCTCAATCTTACTGTATAAATCTCTTATACCTTTGTCGCTACTTTTGATGAAATCATATGCCAAGACGAGCTTATACTTCTCTCCAAGCTGGTACTTTGGCATACCATGATGGATAGGACTGAGTGATACCACTCTTGGCTAGAAGTACTTCTTGAAATCCTTGCGATCTCGTAGCCAGAATATGACCTTCTGTATCTTTGGTGTTGAACATCCATTCATGGCATTGTCTCCTGCACTTGTTACCATGTTAAACCTATTGATTTGCTCTCTGTATCAGCCTCCTTGGTGGCACAAATGCTTGTTTCACCAGGTTCACTCGAATCTATTCGGTTCATAGCAAGTTTGCACAGAAGAGGACGACTACAAATCTGGTAATTATGGCTCAAAGCAGTGGAATTTTACGTGGAAACTTTAGTTTGAGAAATTTAGGACTGTTGCGCTTATTAATTTTTATGTTTTGGACCAAGTATAAACTCCATTCCGAAGCAACTATATATTTTATGACGGGCTAATTATAGCAAGCTTGGAATATATTGTACAGGGTAATCTACAAGATATGTGTTGAAAACATATAGTAATAAATAAATAAAAAATTGTGGTCGCTCTTGCCTTTTGGCTTTTATAGTTCATTACATATAAAATATTTCGGAATAAACCAGAATATTGATAATGAATAGCGATTTATTCTTTATCCATTAAGCAAGACTGGCATTAAAACCTGTGTAAGTCCATGAAATTCTTTGCTATTTCACTAGGTTTATGCTAAAATATTACTATATATGGTGAAAAAGGCTGGTTCCTTCACACTTTATTTACCTAGCAAGTTGGTATGATATATTTTTGTGACAAACTGAGTGTTTATACTTTATCTTTGCATCAAGCGATGTATAAATTAAAAAACACAAATTTGTCATAGCCTGTGGGTTCAATCTACCAATACACTTCAAAACAAAATTACCTAGGCTATGGGAAACGAAGAGTTGGCTGTAAAATTAAGAGAAGCTTTTTTAAAAAGTTAAAATAGTACTTTTAAGTACGGTGTGATAAGTTTGTCTCACCCCAATCCACAACACGCTCTAAGTGTTAACTTGTAAGGGGCGAATCTAAATCCATTTTTTTACAAGTGCTAGTAGTGATTTTCTGTGTAAGTAATATAATCAAATTGTAATTGGATACCTAGGTATATTGTGAAATTGATTGTGTTTGTAGGCGGACTAAGGAAACAATAACTAGTATTTTCCTAAGTAACAAAACGATAAGGTGTTTTGACCGGCTACATCTTTAGAAGTTACCATTTTTTTTTTAAACCATTTGTACATTTTTATATTTTGTGAGAATAGTTTCTCAACCAATAGTCTCTTTTGTGCTTAAGTGTTACTCCGGAAATTAAACACTATTTTTCCGCAACTATAGGTTCAAACGTAAGGGTGTGCAACCAACCCACCAACCCCCCAAAACTGACCCGATCCGATTTGATACAATCCAACCCGTTGGGTTGGCTTGGTTTTTAGGGGTTGGTGGGTTGGGTTGGGTTATGACAATTTTTTTAATAGTTGTTCAAGTTGAGTTCGGGGTCATAACAATCACAAACCCACCTAACCCAACCCAGCCACATATATATATATATATATATATATATCATATAATTAATAGTTTTTTATTTAATTTCTTTCCCTTTTGGCTCTTCCTATATAAAACTCAATTACCTCACAAACTCTAGTAATCTTATTTCTCTCTTTGCCACCTCCTACTCCCACCCTCTCACTCCACTCCTATTGGTTTATAACTGAGTTGAGATACTAGTTCATGCATATATTGTTTATCAACTCAATTGCATACATTTTATTTATAAGTGAGTTGGAATATTAATTCATGTATATTTTGTTTATCAACTTAGGTTGCAGGTGTGATTTTTTATTTTTTCTGCTCAATTTAATAATAATAGTAATAAAAAAAAAAAGTAAAAACTATCCAACCCATGGGTTCGACCAACCCATGCACACCCCTATTCAAATGTTAGAATTAGGGGTGAGCAATGACCAAACCTCACCAAAAAAACCAAGCCTCACCGACTAAATCACACCAAACTTTGGGCCAACCCAAGGAGCCGATGCCAGCGAACGGAACTTGGTGACCCTTCCGACACTGGTGCGATGATACAGTTGGAGTTGATTTTTAAAACTGACACACAAACCGTACCAAGTGATTTATATATAGAGACAAGAATTAGGAAAAAAAATGAGACAAACTATGCTACAATCACATCTATTTTTTTGCCTGAGCCTTTAGTCATCTGCTAAAATCTGCCCCAATTTTGTGCAAATCCGCCTGTTGCTCTTTTTGTTTGCATAGCTCTAAGTAGTATGGTAAATATATAAAGAAGATAAAAAGAGGAGACCTACAAACTTGGGTAGCAAAGTGAAGGCTTGGTGACTACAATGCTATAGCCTATAGGTGCCTGATATGTTGCAAGCTTGGTGACTACTAGTCATATTGTTTTGTACTTTTATAAATATTAAAGTAATCAATCAAAAAAAATTGCTAAATTGAAATGAATAGCATCATTTCTATAATTTTAAGTAAAAATAATATTAAGTAATATTGTGATTGAGTAATGACTAACATTTTTTATTTATTTTTCAAACCGATCGTAAAAAACCGCATCGCTGTAGATTGAAAAACCAACCCCTTGCGGTGTACATCGGTTCTGGTTATGGGAAAACCAATTTCTATCGGCTCAGTGATAAATTTGAAAAAAAAAAAAAAAAAAAAAAACCGCACCGATCAAACCATGCACACCCTTACTTAGAATGTAACATCCAAATATTTTCCCTTCTTTGTTTATTTTATTTTCTTTAAAAAAAAATATTTTTCATTTGTTTCTGTTTGATAAAGTTTAAACCAATAGATCAACAACATAATGAAACAAACTAGAAAAACACAGCAAAAAACAAATAGAAAGCCAAATGAGTTTTTTTTCCCCCTAAATCACTCTTTGGCAAAATGGAATATTATAATTAAATTAATAAGTTGGTCATTAGATAGAAAATATGAGATAATCAGTCAATGAATCAAAAGTTGAATCAAAGTCTCTGTCATTTTTAATTTGGAATGCAATAAATATTTATTTACTTATTTATTTATTATGAGTCTACGACGTGAAAAAGAGTAAGGGAAGACCTTAATTAATGGAGGAGATGGAAGTTCCCCTAAATCAAGCAAGTAAAGAAAAGCTTTTAAACAATTCATCAGTAACATGCTTGGATGTGATTTACAATTAGAGAGATGTTATGTCCACAATATTTTTACAACATTTACACAACAAATCACAGGTGGTTAATTGTTATTGGTTCAAATTTGAACCTAACATGAAAATTACTTTTTTGTCCCAATAATAACAATCAGTAATAACCTGCTACTTAGGATTTGTTGTAAAAATGTTGTGAAAATGTTGTGGACATATCATTTCTCTTACAATTAATCGTTGAGATAACTTAAGGACTGATTTGGAGGCAAGATCAGAAAAAGAAGAGGTTGTTCAGACAATTGGTGGAGAGCTTTTTATGAAGTTTCTAGCCAATTGGCATTTGACAATGGGGGTCAAAGGAGTAATTTTAGGGTCTCTTTAGTTGTGTTGTTTAAACAACATTTTTCGTTCTTTAAATAATACAACAAGTATTTTTACAACACTTAAACAACATTACCAAATGAGCCCTTAATTCATGAATATATAATATATAGTATATATAAGTGATGTTAAAGATATTATAAATTTTATTTATATGAAATTTATAAATTGATATGTTACTAAGGGTCTGTTTGGGATGCACGTATTTTGCTAAAATTGAAAATTTTTTGCTAAAAGTATTATAGATAAAAATAAAAATTAGTTGAAATAGTACAATGTGACTTATAATTAGTACCAAAAAATGCAGTGGATCCCATGAATAATAGCAAAAATAAGCTAAATAGTAAAATAAGTTGGCAAAACTAATTTTTGCCAAACACACACTAATTATGAAAATTATGTCACGTTAGTTAATGAAAATTTTTCTATATTTCCATTACAGGTTAATGGAAAATGATGTTAGGAAAAAAAATTGGAACTGGTAATGAAAGACATTTTTAAATCTTAAACTTCTTCATCCTAGGCTTTATCGAAATACTACGGCCAATGAATTTGTAGCATGCATGCATGTCTAATGTCTATAACACATTTCATCCATAATAGAATTTGAATTGAAATAATTATTTTAAACTTCTTAAAACTTCCAATCTAATATCCTTTGCATGTCTCTATTAGAATTATTGGGACATTCTTATCAAGTTTAGTCATTTATGGAGTCATCATAAGATTTTTATGATATCATGATTATGTTTAGTTATTTATAAATTTGTCCTAAAATGTATATAATATTACATTTACATTCTTAGAGAATATGATAAAATTTAGGGGAAGTAGTTTTTGTGAATTGTGCAGGTTGTAAGGTAGTATATATATATAAAAGCTGAGATCTCATAAAGAGGAGAAATTATTAGATCTATTGAGATGATTGTTGAAATCGTTCTCCCAACCAACAAAACAATGATACCTATGCAAACAGGGATGGAGCCAAGATTTGAAGTTTGGGGAGGAGGGAGGGATTTGCCAAAGTTCTCACAAGGCTTTCTTTTGGGACTTTACATCAGTACAGTTCCTAAGAAATAGGGGAGAGACCCCCAACTTCAATTTTGTTTAATGACAAATTATTAGGTTTGCTTAATCTTTCAAATTTAGGCTTGTTGAAAGATACTGCAGGTTTAAGAGAATATAATGTCATGAGTACTACTAGAACTTTTACGCTCTATTTGGGTATATTTATGATTGAATGGTTAACTGTCACTACAAAAAAGGGGTCTATAGCCGCGTTTCAAAAATGCGGCTATAGACCCTGAAAACGCGGGTATAGGATATAGCCGCGTTTACAAACCAGGCCTATGCTACGCAGCAACAGCCCCTGTGGGTCTGTAGCCGCGTTTTTATAACCGCGGCTAAAGATCAGGCCTAAAGCTGCGTTTTTAACCGCGGCTATAGGCTTCAGGTCTATAGCCGCGTTTTTAAAAAACGCGGCTACAAACCCATTTTGAGCTGCGTTTATAACCACGGCTATAAGTTTTTTTAAAAACAAAAAAAAAAATTTCTGGATTTTTTTTTTCAAAACAAAAAAAAAAATTCTGGGTTTTTTTTCCCCCAAAAAATTCAAAATTCAAACAAAAAAATTCAAAATTAAACACAACATACTCACAATAAAAAACACCCAAAAAATTCAAAATCAAACACAAACCCAAAAAGTTCAAAATTAAACACAACATTCTCACAATACAAACACACCCAAAAAATTCAAAATCAAACACAACATATTGACAATACAAATACAACATGCTCCAAAATATAACAATACAAACCCATGAATTTCATTTCATTCAACAAAACCAACCCAAATTTAACAGTAAATCCATTCAAAGAACACAAAAGCACAAGCTCAGAAACACAAAAACAAGTTCAAGAACACAAACCCATTTAAACATAGGCATAATATCACAACACAATAGCAAAAATAACCTCTAGTAAAAGTATAATACCCATAAAAATACTTGAAATTTTTTACTTCAAATAGTAGAGATGAGTGAGCCTTAGCTTTTCTTATGAAGTTTTCCATTGACCCTTACTTGGAAAATGGTGGTGTGGAGTGCGCGTTGTGTTGAAAGAAAAAAAAGAAGGAAAGAAAGAAAAAAACTAGCAGCAGCAAAGAAACAAAGGAAAAAAAAAAAAAAAAAGAGTTGTGCTGGAGTGAAGAAGGAAGAGAAAAAAAAAAGAAAAAAAAAAAGAGAGAGAACGAATGAAGAGCTGAGCGTGATTTGCAGAGAAGAAAGAAAGCAACCTAGGAAACCCAAGAAAAGCACAAAAAGAAAGACTAAAGAAAGAAAAGAAAACCAGAGGAGTAGGTGGGAAAGTGGGGGGTGTTTTTTTATTATTTGGCTGGACCTATAGCCGCGTTTTTAAAAACGCAGCTATAGGCCACCCTTTTAAAAAAAAAATTTATTCGATTGTACTGGCCATCTTTTAAAAAATATATATTATTTGGCTGGACCTATAGCCGCATTTCTAAAAACGCGGCCATAGGTTGGTGTAAAGCCACATTTTCTAGGAAACGCGGCCATCCTTTTAAAAAATATTTTTTTGTTGGACATATAGCTGCGTTTTTTAAAACGCGGCTATAAACTTTATTGAAAAATGCAGCTAAAGACTCTTAAAACGCGGCTATAGACCTAACCTATAGCCGCGTTTTAAAAACGCGGCTATAGGTCAGGTATAGCCACGTTTTTTGTAAATGCGGCTATAAATTTGAGAATAATGACATGTCATTATTCTCAAATTTATTCATTTTGTTTAGTAGTATAATGATTACCACCGCACACTCTTAGTACAATGGTCACTCCACGAGTATAAGTACTTGAAGGAGTAGGGGCAAGAGCCAAGGTTCAAGTCTCTAGAAGAGAGTTTCACACACATATATACTTAAATTAAGTTAGAGTAGAAATTTTATCTTGTATAAAAAATAAATAAATAAATAAAATGTAGTATAATGACTGTCGTCCCTTTGCCTTGTATTTTAGCTTCTTCCCCTTTATTTATTTCTCCTTTAAAAGTGAAAACAGGAACTACTTAAATCGAAGAGGACCTCTCACTCTTACAGGATGGAAAATTTAAAGAGCAGTGTTGGAACTTGAATGTTTCATGGTGTGAAATTCCACACTTTTTGAGAAATTATTATTATTTGTTTTAGTTAAAGTCACATAAGAGTTGTTGAAATATGTGTGCTATTGCTTAGTAGTTAGCAGGATTATTGTCTTGAGAATTTTGGGTTGCTTTCTTTTCTGAACTTCAGCTGTGATATATTGTTTAGCCTTTGAATAGTAAGTGGGCAAACACTTTGAGTTTAAATTATATAGTAGAATCCTATATTTTAATTAATTCATAGAGTCATTCTCCCTGACTTTTAAGTTTTTTGGGTCTCAATTCTTCTTTGAATTCTAAAAAATTGAATTCACGAACTAAGCAAAATAAAAAATATTAAAAAAATAATAATAATAATAAATGAAAGAAACACTCAAAATTTATATTATATGTGACAAATTACTATAATGCCCAATAACAACTACTACATAAGTACATATTATATGTCTAATAGTGCATGTGACAAAATAATATATAACTCAGGCTCTCTAAGCGTATATTCATGGCTTAATACTAAATATCCTAATATATGTTATTGAAGTGTTAAAAAAAAAAATCACTAAACTCATTTTATCCCTTTCAACCAATTCTTTTAAGCTAAACAAAATGAATATATATCGATACAGTTCAAAATTATCAGTATGGAACATCAAATATGCTTAGCGCATGAAATTCAATTCTAATGTTGGCAATAAAAAAGATTAGTTTATATTCAGTCACATCCATTAAAGTATATGGTAGTTTGTGATCCAAAAAGAAACTTGAAATTCCATTTTACTAACCACATCAGGGGGAGGAGCTCCACCCGCAACATGATATTTTGGATTCTTCAGCAGATAATCTTCCTGTTGTTCTAAATAAACACGACTGTCCTCTTTTATTAAGCTTTCTCTTAGGCATTTCAAAAAACACATGGAAACAGAGAGAAAAAGAGATTGAGATTAATTTCCTACAATTTTTTAGCAACAAAACAGAGAGCAAGCTTTCAATGGTAACACTAGTCTTTAATTCCACCAAGTATCCAGCTAATGAGTACGAAGTTGTAACCAAGCTTAGAAATGTGCACAACAATTGAGAATTATCAAATGTAAGTAGTCACATAAATGAAAGAAAAACTAAGGCCATATGCATAAAAAAGTTAAACCTAATGGACTGCAAAAACTAAACAACGAACAGTAGAAATTAATAATATATGCAGATACTGCACTACTAACCACACAACAGTACCAAGAATAAAAGACAATTCGTTGCAAAAATCTATCTAAATTATAGAGTTTCTTTTCCCATTCCAAAAAAAATTTATATATACAAAATGTAATCTCTGCAATTGCCCACGTATTAAAAAAAAAAAAAAAAAAACTAGGACTTGGCAACTTGAGATTTTTTCATCATTGGCTATAGAATGAACAAAGTGAATACAAACTAATTAAAACAAATACCTTTCAAATAAAATAACAGAATGGTACAAATTGAACTAAAGTAAAAGTTTGTGCCCAAAACTTATAAAATAAAACCACCAAAACCAGAGGATTGACCAATATTGGGTGGTATTGGTGGCAGACAGCATGTCTTCTTGCTCCAGACTTCCTTTGAATAGATATCTCCCATATTTTTGGGGTTCGGGAGAGATGATTGATAGGCATCTTGGATTGGTTGATTGCCTAAATGGAACCCACTACCCCGTGGTAAACTGGGCTTGCCCATGCCTGTCTCTTGATCAAAGCTACCGTCTGTGTACAAAGCTCCCATATTTGTGGGGTTCTGGAGAAATGATTGACAAGCATCTTGATTCCCAAACTCGAACCCACTACCCCGTGGTAGAGTGGGCATGTCTATGTTTGTCTCTTGTGCGAAGTTGTAGTCCATGTACAAAGCTCCCATATTTGTGGTGTTCGAGAAAGATGATTGATAGGCATATTGAAGAGCTTGATTCCCCAACTCGAACCCACTACCCAATGGTAGACTAGGCATGTCCATGCCAATGCCCATATCTTGATGAAGTCTGCATATCCTCTTGGTTGGCCGGGTTGCTTCTGAATTGAAAACTTGGTTAGTGCATGAATCTCCCACATCAACATAGGTGCTTGATGAACGAACAATCCCAGTTTTAGCAGCAGTAGCAGCACCAGCAGTATTGTTGTAACTAGTATTCACTTTTGATTGGTAGGTGCCAGATGAGGTGCCAATCCTAGTTCCTGTCTCACTAGGAGTAGAAAAGTTGTTGTTTGGGACAGGTGATTGGTACTCAATAGCCTGATTCCTAGTCTTCCACATTGTTTGGAGAGGTTGCTGATGATTTCGGCACGAGAAACAATGCCTGAAATTACACTTCATTCCCTTATGATCAAAACCCCTCTTCTCTGTATTCTGAATAACGCAAAGGACTAACTTGCGGCATAATTCTGGGTCTGCTCCCTCCAATGAATCCCCAGCAAGACTAAACTCATGCATAATCCATTCAGTTTTGCTCATCCCATCTTTTTCATATACCTTAAAATTCAACAATTTATTCATCCCAATAAGTTTTTGGGTTTTTGGATCATAGACTTCATTGGTACTACTAACGTGCCAAGCCCCATAATAACCGACCGTACGAGCCACACGGCTCTCACCACCTACTCTGTTTAACATAGTAAAGAAGTAGTACTTCTCATAATCCAACAATGCTTTGTCATGAGTACAGTAATCCCATGGAGGCAAAGGAGGATTTCCGTTAGAACCATAAACAGAACCAGAATATTGCATGGCATCATGAAGCAAGCCTAAGGATTGCCCACGTACCTTTTTCATTAGATACAGGTTTATGAGTTGATCATCCTCAGGATTGAACTTAGATCCACATGGCAGCCAAATCATCATCTTCTTCTTTGCTTGGTTTTCTTTCCTAGCTTGTCTCGGTTTTCTTGGTTACGCTTATCTATTTAGTGCCAATACAACAGTGAGTATTTATAGAATTGACAACCGACCTTGCACCCACCGCCTCTTAAAACAAGATAGAATTTCAATCTGGGCCGGCTCAGCCCAATTGCCCAATGCCCCCAAAAGATAGAAGGCCCATCTATTAACCGAGATAATATAATTAAGGCCCAATCATTAAGATCCTTAGAAATAATGGTATGCATTGTTGTCACAAAAAATTTAGTTAATAATTTTTTTTTTAAACAAATTCTATATTTGAATCTCTTAAATTATCAGTCAATCTGCTGTAATAGAAAACTTGAAATTGTGAAAATTTCCACTCTTAAGCATAGAAAGTGAAAGAGTCTATCAAAATTAAGAATTTTATAGACTGACTCTTGAAGGCAAAAATAAAAAATAAAACTAAAAATAAAAGGCAAAAACTAAAATAAATAAAAACACTCGGAATCAAACACCATATGCACAGGGAAAAAAAAGTTCTTTATTTATTCAATTATTAGTCTTAGTTTTTTCCTTTTACACATTAAGTGCCCTGGTAATTAGTAAAGCAAAATTAGTTTTTTTTTTTTTTTTTCAATAACGAATTCCCTTTATATTCTTCCTTTTACACGGTTTCTATCCAAAATGCTAAAATTAGATATTGTTTCTTGTTGTAGGAATCCCATATGTTAACAATAAAATTTAAAAGATCTCTCTTATCATTTATCATACTTAATTATTAATTTTGTATCTCAAAAATTACAGAAAAATAATTTTTTCAAAAATAATATTATTTTAATTTAAATAAAACATTAATTAATTATTTAAATAAAAAAAATCCTCACTCAGTTTTTTTGCCTTAGATCCCAAAATACATTGTGATATCCCTGATTTCAATTAGACCTTACCACTTCTTGTCCAACTCTAGCTTGAATTTTTTTTTTTTTTTTTGAAAAATTTACTAATGACTGTCAAATTTTAGTCATAGAATTTTAAGACAATTTTTTTAATGAAATTGTTAAGTCTCTTATTATTTTGCTAATAGTGAAAATAATATAATTGACTGCGAAAATGATTAAGTCACTTATTATTAGGATTTTTTTTTTTTGGTATAATTTTCATATAAAAAAAGGTGTAATTGAATTTTAAGTTGATAATTTAGAAAATATATGTATTTAAATTTCTTTTTTAATTTGTAGGTATGTTGTGGCTATGTTTAAATTAGTAAGCTTGATTTATTTTGATGGGTTAGTTTCGATGAAAATGAAATATTTGACCCGATGATGTAAATTACAATTTATTGAATAATAGGCTGAAAAAAAAAAAACAATTCGGTCTCAAAAATTGTCTCGATCCGCCAACCAAATCCAATTCCTATGGGTTGGATTAGATTAGCATTTTCTCAAACCAAAGAAATCAAGTTGGTCAATTAATAAGCTATTTACAACATAAGAATAATTAGAGGGAACAAAAAATGCATTGGTCAACTATATAATTGCATTACATGATTTTAGTAAAAATCTAGGAGGGCTATTATTTAAGTTTGTCCAAAATTAGTATTTTTATACCTAAAATACAAGAGAGGAGGAAGATTTTTGAAAAGTCAAGAGGGACATGCCCCCCTACGCCCCTAAATAGTACCTCAAAAGCCCTATAGTAATAGCATTATGCAAGAGTTTAATGTGCTTTCATCGATCTAAAGTACTGTAAGATTTATTAAATAATAGTTTTTTCTTCTTAGTATTATTAAAAAGTTTTTGTTAAGAGAGTTTCAATCTATAACGTCCGCTCTTAATGATAACTCTTTATTATCAGACCAAGACACCAATTAATTTTTTGTGTAGGCAGGGATTAAATCCTAAATCTCTTATTCGACTATCAGAGACTTTACCAGCTGAGTTAATTAGAACCTTAGGGAATAGGAATTTAATTTTTCAACATTAAATATCTCCTTTAAAAACACCATAAAATGTCATTTGTGCTACAATTTCGGAACCTTTGGAACCATTTACCACCTTAAGTTTCGATTAAAGGAAAATTTGAACATTTTAGTGGTAGGAAATATGGTGGGTAATTCAAATATTAAGCTAACTCTAATATATTAATAGATTACTGGGTCTCAATGTAAGCTCATTTGAACAACTAAATTAGGAGGGTAAAAATTATCATGCATTGACCAATGATTTGAACTATTTTATTTTATCCTCTTGTGGTTTATTAATCATTTCCCTTATCCTTGTGGATTCGACCTTGGACTCACCGAGTTATTACTTGGCAAGAATCTTACACTTGGGAGTATTATTTAAGACAGCAAATTTTTGGACAGCTTTATAAAAAAAAAAAAATTCCTTAGTTATAATTTATCAAAACCTTTCCAAAATGTGTCTCGGTTTTTGAAATAATGTGCCCTGAACAAGTTAATCAAATAGATACTAAGAATAATTAAAGAGAGAAAAGGAGAATAACATACTTACCTCGTGTCAAGAAATACAATTTACTTATCGAGCAAAATTCTTATGTAATGCGTGATTGTGAATGAATTGTGTGTCATTTTTCACATGATTCGAACAATTAAATAAAGGGGTATTGTACAAATAAATAGTGGTAACGTACAAGAGTTTTTCATATTGTCTTTCTTAGTTAACAACTGAAATTGTACTCTCTCAAAAAAAAAAAATGTACGCTCTCTTTTTTCAACCTCTAATGTTAATTTCACTTGAAATAGTGGAGGAAACCAAAGATCAATAAGTACCGAATGGCTTCCAGGGCGCATGGATTTTTCAGTTGAAAACATGTGTCTGTTGAAGTATTCATTCCAATTCTATTCCAAGTAGTAGTTATAGTAAAGTTGTAGTCCATATCTTCAAATCTACCATCTCCCACAGCTACTATTTTGGTAAGAGAGATTATTGGTAGGCTCCTTGAAAAGCTTGATTCCCAAACTCAATCACGCCAATACATCATGAGTGCACCTATGGAGGCATGGCTTTCTGTTAGCAATGGCTGAACTAGGAGTGTGCATAGGTCAAGTTAAGTTGATTTTTTGAACCAACCCAATATGATAGATTAAAAAAATTCAATCCAACCTAACCTATCACATAAGTCCAACTCAACCCAACTCACATGAGTCGAGTTGAACCCATGGGTTGGACAGAAAACTAAGAAAAACATAGAGAAAAAATAAATATTGATCCACCAAAGTAAGAAAGATAAGCAGATAGAGTGAGTGAGAGAAGCGAGAGAAAGAGAAATAGATTGAGGGAGAGAAAACATTGAAAAACTTTACCTAACACCAAAAGAGAGAGCTACCACCGAAGAGATAGAACCACCGTTGAGGCAGTGATGATAGTTGAGGGATGGCAGTGGCTCAACAAAGGGTGAGAGCATTTGGGTTCAAAAGGGAGTAAAGTGGGAGAGGGGAGTAGGAGGTGGCACATTAAGAGAAAAGGTTATAGGGTTTGTGTGAACTAATTAGCTTATACATAAGATAGAAAGAATTGGTTATTTAAAAAAATTTATTAATTATTTAATATACTTTAAATATATATTAAATATATGGATGAATCAGGTAGGGTTTGATGGGTTTGGAATTTTATGACCCCAATCCAATCTTACCCATTATCAAAAAAAAAATTTGTAACTCAACCCACCAAACCCTAAAAACTGACCCAACCCGGCAAGTTAAGTTGGGTCGAGTCAGGTTTGACAGGTTGACCACACACCCCAAGCAGAGCT
Source organism: Castanopsis chinensis (assembly GCA_032878915.1). Classification (NCBI taxonomy): domain Eukaryota; kingdom Viridiplantae; phylum Streptophyta; class Magnoliopsida; order Fagales; family Fagaceae; genus Castanopsis; species Castanopsis chinensis. The sequence goes on from JAVQMG010000109.1 coordinate 14,295,359, forward strand.
AAGATTTTGCATATAGGAGAGTTCACTAGAAAATGAAATATGTAATTATAGGTTATGAATAACTGAGTGTCAAATATTTTTGTCGAGATTATATACTTATACTTTTTATAAATCAATAGAATTTAAATTGTTCATAAATTAATATTATCCACCACGTTTTCCAGAGAGGATATATGATTTACATTATTTATATTGTCCCATGTGGGAAAAATCAATAGAAATGCCTAAAACTGAGACTTAATTCTTTGTCATTTTGAAAACTTTAAATCAAGCACTCAATAACAAATGATGGCCATATATCATCATCCTTCCACTAACTCCAAATAATTTCATTACCTAGAAAATGTTATTGTTAAAGCAATATTTGCTACAAAGCAATTCCATGCATGCTAAGTTTCTTGATGCAATTCATAGATTTGCTTCCACAATAACACATTTTTATCTACTAGCAAGAGTCCACCTTCACTTAATCAAAGAAAAAGGGCCTTATGTCATCCGAAGAGCTTTGCAATAAATTGACTTTACTTTTCTCTATTCATGAGACAATAAATAAGATTTTGAATAATTAACAGATCTTCTGATTTTCTCTCCTTTTTATAGTTACCTTATCAAGAATTAAATAAATAGAGAAAGAGAATTGTAAATTTAATTGAACTTGATATACACATTGTGTTAGTCTGCTTATAAGGACTCTGCAAATTGGGGGGCCTCCAAGTCAAGCTCTTGTCTCATGACACAGTTCATTAACCAATCACTACTGAAAGTCCATATCCCTTTCTTTACAGCCAAAAGTGCTACTTCCATGTCTTCTTCACATGCCACAAAGATTGTTTTGCTTGATTCATTCACCTTCTCCAGTCCATGAATGATCTGAAATTTTTAGTCACTAATTAGTGAATAATAAAAAATGACATATATCAATAAGCACACTCCCCTAGGTTTACCTACAAAATGACATTGCTTTCTTAAAGTTGAAATTTTTGAACTTCAATTGTGTTTTTTCTGCACATTAATGAGTGACATTCACTTCGTAAGAGGCTCAATGAAGGAACAGGTACTTCAGGAAAAACCCAAAAGTGAAAACAGTAGTCCATCTAAATGCTTAATTACAAAAGCTTCTATACAATCAGCCAGTAGCAAAAAATTGTGACATAGCAAATAAATTTAGGGGAGACAGTAAAAACAAAATTCACAATTTCTCACAAAAAATGAACAAAGTTTGAAGTTAAAAAAAGTTCTACAATTCACTTGGTTTTAAAGAACATCACAAAAATAAAAATGTGGTAATAAAAATCATGAGAGATGTTTCAGCTGCCAATGAAGAACCCCAACACTAGCTTGTTTATAATGGACCCAACTAAAGCAAAAATAAAATTATCTACAAGATGTGATTATACTTATCTTCCGTAAGATAAAGCTTCAATTACAATCAGACGTGTGTACAATCAGGACACAGTATGCTTCTTCGAACTTACCTCTCCACCAGCAGACGTAACAATGGCTGATAGGGTCTTAGCAGGGGGTTGAACATGAGCAGCTATGCAAACATAATACCCTTTGAGCAAAGCTTGGGGGCTGGATTTTGCTCTTAGAACTGCACATTTTAGCTCAGTTCTGTACTTCAATGCATATTCATCATCATTTAATATGTAGGGCGATTCATCTGGTAAGTTACAGTGGAGAAACCAAAAAGATACGTTAACAATTTTCGGATAATTATTTGATAGTAAAAAAACTTATTAGACCCCCTAACTCACCCACAAATTTTCCCTCACGGAAGCTTTCTTTCAACCAGTTCGGTGAGAGTATCCAAGCTCTGCATTATGACCAATGCCTCAAGATCATAAATCATTATATATAATCAAAAAAAGTGTACACATGTGAACATATGAAACTGTGACAAGCATGAAAAATGAAAAAAGAAGCCACGTAGTATATTAAATATCAGAGGATGAAAGTCATATTTTATAAGAACAATACAAACCAAAAATAATGAGCTAAAATGAAAACTACAGTGACAAACGATTACCAACGATAGCATTGCTGACTGCATAGGAACTTCTTCGAAGTTATAGGCAATTATAAAAACTTATCCCATTTTTTATCATCTTTCTTCCAAGTTATCTCGTCTTTCAAGAATAACAATGGCTATTTTTATTTTTATTAATAAGTTACACATGCACTCAATGATTCTTAAACCCAATACCTCACCCTCCATCCCATTAATATGGGAGGAGGATGTGCCAATTGAGCTATAGTTCCTTGGCAATAAAATTGGCATTCTAGTTGATATAATCAATATTTTTAAAAGAATAACCCGCAAAATAATAGAATAGTGCTTAGTTTAAACACTTACAAAGACCAAACCCCTAACCAAAATAAAGTTCATAAGTTTCGTACATTCAGAGAATCAAAATTTGTGGGCAAAATGCTGGTAATTTACCATGCTAGAGAAAGTGAAATAAATAATAGTCATTAAGGGACATTATCTTCTTTCGAGTTCAAGGACATCAAACAAATCCTTCTTAAAAAAGATAACTGTAAATACTCTCTCACAAGGTACAATCTCCCTAATTTAAATTATATAAGCATAACTAATAACCAATTCAAAAACTTAAATGTATACTATCAAATCAGAAAGCACATCAGTATAAAATTCAAAAAATAACTAAAAATAATAAGGTCAAAAAGAAAACGCAATTGGAAATAGAAACAGCAAATCATAAAATTTAACTTTTTAATGCGATTTCCAATATATACTGTATGAAGGAAATGAAAATCAGGAATAATTCCAAGTTTGAAAGATAACCAAGAAAAAATAGAACCCCAAGTTCACATTCAGATTTCAAGAACTCCAACATACTCAAGACAAAAAAAAAAAATCCAGCAAAAATAAGGGGGAGGCTTGAAAATGTCCAAGGTAATTACACACTGCAAATCCTATGAGAAATATATGTATTATAGTTCACAAATAAAGCAAAGAATACAAGTCCAAGAGGCATAGTTTTATGATGATAACTGATAAGACTAACCCTGAACATAGAGCAGTGCAGAAATTTAGTGTTTTTCTCAATTTTCCTGTGACAACATGCGTGCATAAACTTCCATTAGAGATAACAGCACCACCAAGGTCTTCAATTACCTATATCAAAAAAATTAATGCTCTATAAAATTGCGTGACACCTCAAGAGAAATGGAGCCTTTTCTTTTAATAAAATAAAACAAGAATGCCCCATGATACTTATATGGGTTTTTATCCAAACAAGATAAATACGCTGGATTTACCTTGGTGAGACAAGTTTTCTTAGCATCATCAGCAATATTCATCAACATTATTCTAAAGCATTCTCCCTTTGACTGAAGTTCCTTACTGGCTGGACCTTCTGGAATTATATTAAAAGATTTATGTTCTTCATCACTTTTTTCCAAGCACCTACTTTGTCTTACAGAAGCTGTTGGTGTAACTCCCAACAAAGATTTGTTTCTCGAAGTGTCCAAGGAATATCCATGAAAGCAAGAAAGATCATTTCCATCACTTTCTAAAGCTTTAGGACAAGAATCTAATTGACAGTCAATTGAATGGCTTCCTTTTATCTTCTTTGACTTCAATGAAGATAAAGAGGCCTCCCAAACCCTCCTCTTTGCACCTTTTGTAGAACAAGAACAATGTTTTGCATTAGCTTCAGCTCCAATCTCGGACAATTCTTCACCAATGGCCATCTTATTACCATCTGCTCCTACAAAAGGGACTGGGGGTCATTAGAACCAAGCACTGAAGCCCAACTCCAAGAACCTGTCAAAAACAATCAAGGTTGCACACTGCATTGTGACAATAAAAGAAGATTTGCTGACCGATTAGTTGTGCTTCCAAATTGTAGCATTTTAAGTTGGTCTATATGGGCAGTAGAGAAGCAAAAGGATCAGTTTTAAGGTTTTAAGGAACATGATCATCATGATTATTTTTGGTAATTTTATTGAGGGAACCAAGTGTGCATATGATGCAAAAATGGCATAAACTAAATTCTATGTACCATCTAACTTGTCATCTTTTTGTGAGAGGCCATCATTCACCAACACTTCAGGTGGAATGTTCTTAGCTCCAGAGATCATTGGGTATGGTTTAATTGGAGAATGACAACCATCTCTAGAAATTCCAAGTTGTTGAACTCCAAGAACAGCAGATGATGAAGACTTCTCATGAGGCTTTAATGGTATACACAATCTTAGAGAACATGCAGAATTATCTGCAAGGTCCTTGTTAAGATGAGAAACCATGAGGGTTGAACCACCAGGAAAGCATAATACTTTCCGTATTTCAGCTTTAATAGGCAGCCTACGAGCTCTACCCTTATTGTCAACCTCTGCTATTGAAACAAAACCCTGCATTTGTAATAATTTAATAAAAATTAAAATTAGAAATAGAATATAAAAAAATTTCTATGAAAGTTCCCAGAGTCACATATACAACTTATTTTAACAAACTGTCTTCTTAATGAAGCATAACTAAGAACAAGAGAGAAATTTAAACTCTTGCAGAGACAACTGTGTCCATTTTCATGAAAAAGGCTATATTTGCAGTGTAAAGGCTGAGAAAATAAATATATAATAATCATCATAAAACCAACAGGCACCTGTGCCTATGAGTGTACAAATTTATTGCTCCAACATCCTGCCAAGTTTCTGTCCCTAATTACCTGTTTAAACCAAAATCCTTCAGATTCCTTGTCTCCCCAACAGAATATTGTGCGAATACCAACATTGTGCAGTCTCCTTCTCAATTCCATGTACAATAAGCAACCCAAACCCTGAAAATTATTGACATGTCATTGATGTCGATTAGATTTAAGGGGAAAAAATCAAAAGGAGGGAAGGATATATGCATATAGCAGTATTGTGATTAAAAAAAGATTTGCAAAACATCAAATTGTTTGCAGTGTAAGCACTGTTACAAAGATTTTTTTTTTTTTACCAAAATAAAACGCTTTCTGAATTGAAGGTACCCTGAAAACAATAATAATCATGTAATATGAACTTGTGGTATTGAAAGCTTCCAAAATCTCTCTTCTGCAATATGTACCTAATTAGTCTGCTTTAGCAGTTCTGAATCCTGAAAAAGGTATTTGGTCAAATTTCTCCATTATATGAAGCAAACCAAGTATGAAATTCAATCTTTGAACCAGAAATTGGATATTATTTCTTTTAAATACATGTACATTCCTTACAGTGGCAGGAACCTACATCTAACAACACCTTGAACCAAGACAGACCACAAAATTGCATGGAATGGGGAAAGCAAATGAAAAAAAAGGACCTTGTGTTGGTAAATTGAACTAACAGCAGCAAGAGGGATCTCAGCATGTTGAGTATCAGCTGGGACTATTTGATAAGTAATTGCAGCTATAACCTGTATAATCACAATAAAAGGGAATCAAAAACCATGTGAATATAGAATAGCGATAATGGCATCTTTTGTAGTGCCCTATGTTTGTAATTCAAACCCCACCTCCCCCTCCCCCACTATCTACCTATCTCCCAAAAAGGGAAAAAAGAGGGAGGGGGGGCCAGGGCACTGGCTATCTCAACTGATATGCATTAATTAACTAAAAACACAAATGTCGTACTTGCTTGGGAATGAAATATTTATAGGAAAATACACAAGGACCATGACGCTAGCTCTCCAATTCAGATGAATGTGCCCTTAGTAGCTTCAAATAAGTTATGTTCTTCTTTTTGTGCACTAATTTAATTCTCATCCATAGAACACAGTATCAAGGAATGATTGACTAGGACAATAATAACACATGGACAGTCACACTTAAAGGTTGAAATGGTAAAAAGAGAGAGGGAGGAGGGAGAGAGCGGGGGGTGGGGGGGACAACTATATAGGTAGTTCTGCATAATACAATATCATGTTGAAGTTAATGAGTGCAATATTACTCCTATTTACCAGTTCACGAGGCTCAAAATTAAACCCCTTTTACTTAGACATTATCAAAAACAAAATGTTAATTTGTGCTATCACAGGATAGACCAAAATAAGAAATTCGATTGCTATGCTTCTGTAACACTCATTATGCATTATTTTCCACGACATTGTTATTCTATTTCACTCAGATATATTTATCATGCTTAATTATACTTTATAAAAATACTATCACTTATAAAAAAAAAAATACTTTATAAAAATACTATAATGCCCAAAACCTACTACATAATATATGTCTAATAGTACATGCGACAAAATATAACTCAGGTTCTCCATTCTCTAAGCACATATTCATGGCTTAATACTAAAAATCAGTATATATGTTATTGAAATCTTTTAAAAAAAATTTAAATCACTAAACTCATTTTATCCCTTTCAACCAATTCTTTTAAGCTAAAACAGAATGAATATCTATCAAACTAACATGTACAGTTCAAAATTACCAGTATAGGATATCAAATATGCTAAGTGCATGAAATTCAACTCTAATGTTTGCAATAAAAAAAGATTAGTTCATATTCAGTCAAATCCATTCACGTATATGGTAGTTTGTGATCCATAAAGAAACTTGGAACTCCATTTTACTAACCACATCAAATATCCAACACTTTACAATTAAATGATTGAATCAGTGTACCATATTCAACACGATGACTTCCTCCTTTTTCATTTTGCACATCTTTCTATTCAGCTTATAGATTATTAAGCTTAGAAATATGACAACTCCATTGGACAACTTACATTTTCTAGGATCAAAATATTTAAAGGTTGCATTTGGATACTTAAATTTGGGTTTGGATTTTAAATCAATAGACTTGATTTTGAATTCAATGTGGTTCGATGTTATTTCAATTTTCAAGTCCAAGGATTTCAAGGTTTAAAATCCCTGATGAATTTGGTCAAATCCAAATCCTTCACCTTTTTTAACTATCCAAACAAACTATTAGGATTTTAATCACCTAAATCCAAACCACATTCTGAAATCCTGTTATCCAAATGCATCAAAAAATTCTGCAAATTTAGCTAAGCCATTTGGCACAAGTGAGCCACTTTACGGTTTTTGGATTTAACATCCTCTCAACTCCCACTTTTACATATTGTATTATATTATACTAGATGCCTTGAAGTTAACCTTAAAAAAAAATACTACATACAATCTCATAGCAAAACCACTCGGTAAGCCTACCTCTCCGAAATCTCCCAAATAGTTGGATTTCAAAAGCAATGTACAATATTTCCTGCAAAGAAAAGAAAAGAAGAAAAATTGATGATTGAAAACCTACTAATACTTTTTAACTTAATATCACCATCAGCAGTGTGCAGATATTAATCAACTGTACAGCTTCACCTACATGTTACAGATTACAGAAAGAATACATAATTATGTACTAATTGACATTCAGTGAGCATATTCAATTCATAGTTCAAACCATAAGAGCTAGCAATGGGGGGCAGTTTATACCCATTTGTTACACATCTTTCAAGGAACTTGGATTGCTTTCCAGTATTGGCGGCATAATTCATCGTGGGAAGCTCCTTCCTGTACATGTTGAGTACTTCCTGCAATATGGATCCATAAAAGGCATAGACACTATTTCTTAAAACATTATAATATCAAACACAAGTGGATATGCATGTGCAAAATAATTACTAGGTACTCCTAAAGAATATCACATGGTACTCCATATCAATAAAAGCAAGCCACCTAGAACTTAACTTTTTTACATGGCTTTTTTAAGCTTATATTATATTTTTGTATTAAATGGTTTGTATTTATTGGTATGGAGTGCCCTGTCATCTGCACTTTGGGATAATCTAATAATATTTCCATATGCACATGTGTGCCTACTCAGAGAAAGACATACCTGAAGATAAGATTTAGTACAGCTATCAGAATCCTTAGGATTAAGGAGCATGAAAGAAACTTTCTCCCCTTCCTCTAAATAAATAAAACGAAACTAATTTAATACCCATCAAAATCCTCAAGCATCAATCAAATATTAATAGTGTTAGAGCCACATTATGCAATGGAGAAGCCCCAAAATTTTGGTATTTTGTTTAGTACAAATGATTTTTTTCAAATTTTTTTATGTTTGATAAAAATTGAGCTTATCCAGTAACACTCCAGGAAAAAAAAATAGCCAACTGAATCAGTGGCCCCTAAAAAAACAACTGGCTAGGTAATGCCAAAGAAAAATAAAGTTTCATAACAAAAACAATGTCATTTTTATTTAACTTTTTCTTTTGTCATATTTTTTTTGTGTTCTTTTTGTGCACAAGAATCGTATATTATATTTTGATTTATCATAGAAAGAGATTCATAAATTATTTTCTTTCTTGAATTTTATTGTATATGTTTAGAGCAAACTAGATAACTACTAATTAACAAACAATGATAAGTTCTCTTTAATCTTTAATTTTATTGTTATGACATACTCTAACATTACAAAATTAAGAATTTATATGTATTTAAAGTTTATCTTGACCAATTTATCAATAATAGAGTTACCCCTCCCCCCCTTCTTCCCCACAAGAAAGAATTTCAAACTACCTTTCTCTTCAAAACATTATAAAGAGATTTACCTTTCTCTCGACATTTTAAATCCCTAGTTTCATTCATTTCTTTCCATTCATTTTTTGACAAGTATACTATTCTTTCCATTCATCTCTTCTACCACTGACTTAAGCAACCAAAAATGAAAAATAACAAAATCCTCAAGCATTAAACAAATGTAAGATGATCTCCATTATGTAATAAAAACTCATCCTATTAGGAGTCCATTTGTGTACAGTCACTTAAAACATCATTTGGCGAAAAGACAGTATTTTGGTGAACAGTCACTTAAAAATTAACTGTCAATGATACTTCTTGATGGAACGAGTACAAATAAATAACCAATGTTAAATTAATGGATTCCCTAATCAAGCATTCCAAAAAAAGAAAATGTCTATGTTGTCCATCAAACTAAGGTGTAGGCCATAGACTAGAAAAAGTCCTTCCATTGTTTTAGATTTCTTACATCAAAATATTAACTGCTTTTCTCTTCAGAATAGTCAGAAGAAAAAAGAAAAGAAAAATGTTTACCTTTCTCTAGGCATTTTGAATTCCCAATTTCAATTTCATTACTATTCTTTCCATCCATATCTTCCACCACTGTCTTAAACAACAAAAACCCAAATCACAAAAACCCATTACTAACCCTAAGAAACCAAAAAATGCTGTAAAAACCAAAACTTGGATGGAAAAAAGGGTTAAATAGGTACCTGAGATTTTGATAAATATGGTTTGGGGATAGAGATTTGAATGCTGCTTGCTTGGGTCGGATTTGCAGGTGAACGATATGGAATGGGATTTTGAATAAAAATCAATTAGCAATTGGGGGTATAATAACTTTAATAAGAGGATTCGATTTCTAGGGTTAGGGATTTTGTTAGGTTGTGAAATTGGGATTGAAATGGAGAGGAAGACGAAGAAGACAGTCTTTCTTGGCGCTTTTTTTTTTCTTTTTTCTTTTTTAATATTTGGAAATGTGTACTTTAAAATTTAAATGGGCGGGAATCAGGGTAGTATGGTAAATACGAAATAGATTAAAAACACTAGTGCGATGAGAGTTTTTTTAGCAAAACAAAAAAGAGAAAAAAAATTTGTATTTTTATTATTATTATATATATATATAATTTTTATTTTGTGAATCTAATTTATAAGTAGATAAAGTAATTTGAAAATTAATAAAAAAGGACTTTTCTTTAGCCAAAAAAAAACTCTTTATTTTTATTTTATATATAATTTTTATTTTGTCGATCTATTTATAAATGGAAAAATTAATTTAAAAATTAGCAAGAGAGTGGTACTATTTTTTAGACAATATTTTAGTGCAAGTTAGAGTTGTATTTTTACCAAATTGTCCTGTAATTTTATCTCTACTTAAACATAAGGGTATAGAAGTATTTTTGAACTAAAAAATGAAGAATCCAAACAGGGGAAACCTCTTAAATAATAGTATAGATAAAGAGTATGTTTGTATACTTTTTTTTATCTAAGTTTTGGTGATTTTTTTTTTTTTTTTTTTTTTTACTTTAATATACTATTAGTTGCTAGAGCTTAGTCCATGAACAAATTTTAGGTCAACTAAAACTGATACATTATCATTCCATTTGACTAAAATAAATCACTTTAAGTTTGTTAAAAATTAAAATAATCATTTTAAGCTTTTAGCAATTGAAAAAAGAAATACATATATCTATATATATCATTTTAAATTCATTACAAACTAAACTAATTCATGAACTGAATTTTAGAGACTGCAAATGTATTTTTAACATTTTTAAATATGATGTGTACAGCTCATTAATTAGTTGTTTGGATTTGAAAATTCCATTAGTTTGATTTTTGAATTCATATTTGAAAGATAACCTCATATCTTAATTATATGTGACATATGGCATCTAGTTTATGTGGGAATTTTAATCTATGTTTGGGTCATTTTGTAAATTTGAATGTGATTGAAAATTCTATATGAGTTTTGTGAAATTATTATGCTTGAACTAATGAAAGTGATTGCAATTTTACTACAATATTACAAAAAGTCTAATAATATGATTATGCAGGGTAAAGGAAAAATTATTTTATGAGCACATTGGCAATTCATATGGTTTAAAAATCCAGGTTCAACTCCTGGCAGCGGAAATCTTTTAAATTTATTTTTATCCGATCTTGTGGGTGGCCCAATAAGGAATTTTTTTTAATTTTTTTTTTTTTAAGAAATGATATATCCACAACATTTTTACAATATTTTTACAACAAATCTTAAGTGGCAAGTTGTTAGTGGTTGTTATTGTTGTGGCAAAAAAGTAATCTTCATGTTAGGTTCAAATTTGAACCAATAACAACTAACCACCTATAATTTGTTGTAAAAATATTGTGGACGTAGCATCTCTCTTTTATTTTTCTTTTTATATATATATATATATATATATATATTTTTTTTTTGGATCTTGTGGGTGGCCTAATTAGGAAATTTTTTATTTATTTATTCGATCTTGTCCATGCCCCAATTAGGAAAAAACATTTATATTGCAAAAATAAATAAACTGCTAATAAAATCACACATTATATTTATTTATTTTCGATCTTGTGGGTGGCCCAATTAGGAAAATTTTTATTTTTATTTATTTTTTTCGATCTTGTGTGTGGGCCAATTAGGAAAAACAATTTATATTGCAAAAATATATAAACTGCTAATCAAATCACACATTTTTTTTTTCGATCTTGTAAGTGGCCCAATTAGGAAATTTTTTTTTTTTTTTTTTTCGATCTTCAATCTTGTGGATGGGCCAATTAGGAAAAACAATTTATATTGCAAAAATAAATAAACTGCTAATTAAATTACACACATTTTTTTGAATAATGCTAGAGATATAAATTATTTTATAAACAATTTTACAAACTACTGATATAGTGAATGATTATTAATAAATGAAAAAGTGATATTAATAGTGGGTACAGATGAAAACTAATAAAAAGTTAGTCACATCAACATTTTTGTAAAAATATTGTAAAATAATTTATACCTGTAGTATTACTCCATTTTTTTTTTTCGATCTCGTGGGTGGCCCAATTAGTAAATTTTTTTTTTTTCGATCTTGTGGGTGGGCCAATTAGGGGAAAAAAAATTATGTTGCAAAAATAAATAAACTGCAAATCAAATCACACACATTTTATTTTATTTTTTCGATCTTGTGGTTGGCCTAATTAGGAAAAAAAATTATGTTGCAAAAATAAATAAACTACTAATCAAATCGGACATACCGAAAATAGTCACTTTAAGTGCTTTCAGATTTATAAAAGATTTCAGTCAAAAAAAAAAAAATTATAGAAGATCATTTTTCTTTCGTTATGCCTTGAATACTATCGAGTATCAACTAAGAATTACAGTTCCTACCAAAAAAAAAAAAAGGATTACAATCGATTCTCAAATAAATAAATAAACTAAGGATTAAAATTGTTGTCTTTGCCTTATAAGATGAAAGTAAATTGACACAAATTATTTCTCAGAATTTACTAGATTTTCTTTTTAATGAATTTTCTGATTGCATCGGGCAAAAGATTTTATAAAAAATATAACTAGATTTGTGATGTGAGGTTTTTAATATTTTGGTATTTAAACCAATCACAAGCACAAAAGGAAGGTTTCAACCAATCACAAGTGAGTAACAACCCACAGATTCAAGTAGTACCATTCTCCATTTTTTTTTTTTATCTTTCTATTCACAAACATGAAATCATTGATACTTGTTTGATATTTAATTTGTCAAGAACTTTGTAATTCAATTGGTTGATATTTATACTTTCTATATTTAAGGAATACATCCAAGATTCAAATCTCTTCTCCCAAATTTTTAATTTAAATTTTTTTTAAAACTTTAATATTTTCTGATATCAAACTGAAATGCATATTGTAGAGATCATGAACCAATAGCAACAATTAATTAGCAATTGGGTGTATAATAACTTTAATAAGAGGATTCAATTTCTAGGTTAGGGATTTTGTTAGGTTGTGAAATTGGAATTGGAATGGAGAGGAAGACGAAGAAGACCGTCTTTCTTGGTGCTTTTTAAAAAAAAAAAAAAAGGAATGTGTACTTTAAAATTTAAATGGGCGGGAATGAAGGTATTGTAGTGAATACCAAATAGATTAAAAAAATAAACCGCATGTTTGTATACCCTTTTTTTTTATCTTAGTTTTGGGTTTTTTTCTTCAATTTTTTTTTTTTTTTTTGGCCTCAATATACTATTAGTTGCTAGAGCTTAGTCCATAAACAAATTTTAGGTCAACTAAAACTGATACATCATCATTCTATTTGACTAAAATAAATCACCTTAAATTTGTTAAAAATTAAAATAACCATTTTAAGTTTTGGGAGACCAAAAAAAAAAAAAATCATTTTAAGTTCATTACGAACTAAACTAATTCATGAACTAAATATAATGTGTACAACTCATCAATTAGTTGTAAAGTTCAGATTTGGAAATTCCATTAGTTTGATTTTTGAATTCATATTTGAAAAAATCCCTCACATCTTAGTTATATGTGACATTTGGCATCGAGTTTATGTGGGAATTTTAATCTACGTTTGGATCATTTTGTAAATTTGAATGTGATTGAAAACTCTATATGAGTTTTTTGAAATTTTTTGGCTTGAACTGATGAAAGTGATTGTAATTTTACTGCAATATTACAAAAAGTCTAATAATAATATTATGCACTGTTAAGGAAAAATTTATTTTATGAGACAGTTTTATAAGACATGTCTCTCACACATTTGTGAATCCCACATGTTGTAAGAGAGATATCTCATAAAATACCTTCTTATGGCCAAATGGCCAATGATCCTTGACTGTGATATAAATTCTTCCAATTTATGCAATATGCATATTTTGGACTGATTTATTTTATAAATATATCCTTATTAAAAAAAGTTAAGTGTTTAATTTTTAACAACCTTTTTTTTTTTTTTTTTTGGAGAAACTAAATTTTAACAACTTAAAATATAAGGTATGAAGTGAAATTTATTTATTTGTACTTAAGCTTGTTTGAATTCATTAGATAAAATAAAAACGGATGCACTATTGATTGTAAAATCCGCTGTAGCACATTGGCAATTCTTATGGATTAAAGAATCCAGGTTCAACTCCTGGCAGCGGAAAATTTTCTGTTTTTATATTAATTTATTTTTTTGATCTTATGGGTGGCCCAATTAGGAAAAAAAAATTATGTTGCAAAAATAAATAAGCTGCTAATCAAATCACACACTTTTTTTTCTTTATGTTGCAACAATGAATAAACTGTTAATCAAATTACACACACCAAAAATAGTCACTTTCAGTGCTTTCAGATTTATGAAAGATTTCAGTCTTTTATTTTTTTTTTTTATTATTCTTTATGTTGCAAAAACAAATAAACTGCTAATCAAATCACACACCAAAAATACTCACTTTCAGTGCTTTCAGATTTATAAAAGATTTCAGTCAATTTTTTTTTTTAGAGGTGCTACGTCTACAACAATTTTACAATATTTTTAAAACAAATCATAGATGGTTAGTTGTTACTGATTTTAAACCTAACAATAAGATTACTTTTTTGCCCTAACAATAACAACCAGTAACAACCTACCACTTAGGATTTGTTGTAAAAATGTTGTAAAAATATTATGGACATATCATTTCTCTTTTTTTTATTATGAAAGATCATTTTTTTCCTTCGTTATGCCACGAATACTATCAATACTTTCAAGTATCAACTAAGGATTACAATTCTCTATCTTCTTTCGTAAAAAAAAAAAAACTAAGGATTACAATTCCTATAAAAAAATAATAATAACAATAATAAGGATTACCATCGATTCTCAAATCATATACAATATAATAAAAACTAGGCTTAGAAACTATGGTTGTTGCCAAGTGGCTGCATCATATTGCAAATTTTTTTTTTTTTAAGATTTTAAAAAATATATAATTTTTATTCTTCTATAATTTCTAAAGTGATAAATATCTTAATTTAATTACAATGGGGAATTACACTTTGTCTACCTGTAGTTTGCCCGAAAATACTTTACCTACCTGTAGTTTAAAAATTGGCACTTTATCCACCTGAGATTAGCTCCAGTTATCTTCCATTACCCACCTCTATTAAAAACATGGGTAAATTTATATTTTTATTATAATTTTATGTCTTTCTCCTCTCAAAACATAAAAATTAAAAAATCAAGGGAAAAGAAGATCTAAAAATTAGGTTTTGTAAGAATTAAAACTTAACTTTTACATCTTTTCATGAATCAACTTTTAGATCTTCTATTTTAACACATTAAAAATTGAAATCATGTGTTTCCTCACCTAAACCAAAGAATGGAAAAAAAAATCAATTAAGTTCACCAGGTCTTACCCTAAGAAGCACCACGGCCTAAGCTAAATTCATAGAAAGAATTCATCTAGACTAACTCAGTTCTTTTCTTCAAGCTAACAATAGAAAGAGGGTGATGTGTATCCCTGCAATCCCAGACATGAGTGCATATATAACTACCAGTGCGGTAAACAGAGCTCCTAGGTTGTATGGATAAAATGCACCAACCAATGCAAGCATAAAAATGAAGACAGTGCTGGAAATACAAACAAAGAATGAAGAGGGCATTTAGGAGAGTGATGTGACAAACTAAACTTCATGAATCTAAACAAAATATAAAAATAAAAAGATCCTTACGGAGTGAACAATTAGCTGCCAAAACCAAGGGTAGCAGCAAATAAGGATTTGTACTTTGGGAACCGGAAAACATCATCATAAAGATGCATAATTTCAATTTTTAACGTGTTAAAATAGAAAATTTAAAAGTTGATACATGAAAAGAAGATATAAAAGTTGAGTTTTAATTTTTACAAAACATAGTTTTTAGATCTTCTTTTCCATTGATTTTTTAGTTTTTTATGTTTTGAGGGGGGAGAGACATAAAAGGGTAACAAAAATGCAAATTTACCTCTATTTTTAATAGAGGTGGGTAACAGAAGACAAACGGAGCTAACGTCAAGTGGATAAAATGTCAATTTTTAAACCACAGGCAGGCAAAGTGTTTTTTGGGCAAACCATAGATTGGCAAAGTGTAATTTCTCCTAATTAGAATTTAAATTATTCGTTTGATCCATCTAATCCTTATATAATTAGTATACCACACGTAAAAGAAAACATTTATATATATATATATATATATAGGGTAGCAACGTGAATTACAAAAAAAAAAAAAAAAAAAAGCAACGTTTATTATAAAAAATATATATATAATTTTCTTCTCCTGTAATTTCTAAGTTGATAAATATCTTAATTTAATTACAATTCAAATTATTTATCTAATCCTTATTTAATTACTATACTACACATAAAAGAAAACATTTGTATATAAAAAAAAGGTAGAAACATGTATTACAAATAAAAAAAATAAAAAAAAAAAGCAACGTGTATTATAAAAAATAAATAAATAAATAAATAAAAGTAGCAATGTAGTGTAGTCTAATCCTTCTCAAATTCTTCATCTAATCCATCTAAGCTGTGGTTGGTTGTGCCAAGTGACTACACCATATTGCAAAACAAAATTTAGATTTTTAAAAATATATATAATTGTTGGTTAAAATGAATTACCCCTTTCAAATTAATTAATTACCCAAGTTAATTAATTAGATCAAATTACATGCAATAGCGTGGCAACACAAACAAATCACCAAATTATCTAAATGCAACGAAAAATAAATTTGACACAGGTGATTTGTTCATGAATGAGGAAAACCACCGAGGCAAAACCCCACCGGGTGATTTTAAGGTCACCACTCCCAAGAATCCACTATTATCAATCACAAGCAATTACAAGTATAAGGAATCTTATCAAACCCTTTGGCCTATCCCGAAATACCAACCTACAGTTGAACCCTTACCTCAATACCCAATTAGACTTGTATAGTAGTAGCAATCTTTCAGTTCAATGCACGAATCCTAGTATGTGACTAACTAATGATGCATGAAGCCTAGTACGTGACTAACTCCAGCAACTTGAAGAGGTTGTTGGCCGCAAAGTTCTTTAGTTCATCAACAATGAAAATCAGGAAGCTCTTTAGTCACAAAACCCTTAGCGTAAAGACGAAATAGCTTCTTTAGAGAGAATAATGAACTGGGGCACTATCTGCATTCGACCACTCAATGCATGCATGACGGCGTTTAAAATAAGTCTTATATATGTTTAGGATTGTGAGAAAAGAAACATCACACACATACATAGGAATATGCGTGTAATCAGATCTGAAAAGTCTAATTTCGTAATTCTCGACAAGTACAACTTGTGTCGAGCTTTAACATTAAATCTTGATAAAAAGGATTCTGTCTAGACTTTTGTTGGCTTTTAAAAAATAGCACTTTCTTCACTTGTTTCTTGGTCAGATTTGTATAGCTTCAATACTTAACTTGAACACTTATTTCTTGAAATACTAAACTCATCATAGATCTACCCAATTATAAGTAAAGTCTGTTTTGTCAAAGAATTAGTCAATTTACATAAAATTAGTCAATTTACATAAAATATGTCCCTAACAATAAATTTTATTCTCCTATATTTTCTAAGTTGATAAATATCTTAATTTAATTACAATTCAAATTCTTTATCTGATCCATTTAATCCTTATTTAGTTACTATACCACACGTAATAGAAAACATATATATATATATATATATATTTTAAAAAAGAAAAGGTACAACGTGTATTACCAAAAAAAAAAAAAAAAAAGCAATGTTTATTATAAAAAATATATATAATTTTTCTTCTCGTATAACTTCTAAGTTGATAAATATTTTAATTTAATTACAATTCAAATTCTTCATCTGATCCATCTAATCCTTATTTAATTACTATACTCCAAGTAAAAGAAAACATTTATATATAAAAATAGGTAGCAACGTGTATTACAAAAAAAAAAAGCAACGTGTATTATAAAAAAAAAAAAAGCAGCAATGTAGAGTCTAATCCTTCTCAAATTCTTCATCTAATTCATCAAACTGTGGTTGGTTGTGCCAAGTAGCTGCACCATATTGCAAAAATTTTTTTAGATTTTTAAAAATATATATAATTTTTATTCTCCTATAATTTCTAAGTTGATAAATATCTTAAGTTAATTACAATTCAAATTCTTCATCTGATCCATCTAATCCTCATTTAATTACTATACCACACGTAAAAGAAAACATTTATATATATATATATATATATTTAAAAGAAAAGAAAAGGTAGCAATGAGTATTATAAAAAAAAAAAAAAAAAAAGCAACATGTATTATAAAAAAAATATATAATTTTTCTTCTCATATAATTTCTTAGTTGATAAATATCTTAATTTAATTACAATTAAAATTCTTTATCTGATCTATCTAATCCTTATTTAATTACTATACTACACGTAAAAGAAAACATTTATATAAAAAAAATGTAGCAACGTGTATTACAAAAAAAAAAAAGTGTATTATAAAAAATAAAAAAGCAGCAATGTAGTGTAGTCTAATCCTTCTCAAATTCTTCATCTAATCCATCTAAGCTGTGGTTGTACCAAGTGGCTGCACCATATTGCAGAAATTTTTTTAGATTTTTAAAAATATATATATAACTAGTATTATATTCATGTGATGCACGGCTTAATAAAAAATATTTTCATAATAGAATTAAATTGAATAACAATTATAAAAAAAAAAAAAAAGTTACATGGAATATGTATATTATGTAAGTTCAATTTTGGCTTTTTTTTTTTCAAAAACAAATATTATAAAATATTTTAAAAACTATGGCAAATTGTAAAAATAGTATAACAATTATTAATGAAATCTCTCTCTCTCTCTCTCTCTCTCTCTCTCTCTCTATATATATATATATATATATATATATCAGATATAAAAAAATATCTATTTTTTAAAATTTAAAAAATAATTGAATTTTGTATATTTGTCCTTACATATAATATATCTAATTACAATGATAAATAAAAAAATTTATAATTTTTTTTAATAATTCCTATTTATTTATGAAGAGGGGATCATCCTAAAAGAATTAATTCAAAATTTAAGATTAAAAAATAAATTTTACTTGTACACCTGAAAGAAATCTAATTTTAATTTCTTATTTTAATATTTAAATAATTTGTTTTAGTGTTGATTTTATTCAAATGGTTATAAGTTATATCACGCATTCTAACTTAATAATAAATAAAAGTATAATACCATAACTTAATGTAACATTTTAACTTACTAATAAATAAATATAACACCCTAACTTAAAGTGTTGTTTGTAATTGTATAGTGCTTTAGCCTTTAAGAACTATTTTTTTCAAATAAAAAAACACAGATATTAATATTACACATGAAAAAAATAATGAATTCAATAACTGAAACAGTTGAAAACAAAATTAAGCCAAAATCCCAATTCATTAAAAAAAATGAAAACAGAGTTAAGTAAAGATAGACTTATATAGGAATTTGGATTGATGGATATAAAAACATTTTTAGATCCTTCTTTTTCTCTAGTCCGCTGTCGGACACTAATACCCTAGGTACCTCGAACTTGCATACAATGTTCTTCCAGATGAAGTTTTTGACGTTTGCTAAATGATTTTTGCCAAGGGTTCGGCTTCCACTCACTTAGTAAAGTGCTCAATTCTTACTACCAAAAATTTCATCTGCCTGGTTCCAAGTGGAAAGGGACATAAGATGTCCAGTCTTCATTGTGTAAAAGGCCATGGGGCCATCATTGGGGTTAGATAATTCGACGGTCGTCTAGGGGCATTGCTGAAGCGCTGGCACTGGTTACACACCTTGACATAAGCCTTAACATCTACTTGAATAGTTGGCCAATAGTATCCTGAACAGAAGACCATATGAACTAGTGCTCTTGCTCTCGAGTGATTTCCGTATGTTCTTTCATGAACTTCCTTCAACACATAGTTCGACTTGTCCAGAGCTAAGCACCTTAAGTAAGGCTAAGAGAAGCCTCGCTTATACAATACCTCGTCTATGAGGACATACTTGGCAGCTCTAATCCTCAATTTCCTAACCTCATCCTCGTCTTCTAGAAGCCTTCCATCTTTGAGATAAACTATTATTGGAGTCATCAAATTTCCTCCTCCTTCAATTTGTTGTGCCTCTAGAAGATCTATGTTTGGCATATATTGGACTTGGTCATAGTCGTCCATTGCTCCCCTTATTGAAGCTGCTTTTGCCAAAACATCTGCTTCCATGTTCTCCTCCCTTGGGAGTTGAACAAAAATGACTTCTTTGAATCTTTTGACGAGCCATTTTACCTTGCTGAGGTACTTATTCATCCGATCTTCCTTAGCTTCACACATTTCATTCGCTTGATTATGATCAATTGAGAATCTTCTTGGATGACTACTGACTCTGCTTCTAAGGACTTATCCAATTCTAATCCTTTGAGGAGAGTTTCGTATGTAGCTTCTTTGTTGATAGTTTGATATTGTAGATGGGCTCCGTATTTCAACTTATTTCCTTCTGGGGACTTGAGTATAACTCCAATCCCTCCTACATATAACATGGATAAGCCATCTACATTGACGACCCATTTTTGAACTCTGTCCACCTCGCTTAGCTCATCTTGGCTGGGAGTGAACTCCACAATAAAATCCGTCAATGCTTATGCTTTTATCACACTTCTTGGTTGGTACCTAACATCAAACTCATTGAGTTCTACGGTCCATTGGATTAGTTGTCCTGCGGCTTCCAACTTGTTCATCGCCTTCTTTAGTGGATGATTTGTCAAGACATTGAAGACATGAGCTTGAAAGTAATGCCTTAACTTCCTAGAAGTTTTGACCAAAGCAAAGGCTAGTTTTTCCATCATTGGATATTGTCCTTCCGCCACTCTTACCGCTCGATTTGCATAGTAAACAGACTTCTGTATCCTCCCTTCTTCTAAAATCAATGCCGAGCTCACTACATGTGGGGACACTACTAAATACAAATATAATTCCTCCCCTGGTATGGACGGGCTTAGCAGAGGAGTTGTGGTGAGGTAGGTCTTAAGGTCTTGGAAAACCTTTTGGCATTCATCTGTCCATTCGTCAGTAGCTTTTGTGACAAACCTGTTAGGGGCTGCAACTTGTCCGGTGAAAGATTGGACTTCTTTAATATTCTTTGGTGGCTCCATATTTAGTATTGCTTGGACTTTATCGGGATTTGCTTCAATTCCCCTATGTGAAACCTGGAACTCAAGATAATTACCTGACGAAACTCCAAAAGCACACTTACTTGAATCCAACTTCATGTTATACCCTTTAAGCATATCAAAGGTCTCCTGAAAGGTTGTCCAGATGCTTTTCCTCGTCCAAACTCTTTACTAGCATGTTATCTACATAAACTTCCACATTTCGTCCAATCTGTGGACGAAAAATATGGTTAATCAGCTTTTGATAAGTTGCCCCTGCCTTCTTTAAATTGAAGGGCATCACCTTGTAGCAAAACAAGTCTTGGCTGGAGATGAAGGATGTCTTCTCTTAATCCACCTTGTCCATTCTTATTTGGTTGTAACCTGAAAAAGCATCCATGAAACTTTGCAATTTATGACTCGCGGTTAAGTTCACCAACTGGTCAATACGTGGCAATGGATAGCTATTCTTAAAGCAAGCCTTATTAAGATTAGTGAAGTCCATGCACATCCTCCATTTGCCATTAGCCTTCTTGACTATTACCACATTAGCCAACCAGTTCAGATAATAAACTTCCCGGATAAATTTTGTTGTGGTTAACTTTTGGACTTCCTCTTTAATGGCATTTTCTTGTTCAGGGGCAAAAATTCTTTTCGTCTGACCTACGGGGCTTGGAAAAGGGATATACGTTTAGACGATGGGTAATGACGCTTGGGTCAATACCTGGCATATCCTTATGACTCCATGCGAACACATCAATACTCTTGTTTAAAAATTGGACAAGGTCTTGCTTTGTCTTCTTTTTCATGCTTGCTCCAATTCTTGTAAACTTTTCAGGCTTGCACTCGTCCAAAGGAACGTCTTCCAGTACCTCTGTGGGCTCTACAGTAACCCTTCTCTTATCTATGCCCATTGTCTGCATGTGCTCATCCATAGTTAACATGGCAAGATAGCATTCTCTAGCGGCTAATTGATCTCCTTGCACCTTACCTACTCCATACTCTATTGGGAACTTAACAGACAAATGGTAGGTAGATTTTATCGCCTTCCAATTATTTAAAGTTGGTCTTCCAATAATGGCGTTGTATGATGATGAACAGTCGACAATAAGGAAGTTTACCTCTTTGGTTATTTGTTGCGAATATGCTCCTACTACCACAAGTAACGTAATGGTGTCCACGGGTTGGACTTTCATCCCTCCAAATCCTACCAAGGGTGAGTTTACTGGTTGAAGTTGATCTCATCCAAGCCTCATTTGTTGGAAGGCAAGGTAATATAAGATGCCCACCGAACTCCCATTGTCTACCAACACCCTTCTAATCGTATAATCAGCAATGAGCAAGGTGATAGTGATCGCGTCGTCATGTGGGAGGTGAACCCTTTCAGCATCCTTGTCTATGAACATAATGGTTTGCTCGTCTGCTCCTTTCGTCCTTGGAGATGGTCTAGAAAGTTGGACGTTTTGCACCACCTTCAGGTACATCTTTCTTGACTTGAAAGACCGCCCTATCGAGGTTCCTCTAATAATAACTCTTATTTCTCCAGGTGGGGGGTCATGACGACTCTTCTATCTTTCCCTTTAACTTCTTGTTCTTGTGATCTCGTCCAAGAAAATTTCTCAATTTTCATTGCCTAATGAGATTCTCTATCTACTACTTCAAATCAAAACACTCGTCCGTGTCAGGTCCATGATCTCTATGAAAGCAATAATATCTATTCCTATTGCGCTTATTGGGATCTCCTTTCATTTTTTCCGCCCACTTCAAGGATGGATCGTCCTTGATTTGCATAAGCACTTGTTCAAGTGGCACGTTCAAGGGTGTATATTGCTAACTCCGTGCTGAAGAACTTGCCCTCTTGTTGTCTTGATCTTTCTTTTCTCCGGTCTGGGCCTTCTTTGGAAGAGGACCTTGTTCAGGGTTGTGCAGGAGATCTGCTTCCATTCACTTGGCTCTCTTCCTCTTCTTGGCTATGATTGCGTTCTCTGCATTCTTAAAGTTCTGGGCTGAACGAACAAGTTCGGTAATGGTTTGAGGCTCTTGTTCATAAAGCTTATGGATGAATAAATCGAAATTAACTCCATTATGAAAGGCTGCCAATAACAACTTGTTGTCCAATACATCTACCGTTAGGGCTTTCTTGTTGAAACGAGTAATGAAAGACCGCAAACTTTCATTTTCCCCTTGCTCTATGATTAACAGGCTAGATGAGAAACGCTTATGCCTTGTCCTTTGATAAAATTGTTGACAAATAACTTACTTAATTCTTCAAAAGAACTCACAGTATTCAAAGGTATCTTGCTAAACCACACTTGCACTAGCCCTCTAAGGGTGGTAGGAAAGGCCCTACACATAATTTTGTTTGGAACTCCCTAGTCAGTATTTTCTCCTCTATTTTCTTGACTCTAGGCTTGTCCCTCATATCTTTCATGGTGTTGCCCTCTTAGACCTATCTCCCTAGTCAACTCTTGGGTCTGACAGGTTAATTCTGCCATGGCGGTTGCCATGGACTGTATGTGTTGGATGGAAAGCGATTGCATGACAGGTGCTGACTGACGGTCACAATGTGGATTACTAGAAGCATCCCCACTCTCCTAGTGGCCTAGACTAGTGGCCTTTGATCTTGTCCGAACCATGTAGCCTTGATTTTGTCGAGGAAAGATAAATTTCGAAACACAATAAATACTTCCCATAGAAGACGCCAACTTATGATAGAAAGAAAATCAGTAGGCTAAATGCTCTGGACTTTAAAGGATTAGTGATTCCTTGGAAGACTTGAAAAGAAAAACACACGATTAAAGGTGACTAGGGTGGACCGACCAAAAACCCTTCAATGCTTATGTTAGTTTTTCTCTTAAATTCTAGAGTTCCAACTTTTTAGGAGTTGTCTCAAACTTACCTTCATTTGATGTGAATGACTGTTTATATAGTGTGCTCTTAAAACGGTTATTTGTCTCATAACTTCCCCTATATTTGAGGAAGTCAGAAGGTTCAGGGTTAACTTCCACAACCGTTATAGGACTTAGAATATTCAATCTTATCTTCTATAATTGTCGTTGGAAGTTAAGTACTTAGAAAGAAGTTATAGCGATGAACCAAGACTTTACTTATGCCTTGAAATAATAACACATGGTTCAATTCACTAGCTATTGTAGACAAATCTCTCTGGAATTTTCCCCAAGTGTTGGGGGTTGTCTAGGTGCTTTCCTTATGGACGACCCGTTTGCCAATGGACAACTGTCCTACTAGGAATAACCATTCTTGTCTTCTTGCCCTGGTCGACTCTTATGGACGAATTGAAGTTGGTTCACTTTTCATTTCACCACCAACGTCTAAAAAAAATACTAAAAGGTGCAATCAAACATAGAATTTTAGCCTATCTATACAACTTGTTGATAAAAATCATATAATATATAATAAAAATGCAACAAATACACAAAATTTGTTCAATTTGATGAAAGAAGAAAAAAATACCTGCACGGTTGTAGGCATGGTAGAGAGGAGAAGGGAAGAATATAGTAGATAATTGTAAGGTACACAGTAGAAAGAATAATATGCTAAAAAACTCTGTGTATATATAGAGAGAATTTTAGATTGTGAAGAAGATGATATGAACAAAAAGGAGTTTAGGTGAAACTCAAATACTTTTTTTTTTTTTTTAACTTTATTATTAGGAAAAAGATAACATAAGATGCAATAAAAAAAACGTAATTTCTATCAAAAGCATAAAGATCTACAAAGGTATTTATTTCAACATCAACATCCAGATCTACAACTAGCAGAAGAGCAGATTCATTATACTTTTCACTTTTTTTTTAAAAAATTCTATCTTTTTTCTTTCACGTTTTTTTATCTATCTTTTTTATTTAAATTCTATCCTTTTTTATATATAGGTAATTCTATCATATTGATTTTAGGTTTTGTTGATAACATTTTAGATAAACACAAATGTAGTTGTAGTTGTAAATCAAATACTACTTCTTCTTCTTTTTGTTACTTGATTATCAGGAAAAAGATGATATAAAATGCATATTTATCCCAAAAAAATGAACTTAAAAAAATTAACAAAAATGAACGTATGTTGATACGCAATAGTATTCAATTCTATCTTCTTTTTTTTTTTTTTTTTTAATTGTATCTTATTTGCTTTATTTTATGTATTTTTTATTTATTGAAATTTTGTCCTTTTAGGTAATTCTATCCTATTCATTTTAGGCTTTGGTGATAATATTTTAGATAGTCCAACCAATTAAATTTAATCACTTTTTGAAATTTTAGAAAATACTTACTGTAGGTTGCACGTTTTGTTAAAACACTTCTTCGGATATATATACTTATTGTTATTTTATCCAAATAAATTAATAAGAAGTATATAGTAAAAAATAAGGATTAGATGGATTAGATGAAGAATTTGGATTGTAATCAAATTAAGATTTTTATCCACTTAGAAATCATAGTTGAAGAAAAATTATATGCACTTAGAAATTATAGTTGAAGAAAACTTATATATATATATATATATATTCTTAAAATCTAAAATCTAAGAAAATTTCTACAATTTGGTGCCTATGGTGCAATCACGACGCCTAAGCCCAACTTTTATTATATATAGTATGATTTTTCTTCTCCTATAATTTCTAAGGTGATAAATATTTTAATTTAATTACAATTAAAATTCTATCCATCTAATCCTTATTTAATTACTATACTACACGGGAAAAGAAAACATTTATATATATAAAAAAAGGTAGCACGTGTATTATAAAAAAAAAATAAAAGAAGCAACGTGTATTTAAAAAAAAAAAAAAGCAACAACATAGTGTAATCTAATCCTTCTCAAATTCTTCATCTAATCCATCTAATCCTATTATAAAAATAAATAAAAAAAAAATTAGCAATGTGTATTATAATTTTTTTTTTTTAAAAAGCAGCAACATAGTGTAATCTAATCCTTCTTAAGTTCTTCATCTAATCTTTATATATATTCCATAAAAAACAAAAGATAGCAAGTTATTTGTTCTTACCGATTTACCAAAACTGTTTTTGAATAAAGTAAAAAAATTGTAAAAAACGCTTCTTCTTTTTGTCAAAAGAAGCGTTTTTCTCTCTTTTCCCACAAAACAAAGAGATTATTATAACAAGAACTAGCTAGACATGGGTAAGACTACACCACCTTTTTTTCTACAATAAATGTTGAATTTAGTTCTTTTTTCATGCATATACACAAACATGTAGCGTGATCTTATTATATAATTGTAATTCATTTAGCTATTATTTTTTTAATAAAATTATAAGTTTTATGAGTTTATACTCACGGGACTTAAACTTCAAGTTTCAGTGTCTTCTCTCATGCTTTCAATGACAAAAATTAAATTTTCATATGAGTCTCTCTACTTCAAAAATTTAAATGTTTAGTAATTTAGATTGTTTTTAATTATTGAATTGAGGTTTCCACTTAAATATGATTTCAATTGTTGTTTTCGATAGTTTTTAATTATTAAATTCAAGGTTTATCTATTTAAATACATATGATTAATTGATTCTTAAAGTTCAATGTATTATTGAAAATCATTTTATATTTTTTTAAGGCATTTCTACCATCTTCCATTCAATTGTGTGTGTGTGCGCGCATGTGCGTGCATGTATGTATGTATTATATGATACCTTAGTCTCATACAATATGCATTCATTATATAACTTAAAAGTAAAATATTAATTTATTTTTAAGTAAATTAATAAAAAATTATTTACATATGAATTTTGATTAAACTGTGCATCGTACAGGCATAACACTAGTAAATAAATAAACTAAGGATTACAATTGTTGTCTTTACCTTGTAAGATGAAAGTAAATTGACACAAATTATTTCTCAAAATTTACTAGATTTTCCTTTTAATGAATGTTCTAATTGCATCGGACAAAAGATTTTACAAAAAAATTAAGTAGGTTTGTGATGTGAGGTTTTTAATATTTGGTATTTAAACCAATCACAAGCCTGAAAGGCAGGTTTCAACCAATCACAAGTGAGTAACAACCCACGGATTCAGGTAGTACCATTCTCCCTCTTTTTTTTTTTTTTTAATCTTTCTATACCGAAACATGAAACCATTGATGTTTGTTTGGTATTTAATTTGTCAAGAACTTTGTAATTCAGTTGGTTAATACTTGATATCTTCTAATATTTTCAAAGAATACATCCGAGATTCAAATCTCTTTCCCCAAATTTTAATTTATTTTTTCTAAAAGCACTAATATTTTTGGATATCAAACTCAAAATGCATATTGTAGAGAACATGAACCAATAGCCGTACATATTGTCCACTATTGCATGCAATTGTTACTCCTATGGCTATCTATTCATGGTATTTCCAAAATTCAAACTCTCCCTCCCTCTTCAGTTATATAATTACTAATTATTAAACAGGAAAAGTTAATGGGTGCTCAAAAGGCGTTGATTTAGAAAATATATTTAGCAACTTTTTTATGAGAAAAGAAAAAAGTATCAAATATTTCTTAAACTTATCCATTAACAAAGAAAAATGCTAATGCTACAAAAAATATTACAACTTTTGCCATAACTCGCCATGTGGTAATAACTTGTGAGTGGTGGAGATGTGTAACCCTATGGACCCACTATTTTTTCTCCACCACTCATAGCTCGCCACGTGACGAGTTGTATTAAAAATTGTGATTTTTTTTTGTGGCACTAGCATTTCTCATTTAACAAATGTCCTAAAAGCACGCATTAACAGACTCTTGATTTATCCAAAAAAGGGAAAAAAAGTACTTCTCATCTAATATTCACAATTAATACACTGGTGTACACATTTTGAAATGTGAAAATCCATGTTTAAAAAGGGTTTAGCTTATCTTCTGTATTTTTTTAACTGAAAGTTTTCTTTTATTTTAAATACACAATAATAAGTGGTAGTGGACTTTAATCTCCACATTTTATTTAGTTAGTGGGTGATGTGGTAGCTTCTCATTAAAAAAAAAAAAAAAAAGATTGCGGTTAAAAAAATATTGGAGATAAGCTAAATCGGTTTTAAGAATATGTTAAAAATGAAAATGTAGGTGAATCAAGAAAATACATATTTTTAAAAATGGATGCGAGAGAATTAATACCATTTAAACCAAAATCAAATTCGGAATTTTCGTACATTAAGAGAATCAAAACTTGTAGGCAAAATGCTGGTAATTTACTATGTCAGAGCAAATGAAAAATAAATAATAGTCAATAAGGGACGAGATTTTCTTTGGAATTCATGGACGAGGCTTTGCATCTTCCCCTTTACTGCTTGTCATAGTTCTGGAGTGATGATCAAAATGTTTCAAACCAGTTTCGTTGCCTAGTGATGGTACAACCATAGTATCAAAACTAAAAGGCAGTGACCAAAATTAAAATACAAAAACAAGCTATTTAGCAATGTTAAACAAATAATATCTTGCACAATCTTCTTTTTCAAGATGACATTGCGTAAGAATGATAACAGAGGAGGGGAAGAAATTGATACAGAGACAAGTATAAACCTTAAGGAAAGGAAGGGAAAGGAAGCAAAAGACAAAATAGATTCTTCAAGATGAAAATTGGATAAGAATGAGAGGAAAGGAAGAGAAAAGAATAGATTGCTTTCTTCTTTCCATATCAAGCTTAATCTTCATTCTCTTCTTCTTTCACTCAACCGTCTTATATTTAAGCAGCTTGGACTGTCCTTACAATGGTAACCTTAAAATCATTATAATAATAAAAAAGTGACAAATCTCTGACTCTGAAATTGATATTGATACAATAATATCTGAGTTTATTTTTTTTCTCCAACTGGGTATCTCTAAAATTTGCCAAATATGTCATACATTAAGTGCATCGGCTGTGGATTGCTCCTCGCTCTGGCGGGTTATCTTTACATAAGAAGTAGGCGTCGTCCCGATTCGGTATGAAATTTTGAAATTAGTATTTCTTGTTATCAATTCAGCAGTATGAACAAACCTACTACTACGTACCACATAACTTCTTTAACACTAGGTTTCTAATGTATGAGTTCAATTTTCATAGATTATCTTGTAACCAATCCAAAAAAATAAATAACAATTGTTTATCATTTGTCAATCTATATAAATTCTCACAACTCTAAATAGCCCACCGTCTACTCTTTTACTCGTTTCAACTTCTACTCTTAATGACTCT
This sequence comes from Castanopsis chinensis, assembly GCA_032878915.1. Lineage (NCBI taxonomy): Eukaryota > Viridiplantae > Streptophyta > Magnoliopsida > Fagales > Fagaceae > Castanopsis > Castanopsis chinensis. Next base: position 14,324,261 of record JAVQMG010000109.1, read on the forward strand.
AATTTTTTTTCTTTTAAGGGAAAGAATATGAAAGTTATGGTTTCCATGGAGGAATTCAAAGGGCAGCCTCGGCTCCCAAAATTCGCTGTCCCAAAATGCTACGACATAAGGCTGAAACCGAACCTCACCACGTGCAAGTTTGCTGGCTCCGTGGCCATTGAGCTCGAAATCGTGGCAGATACCAGTTTCATCGTCCTCAACGCCGCTGAACTCTCCATTGATACCACCTCCGTATCTTTCACTCACCCAGCTGCACACTCTTCTAATTCCAAGCAGCAGGTATACCTATTTTATCTATCAGCCTAACTTTACTTTTAAAGTTAATTTAAACTAACGGTAAAAGGTTTTGTTGGATGCATAGGCGGAGCTAGGATTTCAATTTGGGGGGGTAAGATTGAAAAACAATACTAAAAACAAAATTAATCTAAAAATATTAATAGATAATAATAGCAAAATAAATAGAAAATTGTAACTACAAGTATATATTTCATATTATTAAAACAAAGAAACAAAAATAACCAATCATAGTTACTAACAACCAAAGTGAGAAATTAATTTAAATACATAAAATTTAGACATAATTTGATTGCTTAAAATAAATCAATCAATCTACAAAAGTTAACTATAGAACCTATTAATTGAATTGTCATCCAAACACAATTTTTTCACAATAAATTTTAAAATTGTTAAAATAGTGGACTGTGAGTTGTGAAGGAAATAAAGTGGTTGGTCCATCAATGTAAGTTGTTCATCCTTCACAGTTAACCATTTTCACAATTGAAATTTATTGTGAGAAATATTATGTTTATAGTATTATAATTATAATAAGAAAAGAAAAGAAAAATTAGAATAGGGAAGAAAAGCACTGTAAACAATATAATGGATAGTACAAGACCAAAACTACTTGGAATAAATACTATTTAAGAATAGTTAAATAGGTGAAAGTGTGATTGTGTGAGGTAATTGAGAAGCTTTTTTTTTTTTTTTTTTTTTTTTTTTTTTCCATTCTTTCTTTCCGGTGTCAGGGCTATTTCATAATAGTGAGAGTGCTTTTTCTATTTTTTCCACTAAAGGGGGCAAAGTACTTAAATGCACATCACATAGTAGGTATCAAGGCATTTCTTAAAGGAGTCAAGGGGGGCAATTGCCCCCTCTCGCCCCCCCTTGGCTCCGCCCCTGGTTGTATGGGCTTTAACTTAACATCCTAAAATATCTTGTTTGTTGAATATTTTAGAATAGATGCAAATAGAGAACACAAGAATACATGGATGACGTAATTTAGTTTGCTTAAGGGCTACATCTTTATCATATGAGAGTGTAGTATACATTCTTTGTTATAATGAACTCAACATGGGAATATATAATAAGTTAAACTCTGAGACTAACCATATATTAATTATGGTTAATAAACTTCTAGTACAATTAGGAGACTTGACTTACTCACAAAGTAAGATTAGGTTTAGACCTATTATATTGTACTAATTTATCTTTAACATTGCTAAACTTTAGCTTGATTGATTTAGTAGTTTTTGAGGTTGTATGAGCTAGCTTTTTCAGATAAATAGTCAACCTTGTGATTATTTGAATGTAAGACTCGTTGACTGAGTTTGCATTTATCATGACAAACCAAATGCCATGTCTTTTAAAAATAAAATGTTGAATGAATAAATGAATGAGGTTTTGGATTTGGGAAAAAATAACTATTTAGCCTTAATTTTTGAACTATGTAACCAAACAGCATACTTTTCAAACAATGTAACAAAATACCCGCGTTTTAGAACTTGATATTGTTGATGTCGAGGTCTATGCATATTTTGCCACTTAAATTTTTTTTGAAAATTTTGCGTAGAAGTTCCACTTAAAACTAGGCATAGTACTCAAGATTGGTAATGTCAAGTTTTAGGTAAAACTTGACATCAGCAATATCGAGTTCCGAAACAAGGATATTTTGCTACATAATTTAAAAGGGGGTTGTTTGACTACATAGTTCAAAAATTAAGACTTAATAGCCATTTTTTTCCTTTGGATTTGTGCAGGTGTTAAAGCCTTTAAAAGTTGATGTGGTTGAAGAGGACGAGATTTTGGTTTTGAACTTTGCTGATACTCTTCCCATTGGTCTCGGACTTCTCACTATCCAATTTCAAGGATCTTTAAATGACAAAATGAAGGGCTTTTATATAAGGTACATATTTTTGTTGCAAAAAGGTTTTATTTTTTTGGGATAAAACAAGGGAATCTTTTTAAAGAAACACCCTAGACTCGCCTTTAGCCAGTCAAATCTAAAGAACCAATTGTCGTGTATTTTTATTGCAAAAAGTTTAGAGACAAATTTTTTTTCATAATATGTTTTTTTCACTTTTGTTGACCTTAATCTAATATGGTTGGTGAATAATAAAAGTGATTTAAGTGGTAGATCCATACAACAAGTAATGTTACTTCAATTACAACTTATCTCCTTAAAATACATGTTTCTATGCAAAAACCATGTTATTCCAATCACAACTTGTTATCTTAGTCATTTTTCAATGGGGTTTAGTCAAAATGTATTTGTGGCAGTGAAGATGTGCATGTGTATATAATTTAAAATTATGTTTTGCATTCCACTTGTGTAAGACCAAATAGGATGTAAATTACTTAAAATTTTTAACTGATTTTTTTCCCATTTAGGTAAGTGTTGAATTTAGTTTTTATCCATTTGATAAAAAAATTTAAAAAATAAAAATAATTAAAAAATTTTTTTTGAAATTCAAATATACTTAAAATGATAAAATTTTTATTTCCAAATGCTGTTTCAGATTATCAGGCACGCCTTTCACCATAACAATTAAAGGTTTAAGTTAATGTATATACTCTCTTTTGGGATTGAACCTATGAATTCACCTTCAACATTTACTTATGAATGGAGCTAATTATAAATGCCTTCTGTTTTCTGCTAAATGAGAATTTTATTAGTAATGTGTATATAATTTAATAAATATTATTTTGCTTTCCAGTACATATGAGCACAATGGTGAGAAGAAGAATATGGTCGTTACACAGTTTAAACCAGATGATGCTAGGCGATGCTTTCCTTGTTGGGATGAACCTGCTTGCAAGGTGTCACAATCTCTTTCTCTCTCTTGGTTAATTTAAGATTTTGTGACTAAATTATTTTGGGTTTGTAAGTAGATTTGCTTGATCCTATTTCAAATGAATGCAAACAAAAGCTTATTTGGCCCTTCTTTTTGGGCATCGAGTGTTGCAGGCTACGTTCAAAATCACATTGGATGTGCCATCACAACTAGAAGCTCTTTCCAACATGCCAATTATTGAAGAAAAAGTGGATGGGGATTTGAAGACAATTTCATATCAAGAATCACCAATCATGTCTACATATTTGGTGGCAATTGTTGTTGGTTTGTTTGATTATGTGGAACATCTTACATCTGATGGTAAAACATTACACTAGGTTCACTGTTTCTTGTGGTATTGTGATCCTTGTTCTTGATAGTGTAATCTTACATGACTTTACAGGAGTTAAAGTTCGAGTATACTGTCAGGTTGGTAAAGTAAATCAAGGGAAATTCGCATTGGATGTTGCTGTTAGGACACTTGAATTATACAAAGAGTAAGTTTTAATATGAATTGCCACCAAACTACTGATCACAAGACACAACATGCAATTCTTTAGCTAAATAGTGGACACTGGATCATGGTTATTGGTGATCCCTTAAGTCGTCACTTTTTTGTTCTTATGTTGTTTTATTTGAAATTCCAATTGACCATGATAATTTCTGCAGATACTTTGCAGTGCCTTACTCTCTTCCCAAATTGGATATGGTTGCAATTCCTGATTTTGCTTTTGGATCCATGGAGAATTATGGTTTGGTTACATATTGTGAAACATCTTTGCTCTATGATGTTCAGCATTCCACAGCTGCTGATAAGCAGAGGGTAATATGCATGTTGTGAATGTTGCTATTTTTGTTAGAAGTTTGTTTGGCTAATATAGTATGAAGCTATTATTTAAATAACACAGCACAAAATGTTTAATTATTATTTGTCTCAGGTTGTGATTGTTGTAGCCCGTGAACTAGCACATCAGTGGTTTGGCAATCTTGTAACGATGGAATGGTGGACTCATTTGTGGCTAAATGAGGGGTTCGCAACATGGGTATTTATTGCATTGGGTTGTAAATGATCCAAACTGAGCTGTTGATTAAAATTTCAAGATTGTCTTTTATAATTATGTTTTGAAAATGAGCCAGGCTCAATTTTATCACCAGGCTAGATAACATGTTCATCCTTACATCATTTATTTTGTTCATTAAGCTAAAGCTTGTTCACACATCTTTTGATAGGATTATTTCCTTCTCATGTAAAGTCTTGGTTAACTGTTTTATATTTTAAAATACATGCTTACATATACTTAGTTATGCTTTAGGTGATATCGATCAAGTTACTTTGGTAGGCTACTTTTCTTCATTTATGGCCTGTAAAATAAAGTTCATTAACCTTGTCTTCACACACAACTTTTTGCTATGAATTAGACTATTTTTATGTCATTGTTTTGTTGTGAAAGTACATGCAAAATAATAAAATAGCAAGCTCTGCAATACACAAAATTTAACGTGGTTAGGCTAACTCCAAGCCTACCTTCGTGGGCAATCCCAAAGAAATTTGCTATTAATAATAGGAATTACAATCACAAAAACTCTCAACAATAAACTAACCCAAAATCCCAATACACCCAAAGGTGCCTAATGCTAACTCACTAGGCAAAGTTAGTCTTTATCCCTCGTACAAGACAAAGCTTTGCTTTAACTCTCACACACAATAAAGCTACTTTACCACTGCTTTAACTCTATTTTTTTGTGTTAAAATGTTGACATTTTTAAAAGTGGACATTCTTGCATCAGTTGTAGATATGTGTGTGAAATAGTAGATGTGAGCTAGTGTGAAAAAATATTTTTCCTTATTAAATTAAACTACATAATTTTTTTATTTGTTGGAACATAGCCCAAGCTCTTCGTAAATGGTTTGTTTGTTTGTTTTTTTTTTTCACAGCCAGCGCCCAGCATGGATCATGTGTCTATATATTATTCCTCATTACACTGCTTGTTGTAAATTATATATTATTTATTTCAATATGTGCAGGTCAGTTATTTAGCAGCTGATCGCTTGTTCCCAGAATGGAAAGTGTGGACTCAGTTTCTTGAGGACTATACAGAGGGTCTTGAGATGGATGGGCTTACAGAGTCCCATCCCATTGAAGTACTATAATTGCTTTAAGAAATTATTATTATTACTTTTTTAATTATATCTCAATTTAAGCATACTTTTTTAGGTGAAGATATATCATGCTAGCGAGATTGATGAAATAATTGACTCGATAAGTTATATAAAAGGTGCATCTGTTACCCAGATGCTGCAAAGCTATCTTGGTGCTGATTGCTTTCAGGTTGGTTGTTAGAATCTATACTGGTATATATATCTTGTCCCAAGTAAAAATATTTCTAATTATTGAAGAAATTCTTTTCCCTCCACTCCCAAATTCACATGAAATTTATGTCATGGAAACCCTTCATAAAGTAAGTCCTAGAAAAAGATAGAGCAACAGGAGTTTTCTTTTAGTGAGTTCGGAAGAGGTTAGAGAGGTTTTGTTCAAAAATAGTTGGTTAAAACGAAAGCGGTTTAGGAAGTAACCACTAACGTGATGAATACTATGTAACTAATATTTTGAAAAGTGCTCATTTTTATTTATATATAGAAACAATGGTGATACTCATCTAGATAAGAAATGGTATTAGAAAGCATATTTACTTGATATCTGGTGACATAGCCTCAGCTTGATGATCTTCTAGATTCTTTCTTGGCTGCCATGTATTACTAGTTCGTTTGGATTTAGAAGAAGGGAGGGAAGTAGAGTAGAGTTGGTCAAAAATTAGCCTAATTTCCACCAAACTCTATTCTAGGCTAATTTTCGACCAACTCTACTCTACTTCTCCTCCCTCTCCCCTCAATTCAAACAGGCCAATGATTGCAATTAAGGTTCGTCCTTTTAAGGTCCATCTTTGTCAACCGATCATCTTCTGCAATTTATGAGATAGTTGCTCAAATCTATTCTTTTGATTAAGAAGCTCAATTAGCTTGCTCTTTGTATGGCAGTTAATTATCTTTTTTCTTCCATCTATAAATTCTTTTTCCCCCCTTGTTTTAAGTAACTGTTTTTTGCTCCTCTTCTTCCCCTCCCCCCTCTCTAATTTGTGTATGCAATCAGAGGTCACTTGCTTCATATGTAAAAAAGTTTGCTTGCTCGAATGCGAAGACAGAAGATTTATGGGCTACACTTGAGGAGGGATCCGGTGAGCCTGTGAACAAGCTAATGAATTCATGGACAAAGCAAAAGGGGTACCCAGTCGTCTCTGTCAAAGTCAAAGATCAGAAATTGGTGTTTGAGCAGGTTTTTTGTGTCTGGTCTCTTTCACCCTTTTTTTTCTTCTGGAAATAACATATCTTAACCCTGATGCATCCCAATTTGCTTTATTTTGTAATGAGTTTCACTTAATAATATTTTGAGGACTTACTGGGTAATAATGGCAGTCACGATTTTTGGCAAGTGGTTCCCATGGGGATGGGCAATGGATTGTTCCAATAACATTATGCTGTGGTTCATATGATGCGCGCAAGAATTTTCTACTTCAAACAAATTCTGAAACTCTTGATATGAAAGAGCTCATGAGCGACGAAAGCAATTTAGCTTCTGCTTGGGTAAAACTTAATGTCGATCAGACTGGTTTCTATAGGGTTGAATATGATGAGGACCTTGAAGCTAGACTACGAAATGCAATAGAGAACAAATACTTATCTGCAACAGACAGATTTGGTAGTTTTGATATTTTTACTCATACCAGCTTTTATCTCATGGTATGTGTTGATGGTTGAAAAGAGCACTTAACACAACTCATTCATTTAACAGGCATCCTGGAAGATTCATTTGCCCTTTGTATGGCTCGCCAGAAGTCTTTCACCTCATTTTTTACCTTGCTGAATGCTTATAAGGGGGAACTTGAATATACCTTGCTGTCTAATTTAATCAAAGTAATGTTCAACTCTTGCTTAAGAATTAAGTATATTTCATTTGTGCTCTTAGTCCTAATTCTGGTCCCTCTATTCACAGATGAGTTATAAAGTTGAAAGAATTACAGCTGATGCAGCCCCCGAGTCACCGGTCAACATTATATTTTTTTTTATTAACCTTTTCCTGCCTTCAGCAATGTAAGTTGTCCTATATACAAATAATTCAAATTCCTATGGTGGTCCTTGTTTATATGCCATTTGGGTTGTTCTGTCTACTGTTTTTTTCGATATAGTGATATCTTTGAAGTTGATTATATTCATTTAGGTTGAGAAAACCCTATAAGATGTTAACTATTAGGGTACTAGAATGTATGACAATACATTTCCACATATTTAGAGCACTAGAGTATCATTTCTTTATATATTGAATAATTATAATATTAAGAGGTGATTAATCACCCATATATATGACAATTTCTGAATTTAGTCAATCTTTTTCTTTCTTAAATAGAGATGCTAATAGCTAGTAAATAGCAGACATAGGTATTTTTTCATTAAATCTAGGAAATAAAGTTTAAATGTCTCAGAATGTAAAAAGAGAGCTTTAAGGAAGAAGAAAAAGTCACTTGAGGATCGTTGTGATTCCTCTTTCGAGTTTTATAGTGATAGACATAAATTTTTACCTCCGGATCTAGGATGTGGATATTTCATACATAATGAGACTGGCAAATAGTAAATGCATATTTATTTCTTTTATTTAGAGATATTCAATATATGCTTACTCAAGATAAAGATTATCATATGCACTAATAATTATATTGAATAAACCTTATAGATCATGTCTGAAGTTGCGTAATATGAATAAATATCAAAGGAAGCAAGTAGGATGCCAGAAAAAGTTTTAGGGGAAGGGGTCTTTGACTTGATGGTTGCATATTACCAACGAGTTATATCAGACCTTAGATGCTAATGGAAACCAAGTGTGCATCACTAACCCAAATAATGAGAACTCAAAAACTTTGAGCAAAGCCAACAGCCTTACAGCTCAGTGGCATTGCTTGCTCTCCTATATGATGAGATTGAGGGTTTAAATCCCCTTCCCCCATTGTTGTGGCTATCGAAATATCAAAAAAAAAAAAAAACACTTCGAGCAATATTAGCTTTTTTTTACTTCATTCTTCCATTCATTTTTTCTTCTAATGTTTGAATTTCTTTGCAGGAAGCTTGGTTGGGAGCCTAAGACAGGTGAGAGCCATCTAGATGCAATGTTGAGAGGAGAGGTTTTGACTGCCCTTGCTGTGTTTGGACATTATCTGACACTAGAAGAAGCAAGTAGACGTTTTCTTGCATTCTTGGATGACAGAAATACACCACTCCTCCATCCTGACATAAGAAAGGTTGGTAAAAAGAGCATTAGTCAATCAGTAGTATTTTTCCATCTACAATACCTATCAACTTTTCTAATGCGCTCTGGTTGTAGGCAGTATATGTGGCTGTAATGCGAAGAGTCAGCACCTCAAACAGATTTGGTTATGAATCTCTTTTGAGAGTGTACAGAGAGACTAATTTGAGCCAGGAGAAAGCACGCATTCTAAGTAATAACACATTATTATTTAAATTTTGCTAAAAATTTGATCTCTCTAGTATGTTGGAGACATGTCGCTTTTTGTGCCTGTAGGTTCATTAACATCTTCTCCAGATCCCAACATAACTCTTGAAGCTCTCAACTTTTTGTTGTCATCTGAGGTATATATAATTGTGGAGGTCAAGATTTTTTCATACATGTTGATATATTAGCGGTCTGATGGAGTTTGGGATGCTGATGCTGGCTTTTATTTCCCATTCAATCTAGGTTCGTACCCAAGATGCTGTTCTTGGACTTGCTGTTAGTAGGGAAGGAAGGGAAACAGCTTGGACATGGCTGAAGGTAATACACCAGTGGTAACGTAAAATGCAAAAATCACATTGCATTGAAGAATTTCAACCGTTCATGTGCATGCAGTATATCCATGTTTTACATTGATCAAAATTGTCCTAAAAAAATTAAGAGACTAGTCTAAGATTTTGCATGCGGATTTGAGGAAGACAAAGGAATTTTAGCGTGTACAGGGTACAGGGCACTTGCCCTCTTTCATGTAGAAAAAACATGCATTGTGGTGCACCTGGTAGACCTTAGACCTTAGACCTTTTCCCGACTCCAAAGAAGACAAAGTTCTTGGAAGAGCTGCAATTGAACCTTTAAGATCCCTATGCCTAAGTTGTTGTCCAAGTTTTTGTGATTTAAGGCTCTAGTATTTGTGGGATCCCATTTGAATTATCAAAACCAGATAACGGAGCTCCAGAGAAGATGAAGTTGTCTGTCGTGAAGGTAACAAGTCCTGAGGACTTACATGCTTAAGGTGGACCGACTAAGTAACTTGTAGGAGGTTTAGATTTTTTAATATCTCTCACATTTTATGCCACATCTATATCAGAATTTCTAGTTTTAACACAAGTACAGTTTTAATTTATTTTGCTCAGAAATTACACGATGCTAGTCTAGACACACAACAATTCTCTTTCTAGCTTAATGTTTCTGAAATTTATATGCATAACATGAATGAAAAGGCAACTTGTTTTGATTTACTTTGGCATTGATCCCCTATTATTCTGTTCTTTTGTTCATCACGAGTACATTCATCATTGATGCATACCTCTTTGTTATTTAATGCTTTTTTTTTTCCTGCTTTTAAATGTGATTGAAATGAAGGATAACTGGGAGCATATTTCAAAAACCTGGGGTTCCGGATATCTAATAACTCACTTCATCAATTCAATTGTCTCACCGGTTTGTCTCTCCCTTTCTCCTCCTCTCTTCTGTTGTTACTTGTTAGTTCCACACATATCAGTAAAGTCCTTTGTATCTCAATTAAAAATAAATAAAATTTAAATTCAAATGCTTTTAGTTAGTTTTTGTTACTGCTTATCTTTTTTTTCTTTTTCTTGTTCTGTTCTATCTATCCCCCAGTTTGCCTCGTTGGAGAAGGCTGAAGAAATACAGGAGTTTTTTGCAAGCCGTACCAACTCCAAGATTGCTAGAACCTTGAAGCAGAGCATTGAAAGGGTTCACATCAATGCATATTGGCTTCAGAGTTTTAGGATTGAGGTACAGAATGAACTTGCCCGGGCCCTTGTGGAAATTGTAGAAGCTTGTGTAATACAATGAAGAAACAATATGTAAAGAATTCTAGAACCCTCTCTCTCTCTCTCTAAATAGAATTTCTGATCTTTATTGATTGAAGAAAAGTGAATACAATGAATGAATGAATCTTTACACTACTGCTATCTATATATACAATCTGAACAAGTAAAAGAAATAACTAACTCCTCAAATGGAGGGAAAATCAGTTACAAAATATCCTAACCATCAATCCATGTGTACAAGCTGTAACTGCTGCTTCTATCCACATGGCAATGCTTTTCCATACGTGTGAATGAAGTGTTCATGATAAGGAACTGATTCAATCAACTCTAGTAATTCTGGACTAATCCAACTACCCTAAAATTCAATTTCTTGAACACTACCTTGTTCTCCATTTCTGCTCCTAGACTTGCTAGTGGCTTCGGTGCATTCTTCCTTGCCTTTAACACTCCTCATCAAGAGCAAAACTCTTGCTGCTTGATTCAATGATGAATACTTAGGATATTAAATGGTTCGAGTAAAAATATTAATGACACCCAACCTTTTTAGCAATCTTAGAAAATTATCCACACTTGGAGCTTTGGTAAAGATATCCAATTGGTTCCTAGAATTTACATGAAAAGTCTTGATTGTTCCATCTAAGACTCTATTCCTCACAATATGGCACTCTGCTTCAATGTACTTGGACCTTTCATGGAAGACTGGGTTTGCAGCAAAATGCAAAGCAACCTGGTTGTGACAGTACATTAAGGCATGTCCATAATTTTAAAAACTGGACCGGACCGACCAGTTCAACCAGGAATCGGACCTTAATCTGGTCCGGTTATTAGTAAAAACCGAAAATGAAAGAAAAACCGGACAAACAGTAAAAACTGTCGGTTCAACCAGCATAATCGGAAACAGGTCTGGTTAAACCGATTTTAGCATTTTTTCATAAATACTTCAGCTTTTGTGCTTTTTAACCCAAGAAAAAAAGAAAAAGAAAAAGAAAAGAAGTGGTGAAGCTTAAGATATCCACAGTGAATTAAAAACATCAGATTTACTTTACTTACCTTTTGCTCAAAAGAAAAAAAAAAAAAAATCAGATTTACCATATTGTGTTGAGGAAGAACCAAAGAAGCCCAAAGAAAAGTTGATTTGTAAGAATCTGTCTGCTTCAGTTGAGACTTTTTTTTTTGCTGCTCTTGCCTCTTGCACTGCACATATTCAATGAGAGAGAAAGTTTTTTTTGCTGCTATTGCCTCTTGCAGTTGCAGTGCACATACTCAAGAGAGAGAGAGAGAGAGAGAGAGAGAGAGAGAGAGAGAGAGAGAGAGAGAGAGAGAGAAAGAGAATTGAAGAAAGAGACATGAAAAGGTTGAAAAGCAAAAATTGAGATATGACATATGAGATGAGAAAACGTGTGGAGGTGATTTCAAATTGTGTGGTAGGTGTGAATGTGTGATATACGTGTGAATGTGTGAAGGGAAAAAAATATAAGTGGGCAATGATATTGATGCACTTATTTTTGTTATTTGAAAGGTTAAAAAATAACTAAAATATCTTATAGTGGGTTTGTGGTGCTTATATATGTTTTTTGGTTTTGGTTAAATTGTGTTCAAGGTGTCTAAAAGTTGGTAAGCTAGAGTTTAATGTTTTACTATTGTTTAATTTTTTCAGTTAAAATGAAAAATTATAAAATTATTTATTTATTTTTATAATTATTAATTAAATTATTTATGACGTCACCGGTTCGACCATCGATCAGACCTCGATCCGACCAGAAAACTGATAATCAGTCTCTTTTTCAGTTCTTTCACTGTACCGGTTTTTAAAACCATGGGCAGGTCTATCATGTGAAACGTGGAGATCCTTTAACAAGTACACTAGCCAGAGCACTTCACATGTAGTTGAAACCATTGATCTACACTCTGCCTCTGCTAAAGACCTTGATACCATAACCTGTTTTTTTAATTTCCAGGAAACCAATGCATTGCCAAGAAAGACACAATAACCAGTGAGTGATTTTCTGGTATCGGGGCAACCTGCCCAATCTGCATCACAATAATTCTTAAGCTACAAATTTGAATCCACAGGAAAGAAAACCCCTTGCCCTGGTGTGCCTTTGAGTTATTGCAAGATCCTTATAGTCGCCTTCATGTGAGGAACTCTTGGCTATAACAAGAACTGACTGAGTCTATGAACAGAATAGGTAATATCAGGCCTACTAAGTGTCAAATACATCAACTTCCCTATCAATCTTCTGATCTGACCTGGGTCCTTAAGTGGCTCACCATCACTCTTTGACAGTTTTATCTGTTATTCCATAGATGTCTTAGTAGGCTTGCACCCAACCATTCCAACCTCCTTAAGTACTTCAAGGACATACTTTCTCTGATTTTAATACCCTTATCACTTCTAGCAATTCTAGACCCAAGAAGTATTTGAGGGAACCAAGGTCTTTAATACCAAACTTTTGATCTAAAACAAATTTAACTGAAGCAATACAATCTGGATCATTACCTGAAGGAACATATCATCTATATACACCAATAATGCTGTGAACAAGTCACCATTAGAATGAAAAAATTAGGAATGATCGACCTTAGATTGAATGAAACCAAGTTGTAAGATGGTAGTAGGCAGTAGGCAATTTAGCATTCCACTGCCTTGATGCCTGCTTCAATCCAAAGGTGAAGAAGAATTTGATGAGGAACACCCCCCCTTACTGTGAAAACCAGGGGGTAAACACATATAAACTTCTTCATCTAAATCTCCACGAAGAAAGGCATTGTTTATATCAAGTTCGTGGAAAGACCAACCTTTGGTTGAAGCAAGAGCAATAAGAACTCTGATAGAAACAGTTTTTGCAACTAGGAAGAAGGTTTCCAAAAATCAAGTCATTCTCTTTGGGTATAGCCTTTAGCCACCAGCCTTGCCTTGCACCTTTCAACACTACCATCAGAGTTTAACTTCACTTTGTACACCCATTTACAATCAATTGGTGTCTTCCCAGCAGGAAGAGAAGTAAGAATCCAAGTCCCAATTTTCTCTAAAGCCTGTATTTCCTTATCCATTGCCTCCCTCCAAACAAGAATTTGAATTGCTTGGGAAAAAGAAGCAGGTTCTTGATGGCAAGCACTGGCAGTCATAAGAAAAGACTGATATGAAGGAGTGAGATGTGAATAACTGAGAAAATCAGCCATATCATATGGGGAACCTATCAGGAACTATTGCAGCTGAAGTGCAAGCATAATCTTGCAAATAGGCAGGTGTTTTGTGAACTCTGGTGGACTTTCTGGTATGTTGAAGTGCAGGTACAGGCAATGAAGTAGAAGATGAAGTGTCTAAAGAAGGTATAACAGATAAAGAAGTATCATTGGGTATGGGACTAGGTCTATCAATATCACTGGCAGATGGATGCAATGCAAATGGAGTATCTAGTGTGTGAGACTAAATAGACACCTTCTAAAATGCTAACAGGAGTAACAAAGGAATCTAAAGTGCTGTATGCGGGAGAATTAGTAACAACTTTAGAAGCGATAGCAAAAGGATAACTAAAATCAGTAGTACCTTGGACATAAGGAAAAATATCTTCATGAAAAACATCTCTAGAGGTAAAAACAGTTTTGGTAGACAAATCAAAAACTCTATATCCTTTAACCCAAAAAGGGTAGCCTAGAAAAATGCATTGTTTAGCCCTTGGATCAAACTTGGTCCTGTTATGAGAAAGGGTTGAAGCATAACAAAGACATCCAAAAACCTTTAAATGAGAATAGGTAGGAGGATGACCAAACAAAACTTCATAAGGAGTTCTATGATTCAAAATGGAAGAGGGAAGTCTGTTTATTAAGTAAACAGCAGTTAGGATGCAATAACCCCAGAGGTGTAAGGGCAACTTGGATTGGAATTTGAGTGCTTTTACAACATTTAAGATGTGCTGATGTTTTCTCTCCACAACAACATTTTGTTGTAGAGTTTCAACACAACATAATTGATGTAAGATGCCTTTTTTAGCAAAAAAAATATTTTATATAGAATTCAATACCATTGTCTGATCTAATGCATTTCACTTTCCTTGCAAATTGTGTTTCAACCATTGTACAAAATTGTTCTAGATATGATTTAGTTTGGGACTTATGCTTTAACAGATACACCCATGCACATCTTGAACAATCATCCACAATAGTTAAAAAGAATCTACAAACTTGAATGGTGGAAATAGAAAAAGGTCCCCACAAATCACAATGAAGTACATCAAAGCATTAATTGGAAATATGTGTACTTGTGTTGAAGGGTAACCTTTTTTGTTTAGCAAGTGGACAAATGTCACAATGAAATTTTGCATTAGAATTGATACAATGTACATTATCCTTATTCAACAAAGCCAATTTGGCATCTGATAAGTGCCCTAACCTAGCATGCCATATATGTGGCTAAACCTTATTAGCAGAAACAGATAAGGAAACACAACTTGAAGTTGATGTTGAATCTCCCTTTAGCAGCAAATACAGACCATTAATCTCCTTACCCAAACCAATCGTGCTCCAATGAGCAAGGTCCTGGATAAAGCATAGGTTGCTAAAAAATATGAGACAACAAAGAATGGACTTGGCCAATTGACTAACATAAATAAAATTAAAACTAAAGGAAGGAACACATAGCTCATTAGAAAGAACAAGTTTTTTTGAGAGTCTAACAGTTCCTATACGAGTGACTAAAGCTGTTTCACCATTTGGAAGATTCACAAATGTGTTTAGAGTTGCTGTGATAGAAGTGAAAGAAGCAATAAAGTGTACCATATGGTCTGTAGCTCTTGTGTCTATAACCCAATCAGAATTCCTAAAAGTATCTCTATTGATAGTTTTTGTAGAGAAAATAGAGTTTGTTAGATTAGGACTGAAAGGAAAATTGTAGGAAGTACTTGACATGAGATCAGAACTAGCTGTGGTTGAGGAATTAGGTTGTGACTGTGAAGAAAACACATCAAAAATACCACCAGAATCTCCTTCCATACCAGCCACACTGGAAGTCCTCACATTAGCTGCATAGTGTGTTCCATTAGCTCTAGAAGCAGATCCTGAACCAGAACTGAGAAAAGCCAATAATTGTTCACATTGTGCCTTGGAAATGGACACAAATTGCTTGCCATTGCAGGATTTTCAGCTCCATTGCTCAAGTGTGAAGAGATCTGATTTGCAGTGGCATTATTCTTCCCTTTGGCTTATAGCTTAGAGGGTAACCATGAAGTTTGTAGCACTTCTCAATGGTATGTCCAGGAATATTGCAATGAGTGCAAAATGGCATTTCTTTCTTTCCATTGCCTTTACTCTAAGAGGAATTTCCTGAATTGTACTTTGAATGAGCATACATTGCTACTACATCTCCTTGTGATGAGCTTGATCCTCCATGACCAAGGTTCTTATGTGATTCTTCGTGAAGAACCAGAGAGTAAACCTTGCTCATTGATGGAAATTGATCATATATGAGAATTTGACTACCAAGAGTCTCATAGTTCTCATTGAGCCCATCAAAAACCTCCTTCTGTAAATTGCAGATCTTAGGACTATTGCCTTGTGAGAACAAGTTTTGCAATTCAATCCACATCGCCCTAGCTGTTTCACAGTACATAATGCTACTTGACACATCTACATGCATTGAGTTGACCATCCAAGATAGCACCATAGTATTGTAGCTCTCCCAATCTTCATATAGAGGCAAATCCAAATTTGGTTTTGTGATCTTGCCATTGACAAAACCAATTTTCTTCTTCGCAATAAGAGCAAGAATCATTGCTTTGGACCATGATTGATAATTCCTCATTCCAATCAATGGTTGCGTAACCAAGATATTGCCTGGATTTTCACTCAAGCTAAGAAAATAGGGATTGGGAGGAATAGGATTAGCAAAATCATTGTTAGAATTCAAAGCGGATTGTGAACAGTGAGGATCAGAGGGATTGGTGGATTCAGTGTATTCCATTGTTGTACTTTACTGAAGCTCTGATACCATGTAAAGAATTCTAGAACCCTTTCTCTCTCTCTAAATAGATTTTCTGATCTTTATTGATTGAAGAAAAGTGAATACAATGAATGAATGAATCTTTACACTATTGCTATCTATATATACAATCTGAACAAGCAAAAGAAATAACTAACTACGCAAATGGGAAAATCAGTTACAAAATATACTAACCATTAATCCACATGTACAAGCTGTAAATACTGCTTCTATCCTCGTGGCAATGCTTCTTCATACATGTGAATGAAGTGTTCATGATAAGGAACTGATTCAATCACCTCTAGTAATTCTGGACTAATCTGACTACTCTGAATTTCAATTGCTTGAACACTGCCATGATCTCCATTTTTGCTCTTAGACTTGCTAGTGGCTTGGTTGCATTCTTCCTTGCCTTTAACACAATAAAATTAAATGATTGGTTAACAAAATGCTTAAGAGGCACGAAACTTTGTCGTCATCAGACAATATTTGGCCCCCACAAAAAAAGATGCTAGCAGGCTACTGCATATTTTTGTTAGGATACAACTAAACCAAGAATCCTATAGAGATTGTCAAAAAGTATTCATAAATGAACGTGGATCACTATTTATAGCCAAGAGGGTTATAGCACTTCAAAATGCACCTTTGGAGACACACTTTGGATGGTTTTAGCATTCATAATTGAATATGGATCACGATGGTTTTAACGTTCATAAAGAATTGTCATGTGCTTTTCTTTAAAGGCTGCAAATGACTATGTTTGTATTTGCTTTGGTCGGATGACATGCAGCTGAATGCATAGGCCCACGTACATCCCACTGGTATGTCCTGGAGGATGTTTTTGTAACAACTATACAAATAGCTTTTTAATAAAATTCTATCTTTACGTTCGAAAAAAAAAAGACGTGCATAAATGAGTATGGATCACTACTTATAGCTAAAGGGATTATAGCTCTTCAAAAGGCATCTTTAAATAAAGACTTTGAATGATTTTAACATTCACAATACATACTAGCCATTTAAAACACTTCAAAATTGTTATCTGATATATTTTGTACTCCCACACAAAACTATATTCCCAATCCTCAATTGATCGAAATTTACACTTCAATCCGTACAATACATACCAGCCATTTAAACACTTCAACATTGTTATATGATATATTTTGTACTCCCACACAAACTATATTCCCAATCCCAATCTATCATATAACATTTTTGAAGTGCTCTAGATGCATCTAGAGCAATTCAAAAATGTTATATGATAGATTCTGTACACACACACAAAACTATATTCCCAAACCTCGGTCGATCGAAATTTACACTTCAATCCATCTGGTAGCTTAATGACTCGATCGACAACCGCCTATCAAGGCAGGTGTTAAAAATATAGAAAGGTCAAGAAATCAACCTACACAGGTTTTGATCCAGAAATTGAGCCATGAGTCAAGTTGGCTCGATTGATCGATATAGCGGTTCAATCGATTGAGATAGGAATCAAGCCCTTAATTTGTCTCTTCAAATATATTATCTCAATTTATAACCTTTTACATACTGCAACGTATTTTGTCTATACTTATATATATAACAAGCCCCCCACTAGGTTGCAATATCCATTGGATGACAATCTATCATACATAAAGGATATTGTCTTTCAACCTAAACTTCTCCCTTAGTGTAGTAATCTCGAGGTCCTAAGAAGTTAATGGTGGCTGCAACTTCAACCAATACTCTTTGCCTTAAAACCAAAGAAAAATCACATACAAAATGTCTCTAAACCAAAGAAGTCATTGGCCATTTTGATTTAACCAAAGAAATAATTTTTGTTCCAAAGGCCATTTTGAAATTACCACTCTTTATATATTTCTATATCCTTATTTAAAAAATTTAAAAGGTTTAAAAAGTTGCAACTTAAAATATAGGGTATAAAGTGAAAAACATTTTCTATTTGTCTTTCAACTTTTTTAAGTCCATTATATAATACTAGTCTCATCACACGCGCTTCGCGCGTGCGATGAGACTTTTTTTTTTTTAGTGGTCTTATTTTGTAGAAAAAAAAAATTGTATTTAACTATTTTATATATATATATATATATATTGATAAGGGTTATTTAGATGATACAAAGCTGACGAGCCTAGGACTGACGACCCCGAGGCCGACGACCTCAAATCTAGGTGGACTTGAAGCTGATGACCTCAAAGATACGGAAACCTGAAGGCGACGACCTCCACCAACAAACCAACCTTAAATGTATAGCCAAGCTGACGGGAACAGGCTGAAGAAGTTAGTCTGGGCTCCGTCCACAACCTTACTTGACCAACACGCATACACAAATGATTCTTGAACGACACGTCTGATTAAGGAGACTCCTATGAGGACAAGGACTCTGGGAGATACGTGAGATCCAATAATCACTCTCCTAATAGAGAACTTCTCGACCAAGACATGAATTTCGACCCAACACTACTATAAATATCCCAAAGCACTCTTAAAGTAAGGTACATACAATTCGCCTCAGCTCTAGCACTTTAGAGTTGTGAATAAGAGATTTCTCTAACTTGACCGTCGGAGGGTGTTTGGCCGGTACCACACCGGTGCCCTTTCCCAGGTCTTCATCGTTGATGTTGTGCAGGTACGTCATCAGGAGCACGTGCGGACTGTGTAGCTTACTAGAGATTTTATGCTTCATCAGTTGGCGCCATCTGTGGGAATGACTAGTAGCGTCGCACTGTCGCTTCCCGGAAAAAAAAGTTGCATGGTACTCACCCGCTCAATGGCTACCGCCAACAACGTTCAAGTGGACGAACCACGCGCTACCATTCTGGAAAGACAAGTCCAAACGCTCGCAACAGCAGTCGAACGCCTGACCAAACAAAATCACGACTTAGAGGAGCAGCTACGCCAGAAGAACGCGCATCCTGGAATGCAAGAAGAAAATCAGGAGGGAACAAGCGCTGAAAGAAGGGATCCCGAAGCACCCGAAGGCAGCAACGCTCCGAGCAGACCGGAGAGGCGGGATACCAATCTGACTACCCCTTCTGAAGCCTTACCACCCCACATCTCCGCAGAGATGCAGGAGATGCGGGAACGAATGGACGTGATGATGAACGCCCTCAAATGACGAGTATCTACCGACCTTGATGACCTGGTCCAAAGGACTAATTCACCTTTCATGGCGCATGTCACTTCGTGCCCTCTCCCCCTAAAGTTTCGTATGCCGCAGGTGGAGAGCTATGATGGAACCAAAGACCCCTTGGACCACTTAGAGTCCTTCAAAACTATAATGCACCTTCAAGGAGTGCCAGACGAAATTATGTGCAGGGCTTTTCCAACCTCGTTGAAAGGGTCCGTTAGAGTCTGGTATAGCAGGTTGACGCCAAACTCGATTAGCACCTTTAAAGAGCTGCTTGCTCAGTTCGTATCACACTTTATCGGAGGTCACTAGTACAAAAAGTCCACGGCATGCTTGATGAGCATCAGACAGAGGGAAGACGAGACTCTAAGATCCTACATAACCCGGTTCAACAAAGAAGCTCTTTCAATAGATGAAGCGGACGACAAGATACAAGTAGCAGCCTTCATCAACGGGCTGCGAAAAGGTAAGTTCCTCTTCTCCCTGTACAAGAACGATCCGAAAACCATGTCCGAAGTACTTTACAGGGCAACAAAATACATGAACGCGGAGGACGCACTGATTGCAAGGGAAGATAAGCCTAAGAAGAGGGAAAGGCAGGAAGACACACGAACGGATAGGGGGCAAAAGAAGGCTAGGACCGAAGAGCGACGGGACGATCGCCGCTCCAAGCCGCCCCCAGGGAGATTCACGAGCTTCACGCCACTGACCGCCCCTATCGATTAGGTCCTAATGCAGATCAAGGACGAAGGGGCTTTGACTTTTCCCGGCAAGATGAAGGGAGATCCCAACAAAAGGCCAAGGAACAAGTATTGCCGCTTCCATCAAGATCATGGACACGATACGGCAGATTGCTACGACTTAAAACAACAAATAGAAGCTCTAATCAGGCAAGGGAGGCTGCAGAGGTTTGTTAGCAAAGAGCGGACGGATCCACCGCAAGACCAAGCTCCCCGATAAGAAAACGAACACCCCAGACCGCCTGTAGGCGATATAAAGATGATTGTGGGGGGCACCACGACTGCTGGGTCATCCAAGAAAGCTCGAAAGACTTATCTCAGAATGGTCCAGAACATCCAATTGACAAGGTCTGTGCCCAAAATACCGCGGATTGATAACCCCCTCATTAGATTCTTAGAAGAAGACGCATGACGCCTCCACCACCCCTATGATGACGCGCTCGTGGTCACCATACAAGCAGGAGACTACAACATGCACCAAGTTCTCGTCGACAATGGGAGCTCTGCGGACATCCTCTACTATCCAGCGTTCCAATAGATGGGAATTGATAGGGAGCGCCTAGTTCCGACTAACGCCCCGCTCGTCGGCTTCAGAGGTACAAAGGTTTTTCCTCTTGGCGTCATCATCCTGGCGGTGACCATTGGAGACTACCCTCAGCAAGTCACGAGTAATGTAGCATTCCTTGTGGTCGACTGCTCATCCGCTTATAATGCCATCATAGGACGTCCCACTCTTAATTCATGGAAGGCTGTGACCTCAACATACCATTTAATGATAAAGTTCCCAACGGACTATGGAGTGGGAGAACTAAGAGGAGACCAAGTAGCTGCACGTGAATGTTATGTAGCAATGATGGAGATGGATGACCATCACTAGTCCATGAACATAGAAGAGCAGAGTACAGCGACGGAGCCCATAAAAAAGCTAGAGGAAATATCTCTCGACGACTCCCAGCCAGAACGCACAACCAAGATCGGCACTCTTGCAGACCCAACGATACGTCAGGAACTCGCAGCCTTCCTCAAAGAAAACCGAGACGTGTTAGCTTGGAGTCACGAGGACATGCCTGGCATTGACCCGTCGGTCATAGTACACAAATTGAACGTATCACCATATTTTCCACCAGTTCGTCAGAAGAAAAGGGTCTTCGCCCCAGAGAGAGACCGGACAGTAGCGGAAGAAGTCCGCAAACTACAAGAAGCAGGCTTCATCAAGGAGGTCTATTACCCCGAATGGTTGGCGAACGTCGTCATGGTAAGAAAGGGCAACGAAAAATGGAGGATGTGCATAGATTTTACAGATCTCAACAAAGCGTGCCCCAAGGATAGCTATCCTCTACCAAGGGTCGACCTCCTGGTGGATTCTACGGCCCAACACCAGTTGTTAAGCTTTATGGACGCATTCTCAGGATACAACCAGATCCTAATGGATGAAGCTGATCGAGAAAAGACTTCGTTCATGACAAGTCAAGGGCTTTTTTTCTACAAGGTCATGCCATTCGGCTTGAAGAACGCAGGTGCAACATACTAGAGGCTTATGAACAAGATGTTCATACAGCAAATCGGGAGAAATGTCCAAGTATATGTCAACGACATGCTGGTGAAAAGCCAAAGAGAAAAGGATCATTTGGGAGACTTCAAGGAAACCTTCGACACCCTTCGGTCCTACAATATGAAGCTAAACCCAGCCAAGTGTGCCTTCGGAGTGACAGCCAAAAAATTCCTAGGATACATGGTGTCCCAACAAGGTATTGAGGCCAATCCGGACAAAATCCGAGCTATAATGGAAATGACGCCTCCCAAAAGCGTGAAGGAAGTACAGAGCCTTAATGGCAAGGTCGCCGCGCTTAGCAGATCCGTATCCAGGGCGACGGATAGGTGTCTCCCATTCTTCCGCACACTGAAGAAGTCCTTTAAATGGACGGACAAATGCCAACAAGCATTTGAAGACCTGAAGACCTACCTATCATCGCCGCCACTATTAAACCCCTTCCAACCAGGTGAAGAACTGTTCTTCTATTTGGCTGTTTCTTCAGCAGCCGTCAGCGCAGCCCTAGTGAGGGAAGACAACAAGGTACAAAGGCTGGTGTACTACGCCAGCCGGGCACTCCATGGAGCAGAAGAAAGGTACTCGCCAATAGAAAAACTTGTCTTCACTCTAGTAACGGCATCCCGCAAGCTTAAGCCGTACTTCCAAGCCCATACGGTGGTTGTACTGACTAACAAGCCCATACGGCGAGCAATAAGTAGTCCCAAAGCCGCGGGACGTATGGCTTTATGGGCGATAGAATTAAGCGAATTCAACATAAAATATCGCCCGCGCACAGCCATCAAAGGGCAAGTGCTCGCTGATTTTATCGCGGAGTTCACATGTAGTGAGGGCCAAGGAGCGGAGAGTCCTCAGTGGAACGTGTTCACCGACAGGTCGTCAAACAAAAGAGCTGGCGGAGCAGGAATCGTACTTCGTTCTCCAGAGGGCGACGAGATCAAATGCATGATTCTGCTTGATTTTCCTACAACTAACAACGAAGCAGAGTATGAAGCCCTCATAGCAGGCTTAGATCTGGGCAAGGCTGTAGGAGCTCTGGATCCGATGGTCCATTACGACTCTCAGGTCATCACTAATCAGATAAACGGTGACTATGAATATAAGGGGGAAAGAATGAAGATGTACTTAGAACAAGCAAAAAAGAAGGTGGACGAGCTTCAAGCAAGAGTTGTTCAAATTCCGAGGGTCGATAATGAGCAAGCTGATCGCCTTGCCAAAGCTGCATCCGCAGAACACATGATCATCCCCAGCAAGGTACTATCTTTTACTCAATTCACACTACTAATAGATGTCATCAATGTGCAGGAGGTAAAATCCGATAGTGATTGGACCACCCCTCTGGTCACTTATCTCAAAGATGGCACACTGCCTGAAGAAAAGGAAGCCGCTAGGAAGCTGAAGGTCCGAGAGGCCCGATTTGTCTTGATAAGGGAAATTCTGTACAAAAGAAGCTTCTCCCGACCATACTTAAGGTGTCTAGGGCCCGAAGAAGCGAATTACGTCATGAGAGAAGTACATGAAGGAATCTGTGGCAATCATTCAGGGTCACGATCGCTGGTCCACAAATTAGTTCGGGCCGGATACTATTGGCCGACCATGCAGAAGGACGCCCAGACATATGTCAAGTCGTGCGACAAGTGCCAATGGTTCAGTAACATCATTAGGTAGCCAGCTGAAGAAATAACCCCAATAACTGCTCCGTGGCCATTCGCCCAATGGGGGTTAGATATCATGGGCCCATTCCCGACGGCAGCAAGGCAGCTGAAGTTCCTAATAGTCGGAATTGACTACTTTACCAAATGGGTAGAAGCTGAAGCCTTGGCCACTATCACCAAGAAGAACGTACGTAGTTTTGTCTGGAAGAACATCATTTGCTCGTTTGGAATTCCAAGGGTCTTGATCTTGGACAACGGTAAACAGTTCGACAATAACGCCTTCCGAGATTTCTATTCACAATTAGGGATTAAAAACCACTACTCTTCCCCTGCCCATCCCCAAGCCAAGGGACAAATTGAAGTCACGAACCGATCCTTACTTCGAATAATCAAAACTCAGCTCGAGGGGGCAAAAGTCATATGGCCGGAAGAACTACCCAGCGTACTATGGGCATACAGGATAACCGTCAGGACCCCCACAGGAGAAACTCCATTCCGGCTAACATACGGAAGTGAAGCTGTTATACCAGCTGAGGTCGGGCTCATGAGCTACAGGGTGGACAATCACGACGAAGGAAGGAATGACGAAGCCAGGCGTCTAGAACTCGACCTAGTCGACGAAGTTAGGGGGACGGCTGAACAAAGGCTCGCGCGATACCAGAACCTCATGGCTAAACACTACAATTCCTGAGTCAAGCACAGGGACTTCGAAATTGGAGACCTTGTCTTAAGGAAAGTAATGGGCGCCTCCAAAGACCCTACACAAGGAAAACTCGGCCCAAACTGGGAAGGACCCTATAAAATAGTATCATGGCTAAGGAAGGGCACCTATCACTTGGACACTCTGGACGGACTAAAACTACGCCATCCATGGAACGCCGAGCACCTCAGAAAGTACTACCAATAGAGAACAAAGAACGCTACTCCTCATTTCCAGTCTATTTCTTTCAGTCATTTATTTTAGTTCACTACAATACATTTAAAGCCCAAAGGGCTAAAGTTTATTCATTTTTGAACAATTTTCTACTTATGTATGCTTTCAACACAATAAGAAGAGTTTATTCAGATTCGTTTGTTATGTAGACGAATCTACTGCTAAGTCCACAAAGTGGACGACCTTATTATT
This sequence comes from Castanopsis chinensis, assembly GCA_032878915.1. Classification (NCBI taxonomy): domain Eukaryota; kingdom Viridiplantae; phylum Streptophyta; class Magnoliopsida; order Fagales; family Fagaceae; genus Castanopsis; species Castanopsis chinensis. Next base: position 14,348,684 of record JAVQMG010000109.1, read on the forward strand.
AAGTCCACAGAGTGGATGAGTCGACAGCTACGTCCGCAAAGTGGACGGGTTTATTACTAAGTCCGCATAGTGGACAAATTTACTACCAAGTCCACAAAGTGGACGACCTTAAGTCCACAAAGTGGACGGCAACTACTACAAAATCCACAAAGTGGACGGAACTATTACTAAGTCCACAAAGTGGACGACCCTAAGTCTACAAAGTGGACGACCTTAAGTCCACAAAGTGGACGGAACTACTACTAAGACCACAAAATGGACGACCTTAAATCCACAACGTGGACGACCTTAAGGCCACAAAATGGACGACCTTAAGTCCACAAAGTAGACGACCTTAAGGCCACAAAGTGGACGGCCTTAAATTCACAAAATGGACGGCCTTAAGTCCGCAAGGTGGACAACCTTAAGTCCTCAAATTTGATGGAGTCACTACAAAGACCATAAAGTGAACTTGGAGTTCAAAAAAAATAATGGACAACTTTGATACGAAGTCCACAAAGTGGACGGAGTCACTACAAAATCCACGAAGTAAACTACATTAAGTGCACAGAACCAATACAAAGTGGGCGACCTCGTCAAAATAACAAGTCTACTGGTAGGATACGAAACTTTCACAGAAAATCAAACTAACGACATGAAAACGTCAAGAACAAAGCAACACTATTGGGAGCAATAAAAATATTAAATACTACAAGATAAAATTGTCTTTACAAAGGCCAAAAAACACGGGTGTCAAACATTAAAGTTCATTACAAAATAGAAGCACCCTTGGCGCAAAATTCATTACAAATATTTATAAAACTGAAGGAGTAATTGACGGAGACAGAGCAATAACAGGAGTAGAAGCGTCGTCAGCATTAGGTTTTTCTACGTTGAGACCTCCTGACGGAGCTATGGAAACAGATTTATCTACGGCAGGCTGGGAGAGGACGAAGCTGCCATCTCGTGAGTCAACCTTGGGCTGAGTGGTCTCGTCAGTTCCTTCAAAGGTGGAACCTCCTGCCGGAGTTGACGGAAGGGGCTCGTCCATGTTGATCTTGGAAAGGTCCAGGCCGGGATAAGCAGACTTCACCTGCTTCAGGCAATCCTCAAACCCGTCAGCGTAGTAGACGGCGCAGGCATCGATAAAGGATTGAGAATCCTTAAACTCTGTCACGGCATCAGCCCTGGCCATCTCCACCTAACTTAGAAGGCTTTTGAGGTCCTTCTCTGCCAACTGCTTCGCCTCGTCAGCTAAGCTCCGCTGATAAATCTCTTCCTCCAGCTTGGCCGTCAATCCCTTCACCTCTTCGGCTAGATGGACGTTGGCCTCCTTATACTGCTGCTGCGCATCAACGGCATTCTTAAGGCGAACATGCAGACGGGAGACCACCGCTTCCTTTGTAGCACACTTGTCCCGCAAGAACTTCATCCGAACCATGGCCTGCAGGACATAACAACGGCATCAATCATCTATAAGCTCGTCTAAGTGACGAAATGTGAGAAAGAGAGCATACCCGGGTAAGGTCAAACAACCCTGACGACCCTATTTCGTCCATCGCCTACTCGTCACATAGCTCCATCTCCTCTTCCTTTAGAATGGACTCTGCCACCTCCACAGCATAGTCCCTATGGGTAAGAAGGTGACGAACAGGATCAGGAGCGACGGCTCCAGACGCCGTCATCAAACCCTTACCTGACCCATGAGAAGCCTTTGGAGGCGACAGCTTCCTAGTGGGTGTAACCCCAGAGAAAGGAACCACCTTCTTCCCGGACCGAGCGTCCGTCTCGTCAGTCTTTCTTTTAACACCCTTCTTCCCGACAGGCTTGGGAGCAGACGACGGTGTGGCCTCACCTCTAGCTTGCTCCTCCTGTTTCTTCTTGGTAGCGGCAGCGCGAATTCTTTGTTTTGCCGTCTCCATTTCTATTAAGGATGAAAAGTAAGGGGAGGGAAAAACCGTGTAAGAAAAGTAACGAAGGTTAAGAGACTCACGCCGATGAGAAAAATCGTTCAGCCTCCGGGCTTCCTTCGTCGGTTCTGGGCCACCACAATATAAATGCAGGGTGTCTAGAGTGATTAGGTCCCGACACCTCCTTTCGTCCAAAGGAATTGACGTCACCCGGCGGATGAACTCTTCTTGCTCCGCGGTTATGCGTGGACAAACGTTGGCTGAAAGAAAAAAGAGACGGGGTTAAAGATCAGTCAAGTGAAGAAAAGAAGAGAGGCTGACGGGGTCAACCTGAATCCCTAACGTATGCCCAAGTATTGTCAAAAAAGCCATGGGGCATTGACTCCCACTCTTCTTGACGGCATACCCAGTTGGTACCTTCCACGAAGAAAAATCTTCCTTTCCATTTTCTATTGGAATCAGGCATATCTGACACCAATTTCAACTCTTTCGTCCTCACTGAAAAATGATAAAACCCCTTAGACGAAGAGATATGTTGGGGACGGTAGCACCAAAAGAACTCGTCCAGAGTTAGCTGACGGTGCCCATTGCTGAGACGACCCCACAAAATCTCTGCACCAATAAATGTCCTCCAGGCGTTGGGAGCGATTTGGCTGACAGAGATACCCAAAAAATTGGCTAACCGACGATACAGTCCCGTCAGCGGCAATCTCAAACCCGCAGCAAACATGGCATCGTACATGCCCACATCTGCTGTTCTCCCTATATAACACCGCTTACCCTCCTCGGGCAGACGGATTGGGATGTCGTCCAGAATCTGGTAACGGGCCCGTAATGTGTTAAAAACATTCTCGGACATCGTCGGCAAGAAGCCGTTGACGGACCATTCCAAGGGTAGGATGAAAGGACGGTCATCACCAGGAGCTCCCGAAGTACTCTCTAAAGTCGCCTCATCACCGTCATCCTCACTCCCGTCACCAGTTCTCTCCTTCTCCCCACTATCCCCATCCTCGTTCAACTCACCTTCTCTACCACTTGCTTCCACTTCGTCAGAAGAGTGGGCCAATGTGTCCCTTTCTGACGACCAGGACGAGCCCTCCTCGGGCTCACGACCTGACGGGAAGACCTCGTCGTAACCCGCTCCCTCGCGGACTAACGATTGTTCACTCGACATCTAACTACCTACAAACAACGGTTTTTGTTCTAAGAACCTAGGACAACGACCTCGCTAAAGGTACAGGGTAGAGAAATATAACGAATTAAAAGAAGAAAAACTTATAAGTAAAATGTTGTCTAACGTAAGATGACGGCCCGGATAGGTTGACGGCTTCATAGTAGACGAGGCTGGCAAATAGACGGACAGGAGTCGTGAACGTGACGCTTTGGCTCTCAAAAGATTACAAATGTTGGAAAGTTTGGAATGAGGGGAATAGGAGATATATATAGGAAAAAGGGGGCACGGAAGATGAAGCGACGCGTTCATCGTAGATCGAGGCGAATCAATTTAAACCACGTGTCCTGGCATTTAATGGAGGCCATGCGAAGTTTTAAGTATATACTCCATAGCTCGTCAGGAGAGACTGACGAGGTTATGGAGTAGGGGGCAGCTGATAAGGGTTATTCTGATGATACAAAGCTGACAAGCCTAGGACTGACGACCCCGAGGCTGACGACCTCAAATCTAGGTGGACTTGAAGCTGACGACCTCAAAGATACGGAAACTTGAAGGCGACGACCTCCACCAACAAACCAACCTTAAATGTATAGCCAAGCTGACGGGAACAGGCTGAAGAAGTTAGTCTGGGCTCCGTCCACAACCTTACTTGACCAACACGCATACACAAATGATTCTTGAACGACACGTCTAATTAAGAAGACTCCTATGAGGACAAGGATTCTAGGAGATACGTGAGATCCAAGAATCACTCTCCTAATAGGAAAAAAACTTCTCGACCAAGACATGAATTTCGACCCAACACTACTATAAATATCCCAAAGCACTCTTAAAGTAAGGTACATACAATTCGCCTCAGCTCTAGCACTTTAGAGTTGTGAATAAGAGATTTCTCTAACTTGACCGTCGGAGGGTGTTTGGCCGGTACCACACCGGTGCCCTTTCCTAGGTCTTCATCTTTGGTGTTGTGCAGGTACGTCATCAGGAGCACGTGTGGACCATGTAGTTTACTGGAGATTTTACGCTTCATCATATATATATGATTTTTATTTTAAAAAATCTAATTTATAAGTGAATAAATCAATTTATTTAAAAATTAATAGGAGAGTAGTCCTATTTTCTAGGCAGTGGGAGTTGGAGTTGCATTTTTACCGAATTGTTCTTTAATTTTGTCTCTACTTAAATATAGGACAGTATGGGTATTTTTGAACTAAAAAATGAGTTTTTACCGGATTGTCCTTTAATTTTGTTTCTACTTAAACAAAGGATTGTAGGGGCATTTTTGAATTAAAAAAATAAGAATCTAAACAAGGAAAGCCCCTTAAATAGTAGTATAGAATAGAAACCGATAAACTAGAACATAAAATCCGCTGTAGCACATTGGCAATTCTTATGGATTAAAGAATCCAGGTTCAAATCCTGGCAGCGGAAAAGTTTTATTTTATTTTTATTTTTTTAAAGATCTTGTGGGTGGCCCATTTAGGAAAACAATTTTTTTGAAAAAAAAAATTTATGTTGCAAAATTAAATAAACTGCTAATCAAATCACACACTCCGAATTTCAGTGCTTTTTTTTCTTTTTCTTTTTTTCTTTCGACAAATTAATCGCTTTCAGTTTCAGATTTATAAAAGACAATTTTGCTTTCGTTATGCTGTGAATACTATCAGAGACTATCGGTACTATTAATTCTATCAATTATTGAGTAAGGATTACAATTGATTCTCGAATAAATAAATAAACTAAGGATTACAATTGTTGTCAGTGCCTTATGAGATGCAAGTAAATTAACACAAATTATTTCTCAGAATTTACTAGATTGTTAATTATTAATTTTTTTTTTTTTTAAATGAAAGCGCTGATTGTATCGGGCAAAAGATTTTACAAAAAAGTTAAGTAGATTTGTGATGTGAGGTTTTTAATATTTTGGATCACAAGCCCAAACGGAAGGTTTCAAATTATTATTTTTTCATCATATATATATATATATATATATATATATAATATCCACAATTTTTTTTGGTAAAAGAGGTAGAGAACCTTGTAATAGCTTTTTTATGCCACTCCCAAAAAAGACGTTAAACTTGAAATTGTACGTGTATTAAGTGGATCAAGATAATGCAGTGAAAAAATGGGTGCGAGAGAATTATTACCATTTAGAACTTAATAAAATTTAAAAGTAGTGAAATTACACGTACAATTAGTCATCACAAGGAACAAGAAAATGCTGCAAGTACCTTAGACCATCATCAACACTCACATACCTCCAATTCACAATACTCAAAATCCCAACACTCACTTTGTCAACCTTAACCTTCCCAACACCACTCTCCCTCCTACTACGAAACCCCAACTTCAAATCAGCCACAACACCACTCGCCACCGCACCAGAGCAACAACCCGGAGAAGGTAACTCCTCCGAAAACCACCCCTCCGCCCCCGGAGAGAAGCTCACTTTCCCTTCACAATCCATCATAGTAAACACCCCTTTCCACCCACTCAAAACCACATTCCATGTAATTTTCACATCCTCCAGGACCGCAGCCATAGAGGAACACTCGTAGTTCACATTGTCAACATCGAATTTGAACACCCCATTTGGATCAAAGATTAGTTCTTCACCCGGTTTTGCAATTGTGACAATGTTGGAGCTTTTTGTACGGATGTTGATAGTGAATATAAGATTGTTAAGGGAAAGTGTAGGCTTACATGGTGTTTGGACTCGGCGCTTGGCTGCAGTGTGACCAATTGCATAGAGACGATGGTATGGAACATGATGAACTTGTTCACCCAAGTCAGTGAAGTGTAGGTTAGGGAAATGGATGTTGCAAATTGGCTTCCAAAGGTGGTCTGAGGACATGGAGATGAACCAATACTTGCACACACATGAGGCTATGGCTAGTGTTTTAGGGTCAAGGTGGTGAGCAACAAGAGCAAGGGCTTCCCATGGGGGTGTTTTGATTGGGAAATTGAGAGACATGGGATCAAAATCAAATTCAATTGCTTTTGTTTTGTAAGACTGTGATACCCTTTTGGCTTTTGTGTTTAAAACTTCGATCTTGTGAGAGAAAAAACGGTTTGTGCAGTTAATTATATGTAAGGTTTGAAATTGTTTGCAGGGTCTTGTGTGCAGATGAGGTTGAAACGTGTAGGGCAGGGGTGTTTTGCATGGGGTTGAGTTGCCACGTTATTTTGGATGGTGTACACGTGAAGAACTCAATTGTGCACGCGTAGCTTTCATGGGTTTGTTTTTAGGGTATAAACTATTTCACACGACAATACACATAAGCACAAAACAACTGAAATTATGCATTGGAAACACAATTACTTCACACTCCCCTCTTTTCTAAGTTTAGCTTCTTCAACTTAGTCAGCACACTTTCTTAATTAACAGCGTGAACTCGACTTTTATTTATACTATTATTTAAGAAACTTCTTTAATTTGAATTCTTTTTTTTAATTAAAAAATTTTCTTATACCCCTATGTTTAAGTATAGATAAAACTACAAAATAATTTGGTAAAAATGCAACTCTAACTTTCACTAAAATATTGCCTAAAAATTAGGATCACTTTCTTGTTAATTTTCAAATTACTTTATCCACTTATAAATTAGATTTTTAAAATGAAAATTATATATATAAAATAAAATAAAAACACAGTTTTTTTTTCTACAAAATAAGACCACTAAAAAAAAAAAGCTTCATCGTCTATTAATTTTCAAATTACTTTATCTCCATATAAACTAGATTTTTAAAATAAAAATTATATATATATAAAATTAAAAAAAAACAGTTTTTTTTTTTTTCTACGAAATAGAACCACTAATAAAAAAAACCTCGTCGCGCGCTTTGCGCGGATGATGAGACTAGTTTTTTGGTAACAAATTTATTTGATGCGGTGGTAGAGAAAAATAGTAGGTAGATGATTTTTAATTCTATTATTCACTGGAACGGTATTGCGCAATACCGTTCTAATAACTGTAAAATTTGTTGTAAATATAGTTACGTTTGTATCATTATTTTAAGAGTATGTTTTATTTTAATGGATCAGTCAAGCCATTTTTATAAGAAGTCAAGGTACATTCAATTTAATATTTTAGAATTTTTATTATTTTCCAAACATAGGTGTAAGTGTGTAACCTTAAAGGCTTAAATCCAAAAAAGAAAAAAGAACGGAAAAGGGAAAAAAAAAAATTCAGGACTTCCTTGTAACTTCATGTAGGGGCTCGGGCCCAAGTGACCCAAAACGGCCTATATGTAGGGGTTTAAGCCCAAGTGACCCATAACGGCCGAGGCAACCCAGAATGGTTCGAGTAGCCAAGGCCCATTGTCATTGGGCCAAGACCAGTTCACTGGTAGATGTGCTAAGGTCTAATCACAACGATCAGGAAATGTACTGCATTTGGGACCACATTGGGCCCAGTGCAAGTTGATGACCAAGGGAATTCAGCAAGAGAACAGGGTTGATTTAGGTTAGTAACTAACCATAGTTAATGCCTTTGGAAAATCTACTATTGAATACTATTCGGCGTTTGGAACAAGTTTTGAGATAATCTTCAGAGGACATGATTATTCTGGGGATTGGAGGTGAAAGTGGAATTGCACGGAAACCAACAAAAGGTAATAATTTCAACCCCAATAAGAGGAGGCTATATACAGAACTGAAGCACACAAAGTTAGGAAGGGAAAAAATTGGAGAGAGAGTGGAGAGAAAGGAAAACATAGGGGAGTTAAGGGAAACTAGAGGGAGGTTCTTGCATTGGGGTTTGGAGGAGATAAACCAGGCAAAGTTTAGAGCCCAACCTGTAGGATTATGATATGGCTCACATATAAATAAATTAGGGCCCAAATACGGTCACTTGTGTAGTTTTTAGAGACCACACTTGAAACTTCTTTAATTTAACTAGTAAGTTGTCTGTGTAATGCACGAATAATATTGTAATAATTTATGTAAGATGATTTTCAAGAATGTTATACATAAATTATAGCACAATTGTTATAGAATTTTGTTAGTAATGTCTTCATTATAAGAAGAAACAATTATAAATTACACACACATATCCGTTTTAATTATTCAGTTCAAGTAATGAGAAATCAAAAAACAATTATGGGGAAATATTGTACAATAAAAGTTTATATAAAATGTGTCTTTATATCTTTTTCTCCTTAATTCTAAAACAAAATATACGTCTCAAACACTCACAATCAATTATATCCTTTGCAAAACCCACAAATCTACAACATTTGACTTTAACATCAAAATCGTAATAGTCACTGTCGTTACTCAATATAAAATGTAAGCTCCCCTAATTCCTTGCCAACTCATACGGGTTAGGATTAAATGGGACAACAATGTTAGAGATAGGTGTCATCGAAAGATTGAAGCTAAATAAAATCATTTTTGGTCTATTGTATTTGACATGGGTTGGCATGAAAGGGTATGAGTAAGTATATATAAATGAGTAGAAGTGCAAGGGGTGAAATTGGTGAATTGAAATGCAAATAATTTTGCATGTATGTGTGAGGGAGGAAAAATATTGAAACATTGAATTAAAGGATACAAAGAATATTTACTTTTTAATTAGAAAAGTCTTGAAATATTGAACCAAAGGATACACAGAATATTTACTTTTTAATTAGAAAAGTCTTGAAATATTGAAACAAATAAAACAAAATTTTATTTTCTAAAAAAAAAAACAAAATTTTATTTAATTTAATCTTATCTTTGATATGGCACAGAAGTACTCTCTGCTATATATATATATATATATATATTTATTTATTGATGATGGATGGGTGCCCACTTATTTATTTAGCTAAAATAATTAATAAAAAGGATACCACTGGATTGCAATCAAAAGAATACTTATCTCGCTAAAATTCAATAGATTTTAGTTAGCTCAATTAGTAAATTTATAGGGTTTAAATCCTACTACACCAAAACCAATTGAAATCTTAACTTGAGCAATTATTATGGAGTGGACGCCATAAATTTAAATTCTACTGTATCTAAACATTCAACTTTATGTTAACAGCAAATCAGCCTCATCAGATTAAAAAAAAAAAAGTGATTTCTAGTAAAAATCGTGTTTGCGTACAAAATCTCAATAGCCTAACTCAGAAGCTTGATGACAGAAAAACCAAAACATAATTCTAAAATCGCATTATAAATACATCAAACAAGAATCATCTCATCTTTACACCAAAGAGGACAGAAAAAGAAAAAAAAAAAAAAAAAAAAAAAAAAAAGAAAGCGAAATTACTTTTACTACAAAGCGAAGTAAAGAGAGCAAATGCCAAGAAAAGCCCCAAGTCCCACCAAAGCACTTATGCTATTGATCTATTGGACCTAGAGAACTCAATCTTGTTTTTAGTTTTGTCATTCTAGTTTCGTGGTGGTGGGTGAGAATGCGATAATGCGAAGGTCTAGTGTAAATTGGACCAAGCATTAAATGGCACATCAGAAGAAATAAATGGTGTATTCTGTGAGATCTTCTTCATTGCTAATGCATGTACTAACTACTAACATTGATATGATCATTCGCTGCCAAGCACTTTGTTATCTGGTTCTTTCTATTGGGAGAAATGGGGGGTTTGATGTGAATTCCTCCACCCCCACTTATTGTAAGGGAAAAAAAAGCCCATATAATTATTGTCTAATAAACTTATAAATGTTGATATATGATTTGAAATTAATCAATAATAAAATACTTTTCTAATTGAATTAATTGGAATCCAAACCACTTGAAAATTTACACAAAAGTGCATTTGGTTTTGCTTTTTTCTTCTAAATTGGGTAAATAATTTTTTATAAATTATCAAATTAAATTTTTATTGATTAATTAACAATATTTTAATAACACTTTTTATTCATTAAAAGTATGTAATGACTTGCTACTTAAAATTTATTGTGAAAGTATTGTGAACATAACATTTCTTATTTATTTTTTAGAACTTTTCTAATGGTTATATAAACAAAACCTAAAATCTTTGGTCACTAAAATAAGAGAGATTTTAGTCTCCTGTTTTAAAAAGAACCAAACGTATAGCCAGATTGTAAAAGATTCACTTACCTAATAAGGAACACACACAAACAAATTATATATAGATTGCTTGGCCATAAAAAATATAAAAACTGTAACATCATACAATTATGTGATTTCTCTATTCAATGTCACATATAGAAATAGGCAAACTCCACTTATATTAATATTATAGGTAATAGAACATTAATCAGTTACAAAACACCAAGCTCTTATGGAATCCACAAGAACCAAGAAATTAAAGCGGGTTTGGTTAAGAGTTTGAAATGTTTTCCATGATCAACTTGGTCATTGATTGTCTCACTTGTTTTTTGCAGATGATAGTTTGATTTTCTGCAAGGCAACGTTAAAAGAGTGTGATGAACTACAAAGATTGCTTGCTATGTATGAGAAAGCCTCCAGTCAACAATTGAATCGTGCAAAAACATCCTTGTTCTTCAGTAGTAACACTTCAATGGAGGTTCAAGAGGAGATTAAAAACCGGTTTGGTGCCCAAATAATCAAGCAACATGAGAAGTATCTTGGCTTACCTTCTTTGGTGGGGAAAAATAAACGACTCACCTTCAATGCCATCAAGGAGAAATTGGGGAAGCTGTTGGCGGGTTGGAAAGAAAAATTGTTGTCCAAGGCTGGAAAAGAAGTTTTAATTAAAGCTGTGGCTCAAGCAATTCCGACTTATACCATGAGTTGTTTCAAACTTCCAGATTCGCTTTGTGAGGAATTGATGGGGATGATTAGGAATTTTTGGTGGGGTCAAAAAAAGGAGGAAAGGAAAATTGCATGGCTTAGTTGGCAAAAAATGTGTGAGCCGAAATGTGATGGAGGATTGGGATTCAAGAATTTGAAATGGTTTAATATGGCTTTGCTAACAAAGCAAGGGTGGCATCTTCAAATGGGTGGCGATTCTCTTGTTTATAGGGTTCTCAAGGCTAAATATTTCCCAACGGGTGACTTTATTCATGCTTCAATTGGACACAACCCTTCTTATACTTGGAGGAGTTTAATTTCTGCACAAAGATTAGTTATCGAAGGGATGAGATGGAGGGTTGGAAATGGAGTAAATATAAAGATTTGGCAAGATAAGTGGCTGCCAAGAGTTTCATCTCATCGGGTACTTTCTCCAAGGTTGTTTTTGAGTGCTGATATGAATGTTGCTGACTTAATTGATTCGGGAACAGCAAGATGGAAATCTGAAGTGATTGATGGCCTCTTTATCCCCCATGAAGCTGAGTTAATCAAGAGTATTCCTTTGAGTGCTACTCTACCAGCAGATAAAATTGTTTGGGCTGAAACAACCAATGGAAATTTTACTGTGCGGAGTGCTTATAAATTGGCTGTTAGCTTGTTTAAATCTACAACCAGTGGGACTACTTCTGATAGTGGTCTAGGGAGGAAGTTTTGGAACAACATTTGGTCTTTGCCCATTCCTCATAAGGTAAGACACTTTTGTTGGCGTGCTTGTCGTGACACTTTACCAACCAAAGTAAATTTAAGGAGGCGCAATGTCATTGCTGAAGACATGTGTGTTTGCTGTCATAATGAGGCTGAGACATCTGGTCATGTTTTTTGGGGCTGTCCGAAAGCTCAAGACACCTGGGCTGCTTCTAAATTACAATTAATACCGTCGGATGTTCATGTTGATTCTTTTCAGGATCTGTTATGGCTTGTTATGATGACTAATGCAGCTGGAGTGGATAAATGTTCACAGCTTGTAACGATTGCTTGGGCCCTTTGGAGTAATAGGAATGATATTCATCATGGTGGTGAAGGCAAAACCGGACCAGCCTTGGCTGTTTGGGCAGCAAATTACCTTCAACAGTACTGGTCTGCTCTTGATTCTTCCTGTGATGTTGTAGCAGACCCGGTTCTGCACTTACCTGATACAGCCCAAGATCCTTTGCAGTCGGATTGGCTACCTCCTTCACCGGGTCTAATCAAAATCAATGTAGATGGAGCACTCTTCACCTCAAAAAAACAAGCTGGTATTGGTGTGGTCATAAGGGATGTTGATGGTAGATTATTGGCAGCCTTGTGCAGAAAAATTAAAGCTCCATTGGGGGCTCTTGAAGTGGAAGCTAAGGCCTATGAGGCTGGCTTGTTACTAGCAAGACATTTGGGGCTGGCAAATGGGGTGTTGGAAGGTGATTCATTGACAATTTCCAATGCTCTCAAGCAATCTACACTGTCACCCACCTCTATTGCTGCTATTGTGGATGGTATTCATGCCTTAGGTGCTGAAATAGGTGTTGTAAACTTCTCTCATGTACGCAGGACTGGAAATAAGCCAGCCCATATCTTAGCAAGACAAGCTCAAAACCTTGTCAATGATGTTATTTGGATTGAAGAGATTCCTTGCTGTATCCAGCAAGCTCTTATCCAAGATGTATTTGTACTCTAATGTTGTTCTAATAAAAGTTTTCAGTGTGTTTTTCATCAAAAAAAAAAAAAAAGATTGTCTACTATGTTTCTCTTTCGGGTTTGGAGTGGAAGAGCAGCATTGCGAGTAGCATCTAAGGCTATAGGCTGTCGACGAGGTTAAAAAAAATCTGTCAGGAAGAAATTGTACCGAATGCCAGCCATGAAAGAGTCACAACTCACAAGCACTTCTAGAGTTAATGCCATTGCCATTAACTATTAAGGTATCTTTTCTTCTTGTCTATATAACGCCATTACCATTTGACATGTATTTAGAGGGACAAGAGATGGTTAATCACTTAGTATGTATTGGGATTGAAGTTATTGGTAATTTGGTAAGTTACTGTTACTGTGTGCTTTTGGACGTTAGTTTGACCAATAAATACTGCGCACTATGTACATTCCCGACACACTTAGGCTGTATTTGTTTTGGCTTTAAACGGTTTCAAGAAATCGTTTTACATGAAATTGTGTGTTTGGTTGCGCATAAAAAATAGAGTTTTCCTAAAAATCGATTCCTTTGACTGTAAAATTAAAGGGTTTGACCCGGAAATAGTTTGAAGTGAAAATTTTCACTTCAAACCATTTCCGGGCTCACAGACGCGTAGAGAGAGAGTAGAAAGAAGGTGGCGCCGGCGAGATCGCACCCCAGCACTAGCGCCGCCTTCTCGATCGCACCGCTTCGCGATCTCGCGATCGCGAGGCGCAATGTAGATCATGCGATCGCGATCTCGCCTCTCTCTCTCTCTTCCTTCTTCTCTCCCAAATTTTATGATTTTTTTTTTTTTTTTTTGGTTTTGTTTCTTTTGTGTTTCTCTACTTAGAAATGATGTTATATATTTGTTTGGAAACTGAGAAAATGTGAGCAACAAGTAGAAAATATATTTTTTATAATATTTTCAAGATTACAACCAAACACCTAAAAATATTTTTCAAAATATTTTTTAAAATGCTACCAAACACCTAAAAATATTTTCATTTCCCGAAAATATTTTCACCAAAAATTATTTTACACCCGGAAAATATTTTACACCCAAAGGTCAAAACATGCTTGGGTTATTGGAAAAGTGTTATATTTACAATATTTTCACACACGTAATAAGTTGTTATTGAAAATTATTGATGGGTTAAAAAGTAATTTTTGTAGTGAGTTCAATTTAGAACTAATAACAACTAAACACATAAGATTTTTTGTAAAAGCGTTGAAAAAATTTGTAGATGTAGCACTTCTCTTTCTCATGTGTTGCATGTGTACTGTGATTAAGGAACACCTTAATTCAAGCCAATAATCAACCTCAACACACAATAATCTACCTCAACACACATTTGCTCTAAAAAATTGTTATTCCGACAAAGAGGACAACAACAATTCATATAAAATAATTATTTTAATAGTTTTTAAAAAAAAAAATACTATAAGCTCGGGACTGGTTCATCCATCCTCATAATGTCTACCGTGAGGCGAACGATGGCTTAGCAAAAAGGGGCATGGAAAGCCTAGCAAGATTTTTATGCTTAACTTTAGTGTGTAATAACTTATAACTACATCTAGGATGTATTGAACATAGGTGCTCCTAGTCCTAGAGAGAACGAAGCCGCTGTTGTGTAACCGTATGTTTGAACTATCTATAGATAGGACTCCCTTTTGCACCCAAAATAGAAAAAAAAAAAAAAAAAAATCAAGAAAAAAAAAATCAAGATCATGACCTTAAACATGTCACTAGTGGGGTCATGGATTGTGATTGTCGGGACTTTAAAGAGAATTGATAACTCTAACCTCACTATTCGAAAAATCACAAAATTTTCTTGAGGGTTTTACCTGTTGAACATTGATCTATTGTACTCTACTCCAAGAGAGTGAAGTTGTGTGAAGTCTTTCACACCTCATTTTGTTGCTTAATTGGGAAAATACTAATCATTGTTTCTGCATTTTGCCTGCAAATACACTCAATTTCACAATATGATTGGGTGTCAACTTATGATTTGATTACGTCACACACAGTGAGAACCACTGCTGTACTTGGTGAAAAAATGGATTTGGATGCAACCCTTATAAGTTGATAATTAAGCATGTTGTGGATTGGTGTGTCCCAAGAGTTTCTCTTGTTTCCCAAATGCACTAACTTAATGGGTATGGGGTGAGACAAACTCATCACTCCATACTTAAGACTATTGCAACTTTTAAAAATAGAAAAAGAAAAAAAAAAGTTCTCTAAATTTTACAGCCAACTCTTCGTTTCCCATAACCTTCTAGGCAAGGTTGTCAAAATCGGGATCCTACGTAGGATCGTGGGAGGTAGGTAGAATCGAAGATCGTAGGATTGGATCGTGAATTGTAAGATCCTACCTATTTTCAGATTTTAAGCAAAAAACCTATTGATAGTGACTTTGTATGTTATATAATCACTTAAAATATGAATCCATCCATTAAAAAAAAAAAAAAAAATTGCATCATAAAATATAATTTGCACGCATTACATCGTTCTTATGTCATTCTAACGAAGCAAAATATATTTAACTTTTGACATAATGTATCTAAAAAGTTTAGTACATGTTTAATTAGCAACTAAGTACCAAAATATTATCTACACATATGGAAAGTACGCTTAATTTTCTTTCTAGCCAAAGTAGACATTGTATATTTGTACTAGAGCTGCAAAAAAAAAAAAAAAAAAAGACTCCAAGATTCAGAGCATGCTCAAACAATCACACAGAGAATTTATCAAACAGGTTGTGTGCAATTCTAAACTACTAATTATGTTTACTAATATTTCTCAAAGATTCAAATACTGAAGATCCTGTTTCATAATTTTTCAAATTTTACTTAATTTAGTTAACAAAGTAGAAAAATAAAAACCTTAAAAGCTTTGTCAAAATCATATACACAACACAACAATACGGAATCAAACTATCAAAGTACAAATATATGATAAACTACTAAGTATTATCTACCAAAACAAATTACCAAAAAGCTTAAAAGCAGCGATGGCTCACAGCAACATCATTGAGAGGGCTGAGAGGTGTTGGGTTTTTGACAAAGGAGTGAGGAGGTGTGGAGCTGAGGTGCTGGGTTTTTGACTAATTAAAAAAAAAAAAAACGTTAAACTTAAGTTAATAGAGCTTAAAGGCAGTGATGGTGCACCATTAACAAGGCTGAGAGGTGCTGGGTTTTTGACAGAGGGTTGAAGAGGCGTGGGACAAAGGTGCATGCTGGAGTTTTGTGTTTCTAAATAGTTTAGGTTTTGTTTTTGAAAACGTTAGACTTATACCATAGGTTTTTTTTGAGATTTTATGTTAACATATGGGTAAATTTGGGACTTTAATTTATTATTGAGCTTCTAAAACCTATTGGGCTTGTGTGTTTAGGTTTACCCAAATGAATCCCACTTCAAAAAAAAAAAAAAAATTCAAGCCAAATGGTAGGATCGGTAAGATCGGTAGGATCCCATACGATCCTACGATCCTATACGATCCTACACGATCCTACCTACGATCCTAACATTTTTGCGATCCTAGTACGATTTTAAACTTTTTGGTGAGGTAGGATCGTAAAATCGTGCGATTTTACGATTCGGATCGCGATTTTGACAACCATGCTTCTAGGTAATTTTATTTTGAATTATATTGGTAGATTGAACCCACAAGGTATGGCAAATTTGTGTTTTTTTATACATTGCTTGAAGCAAAGATAAAGCATAAACACAGAGTTTGTCACAAAAATATACCAACTTGCTACGTAAATGAAAGTGTTAAGGAATCAGCCTTTTTCACAGAAAGGAGAGCAAAATTATATTGCACCACGCAAGGAGACACAATTAAATCATCCCAGTGAATTCCTAGTCCTAAACAGAATATTTAGCACAAAAATAAGAAGAAGATAATTTTAAGATACATTCTGCTTCCTGAACAAATGCAAACAAATATTTGGGAAAAAGCTCCCTGTATAGGTTATTTGTTCAGGTATCTTGTTATACATACACCAATTTACAACCATTACAAGGAATCAGAAGACAAAAGAAAAACGCCTCAACAATATTTTGCAAAATGAAAAGCCGCCTGTGCAAGATTGACTGCCGTTTGGCTAAAGAAGACAGATTTTATCACAACCAATTGCATCAGGAAACATGACACAAACGCTCAAGATCAATTGCACCTTGTATTAGTTGTTGAACCTTTAAAAGAATATTGATATTGCATCAGATATGCTACAAGTGGGTTGGCAATTTTTAACCAAACCCATTAACGCATCAATTATCCATCTAATTTGGATAAGTCTTGACCCAACCCAATTGAACATTTGGGTTGAATGGGTAAAGACACTGGTTAACCATTACACACCCAAAATATGTTTTTAGCTACTTTGAAATTTAAATGCTTAATAAATTAAAAGAAAAGAAAAAAAAAAAAAAAAAAAAAAAAAAAAACTAAACTAAACTCTACTCCAACTCTTATACTTAACCAACTGCAAGGGCCAAAATGGCCAAATACCACGTCACTGTTTTGAAAATATGTAGGGATAAGCTGGAAAATTTTTCCATGAAAAAATCGAGTTCACCAAACTTGAGTACCCAAAAATGGTAGATCCCTACATATTTTCGAAATAATGATAAATTGATATACATTTTGATAAACATGCTATTCTGTCATTTTGACCAAACGCTAGAGTCCCATATCCTACACTTTCCTTCTTCATTTTCCTAGTTACCAAACGAATCTTACACTGTAATCCATCTCACCCTCTCTCACATCAAGGCCTCCATAGCCAAGGACTGTCACTGCTCACCACCACTTTCATCTCTGGTACCGTGACGGTTTCTTTGCCGAAGATGACACAGATGACGCTTCTGGCTACAAGACACATGCACCATCGGAGACTGCCAGTGTTGTCATTGCAGTCCCTTCTTCTCGGCCAAAAAGATGCGTCGTAGCTCTGAAAAAGAAAGACTTGGCCAACCCTAAAATAAAATCCCCTTTGATTCCCCATCAAGATTGCATTGCCATTAATGCCCATAGCAAAACCTCTTTTCACATGGTTTGTTATTAGTGATTATAGTGTGCTAACAACCACGGCCACCTTGATTTGAGAAAGTTGATATATTTCAATAGTAGTTTGAGTCTTTTGATTAACAAAATTTGAAGATAACAATGTGTTTTATCTGGTTGCTGAGAAAAATTGTAGGAAAAGAGAGGAAAGAGAAAGCCAATTTTATTTATTGGTTGTTTAAAATTGTTTTATTTGGTATCATGGGGTTAAATGGGTTGGGTGGTTAATAGGTATTTAATTTATTTTCAAATGGATAATAAATGAATAAATGGAAAAAGATGTATCCAATCCAATTATGGCCCAACCCGCTCCCTTGCCAGTTGCGACCCCTAACTACAACATATTAAAATACCAATCTCATACTTTGCACAAATTATGGCCACCAACCCAAAAAAGAAATTGCAAAAGTTTCCTTGCTTGAAATAGAGCGGATTGATTTTGCCCCAAGTTATAGAAAAAGAAATCGCAAGAATTTTGAAGTTCTATTTCAAAGTCCAGTCAGCTACTTGTTACACAGGTTACTTACACAGGTAGACTAAACCTTCAACAAGACATTTTGTCTTTTGTTTTTCAAAATATTCTTTTGAGTGTAAACCAAATATATATATATATATATATATATATATATATAAACAGAGACCTTATGCGGGAGTACAGAAGCTTTTGTCATGTGACGTTCTAATTTTGCATTCATATTTTTTAATATCTTCCATTAAGTTTTTTTAACTGTTACAAAATATATCACAATAACTTCTTTTTATTGTTATATGTTATTAACAATTACTCTAAAGAATAGACTACCTTTTAAAAATAGACAAAATCTTATTGAAAGCCCAAGTCCATTTATTACCTTATATATTATGGCCCAAGCTTAACCCTCTCCAAATGTAGACGAAAGCAAAAACACTAATCCACATACAAACTCTCTTTTTTCTCCCCCATGTGTAGATGAAACACAGCCAAGACATTGACTCCCTCATGCTCTCTTTCTTTGTACAAGCTTTCATTCACAACTACACACACACTTCAATTTTTTTACAACAAAGATTTGCACTTCGGATTCACTGACTATTTGAAGCCATAAATGCAAAAGCTTAAGAGCTTTCAACGTTTGGTCTTTTGGGCTTCAATGCAATCACTTCCAACCAATCATACCATGCACTTAACACCAGGTAAATGACACTTGATTATGAAATTGAAGAGTTAGTTTCATTCAGTTTTTGCTTTGCATGCTGTAAAATCTATTCTTTTATATATATATATATATATATATATAAATCCCCGTCTCCTTAGGCCTCAAAAAGTTATGCTTCTATAATTTCTCTCCCAATATTTACATTTCATTTCAAAAAGGTATGTTCATTCTCAAAATTTCATGTTCCACTTAAATAGTTTATTTATTGATTTTTTTTAATCCCAAAATATTATGTTTATTTGAAGTTTTAGTTTAACTCTCTAAAAACTGTTTATAATTCAATAAGAAATTTTTTTTTTTAAATTGTTAACTAACAAAAAATATTGATTTGTTGTTCAATCCCAAAATATTATGTTCATTTGAAGTATTTACTTTAGCTATCTCTAAAAATTGTTTATAATTCAATAAGTAAAAAAATTAAATAAAAAAAAAACAATTGTTAACCCACAAAAATAAAATTAAAAAAAATTATATTTTATCACCCTAAACTATACATCATATTACACTTTACAACATAAATTATTTGAATGCACGTTTTGCGCCATAATCTATGACTTTTGTTACACTTTGTACTGTGATGTTAATTTTATTGTTATGTTGGATGGAAATTTATAACACATGAATTGCATATGAGTTTTGCTTAAGTGGCATAAAGTTCAAAGACCAAAAACACCCTTTTTCCAATCAATTAAAAACAAAAGCCTCTTTATTTATTTTTTACCCAAAGTTAGCATTTGTATGTTATTTGGAACTGTGTGTTCTTGCAGAGGTACTTATCTACTTATCAATGTGTGTTTAAGCAACTCAACCCTTTCATTGTTTCTAAATCATACACAGACAACCCATCACATTCCCTGCATCAGTTTGGTATTAGAGCTTGAGATCCTTAGGATTCAAGTTCATTTGCAATTTGTTTCTTCATTTTTCATCCAAGAACCTATCAAGATTCCGTCTTGATTGCTTTTCCTAGCCTAAAATACCTCTCTTACCAAAACCAAAGCCTCCATATGTGCTAGAAATTAGTTTGTAGTAGCAAGAGGCCATGGTGTTTGAAAAGACAAGGAAGGATAAGGGCAAGAAGCAAGCCATTCTTGTAGTGAGGAAGATGATATTGCAGCCAATGGACCTATAGAAGGGTTCAAAATGGCTTAGAAGCTAAAGCGGAATTATTGAAGAGGCAACTACAAGCCATGACTGAACAATTGAGAAGAAATAGGAAGATACAACAGCAATACTACTAGCATGATACTGCAAAAAGTGTAGTTATTAATGAGGAGGATTATGAACAACCTTTTGTTCATATTCCTAGGTTGAGACAAGAGAGGTATGGGCTCATTCCTATGATGGTCCAACCAAGGGAACCAAAATAGAAATGGGATTCAATATTCGAAATTGAATTCCCTGAATTCAATGGAAGCTTGAATCATGAGGAATTTGTGGATTGGCTTAACCAAGTTGAGGACAACTTTGTTTGCTATGATATGCTAGAATCCACAAAAGTTAAATTGGCAGCAACTAATTTGAGAGGCAAGGCAAGATCTTGGTGAGAGCAATTGAAGATTCAAAGATTGAGGGAAGGAAAAATCCAAGATTCAAAATTGGGAGAAGCTAAAACAAAAACTCAGGAAGCAATTTTTTCCATACAACCACATCCAAACCCACTACAGCAACTTGCACAACTGCAAGACAAATTCAAATGCAGCAAATAGATCAGTGTTGATTGGGACTCAGCAAATAAAGAGATCACAATCAGCCCTTTTTAAGACAAATTCAAATGCAGCAAATAGAGCAGTGTTGATTGGGACTCAGCAAATAAAGAGATCACAATCAACCCTTTTTAATTCAAGAACCAGCCAAAGTGGTGGTGGTGCATCAAACTTCACTAAATATTGGAGGTAATCAACCAAGAATGTTGAGATTGGGTCAAATACTGCTGGATCTAGTGAATTTCCCAAGATACCAGCCAAGAACCAGCCTGAAATGGTTAAAGAGTTAGAAAGTCAAGACTCGCTGGTTATTTTTATAAGCGACATTGAAGAACCGATTGGTGAAGAAGGACAAGAATTGGGTGAATGCATAATAAGTATGGTAGAATATGTGCATGGTCAGCATGTGGAAGAATGAGCAAATGTTGTTGTTCAAGAAGCAAATGACTCTCCATTAGCAACAAGGGTAATGCAAGTTCTGAAACAAGAAGTGGAGGATGATAGATAGCATAAAGGTTATGTTCTTTGTAAGGAGATAACCATGAATGGGTTCCATCTTTTACATAGATATGAAAAATCATATGAAGCTATAGTGGGCAAAAGATGCAACACACACAGCATGTACAAGCTAGTGCATCCACACTCCTTGCAACCAAAGGAAGGGAAGGCAAACCCCAAGCCAACGGTCAAGATAAAGAAGGTTGATTCACCAGTGAAGAATAAAGCCCTGTAGTATCAAATTATGCATGATTCATTATTAGCAAGGCAAACACTAAATGTTCAATATGGGATACATGTTTTACAATTGAAAAGTCATCCAAAATTGAGGACAAGTTTGTTTTCAAGAAAGGGAGTCCTCTTAATGCAGATGCATCTACATTGGTGTTTCATTTGTGTGTACATTGGTGTTTCATTTGTGTAGGACTTGGCTGGGGAGAAGCAATAGCCTTTGGTGTGCTTCATACAAATCTCGTGGCAACCAAGAGCACTTGAGGTCAAGTGCTTCTTAAGGGGGAGAGTCTTGATGCAGGCATTTCAAGCAACTATATGCATATATCCTAATCCTCTTGTAACTAATTAGTTAGTTAGTTAGTTAGACGATTTCTTAAGCATTAGCCGATATGATTTAGACACTTGTCAACCATCTAGAGGCTACCAAAGCCAAACAACTAGTATAAGTAGGAACATGTAAGCTTTTGCAAATCAGTTAAGGCAATTGAATGAATTGTTAGCCTTTGTGTGCTATTTGGAACTATGTGTTCTGATAGAACTACTTATCCACCTATCAATATGTTCTAAGTAACCCAGCCCTTTAATCGTTTCTAAACCATACACAATCAACCCATCACATTCCTACATCAAATGAGCCATGATACAGATAGCTATAATAGAGCAAGACTTAATAGGCGAATGGTACTTAACCTTATTAATTTAGTAATTAGCTTGGTTAGAGTATCTATATGACTATGACTTGCCTAAGAGTGTATTGAATCTTCACTTAGGCTAACAGTACAGTCACCCTTGATGCACTCAGAAAACATGATAGCGATTAAAAAGTTTTCTTTGACAGAGGTTTGATCAAAATAAATTCTTAAAATCACCCATATGTGTCTATCTTTTTGGTGTTTTGTCAAAGTTACATTAACACTTGCTTTTTCCAAACTCAGAAAAATGACTAGGATTCACAATTTTGAAGTCCTATCAAGTATCAACTATAACACTTTTTTAGACGTGAATATCAGTATTTGATAGCCATAAGAGCACTAACTGGATTTATTTTACTTTTGAAAATCAGTTTCACCGTTTCATATTACCTTTTTATTTATCTATTAGCTTTTTATATATCTTAACCATGTAAGGAAATAATCAATAAAGGAAGAGCTTATGTTAGCTTATGTTACTCTTGAAAATCGGTCTCACCATTTCATATTAGCTTTTTATTTATCTTAACTATGTACGGAAATAATCGATAAAGAACAAGCTTATGTTGCATGGCCATAAAAATAATTTCTTATATAATATTTTTAAATAAATTTATACCGTGCCCGTGTATTACACAGGATATCAGCTAGTACTGCAAATGATAGAAGAACCCCCTACTCTGTAGTCCTTTTTTTTTTTTTTATAAATAACTCTACAGACCCTAATTACCAATATCTACTTGAATTCAAGGTCTCCCCTTTCAACCACTAGGCTAAGAAGGCTGATGTTGTGTAAACATCAAATTACACCAAAAACTAAACAAAAGTTAAACCAGGATATCAACCCTTTATTAGGCCATGAAATAAAAACCCAAGATACTTGTTTGGCTGCGAGGCTTGCAGTGTCTTGGTTCATGAGGCTGACAAGAATTTGCATCTGCTGTCAAAAATCTAAATTGCATTGGATAAGTATTAAACAATTCAACCCAATTTCTTCGTTGTTTCTCTCACCAATCATGTTTAGATGCAAACGTAGCTATTATTCATACGAACCACTGAACATGAACATTTTTCTGCGAACCATTGAAAATGAACATTTTTCTATGAAGCAAATTTCACCTAAGCATGATGATAGGGTTGTGCTCGCTAACATGCATATTAATTAACAAGGCAGAACGTATATATTAGCACATGGGAACATGCATTAATATTAGAAAATTACCTGCCCATGTACATTTCGCATTTCACCTTCTTCATATCCATCTAGTTTTTGTTTGACAAGCATCAGTGCATGTGTAGCATCCTTGTTCCCTTCACATTCATCTTGTGAGTCTTCCAAGATTGTCTCCAGATCGTCATCTATATCCTATCAAGGAGAAAAAAAGAAAATGTTGCATGACCAATTGTGTATAACATGCTTGACATACAGACGTGTTGGGGAAAATTATACATTTAGAAATATGTAATTGAGAAGAAGATAAAGAGAAAAAATACAAGAGTTTACATGGTTCGGCCTTGTGGCTTACATCCACAAGACGAGCCCAAAGGGCTACATTTTCTCATATACTTTTATTGATAGTACATTGCAATGAAATTCAAATTTATAATGGATATTACACAAAACGTCAATGATAATTTAAATTTTGGATTGGATATTGATTGTCACAATCCCATAATTTTCTCTAGAAATCAATCCCTTGATTTGTTGATTAATCCCAAGATTTCCTCTGCAATCAATGTCTTGACATTCTCCACTTTCATAAAAAATATATTTTATTTTCTAACAGTAATGCAACAATTCCAATCAAAGAGTCCTAGCTAACTAAAAAGTAGAGTCATCAAGTAAATTGCACCAGAGACATATCTGGGTACTAAAAAACACACCAAATGAACACCATGTGGTATTTTAGTTAGGAAAAAAAACCCTCGGCAAATGATCGCATCTTCATTGAATTGTATTATGATTTTTAAAGTCATTTTGTAAGCTTTCATTTTTTTGGGTGCCAAAACACAATATGTGATGCAGATGGAAGTATTTTTGTGCTAAATAGATTTTATAACAGCTTATGTGATTTTTTGCTTTGTTGTCCCTAATGAATCAGTAAGGGGCCAAATTGAAACGACTTAAAAATTCCATGATTTTATTTGAAACTACTTAAAATCTAGTAATTTATTTTGAAACAACCCACAAACTATGCGGAGAATAGTGTAATTTACCTTTTTGTTTTGTTTTAAGTCACTAATATTTCCAATATTATAATTATTATAAACAGTCTTTCACACATTTTAACACAATTTCAAACAAATTGTCCTTTTCCCTCTCCTTTTTCCAGAGGCAAATTAGCCCTGGAGGGCCTGGACCCAATATATATGCCTATGAAGAGAAAAGTTTCTGAAATACCTTTTGATGCTACAAACCCTTCTGAGGAGATAACCCACTTATACAGGGGATCATGAATAAAAACCTGAAAAGAATTCCCATCTGCTGTCAAGGATTTAAGAAATTGCAACTTTGATTCATTATTGAAAGAAACTGGCAACAATAGTCATACTTCAACAATGGTTAGCAACGCTTCTTTATATTTCCGCATAACAGAAAGTATTTCCTCACAACATCACCTGAAAACCCCTTCCACTCCAGTGACACTCGTGCCATCAATTATGTCTCTTGTGAGACTGAATGGAACCTGCCAAAGTTGGCATGTTATGAGTTAGACATGAAAAATAAGGAGACCACATAAAGTGGTAACCAAGCAAACAAAGGAAAAAGAGAAAAGAAATCTTCATAAGGACTGGGAAAAACAAACCGGCTCTGGTGTCTTTAGCATCAACCCTTGTTCAAAGGCAACACCAATATCTATGTGAACAACTTCGGCAGTGGCTTGATCAATTAAAATATTCATGGAATGACGATCCCCAAGTCCAACAATATAAGCAACCTGAATATGCAGCAAGTTTATTGGCATGTCATATCGTTGCAAGATAAGACGATACTGCTTGTGTACAATTTGGCCAACTTTAATAGGATGAGATTTTTTTCAGAGAGAGTTAAAGTAGGATTTGGATTTCGCTAAATAGGATGAAATTATGTTGTTTGGTTAGTTAAGCAACTTGGGGTGCAAGAGTTACAGTGATCAGAGAGAACCATATCCACACTGGTTTGATTGTATGATCAGAACTGTCCATGACAAAACTGTTTTGGCAGCCGTAAGTGGGCACAAATTAGCAGGTGATGCAAGATAAGCTTTTGGGAAAATTCTTCTGTCTTCCACCAGCCTGTTTTACAAGAACATGAGTGTATTCATATAACCACTATAATAGAAGAAGGGAGAAGAAGTCTGATTGACTTCCAAGTATAATATAACCATATTAAAAATATTAGAGAGGAAAAGACTGTGATGAAAATACAAACTTGGATTCCATAATAGATAGAAACCATAATTATCTCAAAAAAGAATAGATCATAGCCAGGTCAGAACAAACTGACCATGGAACTAGCAGCCGCACTGAATGTGTAAGCGAGTCTCTTCCCAAACCAGTCAATCCTGCATGTGGTGTCACACAAAAAAAAGTAACTAAGTTGATTTTTTTTTTCTCTGTGGTTTTGTTTTTACAAGATATTTTCTACCCAGACAAAGGATTAACCTGCAGTTCTCACAGACTCCATGAAATGCTTTGCGCTTATCTTTTTCCTATCGAAAAGACCAAAATACTTGAAGGTGAACAAAAAAATATTTTATAAGAGCAAATGATAGAGTAATTTCAATCCGCTTTCCCAATTCACTAATGCCACTTTCATATTATCGTGTTTACTGTCAGGTGTTGAATTGTTTAGTCTGGCAACAGAATATTTCACAAGAAGTAGAGTTTATACAAGTGTGCTATCATACTTGCTTTTGGTATAAGCTTCTTATTAAATTATTGCATCAATATCGCAGTTTTAAAAGCATTCATTAAACTGGTCTGTAAGAATGAGAACTGCACTAATATTAAGGAATGCTGAGCCATGCATGTCTAAAATTTTAAAGATGATGGCCGGACTTTATGGTAGTGAGCCTTGTATTTACCAATCCTTTAAAAGAAAGAACAAGGGCTCAAAATGATATTACAATCCTTTCCCAGAAGATCTCCCAGTGAAGAAATGAATACATCAAAGCATTTATTCAAGAATAAATATGCATAAAATAATCACTATTATTATAGTTATTATAAAGAGATGCTACTGATTTTTCTTTACTTGAAATTCCCATTGGCTGTTATTCTCCAAAGTAAAGTAATTTTATCATCAATAAGGAATGTTTGCACTTGAAACAACACTTTTATACCAATGTTAGACAAACGCTCAATTAACAAATCCTCAACTGATTTTTTCAAAATAAACTTTTCATTTAGCAATTATTGAAATAGCCAATTTTTCAAAAAAGCCTGTTTTCAAATAGCCATACTAAACAAACACCAACCCTGTTCTCCTGTGCTCTTTATTTGAATCCTTTATAATAATATGGGGTATCTATTAATTCGTTAGTTGTTATGGATCTTTTATATTTCAAATTGTAATTCTGGAAACTTTTAATTTAGAGTCCTCTTATTAATAAAACTAATTATCACTTATTTAAAAAAAGTAATTATCATTATCATAGAAAGTACAGAAGCATATGGTACTTACATTTGTCATATGCTCTCACTATCTAAGAAATGACCAGTCTCCTAATCTGTACCAACCATAAGCACCTCCATTTCCCATACTGCAATTTGAAGAACATGATAATACGTAAAGACCAGATACACCAGAGGCAACACTAAAAGATCAGACCTATTGGAATTTAACAGACCTCTCAATAAGATATTCCCCAAGAGGAAGGGTGCCATCAACCCATTCAAGAACACCGGTACTCTGAGTAAAAGGAACCACCTATTTAATATAAAAGATGCAAATTTCCAAACTTCATGAGCACCATAATTATTAACAATGAGCATTAAAGTTCTATGCACATATGCATGTCACAATTAAGAGAAAGCAATACCTGCAATCTTTTATTCACAAGTTCTTCAAAAGTTGGATTAGTAGTACATGTACAGAAAAATTGTCCACATTGTACAAAGAATACAAATTACTAGAACTAAGAAAAATGAAACAATGGGTTCCAGTTAGCTCAATTGGTAAAATCTCTAAAAAAAATTAAAATGAAACTGCCCAAAGAAGTTTATGTCATGAGTACATATGTGTGAGGGATAAAATTGCAATATCAGTAAAATTTCCCATGTATAAATAAGGTGTATTTGTGTGTTAAGGTAAAGTAATTAACCCAAACACTAGTTCCAAGACTTAATATGACGTCGCCCTAAAAAAAAAATAAATAAAACCTTTTGCTACCAACAATCAGGCAGTGATTCCCATTGCTTCTAATCACATGTTTCATGGGCAGACCTTGAGAAACAGTGGAAAGAGGTGTAATTTCTACTCCATATCTCTACAGAGCTCAAGTCCCTAATATATTTATTAAACCTTTGTGCAAGACACATTTGTATTTGTTATTTAGGTAACAAGCTGGGATTATCTGATATATGTCGCAATTTGAGGGGGGTGTTATGAGAGTGTCTATGTGAAGGGCAAAATAGTAATATTTTAATATCAATACAATTACACACATCTAATTACTATTTTAATATCTATATAATTACACATGTAAATAAGATGCATATTTGTTATGGTAAATTAATTAACCCAAACACAATTTCCAAGGGACAGTTCACAAATATTTTTAATTATTGACCAGATCAAAGAGTTAAATCAAAAGAAAGATGGAAGAATAATATTATCCACTTATCAACAATCAATTGTTTCCAGATGGAGATCCAAAGCAATTTTCTTTCATGCAAAAGTTTGAAAGGAACTGACTTTTCATTTTTACCAGAACTTTCATTCATAAGAAAAATCCATCAAATTAATCTCAACCATGTCTTGTTATATTTGAAAGGAGAAGATACCTTGTATGTACACACTCCCAATCCTTTTTTCCATGTATCCTGATGGTTCTGTACAAAGGTGTTAACTAAACCAAAAAATTGTTCCATAACCTGTAAATGATTTAGAGATATACCAACAGGGTAATGAGACATAAAACATGCATCCTGTATTCGTAAAAAATAAGTTATTCCAGCATTCTTATACATACATATATATATCAAAAGCATAGGAAGTAAAACTAAGGTGAAACTATTACAGAGGAAGTGTTACGTTTATCATACTCATACATATGCATAGACCCAATCCCAACAAAAAGCAGCAAGTTTGCTGATTTTAAAATGTACCAATTCTGTTTTTGATAAATGAAAATTTTATTAAACCTGAATGAGAAAAAAAAAACACCAAACAGTAAACAGGGCATGTACTGTAAGGGATAATCAAACAAAAGTACAATAATCTAGAAAATCCAGCATAATAGAAAATCAGCGTATGTTTGGAAACAACTTATTAAGCTGAAACTGAAAACTTTTTACAAAAAGTACTGTAGATAAAACTAAAAAGTAGCTAAAATAGTAAAGTGGAACCCATGAATAGTACCAAAAAGTGCAATAGGACCCATGAATAGTAACAAAAATAAGCTAAATAGTAAAAAAAGCTAGCTTTTTAAGCTAATGCCAAACACACACTAAATGACCACTTAGCGTGGCCATCCAAGTATAAAAGGTACATAACAAACTCAGCATCACATTTGCCAAGGAATGTTCCAAGCCTTTGAATGTCTTGTTATTATATTCCTTCCAGATAATTCACGTGACGCATAGAGGGATAGCATTCCATATAACTCCAATAAAATTCTTAGTATCCCACCAATTCCAACATATCAACAGACCCACTGCCCTCTTAGGCATAACCCATTGCACCCCAAACTAGCAGAAAACAAAATGACCATACCTCTCTAGCCACAAGACAATGCAACAGTAGATGATCCACAGACTCCCCATCCTGTTTACACATACAACACTGGCCAACAATAAGAATCCTCCGTCCTCTCAAATTATCATAGTAAGGATTTTCCCTAAAGCAGCAGTCTAAATAAAGAAAGCCACTTTAGAAGGAGCTTTAACCCTCCGAGTGCTCCTCCACAGAAATAGGTTGGCACTCCTTCTGTAACAATTTATTGAAATATTTTACCTCAAGAAAAGGAAGAACTTGGCAGGTGGTTGATGCAGAACAGTAAATCCATACTCATTTATGTAATGCCAATATCAACTATGGAGGCAGATGGTCACAACAATTTTTTTTTTCTTTATGCACATTGTTAGAAGTAGCAAGGACTAAATTTGGATCACTTACTGCCAAGCATGGTCACATGGACTTTATTCTTCCCATTCAAATTGATTGAAAACTACTTATCACATATTTTCCCAATGTTTAAATGTTAGATGCTAACAAAGCAAAAAGAGGAAAAACTTCAAGCTGATAAGCACTTAAAATGCATTACTGATACTGAAATGTAGCGAACCCCAAAAAAAAAAAAAAGATCAGCTCAATAAAGCCTTCTATCCAATTCCATATAGAATAAGTTACATCTTTGAGTAAAGTTATGGGTGGTGTACGCAAGTTTTTTATTGAGTCCAAATGTTTTCAACTGGAGGTAGAGGAAGGGGGTCGGTTTTTTTCTTTAAGGATTTTTGAGCGGAGAAGGTACTTCTTCAAGTCGGTCTTTATGGGCAAGGTTGTGGCACAATGGTTGATGAGGAGTATAGAACAGATTATTGTTGGGAGCAGCCCGAAGCTTTTTTACAAGTTTAGGGAAGGAGATTTAGCCTACACCCTACAACGGAGCTCTAACTCTTTTGGCTTGTTCCTACTACTGACTGAGTTCAAAGTTGGCGGGTCTAGGAGGTCCATTATTATTCCAAAAGGCAGGGCAATGAATGGATGGAAGGTTTTTGGGTTAGAATTAAGGAAGATGTTGGAACCTGAAAATTATGTGAATGATGGGTCTGGGAAATTTGTTGCCCAACATCTTAAGGTTAACTCAGGGGTTCTGCCTTCCAAAACTTTCGCCGACACAGTGCGTGCGCATCAGGTGCAGGTTAGGGGCAGGAATCAGCCAAACTTGTCCAGTGCTCTTGTTAAAAGGAATTTGCTTTTGGAGAAGCAGAACCCAGTTATCGAGCAGAGGACTTTGGGTGATATGCCGGTGAAGTTCTCAGGTCCGATGAACCTTGGAGGAGACGATGTGGGTTCCCGAAGCATTAATGAGAATTTTGAATTTGGAGTGACAAATACAGTAGGAAATAATAAGAGATCTTTGTTACTTTTCAATTCAAATCGGAATAAACATGCTTTTGGAAAAGAGTGTGAGGTGAGGAAACCTGACTGGACAGAAGGAGGTCTGATAGTAGAGGTGATGGGGGAAGGAAGAAGGCGTGTTGTTTGGAAAACTGATAAAGGAGGTCTGAAGAATTCTATATGGGTAAAAAGGAATCAGAGGGAGCACGTGGTGGGTCCTTCTAGTGGGTCACGGGCTTACAAATTTTCTGGGGTGAATAAAGGGGTGTTAAGGAGCTCGAAATGGGTCCCTAGGAGGCAAAGGGAGCTCCCACGGACTCAAGATCAAACTTGTTCTGTGTTGGGCCCAGACCGAAAGTGTAACTCTCGTATGGGCTCTCCAGGTTTACTTAATCAAAAGCCCACTGGCCCATTTAGGAAGGCAGGGGGTGTGAGCCCAGTCTTGGGTGTCTTAAGTCCCATAAATCCCGATGCCCCAGCTTCAGTGTTGACCAGCGAGCCTCATGCTCTGGACACCAAGGCTACGTCGCCGGTTCTTCCTGTTGCTGGTGGCGCTCACGCCGAGGAGTCACCGGCGCCACTGGTGGAGGCTGGCACATCGCAAAACCCAGTCTCGATGGCGGCGCTGTGCTTAGCTGGTCCTTCTCCCGTTGGGTCTTGCGCCGATGACTCATCGGAGTTGCTGGAGATGATGGGTTGTCTTGCGGAGGACCCCACGGGGGCGGAAGGTTTGTTTTTTGAGGTGACTTACGCCGATGAGCTTCAGATCACCATGGGTAAGGCTGATAGGGCTTTAAAGCATACGGTTTTTGACCGGAATAGCCTTTTGGGCTCAGGCAGGTTGTCGGGTGGGTTATTTTCTGAAGCTTTGAGGTTGGTGTCTCTTGTTTTTGTGCCGCGATGGGTCGGACCTTCTTTCCCCGATCTGTTTCTCGAATTTCTGAGTGCTGGGTCAACGGGGTTTGGACTCTCGGGCAAGGAGGCAAATTTCTCTTCTAGCAAGGCACTCATGCTAGTGGAGGATGCAACTGATTTTTGTGAGGGCTCTGGTGAAGTAGAATTGTTGGATGGTTTACCTTTACAGAGTATTGTTCCGAATGTCTGGACATCTTCGGCGGAGTTTGAGGAGGTCAAGGAGGCCTTGAGTATAGAGGCTAAATTAGATGTTTCGGGGTGGGTGAAACGAAGAATTCCTGGTTTCAGTAAATTGGTTGGGTTATCATCCATCCAACATGAGAAGTTGTGCATTGCTCTTTTACAAAGGTTAGAAACTGAGATGGAGGCAGCCAATGTGTTACACCGGAAAGTAACAGGGAGTCATAAAGTGGCCAAGTCCAAACACAAGGGACGTAGAGAGCTGCAAAACTTATTCTCTTCGGTAAATTATGATGGGAGGTAGAGGTTTGGTTTAGTGCTGGTGGCAGTAGGTGGGGTTATATTTGTGGTAATGAAGTTAAAAATGATTTCGTGGAATGTTAGAGGTGTAAATGATCCCCGGAAACGTCTTGTGGTGAAGAATTTGTTGAGGGATTGGAAGTGTGATGTAGTTTGTTTGCAAGAGACGAAAATTGCTAGCATGAATAGACAGCTGGTTTGTAGTCTGTGGGGCTGTCCATATGTGGATTGGGCTGTTTTGGAGGCCAATGGGAATGCTGGTGGTATTTTGATTATGTGGGATAAAAGGGTCTTGGATAAGATGGAAGTTATGGTTGGTTCTTTCTCAGTTTCAGTAAAGTGGCAAGGGGTGGGGGACGGTTTTATTTGGGCATGTTCAGGGGTTTATGGCCCAAATGAGAACAACATGAGGGGTTTCATGTGGGATGAGTTGGTGGGTATTAATCAATATTGGAGGGTTCCATGGTGCTGTTTGGGGGATTTTAATATTGTTCGCTTTCCTAGTGAGCGTAGGGGTGCGACAAGCTTGACTCGGGCTATGGAAAAATTCTCGGAATTTATTGAGGATCTTAACTTGATCGATTTGCCTTTGGAAGGAGGTAGCTATACATGGTCAAGTGGTACTAATAATCCAGCGATGTCTAGGATTGATAGAGCTCTGGTCACTCCAGATTGGGAGGAGCATTTCCCGAATGTTTTTCAAAGGATTCTACCCCGTCCTATCTCAGATCACAATCCTATTCTCTTGGAGGCAGGGGGAATGGCTAGGGGGAAAAGTCCTTTCAGATTTGAAAATATGTGGTTGAAGACGGAGGGGTTTGTGGATAGGGTTCAAACTTGGTGGAATCGGCATTCTTTTGTAGGTACTCCTAGTTTTGTGTTTGCAAAAAAATTAAAGGCTTTGAAAGAGGATATTGTGCAATGGAATCGCCGTGAGTTTGGTAATGTAGAGCGTCAAAAGAAACAACTACTGGAGGAATTGAAAACTCTAGACGCTAAGGAAGGGGATGTTGGTCTATCGGATGGGGAGATATGTCGGAGGGCAGATTTGAGGTCTCAGGTAGAGCATCTCCTTTCCTTGGAGGAAATTTCCTGGAGACAAAAGTCTAGGATGTTGTTTATCAAGGAAGGGGATAATAACACCAAGTTCTTCCACAAAATGGCTAACTCTCATAGACGACATAATCATCTGAGAACCTTGGAGGTGGAGGGAGTGGTTTTTGAGGAGGAATCTGAGGTAACTAATCAGGTTATCCAATTTTATAAAAAATTGTACAAGGAGTCTGAGGGGTGGAGGCCTTTTGTGGAGGGTTTAGTGTTTGACCGTATTGGGGGCATGGAGAGGGTTTGGCTTGAAAGGAAGTTCGAAAGAGAGGAAATTCTTCAAGTCGTTCGTGATTTGGAGGGGGACAAAGCTCCAGGTCCGGATGGGTTTACACTGGCGTTTTATCATCATTGTTGGAGAGTGGTGGAGAATGATGTGTTAGCGGTCTTTGATGAGTTTTTTCAACATTGTAAATTTGAAAAATCTCTCAATGCCACCTTCATTGCTTTGATTCCTAAAAAGCATGACGCCTCTAATATTAGAGATTTTCGTCCTATAAGTTTGGTGGGGAGTGTGTATAAAATCTTGGCTAAGGTTTTGGCAAATCGTTTGAGAGTGGTTTTAGATCAATTGATCTCTGAGACTCAGAGTAGCTTTGTGGGTGGGAGACAAATCCTTGACTCGGTTCTTATTGCGAATGAGTGTGTGGATAGTAGAGGGAAGAGTAGGATTCCTGGAGTCATCTGTAAACTTGATATTGAGAAAGCTTATGATCATGTAAATTGGGAGTCTTTGTTGTATTTGTTGGATAGAATGGGATTTGGAGTGAGGTGGTGTAAGTGGATCCGCACTTGTATTTCCACAGTGCAGTTCTCTGTTTTGATTAATGGTTCTCCAGCTGATTTTTTTGGTAGTTCAAGGGGTCTAAGACAAGGGGATCCGCTGTCTCCTATGCTGTTTTTGATTTTGATGGAGGTTTTTAGCAGGATGATGAGAAGAGTGGAGGTAGCTGGCTTGATCCGCGGCTTTAAAGTTGAGGGAAGGAGGGGTGGGGGGGAAAGTGTTTCACATCTTTTGTTTGCGGACGATACTATCCTGTTTTGTGATGCAAATGTGGAGCAAATTCTTTATATTCGGCTGTTGTTACTTAGTTTTCAGGCGGTAACAGGTTTGAAGGTCAATGTGCACAAGAGTGAAATGGTTCCTATAGGGGAGGTGGATGATGTGTATGCCCTGGCGGAAATTTTGGGTTGTAGAGTTGGATCCTTGCCCATGTCCTATCTGGGCTTGCCGTTGGGGGCTCCGCATAATTTCCCTTCAATTTGGAATCCTATTTTGGAAAAAATTGAACGGAAATTAGCCGGGTGGAAAAGATTGTATTTGTCTAAGGGGGGTCGATTGATGTTACTCAAGAGTACGCTTTCTAGTCTTCCTACATATTTTCTTTCTCTTTTCACCATTCCTACTTATGTGGCTAATAAGATTGAAAAGTTGCAAAGGGACTTTCTATGGGGTGATAGCAAGGTCCATCTAGTAGGATGGGATAGAGTTTGCGCTCCTATAGCTAACGGTGGTTTGGGGATAAGGAAAATTACTACTTTCAATAAGGCCTTATTGGGGAAGTGGCTGTGGCGGTTTGGGAAGGAAGAGGGTCGGTTATGGAGGAGGGTGGTTGTGTCAAAATATGGGGAAGATTGGGGCGGATGGACCTCTAAGCTAGGTAGGGGAGCTCATGGGTGCGGTTTGTGGAGAGGTATTCGCTTGGGTTGGGAGGTTTTTAGCAAGAATTGTCAGTTTGTTGTTGGGTTGGGGAATAGAGTGAGATTTTGGCAGGATGGGTGGTATGGGGATCAATCTTTTCAAGTGGCTTTCCCTAGGCTCTATGGTATTGCCTTTGATAAGGAGGCTTCTGTAGAGGCTTCTTTGTCAAGGCAAGGACCGGAGGATAGAAGAATTTGGAATGTTCGCTTCCTTAGAGAATTTAATGATTGGGAGATGGATGAAGGGTTGCTTTTTCTTCGTACTTTGGGTGCTAATACTCCTCCAATGGATGCTAGAGACCGGATGAGATGGAAGTTGAAGCCTAATGGGGAGTTTGACATTCGGTCGTATTACAACAAGTTGCGGGACTCTTCCTCAATTGCCTTTCCTTGGAAAGGAATATGGAGAGTAAAGGCCCCTAGGCGAGTTTCTTTTTTTGTTTGGTGTGTGGTATGGAATAAGATCCTTACGGGCGATAACTTGAGGAGATTAAGGGGTTTGGATTTTGTGGACTGGTGCATAATGTGCCGGCACTGTGGAGAGACAGTGGATCACCTTCTTCTTCACTGTGAGTTGGCTTATCAATTGTGGAGCTTTGCTTTAAAAACTTTTGGGTTGTCTTGGGTTATGCCTAGATCGATCTCGGATTTGCTTTTTGGATGGTGGAATTGGTTGGGAAAGCATTCATCTCATATTTGGAATTTAGTTCCTTTGTGCATTCTATGGTGTATTTGGAAGGAACGGAATCGGAGAACTTTTGAGGATTTGGATTGCTCTAGTGTTCAGTTGATTGCCTCTTGTAGTGGGATCCTTTTTGATTGGTCTCGGGCTTGGGGACTCACGTCTAGTGATTCTCTCCCCTCTTTTCTTAACTCTCTTTCTCTTTTGTAATTTTTCTTTTTTTGGGTTTGCTCTATGTTTTTCTTGCATAGAGTAGCCTTTCGTATATATAAAATTTTTACTTATCAAAAAAAAAAAAGCAAAAAGAAATGATGAAGAGTGTGTAGTTAAAATTCTTACAGCATCTTGTCGCAGATCATCATTTCCAGATTGTATGAGCTGTCCATATCTGTGACCATCAGAACCTAGGCATTCTACCACTTTTGGAACATTAATCCATTCATTACCCAGTATGTACCATCATATATATTAGATTTTAGCATCACATCAAGTATGGCTATTATAGTGAGGTAAAAAATGAAAACTAGTATTTTTGATAAACTTCGAATTGAACTGCATTAGATCATAGACATCTGACAATCATGTAATGATGCTGTGTGGATGAGACTACAAAAAAGAGCACCTAGATACCAGATAGTACAATTGCTAACATAGCACAGTTAGAGAAACAAATAAAGAATCTAGTTGACCAGGTATCTAATAAAAGCTCCCCTTCACATTACCATTCTGAAATTATAACCTATTTGTCTATCTCTCTCCATGTTTCTAGTTCCACAAGTTTGATATAGATCTCCACCATACAGAGAGAGAGAGAGAGAGAGAGAGAGGGAATTATAAGATTTTACATAAGAATGGAATCTTACAAAGGTATATTTATAGAAGTCAAACATATGGAAGTTACTTTTACTATAACAGCTCCATGATATGATAACTCTAATAGATTTTCCGCTGCAATTTTTTTTATTATCAAAATCTACCACGAATGAGTTTCCGCTATGCTGATTTTCCTTAGTACGGTCACCATTTGCAGAGCTAGAAGCTAATAACACAGAGAGAAGTAAGACATTAAAATATAGAAAAGGGTGCACAAGGGCACATTTACAATACCTCCAGTCAAACATGCAAAAGTGCATATGAATATATCACTAATAAGGTGAAGTTTCAAGTTTTGCTCTTTACTTATCAGTTGCAATTCCATACAGAAGAAATCCAAAAGAAAATTACACAGAAGAAAACCATAAGCCATATAATATGCTTAAGACCAGCAAAAGGAGTAGAGCTTATATACCTGAAAGATTGTGTGGTATGGAGATGGTCAATGTCCATTTTCTTCACCATTGAAAACAAAGCAAACTGCATAGTCCAACAATCCTGGTTAAAAACGAACACCCAACTCTATAATGTATAAGAATATCACCTCAGTTTCAAAACTAAAAATTATGTGGCCCTGAAGTGTCCTTTAAACTACCCATTCCTGACGCAATTTGGTTCCCTAAAGGTATGAATTTGTAA
This sequence comes from Castanopsis chinensis, assembly GCA_032878915.1. Taxonomy (NCBI): domain Eukaryota; kingdom Viridiplantae; phylum Streptophyta; class Magnoliopsida; order Fagales; family Fagaceae; genus Castanopsis; species Castanopsis chinensis. The sequence continues at coordinate 14,385,228 of JAVQMG010000109.1, forward strand.
GACTGAACCTATATATATATATATATATATATTTCAGAATAAGACATCATACACCTAGAAGATAAATTCTTTAAATAAAGGGAAAAAAAATGTTTTAAGAACTAACTCTGATAATTTCAATGTACCTCATTAATTGTGCTAAGCATGCTGTTTACAACATTTTGTCTAGAAAAGAGAGTGAATCACAGGGAAACTAGTCGAAACACCTGAAACCACATATGTTAGGTCCTCCAAGGAAGCTAAATTCTATTTAATTAAAATTCATGCAAAGTAATTCAGATTCAGTGTAATATATTCTCACGTAACTCAATTCAAGCTTTTCAGCTTTACCCATTTCACCCAAACAGTGTATAACAAATTTCAATTCATTGGACAGAGATCTTGGATAAATAATTTCATACTACTCACATCATATTTGATATCCCTCCAATGCTAGACTGAGAAAATTGTCTCCGTCATCCTGCAAGATTATATGAAACCAATCACATAATTTGAATCAAATTTAATTCAAACAAAATTTTATAGGCTTAAAATTCCTCACAGTTAGGAGATGAACAAGCAACCGTGTAAAAATTAAACACAAATCTTCCTAGTATGATGCACTGGCAACTCCATCAAGTGGGTTTGAATACAGAAACAAGTTTGTACATTTATATGCTCAGCAGATTACTGATTGTACATAGACTCATTCTCAATACCAACAATTTTTCAGCCTCTTCCAAATCCATTGCAAGTTGCTTTTGTAATTCTTGTATTTTTACAGAGTAGTCAGTCTTCTCCCCTGAAATATTGTACATGAAAATCTTATTAGAAAGGTAAAGCAACTTAGTGGGCATCCCACTATGGAACCAACAATACAGATACCAGTAATATAAGTGTATAGGGCATTGGAGTTCACCTTTGATGAGCTTTTTCAAATGTCTAATGAGCGCCTCCAATTCAATTTTCTTCCAAATTAACATACCCATGAAATATTAAAAAAGAAAAAAAGTGTAACTTAGGATTCCAAGGATCTCATAAATTAGCAGGCATCTGATATACCTTGTGTTTCCTTAAGCACATTGCTGCTTGCCACACGTTAGAGGTAAGTCTATCCTCATAACTCCTAAATAGAGCATCAGCATAATGCACAAGATGAAAATGAGTTTGGATTTATCTTTCAATAGACTTCTTGTTTGTCATCTTCTGATCCTCTGCAAGTGAAACTACAGGGTTCAAATACTTGCCTCAAATAGTTCTGGAGCTGCATGTTAAACCACAAGCACAGTGTGCCAAGCAATTAAGAAAATTACAGAAACTAGCACATATAAAACCAAAAGGGACACAAAGCAATTTTTTTGAATATATATATTTAGAGTATAACTTGCTAGCTCGAGTTTCTGCCAGCCACTTCCCAACCAAGCAATATACATCTGAACCTCTTGATTTAACTCAAAATTCTGATTTAACTCTTTATTTATTGGTAAATTCATATTCAAATTACTGTGTCTTTGATTTTTCTTTTTACTAGTTGTCCTCTGCCTCACATAAAACAACGCTCTAAATAAATAAATGAAAAGGCAATACATATACCTCCAACTCTACTTCCTCACTATAAATAGTAATGTGCATTAGAGTAATAATAACAGTTTCCAAAATGGGTTGAGGCGGAGGACCAGCAGCTAGGACCTCCCTTGCTGTAACAAGTTTATCTTTTGAGGAAACCACCAATGTAACACCAAAGTTCGAACTAGAAGAGAAGATTAATAGACATTAGTATTTAGAATCACTTTCTCTAAATCTAAATATCAATCTCCATTAAACAAAATAACATTCATATTCATAGAAGAATCTAGTAACAGTAATCGTACGGGCCTGGGACTCGTGGGGACTACCCGCCCGCAAAAGCCCACTACTGCGTTGCCACGTGTTCACAGTGCTCGGCACTCACTCATCAACACGCACCAGGAAATCACCCATATCCAACCATAACTGGCAGCTCCGCGGGTAACCTCCCCCCCCGAGCAACAGACCCACATGGGAAACGAGTTCCAAAGCCATCATCTCCATTCATCCTTATCCTAACACCCACTCAAGATCAACGGCATTGGACCTCTTATCCCATTGCCTTGGGAGCACAACCCCGCCGGGCAACAGGTCCATATGGGAAGCGAGTTCCAAAGCCACCATCTCCATTCATCCATATCCTAACTCCCACTCCAGATCAACGGCATTGGACCTCTTATCCCATTACCTTGGGAGCACACCCCCGCCGAGCAGCAGGCTTCACGATGAACCTAGTTCCAAAGCCACTAACATTTCTCCATCGCATTAAAGACACCCACTTAGGATAAAGGATATTGGGCCTCCCTCTCCACTAACCTAGAAAATGGCCACACGATCACACTAGCTCAACCTATAAATAGACGTGGGATGTACAAAGCAAAAGGTCGAAAAAACGAGGGGAAGAAGGGAGCAATAGAAGGAATATAGGTTCTAAATGTCAGACGATGGTGAAGAGCCTTGAGGGGAGAGAGGTACTCGAGGGAGTTGGGCTTACCGAGGGCAGGACAGCCCATTGTAGGAAAAACGCAGGCCCACTATACAAATAAATTGTGAGCCCAGCACAATTCAGGCCCTACGACTAGCTCGGGCACGCACAATTGGCGCCGTCTGTGGGGATCTCCTACCAAGCTGCAGTCCTGTCTTGGGACACACGGGAGAATGTCGGGAGGCAGGCTGGGGAGTCACACGGAGAGCAGGTCAGGGGGGTCCTCGCGGGGATCCACCTGGCGAGAAAGGAGGCAGAAAAGGCAGGAGGACAGAAGAAGCGAGGAGGCAGTGGAGTCCGGGCCTGGAGAGGGGTCATACCAAACCCTCCGGGCAATGTCAAACGCTTCGGGACGTAACCGGCATGACTGGAGGGACCAGGAGTTAGAACGCCTACGCAGGACGGTGAGGGATTTAGAGCTGCAAGCACAAGAACGGCGCAGGGAGAGAAATCGGCAGAACCAAAGAGAAAGATCGGTCAGTATGGAAAACCGACATGCGGAGGGATCCCAGCTCTCCGGATCACGAAGGCGACGCGAGCAGTCGCGGGAGCACGTGGACCGCGCATCAACGACAGCCGAAGAGGGGCCTCCACGAAACGCAGCAATGGATGCGATGGGACGGGCACTGCGACAAGCTGCCCAGTCCCTATTCACGAGAGATATTGAAGAGGCACCCATGCCGAGCAGGTTCACCCGACCCCCGTTCAACTCCTATACTGGAAAGACAGACCCCGTAGAACATGTGAGTCACTATATCCAGATGATGTCCCTGCATGCTCAAAACGACGCGCTGATATGTAGGGTTTTCCCATCAAGTCTCGGCCCCACAGCTTTAAGGTGGTTCAACGGGTTGAAGAAGGGGTCGATTCACAGCTTCTCGGAGCTCATTCAAGAATTTGGGGTGAGGTTCATGACATGCAGCCGGGTTTCGCAGCCTGTAGACGCGTTACTTTCGATGAAGATGGGGGCCAGAGAAACCCTTCGCAACTATGCCAATCGATACTGGGAACTGTACAACGAGATCGGCGGGGGCAACGAAAAGATTGCTGCAAGCACGTTCCGGATGGGACAACCAGAGGAGTCCGGGCTAAGGGAATCTTTGACCCTCAGACCTCCCGAGGATATGAGGCAACTGATGAGACGTATAGAAGAATACAAGCGGCTGGAAGATGATCGTCTGCAGGCCAGGGGGAAAGCGCCAGTCATCAGCTATCGTCGGAGTTTTGGCTTCACCCCGAGGCCTAGGAGGGATTTCAAGGCCCAAGAGCCGGGCCGTACTGATATGAGGGTCAGCACGGTGTTTAAAGAGCCCGTACATCGGATTATCGACAGGATAAATAATGAGCCTTACTTTAGGCGGCTGAACAAGATGGCGGGTGACCCATCCAGGAGGAACCAGAACTTGTACTGCACGTATCACAGAGACAAGGGGCACACCATGGAACAGTGCAGGGTGTTGAAAGACCATTTGGAGCAATTAGTGAAGGCAGGGTACCTAAAGGAATTCCTGGCTGAGAACGGAGACCAACGAACAGGGCAAGCGGACCATGAGAACAGAGATGCCCTCCCACCTCGCTGGGAGTGATAGAAGTCATCCACGTCGGGCCGAGACACGTGACCACGCCAATCACGGGGGAGATACTGTCCGTAATACCCACGGACGGCTGCGCTGATGAGCAACCCCCGAGGAAGAGACCGAGATATCCGCGGCAACCCATCACTTTCGACGACTGCGACCTGGTAGGAACCGCCCAACCACACCATGACGCCTTAGTGGTTACAGCACGGGTACGGGGTTTTGAAGTGAAAAGGGTGATGATAAACCAGGGTAGTGGGGCGGACGTAATGTACCCAGACCTTTACAAGGGGCTCGGCCTGAACAAAGAGGATTTGTCCCCATACGACACGCCGCTGATGGGGTTCGACGGGCACCTGGTGATGCCCGAGGGGCAGATTACGCTCCCGGTCAGCGTGGGGGGAAAGGAGGTGATCGTGACGTTCATAGTAGTCTTATCTTACTCGCCATACACGGCAATTCTCGGGAGACCATGGATACACGGCAATTCTCGGGAGACCATGGATACACGACATGGGAGCCGTTCTGTCCACCTTGCACGTTAAAGTCAAATTCCATACGGAGCACGGAGTCGCTATGGTACGGGGCGACCAGCAAGCGGCTAGGCGGTGCATAATAGCCGCAGCCCACAAACAGGACGCGTAAGGGGCTCCCCATGCACGAAATCCTTTATAGCAATCACAGAGGCCCCATTTGGAGAGGACTTCCGCCGAGGGGCTGGTAAGAGTGAATATCCTGCCAGAGAGCGAGAGGTGCTTCCAGATAGGGGAGAACCTAGATGACCGGGAAAGGATTAAGCTGCTGCTTTTCCTCATACAAAACACGGACGTGTTCGCTTGGAGCCCATACGAGGTGCCCGGGGTTGACCCAGAGTTCATAATTCACAAGTTGAATTTGGACCCTCTATGCCCCCCCAAAAGGCAGAGGCCGAGAAGGTCCGCGAAAGAACACGAGGATGCTGTCAGGCAGTAAGTTGGGAGGCTGAGGGAAGCGGGGGCAGTAAAGGAGGCCTTTTTCCCAAAATGGCTTGCAAACACGGTGGTCGTGAAGAAGAAAAAGGGAAAGTAGAGGGTATGCGTTGACTTCACCGATCTGAACCGAGCATGCCCAAAAGATCCATTCCCAATGCCAAAGATTGACCAGTTGGTGGACGCTACATACAGGCATCTGAGGATGAGTTTCCTCGACGCATTCCAAGGTTACCACCAGATTGCCCTCGCTGCCGAGGATCAGGAGAAAACGGCATTCATAGCTCCCGATGCCAACTATCATTACACGGTCATGCCGTTTGGATTAAAAAACGCGGGGGCTACCTACCAACGAATGATGACAAGGATGTTCAGGGATAAGATTGGGCGCACGGTGGAGGTGTACATTGACGATATGGTGGTCAAAAGCAAGCAGAAAGGGCAACACGTCCACGACCTGGAGGAAGTGTTCAAGATTCTCCGCAGACACCGGCTACGCCTCAACGCCGACAAATGTGCCTTCAGAGTAGCATCTGGCAAGTTCCTGGGCTACCTCATCACAAAAAGGGGGATCGAGGTCAACCCGGATCAAATCAAAGCCGTCAGAAACCTAAGGGCACCGAGCAACCCGAAGGAGGTTCAGAAACTAATCAGTATGTTGGCCGCTCTCAACCGATTTATTTCCAAGTTCTCGGATCGGTGTGAGCCGTTTTACCGGCTCTTAAAAAGATGGAAAGGTTTTCAATGGGATGAGGAGTGTGAAAGGGCTTTCCAAAACCTTAAGGAATACCTTGGGCGGGCGCCAACGTTGACGGCTCCTGAGACAGGAGAGGACCTGTACATGTACCTCTCGGTGTCTGAGCATGCGGCCAACGCTGTGCTGCTAAGGGACAACGGTGTCCAACTCCCTGTTTACTACATCAGCAAGACTTTGGTTGACGCCAAGACCAGATACCTGCCGTTGGAGAAACTAGTGTTGGCTCTTGTGCACTCCACCAAGAAGCTACCTCACTACTTCCAGGCTCACACCGTCCACGTCCTTACGGAATATCCACTCCAATCGTTACTAAGGAGGTCTGACTTCACAGGGAGAATAGCTAAATGGGGGGCTCGGTTGGGTTCCTTTGACATCAGGTACAGGCCGAGGACTGCCATGAAAGGGCAAGTACTAGCAGACTTCATTTCCGAGTTCACGCCAAGGAGTACGGACATTGTATGCCTAATGGAACAAAGGCCGTGGAAAGTGTTTGTGGACGGTGCGTCCAACTCGGCAGGAGCAGGGGCCGGGATCGTGGTCATCACACCAGAGGGACTAAAACTGGAGCACTCGTTTAGGTTGGGCTTCAGGGCCTCCAATAACGAGGCCGAGTACGAGGCCCTCCTTGCCGGACTCAGAGTTGTCAGAGACCTGGGGGCCAGAGAAGTAGAAGTTTTCTCGGACTCCCTCCTAGTAGTCAACCAAGTGCTCGGGAGTTTCGAAGCTAAAGATACCCGGATGAGTGAGTACTTGCGGCTAACCAAGCAAACCTTAGACTTTTTCTCAAGGGTTAAGGTTAAGCGCATAGCCCAGGGGAAGAATCGACACGCGGATTGCCTGGCAACCCTGGCATCGCCTATAGCTGACGTGATACCTCGGCTAATCAGGGTGGAGCTAGTGGCTGAACCAAGTATAACCCTCAGACAACCGGTCGCCCAATCCACAGTCTCCGAGAAGTGCTGGATGGATCCTATCATCAGTCTCCTCGCGGAAGACCGATATCCGGACAACATAAAAGAAGCAGCAAAAATATGGCGTAATGCTGCTCAGTACTGGTTATCTCCTGACCGGAAGTTATACCAGAGGTCTTTCGAAGGGCCGTACTTGCAATGCCTCCGTCCCTCCCAGGCAAGGGCGCTGTTAACCGAACTACACGAAGGGGTGTGCGGAAGCCACGTGGGGGGACGGTCACTGGCTCACCGAGCAATGACACAAAGTTTTTGGTGGCCGCAGATGAGGAAAGATGCAACCGAGTATTCCAAAAAGTGCAAGCAATGCCAGATACACACACCAATGATTCACCAGCCTGCCGGGAACCTAAATCCAATTTCCGGCCCTTGGCCCTTTGCTCGCTGGGGGTTGGATATAGTTGGCCCTTTCCCCCGAGCCACAGGCAACAGGAGATTCGTTCTGGTGGCAGTAGACTACTTCACAAAATGGGCGAAAGCGGAAGCACTCGCCAACATCCGAGATGTAGACGTCAAGAAGTTCGTTTGGAGAAATATCGTGACGAGATTTGGTGTGCCAAAAACGCTGATATCTAACAACGGTCTGCAGTTCGACAGCAAGACCTTCAGGGAGTTCTGCCACAACCTCGGGATCCGGAACCGATACTCCACCCCGGCATACCCACAGAGCAACGGTCAAGCAGAAGCCACCAACAAGGCTATTGTGAACGGACTGAAGAAGAGGCTGGAGGGGGCCAAGGGTAGATGGGCCGAGGAGTTGCCGAGCGTCCTCTGGGCATATCGAACAACGCCGAGGAGATCCACGGGAGAGACACCGTTCTCTTTGACTTACGGGGCGGAGACCGTCATCCCAGCCGAAGTAAACTTATGCAGTGCCTGGATCACAAGATTCAAGCCAGATGAGAATGAGAGTCAGATGGCAAGGGAGCTGGACCTGTTGGAAGAACATCGGAGAACGGCCACCATCCGCCTGGCGGAGTATCAGCAGAAGCTTGCTCGGAGGTACAACAGGACGGTGAGGAAAAGGGAGTTCGTAGCTGGAGATCTGGTCCTACGTAAGGTCGTAGCAAACACACGCGATAGTAACGCCAGGAAGCTGGCCCCGTCCTGGGAAGGACCCTACTGAGTAACAGCGATTGACGGGGCAGGGGCGTACTACTTGGAGGATTTGGAGAAAAAACCGCTTAAAAGGCCGTGGAACGTTTGTAACTTGAAAAAATATTATTGTTGATGGTATATCCTCCAATGAGAAGGACTTTTTTCCTGTTGTTCTAACTACTATCAAGTTGTTTCATTGTGATTGCGCAGATGTCAAAACGTTAGAGCAATTCGTCCGATAGTCCTTATCTCCGGGCAAATCGAAACCTTTAGTTCTACTTTACCTAAGGATAGACACCTCATCGGCTCGATTCATATCACCGAGCAAGTGGAAACCTTTAGTTCTACTTTACCTAAGGACAGACACCTCCTCGGCTCGATTCATATCACCGAGAAGGTGGAAACCTTTAGTTCTACTTTACCTAAGGACAGACACCTCCTCGGCTTGATTCATATCGCCGAGCAGGTGGGAAACTTTAGTTCTACTTTACCTAAGGACAGACACCTCCTCGGCTCGATTCATATCGCCGAGCAGGTGGAAACCTTTAGTTCTACTTTACCTAAGGACAGACACCTTTTCGGCTCGAGTCATATTGCCGAGCAGGTGGAAACCTTTAGTTCTACTTTACCTAAGGACGGACACCTCCCTCGGCTCGATTTATATTGCCGAGCATGTGGAATCCTTTAGCCCCGGAGCTCAAAGTCTACAACATGGACCTCACAGACACTCAAGGTTCGCGCTACCACGATGGATAGGCTCTCATCCGTAACCTCCACTCAAGATTCAAACCGTACAAACGACCAGCAGATCATAATCACACAAAAAGAACAGGTGCAAGAAAAGTAAAGACATCGCATTCACATTTCAAAAGGAAAAACAATGGGAATTGTTTAGGCGCCACATCCCGGCGCCACTGGGCAAAATATAACCGCAAAAAGGGAAGTACAGAAAAATTAGACGTAACAGTCACATTCCGAAAAAGAGTGCAAAAGGCATTGTTCGGGTGTCACGTCCCGACGCTAATAGGCAAAATATATCCAACAAAAAGAAGGTTAAAACGAAGTGGTAGGAAATACGGGTTAATCACGCGGTAGGATCGGCAGGGCTAGGAGAAGGGGCGAGACTCCCGGGTTGACCCTCTGAGGCCTGAGCGACGACGTCACCAGTCCGATCACCGCTAGTGACCTCCAGGTCAGCCGCACCAACGTGAGCATCAATCTCCCGGACCAGATCAATCATACTCGGGGTTTCTTCCCCGGCACTCTCGGCTGGACCTGGGGCAAGAGACACGGTTGCTGGATATAGGATCTGAGCTAGGCTCCAAAGGGGAGAGTCCTCGGCTAGCCCCGTGGCCTTGAGAGCGGCCAGCCATCCTTCTCCGAATCCGTGGCAACGCACCTGGTGGATAATCGGCTCCGCGGAGTTTTCGGCATCGAAAAAGCCCTTGTCATACCACTCATTCTCGCTGGCTTCAAGAGACCTTTTTAGATCACCAATCTGAGCGGCCTGGGCTAGAACCATGCTGTCCGCCGTCGCCAGTTTGAGCTCGGTTTTGCCCAGTTTCTTCTCCAAGGCAGACAGCTGATCCTCGGCTTTACGCCGAGCCCATCGCCTTCCGCTCGGACACCAAGGCAGACTACTCGCTCTCCCGTGCTGTTGATTCTACAACGGCCTTCAATGCCTTTTCCCGCTCAGCTGCCTCGGCCGCCTCCTTCAGCCTCCCGTCCACGACGCACGTCAGTTGTGCGGCCTGCAAGTAATGGCGATATACGCATAAACCAAGGATGAAAAAGGCCTGATATACACTTACGATAAAAGGGGGGTGAAGACTTACCGCGATCGTATGCCATTGAAGCCGCCGAGCGAGCGTTTCATCATCGCCAGTCGAGTAGTAGTGAGCATCCTCGGGAAGCAATAGTCCTTGTACCAGGCTTTGGGCCACCCGGCCCCCTTCGCCCTTATCCCACAATCGAAGGCTGGCCGACGCCGACAATGGTTTGTCACCTAAGTAGAAGGCATGCTGCCAGCCCTCCTCGGCCCGAGAAGAGGATGCCACGTCCATCCCAGTAGAAGGGTCTGGGGATGTGACAGCTGGGGGCTCCCGGATCTGGATCCCGCCCCTCTTACGAGGCGGGGTCTTGGGCAACGCATCAACGGGGGCTAGAACAATCCTCTAAGTGGGCCGTTTCCTCTTCTTGGTCTCTGCCGCGGGAGGTACCCGGCCTGGTCCCTGTGGAGATTGAGCCTGCATTTCCTGCCCGGCACCAGGGATGAACCGAGCAAGTGTCATTTCCCTTCGCTGCACCATCTTTTGAGGTCGACCCGACTTGGCGCTTGGAATCTCGACAGGCTCGTCTTCTCTTCCCTCGGCCGCTGGATGCACAGGGTCCGGCCCACCTACTGCCACGTGTCTTTGTCGTTCCCAGGACACACGCTCGGCTGACTCGTCCCTGACCTCTCAAGCTTCGCCGGTAGTTAAAGAAGGGGGTAGAAACCTTTGGTGCCGCACGTCGATGTAGGAAAGAAGCAGGCTGTCAACCAAGAGCGCCTGGCTAAAGTTTTGCCAGGTAGTGTACGCCGGGTTTACACCGAGAATTAGATGGGAGGCCCTCAGCTGCCCGTCGCTGTTGACAAAAATCTCGGAACGGAGGACGAAATTTAGGTCACGTCCGTGAATTACCCTACTGTCCGGTAGAAACCTTTTCGAATCTGCAAACGAGAATGCATTTGTCAAATAAAGCAACAAGCAAGGGAATTCAAAAAGATGCAACTGTTCTCGGTACCGACCCACTTCACGGGGCGAGAGCGGGCAGCGCAACTCGCTGTTGAGCCAGTTGCCGCGCACCCGAACAAACTCTCCAGCCGAGTTCTTGTTGGAATCAGGGAGACAGGAGATAAGGCGAACTCGCATGTCTCGAGTTTTTAGGTAATACCCACTATCGAAGTTACCGCACAATTTGTACATAAAATTGATGTCATGATGGTTCAGTTGTAGACCGAACAACTAATTTAAACGACTAACGCAGCTGACTACTCTATAAAAGTTCAGTGGAAATTGGTCGGGGCAGAGGCCATAAAAACTTAAGGTACCTATGATAAGCGGATCTACAGGGAATCTGACCCCACCCTCAAGTATGGACATTAACGGAAAAAAGCCGGTACGTGGATCGGCAGCCCTCTCAAACGCAATATCGCAGACGTTGCAGTACGCAACGTCGACGTCCCCTGGAATACCGAAGGTCTCTCTAAAACTGCCCAAGGCAGCTTTAGGGGTAAGAAGGTGAGAGTATCCCATCCTTAAGCTACGACACAACTAGAAACTGGAAAAAGGAGGGTGGAGAAGACTTACTTTGGGCTCTAAAATGGAAGGCAAGGTAGAAGTTCTGACGCAGGTAGGTTGCTCGGCAGAGAAGAATTTTGGAGAGAAGAATACGCGAAAAGCAAAACAAAGGCTCAGCCAGAGATATATATATACACGAGAAACCACGCATTAAATGGAGAAAAGGGCGGGAATTGACCCGCCCAACCACCTTTTTCTTTTTGGAAAACCCCCCACACGCGTGGGCGCAAGTTACGAACCATCGGGCAGGCTCCCAGCCTTAATTGCAGATATGACAGCCTGGCATCGCAGTGCCGCTGGAGGGAACCTCATTAAAACGTCATGACGCTCCCTGCAAAATCCTTGATTCATTGCCGAGAGCCGAACATGAATCAAGGGGGGGCTAATGTACGGGCCTGTGACTCGTGGGGACTACCCGCCCGCAAAAGCCCACTACTGCGTTGCCACGTGTTCACAGTGCTCGGCACTCGCTCATCAACACGCACCAAGAAATCACCCATATCCAACCATAACCGGCAGCTCCGCGGGTAACCTCCCCCGCCGAGCAACAGACCCACATAGGAAGCGAGTTCCAAAGCCATCATCTCAATTCATCCTTATCCTAACATCCACTCAAGATCAACGGCATTGGACCTCTTATCCCATTGCCTTGGGAGCACAACCTCGCCGGGCAACAGGTCCATATGGGAAGCGAGTTCCAAAGCCACCATCTCCATTCATCCATATCCTAACTCCCACTCCAGATCAACGGCATTGGACCTCTTATCCCATTACCTTGGGAGCACACTCCCGCCGAGCAGCAGGCTTCACAGTGAACCTAGTTCCAAAGCCACTAACGTTTCTCCATCGCATTAAAGACACCCACTTAGGATAAAGGATATTGGGCCTCCCTCTCCACTAACCTAGAAAATGGCCACACGATCACACCAGCTCAACCTATAAATAGACGTGGGATGTACAAAGCAAAAGGTCGAAAAAACGAGGGGAAGAAGGGAGCAATAGAAGGAATATAGGTTCTAAATGTCAGACGATGGTGAAGAGCCTTGAGGGGAGAGAGGTACTCGAGGGAGTTGGGCTTACCGAGGGCAGGACAGCCCATTGTAGGAAAAACGCAGGCCAACTATATAAATAAATTGTGAGCCCAACACAATTCAAGCCCTACGACTAGCTCGGGCACGCACAGTAATATATATGGTTGCAACCACATCACAATAAATATTGACCATAACAATAATAAGGCTCTAACAATGCAAAATTCTATTTGATTTTGTTACTTCTCTAATGGATCAGCACTTCGAGTCTTTAGAAATGTAGGTGGAAAAAGGTTGGCCTCGTTTTATTTTAGTTGTATTTTCTTTTAGTAATCATGGGTCTTTTTGGAGCTTTAAGGTTTTCCAGAATGGCATGCAATTTCAAACCCAAAGTTATTTTATTGGACTTCTTTTTTTCGTTGGGGTTTTTAATAGTTAGAAAAGGATAAATTTGCAGCTATAATGGAGTTGAGGTTTGTTTGATGCAATTCCTCCCTAAGCAATGTCAAGGACCCTAGGTGTAATGCCTGCAAAAAAAAATGTTCAATGTCACTTATCAAAAAAAAAAATGTGCAATGTCACTTATCAAAAATAAATGTGCAATGTCTGGATTTTTCTTTTTTTTACTTCTTTCTCTTTAATTTCCGGCAACCAGAATTCTTGCAACTAGATCATAATTCCACACCTTGAGAACCCTAAAATGAATAGGATAAAAACCCTTGTACAATCCACAGACCAATATTTGCATTACTGAGTTATTGCTAACAGCCAACCAGATATGCTTTCTTCCTTTTTCTCACCCGTTTTGACTATTGACCTCCAAAATATACCCAGCATGTTAATCCCTAATTGAATCTTAATCAACCTATTTCTCCAACATTACCAACCACAAATCCCTAACCCCAACAACCCTAACTCCCTCAAATACATGCTGCAAAATTAAATCCCCCATCCTTAATTCCCATTTCCGCCCCATGAAACCCTTCAAAATTCAACATTTCAAAGTGCAATTTAATTCATAAGCCATCTACATCTTTCTTCAGCATAAATTCTAGATTTACGTCATAAGCATAGCAAAGAAATACAAGGGGCCAACATCAGATGCCAATGGACGCAAAATATCAAAGTTCAAGACCATAATGTTGATATCGCTGAATGCCTTAAACATCCTACATCAAGAATTTAATTTCATGCCTAAAGATCCTATATCAGCATAGGTATCAAAGCTCATTCAAGCTTCTGTCCTGCATCAGAAGATGACACAAACCTCGTGAAACATGAGCCATATATGAAGTTTAAGATCCAAGAATATAAGTCTCCATTTCCCGCAGCAGCTGATCTCTCAACTGCCAGGGAAGCCGTGCACCCTGATGGCTTTGAAGTGGGGAAACCTGAATAAAATCGAAGAGAGGAGTTTATCAAAAACTAATCATATAAAATCTAAAGAGATGGAGTGATTCTCAACACAATATTTCAGCACCTCAAGGCCACAGGCCTGATCAATTCTAGCAAGAACTTCAACAGAGCACTCAAACACTGCATGAAGACTATCATGTTCAAAGTCTTCCGTCTACAAGTACAATCAAATTTTGGTTTCTTAGAGAAAACCAACATGCATGTGACCCAAAGTTGGATGGTAATCAAAACAGATCAACGCAAACCTTAACCTGGTCTAGCGTGGCCTCAGCATCACCTACAAAAGAGTACGAAAGCAGAAACGCATTGTAGCATTGCTTAAAAGGAGCACAACCAGGACAAAGAGCAAACAATGCCGCAGGCAAAACTAATACCACCCGTTCCTTTAACATGGAAACCTCCTACATAATTATAAATAAATAAATAAAATAAAATAAAAAGTTACCAATACATAATACCACAACACTCAAAAAATAATCAAATATAAGATCCCTACAAAGTACTATCATAATTTATCAATGATTCAAGTGTGCAGGCCTCAAAAGTGAAAAATACACATCAAATAGAAGAAAGGGAATATATAGCATCTTATAAAACCATTGTACAATCCACAGACCAATATCTGCATTACTGAGTTATTGCTAACAGCCAACCAGGTCTACCTTTCTTCCTTTTTCTCACCTGTTTTGACAGTTGACCTCCAAGATATACCCAGCTTGTTAATCCCTAATTGAATCTTAATCAACCCATTTCTCCAGCATTACCAACCACAATTCCCTAACCCAACAACCCTAACTCCCACAAATACATGCAGTGAAATTAAATCCTCCATCCTTAATTCCTATTTTCCACCCCATGAAACCCTTCAAAATTCAATATTTCCAAGTGAAATTTAGGTCATAAGCCATCTACCTCTTTCTTCTCCATAAATTCTAAATTTTTTAACTCGTAAATTACACACATACCTTGAACCCATAGGTTTTCCACTTAATATAGAACTGGTATTTCTGTAAAATGACCATCAACTTATTCAAAGAGAAACTGTTAGGAAAATGGTGAAAATAATAGTTGAATATGACTATCCAATATTATTATTTGACAATTAAATCAATGGCTTTCAACAGTGACCTGGTTTATTGAAGGCCTTTCTTATCTAGAAAAATCCTGAAAATCTTTAACAACTGTAATGGTCTCAACCAAACAGGGAAGAATAAGTGAAGTTGGTTGTCATAGTTCAATCTAGCAAATAGAAATATGAAACAAGTACAAAATCAATGCAGCAACTCAACAAATGACTACATGCATTAAGGCATTGCAACAAAGCAAATAAATGGGCACCAAACAGAAATCACAGCTGATGATGATCAGACTCATTAGAGATGGTAACAATATCCATAATGTACTTTAGGCGATCATCATGATGTTATAAGGAATGAAATCAGGAGAAAATCTGATTTGACTTGTGTTTATGGATTATGGTAATCTAAAGACATCAACATCACAATTCACTTGCCAGTAACTAGTGTGTGAAGGAAAAAATTTTGAAGTATTAAATATTCTGACAGTTTGGTTTTCACAATTATGGACAATCATATGCAATTTGGGAAATTTATCAATCCAAAAGTTCCCCTGAGAGCTAAGTGTTTGAGAAGAACAAAAGGCTACAACTGACAAAATATGTCACAATGTTAACAAAGGTCCAATACAATAATTCTAGAATGTAACCTTCCACCTTTAAAATGAGCACATCATGCTAACAAATTCTATCTTGCACAAAAGTAAAACATATTACGGTGGCAGCCATTTAAAGGAAAATAAAAAATTTACGAGTGCTTACATGCACATTTGTACCTAACAAAAAAGTGTTTACTGCACATATCACATAAATTAAACAGTCAACAAAAATTGACAAAACATACAAAGCTCCAGAGTGACGCAAATGTTTTCTCCTTAGTTCCTCCATTTAAAAGACCAAAAAGAAGCAAGCATGGAGAATCAAAAGGAATTTGTTCCCACAAACATGTAATTAAAGTAAAATGCACTTACACTGATGGCATTCTTTTAAATAACCTAAGATCCCACACTTCTTGAGGTATGACATATGTGTTTATTAAATCCCGGAAGAAGAATAAGTGACATTAAACACTTTTAGAATATGTACATTGGTGTAAATGGACTATTATAGAAGGCAATTGCCTAATTGCATAGAAAAAGGATAATGCAAATAAACTGTGAGAACATAGTCTAAGAGGATACACATTCTGGCACCCACATATGAAATTATATTTCCAAGGAGCACCAAAGCAGCATCTGCCTGCAGTCTACGTTAGTAAATTTCACAACAATTGGATCTTTTAGGCTATGTTTAATTAATACTATCAACAAACTAGAGAAAGGTTGTCAATCATCATAACTAGAATTCAATAAAGCATAACATATAAAATAAAAGTACACACAAACAAACAAAAATAGTCAAGCTGGGTGAAAATTTAAGGTGCTCAAAGAAAAATAAGTAGAAGAAATATACAAGAACTCGAACCCTCAATATACTGAGACAATCAAAGAAGATTGACACTGGTAACCCATGCATGAGACAACTCCATATTACTTGCCAACTACAGTCAAACTGCAAAATTTTCTCCAGAAAAAAGTTGGTTTTTAGTTTTCAATATGAGGATAACAATATTAATTAGAGCAATACAGAAGACTTACGTTCATTAATAGGGTTTATAATTTTGTGATACCTAAAATATTTCCTGCAAATAAAAGAGGAACTCAACCACGCAAAAGTGCAAAGAAGTTTCCCTTTCATGAAATTTATAGAACTTTACAATGCACAAAGAACAATAAAAAGATAGACGTAGCCCAAAGGAAAAATCAGGTAACTATTGCATATAAACTAAAAATTCAATCTTCTCCCCCTAAAATATTGTACATGAAAATCTTATAAGAAAGGTAAAGCAAGAACCAACAGTACAGAATTCACCAGTAAAATAAGTTGATTAGGCATTGGAGTTCACCTTTGATGAACTTTTCAAACGTCTAATAAGTGCTTCCAAATCTATTTTTAGCAAAATTAAAATACCCATGAAATATTAAAAAAGAAAAAAAAAAGTGTAACTTAGGATTCCAAGGATCTCAAAAATTAGCAGGCATCTAATACCTTGTGTTTCCTTAAGCGCATTGCTGCTTACCACTCATTAGAGGTAAGTCTATCCTCATTAATCCTAAATAGAGCATCTGCATAATGCGCAAGATGAAAATGAGTTTGGCTTTGTCTTTCAATAGACTTCTTATTTGCCATCTTCTGAACCTCGCAAGTGAAACTGCAGGTTATAAATACTTCTCTAAAATAGTTCTGGAGATGCATTTTAAACCACAAGCACAGTGTGCCAAGCAATTAAGAAAATTAAAGAAACTAGCACATATAAAACCCAAAGGGAAACAACAAATATTTTTAATATATATATTTAGAGTATAACTTGCTAGCTCAAGTTTCCGCTAGCCACTTCCCAACCAAGCGATATACATCTGAACCTCTTGATTTAACACATAATTCTGTATGATATATTTTGCGAGGCTTATGGCAATCTCATCCTGACCTTGGGCACACAAGAGCTTTGCTTCTTCAAGCTGGCATCACACAAAGTACTTATAATAATGCATGTGCCAACTATGTCTGAGCAACATCTCAGCAATGCGCATGAAATAGATGTTTACAATTGGGTAGAAATCCATGTATTTAAAAGAATAAGCACAAATTTCTACAGACACCAAAAACCTTGATAGTTAGTTTTCTCTCCATTTAAACCATGGATAATGATTAGAAAAATCATGTTCTTCCACAGGTGAAAAGGGCCTGTAAAAAGATTTTCTGCACAAAGGCTAGCAAATGTTCTGAGGGAGGAAATAGAAATATAAAAGAGGTACAAAATCAATGCAGCAACTGAATAAATGAGTACATGCAGTAAGGTATTGCAACAAAGCAAAAAAAGGGCACCAAATAGAAATCACAGCTAATGACGATCCGACTCATCAAAGATGGTAACAATATCCATAATGTACTTTTGGTGATAATCATGATGTACATTTATGCTCAAACTACGAGACTAACAAAGAGTTGTTATCAGGAATGAGATCTGGTGAAAATCTAATTTGACTTGTGTTTATCGAATGAGATGGACATGCCTCATTAAAGGGATAAAGCACAAGACATAGTTGCACTAAATCAGGCATAAAAAAAAATATGGTTTAGGATAAACTCAAACCAAGAAAATAATCATTACATAATCTATTTCTAAAACAGAAGATCACACACAATGGTTAGCTTAAAAATAGAAGCACCATGTACATCACTTGAACAATTAATCTGTAAAGAATCTGTTTCATAGATAGTACAAAATGCATACTTAAAACATAACATTCAAGTTTCCCATCAAGCATAGATATCAATACCTTTGAATTATCAAAATATCCATGCCTTATGGAACAGAAACAATTCAATTACGGGGTTATATTATGTGACCCTGTTTCATTTCCAGTACAACAAAACAACAGGTTTTTGAAACACTTAAAACTGATGTCACCCTACTCTGTAATGGAGAATGTCATGTAAAAACAAAGTGAGGAATATCACAACTTCATTTACAACATATAAAATGGGAAACAATTCGATGTTTCCTTCTAAGGGAGCAGATGCCATCCTTGTCCGATTCCTCAATCAATGCATTAAACCGTAGACACATATTGGCCCCTAGAAATTTTGTGAGCATAGTGTTTATGTCAACTTCTTTTCCAATAAGTTAAGATGTAAGAAAGTGCAAATCCCAGATGTTTTTTGCTTTTTGCAGTTTAAGAAGATTATGGGGGAAAGTCCTAAAAGTACAAACTTATAATAACAAAACCCCAAAAAATAAAAACAAACTTTGGCCTCAAATAAACTAAGGTGAAACCTATGCCAAATACAATAACAGTTTCCCTACCAATGTTGGAAAAAACTATATTAACAAAGGGTTTGACTATTAGACCTTTTCTCCCATTTTCCCTTCTCTTTTTTGTTCTGTTTGTCTCCCCACCTCTCCCCACCCCCAACCCACCATTTATGGGTTGTTTGGGGAGGGTTGTGTTTTTTGGGGGTAGGAGCACAGTGGTACACAAAAAATCTCCCAAAGCACAGCACTCTAGGTGGCACTACACACATAACCAGCACTAGGGTACAAAAGATACTGATAATGGGTTATAAGGACATTCAGAAAGATAGATAATATAAACTAACCTTGTGTGGCAGGATGGGAGCTATCAGGTTCATTGATTTTTGAGTGACTGCCGAGACTAGTATTTCAACATGAAGTGGTAACTGGTGATCAAGAAGACCCAAAAAACAAAAATGACATGAATTACGAGAATCTTCAAGAATGCAGAGGACCAAAATAGAAATAATAACAATTCAAATGTAGTTGAAGATTACATGGATCTTTAGTGGCTGTCACTTTTTCTACAACAAATTGGTCCATAAACAAGATCCTGAGTAGCAGGGGGGGGGGGGAAAAAACCACTATATCTAAAATGGGTATGACACACTGTATCTCCATGAGACTTACCATTTTATTATGGAAGAAATCTGGACTCCCCAGTATGAGGCTATTGAAATGCTCTTCACACCAATACCCAATGTACATCATAGAAGTAAAATTCGAACCATAGATCTATAAAGTAAACAATCCATGTCACAGAAACTGTCAAATAAATGACAAAGAAGTAAATGGACAGGGCAGCAAAATTAAAAACACAAAAATAAGAAGGAAACTTTGATACTCACAATTGTTGATTTAGCTACAAGAAGATAATCAATGAAAAGCCAATACACAAGGGAACAAATAAAATAAGTTAGAAAAAGACCAATGGAGCAAACAACTGTCACATTTAATGATCTTAGTCAAACAAAGACTAAATAATAACAGTTTCCAGAGTGGATTGAGGCCGAGGACCAGTAACTAGGACCTCCCATGCTGTAACCAGTTTTTCTTTCGAGGAAACCACCAATGTAACACCAAAGTTTCAACTAGAAGAGAATATTAATAGATATTAGTATTGAGAATCAGTTTTTAGAAATCTAAATATCAATCTCTATTAATTAAAATAACATTCATATTCATAGAAGAATCTAGTAACAATAATATATACGGTTGCAACCACATGACAATAAATATTGACCATAACAATAATAGGGCCTTAACAGTGCAAAATTTTATTTGATTATGTTACATCTCTAATGGATCAGCACTTCAAGTCTGTAGTGATGCTGGTGGCAAAAGGTTGGTCTTGTTTTATTATAGTAATTTCTTTTAGTAATCAGGGGACTTTGTGGAGCTTTAAGGTTTTCCAGAACAGCTTGTAGTTTCAAACCCATAGTTTTTTTATTGGGCTTCTTTTTTCTTTGTGGTTTTTAATAGTTAAAAAACAAATAAATTTGCAGCTATAATGGTGTTGAGGTTTCTTTGATGCAATTCTTCCCTAAGCAATGTCAAGGACCCTAGGTGTAATGCCTGCAAAAACTAGGTGCAGTGTCACTTATCATAAAAAAAAAAAAGTGCAATGTCTAGATTTTTTTTTTTTTTTTTACTTCTTTCTCTTTAATTTCCAGCAACCTAAAATCTTGCAACTAGATCATAATTACGCACCCTGAGAACCCTAAAAAGAATAGGATCCTTGTACAATCCACAAACAAATATCTGCATTACAGAGTTATTGCTAACAGCCAACCAGATCTGCTTTCCTTCCTTTTTCTCACCTGTTTTGACTGTTGGCCACCGAAATATACCCAGCTTGTTACTCCCTCACTGAATATTAATCAACCTATATCTCCAGCATTACCAACCACAAATCCCTAACTCCAACCCCCCTAACTCCCTCAAAAACATGCTGCAAAATTAAATCCTCCATCCTTATTTCCTATTTTCTGCCCCATGAAACCCTTCAAAATTCAATATTTCCAAGCGAATTTAAGTCATAAGCCATCTACGTCTTTCTTCTGCATAAATTCTAGATTTTAAGTTGTAAGCATAGATAACAGTGAAGAAATACAAGGGGCCAACATCACATGCCAATGGATGCAACATATCAAAGTACAACACCATACAATTCCGTGCCTAAAGATCCTACATCAAGAATCGAATTTAGTGCCTAAAGATCCTATATCAGCATTGTTATCAAAGCTCATTCAAGCTTCTGTCCTGCATCAAAAGACAACAAAAACCTCGTGAAACATGTGCCATATATGAGGTTTGAAAATAGCGCGCATCTAACGAATATATGAAATAGGACTCTTTTCAATTTCGTTGTCCACAAGAGATCCAAGAATATAAGTCTCCATTTCCTGCAGCAGCTGATCTCTCAAATGCCAGGGAAGCCATACACCCTGATGTCTTTGAAGTGAGGAAACCTCAATGAAATCAAAGAGAGGAATTTATACAAAACTAATCATATAAAATCCAAAGAGATAAAGTGATTCTCAACACAATCTTTCAGCACCTCACCGCCACAGTCCTGATCAATTCTAGCAAGAACTTCAACAGAGCACTCAAATACTTCATGAAGACTATCATGTTCAAAGACTTTTGTCTACCAGCACAATCAATTTTTTGGTTTCTCAGAGAAAACCAACATGCAAGTGATCCAACGTTGGATGGTAATCAGAACAGATCAACACGAACCTTAACCTGGTCTAGTGTGGCCTTGGTACCATCTACAAAAGAGTACGACAGCAGAAACCCATTGTGGCATTGCTTTAAAGGAGCACAAAGTGAGTCCCCAAGCTCGAGACCAATCAAATAGAGAACCACTAATAGAAGCAAGCAGTCGGTCTCTCGATCTATCCATGTCTTCAAATGATCACCATTCTATTCCATCCAAAATCATGCTCTATTATTCCCTAATTGACATATTATTTTTTTACCACCGTATTTTGGGTCTAAAAGTACAAACTTATAATAACAAACCCCCCCAAAAAATAATCTCAAAGCTAAGTACAAATTTACAATTTAATTTTTGCAATGTATTTCAATACTTGAATTTCGTCTTCCTATCTCTACAAACGTTGTCCTCAAATAAACTGAGATGCAACCTATGCCAAATATGATAGCAGTTTTTATTTTTTTTTTATAAGCAAGAAAGATGTATATTCAAAAAACTACTTTATGCAAAGTATAATAGTAGTTTCCCTACCTATGTTGAAGAAAACTATATTAACAATGAGGGTAGTTCAAATTTCATCTTCCTATCTCCACAAACTTTGTCCTCAAGTAAACTGAGGTGCAACCTATGCCAAATATGATAGCAGTTTCCCTACCTAAGTTGGAGAAAACTAAATTAACAATGATGGTAGTTCAAACACACTAAGACAAATTAAAAATGTTCTTAGTAGCCAAAATGAGCAGATTACCTCCGCAAGTGCAAAGCTTACACCACAAGCAACCCAGCAAAAGAGAATTGATCCCATTAGTTCCTCCAGAGACTGCCAAAGAATACAGGAAATTCAATAATATCAGAGAAGTACTTCAACTTTCATGAAAATTAAGTCTATTACGATGAATGTTCTCAAAGATCCTTTAAAAAGTAAATAGTTCAATCAGTTTCACTAAATTTTAGATACTAACACAAGAAGAAAATTACATTCATCACCTTCAGCATAGATGTGTACTTAAGCTGTCTGGATAGATTATGAAGTACTGCATTGACCAATTTCCTGAAAAAAATAAAAAATAAAAAGGCTGCAGATAATAAGAAACTAACCATGTCTTGGTGATAATGCAAACAGAAAAAACAGGACGGATTTTATACCCCTGACAAGGATCAACAGAAGCAACTGCACACATCATAATGAGTCATCAAGAATCATGAAATAAACATAATGAGTTTCAAATATATGCAAGAATTTTAAATTCCAATAACAGGATTGAAGCAAGGTTTAAACATCCTAGGTATTTTTTTATGCCCCACTCCATGGAAAAGAACAGATCAATAAGAAAAAGGCTACTTAATGAATTGGCCATGGTCAGGATTCATGCTCATTTATCATGAGAAATTACCAAGTATCTTTCCACTTTGATAGCAATGAATCTTTGGTGGAGATCTCAAAACCTTCATTAATGACACTTTCAAGGAAGGTAGGCATTACAAGAATGGACATCTTCACCCACATTTCATATTCATTTTTTATTGGTAAATTCAGATATATAATGAATAAATAGGCAGATTAATTTTTCATTTTGCATAATTGGAAGAAAAAAAAATTGGGTGGGGGGGGGGGGGGGGGGGGGGGGGGGAGGGTCTTTGATACTCGCTGTCCTTTGCCTCAAATAAAAAATGCTTTAAATATATAAATAAAAGAAAAGGTATTACATAACAATATCCACCAATGATAAAGAATCACTTTTTCACAATCAAAATATCAATCTCTATTAACCAAATTAACAACATCCACCAATGATTGAAAAAAAAAAAAAATTGAAGCACCCACATACCAACAAAATCCGAAATTTAAAACAAAATAAGCCAACCAGAAAGCAACCAACACAAATTACATTAAGAACATCCAGCAAGGAAGCTAGGCATTACAAGAATAGACATCTTCACGCACACATTTCATATTCATTATTTATTGGTAAATTCAGATATATAGTGATTAAATAGGCAGATTAATTTTTCATTTTTCATAATTGGAAGAAAAAAAAATTGGGGGGGGGGGGGGGAGAGGGTCTTTGATACTCGTTGTCCTTTGCCTCAAATAAAAAAATGCTTTAAATATATAAACAAAAGAAAAGGCATTACATAACAATATCCACCAACGATAGAGAATCATTTTTTCAATATCAATCTCTATTAACCAAAATAACATCCACCAATGGTAAAGAAAAAAAAAAATGAAGCACCCCCAGACCAACAAAATCCAAAATTTAAAAGAAAATAAGCCAACCGGAAAGCAACAATCACAAATTACATTTAAGAACATCCAGCAAGTGATTATATACCCTCACTAATAATTGAAACTTAAAGAGCAACTTAAAAAATAAAAAAATAAAAGAGATAAGGGGGAGAAAGACATTGATTATAAAACATAGATAAGAAAGAACAGAGAAGAAAAGACAACAAAAGTGGCTGCAAGCTGACTTCAAAACTACTTGCACAAAGCTATTAAAATAAAATCTTTTGAAGCCTAAATCTAATGAAGTTTCCGTGCATCCTAGTCTAAACCTCTGGGCCCCACAACATCTGAGAACACTTTTTAATAGGGGAATTTAAACATATGAGGCCTTAAACAACAGCACCGTTTCTTGTCCACCTCAACCACACCTTAATATACAAAAATAGATATTAATGGGCAAATTCTAAGTACCTCACACTAACAACTAAAACATAAAGCTTCTCAATGTAAACTCACTTAGAAGTACTTGAAACAGCGGCTCTGTGCCCAATTATTTTTATAAGCACCTCAATTCCAGCCAAACAATGACATTTATGCCTATGATGAACAGCTGCAGCTATTTTATAATGCATGTCTACTAAAAAATGCACATTGCAAGGAAACACTAAGAAATAAGAAAGAGATCTGGATTTTGCAAAAGAAATTTGAGAAAACCCAGAAACAAAATATATTGGATGAAAATGCAACATCACCATGAAAACTCTATCGGGGAGAAAATATGTTAATCTTATCGACAACACCAGCAGTTGTAGGATTGTCCTCCCTGCATGAGTCCAGTAAGAACAAATATGAAGATAAGAAACACAAATAAATCAAAAAAAAATGTAGAAAGGCAATGCACATTTCCAAAAAACCATCAACAACTGCTTGAACCACATACACAATGGTATCCCCAGAAAACATAGAAACCGGAGGATCTGATGCACAAGAGGCTAGAGACAGAATGTGGCTGACAATAGATAGCTGCAAATAACAAATAAGCCAGACAACATATTACAACTAAAGACTCTTTAAGAAATTCACTTAGTCTTGACTAACAAGAAATATAAATTAGTTTAACTCTTTATCAACCATAATATATATCAGAACAAATCAGCATTTGCATAACAAACCTCTTATGGGGAGATGCACATTGAAATTAGTGATGCTGTACCATTGGGCTGGATGGAGAAGAATTATCCATCGTGGATGCCCCAAACTAGCTCATTGACCCTACTAAGTTCAAGAAGCTCTTTTAATCCAATAAGAGTCCATGGAAGTCAGCTGATACATAGTAAATAATTATTTTGACAATTTACATCTTTTCAAAACTTTTAATTAAGGTTTTAATGTATGGCCAGGAATTAATCAATGGTGGGGCCAGAGTTTGTTTTAATTAATGTATAGCCAGGATTCAGCAGCTGCCTTGCTTCAATAAGCATAACACTAAAATTGACAAAATACCAATACATAGCACTCACTATACACATGATGACCAATTTTTTCTTTAAAATATAAATTAAATAAGCATAAGCCTTCCTTTCTAGGATTTAACATAATTTCTCAATCCTTCTAGCATATCAATAAATCAGGTTGATTGGAGTTGTATATGCAAGAGGAGGTGCGAGAACCTAGATCATTTCCTACTCCACTTAAGAAAAACAGAAAAACAAATGAACAAACTTAACAAATTATGATGCAAATCAAGAGAAATAAATTAAATAAAAAAAGACACTAGTGCCAAGAGAAGAGAGAGCAAAACCATTGTTGTTTTGCCACTACAACCATATTTGTGTCACACTCTTTAGCATAAAATAGAACAACCATGTTTAAAGATGGCAGATCAAATCCTATATGACTAACAATGATAATAAATCACCATAATGACTAGAGCTCAAAAAATCATAAGAAGTAATAGAGCAAATGACTAAATTCACAACTTAAGTAAATGCTAAAAGTTTTTATAAGTTCAAATTAGATATGAGCTCACCAGCACAAAGAATGACTAAAAAAACACAACAGAACAACGGGAAAAGTATTGGAATGAAAATTTCAAACCGTAATTAAGAAAGACTGTAATTTGTAATCCTCTCAGAAACAAAGCTTATGACAAGCAAACACTACACCAGTATTTGAAAGAATTAAAACAAGCAGAAACTGTCCTCATAAATTAGGATTGTAAGAGAGGAACAAAAACAGAAGTATAAGAGATAGAGAGAGAGTGAGAGCTTATCGCCAAATCAAACTCTGCCACTTGCCCTACCAAGCACCCAAAAGAAATTCCATTTGCTGTAAACATGTCATGATTAAGACTTTTAAAATGCACCCTGAACTGCAAAAGTTACAAAACAATGAACAGAAGAACAATTCTCTAAAACACTGCAACTATTTGAAAGAATTAAACACTAACAACAAATACACAAAGCTTCCCAATGTAAAACTCACTTAGAAGTACTTGAAACATCAGCTCTGTGCCCAACATCAGCTCTGTGCCCAAGAGAATATATAAGAACCTCAATTACTGCCAACCAATGACATTTATGCCAATGAAGAACAATGCAAGAAAACCCTAAGAAATAAGAAAGAGATCTGGATTTTGAAAGAGAAGTTTCAGAAAACAAGGAATAAAAACATATTGGATGAAAATGCAACATCACCATGAAAACTCTATCTGGGCGAAAAAAATTGTTAATATTTTTTTTTTTTTTTGATAGGTAATCAGAGAACTATTGTTAATGAAAAAAAATAAGGAAGAGTACATGTCGTTCATGATGATGAACAACAAGAAAAATAAAAAACAAAGAGCAAAAAAGAGGGAAATCAGGAAACTATTATAAGAGAAAACATAAACTCAGAGAGAGAAGAATAAATCAAAGAATGTAGAAAGGCAATCCACATTTCCAAAAAACCATCAACAACTGTTTGAACCACGTGCTCAATGGTATCCCTGGAAAATTTATGTGTACACATAAATAAAAATAAATTAAATTGAGCTATCCATGCATGTTAAGATTAAATTGAAGAAGCCACAGAAGATGCAGTTCCTTTTGAAAATGCAAGGGACGCACTTATAACATGTTAAACATAAACATTATATATATGTTATGCAAAACATGAGTTGAAGGAGAGAAACCAGAAACGAATTGCAAAAAGAAAGAGAAAAAAATCGCATGCGTTTTGAACTATAAAATTCAGAAACGAAATTGAAAAAAGAAAGAGAAAAAATCGCATGCGTTTAGAACTACAAACCCTAAATTTTTTTGGAGAGACGAATCGAAAAACTCCCCAAATAAAACCCCCAAAATCAGAACACAACAGCGAACAACATTGATACACTAATAGAATCGGACCCATAGAAACTCAGAGACAAAAACAATTTCACACATAATAACCCTATCAGATCACTTTAGACTCAAATTTTTACTCCACTTTCTCGGTAACCAAACAGAGAGTACACCCCACCGTTGAACTTACATAGGAGGAGTAGGAGGGAGGGCGCTGTGGGATTTGGGGAGAGAGAGAGAGAGCGCTTTGGGATATGTAAGTTGAGAGAGAGAGAGAGTGTGTGAGAGTGAGAGAGCTTTTGGGGTTCTTTTACAAAACTTTATGGGTGAAGAGAGAGAATGAGAGAGCGGGATGTATGAATTTAAATTATGTGTGGACCCACAAACTTTGGGTTTTGTTACAAAACGGCCCTAAAGTTTAGAAATATTAGAGAAAAGTTCAAAAGTTTAGAAATATTCCAATTGTCACTAAACACTTGTGCCAAATTCTAATATTTTTTTCTTTTTTTAATTTTATTTACGTGAAACTCTTTGATCATAAAATTTTCAAAAACTTCCTAATTCTAGGTTTATAATAAGATTCAAAGTTTAAATTAACCAAAAAGGTTCTACCGTTCAATAATTTGTAATGGTTCGAAATCATAATAACTATCATTTGCTACACGTGTGCTCATTGATTTTCTTTAGCGAATTTTTTGATAGTGGCTTTACAGTATTTTATTTTTTGAAATTTGAATTTCTAATCAATTGAAGGCATAGCAACTTGGATATACTAAACTATCTTCAATTATATAAAATTAACTTGTAACCTCAATTATATAAAATTAACTTGTAACCTCATGTATATGCATGAATACACTTAAAAATATACAATAAGATGCATAATATAATTCTCATTATATAATTTAAATATTATTAATAGTCATTTTTATATTTTGTTAATTCTTTAAAAAAATTTGTAAGGACATTAGGGATCCGTTTGGATACAGTTGAAAACTGAAAATACTGTAGCAAAATAATTTTTAAATATGTGAATAGTACTGCAGGACCATTTTTAATAAAAAATTGCTGAAAAAATGTATGAACAGTATGCGCACAGTATGCGACAGTGCGCTCACAATGCACAGTGCATTTGTCCCATCTGAAATGTGGCAAAAAAAAAAAAAAAAAAGTGGAAAACGCTGAACGCTAGACACGTTCAACTGTATCCAAACAAGCCTAGGTATAAAATGTAATTTGTCCATTTTTTTTATGAAATTATTGTGAAGTACTTTTTTTTTTTTTTACAATTCATTTATTCTAAACTCTTTGGTTTTTGTATTTAATAACACACTTGGATGAATATTATGATGTGGTCTCACATTTTATTCTAAAATTAAGAAATAAAAATCTTTACGAATAAATAATTTAAGACACATGGTACAAAATTAGAACTCTAATTTGAAATTTTAATTTGAGTATCTCTCAGTTTCATCTATTATTATTATTATATATATATAGATGACAACATTATTTTTTTTTTTTTTTTGAGAAATAATTTAACTTAGTTGCACATGTCCAATAGTGGGTTTTGAAAATTAGTAGAGATTTACAATTGGAATCAAGAGGGTCAATTTCATATTGGAAGCCATTTTGGTTTGTCTACTGTGTTTCTCTTTCGAGTTTGGAGTGAATGAGCTGCTTTACCGTTACCATTTGGCATGTATTTAAAGGGAGAAGAGATGGCTAATAACTTAATATTTCATTTAAAAAAAAAAAAAAAACTTAATATTTATTGGGATTCAAGTTATTGGTGATTTGGTAAGTGTGGAAAGTATGTATTCTAATTTTGGTTACTGTGCTTCGACCAATACATAGTGCGCACTATGCATATTCCCACAGCCGATTTCGTGGTTTGTTTTCAAGAATAATGAGCATGGAGCCAATGGAAATTTGGATGATTTGGACTATCCATGTGCTGTAATTCTTTTATGTGTGCTTTCTAGAATCTATATATTTCTAGAATATATATATATATACATATTCTTTTATAGTTTTTTAAATAAAATTCTAAATATTGGTTGGTTGATTTGGAAATATTAAAAATTGCCATAAGATTATCATAAAAGAAGGCCCTTTTAAAAATAGAAAGTTAGTGCATTTTTTTTTTTTATGGGAAAGTTAGAGCATCTTGTTCTCCCATTAATATATATATATATATATATATATAAATTAAATTAAATAGAGAAGAAAAAAAATTACCTTTTTTTTGGTAATAAAAAAAAATTACCTTGACTATTATTTTGCCTAAAGTTTTTAACAGGGGATAAGGTGATGGCTCATGGGCCACACATCCCAATGTCATGTCCAACCATTTTCTAGCAATAATATGTTAAAATTTTCCTTTAATATATAAGGTGGTATTTGGTTTTACAACTTCTAAAATTGCATAGTTCAAGCGATAATGTGACATTTTATAATGTTTCTAACAGAGAAGTTTAATATTCAAAATTCAAATCTCTATTCTCCAACTCTCTAATAATAATAAGAATAAATAAATAAATAAATAATATGTTTAATATCTCTTAAATCACATCAAACTCTTGCATTAGGGCTATAAGTTTAGGAGAAAGTATATCCTGTTTCCGTAATTCCAACTCAGCTCTTAGTTGGTGTTTCTAAGCCCAATAAAAAGTCGACACCTGTCTTAACAAAAGCAAATCAGCAAAGCTCTTGAAAAGACAAGATTGCCCCTGAAATTTCAGGGCCCTGCCATTTACAACCTGAAACCTCTTTTGCAAAATCAAAATCTTTCTCCTCTCTCTGACCGCACCATATCTCTCTCTCAACTCCAAACCTCCATAGCCACTGCCTTGCATCGCCACCGGAGCTGCGTTGCCGAACTCCAAACCTTCGGAGCTAGCGGCCTTTGTCTCATCGAAAATTCTCTATCCTTCTCATTACTTCTTAGCCCCAACGACAGAATCTTTCTTGCCACTTTCAAGCCCCAACGTTGCAAGAAGGTTTTCTTCTCTCTTTTACTATTTATTTTTAGTATTTTTCACAACTTATTTGTATGCTTTTTTTTTTCCTACCCGAAATTACAAGGGTCTATCTTTCTTATGATGATGGATTTGGCACCATAATCTCACCTTACAAGGGTCTATTTTTTAAAACCAAATCTCAGAACACGTGATGTTGCAAGATCTGTATGATGATGGAGTTAGATTTGCAGATCTGTTATGGGGTGAGATTTAGGTGTTTTTGTTTAGGGAAGAGAGAGGGGTTCGATGGGGTTTGGTATTGTGAGTTTCGGGTTTATTAGTTATCATTGTGTTTATTTTGTCCATTTTATCACCGTATAATACCATTCTTTGTTTTAGTTTGTATCCTTTTTTTATTATCAATGAATATAAATTTACATGTGATTGGGCTGCCAATCTTAATATTAATGGTTCTTTACTGTTTAGTTTCTTTGACATAAATGACAAAACTTACTGTTGATGGTAATGTATTGATTCCTTGAGAAAATAATGAAAAAAAAAAACCATGTTCTGTTCCTTTTTCTAATTTTCTCAATGATACAACTAGTAACTAGGGAGGCACCTTCACGCTTACCTAGCCACCAGGAGAACAAAGTGCCTACTCTTCGTGAGTGAGGCGATTAGGAAGCAACTAGTTTTGAGCCTTCGGAGTGTTGAGGTTGAGATGGAGTCCATCTCTGGTCTGTGGGAAAAGTTTTCTTTATCTGAATCGGAAGGAAATCGGTTTGTAGTGGAGTACAGCGAAACGGAAAGCGAATATTTCCTGGCAGCAAGGTTCTATACAGGACGAATGCTGAGTATGGAAGCCATAGCCAAAACGTTGAAGTGTATATGGAGAACCAGAAGGGGCTTCGAAGTGAGGGATATGGGGGAGCATCGGGTAATATTTATCTTCAGGGATGAAGCGGATGTGGAGCAGATTTTGAAGGGGGAACCTTGGACTTTTGACAAATACCTTGTGGCATTGAAAAGGATTAAAAAACTTACGGATTTAAGCAAGCTAAAATTCGAGACTACTTGTATGTGGATTCAAATACACAACTTACCTATAGGGATCTCCTCTAGTACAGCAAAAAGAATTGTTGCTGGCGCGGGTAAGGTGTTTGACGATAGTCCTGAGAAGGAGCTGTATGAAGGCAGTAACTTCGTACGTCTCAGGGTAGGTATTGATATTACTAAACCCTTGTGTAGGGGAAGAAAATTAGCTATAAGGGATGGGCAAGACAGCTGGGTTTGTTTCAAGTATGAGAGAATGCCCAATATATGCCAATGGTGTGGCATGCTTACTCATATGGATAGGGAATGTCCAATCGGGTTGAAGGGCAAGAACAGGTTGAAGGTAGCAGAACATTAGTTTGGGCCATGGATGAGGGCTGCGACACCAAATCTAGCTAGAAAATCGGTGATTAGGGTGGCTGGTTTTGATGAGAATAAAAGTGACACAGAGGACAGAGGGCTGGAAGAGGAAGTGGTGCAACAGGGCAGGGACTCGTTTCATGAACATATGGCTTTTCCTCAATACGAAGTCAACCCAATCTCAGTGAAACAAGCGGGGAAACGGGGTGATTTTGAGGTGGAGGGAGCGGGGGCTAAGGTAAATCCCAATATGGATGAAGTGGAGAGTGAAGGGGAGGATATGGGGCGGACTGATCCAGCTTCAGTTGCAGGATCCACCGGGAGTGCTAACTGTAGTGATAAAGCTACTTCCGAGCTGGATTTTGATACACAACTTCAGGAAATTGACAAGGAAATTGGGAGGTTTAACTCAAATGAGGGGGGGTCCAACGAAGGTGCTGAAAGGGTAAATTCAGTGATGGATGGACCTCCTCAGTCTGGTACAGCAGAAGGGTTGGATGGTCCATTGCTAGAGCAGCAGGGTGTTGTGAGAGAAAGGAAAAGAATGACGAAAAGTGGGTACACTCGGGCAATTATTAGAAACCAGGTAAAAGGAAAAGGTGGTATCTCCTCCTGTAGTCCTAAGGAAGGCAGGAGGGAGATTTCTTTAAAAAGAACTTTCCAAGATGTAGAAGGGGAGAGTAAGGAGTTGGATAGCAACAAGAAGCTAAGGGGAGGGGGAGATCCTTCTGTTCTAACGGTGGAGGCTGGATCCCAGCTCCGCCGACAACACTAAATCTGTTAGCTTGGAACTGCCGGGGGCTTGGGAACCGTCGTGCAGTGGATGAGCTTGGGGATATTATCCAAGCAAAAGACCCCGGGATTATGTTTTTGTCTGAAACATGGTCTACTAAGGAGTATATGGAGTACATAAAATCGAAGTTTAATTTTGATGGTCTGTTTACGGTTACAAATGATGCTAGGGTTGGTGGTTTGGCTTTGTTGTGGAAAAGTAGTAGCAATGTTTGGGTGGATAGTTTTTCTTCGTACCATATTGATGCCATTATTAAGGGGGGAACGGAGGAGGCGTGGAGATTAACCGGCTTCTACAGAAAGCCGGAGACGAGTATCCGAAAGGAAAGTTGGAATATGCTGCGTATGTTGAGGTCAAAGCCTAAACTTCCATGGGTTTGTTTCGGAGATTTTAATGAGTTATTACAAATGGAAGATAAACAAGGTAGAGCTCCTTGGGCTCATAATCTCATGCAGGCCTTTAGGGATGCTCTCGATTTTTGTGGGTTTGTGGATTTAGGCTATTCCAGCTCGGACTTCACTTGGCACGGTTGCCGTAGGGGAGAGTTGATTTGGGAAAGATTGGATCGAGGGGTTGCCAACTATGAGTGGCTTGCTTAATTCCCCGCTGGAAGGGTTAGGCACTTGAACTGTTTTACTTCGGACCACCGCCCCATTCTTTTGTCTCTGAACCAAAATGGGGAGCATCAAAGGTGGCGCCGAAAACCTTTTCGCTTTGAGGCTATGTGGCTGTCTAATTCGGAGTGTAATGGCATTATCTCTAGAGCTTGGGCTGTTGATCAAGAGGGCACACCTATGCACGTGGTATCAAAAAAGTTAAAAAAAATGTAAGAAGATGCTTTCGACGTGGAACCGGGACCACTTTGGAAACATGCAGAAAAAAATAAAAAAACTAAAGGAGCGACTGTGGAGGGCTGAGGCAGATTCGGTCAGGACTGGGGAAGGGGTTTTGGTGGATCGGTTGAAGAAGGAGCTCAATGTTTTATGTGCTCAAGAGGAGAGAATGTGGCAGCAACGTTCTCGAGTCCAGTGGCTCCAAAGTAGTGATCAGAATACGAAATTTTTCCATGGGGTCTCAACCCAACGAAAGAGAAGGAACTTTATAAAGGGTTTGCGTGATGAAAATGGTATTTGGCAGGAAAATGAGGAGGCGGTTTCCGAGCTACTGATTGAGTACTATGCTAACTTGTTTACTACATCCAATCCTCATAACCTTGATCGGATTTTGGATGGGGTTCAACCGATGGTGACTGAGGAGATGAGGGTTTCTTTAGCTAAGCCTTTCAGTGTGGAAGAGGTGGAAAGTGCTATCAAGGATATGGCTCCACTAAAGGCCCCAGGTCCGGATGGGATGCCGCCCTTATTCTTCCAAACTTATTGGACCGATATCGGTATGGATGTGTCTCAGGCTGTTCTTTCCTGCTTAAATTCTAGATCTATCCTGAAATCGATCAATCATACTTTCCTCACTTTAGTTCCAAAAGTTCAAAATCCCGAAAGGGTGTCTGATTTTAGGCCCATCAGTCTGTGTAATGTGATTTATAAGATTGTCAGTAAGGTTATTGCCAATCGGCTTAAACCACTATTGGATTCTATAGTATCAGAAACTCAGAGCGCCTTTGTTGCAAATAGGCTTATCACAGATAATATCTTAATTGCTTTTGAATCTTTGCATCATATGAAAAATAATTGTTCAGGTAAGCAGGGATTCATGGCTCTTAAGTTGGATATGAGCAAGGCGTATGACAGGGTGGAGTGGGCTTTTTTGGAACAGATCCTTCTGAAATTGGGTTTCCATGGAGATTGGGTCGCTTTGATAATGGAATGTATTTCATCAGTGTCTTATTCTATCCTTGTTAATGGTGAGCCTAAGGGTCTCTTTAGGCCTTCAAGGGGATTAAGGCAAGGAGATCCCCTCTCGCCTTACCTATTTCTTTTTTGTGCGGAAGGTTTAAATGCAATTATGAATGAGGCAGCCGCAAAGGGAGACATTCATGGGTTTTCTATTTGTCGGAATGGCCCGAAACTTACCCACCTATTTTTTGCAGATGATTGTCTTTTGTTTTGCAGAGCTTCTTTGTCTGAGTGTGAAAAAATTCAAGAGCTCTTGGGTTTTTATGAAGAAGCTTCGGGTCAAATGATAAACAAGAGTAAAACTACTCTCTTTTTTAGTAAGAATACTGATGATCAGTTAAAGGAGTCTATTAAGCTGTCTTTGCATGTCCCGACCATCCAGTACTACGAGAAGT
Source organism: Castanopsis chinensis (assembly GCA_032878915.1). Lineage (NCBI taxonomy): Eukaryota > Viridiplantae > Streptophyta > Magnoliopsida > Fagales > Fagaceae > Castanopsis > Castanopsis chinensis. Next base: position 14,419,579 of record JAVQMG010000109.1, read on the forward strand.
ATTTGGGGCTGCCTTCCTTTGTTGGTAGGGGGAAAAAAACTTGTTTTACTCAAATAAAGGAGCGGATTTGGGCAAAAATGAAAGGGTGGAAAGAGAAGCTGCTGTCTCAGGCTGGAAAGGAAGTAATGATCAAAGCAGTTTTGCAATCTATTCCAACCTATTCCATGAGTGTGTTTAAATTACCGGTTGGCTTATGTAAAGATATTGAAGCTATGATCCGGAAGTTTTGGTGGGGGCAAAGAGAGTCAAAAAAAATTCATTGGGTGAAGTGGAGTGTCCTGTGCTCATCCAAGTCTGTAGGAGGAATGGGGTTTAGAGATCTGCAGAACTTCAACAATGCCCTCCTTGCTAAACAGGTGTGGCGGCTTTTTCATCATAAAGAGTCTCTACTGTATAAGGTTTTTAGTGCAAAATACTTCCCTGCACAGCAGCATTTTGGAAGCGTCGGTTCATCCTCGATGCTCTTTTGCTTGGAGGAGTATTTTACAGGCGAGGGATCTCATTAACAAAGGGGCTGTGTGGAGAGTGGGGAATGGGGAATCTATCAAAATTTGGGAGGATAAATGGTTGCCAGAGCTCCCTAACTGCAAGGTTATCTCCCCAAAACTTGATACGGAGGCTATATTGGTGAAGGATCTGTTTAAGGCAGATAGAAGGGTGTGGGACCCGGGTTTGGTGCAGCGTCTTTTTTTGCCTTGGGAAGCTGACAAAATATGTAGAATTCCCGTAAGCGAGGAGTTCGTGGCTGACTTGCTAACCTGGCCTCTCACCCCTACTGATGATTATAGCGTTCGAAGTGCCTATCGTATGTTGGACTCAGAGGCGAGGTGTGTCAATCCGGGACCTTCTTCAGAGGATAGGCTGAGCAAGGTCTGGCAGAAAATTTGGAAGATCAAAACTCCGAAACGGATTTGGCATTTCATTTGGAGAGCTGCCCGAGATTCATTACCTACCACGCTGAACCTTCGTCACCGTCAGATTCCTGTGGAGGCCTCTTGTCCTACTTGTGATGAACACTCGAAGTCCCTCCTTCACTGTTTATGGATGTGTGAGCATGCTCAGGTGGTCTGGAAATCAAATATTATCTTTTCTCAGTTGTATCAGAAACAATATAGAAGTTTCTTGGATTTACTTGAGGAAGTTTTGAAGACTGCTTCGGGTTTTCAGATTGCTTTGTTCTCGACTATTTCTTGGTGTTTGTGGCAGAGGCGCAACAGGTTGAGGGAGCATCAACCCTCTTGGCCTTTGTTAATGCTAGGCGCGAAAGCTGAAGAGCTGGTCCGGGAATATCTAGACCTGTGCAAGCCTGATTCGAGGCCGAAAGGTGCAAGGACTCAGGTGGGCTGGTCTCGCCCTCCCAGGGATGTCTTCAAGGTGAACTATGATGCTGCTTGGTTCGAGAATTTGGGCAGTGCGGGTATTGGAGTGGCTGTTAGAGACTCAGAGGGGGAGATTATTGCGGCTTTGTCTTAGAAGATTCCGCTCCCTTTCTCTGTAGAAATGGCTGAAGCTTTGGCTGCTCGTCGCGCGCTTCGCTTTGCACAAGAGCTAAGTCTCTCTAAAGTGATTTTGGAAGGTGACTGCCTAAGGGTGGTGTCGGCCTTGAAATCTTTGGTCTGCTGCAACACGCTACATGGGAATGTGATTGAAGAATCCCGTCGACAAGTTTGTATGTTTCATTTTTGTAGTTTTTCTCATGTGCGTCGGGATGGGAATAAGTTAGCCCATGCCCTCGCTAGAAGAGCAGTTTCATCTGCAGGTTTAGATGTTTAGGTAGAAGAGCTACCCGTTGAGTTGGAAAATGTTTTCCAATCTGATTATATTAATTTATAAGAGCTTACCTTTTTATCAAAAAAAAAAAAAAAATGACTGCTTGTTATACTAATGATATGATTCTAAAAGAACGTAGTTTCGTTGGTATTTTTGTAGGTTGTTGCAGGTGCTATATTGGGATGAATGGTAGCACTCATGGAAAGTTCCAGTTAGGGGGATGATATAGTGAATGACAATATTTTGGCCATACTAGTCAACAATTACCAAGCTGGCAAGCTTTTAATGTGGTCACAAGCTTTTCTGCATGGAGATTTGGATTTGGGAAGAGAAGTTTTACAGTTGATACTATAGTGAATCTACTTATTCTAACTTTTCAGGGTCTCTTCTCAAAAAAAAAAAAAAAAAAACAGCAACTTTCAAGTTCTTAATTTGATGTATGCATACTATTATTCATACGAATGGCTTAATGTTATATATAATTATTTCCTTGTTATTGGTAAAAAAAGTTTGCTTAAAATTTTTAATTTGATTGTCCCAAATTAACAATTCTCGCCAAAATCTGCACAATTTTTTTTTTTTTTATAAGAATGATATATATGCAAGAAAAGGCTGCTCTATGCGAGAAAAGCACAAAGCAAACCAACAATTACAAGAAAAGGAAAAGGAGAAAAGAAACAGAAAAAACAATAAACCATGTGACCAAACCAAATCACCCATTAGACATATTTTTTAACAATAAACCAAGCTTTATTAAAAAGAACTAAACTACAACTGTAGAACTCAAAGCATCCTTTCTAATCACATATAGCAAATGATCAGGTAAGGCCACAATTTACAAATCCATTCTAATTGTTACCTAAGACCCACTTAGCAAACTCATGAGCCACTTGATTTACATCTCTCCTAATCCAAATGGAACTTGGATCATCTCATTTGCTAAGTCCAATATGTCTTCAAGCATAGTCCTCTGTTCCCATGGATTTCTATGCCATGCTCCCTTAGCATTACTTGTTTAGTGCATTGAAACAGATCCTTGAGTCTCCTTCCATAACTAGCTTTAACAATTTTGCCATCATTAGTGCCCATCTTGTGCTTTTTGCTTCTGCTACACTCCTTGAGGCTTTTGTGTCCATTTTTGTACCAACAACAATAATACTACCTTCCCAGTCCCTAACCACCATGGCTGCGCAACTTAATTTATCAACTCTCATTTCTTATTCAACAACTTCCATTCCCTTATACCAATGTCATAAAATTGCAAATCCACAAACTGCAAATCCAATTTAAGGTTGGTTAGATGGTAATTTACTCAAATATTAGAAACCATAAACTAAACATTCAGATCAAGTTCCCTTTTTGTTAACAATTTCAAAACACATTTTTCTTTGCTTTTAACAACTTAAAGCACATTAAATTAATATTTAATGGAAAACACACAGACAATAGACAATATTGAATCTAGTTACTAGTTGGCAAATTTTTGCTTTGAAAAATACAGATTTTTTACTTTCAAACAATGTAACTAAATTAAAGTTCAAGACTGCATAGCAAAAAAGAAAAAAGAAAAAAAAAAAGAAGAGAATAACCACAAAACAAGAGAAAAGAAAAGTTTTAGAAACCCTAAATTTAGGGACTACTATAAATCTATCCTTCAAATTCACTCAATACAATATATCATTTCCATCTAAACTAATTTGAGTGCTACTTATCAATAAATAAATAAATAAACTAAGCTGAGAGACACATTTAGCATCTTCAAATGCTTCTTCCATCATTAATAAATTATAGCAATAAGTTGAAGTTTCAGCAAACCAAACAATCCAACTCGAAGACAATACTTCCGAATATGAAAAATATCAAATGAATATGAAAAAAATCATAAAGATAATAATCTAGCCAAATTAGTAGAAAGAAAGCATGTAGAGACAAAAATCTGATAAACTTGTTTTAATCTATTCTTTTACTTTACTCCTAAGATTCGTTTTTCATTTATTTTTTAGTGAAATCAAATTCAAACTCTAATTTCATCCAAACTCATACCACCACCGGCAATATCAACTTCAAAATCCAGAATACAAAAATTGACCTGAATCATTCCAGGATTCCATCCCATTCCATCCCATCCACAAAGACAAACCTCAAACTCACACACTAAATAAAATTAGCAAAGTTCCATAACAGAAACTAGCGCCACACAGTGCCATGATGCAAATCGAAAGAAACAGGGTATATAAAGCCAATAATAAACAAGACTGATATTGAAATAATCCAAAGGTATCTAGCAAAATGTACCAAATTCCACAATATTTATAGCTAAGGCAATATAGACTATATGCAAGTAACAAAGTACACTGAAGTATGACTCCAATAGCATCATACATCACCTACAAGGAACCATTAATATTAAGATTGGCAGCCCAATCACATGTAAATTTATATTCATTGATAATAAAAAAAGGATACAAACTAAAACAAAGAATGGTATTATACATTGATAAAATGGACAAAATAAACACAATGATAACTAATAAACCCGAAACTCACAATACCAAACCCCTCTCTCTTCCCTAAACAAAAACACCCAAATCTCACCCCATAACAGATCTGCAAATCCAACTCCATCATCATACAGATCTTGCAACATCACATGTTCTGAGATTTGGTTATAAAAAATAGACCCTTGTAAGGTGAGATTATGGTGCCAAATCCATCATCATAAAAAAGATAGACCCTTGTAATTTAGGGTAGGAAAATAGAAGCATACAAATAAGTTGTGAAAAATACAGAAAATAAACAGTAAAAGAGAGAAGAAAACCTCCTTGCAACGTTGGGGCTTGAAAGTGGCGAGAAAGATTCTGTCGTTGGGGCTAAGAAGTAATGAGAAGGATAGAGGATTTTAGAGAATTTTCGATGAGACAAAGGCCGCTAGCGCCGGAGGTTTGGAGTTCGGCAGCGCAGCTCCGGCGGCGATGCAAGGCAGTGGCTATGGAGGTTTGGAGTTGAGAGAGATATGGTGCGGTCAGAGAGAGGAGAAAGATTTTGATTTTGCAAAAGAGATTTCAGGTTGTAAATGGCGGGGCTCTGAAATTTCAAGGGCAATCTTGTCTTTTCAACAGCTTTGCTGATTTGCTTTTGTTAAGACAGGTGTCGACTTTTTATTGGGCCTAAAAACACCAACTAAGAGCTGAGTTGGAATTACGGAAACAGGATATACTTTCTCATAAGTTTAGGGCTTTCGTGGTATTATTACCGTTAGAAAGAATGTTGTTTAATATTAATTGCATTATGCCTATCTATATTAGAGGTGTGTATAGATTGTATTGGGTTTTGGGTATTTTTTAACCCAACTTGATTTCTTTGGGTTTAAAAAATGCCAACTTAACCCAATCCGTTGGAATTAAGTTTGGTTGGTGGGTTGAGGCAATTTTTTGAGACTTAAAAAATATGTTTTTTTTTTCATTCAACCCATTATTCAATAAGTAAAATTTACACCTTTGCAACTAATTACTATTTCATTTTCATCAAAACTATATCTCAAACTATCAAAATAAATCAAGCAACCTAATTTAAACATAACCCCAACATACATATAAATTAAATAAAAATTTGAAATACATATAATTTCTAAACTATCAATTAAAAATTATATTACTGCTTTTTTATACCAAAGTAATAAAGATATATGAAAATTACAACAACAAAAACTCCGATAATAAGTGACTTAATAATTTTCACTATCAATTAAAGAAAAACTCTATAATTATATTATTTTTGCTATCACCAAAATAATCATTGACTTAATAATTTTAGCTATTTTGAATTTAAAAACTCTATGTCCTAGAATTCTATGACAAACTTTGTAAATTTTCAAAAAAATATCCAAAATTTCTATGTCCTAGGCATATGAAAAAAGAAGGCAGGATGAGCAAAACCAAGTGGATTTATGCATGAGATTTTCACTAGGGATTCATTGGAGGGAGCAAACCCAGAACTCTGCAACAAGTTAATCATTTGTGTTATAAAAAATATTGAGAAGAAGGGCTTGGGTTCAAGTTTTAATCATATAGGAAAAGGTGTGAATGGCAAATATGTGCATTCTTTGGAGTGCTCAAATTAGCAATAGTCTATCCAAAAAATGTGTTAGACTAGGAATCATTTAATATTTGATTGCGTACCAATCACTTCTCCCAAACAACGACTTTACCATTACTATTGAGATTGGAACCTTTTATGGAACCTACCAATCAAAAGCAAGTATTAGTTTTTTTTTTTTTTTTTTTTTTTTGCGGGTGAACTAAGCGAGTATTAGTTACAATCATACAACTAGTACCGTTACTTGTACTAAAACTAGAATTTATACTTTATTAGTCACATATGTTGAAGTTGAGAAATTCATGCACTAACCAAGTCTTTGCTTTAGAGGGAACCCAACAAAGCAACAAAATTCGCGGACTTCATCAAGAGATAGGAATGGTCATTGGCTGTCAACCACTAACACTCAGTCCAGTCTCATTGCCTAGTGGGTTTGAGTTTGGGAATCGGTCTCTTTAAACTGTCTACCATTCATTTCTCCTAGACTACAACTATGCTATTTACTATTGGTGTTGGTACTTCATCAAGCACCAACGTTTAAATTAAAAATCCATGCATTGGCCAAGTCTTTAATTTAGAAGAAACTCAGCCGAGCAAGAAGATATACAGACTTCATGAAGAGATGGACATGAACAATCTACCACTGGGTAGTGGGTTGAAGCTAGGAAATCAACCTTTTCAAGATGTCTATCAATCATCTCTCCTAAGGACCTAAACACCATACAGATGGGAGTTTTGTACACGAGCTACATCTTCGATCAAGAAAGATACATGGATATGCCCAGACTACCATTGGATGGTGGGTTCTAGTTTAGAAATCAAGCTATCCAAGATGCCTATCAATCGTCTCTCCCAAAACTCAAAAAGATGGGAGCTTTGTACACAAACTACAACTTTTATCAAGAGATAGGCATGGACATGCCCAGTCTACCACTAGGTATTGGGTTCGAGTTCCAAAATCAAGCTATCCAAGGTATCTATCAGTCATCTCTCCCGATCCCCACAAGAAAGCGGGTTTGGTGAGAGTTTTGAGATATTTTCCATGATCATCTTGGTCATTAACGCTACCTTCCTTTTTCTTAGCTATGTGAGGAGGACCTTTGATCAGCTTCTTGTCACACAAGTTTTTTTTTTTCCATTTGGCTGCTCATTAAAATTGTCCACATTGTTTCTTTTTTGGGTTCGAAGTAGAAGAGTTGCATTGCAAGCAGCGTCTAAGGATACAGGCTATGGATAAGCCTGTTTCTTTTTTCGGTGAGAGTTTTGAGATATTTTCCATGATCAACTTGGTCATTAACGCTACCTTCCTTTTTCTTAGCTATGTGGGGAGGACCTTTGATCAGCTTCTTGTCACACAAGTTTTTTATTTTTTCCATTTGGCTGCTCATTAAAATTGTCCACATTGTTTCTTTTTTGGGTTCGAAGTAGAAGAGTTGCATTGCAATTAGCGTCTAAGGCTACAGGCTATGGATATGGGTAAGAGAAATCTGACGGGAAGAAATTGTACTGAAGGCCAGCCATGAAAGCTTAATTTTGTAATTCAATATAGAACTAGAAAGAGTCACAACTCACAAGCACTTCCAGAATTAAGACAAAAGAGTATGTAGCTATGTATGTTTCTTTTCTTCTTTGTGTATAATGTCATTACCATTTTACATATATTTAAAGGAAGATTCAGATTCTATAGAGTTACTAGATACTCTACTAAATGGATTCTTTTAAATCTTGACTGCTCTTTTAAAATTAATGGTCCAGATTTTGTCATTTTAACATTCTACTAACAATATCCATAAAATAATAGTGCAAAGAAAACAAAAAAACCTATTCAATGTTAACATTCCATTATCCAAAAAATAAAAAAAACGTTAACACTGAAAAAGAAAATCTCAAAACCTCTTCACAAAAGCATAAATCTATCTCTCATCCTCTCTAGAATCATCCGAAAATTTTTCCAAACTTTTGGGCTCTTCTCATCATCTTCTACTAGTTAGTCTCTTCAAATCGTCATGCATTTTTGTGTACATAATTGTTTCTTATCCAAATATGAGCTTTTACATTTTGACTATTTGTTTATTCTGGGTGTGGAGATTTTTTAATTTGACTATTTGGAAATATTAAAAGTTGCCATAAGATTATCATAAATAAAGTCCTTTTTTGTACAAGAAACAAGCTAAAGAAGTGTCTGTCATTAAAGCTCGACAGCTAACTCGATAGCTAGCATCTATCGAGCTTAAGAAGCTATTCCAGCCCCGTGGCTCAACAGCTGCTCAACAGCTTCTCGACAGCTTCTCGACAGATGCTATCTGTCGAGGTTTAAGAAAAATAGAATTTCAAATCTATTTTGATTCCAATCTGTGGATATGTCTTTGGGCCTTCTTTTCTCATAACTCTAAACATATAAAATGATTATTTTAAGGACCATCGAAGTAATAGCACAAGTTGCACAAGCATTGAGTAAAGTCTGTTCAAGCAATTTATGATTGAATACAAAATTTGCCCTAGTTCATCTCTATTATGAAGAAGCAGCTGTGTTTGTGCACTGTAGGGTTTTGTAACCAAGCATCTTCTTAATCTTTATCGTGTGGATGAATTGAAGAACTTTGCTGCCAACATCTTTCTCAAGTTGGTAATTGAAGTCGTGTACTGGGATCCACGCAATTGGTTAAGTCACGTACTGGGAGCCGTACATCAAAAGGAGAGATTGTCACTACAGAACAAGTCTAATTGGGTATTAGGGTAAGGCTTCAACTGTAAGTTGGTAGAAGGTATTGGAATTCCTTTACTTGTAATCGCTTGTTTTGATAATAGTGGATTATCAAGAGTGGTGACCTTAAAATCACTCGGTGGGTTTTTTGCCTTGGAGGTTTTCCCCATTCGTAAACAAATCACCGTATCAATTTATTTTTCGTTGCACTTTAGTTTATTGGTGATTTGTTTGTGCTACTATGCGTTTGCATGTTAAATTGGTTAATTAATTAAACTTAGCTAATTAATCAATTAATCCATCACAATTGGTCAATACGTTTTTGGCCTATTAATTTACCTAAGTTAATCTCTTGGCTAAATAACTAGGCTAATCTAGTTGTGTTTAAGGGGCCTTAAAACGTACACAGACATTTCCAATGCTATTCACCAGGTGAGCCAGTATCTATCTGCTCCATGATCGCTCCATGATCGACTCACTATGCTGCTGTTCTGCGCATTCTTCGATACCTAAAGGGTATTCTCTTCCATGGCCTTTTCTACTCTACTCAGTCCCCTCTTATTCTTCGTGCATTCTCTGATGCTGATTGGTTCTTCTCTAATTTCTTAGTAAAGCAAGAAGCAAACTCTTGTGGCCTGCTTTAGTACTGAAGCAAAATCGTGCTCTTGCTGATACCACATCTGAGCTCCTTTGATTACAATGGCTTCTTAAAAACTTAGGTGTGTCCACATCATATGCTACTCCTTTTTATTATGACAACTAGTGTGTCATTCATATTACTCACAATAATTTCTTCCATGAACGAGCTAAACACATCGAGATCAATTATCATTTTATTCGTTATCATCTTGTCCATGGTGCTCTCAAGCTGTTCTCGGTCTCCTCTAAAGATCAATTTGTAGATATCTTCACCAAGTCACATTCTAAAGGATGCCTTTGTGCTTTGGTTGACAACCTCAAGTTAGTCTCACACCCACCTTGAGTTTAAGGGGGGCTATTAACATGTAATAGGTTTTGGGCTTTAGGCCCACCTTATTTACTTGTACTACACTCTTACTTGTACTACACTCTTACTTGTACTACACACATATGCTTCGTATATAAAGACACTCTTGTATATTCTATTACTTGAAAAATGCAATACATTCATTCAGTATTTCTAACACATAGCTAAGAAAAAAGAATTAATTTACATCCTCTTGATGGAATGCAAATAGCTTATGTAATAAGTAGAGCCAAATAGCTTGTGTAATGTTACACACTTCAACTCATTGAAACACAAATGTAAGAAACTAATACCATACGTACCACAATGTTTTATTGTGGAAACCATGACTACCTATGGTCACTACAAAAAAACTGGTTATGCGCGGCAGACCTATTGCGGCGGGTGCAAAATCCGCCGCTATAGGTTGCCTATTGCGGCGGGTCTTCGGCCCGCCGCTACACGTGAGATCTATTGCGGCGGGCATCGGCCCGCCGCAATAGATCTCACGTATACCAGCGTACTATTGTGGCGGGCCCAATTACCCGCCGTAATAGGCCTGTTTTAGCGGCCATTTGGGTAGATATAGCGGCGGGCGAATGACCCGCCGCAATAGACCCATGCAATTGCCCTGATCCTTAATTTTCCCTCTGTTTTTTTTGTTCTTTTTCATTTTTAGCGCGTTTTCGTTTTTACCCATTTCCTTAGTCACACACACTCTCTCTCGCACAGACACTCTCATCTCTACCACTACCCACGAACCCACAGCCAAAGCCACCACCACCCACAGCCAAAGCCACCACCACCCACAACCACAACCACCACCGCCCAAAAATCGAGCCTAGTTAGGTCCAAAAACAAATGGGTCAGGTCTAGCCCGACCCATTTCTCTCATCATTTCTAACCCTAACTACTCATCCCTCTTTCTGCTATCTCATCGGCCTCTCTCTCTCTCTCTCACTCACCAACAACTAACAAAAATGAAGAAGTTTCTTCGGCTCTGGCGTTTCGAAACCCTAGATTCGCTCCCATTGTAATCCACAGGTAATTGTTTTTGATTTTCACGTATTCGTTTTTGTTTTCATTGATTTACCAAACCCAATTGATATTCTGATCCTTTTGTTCTCGGCTTGTTTAGTATTGCTAATTCTTCTCAGCAATCAACCAAGTTGGTCACTTTTTTGGGCAAAGGTGGATCCGGCAAGACCACCTCAGCTGTATTTGCTCTCAGGTAACATACTACATACATATTTAGTGTTTGTTATTTTCTGGGTTTTGTTGGGAGTTTATGTTCAGTCTTAATTTTGTGGGTTATTGAGTTAAATTTCACTGCTTTACTTTTGGTATATAATTTGATTGTTTGTTTGGTTGTTTTTTACTTTGTTTGCTTACTTGCTTGATTAGACTGTAGAATGTTTTCGAATTCTATTGCTTAGTGACTATGGCCAAGTTGTTTATGATGCATGTAGAGTTTTAGATACCTAAGTTGTGTATCCCATCTGAATTGGGTACTGCTTTCATATTTTGGGTTTGATTTTGCAATGAAAGGTTGAATGCTAATTTCTTTCCTTGAACCTTTGAAGTGGGTTCAGGATTTTACATTGAATTTAATTTTAGAAAACCTAATGCCATAACCCCAAACCAGTTTAAAGTAGATTATTAAAAATTCCTAAGCACATGGACATGGCTTTGATTACATGATAGAGTCATAGAGGAGAGTAAGGTCGGATTTGGACTGCTTGGGGGCCTCATTTCCTTGGGCCGGCGTGTAAACCAAAATGGGCCATACCATCTAAATTTATAAATTTGGTGTGACCTCATGGCTTACATCTTGTATCCAAAGCACAAAAAATGAACAGGAATATCAATAATTCTTTCTACTAATTACAGCTGGATTAAAGGAGAAAGAAACTTAATAAATAAATGCTATGCAAATGCTGAGAAGTAAGTTTGTGTTTTCTTTGAAAAATCTTGAGAAGTTGCAAGTCTGGAGTAGTCACTGCACAGACTGGTCAACAAAAGTGTGTTCCAAGAATTTAATATAAATTGATTGTTCAGAGAGCTCTGAGCCTCTGAGGAAGCTAATTTTGTACTTGGATATAAATTGATTGTTTAGAGTTTTTGTCTTCAAAACATCTCTTAGTAAGATGCGTTTAAAACAACATTAATTAGTTATCTATTTTACTAATAAAAAAAAAACCTAGAGAATACACCTGAAAAATTCTAGCTGAAGGTTTATTGTTATTGTTCAATTTATTCTATTAGTTTTATTTTTTGGATAAATAAGTGAAGTTTTATTGATTGAAACTTTTACATCAATGAACAAGGGGTTCTTACTGGATTTCTTAAATCTTCAAAATCAGGGCGCTCCAGTTCTACTGGTAGCTATGTTTTCTCCAACAGAAACTATTCTTTTAGTTAGCTACCTAGCCAGACATCCCAGATCACTATTTATTAGTAAAATAGCTATATATTGGACAGAATCATATTGCGGCCAACTCCTTTGCACTACTCTCCAGCTCTCACATCCTTTCTTTAATACTTCTGAGAATCTGCTCTTTAGATTTAATCACACTTGCATGAAGCCTGGCATCCCTCTGCAGCCATAGATGATGGAGGCTCGCAAACTCTTTACCTTTAGATGAACAGTTCCCCATCCATCAACTCCTCCCAATTATTCTGAGGTTCAGAGATTAGACAAAACACCATGATCCCTTCCCAGATTCTCTTGGTGAACGAGCATTCCAAAACAGATGATTCTTGTTTTCTATGTGTCTTTATAAGACATACAGGCAGTTTGCCCAGTGTAGCCCCATTGCAGAAGCTTATCTTTGATTGCCTTCCATCCTCCAAGTGCGTGTTTGAGAAGTGTAAGCTCGAACCAGATCAGTCTCCACCACATCACTTCATCTTTCTTGGTCATCAATTCCTCCCAAGTGGCTGCATGGGTGAATTTACCTGATTTAGAAGCAGACCAAATGACTCTGTCTTCATCCTTTAGTTCAACCAGGTCTAATTTGCTTTGAATCCTTACTCAGTTATCTGATAGCCAGTTCTTGTTACTATCCACCCTTGCATCAAACTTGTAGCTCCTTGGTAAAAATCCCCTTAGGATGCCAGGAAATTTCTGGTTTCTTCTCTTAACTTCAATGTTGGTGTGCAAAAGCACTTTCCTTTCAACAAACATTCTTGGACCCATGCTACCCAAAGAGAGCCTGTATAGGTAAACAAGCTCCAGACATGCTTCATAGCACCTGCTTTGTCTTAATCCACAACTTTTTCAACCTTACCACTCCTTCCTGTTTATGTAAGCAGACCTTATCCCAAGCCACCTTAATTTCACATTGTCCTGTGCCCTCTCTTCCCGCAGAAAATTAAGATATTGTTCAGTTGTTTTAATTACTTTCTTAGGGAGTATGAATTTGTTGTACCAAATAATTTTTGAATACTATATAGGACAGATTAGAGGAGCTGCAGTCTACCTGCAAATGATAGTTTCGTGATGGTCCAAGAATTTATTCTTGCTATGATTTTATCTGTCAAGGGCTTGCAGTCTTTCATACTTGGCTTCCCAGGAATCAGGGGCATCCCTAAATACCTTACTGGTAGGAAGCCTTCCTTGATCTGTGGAATAGCTCCTTTACTAATCATCCATTCTTTTGAATCATAAGCTTTCTTGAAGTCTACCTTACTTGCACATCTTGCTTTGCCTTTGTTTCTTTGGTAATGCTTTACTAGCCCATGAGTAGGCAATCTCTCTGGTATGTTCCTGCCTGTCACAAATGCAGTCTGATTTGAACTAATCAAGTTCCCAAGGCAGCTTTTGAGCCTTTAAGCTAGGATTTCAGTGATACATTAGAGATCGCATTACTGCAAACAATAGGCCTGAAGTTTGCTTCATTAGAGGGTTGCGACCTTAGGAACCCAGGTAATTAAGAAGTTGAAATGGTAGAGTGTCTTGTTGGTCCTTCAAATTAAGCTGCTTTGACCCCTGATGCCGAGAGAATCGAAATTTTAGGGTTTCAGTTTCAGAGAGAGAAAGAGAGAAACAGAGATCGAGAAAAACGAGTGGAAATGGAATGGGGATCGATAAGGTCGTGTTTGGTTGAAGCTGACAAGACCTCTCTCCTTTTGCCTCTTTTTCAGCTCTCTCTATTCTTTGTTTCTTTTCTTTTTTTTTCTTACACACACTGTTTACTCTCTCTCTTCTAGCTGACTTGGACTGGCTTTTATATACGAGAGAAAAGTGGAGAGAGAAATAGAGAGAGAGAGAGGGTGCGCAATGCACACACTTGTCTGACTCTCTTTTCCTTTTGGGTAAGAAGAGAGAGAAGAAAGCAGGAATTCAATGCTAGATTATTTAAATATGTCACTATCTTTATTAAATATTTACAGCAATGGGTTTGTTTGAATTTTTCTCTTTCGGATTTATCATTCAATTTTTTTCTCTGTAGAGATGAAGTGGAATCTTTCTTCAATCTAGAGTCTCTAAATTCATCAAAGCAAAGGTACCAATTTCTTTTCCCAATATACTCTTCCCTTTTCCTCTCTATTTGTTTAATTTATGAAAAACCTCCACAAAATGAAATCTTTCTAATTCTTTAATCTAAATCATTTCACTTTAATTTTCAGGTTTTGTTTGGGATTGAAATTGTGGGATTTTGAAATCTAAAATGGGTATTCTGGTTGGATTGTTTTTGAACTTATGGTCTTACAAAGAAAAAACATTAAATATTAATAGTGTTGGGTATACTGGTCAAATTGATTTTAAATCTTTGATTTTTGTTTCTAGGTTAGAATTTGTTTTGATAAAGGTATTTGGTTAGAATCTGCTTTCTTTAGGATATTTGTGTCACATTTGGTTTGCTTTTGTTTAGAGTATTTGGGTTAATTGGTTTTGAGTATTTGTCAACGATGTCTTTAAAATAGATAAAAAGAAACTCAAGTATGCCTTTTCTATTCCTACAGATAAACATAACTCCAAAAGGCCCATTGAACATCCTCTGGGTTTGAGTTTAATGGCAGAGTGAATTACGTCGAGGGAAATAATAGTGATTTTAATGATTCAATGTGAGTGTGTGTGTGTGTATATATGTATATATTTTAGCCTTACTGTGTTTGTTTAATCCATATACTCATTGTTAATATTAGAGACATGCACATGTTTTGATCCTAGCCACTTTGAGACGTACATATATATTCTTGATTGCCGTCTTGATTTGTAGTTGATATTTCTCCTATAATTGTTAAAATTATGCTTTAAACTTGATTTGGACTACTTTTCTAAGTTTGATGTTTAAATAAGCTTTATTCTGAATTAATATATTATGGGTATATAGAAACAGGCATAGAAGAATATTTGGGTTCAGGCTTACTGCTTATGCCCTTCCTATAACAGTATCATGAAATAATGTCTGTAGATATTGATTTAAAGGTGATTGCTTTTGCTTTCTTTTGAAAAAAATTTCAGTGCATTGGGAGATATCTTGAATCTACTTATTCATTTCTTATATAGTTTCTTTACTCTTTTTCTCAATGGATTTTCTTGCCTCATACTTAGTTGCAGCTTTTATTTAGTTTCTTGCTTGCTTTGTTTTTTTTTTTTTTTTGGTTAGTTGTTACAGGTTTTAGATACTGGTGGTTGCTGTTCGTGATGATTTTCTATCATGTTTGTCTGATTTGATTTCAAACAAACTTTAGATATGAAAAATAATAATAATAACACCTACATGAGCTTTTTTTTGTATGTCTTTTACATTTTCTTCACATCTTTACCTTAATTTCAGCTTCTACATCTGTTCAAATTAGTACAATGGTCTCTCAATTCTTTACCTTGATCATTTATATTTTCCTATATTATAAAATCTCTGAAGGTTACATGTACCTTTAGCGGCGCTTTTTTGGGCTTTAGCGGCGCTTCTGGCCCGCCACAATAGCCTTTTTTTTTGTAGTGGGTGACAATTGTAGGGGGAAAACAATCCAATTCTAAATTGACATATAAATAGTTATATATCATGAATGAAAAGCCGGAATTGCCATTGAACTTGAGAATATGACTTAGACGAGCCAATTGAAATATATAAGAGTACGTGGTGCAATTCAACTTGAAGAAACTTTGGCTATGTTGGTTGCCTCAGAAGAAGCTACTGATGTACCTTTGGAGGAGTGAAGATATAAGGGCTTTGTATGCTGCTTCAGTGGGATGATAACTATCCCAAAATACATGATCAGACGCATTTTTACAAATGGGAGATGCTGGATTACACAGTATAGCTACCTCTATAACGCCTGTACCACAACACCCTTTTTCCACAACATGGAAGCCTGCATTACATATTAAAAAAAACAAGAAGAAATCAGAAATTATGATCAAGACTATAGGAAAGGTACATTGATGAAACATAGTAATGGTAATGGTTATATAATAGTAGTAATAATATTAATGATTTACCATGATTTTCAGGGTTTTCAATGAGATCAAGTAGAGCGTTGTAAACATCAATATAGACAATTCTACTGTTGGGCAGGTTCCTGTTAAGGGAGTCTATATTGGCATTGAGTTTTGAGTTGAACATCTTTGCTGCTTCATTGTATTTATCTGCGCACCCTCTATGTAATCCTCCGGCCAGAGTTCGCTGTGATGGCACACATCCTATTGGCGGTGCACTGAATACTGCAATCCTTCGCGCCCCTAGCGCATATATTTGCTTAAAAACATAACAAGACAAATCAATTAGTCACAGAGAGATATAGCAACTATCAGTGTTGTTATTAGAATTATGTTACATCCACAATATTTTCATAATAAATCCAAAGTAATAAACTGGTTCTAATATGAAGATATCACTAAAATCACTTTTTAACCCACCAATGATAGCACTACTCCCTTTGCTACCATTATTCTTGTAGGGGAAAATTAGAGTTTGGGAACAATAATGAGTATAACAAAGAAAGCCAATGAGTGATGGACGTTAAATTGAGGAGATGAAAACTTACATTTAAGAATTCGGAAGCAGAGTTAACCATAATGTTAGTGTAAGAAGGGATATCATACTGCAATTCTCGTGCATGAGCAACAAAATATGTATTGGCAATGTCATCACTACCTGCCACCACAAGATATATACTATTGGCCAAGATGAACTTTGTCTCCTCCATTCCAACAATTCCATTAAGCTTCCCTATGTATTCTTTGAACATTCCCAATTGATCGTCCAAAGATAGGACCGACTTTTGGAAGAAAAAAAAAATGGAATAAGAGAGAGAATAGTAGGCACAAAGCATGTAGGTAAAGGACAAAATTTAGCTATCTTAATCTCATCCAATCAATTTATGATGATTTATAATACTATCTACCTGTATTAGTATTTAAATAAATCACTAAGTTTCGTTTAAGCCAAATTAAATGGACCCTGCATCTTTTTTATTAATTTTATTTGTACTCCACAATTCACATATTAACATAATGGAGAGACTCTTGCTGACGGCTGGCCCATTATGCCCCCAAAAAAAAAACCAAAAGGCATGCTCACCCACCACGAATAGATACATCATCATTATATTCGATAGTTTACTTAGACATTCCCAAATCCAAAAGGTCTTTTCTTTGGTTTGGACCCAAAGCAAGAATCCTGGTCATCCAAAAAGAAAGCCTAAGTACTATATTTGTATTTGGGAGGGTATCAAGATGTAGTACTTTTTTATTAAAATTTTTTTTTAGAGAAGTAATAAATCTTTTTAGAACTGAAGTAAATAGGGATAGATTGCAGTGATCTTCAATATGGAGCATTCTAATACTTAATTTTTTAAAAGTTTGAAGTGGAAAAGAAATAGATGGTGCATGTATGAGTATTATAAATAGTCTTATAGAATTTAAATCCAAAAGGAAAGTACAAAATTGTATATGCATACCACTATTTTGGGTGTCAATGGATCATATCCTGAGCCACCTGAAGCGAAACATACACCTGTCTTGAGCTCTTGAGGTTGCAAGTGTGGATCTAAATATGCTGGTACAAGCTCTTTAATTCCCAATTCTTCAGCTAAAAGTTGAAACAAAATTAGACAATAAAATAAATTTAGACAAATACGTGTGTGTATATAAAATTGTTGCTAGTGCTTTTAAGAGCTATTTAAAATGCATGTAGTATTGTTGCTTTTTTTTAATATATACTTTTTATTAATAATGCCATAGTTACAACAATAAGAGAATTTAAACCCTAATAAAGTATTTTTATATTTAAACCCTATATAAAGTATTTGTTAAAAATATCAAAAATATCAGTTAAATCATAACACTTGATTGAATAATGTATTATTATTCGCAAACAAAAGAGAATCCAACCCCATCATCTAGACCCAGGTTCTCAACAAAAACTTCAGGTGGGAGATTATGTATGGGGATAAATCCTACAAAAGAACTAGAATTCCCATGCAGTTTACTTTCACCGCCAAATTATATATCAAATTTTAAAAGTTCAGCGTGCAATTTATTTATATAGTAAAATAACCTAATTATTCCTGACGAGCTCTAATTCGTACAAACTCATTTGGGCCTTGTTGATAAGTGATTACTACAAGAGTACACATATCATAGATTCATCTTATGCTCATTCCGCAAATTGCAAGAATATAAAAAGAGCCATTATTCTTCTCTGTCTCTCTCGCTCTCTCTCTCTCGTCATCACTGGGTCTCAACCACTCAACTAGCAGACAAGGCATTTAAAGCAAGCCAGATTGTGGGACAAATGGACTGTCAAGACCAACTTTCATTTCAGGTACTTTTGTTTTTTAAGTATTAAAACGTTATCATCTTAATTATGAAAATAGTCAAAAAACATAGACCACAAACTATTTTTTTTTTTTTTTTTTTTGGAGAATCCGACATATACTCCACAAATAATGAATGAAAATACTTGGTCCGAATTTCTTTTATTTCTCTTCAACCATTTTGCAGTGACAGTTTCCAGATTTTTTTCTAGGAGGATCAATATCGTTGTAATTTCTGTATGCTAAAAGTGGTGTAATTTTTTATTAATGAAGAAAAAAAGTGCAAGGAAAAACAATTTCATTCTGCAGTTAATGGCAAAGTAAGCCAGCGTTGGAGAGCAAGTTTATTTATTTATTTTTAAAAGCGAAGTAGCAATTTAAAAATAGAACTATTATACAACACTTTCACAATAAATTAATCTATGTGACAAGTTGTTAAAAGTATATAAGAAAGTGATGTCATTTGTGGGATTTAGATAAAAATCAATTAAAATTTGCCACTTAACTTTTATTATAAAATTACTGTAAAAATAATATTGTGAAAGTAATACTAAGATAATCATATTCAAGTTTATTTCAATTGAAATTAAATAAAATTTAAAATTAGAGTGTTTAAAATTTTAGTTTAGGAGTCGAAGCAAATAAAAAATAAAAAATTTTATAAAAAAATTTTATATATAATTTTTGTTTTTTCGGCCAGGCCAGGGGGTTCATTTGAACCCCCTGGGCTGGCTGTATAGCCGCCACTGCCCTTTTTGCCTTTACCCAATTTAAATTTTAAAGTCACCTCTCTTTCTCTCTGTATCTCTGTCTCTCTCTCAACCAAAACATAAAGACGGAAAGAAAGAAATGAGGGCAGACTAGACTGACTAGTTGCGTCTAACTTCTGCCAAGATTAAGGGCAAACTGAGAAAGCAGTGCACGTAGAGGAGCGACAACTAGCACTGATACACTCACATGCAAAAAATGACTCCATTGATTGGTTATTGGGAAGAGGAACTGAGATCTGGAGAAGAGTAACAGCATTCTCATCGAGATTTATATATGCTACAAAAATTAGAGGTGGAGTTAGAAATTTGAGTTAGGAGAGTGGTTTTACTGTTGGTTATATACAGTGGTTTTAATTTTGATTCTGCTACTTAGTTGCTAAGATTTGTTTTTTTTGTAGGTAAGAACAAAATTATTTTTGTTTATAATTTTTTTTAAAGGGTAGAGTTATTTATTTTGGATAAAATTAGTTAATTGAGCTTAATTTTGTTTTTAGTTTTACTAGTAATTTTTGTTGTTGAGTTTTTTTTTTTTTTTTGGCTTGTATATTTTGTTTTAGATTTTAGATCTATAAATTTTTTTATGGTCACTAAAATAAGAAAAATACTACAACTGCTAGTTTTTTATAAATTACTTATGTAATAAGTGGTTACTGATAAGTAAAAAAATGATGTGAGTGGTGTGCTCCTATGCAAACTAATAAGAATTTGCTACTAAAAAGGTTTGTAAAAATATTATAAAAAAAATTTGTGAGTATAGCATTACTTTGAAAAGAATCAATGATATTGTTAAAGTGAAATAAAATGTAATTTTATAGAATAACATTGCTAAAATTAATACACATATATATAATAATATTTTTTTAAAAAAAAAAATTAGGAGGGGCCATTGCCCCTTGTCCAAAAGTAGTTCGGCCCTTACTATAAATGCTATTTTTTAGCATCTGAAACCCAAAAAACCCACTCCATCAAAACTTGTATATACTATAAAATTTGCAATCTTGCTACAGTACACTCTCATTTTTGAGAGTGCACTGTAGCAAGATTGTATAATGTTTTATTAATTTATTTATTCTCTCTCCAGCTCATTGTCTCCCACATCGCTCTCCTTTCTGATTTCTCTAGTTCTCTCTCCGTCTCCCACATCTCTCTCATTTCCTCTCTCTCTCTCTCTCTCTCTCTTTCTCTCTCTCTCTCTCTCTCTCTCATTTCCTCACTTCCTCACAACAAGATCATACATTTGAGATCGGCTTAGTGGTGAGGAGAACGACGTGATGGCTTGAGATCGGTGTGGAGGAGATCGATGTGGAGACTAATGTGGAGATCGGCGTGTTGTATGTTTTCTTGTGGTTGCTATGGCCGGTGTCTTATGGTTCTTGTGGTGGTGGTTTCTTGGCAGTTCTTGTTGTGACTGAAGTTGTGGCTGTAATGTTTGGTGGGTATCGGTGGTGCTCGGCGATGGTTTTGATGGGGTTGAGATCAGGGTGGTGGGTTTTGGCTGGGGTTGAGATCGGGGTGGTGGGTTTTGGTTGGAGTTGAGAACGAGGTGGGTGGGTGGGTGGTGGTGGGTTTGAAGCAAAGTGAAAAGTTAGAGCCAATGATAGAGATCAACAGTCTAAAATTCACGTACTCAAGAATCGACGGTCATCCTTCGTCGGGTTCCACTCCTTTAATCAAAGATTTCTCTCTCTCTCTCTTCACTCCGGTGATCTCTACCTCCTTGTTGGATCCAATGCCACTTGTTTGTTCTATTGTTTCTTCTTTCATACTCTGTTTTTTCGTTAATACTACTCTTTGTCTAGTTTCCCAGAAAATGGAGAGAAAGAAAAATCAAAATTGGAAATTGAGATATTAATGCATTGATTTTTGGTTTCAATTATAATGGGGTTAGATCAATTTTTGTTCTTTTTCACATTCAGAGTTTCCTTGAATCTCTGTTTACTTGCCGAGAAAATGGAGGAAAGGAAAATATAAAATTGGAAATAGAGATTTTGATGGTGTTTTTCTTGGGTTAAATTATAATGGGGCTCATTTAGTTTGTAATCTTTTTCACTTTTAGAGTTTCCTTTATGCTCTGCTTACTTTAATGCTTTGTTTGGTTGCTGAGAAAATGGAGGGGAAAAAAGAGTCAAAGTGGAACTAGAAACTTTATTGTTTGTTACATACTTATATTGTAATGTTTTTGCTCTATCTATAGTGCTTTTCACCTTCATAATTGTTTTGTGGTTGCCACGGTGGTGCTGTGACTTGCGACGGTGGTGGCTATGGTGGGTTGTGGTTGCTACAATGGTGGTTATGGCAAGTGGAGTAGTGGTAAGGGCGGTGGAGGAGGGGGTTGGCTGGTTGCTATAGATTTTTGTGTAGTTGTTTTATTATTATTTTAATGAGTAGTTTATACCATTTAAATAAAATGGTAAAAAATATAAAAGTTTTGATGTTTGATGTATCTTAAAGTGGGAGGGTATAATAAATAAAATATGTTTTTGAAGTATTAAATGCTAAAATTTTTAGAATTCTTGACGTGAATGCTCTAATGAATAAAAATAGAAAGTTTTCCTCAATGGTATAAAATTACCTACCATGACACACTACAACCTCTAATAAAAGAAAAAATTTACATGCTAGTAAAGGTGGTCTACTTGTTCCTTTGGGTCAAATTACTGTAATTTTACAGAGGACCATGTTAAAGTTTGAATTTTTCATGTCAAATAACATAATAGCTAGAGATGGAAAACAAACAAACCCCAATGTAAAAAAGAGTCAAAGGACCACTACATATGCAAAGAGAGAAAAAGAGAGAGATATATACCTACTAGGTCTGTTGGGACCTTTCCATTGCCGAATCTACCTGTTGGAACTTTGCCTCTAAAACCGTTCCCATACGGAGCGAAATTGCACTTAACTAGACTTTTTAGATGGTTGTTGTTGCCTGTATCCACGATCGAATCTCCAAAAGCTATAACTGCAGGCAGCGAAATATTTGGTGGTAGCCTTACAACAGCATTGGTGTTGCAGAAAAGAACAAAGGCAATGAGACTAAACAATACTATAGCCGAAGAAGAAAAAGAAGACAAACTAAAGAGGAACTGCATTCTTTTTTTTAGCTAGATGAATCTTTGCTTGGTCGCTACCGCTAGATGACACAAAAAGTGTTGATTTGTATTTGTCTCATTTGGGTTGTACCCTTTGTGTATATATATTATAAAAAAGAGTTGCGTTAACGGACATCTTGCCCGTTAACAACAGCTTCTTTACTTCTTTTCTTTTTTTCTTTTTTTTTGGGTCCTCTTTTGTAACTTTTTACTGCTTATACTATTTTTTACATATTTTTACAATTTTTTACAGTTTTTTTTTTAATGAAAAGTACATCCTTAATCAACACCACACTTGTGTGAAAAATTCTTAAATAATCCAAGAATATAATGAAATAAA
The DNA here is from genome assembly GCA_032878915.1 of Castanopsis chinensis. Classification (NCBI taxonomy): domain Eukaryota; kingdom Viridiplantae; phylum Streptophyta; class Magnoliopsida; order Fagales; family Fagaceae; genus Castanopsis; species Castanopsis chinensis. The sequence continues at coordinate 14,442,101 of JAVQMG010000109.1, forward strand.
AGAAATGCCATTTTTTGTGTTTCGAGAGCATCTAAAAATTACTCCACCTATTAACATTTTCTTACAAAAAATGGAGAAGGTTAACAAGTACTGCTTGTAAAGAGCCAAAGAGACAATTTTCTCAAAAAAAGTCAAAAAAAAATTCAAAAAGTACCTATAAAATTGAAAAAATGACATAAACTTAAAAAAAAGACAAAAATTTTGTCCGAAAAAAGTAATAGACCTGCTACGTCATTTAATGCGCACACACAAGAAATAAGCTGCTCTAGCTGTAAAGCGTACAAAACTCTATGTTACATGAATCTGCAATAAACAATATGGTTTTTTGTTTTTTCGTTTTTTGTGAATGTAATAAACAATATAGTTGATGTTAGCTCCTCTGCCCATTTTATTACAGTCATGAAAGTTTTTTATTTTTTTTTAATAATTTGATAGTTGGGTAGAAATGATTTGACCCATAAATGTCTTCATTGAAAATATTTAAAGTTTGAGGATAAAAAAAAAAAATTCTCTTCTTTCTTAAAAATAGAAATATCAAATATGGTTTAAAGTTTGAAAGGTGGGTGGGGGGAATCAAAACCGTACCAAAAAAAAAAAAAAATGAAGTGAATCAGTTAAGTTTGCAATACAAGATGATAACTGAAGAGGAAAATATTTGACAACATTGGTGTGTGTTCTGTTCATCGGATGCTGGGCTCCAGGGCCTTCCAAACAGGTCTGGTCGCGGCCCATTTAGGGTACTGTAGCGCCTGCCTGATCCACTCGCCTGGGCCTCATAGGGTAGGGTACCCCTACAAGGAAAAAGATCAATAGGTCTACACAAGTATAAATACGCCAGAACCCTCACAAATCAAGGTACGCACGATCAGTTAAACTCTAACGTTCTCCAGATATTACGGAGGTTCCTGACTTGACCTTCGGAGGGTTCTAGGCCGGCACCACACCGGTGCTCCCTTCCAGGTCTTCTCTTGTTGTTCTGTAGGTTCCTATCGTGCGCCGTTCGGGACCGTGCAGCTCACTGGTGAAGTTCGGCATCATCAGTTGGCGCCGTCTGTGGGAAGCGCTAGGACGATCAAACATTGTCCTATTCCTAAGACAAAGAGTTGCATGGTGTTCACGAGGTCGATGGCAACGACTAACAACCCAGGCGACGAACCTCGCTCGACCGCATTGGAAAGACAAGTCCAAACGCTAGCAGCAGCGGTCGAACGCCTGACCAAACGGAATCATGATCTGGAAGAGCAGCTACGACGGAGGGATGAGCCCCCGGGTTCAAGAGGAAGGAACAAGCGTAGAAAGGAGGGATGACGAGGCCCCAGAGGGAAGTAACGCGCCCAGCAGACAGGAAAGGCGGGATACTAACCTGACGACCCCTTCTGAAACTTTGCCACCCCACGTCGCCGCAGAAATGCAGGAGATGCGGGAACAGATGGCCGTGATGATGAACGCCCTCAGAGGACGGGTGTCCAGCGACCTCGACGACCTGGTCCAGCGGACCGATTCACCCTTCACGGCGCATGTCACCTCGTGCCCTCTACCCCCAAAGTTCCGAATGCCTACGTTGGAGAGCTATGACGGAACCAAGGACCCCTTGGATCACTTGGAGTCCTTTAAGACCCTAATGCACCTACAAGGAGTGCCAGACGAGATCATGTGCAGGGCCTTCCCCACTACGTTGAAGGGATCCACGAGGGTTTGGTACAGCAGGCTAACACCAAACTCGATTAGTGCCTTTAAGGAGTTAGGCGCCCAATTTGTATCGCATTTTATAGGAGGCCACCGGTATAAGAAGTCCACAGCGTGCTTGATGAGTATCAGGCAGAGGGAAGACGAGACGTTGAGATCCTACATAGCACGGTTCAACAAAGAGGCTCTCTCTATAGACGAAGCGGACGACAGGATACAAGTAGCGGCCTTTACCAACGGGCTGCGAAAGGGCAAGTTCCTTTTCTCCTTATACAAGAATGATCCGAAAACAATGTCCGAGGTACTCTATAGGGCAACGAAGTACATGAACGCAGAAGACGCGCTGATAGCGCGAGACGGTAAGCTTAAGAAAAGGGAGAGATTGGAAGAAAAACGACATGATGGAGGACGAAAGAAGGCTAGAACGGATGAAAGAAGGGATGATAGACGACCGAGGCCGCCCATGGGGAGATTTGCCAGCTTCACCCCTCTGACGGCCCCGATCGATCAAGTATTAATGCAGATAAGAGACGAGGAAGCCCTGACGTACCCTGGGAAGTTGAAGGGGAATCCCGACAGGAGATCAAGAAGCAAGTATTGTCGCTTCCATCGCGACCACGGCCACGACACGTCGGAGTGCTATGACTTGAAGCAACAGATTGAGGCGCTCATCAGGCAAGGGAGGCTACAGAGGTTTGTTAGCAGGGAAGGGACGAATCCTCCGCAGGGCCAGCCCCCTTCTCGAGAGCCTGAACGCCCAAGACCGCCCATTGGGGACATAAGAATGATCGCGGGCGGTACCCCCGGACCGTCAAAAAGGGCTCGCAAAGCCTACCTACGGATGGTGCAGAGCGTACAGATGACGGGCATAACCCCGAAGTCCGCACGGGTGGAAGTGCCTACCTTTGGTTTTTCCGAGGAGGATGCCCGACGCCTTCACCATCCACATGACGACGCCCTCGTAGTCAGCATACGGGCTGGGGGGTACAACCTACATCGGGTACTCATTGATAATGGAAGTTCAGCGGACATACTCTACTACCCTGCGTTCCAACAGATGAGGCTGGATAGAGACCAGCTTGTCCCGACCAATTACCCCCTTGTCGGGTTCGGGAGTATGAGAGTCTATCCCCTTGGCACCGTCACCTTGACTGTAACGGTGGGGGATTACCCACAGCAAGTCACCAAGGACGTGGTCTTCTTGGTGGTAGATTGTTCATCCGCCTACAACGCGATCCTGGGGCGACCTACCCTCAACGCATGGAAAGCCGCGACATCGACTTACCACTTGATGGTTAAATTCCCCACCGGATATGGGGTCGGAGAGCTCCGTGGAAACCAAGTGGCGGCGAGAGAATGCTATCTCGCCATGATAAAGATGGATGACCACTTGCAAGCACTGAATGTCGAGGGACAGCGAGTCACAGCTGAAGCAGTCGAAGAACTGGAAGAAGTGGTACTTGACGGCACGAGGCCTAGCCGGACCACTAGGATCGGCACGACGACTAGCCCCTCGTTGCGGCAAAGCCTAACCACCTTCTTGAGGGAGAATCAAGATGTATTCGCCTGGAGTCATGAGGACATGCCGGGGATCGATCCGACCGTTATAGTACATAGGCTGAGTGTATCACCATCATTCCCTCCAGTCCGACAAAAGAAACGAGTGTTCGCTCCAGAGAGAGACCGGGCCATCGCCGAAGAAGTCCAAAAGTTGAAGGAGGCGGGTTTTATACGAGAGGTGCACTATCCAGACTGGCTTGCAAACGTGGTCATGGTCAAGAAGGCGAATGGGAAGTGGCGGATGTGCGTCGACTTTACGGACTTAAATAAGGCCTGCCCAAAGGATAGTTATCCCCTGCCGCGTATTGACGCGCTCGTGGACTCGACTGCAGGACATGAAATATTGAGTTTCATGGACGCTTACTCCGGCTACAATCAAATCAAACTCGACGAGGAGGATCAGGAGAAAACGTCGTTCGTCACTAGTCAAGGGCTTTTTTGCTACAAGGTAATGCCCTTTGGCCTCAAGAATGCTGGAGCCACGTACCAGAGATTGATGAACAAGATGTTCGCACACCAGATTGGGAGGAATGTGCAAGTCTATGTGGACGACATGCTGGTGAAGAGCGCCCGAGAGAACAACCATCTGAGCGACTTGCAAGAAACCTTTGACACCCTGCGGTCATACAACATGAAGCTGAACCCCAGCAAATGCGCGTTCGGGGTGACGGCGGGGAAATTCTTGGGTTTCATGGTGTCTCAAAGGGGCATTGAGGTCAACCCTGAGAAGGTCAGGGCGATAGTAGAACTGGTTCCCCCAAGGACGGTGAAGGAGGTCCAAAGCTTGAATGGCAAGATAGCTGCCCTGAACAGGTTCGTTTCAAGGGCAGCAGACAAGTGCCTACCATTCTTTCGGACATTGAAGAAATCGTTTGAATGGACGGACGCTTGCCAGAAAGCTTTCGACGATTTGAAGGCGTACCTCTCCTCTCCCCCACTGCTCAGCCCATCCAGGCAGGGTGAAGAGCTGATATTGTACATCGCCGTCTCCCCGGCGGCTGTCAGTGCGGCCCTTATTAGAGAAGAAGACAGGATACAGAAACCCGTCTACTTCACGAGCAAAGCGCTCAGGGGGGCGGAAGAGAGATACCCCCCAATGGAGAAATTGGCCTTCGCGTTGGTGACCGCGGCGCGAAAGCTAAAACCATACTTCCAAGCACACGTAATAAACGTGTTGACCGACCAGCCCCTGAGAAGGGCTATGAGTAGTCCAGAAGCTGCAGGGCGAGTGGCACTATGGACGATCGAGCTGAGTGAGTACGACATTCGGTATCAACCCCGCAACGCGGTAAAGGGACAAATACTAGCGGACTTCATTGCAGAATTCACAGTCGCAGCAGACCCGGGGGCAGGCGAGCTTCCCGTATGGACGGTTCACACGGATGGATCCTCTACCAAGCACGCAGGAGGAGTCGGTATGGTAATTCGCACACCAGAAGGGGATCAGATCAAGTGTATGATCCGTTTGTGCTTCTCAGCAACGAACAATGAGGCAGAGTACGAAGCTGTGATTGCAGGGCTGGACATCGCCACTGCAGCTGGAGCCGTAAGAATGGAGGTCTACTCCGACTCCCAAGTCATCATAAGCCAGATTAATGGCGATTACGAGTGCAGGAGTGAGAGAATGATGAAGTATCTCGACGAAGTAAAGAATCGAATGAGCAACCTCCAAGTCAGATTGATTCAAGTGCCTAGGGACGAAAACCAAGAGGCCGACCAGCTTGCCAAGGCGGCTTCAGCAGAGCCGATGGTCGCCCTCGACCAAGTACTATCCTTCACCCAAGAATCCCCAACAATAGACGGTACGACTGTGCAGGAGGTGAACGGTGAGCGGTGTTGGATGACCCCTATAGCTGCGTACTTGAAAGACGGCTTGCTTCCTGACGGTAAAGAGGCAGCTAGAAAATTAAGAGTCAAGGCGTCTCAATTCATCATAATGAAGGGTGTGCTCTACAAAAGGGGTTTCTCTCGACCCTATTTGAGATGCCTAACTCCCGAAGAGGCGGACTACGTCATGAGGGAAGTCCACGAGGGGATCTGCGGAAATCACTCTGGATCAAGGTCTTTGGTACACAAGCTCCTCAGGGCAGGGTACTACTGGCCAACGATGCAGAAGGACGCTGACATGTACGTCAGGTCTTGTGATAAGTGCCAACGCTTCGGCAACCTCATCGGGCGACCGACAGAGGAGCTCACGCCCATAATAGCCCCATGGCCGTTCGCGCAATGGGGACTCGACATCATGGGCCCCTTCCCGATTGCGGCAAAACAGCTGAAGTTCCTAGTGGTTGGTATCGACTACTTCACGAAATGGGTGGAGGCTGAGGCTTTAGCAACCATCACAGAGAAAAAAGTCCGGAGTTTTGTATGGAGAAACATCATTTGCAGGTACGGCATACCGCGAGTCCTGGTATCGGACAATGGCAAACAGTTCGACAACGAAGCGTTCAGGGATTTCTGTTCCCAGCTGGGGATAAAAAACCACTATTCGTCACCCGCACACCCACAAGCCAATGGACAGGTTGAGGTCACAAACCGATCCTTGCTTAAGATAATCAAAACTCGGCTTGAGGGGGCAAAGGGCATATGGCCGGACGAGTTACCAAGCGTCTTGTGGGCATACAGGACAATGGTGAGAACACCGACGGGAGAAACGCCGTTCCGTTTAGCATACGGATCAGATGCTGTCATACCAGCAGAAATAGGCCTCACAAGCTACCGCGTTGCAAGCCATGACGAGCACAGAAACGAGGAAACCATGCGCCTTCAGCTCGATCTAGTGGACGAAGTAAGAGCGGCTGCAGAGCAGAGAATAGCGCGGTACCAGGACCTTATGGCGAAGCACTACAACTCTAGAGTTAGACACAGAGACCTCCAGGTCGGAGATCTTGTCCTGAAGAAAGTGCTTGGCTCTACGAAGGATTCCACCCAAGGGAAGCTTGGACCGAACTGGGAGGGACCGTACAGGGTCATAGCATGGCACAGGAAGGGGACATACTACCTTGAAACCTTAGACGGAAAGAAGCTAAGCCACCCATGGAATACGGAGCACCTAAAGAGGTATTTCCAGTAGAAGGCGGCAAAATATTCATTATGTCTTCTTGTGATAATTGTAATCTTATTTCCTACGGGGCAGCCGGACGCCTAAAGGCGACTCTTTGTGTTTTTGTTTGAAATCCTATGTACCCATCGTAATGGCAGAAGTTTTTGCAGCGCCTCAACACTTCGCTTGCAGGATTTTAAATCTACTGAGCCCACAAGTGGCCGGATCATCATAAACATAAAATGATCTACCAAATCCACACAGTGGACGGACCATTTCAAAATGGCAATAATCCATAAGTCCATAAAGTGGACGGACCATCTAAACGATGGGTTAATCAACCTATAAGTCCATAAAGTGGACGGACCATCTAAAAGATGGGATAATCTACAAAATCCACACAGTGGACGGACCATTTCAAAATGGCAATAATCTATAAGTCCATAAAGTGGACGGACCATCTAAACGATGGGTTAATCAACCAAGTCCATAAAGTGGACGGACCGTCTAAAAGATGGGATAATCTCAAAATCCACACAGTGGACGGACCATTTCAAAATGGCAATAATCTATAAGTCCATAAAGTGGACGGACCATCTAAACGATGGGTTAATCAACCAAGTCCATAAAGTGGACGGACCGTCTAAAAGATGGGATAATCTACAAAATCCACACAGTGGACGGACCATTTCAAAATGGCAATAACCTATAAGTCCGTAAAGTGGACGGACCATCTAAAAGATGGGATAATCTACAAAATCCACACAGTGGACGGACCATTTCAAAATGGCAATAACCTATAAGTCCATAATGTGGACGGACCATCTAAAAGATCGGATAATCTACAAAATCCACATAGTGGACGGACCATTTCAAAATGGCAATACTCTATAAGTCCATAAAGTGGACGGACCATCTAAACGATGGGTTAATCAACCAAGTCCATAAAGTGGACGGACCGTCTAAAAGATGGGATAATCTACAAAATCCACACAGTGGACGGACCATTTCAAAATGGCAATAACCTATAAGTCCGTAAAGTGGACGGACCATCTAAAAGATGGGATAATCTACAAAATCCACACAGTGGACGGACCATTTCAAAATGGCAATAACCTATAAGTCCATAATGTGGACGGACCATCTAAAAGATCGGATAATCTACAAAATCCACATAGTGGACGGACCATTTCAAAATGGCAATACTCTATCAGTCCATAAAGTGGACGGACCATCTAAACGATGGGTTAATCAACTAAGTCTATAAAGTGGACGGACCATCTGAAAGATGGGATGATCTACAAAATCCACACAGTGGACGGACAATTTAAAAGTGGACATCATCCATCGGTCCAAACAATGGACGGACCGTATAAACGACGGGAATAACCAACAAGTCCACGCATAGGACGGACCAAACAATGGACGGATAATCAACAACGTGGGCGCACGATCCCAAAACGTTCTACTGTCGGACGTCAATAGCGTGGACGGAGAATCTATTGGACAACCGGTTTAATTGCAAAGTCCGCAGGGCGGACGGATTAGTCTTGTAGCTCATTACGTTGACGGATCGTTGTTTACACAAGCAAAGTAATTAAAAGCATTCATAAGAATATGCGACGAGTGAATAAAAGCCTTGAATATATTAAAGCATACATGACGGGTGCAAAATTACACCAACAAGTTGTCCTCAAATTACAAATTGCTTCTAAAAGAGAAAAGAGAAAAACGACGGAAAGAAGGCAGGACAATCACGGAACTTGGGGGGCATCGACTTGATCCCTGGCACCGTCGGGCTCTTGAGGACGGGTGGTGTCGTCACCGTTTTGAGGGGCCTCATTGGGTGCCTCGCCAAAAAGCTCAGCCGTCCCCTCCGAGTCGACGGCGTGAGCTGGGGTCTGGCCTCCGGCATCGATGTTGATGTGATCAACACCAAGGTCTGGATACGACGCCTTCACTTGACGGAGGCAGTCGTCGAACCCGTCGGCGAAGGAAGTACCGAGTTCCGTCAGCAATGCTTCTGAATCACGGTACTCCTGGACGGCTTCGGCCTTAGCCCGACGGATGTCTTCGTTTTTGGTTTTCACCAGTTCCCTCAAGAACTCCACCTCCTTCTCCGATGCACCAAGAGCCTCCTCCGTCAACTTGAGTTTTTGTTCGTGACGGATCCTCCAGAGCTTCATGTTGTCCAGCTCCTCCGTCAAGGCCTTGCCCTTGGACCGTGCCCGCTCCAGAGATTTCTCACTTTTCAGGCAACGGTCCATCAGGCCCTTAGCCATTAACACCGTCTACACCCAACAATAGCAGAAAGTTAGTTTGCATACACTGATTTGGCCCAAGTCAAAATGTACCTAGACGGACATATTACCTGGGTTAGGCTGAATAGAGCCGTCTCCCCCATTGCCTCCGTCGCATGGTTTCCCAGGTCCTCATAGTCTTCCTCCTTTATGATCGAGGTGACCTGGGCGAGAGCATACTGTGAGTCCTCCCGAAGGAGGACGGGAGCCTTTTCCTGGACGGTGGCAGGTTTGGTCATAAGACCCTTACCCTTGCCAAGGCCAACCTTGGGGGTAGGCTCGTTGCCCCCCTGGACGGCCGGAAGCCCCGTCACTAGCCTCGGCCTCTTCACCGGACGGTCCGTTCTCTCTGGCCCCTTCTTCTCTGGCCCCTTGGAGGGATGATCACCCCCGTTCTTCTTCTTATGGGCTGCCTGTTGCTTGATTAGAGCTCGTCTCTTAGCGTCGTCCATTTCTGCAAATGGTGAACGGTTAAGTCATATGACGGGCATAAAATCAGAAACAAAATCAAGACGGGTAAGAATTCTTACGCTTGCGTACTCCCTCGTCGTATTTAATGGCGGCAGCCGAAGGTTCTGGGCCGTCACAGTACCAATGGATAGTGTTGAGAGTGACGAGCTTGGCCCAGGTCCTCTCCGACAACTTGGTTTTCTGAAAGATGGACTCAAGGAAGCCAAACTGCTCAACGGTGATGTCCGTGCGTCTACGAGCTGCAAAGAGGAAGACGGTTAGGTAACCAAATGGCACGCAGGTGATACAAGACGGGCCCAGAATAAATCACATACCCGACGGGGGTACGATACCCCATGTCTTATCGACGGGTGAAAATTCCGGGTCGTCGCGACGACCCATCCACTCGTCCCCTTGTAGGAAGAAAAACCTACTCTTCCAGTTACGGTTGGAGTCAGGGGTCTCGGACACCAACCTAAGCAACGGGCTCCTCGCCGCGAAGCTGTACATTCCTTTTGACTTGACAATCTCGTCCGGACGGTAACAATTGAAGAACTCCTCCATTGTTAACCGTCTTGTCCCTTTGGACATGACGCCATATAGGACTTCTACACTCAAGAACACCCTCCAGGCGTTTGGGGAAATTTGGGTGACGGACACACCCAGATACTGGAGAAGTTGACGGTGCAGGGCGCTTAGAGGAAAACGAAGGCCAGCCTTGAGCATTTGCTCGTACACGCCGACGTCCTCCAGTCCCTCGTAGTAGCACCTCTCGTTCTTAAAGGGTAGACGGACTGTTATTGAGTTTGGGATTTGGTACTTTTCCCTTAGAGTATTGAAGTGCGGCAGAGCGATGGTGGAAGTGAAGTAGTTCACCGTCCACTCGGGGGGCAGGATGAACTTCCTCAAGCCGTCCTCGCCAATAGCTGGCTGAACGGAGGGATCTATCACTTCTAGTTCCTCGCTTGAGTCAAATTCTGACCCGTCCTCTCCTCGCCCTTCATCTTCCGTAGAGGAAGGAGAGCTGGATGACGGTTCTCTGACATCGACGGAGGAACCCCGGTCACCCTGACCTGACGGGTAAGCCTCGTCATATCCTGCTCCCTCACGGACAAAAGATTGACCGCTGGAAGCTTCACTAGACATCTGACACCTACAAATGACGGAAAGGAAACCTAAGACTCTAGATCTACACTGACGACGGACTAACGTTCAAAAAGGAGAAAATGCAGGTCAGAAATGAACTTACAGGTAACGAGGTGACGGTGAAAAGTTGAAAGGATGGGTCGGCGGTAGAGATATGCGACGGTAATCACAGAGATGACGGATGCTCTCTAGTCAGTGAAAATTTCTCCAAAGAGCGCAAATGACATGAGCAAAAGATGAATATATAGGGGTAGCGACACGACTCACGAAGAGACGCCTCGATCTTAGTTAGCTACCAATCGAGGGTCGCCGCGTGTCCCCAGGCATTTATGCCTGTTACAGCATGACGGTTCACCAACGCCAAGATCGCGACGGATGTAAGGGGACGGACGTATGCTCGCCATATGTCCGTCATGGATAAAGGTGAGCCGATGTTACTGACGGGCTGACTAGCTTATTCCATGGACCCGTCACGTGGGATGACGGATTCATGGAATAGGGGGCAGCTGAAGAGGAAAATATTTGACAACATTGGTGTGTGTTCTGTTCATCGGATGCTGGGCTCCAGGGCCTTCCAAACAGGTCTGGTCGCGGCCCATTTAGGGTACTGTAGCGCCTGCCTGATCCACTCGCCTGGGCCTCATAGGGTAGGGTACCCCTACAAGGAAAAAGATCAATAGGTCTACACAAGTATAAATACGCCAGAACCCTCACAAATCAAGGTACGCACGATCAGTTAAACTCTAACGTTCTCCAGATATTACGGAGGTTCCTGACTTGACCTTCGGAGGGTTCTAGGCCGGCACCACACCGGTGCTCCCTTCCAGGTCTTCTCTTGTTGTTCTGTAGGTTCCTATCGTGCGCCGTTCGGGACCGTGCAGCTCACTGGTGAAGTTCGGCATCATCAATAACTACTTTAAAGATAGTATGCTAGTTTTTAGAAAATTGAGGTTTGACCTAATTGGAACAAAATTGTGTTTGATGCAGTAAGTGGTAAGTTGTAAGTATTTTGTATTATATTTATATAAATATAAATGAATTTACATGATAAGGATTGTAAAATATAAAGATTACTTTACTTCAAAAATATAATTAAACTTGTTAAAATTTTATCTTAAGCCTTGGGTCAGATAGGGTTCAAATTAGTAGTTTTTCAACTTATTAGACTCAATCAGACCTACCATATATATAAGTTTATTTTATTATACTGATATTAATTTTTTTTTCATTTGATTTAATTTTGGTATTTTAAATTTTTTTCGATGAATATGAAAATTTGAAATACAATTTAGACAAATTATAGGATTGTCCATCCAATCTGGCGACCCGACCCACCCGAAGGATCCGACCCGAAAACCGTCTGACCTGATCAAGTCATCGGTCGGCAGCGGGTCTTTTGTTCAAGAAACCGACGGCGGTGGGTCGGTCTCGGTTTTCCTCTCCAAAACCCGATTCGACCGATTACTAAGAATTTTTAGAAAACATTTCCAGATTCCGGCGACTTTTTCCAGAATTCAGTGATTTTTTTCCAGATTCCAGCCTCAAATTTCCAGATTTTGACTTCAAATTTTCAGATTTTGGCAACAAATTTTCATATTTCGGTGACTTATCAAATAGATTGAGTGATATTTCGTCCAAATCTAGTGAAATCTCACTGGATCTAGCGAGATCTCACCAGATCCGGTGAGCTATCCGTCGGATTTGATGTTTTTTCGCCTGAAATCAACGATTGTGGCAGGATTTTTCACCGTGGATGGTTCCAACCGAACCGACCGTACTTCTTGTGCAAAACCGACTACGCCGATCTGACTCCCTCGCCGGTCGGCGGTGGGTCAGGATTTGTTCAACCGATTCTATCGGGTCGGTCTCGGGTTGGGCACAAACCCAACCCGAACTGACATGTGGACACCCCTAACAAATTATATGAATTGTAATGAAAGCTTAATTTTTTACAAAGCATAAAATATGTAAACACATTTCGTTGAGCCAACTTTACTCAATCCGATTGATTTGACATGCCAGGATAGAAATATCTCAACTGATAAAGTGAAAATTTTTTGATCAAAAGACATAAAAGAAAAACATGGGGCTTGAAAATTGAAATCCTACCAAACCAGCACAGCTCTACATACAAATTTAAGCGTCTATCCTCATTTTCGAAATTCTTCCCCGACATTATGGGAGTGTTTAATTTGTATTTTCAAGCAACAATTTTCAGTTTTTAAACAATATTACATGTATTTTAACACACTTTTTCACCCACACGTATTTTCATAAATTTTTTCAAACAACAATTTTCAGTTTTTAAACACATGTACCAAACAGACCCTATCTTTCTTGGCCATGTGCTTTTTTTTTTTTTTTTAATTTTATTTTTATAATGATTTTTAAGTATAGCCAAACAACATAATATTATTTCAATTTGTGCCAGCGAATAGTAAATTTGTAACAATTTTCAGTGCAAAATCAAAGTTCCACTACAAAATCACATGAAAAGCTCCTCTCAGCTCTAAGAGCAAAAGCATTGAATTTGATATTTACTATTGAAATTTGGACTTGAAATGACTGACATTATGGAATGGAGAATTACACGGTTGAAGAATATAATATAAATAATTAATGTGCCGATCTTGCCCATACTCCACTTAGAAGCATGGTTTTGAAACTTGGACCTTTCATTAAACTATAAAAGGGGGAGGTTCAAGGTTTTTGAGGTCGAACCGAGGTTGAATCGGGATCGAACCGTGATTATGTCATAATTAATTTAATAATTAATTAAAGCCTAAATATAGGTACTAAATTTATAAAACTAGCAAAATTAACTAATATATCTATATATGTGAGGGAAATTTAATGATTTTCAAGCATATATTTAATAATTAAATAAGAAAGTTAATAAAATAAAATAAAATAATAACCATGAAAACATTAAAATTTATGATTAATTTTTGAAGTAAAGTTGAATATCTTTGAAGTATTTTAATTATAATTTTTTTTTTATTTCTTGTAAGAGATGGATAATTTAATTAAGTAGAATAAAATTGTGTTAAGTTGTTTTTATAAAAAAAATTGCTAAGGGGTTGGACCGCACAGTTCTTGCTACCGGTTCGTGCAATCCAACCCCAGTTTTAGGGGTTCACAGAATTAACAAAAAATCTAGTTCTTTCTACTTAAAAATCGGTTTTCATCCCGTTTTTCGGTTTTCACGGTCCGACCTCCCAATCTAGTCCGGGTTTGAAAACAATGCTCAGAGGCTCAGCCTCAGCTCTAGGCAATTCACTAGTTTCTCTCTTTTGGGACAGAAATCATGTTGCTTTTTGATAGTAAAGAAGTGTTTTTTTATCCTCTTCTTATTCTCCCTTTTTAAAATAAAAATCAAGGGCTTTTTTTTTTTTTTTTGGGTAGAAAAATTTGGGGTTTCATTCATTCATGGGAGATTGTCTTCCTAGTGGTGCCTTGAATGCCATAATTTATGTAATGTGGATTTGGATTTGAGTTATTAAAAAAAAAAAAATTTGGTACGGATATTTTTAAAAGCCAGGATTTGGATTTAACCAAGTTTTGAAATCCTTAACCACACTCCAAAATGAAAAGAATGTTCTAAAACTATAAAAATATCTCTAAGAACTTCAAAATGACTAAAATACTCATCTTTCAAATGATCAAAGTGCCTCCAAATTAAAACATAGGAAATGAATTAAATGGCGCAAAAACTCAAAATGACCAAAACACCATCCAAACCATACAATGACTAACATACCCAAAAATAACAAAAAATGAACAATATACCCCTAAAAGTTCCAAAATGACTCAAATATCTCAAGCCTCTAAAAAGGCATAAATACTCCCAAACCTTTCAAATGACCAACATTCTCTCCCAAAATAACTTAAAATTGCTATAATACCCTTAAAAGCTCCAAATGATTAAAATACCTTCCAACCTCTAAAATGGCAAAAATATCATTCTCCCAAAACAAAACAAAAAAAAAAGAGAAAAAAAAGAGAGAGACTTGAATACCCCTATTAAGGGTGTTTTGGTCATTTTGGAAGAGTGAGGATTTCAAATTCAAAGGTATGTGTTTTTATAGCATCCAAAAAATAGATTTATAATTTTAGAATTTCAAATCCTCCTATGTAAAAATGGATCCAAATAAGGAATTTTAATATATGTAGATATGGAATCAAGCATCCCAAATCCATTAAGTTAATTAAAATCCAAATTCAAGTATCCAAATGCAATTTAAGTGTGGACAAGTCTAGTTTATTTTTCATTAGAGCTAGCATTAGCATGAAAGAATCTCCTCCAAAAATCATTTCTTTCATGTTTATGTTGTTTGCAAACATTGTCACCTATGTAACTAAAATGGCTTTTTGTGTCACTTACAAGTTATTCCGTGCTACTTAAAGCATTAACATCCAAGGATGCAAAAAAATGTCTACTATATATTCTCAAAACTTATTTTTTCTATTTTACCACCTCATTTTACAACTCACTCAAAATCTCAGTTTCTAAGTGTCACTCCTTTTTCTAAGATTATTCCTTCAGGAAAATTGTTGTCTTGGAACGATAATGAGTATGAAAAATAAAGTCAAATGAGTCATGGATAGTATATTGAGGAGATGAAAACTAAACTTTATGAATTTGGAAGCAAACTTGATCATAAGGTCAGTGTAAGAAGAGATATCGTTCATAATTTCCAATACATGAGAAAGATAATATGTATTGGCGATGTCATTACTGCCTGCCCAAGAAAAATAGACTGTTGCCCAAGACGAAAGTTTTCTACTCCACTCCGACAGTTGAATTAAGTTTCCCCATGTATTCTTTGAACATTTGTAATTGATCGGGCAAAGATATGACCGACTTTTTTGAAAAAAAAGAAGAAGCGGTAAGCCTAAAGTACATAGATAAAATAGAATCCAAAAAAAAAAAAAAAAAAAAACTGTTAAACAACATGATATCGTATCACTTTAATTAAATTAAAGAATAGATAACTCCAAATAGTGTCTCTACAATAATATATCCACGTACATATACAACACTAGTAATGAATGAATAACAATAGAAAGTTTCCTCACTAGGATCAGTCTGCACTCTGCCTACGTACCATGAGGTCCGTGACACACTAAAACATATAAATATGCGAGTAACTTGTTTTTTAGGTCAAATATATCGGTGTAATTTTACCGTGTACTGTGTTAATATTTGTGCCTCTGGCCTACTTTGAACAGAGTTGGAAAACAAACAAAACCATTTGGAAAAAGACCAAGTCCACAAATGCAGAGAGAGAGAGAGGTACCTATTAGGTCCGTGGGGGCCTTTCCATTGCTCCGTCTACCTGTTGGTTTTCCTCCTACAAAATCTCTCCCATACGGAGGAAAATTACACTTTGCTACCGTTTTTATATTGTTGTTGTTGCCCGTATCCATGATTGAATCTCCAAAAGCTATAATTGCTGGAATGGTTGTATTTCCTGGTGGCTTTTTAACAGCATTGGTGTTGCAGAAAAGAACAAAGGTGACAGGCCACAAACGCGTTGACCCCTTGTGATAAATTACGTTGATTAATTAGCCAAGTTATTAATTAATCAATTTAACATGCAATATCACGTGGCAGCACAAACAAATCACCAAAACTAAGTTATGCAGCAGAAAATAAATGACACGGTGATTTGTTCACGAATGGGGAAAACCCTTACGGCAAAAACCCCACCGGGTGATTTAAGGTCACCACTCCCGAAACTCCACTATTATCACAACAAGCAGTTACAAGCAAGGAATCCCAAGTACCTCACCAACCTACAGTTGAACTCTTACCCCAATACCCAATTGGACTTGTTCTGTAGTGACAGTTTCTCCTTTCAATGCACGGCTCCCAAGTACGTGACTAACCAGATGCGCGGATCCCAGTACGCGACTTCAAATACCAACTAGAGAGAGAGAGAGAGTTGGCTACAAAGTTCTTCAAATCATCAAGGATGAACTAGGGCACGAACTTTGTCTGTCAGATCACAAATTGCATGAACAACAAGTTCTCAATGAATGTGCAACTTGTATCTTGTGATCTCTTTCTTGACGGCCCTTAAAATAATCCTTTTATATGTCTAGGGTTAGGAGAAAAGAAATCCCAAAGACACACTCACGGATTAGACTTGAAACAGACCTGGAAATCTGTTTTCTTTAATTCTCGACAGATAGAGGTGTCAAGAGGTGTCGAGATAGCTGTCGAGGCTCGGGCAAAACAGCTCCTTTAAAGCTCGATAGATGTATCTGTCGAGGTATGTGTCGAGCTTTAAAAACTTGCACTTCCTAGCTTGTTTCTTGGACAGACTTTGACGGTTTCAACACTTAACCTTGAACCACTGTTTCTTGAAGTGTTAAACTCATCCTAAATCTACCCAATTACAAGTAAAGTGCGTTTTGTCTAAGGATAAGCCAATTACATAAAATAGTGACATATGTTCACAGACTTGAACTACATATGTCCTAACAATCTCCCCCTTTGGCAATCCGTGACAAAACCACAACATACAAATGAAGATATGAGAGAAGTCATAAATCACTCAACTCATATTCACTTGTTACATACAGTAAAATCTATCCTAACACAAACTCTTGAAAAACTTTGCGAGAAAAGAGTTCATGGCAAGAAGACTTTGACAACCTGTATTTCTGAAACACTTATAAACAAAACACATCAAGGCATCTTTGTGTGAAACAGAAATAATAGATTGCATACAAGTAAAGAAGCATGTGTATAAAGATAGAAAAGAAACAACACATGAAAGGTAGGTTAAAGAAAAACATACATCATCATATATAAGAAGAGAATAAATACAATGTATGTCAATACATGATCAATGTATCTCCAAAAGAAAGAAAAAAATACATAGATCACCTCACTACATCCCTCAATCCACACTCCCCCTAACAAAAATGTCCTATGTCCTATGCTAACACTCCCCCTAAGAATGACTATTCTCATCCAAAAACTACTCCCCCTTTTTGTCACGAGTGACAAAGGGTAGAGTGTCAAGTAGACATCTCATCCGAAGAGCTCTCATCTCCATCATCATCATCGGCGGAAGTATCATCATCATCGCCATCATCATCAGCCTCGGTCTCAGACGACGCATGAGGTGGCGGAGGAGTAGCCTCTGGAGCAAAGCCGCCCATGGTCGCCTGGCGATGCGACCAACACGGACGTTCACCTGATACAACTCCGTGGAGAGTGTATCTAGGCGAGCATCCATGCGCTGTAACTACGCCATGATGTCTCCCAAGCTGACGTTGCTCGAAGAAGTAGAAGCAGATGCTCGAGCGGATCTGGAGGTGGCCGGACGGGTGGAAGGAGTGGCACCATCTGTCTGTCGCGATCTAAACTGTGCCTTGCTACGTTTTACGGTAGCGGCGTCTATGGCGGACATGACATGGTAAGGATCGGACGAAGGGAATAGGATGGAAAAACGACTCAGAATCCTCGTGATAGCGGAAGGGAAAATGAGCTTATCATGGGTGGTCGTATCTCTATAGACATCGATAATGGAAAAGATGAAGTGTGAAGGAAAGTCTATAGAAAGATCCTCAAGGAGGGACAACAAAAATCGAGCGCTAGGCTCTGTGATAGAGTTATAGTGAGACAGTGGGTGCAAAACAAAGGCCATCACCATGTTAAGGAAACGAGGACCTTTAGCAAAAGGTCGACATGATGTGTACATGTGATCTCCCCAAGAGGTAGGACGCTCACAGAACGCCGAGATCATCTCATCTTTGGACACAGTCCAAAGACGCTCACAGCTAGGGTAATCAGGATGATCCACCCTAGGTACATGAAGAACCTCAGAGACCAGCTCTAGGGTGACACAGAAGCGCGTACCTCGGACGCAAGAGTAGAAAGAAGGTACAGAAGAATCTATCCCGTGGATGTTGGAGTAAAACTCCTGAATCAACACGAGAGGACAAGTGACCGGGACGTCACACAGTGACTCCCATCCCCGAGTGTGAATGACATCGGGAAGGTCGGTGTCGGCAAAGTCTGCCAGGACTACGTGGCGTTCCGAATGAACACCGCGTTTAGAAAAGTTCTCCGAGAAGTCCTTGTGGGCCTTCTCATCACGGAACCGGACAGAAAGAGGGGTAGAGTCAAAGGAAGACTGTCCCTTAGAACGCAAAGGGTTCTGGGACGGAGTGGATTTACGCTTAGGTGCCATAGACACAGCTAACGCAACCATAGAGAGGGGGAGAGAAAGAAACACATAGAAAAGTCCCAAACAGTTCAATATTGGCAGAATAATATTGAAATGAAAAGAACGTATGCATGAAGAATGCATGAGCATGTGACATGCAACATAAAAACATCATGGGCTCAGCCCAATCCAAACCTAACAGCACACAATAGATAGGCACACATCTAAATGCATGAAAATACAATTAGAATGCTAATGTGATGCAATGCATGTGATTTTGAAGATCAAAACTAGAAAAACAACCCAAAAATTTCATGAAAACCCCAACAATTTTGGAAAACTCCCAAAAATTTTCAAAAACACAAAACCTAGGGTTTTAAAACAATGAAATGCATGAAAAAGAGTGATAAAGTGCTTACCAAGAGATGAAGATCGCAAAGAAACTCTTGAGAAAGCCTTGGGAGAAGGTTTGGAGGGAAAAGGAAGAGATTTTGAGAGAGAACAGTGAGTTTCGAGCGAGAGAGATCGAGCAAGTGAGAAGCAAAATCGCGACTGCTCTATATATAGCTTCTCATTAACTTTTGACAGATGATGCTATCGGGAGGTGTCGAGACTGCTGTCGAGGGCATGTGTCGAGAAATACACACGGACAGATGAAGCTATCGAGATCAGCTATCGAGGAAGAAGAATAAACAAGAAGGAACCTCGATCGATCCATCAGCTATCGAGAAGCTATCGAGCAAACAGAAAGTTTCTCAATCGATCCAGCAGGTGTCGAGGTATCTGTCGAGACTGCGATAAGAAAAGGTCTAAGGAGCTCGACAGATAGCCTATGTATCGAGAGGTATCGAGAAGGTGTCGAGATGCCTTTAAAAGCAGTTTTTCAAAAGAAGAAAAACACAGACATGAACGCAATCATGCATGCAACTCAACCAAAGATCCAATCAACACATTAAGCTCTCAAAATCATCTCTCAACAAGAATTTTGATGCACATGTATCTCAAAACACGCACACACACATTAAACAAGTCTAACCAATTTTATATTTCAAAAACAAGTTATGACAGTTTAGTGAGCATTCATTAATGCATGTAAAACAAGTTATGACAGTTTAGTGATGGCCAAATCACATTGTACCTGCACATGTATCAAGAATAGCAAAGAGTATTGCGTGTCGTGTGTGAAAACATCGCAAGATTGCATATGTGTCTCAATGTTATGACGATTTGAGATATGAGAAAATCACTTTAACTCACACACAATCATAACTGTTTGATGGGGACTATCACCTTCGAGGTACATCCTATAACTCCCACATCTCCTAGAAAACACGCTTGCAACCATATTTTAAAGCATTTTTAATCTTTTTGCTTTTTATTTCTTTGCATATTTTCTTTTTAACAAGCATATCATGCATGGGCATACAAGAGAAAGAAAAGAAATACCCAATGATGTTAAGCTTTTGACACTGCACTTTTGCTATGCCGAAGCATACAGGTGTCATTGACATTGCACTTTTGCTATGCCGAAGCATACAGATGTCATATTATGATTGGCGAGTAACAGTGGTGAGATGGTTATTTATGCCTTTCTCTTAGGATTTTCTAGTTCAACCCGTCAAAAAGAGTGATACGAGTGTTAAGAAGAAGAGATCTCTTAACCTTACTCATCACAAACAAAGAGCTACAGAGCTCACTCGCTTAGTTGTGCAGAAGAATGCTCATCTAAGTTACAGGTGATACAAAGTTTAGAAAACTCTGTTTCAATGGCCATTTCAAAAGTTCACATGAACTAATGCACACAAACACACACTGTTTTTGTATTTTTCAATTTTTCAATTTTTTTTTATTTTTTTTATCAGAAAAGCAAAAAATAAAACACAAAACTGAAAACACACAAACAAAAACATGTAAAGCAAAACAATGCATAAAACTAGATGCACATGCATGAGGAAGAAGAGGGAAGGAAGGAGATCAATCCATGGAGATGACACCAATGTTTTGACGAAGGAACTCAAAACGTTTGCTCTCTAGAGGTTTGGTGAACAGATCAGCTTTTTGGTCATCGGTATGGATAAACTCAAGGGTGAGAACACCATCTTCGACAAGCTCCCTAATGAAGTGATGTCGAATCTCTATGTGCTTGGTTCGAGAATGTTGAACAGGATTCTTAGAGATATTGATGGCACTGGTATTGTCACAGTAGATGGTGAGATGATCTTGACAAATACCATAATCATGAAGGAGTTTTTGCATCCATAGGAGTTGGGTGCAACAGCTACCAGCAGCAATATACTCAGTTTCAGCAGTGGATAATGAGATGGAGTTTTGCTTTTTGCTCATCCAAGAGACCAAATTATTTCCCACATAAAAACAACCGCCTGAGGTGCTTTTTCTATCATCAGCATTCCCAGCCCAATCAGCATTAGAATACCCAACTAAGACATTATTCATGTCTTTGCTATACCACACACCAAAGTTGGCAGTAGTTTTGACATACTTGATGATTCTTTTTAAAGCAGTCATATGTGACTCTTTGGGATTAGCCTGATATCTAGCACACACTCCTACACTGTAGCTAATGTCAGGTCTACTAGCAGTAAGGTAAAGAAGACTACCTATCATGCTTCTATAAAGTGAAGAGTCTACACTTTTACCTAACATGTCAACAGTGAGTTTAACATTTGGGCTAATGGGGGTTCTAACAGAACTAGCAGATTCCAAACCAAACTTTTTCACAAGATTCTTAGCATATTTAGATTGAGAGATGAATATACCTGAATCTTGTTGACGAATCTGCAGTCCAAGGAAGTGAGACAGCTCTCCAATCATGCTCATCTCGAACTCTGCTTGCATGAGTTTTGAGAATTCTTGAGCAAGCTCATCCTTTGTTGATCCAAAGATGATATCATCAACATAGACTTGAGCAACCACCAGCTCACCAGCTTTTCTTTTGATGAAGAGAGTTTGATCAGCCTTTCCTCTTGTGAAACCATGGGATATCAAGTATTGAGTCAATCGGTCATACCAAGCTCTAGGTGCCTGCTTTAACCCATAGAGGGCCTTTTTGAGATACAACACACGATCCGGAAAGTGAGGATTAATGAAACCTTTTGGTTGAGCCACATAAACATCCTCTTTAAGCAATCCATTCAAGAAGGCGGTTTTCACATCCATCTGATATAACTTGAACTTCAAGTGACATGCTAAGGCGAGAAGGATTCTGATGGATTCCATACGAGCTACTGGGGCAAATGTTTCATCATAGTCTATACCCTCCATCTGAGTGTATCCCTGAGCTACAAGTCGAGCCTTGTTGCGGATTACATTGCCCTCCTCATCAGTCTTATTTCGGAATATCCACTTGGTGCCGATGACATGCTCGCCCTCCGGTCTGGGAACTAAGGTCCACACATCATTCCTCTGAAACTGAAGCAGTTCATCATGCATTGCTTCTACCCAACTTTCATCCTGAAGTGCTTCCTCAACTTTAGTGGATTCAACCTGTGACAAATAACAAGAGTATGACACAAAGTTAGCAACACATTTATCAACTGTGCGTTTCCGCAATGTGAGTTCATTCATGTTTCCCACAATAGTTTCTGGAGGATGATTTAATTTGATTCTGGAGGAAGGTCCTTTGTCTTCATGACACTCAGAATCTGGTGATGTAGGAATGTCTGCTGGCTCTTCTACAACACTAGGAGTAGCAGGAGTACTTGGGGATGCAGGCTCTTGTTCCATGAGCTCTGGAGCTCTCCTAGGTTCTGGAGGGAGAATCTCTTTAGGAAGTTCCTCATCAATTTTCTCAGAATTGACATCTGAAGACTCATCAATAACAACATTCACTGTTTCCATGACTTTCATGGTTCTCTTTTTATATACCCGATAAGCCTTACTTGTAGTAGAGTACCCCAGAAATATCCCTTCATCACTTCTGGAATCAAACTTTCCTACATTCTCTCTATCCTTTGGAATGAAACAGGTGCTTCCAAAAATTCTGAAATACTTCACATTTGGCTTTCTTCCTTTCCACAACTCATATGGAGTCTTTTTGGTGTCGGGTCTGAAGTATACTCTGTTCACTGTGTGACATGCAGTGTTAACTGCTTCTCCCCATAAATTTCTAACCACATTCTTACTGTGCAACATGGCTCTAGCCATTTCCTGGATAACCCTGTTCTTTCTTTCTACTACACCATTCTGCTGAGGAGTAATGGGAGCAGAAAATTCTTGAGATATACCTGATCTTGTGCAGAATGACTCCATGTATGAGTTCTCGAATTCTTTACCATGATCACTTCGAATTCGGTCAATTTTCAGGTTCTTCTCATTTTGTAGTCTTGTACACAGTGCTTCAATGTGCTCAGGAGCATCAGACTTGGATCGTAGAAGAATAACCCAAGTGTACCTGGTGAAGTCATCTACTACAACCATGATGTATCTCTTACTTCCAAGAGATTCGGTTCTTGTAGGACCCATAAGATCTAAATGCAATAGCTCCAACGGTCTGGATGTAGCTGATGTCTGAGTGCTTGGATGCTTAGCTTTCGTCTGTTTCCCAAGTTGACATGGTCCACACACAACATTGTTCAACCTACTCAGCTTTGGCATCCCTAGAACAGATTCATGCTTAGATACAATAGAAAGATGTTTGTAACTAGCATGCCCCATCCGTTGGTGCCACAAGTCCTCATTTGACAACCGAATACTATTGCATACAATGTCAGCATCAGGTACCAATCTGTAACAGTTGTCTAGAGTACGTACACCACTTATGAGTTTCTTTCCAGATTCATTCATAACAAGACATTTTCCTTTGGAGAATAACACCATGAAGTCTTGATCACATATCTGGCTTGTACTCAACAGGTTCACTCTTAGGCCATCCACGTAGAGAACATTTGCAATGTCTGGTAGTCCAGGTAGAGAGATGGTTCCTTTCCCTTTTATCTGTGATTTGCTCCCATCACCAAAAGTGACATTTCCACCTTTCTTAGACTCGAAGACTTTGAAGAGGGATCGGTCTCCAGTCATGTGTCTTGAGCAACCACTATCAAGGTACCATAAGCACGTGTCCATCACTTTAAAGGCGGACTTCATCATGAAACACACTTCATGCTTACACAACAGATCAGTGGGAATGGTATCTTCTCTCATCTGCCTTCTCCGAGCCAGGCCTTTAACTTTAACTCTGTTCAGACATACTCCTTGGCACATTTTGAATTTGAGACAGTCTAGTTCCTGCTTATACAAACTGAGATCTTTTCCAATAATCATCATGGAGAGAATCAAATAACTTTTAAACTTGTATTTTCTGAGACACTCAAGGAAGGGAGATTAGAAAAACAAGATGTATTTGATATCACAGTTCTCTTCAAATGAGAGACCGACTTTTATCCATGACAACAGGGGTCAATGGATCACACACAATAGATTAAACTCTAATCAGAGTGTGCTTGCTCTGATACCACTTGACAGGTCACAAACGCGTTGACCCCTTGTGATAAATTACGTTGATTAATTAGCCAAGTTATTAATTAATCAATTTAACATGCAATATCACGTGGCAGCACAAACAAATCACCAAAACTAAGTTATGCAGCGGAAAATAAATGACACGCTGATTTGTTCACGAATGGGGAAAACCCTTACGGCAAAAACCCCACCGGGTGATTTAAGGTCACCACTCCCGAAACTCCACTATTATCACAACAAGCAGTTACAAGCAAGGAATCCCAAGTACCTCACCAACCTACAGTTGAACTCTTACCCCAATACCCAATTGGACTTGTTCTGTAGTGACAGTTTCTCCTTTCAATGCACGGCTCCCAAGTACATGACTAACCAGATGCGCGGATCCCAGTACGCGACTTCAAATACCAACTAGAGAGAGAGAGAGAGTTGGCTGCAAAGTTCTTCAAATCATCAAGGATGAACTAGGGCACGAACTTTGTCTGTCAGATCACAAATTGCATGAACAACAAGTTCTCAATGAATGCGCAACTTGTATCTTGTGATCTCTTTCTTGACGGCCCTTAAAATAATCCTTTTATATGTCTAGGGTTAGGAGAAAAGAAGTCCCAAAGACACACTCACGGATTAGACTTGAAACAGACCTGGAAATCTGTTTTCTTTAATTCTCGACAGATAGAGGTGTCGAGAGGTGTCGAGATAGCTGTCGAGGCTCGAGCAAAACAGCTCCTTTAAAACTCGATAGATGTATCTGTCGAGGTATGTGTTGAGCTTTAAAAACTTGCACTTCCTAGCTTGTTTCTTGGACAGACTTTGACGGCTTCAACACTTAACCTTGAACCACTGTTTCTTGAAGTGTTAAACTCATCCTAAATCTACCCAATTACAAGTAAAGTGCGTTTTGTCTAAGGATAAGCCAATTACATAAAATAATGACATATGTTCACAGACTTGAACTACATATGTCCTAACAAAAGGCAATGAGACTAAACAATACTATAGCTGAAGAAGAAAATAATTTCTTAAAGAGGAAGTGCATTGTTTTAGCTAGACAAATCTTTGTTTGCTCTCAACTTAGGTCACACAAAAAGTGACGATTTGTCCGTCTCCTTGTGTTGCTCCCTTTGCGTAATATATATATATATATATAATTATATATATATAATAGAAAGATCAAAACTGTTACACACATTTTTTGAAACCGTCTTCAACTCACAAATTTTGTGCCAAAAAGTATGTGTAACAAACACTGCTTTTGAAACAAATTCGTTTGTTATATGACTCTTTAATTAATATACAATATAGTTAATGTTAGCCCCTCCACTTTATTACAGTCAGGAACTTAGAATCGTGAGAAACAATCATATTTCTAGAAAGTTTTTTCCCTCTTTCTTTAATTAGAAATATCAAATATGGTTTGAAGTTTGCAAAAGAACAAAACAGCGAAAAAGAAACAAAAATAATAATGAACTGAATTAGTTACGTTTGCAATACAAAAAGATGATAACTGCTCTTAATATTTAGAAACAAAGATGTTTGAAATTGGCATTCGATCGCAA
This sequence comes from Castanopsis chinensis, assembly GCA_032878915.1. Classification (NCBI taxonomy): domain Eukaryota; kingdom Viridiplantae; phylum Streptophyta; class Magnoliopsida; order Fagales; family Fagaceae; genus Castanopsis; species Castanopsis chinensis. The sequence continues at coordinate 14,467,506 of JAVQMG010000109.1, forward strand.
GTTAATCATGGAGGAAAAATCTGATCTTATAGTCCAATTAGTTTTTTTATTTTATTTATTTATTTATTTACGGGAATTAGTTTTGTTGGGATATATGTGAATCATGTTAGAAATATATGTCATTTAGAATTGGCTAATTATTTGACAAAACACATTTTACTTGTAATTAGGTAGATTTATGATGTATTTAATACTTCAAGGAACAAGAGTTCAAGTTCAAGTATTGAAACCATGCAAATTTGTCTAAGAAACAAGTGAAGAAGTGCTGGATTTTAAAACTCGAAAGTTATCTCGATAGATAGCATCTATCGATGTTTAAAAGGTTTGTTTAGCCCGGTGCTCGATAGCTGCTTTGTAGATAACCTATCCATCGAGATTTATAAAAATCAGTTTTTCAGATTTGATTTCACTCTAATCTATGTGTACATATTTAGGCTTTCTTTTTTCACAATTCTAAACATATATAAGAATTATTTTAAGGGCTGTCAAAGATGGCGTGCGTATGAAGCAAAGTTTTGTTCATGCAAATTGTGACCAGAGACAGAATTTGCCTTAGTTCATTTTTCTCTTGAAGAAGTTACTGCATTTGTACGCTGTTAGGTTTTGTGACCAAGGATTTTTGTGATCTTCATCGTGTTGATAAACTGAAGAACTTTGCAACCAATATCTTTCTCAAATTGGTGAGTAAGCTGTGTATTAGGATTTGTGCATCGATTGGTTAGTCACGTATTGGGAACCGTGCATTGAAAAGGAGAGATTACCACTACAGAACAAGTCCAATTGTGTACTGGGATTCATTTACTTGTAACTGCTTGTTGTGATAATAGTGCATTCTCAGAAGTGGTGACCTTAAAATCACCCGGAGGGGTTTTTGCCTTGGAGATTTTCCCAATTTGTAAACAAATCACCTTGTCAACTTTATTTTCCGCTACATTTAACTTAGTTAGTGAATTGTTTGTGCCACCACGCGTTTTGCATGTTAATTGAATTAATTAATTAACTTGGTTAATTAATTAGTTAATTCATCATAAGAGGTCAATACATTCTTGGCCTATCAAGCTTTTCTGTTTTGATAATTAACCATAATAAGTTAAACATTAATAAAAATAGTATGCTAGTAATTTTTATGAAATTGAGTTTTGAGCTCATTTTGAAAATTTTTAATTTTTTCTGTTTACCATATTAACTTTTCCTTCTTTCTTGTTCTTTTGTACTCATTTCTTATTTTTCAGTATGATTTATGTTATATCTATTTTATGATATTTTGGTGGGAAGAGGAAAGTAGACACTAAAAAATCACACACACACTTAGAAAAATTTAGACCCCAGCTATTAACTTTAATTAATTTAAAGTCAAATAAGTTAATTAATAAATTATGATTTGCACGTTTAGTTTTTATTAATCATGCCACACAACAATATTGGCAAAAAAAATCAATTGCAAAAAATAAATGACATGGCAATATAGTTATGAAATGAAAAACCTAATAGTAAAAACTCTCTAGGGTTTTACTATCAACTTTTATAGAAACAATTTCAATAGTAAAATTTAAGTTAGAAGTAACCTTAATACTAATTGCAGTAGTGGCTTGCTCACGTGACCAAATGCAACTCCAACCTTGATAGAGACTCTTCTTCTCTAGATTCCTTTCATACAAACAGCCCATTTGTGACTTCAAGGACCACCTCGTAACTTTTCATAACAGCACTTCTGTTAGGAATGCAATAAGCATTTGGATAATAATTGTTGTATTGAGATTTAGTTAGTTAGTTAGTTACAATTCCAAGCATGTTAATCACATTTAGCATATGTTGGAATTATTAATGCACACGTTAATCACATTTAGTACATGTTGGAATTATTAATGCACATGGAGAATAATAGTTACAATAGGATAAGGCCATGTGGGCCAATAAAATTAGAGCTAGTCTCCTATAAATACATGATTGTACTCCAATATGGGAGATGAATTGAAGAATAAAACTTGTTAGTGCATCAGTGCATCTACCTCTCTCTCTCTTAATCTCTTTCTCTCTTTCTCTATGGAGGGTGACTACCTCGAATTAAGTCAATTTAGCTACAATTCCCATCAATCCCCCTACAATTCATACTCATCCTCATTAGGAACCTCCAGGTTCCTAACAAGTGGTATCAGAGCCGTCGATCTTGAGATGGGTGAATTTGACCGACAAGAAATCTTGAAAATGGTGAATGAAGTTTTGGAGAAGGCTAAGGCCTTGACAAAATCTAACGAGGCTATTTTAAAGAAGTTGAAGGCCTTGGATGAATCTAACATGGCCATGAAGGAAGAGCTCTCAAGATTGCAAGAAGGTCTCGAGAACATGACGGAAGAGGAGTTACAATCTCTTGACGCAACCTTTGAAGTTCAGTCCAAAGAACCAACAAAAAAGAAGATGATGATTTTCCAAGAACCAATTCTTGATGCACCAATGGAAGCTTCCATTCAAGAGTCTATGATTCAAGAATTGGCAATCCAAGTATCAGTCATCCAAGAATCCAAGATACAAGCGCCAACAATTTTAATGGCTCTAGAATCTAATGAGGTCTTGAGGATACAAGAATATTTCAAGGTTCAAAGAACCAATGAGATATTGAAGATTGAAGAACCATTGAAGGCTCAAGAATTCGAGCAAAGTTTGAAGATCTACAAAGAAGAAACCTTCATGTGCATGGGACTGCGTGTTAAAGAGAAATGCATGAATATGGTGATCAAAATGTTACAACGGTGTTAGTCCATTGGAAGATCTCCTTTGATGAAAATGCTATTTCACAATAACACCTTGTGGGCAATGTGTTTTCAAGGGGAGGGAAATGTTAGGAATGCTATAAGCATTTGGATAATAATTGTTGTATTGAGATTTAGTTAGTTAGTTAGTTAGTTACAATTCCAAGCATGTTAACCACATTTAGCACATGTTGGAATTATTAATGCACATGGTTAATCACATTTAACACATGTTGGAATCATTAATGCACATGGAAAATAATAGAATCAATAGGATGAGGCCATGTGGGCCAATGAGATTAGAGTTAGTCTCCTATAAATACATGATTGTAATCCAATATGAGATATCAATTGAAGAATAAACCAACTTGCTAGTGCATTAGTGCATCTACCTCTCTCTCTCTTAATCTCTCTCTTTCTCTATGGAGGGTGACTACCTCGAATTAAGTCAATTTCCCTACAATTCCCATCAATCCCCCTATAATTCCTATCCATCCCCATTAGGAACCTCTAGGTTCCTAACAACTTCTATGTTGAATTTAGTGGCTTCAACTTTAATTACCAATCTTTTGACCCTATTTGATTTGATAGTGATTGAGAACTTGGTCACAAAACCCTACATGTACAAACACAGTTCTCTCCAAACTTATTTTAATCGTCTCTATTGTAGTCCATTTATGTCTTAGCAAATATGACTCAAAATTATAAAAATTGGACGACATAATGGGCTTGATTAAGAATTAGGATCTGCGACTCTCAATCAATAGAATAGCGATTAAGCAACTGTTGATATGGTTTCAATCAATTAACTAACTGTCGAGTTTACTGTCAAGATTAAAGTGAGTTCCTTCTTCTTGAGTTGTCTACGCATGAATTATAAATTTTAATTGGACTATAAAAACACAAAAGCTTACTTTAACTTTTTATTTATAGTTTACCAACGTACATACTATAGACCTATATTGGTTGATACAAACTGAAATCAATCAAAATTTTTCAATCTCCAACTAAAAAATGGTTCGACAGTATAAGACTATAAGTACGCCTTAGAAAAGGCTAATCGATGTCAAAGGGTTCTCAGTAACAAAATTATGTGGGCTTGACCAAGATGGTTTGGGGATATTCTTGATGCAATTTAGGTTCATACCATATCTTGAATAGACTTACGCTGATCTGGAATGGAAACATGACAAATCAAGATAAGGATATTGTAAAACTTATGACCAAACAAGGCTTAGATTGATTCAAGAGTTGAAATTAAGCATACTTCTTCATAAGACAACCAAAAACATGGTCAATTAGCCTTTGATTTTTTACGCCAATTCTTGTACAAGCGTCATCAAAGGCAAGAGGAGTAAAAAAAACATTTATAAAAATAATAATAAAACTACTCAAATTCAAACAAAACCAAAATCCTTGTTCTGTCTTGAGGAGAATATTAGCAAGAGAAATTTTGCTTTGATGCCATGTGGTAATCAATGATAACCAATTGTAATTAATCCAAGGTATTGCTTTTGTTATAGACATGTGTTTGAGGCAACATAGTGTTAACATGTAATAGGTCGTGGGTTTTAAGCCCACCTTATTTACTTGTACTGTACACATACTTTTACTGCATTCTTACTTGTACTACACATATCTACCTCCTATATAAAAGCACTCTTTTATATTCTATTACTTGAAAAATACAATACATTTATTCAGTATTTCTAACATGGTATCAGACTCATTGCTCTAAATTTCTTGTGTTTTGAAGTTTTGTTTTTATTGGTATTTTCTGCTGCCTTAACTTCTCTGGTTAGTAAACCTTTTTTTTATTTGTGCCCTTTCCTGATAGCTATGCCGCTGTCAAAGGTACTCAAGGTTGAATCTTCTCTGCCAGAAGCTCACTCTTTGCCACCAAGATCACTGTCCTCGTCGGATCTTCACTTCAAACCTCCAATCTAAACACAAGACATATCATCGTGTAGATTGTCGCTCGATCTACTCAACCCCACCAAAATCATCCACATCAAACACACCATGCGCTCCCACGCGCCATCACGCGCTAGAAGAAGTTCAGAGCGTACAGCTCATGCGCCACACGCGCCACCGGGAATCTTGCTGGCATCATCTGTGACGTCATCACCTGATACGTCAGCCTTAGCTATTTACTGACATCATCCTGCCTACATCATCGTTGACTTTCGCAATAGTTGACCATTGACTTTTTTGTCAAGTTTGACTTTTTGCCATTCAAGTGCTCCTTATCCAATTTTTCGTGTAGATTTCATATTTGCAGTCCATTTTTGCATATTTTTCTTCTAAATGAAGATTAAGGACAGATCTTCTTTTTTGCAACAATCGTCGTCGACAATTCAACAAATGTTTTTGCAATATTTGTAAACGTTTTGGCCATAATGTTGAAACTTGTTATCAACGCAACAAATCAAATGTTTCTATTTTTGCTGCTACTGCAGCTAATATCCAACCAATGGCTCCTATATCCACAAAGTCCAAGTTTTCTAGATCCACTATCACCATTTCCACAGTTGACCTTCAAAACATAATTGCAAATACCATTCGTATGGTTGGTAATGCATCTTATTCATTTTCTCTCTCAATTTCAGCTAGTATGTCTCCTTCCTCTTGGCTATTACAATCACATGACACCTCACTTATCTTTATTTTCTCAACTCAAACTTGCACCACACCTTTTTAATATTCACACAGCTAATGGTTCCACAATGTTTGGTCATAATATAGGTTCTATCTCGACCTCTAACCTCTCGGTTTCTGGAGTCTTTAATGTTCCTAACATTTCTTACAATTTATTTTCTGTGGAAAAATTAGCTGAGTTGGGTTATCGCATTACCTTTGATTATTTTAGGTGTTTTGTGCGATATTCAAGGATGGGACAGAAGCTTGGGACCAGTCCTAGAATTGGATGTATGTTTCTTATGGACAACCTTCGCCTTCCACTTGTTGCTCCTGTTTCTGTTGCTGTTGCAGCTACTACAATTTCTTCTATTCCTTCCCTTGCACTTTGGCATGCCTGACTTGGTCACGCATCCTCCTCTTGGGTACAACACTTGGCTTCTAGAGGTTTGTTAGGTTCAGTGTCCACAGAAAATTTAATTGTGTTTCATGTCAGTTAAGAACACAACCAGCTTTGCCTTTCAATACTAGTGAATTAATGTCCATTGATATCTTTGGCTTAATTCATTCTGATGTCTGGGGGGACCTTCCTTTGTCCCTAGTATTGGTGGATCTCGATATTTTGTTATTTTTGTTGAAGATTATTCTCACTATAGCTGAATTTTTCATGTGAAACATAGTTCTAAATTATTGCAAATATATATTAATTTTTGTAAAAATGGTTGAAAATCAATATTCCAAACGTATCAAAATTTTCCGATCTAATAATGCTCTTGAATACACTTAATATGCTTTCCAAGCTATTTTGCATTCCTATGGCACTATTCATCAACTAACTTGTCCAGATATCTCTCAGCAAAATAATAGAATCGAACAAATAATTTGTCATATTCTTGACACTGTTCATGCTCTCATTCTCTCTGCCAAAGTTCTCGCTCCTTTTTGGGGGCAAAGCTGCTCTTCATGCTATTAATTGCATTCCCAATCCTGTCATTTAAAATCAAACTCCAAATGAGCGCCTTTTTGAGTCACCTTTAGATAATCACCACCTTTGCTCCTTCGGTTCTACCTGTTTCGTTCTTCTTTAGCCATATGAGCATAACAAACTTGAGCCTCTGTCTAGACTTTGTTGTTTTTTTGGCTATGGCAAAACTTAAAAGGGGTATCGGTGTTATAATCCTGTCTCTTATCATCTTTGTATCTCCCATAATGTTGTCTTTTGGGAATATCACTCCTTTGTTGAGCTCTCTCACTTTCGTGCCTCCCTATTTACCTCTTCTGTCTTGGATCTTTTTCCAGATGAGTCACATATTCCTTCTATAGTCACTCCTGATCATCCTATAGACTTCTCTATCCAACCACTAGATATCTTTTATGCCTGTTGAGGACTCTTTTTTCGGCCCACATGGCATCAATTCATTGGCAACTCATGTCACATCAACGCATTATTGATTTTTTGGTAAATCTCTATAAAGCCCAAAATAAGCTTATATCTCATGGATTGGGCTCACATGGCCCACAAGATCCTTACTTCAAGAGGCGAATTCATGGTCTACATTTCCATTTCATCAATTGGGATCATAACTCATAACATCATCAACATCAACATATGGATCGAGCTTAAGCAATGAATCAAAGCTCACGGCCCATATTACATCTCTTACACTCATGGCAAGCGGCCTCTTCAACAAGAGCCCATATTCACACAAAATGACAACAAAACCCGAGGTACGTCATCTCATCTTTTGCTTATGATCCAAGCTCATAAGTCTCCTTGAGGAAACTTTGGGAGTCGTGGTTTGGAAGGCCAAGAGATATGTTCAGTAAAGCTCCAGCGGTTTAAAGTTGATAAAAGAAACATGTTGCTTGGCATGTCTTCTCCAACTCCCTAAACTCTGATGAGTCCGTATGTAGCGGGTAACATATGGTAAGCATCTCTTATCACGTAGCACTTTAGATGATAAAAATCCCCTTGCTCTTTTCCTAAAACTTAATATTCATCACATGACTCATACTCAACATCCCCAGCCATAAAACTGCTGGGAAAATAATTGCTCATTCAATCCCCAGCTGTTACTATACAGTTTTGGAAACTTCATTATATTACTCTACATAAATCTTATTACTGCTTTCAGCTAAAATTCAACTCAAACACATGGCCTAATTTGATTGGCTATCTTTTATTTCCAACTATATACACAATATTCATGATATCACTTATACCCAGCTGCTGTCTGCCACAATCAGACCATATATTTCTCTGCCAACTGCCAGAGCAGAGCATTAAATACTTTTCTTGCTCACCAAGATTAAGTCACAACACAATGAGGTATTGACTAAATCTCTAAAGCTTCCTTAACTTTCAACCTATCCTTTTATTGCTTACTAGAAATGTGTTGTAATGGAACTATGCACCAAAAACACAAACACCCAAGAAGGAAGCATTTCCAGCAAAGCCCCAGCTATGCATTCAGCACTTGACACCTGGCTGGGAGTGATGTCATCAGCCATTTAATGCTGAAATCCCAGTTGCCAGCTGCTATGCCCAAAATAGCAAGTTACCCTTGAAAGAGACCTTACCATTTTCAGCTAAATTCTAAATGACCTCTCCTACACTCTAAAATCACCATGCTGACATCTTTTGCTTCTACCCAAAGTGAGCTGCCTCATCATGGCTGTAACAGCTCTTCCTGACAGCTGGGACAGCTTTTCTTGATAGCTGGGACAGTTTTTTTTTGACAAATGAGATAGTCTTTTCAGGACAGCTATCACAGCTGACTCAACAGCCTGAGCATTACTTTTTTTTCCTCATTTGGCTAAAACCAAAACCAGCTGAACTAACCATATTTTCCTTGCCAAAAATACCTTCCTTTTTTGCTGCTTTTTCCCCAGCAGCTTTTACCCGAAATAGCAAGTATACCTTAAACCTAAACATACATTTTTTGTCAAAATCTTAAGATGAATTTTCTGAAGATTCATTGCTATTTTGGACAGGTTTTGGCTTATATTCTTTGCTGAAATACCCCTTTAAGCTCAGCTAAAGAAACTCTCCATCAACACCTAAGAAGGGGGCACAAAAACCTCTCTATTCTCTTCCTAAGCTCGGAATGAAGTTCTGGGTTTTGAGTTTCAAAATCAAGAACTAAATTCTTTAGCTCTTAGCTCATAAATGCCTTCATAAGCATTCATCCATCCTCCAGCAGAAAATCCCAGCAATACATACCAGCAGAAAAGCCCAGCAGTAAATTTCAGCGACATTGCTGAACACACTACAGCCTTATTACCACTCTTATACTCATTCTCTCACTCTTCATATTCAAAAAATACACATATCTTACTGCTCTTATCTCCAAATACCTAAACATATCTCTATACTGTTCTTTTACAAAATCTTTCCTCTTGGAAAGCAATCTCTACAACTTCTCCAATGGTTATAATCTCATATTTTTACTATCTTTAATCATCATATCTTTCGTACTTCCATATATCATACTACATCCCACAGAACATCTCTTTCTCCACTTTTCTTACATAATCTCATACACATTTGCTACACCATTACATATGACTCACTACATTCATCTAAACTCCGCTCTCATACTCTCCCACGCTGAAATTTCTACTGTTTTGCTGCTCATAAACACATATCAATACTTTTCTCTATCTCTCTTATAAAAGCCCTTCTCGTGAAAGGCATGAACCTCTACTACTAAAGCCCTTCTCCTAGAAGGCATCAAAATCTCACATCAAAGCCCTTCTCATGGAAGGCACAAATCCATCTTCCATAAAGCTCTTCTCTTAGAAGGCACAAATACTTCATTCAAAAACCCTTCTCATGGAAGACAACACTATTCATAATTTCACAACAACTAAAAGAGCATTGTCAAGGGGAAAATTCATTTAAGTACATGATAAGAGGGGCAAGCTTAACCAGCCCTTACACACAGCTGGGCATACTCTCTCTCCCTCCAAGTTGCACCCTTTTTTCCCCTTAATCTTGAAGCTATCATGGCAACCTGCCTCTCTACCGCTGGGGTCACTCTGCTGGGATATTAGCAACTCACAGAAGCTGTACAGCTGGGCTATAAACCATACAAAGATAAGTGGTTCCGCCTCCTTATCTTTAAATTTACATCATTGAATACATGATTACTTCACATTTGAATACATATTACCTTATTTCAACTATTAACCAAGGCTTAAACTCATTTAAATGCATGATAAGAGGGGCAAGCTTAAATAGCCTCTATCGCTGGCATTCTGCTGCCTCTACCGCTGGCAAACTTAACTAGCCTCTACCGCTGGCATCCTGCTGCCTCTACTGCTGGCAAGTTTAACTAGCCTCACTGATGCTATATTGCTGGGCTACAAATCACACAAAAATAAGTGACTTTGCTTCCTTATCTTTAAATATCCGTCATTAAGTACAGGATTACTTTATCTCTAAATAAATACTACTTTATCTCAATTGTTATTACAACTATTAATCAAAGCTATCATATCAAACACATATTACATATTTATTCGACCATTACCGTGATTCTTAGATTTTAGCTTTAATGGTTTGGTAGGCTTAAAAGTACATTGGTAGCCGTTGGACCATGTGGCCCAATGTTGAGTTCCGAGACGCAACTCTCCAAAAAAGAACCCGGGCCTAGCGAGGTCACCCTCCAAAGGACCACACATGGCCGAGCACCCGAAAAAGGCCCCCGAACAATGCCTCTCTTGGATCACCCTCTAATGAACAGGTGGAAGATGAACAAGTCAAAGATGAGCCACCCAACCCTGAGCTTGGGTCCCCTGTTCTTGCTCCACCTAAAGATCTTTCTTAAAGACATTCCACCTCATCACTCAACTCGAGTAAGATTCATTCCTACACATTTACTTAATTATCATTGTTATACTGCCCTTACTACACTACACGAGCCTCACACCTATCATGAGGCCTCCACTGACCTTTTTATGGCAGATTGCAATGAAAGAGGAACTTGACGCATTATTTAAAAACCATATTTGGGATTTGATGCTCTCCCCCCTGGGTCCATTGAGCGATATAAAGCTCGTCTTGTTGCAAAAAGGTTTTACATAAGAGGATGAGATTGATTATGAAGAGACCTTTGTTCCGGCTGCTCGAACCTCCTCCTGGTCTCTCTATTGAACAGAACAAGGTTTGATGCCTTCAACGTGCACTTTATGGCCTTAAACAAGCTTCATGAGCTTGGTTTACCAAGTTCAGCTCTACTGTCTCTCGCTTGGGTTACATTGCCAGTCATTATGATGCTGTTTTATTTCTTCGTCACACCAGCAAAGGCACCATTTTTCTTCTACTATATGTGGATGATATGATCATAACTAGTGATGACCTCAGTGACATTCAAGAACTCAAGGATTTTCTTAGTCAGCAGTTTGAGATGAAAGATCTTGGACATCTCAGCTATTTCTTGGGTCTGAAAATCACTCATTCCATTGATGGTCATTATATTACTCAGGCCAAGTATGTTTCTGAACTTTTGTCTCGAGTTAGACTTACTGATAGCAAGACTGTTGAAACTTCAGTTGAACTTAATGTGTATCTGACTCCCTCGGGGGAGGGGGGGTGGAAACCATTGTCTAATCCCTCTCTTTACAGACGATTGGTTGGCAGCCTAATTTATCTCGCTGTCACTCGTCCATACATTTTCTATGCTATTCACTAGGTAAACCAATATCTTTCTACTCCATGATTAACTCATTATGCTGTCATTCTGTGCATTTTTTGATACCTAAAGGGCACTCTTTTCCATGGCCTTTTCTACTCTTCTCAGTCTTCTCTTGTTCTCCATGCATTTTCTGATACTGATTAAGCAGAAGATCCCACTAATCGTAGGTCCACTACTGGTTATTGCTTTCTTTTTGGTTCTTCTTTGATTTCTTGACGAAGTAAGAAACAAACCCTTGTGACCTACTTTAGTACTGATGCAAAATATCATGCCCTTGCTGATACCACATCTGAGCTCCTTTGACTACGATAGCTTCTTAAGGACTTAGGTGTATTAACATCCTCTGCTACTCCTCTTTATTGTGACAACTCGAGTATCATTCATATTGTTCACAATGATGTCCTCCATGAATAGTCTAAACACATTGAGATCAATTGTTAATTTATCCGTTATCATCTTGTCCGTGGCGCTTTTAAGTTGTTCTTAGTCTCCTCTAAATATTAGCTTGCAGATACTTCACTAAGTCACATCCTAAGGGATGCCTTCATGCTTTGGTTGACAATGTCAAATTGGTTTCACACCCACCTTGAGTTTGAAGGGGGCTATTAACGTGCAATCAGTTGTAGGCTTTATGCCTACCTTGTTACTTGTACTACACACATCTGCCTCCTATATAAAGGCACTCTTGTATATTCTATTACTTGAGAAATACAATACTTTCATTTAGTATTTCTAACACATAGCAAAGAAAAAGGAATCAATTTACGTCCTCTTGATGGAATGCAAATAGCATGTGCAATAAGTAGAGCCAAATTTATACACACTTTAACTCGTTGAAACACACATGTAAGAAGCTAATATCGTACGTACCACAATGTTTTATTATGGAAACCATGACTACCTATGGTGACAATAGTAGGGGGAAAACAATCCAATTCTAAATTGACATATATATAGTTATATATCATGAATGAAAAGCCGGAATCGGCATTGAATTTGAGAATATGACTTAGACGAGCCAATTGAAATAAATAGGAGTACATGGTGCAATTCGACTTGAAGAAACTTTGACCATGTTAGTTGCGTCAGAAGAAGCTACTGAGGTACCTTTGGAGGATTGGAGATATGTGGGCTTTGTATGCTGCTACAATAGGATGATAACTATCCCAAAATACATGATCAAACGCATTTTTACAAATGGGAGATGCTGGATTACACAGTATAGCTACCTCTATATCCCTTGTACCACAACACCCTTTTTCCACAACATGGAAGCCTACATTACATATTAAAAAATCAAGAAAAAATCAAAAATTATGATAAAGACGATAGGAAAGGTACATTGATGAAACATAGTTGTGCGTTTTTACGCCCCTTAAAACAACCAGATTAACCTAATTATTTAGCCAAGTTATTAACTTAGGTAAATTATGCAAATTTAGGTTAACACAAAACAATCATATCACGCAAAATAGCGAAAATATAAAGAATACAATGATATGATGACCCAGAAAAATCAAACCAGTAAAAAACTTGGGGAGGATTTAACCTAACTATCCTCAAGGTAAAATCGAATCCACTATGAAAGAATTGAAGTTTACACAATAGCGACTTAGACCATTAATATCCTATTGCTACCTCGAGTAGGAAACTTACTACCACGACCACATGACAGCTCCGAGTCCACAGACTACTTCTTTCTTGGATTCCTAGCAAGCACAAGCACTCCCGCTTAAATCTACAATTGAATGATCATCAAGTTCTTGACATACTCTTGATCCTTGATAACCCTAAGTATTTGTGAAGGCAAATATCTCTAGATCTCACAAAAAGATTCACACACACAGCCACAGCAACAACAACAACAACTAAAAATGTGGCTAGGGTTTTCTCTTTTATACCTATGGCAAAACATAAAACCCTACACGTAAAACGGGCTTGAGTTAAGTTGGAAAATTCTGCAAAAAAAATAATCTACACGACTTTCGATTGGTCGAGTCTAATTTTCGATCGATCGAGCTAAGCAGAATTACATAGTAAATCCTGCAGTAACTCGATTCCAACTTTACATAAAAGACACATACTTTGAGCAGTCTAAACAAGACTAAAAAATTTTGATCATGCTTTGCCAACATTACAAATTAGTGTTCTAATACATTTAAGCCTAAAGGTCTTAGAACCTAACAAACTCTTCCTTTGGCAATCCGTGACAAAACACAGATACAACAAAATGCTCAAAGTTTACATAGAAACAGCCCATTATAAAAACAAAGCCCAACATAACAAATTCAACCTAACTACTATCCATCAGTTCAAGTGTAGACAGCAGCACGACTGAATCAACCTGTATATTCTTGTAACACTTAACAAACACATAAACGCATGTGTAGAAAATACAAGTAAAACAACATAACTTCTTGATTTCACATAAACATAAACTATACGACATTTATCATGAATAAACTCATCAATATATATCAACAACCAATCTAAAGATACATATAAAGTGAAGTACCTAGATACAATCTAAAGAACTCTACAGCTCCGAACAACTCAAAAATCTCCCCCTAACTACAAAAGCTCCTCTCTACACCATATATGCACTCCACCTTTTTGTGTGACGAATTGCCAAAGGGCACTCACTTATCATCAAAAGGAGGTGGTTGTCTAATACTCTTCAAACATGTCCACCAAAACCTGACCATGAGCCGCCTGAACGGTCATGACAGTCTCTAACATACGTCGAATGTCTGAATCATCCAAAGTAGAAGGCGGAGGAATATCAGCAGTAGCAGCATGAGGATTGTCAGACACCTCAGCAGTAGTATCACTTGTAGAGGAGGGAGGAGGAGGAGGTACAACACCCGAAGACTCAACTCTAGGATGTTTAGAGCTTGTTCTCAACTAAGCAGCCCTCTACTTAAGAAAGTTGGCACCTATAGGAGCGATAATATGAACAGGCTCAGATGCGGGAAACTCCTCTAAATCAAGATGGAGAAGAATCCTATGAATAAAAATAGGGAAGAAAAGAGAGTGAGCAGTACAACTAGTCTGATGAACCTCGTTCAAAGAATGAATAAATAGATGAGGAAAACTAATAAGAGTATCAGTAATAAGAGCATACAAAAACACACATCGCTCAATAGGAATGTTGTGCAGATGAGAAATAGGCCACAAGGAATGATAAGCAATCCTAAAGAAAAGATAGTGAACCTCAAAGAGCTCAGCAGTAGTGATCCGAGGATCCGAACCCCACTGGATAGAAGACCTAGTGATGTAAGACATGATGTCGTCTAAGGGAGGAGACTCATTATAAGGGTAGATAAGATACTGAACAAGAGGTACCCCAAGAGCAGCAGCCACTACCGAAGGGGTAATGGTGTACTCATCACCTCGAATCCAACTCCTCACAAGAGTGCCGGGATCATAGGAGTGAATAGAGAGGTTCGAGTAGAACTCTTTGATCAAGGTAGCATGAGGGGAGTGAGAAATATCTAACAAAGGCAACCAACCCATACGCTCAAAATTCCTACCAATCTCGGGATCTAGCTCATCTAATAGAACCTTTCTCTTAGCCCAAATGTTCCTCTTAAGGTTAAGGGTCTTAAAGGTCTTTTGGTGTTTCTCACTTAAGAATCTCTCACTCTCATAGGATGGAGCAGAAGAAGAGGAGGAGGACCTATTGGCTCTAGTTTTCCTAGGCATGATGCTAAGGAAAGAACAAACAAACAGAAAAGAACCAAAAAGAAAAAAAAGAGAAAACCAAAGGCAGACTGCAAGTTAGCACAAAACATTATAGAATACAACAAATCTATATGGTGCATGAACAGTGGAAACAAATGATACATGCTCTAATGCATTGAGAATAAGTTCAATGTAACTTTAATATCACAAAATTGGCTTGAGCATAGAGCTTTATAACAAAAACCTCAAAATTTTGAAAAACCACTTGTACCATTTTCAAGAAATTGACCAATTGATCATTACACAAGATAAATAATACATTAAAATGATCAAATTAATTAATCCAACAAGCCAATTTTATCAAATTAAACTCAATTGAACAAAATCCCCAAATTGGGTAGTTTCAAGCCCTAGAAATTTCAATTTTTCACAAAACTCCAAATTGATCAAATTAATTCACATAGAACTGTTGTATATCATCACTCAATAAAAACCCATTGAACAATTGTGAAAAAAAAAACTTAAAACATCAAAAATCCCCAAATTTCCTAGGTTCGAAATTTACCCTTTAAATGCATGATTTAATACATGAAGCATGAGAATAAAAGAAAAAGAAAGGGTAGAATAGTCTTACCGGCCTTAGAAGACAAAAACCTTGCAAAAAGATCGGAGGAAAACAACAAAAATCTTGAATGGGACTTGGACAGATCGGATGGAAAGAGAAAGAGTTTGAGAAATTTTGAAAAAGTGAGGAACACATGAGAAAACTCATGATTAAAAAAACTCTCTTTACAATTTTCGAGCAGTCGAAAGTTAGATTCGATCGATCGAAAATGCTTCGATTGATCCAAAACCAATCGAGCACCGATTGAAACGGACAGAAGCTGACCAAAAATTGAAACGCAATTTCGACCAGTCAAGAAACAGCTTCGATCGATCGAAATTCTGGAAAAACAGTTTTTTTTTTTTTTTTGAAAAACAAAGCGTGTTTATGCAGAAACTCCTCAAAGCAAAGAATTTTAAGAATAAAATGCATGAGTATGAGATGGAATGTTTTTCAAAAACACATGATTTAAACCCAGATTTCCCAAACATCAAGATGTTCACTCAATTCACCTTAAAAATCAAACTTCAAAAACACATTTTGCATTTAGACTCAAGGAAGTTTCAATCTTGGATGGCAAACACTAAATCACACACAATAACATGTGCAAAGTTTAGCAAAGAGTAATTTGTGTAGTGTGTGTAACTAGCAAAAGCTTGAGAGACATGTGGGGTGATATGTGAATAGTAATTAAGCACAATTTCTACAAAATTCATCGCGTAAAATTAAAAGAGACTATCCCTCAAAGTGTTACATCATATAACTCTCACATCTCCTAGAATAAGAGCTTGCAATCATGTAAGTTTCTTGATTTGCCTCATAATGTACACACCAATTTTATTTGATCAGAAACTTATTAAAAATTAGTTGGGATAATGTACACACCAATTTTAAGTTATTGAAATTATTATAATCCAATAATGTACACACCAATTTTAGCATTTAAACCGAGGCTACACCTTATGTTCTTTTTGTACATGTGCTACACTTTCTCGAGTACAAAATCTTACGATATGTACTAAGGTGTTCATGATTGGCTAATAAACAGTGGTGAGATGGTTATTTATACTTTTCTCATTAAGTTCAAGTTCGACAGTCAAAAGCATGTGATTTCAAGATCAAGATTAAGTGATCAAAGACTATAAACATCTTCCCACATAACATGCACTACAAAACTCAAACTAGTAAAGTGCAATAAAAATAAGCTCATCTAGGCTAAACAAGGTACATAAACATCGTATGGAAAAATAATATGACCAACCTTGATTTCAAATCTAAGAAAAAATTGCAAAACACATTTTGCTTCCTTATTTCATTCCCCCCCCCCCCCCTTTTTTTATGAAAATAACAAAAACAACCTAGAATGAAATGCATGAATGTTATGTAATTCAAATCCTAGAAAAGCAAAGAAAACAAAACAAAAATACCAAAAAAAATGGTCACAAAGAGTAGAGCAGTGAAGCACAAAGAGAACTTGTAGACGTTACATCCCTGCATTCAGGGATTTTTCTCATCTTAGGCCTTAGCCTTTTTGTGGAAGAGATTATGAGAGTTAAACTTATGTATTACATACATTGGAAATCCAAACTGCATATACATAATATAAAAAATCATCCACAAGCACAGCGCACGCTTGGAAGCTAGTGCCTTAGGAAATTAAAATACTCATACAGAGACTAAGTACATAACTTTGTCCATCACAAACTCATCTTCAAACGGTGCATAAGTTAGAGTCTAATGCACTTTTTAGGGAATTAAAATATAAAACACGCAGTAGTAATAATAAACATAGGTAAGGTAAATAAGAGGGAAACCCTTCAACTTCTTTATTGAGACTAGGTACATGACTTCATCCATAATGTAACTTGTCCAGGCTTGAACCTTCATTGATAGTACCTTCTTATATGCTCGACGTTCCAAGGGTGCTCCAGCTTCCATCCATCTAGGACTTTCAGGTAACATGATCCCTACCTTTTACAATTAATGACCTTGTAGGGTCCTTCCCAATTAGGTCCCAGCTTCTCATGAGCTGAGTTTCTTGTTGCTAAAGAGACCCTTTTTAGGACAAGGTCCCCAATATTGAAACGCCTAGATTTGACCATTTCATCATATTGTCTGGCCATGAGTTTTTATTATCTTGCTGTCTTTTGCTCTACGTCCATCCTTACCTTGTCTATTAGATCAAGGCTAAGACGAAGTTGCTCTTTATTATCCTTATCTTGATACTTCATCACCCTGTGATGTGCCATATGCACTTCTGTAGGTATTACTGCTTCACTTCCATAAGCTAACTTGAAAGGAGTTTCCCCTGCAGGGTCCTCACAGTTGTCCTTTAAGTCCATAGAACACCTGGTAGCTCATCAGGCTATACTCCCTTTGCCCCCTCAAGTCGAGTCTTGATGATTTTCAACAGGGATCGGTTTGCAACTTCTACTTGCCCAATAAATATAAAGTTAGATTATCTTGTTCTCCCATTATGATATATATATTGGAAATTAAATATAGAATCGAAATACTCTGCCAAAGTTATCAAAAAAATAAAAATACTCTGCCAAAGATTTGATTCAAAAATAAGTATCAGTTGTTTATTCACATCCATATTCGGAGAAATTAGCCAAATTCTAGTGAAAAAAAAAAAAAAAAAAAACTACCTTGACTATTATTTCGTCATAAGTTTTTTAACTGGGTATATGCATGGATGATGGTTCATGGACAGGGCCACTAATCTCATTTTCATGTTCGACCATTTTGAGGTTTGAAATGGAAGGCATGCATGAAAGTGTACCATGTGTTAAGACCACAATACTTTTCACAACACTTTCATAATAAATTTGAAGTAGTAGGTTGTTATTGGTTATTATAGGTAGGCAAAAAGTAATTTAAGTTGTGAATTCAAATTAAAACCAATAGCAACTAACCACATATGATTTGTTATAAAAGTGTTATAAACTTAACACTTTTCAATCTATATATAATATGGGAATTAAAGTCTTTAATTTTTTTTATTGAATGCTTTTGGAGTAGTTCTTTTTTTTTTTTTTTTTTTTTTTTTTTTTTTTTTTTTATAGGAAGACCAAAACTTTTATTCATCATGAGAATGAGATACAATATCCTGAGCACATGCATGTTCAATAATAGGAGGACACTCCTCTAGCCATGCAACGTAGCTCTCTACACTTCTTGCATGTTGGGCCAACAAGTGTGCAGGGATATTTCCCTGCCTTTTGGTATGGGAAAAAGTATAGGTTCTAAAAGCTTGTACAAGAAAGGACACTCCAGTAGGAATGGCAACAGGTCGGGTTCGGGCCGGGTTTTTGCATACCCGGACCCGACTCACAGGCTAAGACCCGAGACCGAGACCCGGAACCAACCCGATTATTAATCGGGTTTTTTTTTCGGGGCCCGGACCCACCCCGCAGGGCCCCACGGGCCCTGTTTATCTTCTTGAGCCCAAATTTGGCCTAACCAAAAAAAAATTCAAGCCCATTCAAGCCACATAACGTGGCCCAAATGCCAAAATTTGGCATTTAGGCCACGTTATATGGCAGTCAAATCAATCCTAATCGTAAGTTAATCATAAATCACCTGTTAATTATACATCTATACATCAATAATTCATAACTAAAACTTTAAATCAATAAATCACTTAACTAAGATAATCATTAATCAACAAAATCATAGCTACAAAATAAAATATAAAAAGCTACAAAATATCACAAGTCCAACAAGTTCAAGAAATTAAAAAGTTACAAAATAAATCCCACTAATCTAAGAAATTAAAAAGGCTAAGAAATTACAAAAGGCTTAGAATAATTACAAGCCAACAAATTAATCCAACAGGTCTAAGAAATTAAAAATGCCACTAAATTATTACAAAATGTCTAATCCTCCACAATTGTGACCCAACTCCCATCCTCTTCATTAGGCTCCCCATCATCAAGAATTGTTTGAAGATCACAATCTCCAGACATAGTTGAAGAACCTACAACAATGAATTAAAAAAAGAATAAACTTCATCAAATTGTAACTAGCAAATATAAAAATGCAATGTCAATGTTGTTTAAATATTACAATTTAAATAATTTAAATAAGGCAGTGGCAGTGGCAATGGCAATGTTGTTTAAACAGAAGAACAAGGCAGTGGCAGTGGCAACATCCAAAACAATTTAAATACAAAGACTATAAACATCAAACCCGTGGCAATTACACAATTAACCCGATACATAAGCTCAACATCAATAACCCATTTCAAAAAAATTAAACAACAAATTCAGAGTCATTCGTACAACTTTACATTTTGATTACAAAACACCCTAATACATTACTTACCAGACAAATAACAATGTGAAACTTAGAATTTGTGCAAAATTTGTGACACTCAGAATGTGAAACTTAGAATTTGTGTGTATTCACTAGTCTCAAAGTCAATGAAGATTCTCACTAAAACAAAACACATAAAGAGAGAAGAAATCATTAAAAAATAAAAATAGAAACTTTAAGAGAGAGAGAGAGAGAGAGAGATTTACCTTGGGTAAAATTGTATCTTTTGTTGGCCTCAGGATTGGCTGTGTGCACAGAGATACCAACAAGATTGCAAATTGAGATATTTACCTTCTGGGTTCGTGTTTTTCTCTCTGTTTTCTCTCTAACCAAATAGGGAATGAGAGTATTTACAATTTCAAGAGCAGTGAATGTGATGACTGATTTTCTATTTTTCTCTCTTTTCTTATGTTTTATATAATTGGGTTGAATTTAAAGTTGGGTTTTTATTTTTTTGTAATTGTTGTTTAATTTATGAACCAGATAGCACCACTTGTTGCAAGGTTCTAACCTATAAACATCCAAAACAGAAGTGTGGAACTGACTGTGAGGTGTGGCCGCGTGAGGTGTGGCTGCGTGATGACTGAGGCAGTGAGGCGTGGCTGCGTGATGACTGAGGCAGACTGGCAGTGAGGCGTGATGAGGAAGTGGAAGTGTGGAACTGACTGAGGCACTAGGCAGTGTGGAGTGAGGGAAAGGAGTGAGATGAGAGGTGGCTGGGGCTGGGCTGGCTGAGTGAGTAGTGAGTTAGGGTTTGTAAATTATATGATATATATATATATATAACCTGAATCCGACTCGGACCCGCTTCGGATTTTTTTAAAAAAAAAAACCCATACCCGACCCTATTCTTTATTGGGCCAGGTAAAATTCGGCCCATTAGGGTCGGGCCAGACTGGGTATCCGCGAGTCAGATTTAAATTGTCATCCCTACACCCCAGTTATGATATTTTGCACTGACGTAGACATTTCACCCACTCCTCTCAGTGCATTGTATATGTTCATAGCATCTCCCTCGAAAGTTATATCTCGCACCCCCACGTCCAAAGCAAATTGGACCCCGACCTCTAATGCTTTTGCTTCAGTCTCCAATGCGCCTATAAGGTGAGCAAGCTTCTGGCTTAGAGCAGCTATCACTTCACCTGCTGCGTCACGTATGACCACCTCGATGCCCACTTGCTTTTGTTTGGAAAAAACTGCTCCATCTATATTGACTTTGTAGCTTCCCAGTTGTGGAGGACACCATTTAATCTCCTTTGTGGACGACGCTCTCGTGGTTTGTGGTGGCTCATTCGCTGCTTGAAACTTATCCAAAATCCTTAGAGAGTTTCTCACAATGGCTAAACCATTTCGGCGCACCCCACCGTGTCGCACATCATTTCGGTGTTTCCATATTCCCCAGCATACCATAATAGTACGCTCTACCAACCCTGGGCGTACATTCAAGCACTTTTGTAATTTCCACATCACGTCTAAGAATTTCCATGATGGGTTGTTCTCGAAGGGCAAAATCAATTTACTAGATGACTATACCTCCTTTGCGATATCACACAACCAAAAAATATGACAGGCAGACTCCAGAGCTTTCCCACAAGACTCGCAAGGATTATCCTTTGTGATGTTTCTCTTACCTAGATTCTCCTTAGTGGCCAGAATGTCTCTGCAAGCTTTCCATGCAAAGTGCTTGATCTTATTCGGCACATGCATACTCCATAGATCTCTTGGAGTAGTTCTAATAGCACATAAACTGTCACAGATTTTGTTTTCTAAGATTTTCAGATTTTGGTAAACTTATTAAAGATTGTAAAAGATTTTCACTTAATTAAGAAGTAAGGAACACGAACAAATTATAAAATGCTTGGCACTACAAAAAGCTAAAAATTGTAACACCATACAATTATGTCACAGATTTTGATGGTTGAAATTGAAAAATTATACCCATCAATAACGTTTATTCTCGTAGGTTTGTAACACTATAAATTCGCCCAGTTTGAGATTTGAGTTAAATTCTAATATAAAAAGAGTAGATAAAACAATCCAAAAAAAAAGAAAGAGTTTGAACTTTGAATAAAACTTCATCATATTCAAATCAAAGATGTTAACGAATGGATGCTTTTAGATAAGAAAGACGACGAAATAAAGGGAAAAAAAGAGAGAGTTACATACTACAGATGCCATGATAAAATCCTAGAAAAACCTTAATTCACAGCTAAATTAAAGCCTAAAACAAAGAAAGAAAAAGGTTTAGCCGCAGTTAGTTGTTGCAACAGTTTTCCACAATGGACTTTTTACGACGCAACTCTTTCTTGATTATGCATGGAGAAGGAACTAGTGCTGTGCAGAAAGTAGAAGCTGGAGGAGGTTGATAACAAAGCTGGTTGTTGCCTTGCACATCGTTATGGACCACAATTTTGCACCTTTCAATGTTTTCTGCATCTGCCTTCTGAGTTTGGACTTGAAGAACTGGCTTGCTGCTAGTGTTGTCCCCATTGGCAGAACTAGGAGGAGGGTAAAAGAAATCTGTAGGAAAGAAGTAGTATTGAAGGCCAGCCATTGATGAATCTAACACAAAAGTTACAAAGGTTTTGAGTCTTGGTTTGGTTTTCTTTAGGGGCTTCTGATCTGTGGCTATATTTTGATGGTTTATATATATATATATATTGGAACACAGAAAGGCTAATCTGTGGCTTTTGATCTGTAGCTATATTTTAATGGTTTTGGGTCATGACTTGGGCCACAAGGAGTGATTGGTGGGCGTACGTTGTTTCGTTCTTCCCTTTTCTGAGTAGAAATTGTTTTCTACTACTTTTCCTTTTCGTATAGAACCTTCTTTCTTGGGTGTTAAATCAAGTCACATGGGGAACAGGGGAAGGTCTTCTCAAAAAAAAAAAAAAAAAAAAAAAAAGGTCATATGCGAGGTGAGTTTTCATTTTCAATCTAGGTATGGACGTGAGTTGACCACATGCGCAAAAGGTGTGAGTGGCCGTATGGCATGGTGAATTAGGCTACATCTGGAACGAACCCAAGACTTGTAATTCGGGCCTTAGGGGTGACTTTGTTACTGGTTGTATACAGTAACTTAGCCACTGTGAATATATATATATATATATATATATATTTTTTTGTGACTTTGATGCGTCGGTAAGGACAATTATTTTGTTTGAAATTTTTTAAAATGTTGGGTTGTTTGTTTTGGAAAAAATTGATTGATTAGACTTAATTTTTTTTAGCTTTATTATTAGTAATTTTTGTTGTTAGACTAATTTTTTTTGGGCTTGTATAATTTGTTTTAAAATTTAAATTTATAGATTTTTTTTATAGTCTTTAAAAAGAAAAAAATTGCTAGAGCTACAATTTTTTTACAAATTACTGATATGGTTAGTCGTTATTGATAAGTAAAAAAGTATTGAGCCTAGATGTAAACTAATAAGAATTTGCTATCTCAATAGTTTGTAAACATATTGTAGAAAAAATTTGTGACTATAATATCACTCTTAAAAAAATTAATAATAATATTAAGGGGGTTAAGTATAATTTTATAGAACAAAATTATCAAAATTAATACAATGAATATATATATATATATATATATATATATAAAATTTGGAGGGCCATCGCCCCCAAGTCAAAGGCTACCTCGGTCCCTGGCTACTTGTTCAATTTCAACAGGATTGAGAAAGGCTACATGACAAAGGCCAGCTACCTCGCATAGCATCTTTAAGTTAAAATTCACTAAAAAATTGACTACTTATCAAGCATTCTCAAAGGTTTTTTTTTATTAAATTTTTTATATCACTTTTCAACCAAATTTTCAGTAGTATTTAATATTCATCCATAAAAACACCCACATGGCCACATCCCAAGAGCTATTTAGAAATCTCCAAACTTTTAAAAAATAATGCAACTTCAAGAAGTTGATTTAGTTGTTTTTAAATTTTTATAAATCGTAATATCCACATCTCAAGAGGTCATACCCACTTTTTTAGGTCACTCCCAAAAGATTTCACCTTGTAGTAACTTTTTTTCCACTACAACCTTGTAATAGCTTGGTGTGCATACGATTGGGAGACTATACTATATACTCTAAATTCAAAGAACTCTAGTATGCGTTTGACTTTGACTCATTGTTTTTTGGCCTTTTGACTTGTGTCTCAGTTTTTTATTTTTATTTTTGTGTATGTGCAAATAAATTTTTTCCAAGTGTGCTTTTAGATGCTTTTGTTTCTAAAATATATATATATATATATATATATATTTAGTTAACAAGTATCCTTATAATATTTGTTAATGAATCATTAAGAAAGTTTTAATACAAATTTTGTAAGGAATATAAAAACTTGTTAAAAAATCAGTCACTTTTGTTATTTTTCATAGAAAATTTTCCCGAATAACTTAACAAAATCCACAAACAAAAAAACAATTATATTGACTAAATTTTTTTGAGAAGATGTTATCGACTAAATGTAATAACTTGTTTCATAATACATGAGTATCCACCGCACCGCATATTATGAATTTATTTTATTTTATAAAGAATAATGATTATTACAGCATCACTTTTACATCATTATTACTAAAATAATTTGAATTGTACTACCAACCACAACTTATAAAATTGTAAAATAAATTAAGTTTTTTAAATGCTCTTCCAAAGACTAGTGCAGCGTTTTGTGTTATCCTTTTATTTTAGCGAGCTTCATTCTATCAGAATCAGAACTCAAACTATAGCTCTCCCAACGTCTCTCGTTTGATTTTGAACAACGTTCACTCACACCACAGCTCTCTCTCTCTCTCTGAGACCCAGAACAAAAGATTCACAAGCCACATGGAACAGCGTCGAGTTCTGTTCAACACCTGCTCTCCACATAGTTCTTCTTGGTATGGTATCCTCTTCTCTCTCTTGTTGTAATGCCTCAAATTTGTTACATTTTGCTGTGTTTTTTGATTTCATAAGTTGGTATTATCCATTTTTGTTGAATTGGGTATAGGGAAAATGCTTTAGAATTTGAAAGAACTGTTTGCCTACTCTTTTTCATATGCAACTGCCAACAACCCCAAAAAAAAAAATGTTGAATAAATTAATGTTAAGTGTTTTTACCTTATTTTAGACCAAAATTTACTTAGCCCATGAGCAATTTTAGTCCCTGAAGTTTAAATTCATCGATTTTAGTTTTAACAAACTTAAAGTAATCGCTTTTCGTCCTGTAAAACTTGAAATGATCAAGTGGTTGCCTTTAGTCCATGTGGGGTGATGAGGTGTTAGTTTTTAGTTTTCTTGGGCGTTTAATGGACTTAAAGTGATCACTTTAAACTTCAAGACTAAAATCATTTATGGGCTAAACTTTAGGGAGCAATAGAGCATTTAAGCCCTTATTTTATTTAGACCTTATTTGAGCATTGACTCATGTAAATTACTAGATCATGTCTGGTTGTAACCTTATATTGTTTAAACCACTAATGTTGACTCATGTTATGCATTTTACAAAAGCTGCAACTACTTTATTTTCTTTTCAATTGAGTATAAACACATTTGGTTGTGGGAAGAATGAAAACATTACAAAAGGAAACAGAATCCCCTTGTTCATGGATGTAGCATATTGGGAAATTAAGCCAGACCTGAATTAAATAGAAACTAGCAAAAACTAAAATTATCATGGAATATTGATATGATGTGCAATTTTTGTAATTATCACCAACTCGTTGTCAGAGTCCATGTCATTAAAAAGAAAAGAAGAGACAGCAATTGAGAGGAAGCAAAGAATAAATGACAAATGAACTTGGGTTGAGGTGAATGCAAAGTTGAGAGTAAATGTTCTCATTTACAGCGAAAAAAATATGACCACCAAAAAAAATGTAAGTTAGAAAATAGCTGTTTCAGACACATGACTGTCAAAATGTGACCATTAGAAAGAAAGAACATTTTTATGTAGTAATGGAAGGAGAAACATTTTTATGTAGTAATGGAAGGACTGAGTGTGGGATGTGGGCTGTATCTTAAAAGTAGGTAGTTAATAAAGAAAAGGTTGTTTTTTCTTTCGAAATTTGGTTGAACTATACAAAACCAGATGTGAATGCCTTTAATAGAAAATTAAAAGGTTAAACAATTAAATCTCATGTGAACTCCTAAATGCTGCGTTTATGTTTATCTAAGTCCCTCGCACCCTTCCCCAAAGTCCTAGACTCCTTCTGTTGCAGTGTCTGTGTATTCAATTTGATACATTACCATTTTTGTTGCTTGAAGAACTGGCTGTGTTGTTATCTACAGCTCTTCCTTCAACAACCACCAAGCTGAGCCTGAAATGTTTCGGCACTAGCATTATACAAGAAAAACCAATCATAGAAAGTTGTCTTTTCACAGGTAAACTTCAATCTCCCTCTCTATTTTCCTTCACTTTCTTGCACTTCTCTTTAACTAAACTCAATTGCCAACTATCTGGGTTTTTTTTTTTTTCCTCTCAGGCTTTAGTATAGGGAATGACAAAGACAAACAGAGGAAGAAAGTTTCATCTATTAATTTAGCAGTAAAGAGCAAGCAAACAATTGTTGAAACAAACCCAGAATGTCAATGGGGGAATAACACCCAGAAAAGGTAGTAGAAACCCTGTTTTGAGTGAGGGAAGAGATGAGGATGAGAACTATGGACCTATATGTCCTGGATGTGGGGTCTTTATGCAAGATAAAGACCCAGACCTTCCTGGGTATTATCAGAAAAGGTAGGTCGTACCAACAGAATTGTCAGATGGTGAGGAGGGTATAGTGGGCGAGTTTGATGGAACTTATGATGATGATGATGATGATGATGAAGAAGAAGAAGAAGAAGAAGAAGAAGAAGAAGAAGAAGAAGATGATGAACAAGAAGAAGAGGGGTTTGTGGATGACATTGAGGGTGAATTTCAGGAGCTTGATGTGGAAGAAGGTGATTTGGGAGTGGAGGATGAGTTTGATTGGGATTCTGATGAATGGGAAGCTAAGTAATTAATGGAGGAAAAGGAGGACGAAAAGTTGGATTTGGTTGGATTTGCTCCTGCTAGTGTCGGTTATGGTAACATTACAGAGGACACAATTAAGAAGGCTAAGAAGTAGAAGCTATCGAAAGCAGAAAAGAAGAGAATTGCTAGGGAGGCTGAGAAAGAAAAAGAAGAGGTTACAGTGTGTGCTCGGTGTCATTCATTGAGGAATTATGGGCAGGTGAAGAACCAAAAAGCTGAACACTTGATACCCGATTTTGATTTTGATAGGCTGATTGCTACCTGGTTAATGAAACCCTCTGGGAATGCCACTGCTACTGTTGTGGTTATGGTTGTTGATTGTGTTGATTTTGATGGGTCATTCCCGAAACGGGCAGCAAAATCATTGTTTAAGGCATTGGAAGGAACTAAAGATGACTCCAAGCTTAGCAAAAAGTTACCAAGGCTTGTTCTTGTGGCTACGAAGGTTGATCTTCTCCCTACACAAATTCCACCTGCTAGGTTAGATAGATGGGTTCGGCATCGTGCTAGGGCTGATGGGGCACCCAAGCTTGCTGGGGTTTATATTGTCAGTTCCCATAAGGATTTGGGTGTGAGGAATCTGTTGTCCTTCATCAAGGAATTGGCTGGTCCTCGAGGGAATGTGTGGGTAATTGGGTCTCAGAATGCTGGCAAGTGTACTCTAATCAATGCATTTGCAAAAAAGGACGGGGCAAAAGTTACCAAGCTTACAGAAGCTCCGGTTCCTGATACAACTCTTGTCATTTTGAGAGTTGGAGGGATTTTGTCAGCCAAGGCTTAGTTGTTTGACACTCCACGGCTTCTACATCCATATTTGATGTCCATGAGATTGAATAGGGATGAACAGAAAATGGTTTGAATACGGAAGGAGCTACAACCTCGGACTTACAGGATGAAGGCAAGTTGTTTGTTACTATCACACTTAATATTTGTGACCTATATATCATATATAGTATATGATTGTAGTTATGTATCATGTGTTGTGTGTTTGTGACCTCTATATCATATATAGTATATAATTGTAGTTATGTATCATGTGTTGTGTATATGTAAGTGTCACATATATTTTAACTAAGAGGTTATGGAAGACTAGGGGATGAAACTTCTCAGTAATGAAACAACTCATTGACTGTCTACAACTGGTTAAAATTTGACATTTGATTATACATTGCGGCATGTGAACTGTTCAATATACCAATTGAGTCAAGATTATTTTATTTCTTCAACATGATTTTTGAAGAAAAATAATTATTACCTTCTAAGATTGTCTTTCTTCTGATCAATTTTGTAAACTTGTCATTCTTGATGGATATACTGATCCCTGTTCTTATTATTAGTGGACAAACGTACTTGTTCCCTAGTCTTAGTTTGACCTTTAAAGGGAAACTAAGGGCTTTTCAGAATTTTCCTTGTCAGATTGCAATGTACAATTGTCCAAGTCATATGAACATAAATCCTAGTTCAAATTGGAAGTATACCTGGGGAAAACGTTTGTCCACGAATTAAGGAAAAACTGCACATTTCCTAGAAATTATAAGATTCTAAAAAACTACTAATGTTTCTATTGCTTCAAAAAGCTGTATAGAGAAGTGCCAGTTGTATGTAAGATGAATAGGTTCCTTTTTTATCTTTTTTGAATACTGCCAACCTCATCATTTATCAGAGTGTAGATGTTTCCAATATTTTCTAAAAGCAATAGCTATATCAGAATCTATGATGCTATTGGATCTAATATTTTTAGCATGTTTAATGTTTGCAGGCTGGGCAGGCCTTACATGTTGGTGGTCTGGTGAGACTAGACCTTAGTGAAGCTTCTGTGCAAACAATTTATGTTACAGTTTGGGCATCCCCGAATGTATCTCTACAGTTGAGAAAGGTAGAAAATGCTGAAGATATTTGGAGAAACCATGCTGGTGTTAGGTTGCAGGTAAATTTCATCCTCTGCCTCTTGATTTAACTGGTTCTATGCAGCGGATTTAGTTTTGAGCATCAGTTATTGGGGCCCACTGGCACTATTGCGCCTGTGCTTGATGATTTCATACATATTCAACATATAAAAACCAAGTTGGTTAAAATTTTATGCAATTTGTTGAGTAATTTGCTTTTGCCTTTTGTCTCTGTAGGTACCACAAATTTTGGGGGGGAAGGTGGTAGAGGGGTGGGAGAACTCTTAAATGAAATTCTTTCATAGCTCACAAAACCGTTCTGCGCTTTTAGAAAAGAAATAATATGATTAGTTTCTAAAAGAACACATTGCAAAGGGAAAATATGAGCGCAAGCTTGTATGAACACATTGCAAAGAACACATTACCAAGAGAATTAAGGTTCAAATCCCTCTTCCTCCATTTGTTGTAAAAATTGAATTATCAAAGAGAGAGAGAGAGTAGTTCAAGTGAGTTTCTTTGTAAATTTATTAGGTACAAGATTTTGCTAGCTGCTTTTTTAATGACACATTATCAACTTATGTCGATTTGGTAGGATTGTGTAATTTTCTGTTGAATAGTCTACAGCATAATAATAA
This sequence comes from Castanopsis chinensis, assembly GCA_032878915.1. Lineage (NCBI taxonomy): Eukaryota > Viridiplantae > Streptophyta > Magnoliopsida > Fagales > Fagaceae > Castanopsis > Castanopsis chinensis. Next base: position 14,496,707 of record JAVQMG010000109.1, read on the forward strand.
TAGTAGTAGTAATTTGCTGTTTACCAAGTATCATTTGTAGCACCAAAATACTAAAAATCTCACATTACAAATCCGCTTAAAATTTTTTGTAAAGTCTTTTGCCTGATAAATTCGGCTCATTCATTTTTAAGAAAAATATTGATGATGATATCTTTTCTAAATCTTAAGAGCACTGAAAGCGATTATAAAAACAAAACAAATTTTTTTTTTAATAAAAAAAATCACTGAAAGTTAGCATTTTACAACTTTTTTTTTTTTAAATCACTGAAAGTTAGCATTTTCGGTGTGCTATTACCAGGTTCTTTTAATTATGCAGATTATTATTTATTTAATTATTTCAATTTAAGCAGGCCCAAAAAAGTTTCCACTGTCAGGATTTGAACCTGGATTCTATAATCATCATCAAGAATTGCAAATGTACTACAGCGGATTAATCCTCACATTCATCATCGTTTTTTATTTTATTGAATGCTCTCCAACTAGCAGAAAAGAACAATTGGGAAATTTTACCTTTAAACACTGTGCTTTAAATGGATCACAAATAAAATCCTTATATATGAATTTTTTAATAATAAGCATATATCCAAAATATGCGTATTATACAAGTGTAGATGCACAACTTTTTTTTATTTCCCAAAATTACACACAAAGTAAAGAAATCATGGACAAGTAAGTCCAAACTCCAATATAATTGAAAAGACTAGCACATTTATTTGTTTCATAATAACTGTGTTGAATTGAAACTTGTTAGGGTTGGATATTCACTCGCTCACACACACATTTAATTCTAGTTATGGGTGCTCGAGGACTGAGAATGAAGTTGAAGAGTTGCAGTATGGATTGGGGATGCCATGGGCCACAAGCCCAAGGAGAAAGGTTGTCCGGGGAGAGGAAGAGATGAGTCAAAAGGACTCTAAGGCATTCCAAGTGGGAGGAGGGATCTGATGAGAGAGAATCAGAGATCATAAAGGAAATTTCTAGTTTGAGATAGCCTGTAGCCTTTGCATTAAATGGTGGGTAATAGTTTTTTCAGCTGCATTGATGAGGAAGTGACCTGAATAGTGCAGTTCATAGCTAAGCAGCTCCTTCTACCACTTTTGTTAGATGTTTAAAGGGGCAAGTGTCACTATGAGAATTTTGTTAGGCAAAGATGAGGGGGGGGGGGGGGATCAAGATGTGAAGTAGGGGAGAGTATATAAGAGAAAGAAAGTTTCCATAAAAGGAGAGAGAAAAAAATAGAAGTATCAGAGCGAGAAGAGAAAAAAGAAGAACATTAAGAGAAGAGTGTGAATAGTGTATTTTTCTATATAATATTGGTCTGCTTGGGCAAGCTTGTATTAAAACATTTACCTACATATTCTATAACACGAAGTCTTCCTTCCTTATTCTCATCCTCGAGCTGAGTCTCCTCTTGTTGTTTGATTCATTTTTTTACAAATTTATTGGTTTGAGCCTAAGTTGAATTGTACGAACTTACTGTTTGTAGTGGGCTTGGGCTGGTAGATTTCTTGATCCTTACACTAGTAGTCTAGCAAGTGTGTCTTCCTTTGCAAGCTTAAATTTTGATAACTTGATATTTGACCTTTTCTTTTTTTAACTCAAGAGAAAAATGGGCTTGTAGGTGTAATCACTGCCCTTGGCCCTTTTATACCTGACTCAAAAATGACATGGGACCACTAGTGCAATACTGGAACTTGCCACTATTTAAACCCAAAACTCCTAGACTCGTAAGTGTGATGAGTCACAATAACTTCCTATTAATAAGCCAATTTTGACTTGAAGATCAAAGTTCTAGAAATTTATTTTTATGTAATCATCTTATCAAATTATTCATGTGATTTAAGGAGATCATCTATGACGACCACTATGTTCTTATAAAATTGAGCTAAATATAATTAAAAAATTGTTTAAAGCATGTGATTAAATTTCATCTATCTACGCTTATTTATATATATATATATATATATATTACATCACTATTCAAACCACATAATTTGTGTGTTTGTAAGAATATCCTCTTTAGAGCTTGACAAGTTTTAATTTAACATATTTACCATAAAACAAATTGATGTGTTGATGCTCTAGCTATTTTGGGAACAACCATTACTCAACCCTTGCATTTATGTTAGACTTGTCCATCATCGTTGCAATTTGTGTATTTTTGGGAAGTCCAAAAAAAATTGTACTTTTAGACTTGTATAATATGCATATTTTGGATTATATTCTTTTATAATTAGGGAAAAAAATCAGGGTTTAATTTGTAATCCATTTAAAGTATAGTGTTTGAAGTGAAAATTTTCTGATTGTTTTTCAGCTTTTTGAAAAGCATTAAATAAATGAAAAATCGATGATAAATATATATGAAATCCACTGTACACATTGGCAATGCTTGATAATTATAGAATCTGGGTTCAAATCCTGGCAGCAGAATTATTTATTTATTTTTTCTCTTTTCTCTTGAGGCTGTACTGGCTTGTAATAGTTGTAGTTCTATGATTACTATGATGTTGTATATGATAAATTGTCGATAAGTTTTTACACCCCTTGAATACTTAGAAAGTCTGTCTACCTGCGATTCAATTTTAAAAGGGTTTTTGAGTAGTTTGGGAAAATTAATAGACAAGTCTAAACCTAACAAGTCCAAATTAAAATCATAATCATATATATATATATATATATATATATTAATAGCCAAAGTTCAGTGAAAATCCAGTTAGATTTCAATATGATTCTCAATTTTGCGCCATATGTCTTTTTTAATTTTGTACAAAGTAAATTATTAAGTGTAAAAACCGAAGAGTCTAAATCCAATTAAATTCTAAATTGAAGTCCAACTTTTTGCCACGTGTTCATCTAAATTTTTAATTTTTGTGGCAAGTGAATTATTGAGTGCAAAAATTGAAGAGTCTAAAACTAATTAAATTTTAAATCACACATACACACATATCATGAGAAATTATTACATATTTTAGAAATGTATGATTTAAAAAAGTGTAAGCTAATATAATTTATAATTTGAACTCTATAATTGTGATTATTTTTAATTGTGCCTATTAGAGTAGGCTGGATGATAGAAGCAATAGATGCGGTTGCCTAAAGCCCCAAGTAAAAAAAGACCCCAAATTTTAACCAATAGGGTTATTTATAATGAATAAATAAGATAATATTTTTTTATCAAATGAAAAACAAACAAAAAAGAGAGGAAAATGCTACGTCTACAATATTTTTTACAACAATTTAATAACAAATGCTAAGTAGTAGGTTGTTATAGCTTATTATTGATGGCAAAAAAAAAAAACAATTATATTGGTGTTTTCAAATAGAAAGAAAAACCAACTTAAACTCTATAATTTGTTCTGAAAAATATTATGGATGTTGCACTTCTAAAAAGTAAAATAATAATAAGAGCTGAGTTAGTAAACTTTTACTAGTTTTCATCTAACTCTATCACTATCAATCTGCAACATCAATAAGTGTGAAAATTTTTGTCAAATTTTTGTGTCTATAAAATTTCCAAAAAAAGAAAAAATTATACGTAATTCATGTTAATTAGTAGTAATTTTGCATCTAAAATAAGATAATCAAATTTTGACTTAGGCCCCTAAATGCATCAGGCCGCCCCTAGTACCTGTGCAAATAAAATAAAAATCAGGTTTAATTTGTGATCCATTTAAAGTACAGTGTTCAAGGTGAAAATTTATTGTTTTTCAGCTTGTTGGAAAGAATTAAATAAATCAAAAAACGAGGATACATATGCTGTGAAATCCGCTGTAGCACAATGGCAATTCTTGATGATGACTATAGAATCCAGGTTCAAATCCTGGCAGCGGAAATCTTTCCCCTTCTTTTTTTTTTTGGGTGTGTATTTTTAGTGGGCCTGATGAGGTTAGATATTGTCATTGGGCGCACTCTTCTTAGAAACTCAATATTGGCCCACTTAGTTTTTTTTTTTTTTTTAAACATAATAATAAATAAAAATATATTGCATAAAGAAAAGAAACTATGCTAATCTCTCCTTCTTTTTCTTTTTTGTATTTTTAGTGGGCCTGATTAGATTAGATATTGTCATTGTGCCCACTCTTCTTGGAAACTCAATATTGGCCAACTTAATTCTTTTTTCAAAACATAATAATAAATAAAAATATATTGCATAAAGAAAAGAACCTATGCTAATCAAACACACCCAAAATTCTCACCTTCAGAGTTTTTATTTATTTAATTTTTTATTCGCTTTCATTGCTTTTAGATTTAAAAAAAGATATTATTAATTTCTTTATGGTGTAAGTACAATTGTGGATTACAATTTTCTTTTTATTGTGGCGCAATAGAATTTCTAATTTTTAGAGGTTTTTTTTTTAGAAGATACTTGAGTGACTACTCAAATATGTATAATATTTGCTGAGACTGGAATTGGAAGATTTAAAATTTGAGTGCAAGTGGTGTGGTGGGAAGGATTGCAGCTTGGTTGGGTTTGAATTTGAGATTCATTGTGAAATGGGTGGCTTTAAGAGGGTTGAAGTCTTGAAGATCATGATGAACTTGACTAGAGTTGAAATAAAAAAGGTTGTGCTTATACAATTTCTTTTCTAATCAGAAACAACAAAAAAACAAAATTTTCTCATATTTGGCGGCTATAAACAATTTGACAAAATTGGAGGAACATAATACATACAACCAACCCTAACTAATCGATTGAGGATTCATAACCGACCTCAAATTTTGGGTTTAAAGCGTTGTTGTTGTTGTTGTTGTGGTTGTTGTTACTAGTAGCCCAAGTCAGAACCATTTTACACATATCCTTGAAGTAAATCCATAAAACAAATTAGCCAAGCAAAATTGTTGAGTACCATCATGTCAATTAGCTATCTTACTCTTCTTTGACCTCTTTGCATGAGATTTTACTTTTTTCTTTGATGAATTAGTGGGCTATTTCGGCTTCTTGCTTTGATGCCTTCGAGGCACTAGCTTCTCATCGTCGTCATCCTCAGCAGAGAGGGTATCATTAACAGACTCTTCTTCCTCAGAATTGGGTACCAACTCTTCTACGTCATCTTCTCTTCTAATTATTACTACCATCCAAAATACTTTACATCATCATTCCAACTTTCTATTCATTATTACCATTTAAACTCAAAATATGTGAAGAAAATTTTTGGAATATTAAAATTTAGTGGGAAAATTTTAGACATTACACAATGTAATATTTTAAGAATTATAAGTTTTCATTAGGGTTTAATTAAGAGAATAATAATATAAGGTATTTACTCTTTTCCAAAACACTAAGGGGAGAATTGTTTGATTTTAAAGTTTAAGGAGGAGCTGTGAACTATCTCAAACATAAATGATGAAATGTGTTTTTATCCTAAGGTTTTTTTTTTTTTTGGTGTAAAATTGTGTTTTTACTTAAAATTGTACGTAAAAATAAAAATACAATATGCATGTCAAATTTTGTGGCAATCGAATATTATTTACTATATGATCTATAAGTAAACTTATATTTTATACATAATTTTAAACTACAAAAACTTGATGTAAGGACACAATTTGCACCAAAACCCAAAAAATTAGATTGGGATAGGCCCAAAAAGCCCAATACAATTAATTTGTAGAGAGTGAGCTTGAAACCTAGGTTCTAGTGATTTTGAATAACAAAGATGATGGACTAGCTTGCAACATTATACAAATGAGATTGTTTATATAACAAAAATTGTCTTCGAACTCAAGTCGAGGAGATTAGATCCAATATTTTTCTCTCTTAAAGACAGGTTACTGATATTGATCTTAATGTCTACAGTGTTTTTCTTTTTCTAATCGTTTTCCTTCGACCCCCTTTCCTGAATGTCTTCTCCTCCTTTTATATCCTCCTTCTTCTCTCCACCCTCCACGTATGGGTCAGATTCCTGATTTGGATACTTGTCCCATCAATATATCCCTGAAGTCTTTGAAGGCAACTATAAGACTGAACCCTGATGCTCAAGCATTATTTCTCCATTAATGTGGCTAGAGGTTTCGCAGCAAAGTATTTAATGCGGTGGTAGCAGCTTTATCTTGTTCATAACCCTTCTTCCTGTCCCATATACCCACCATGCATATCCTTATTTATAGGATCTCCTAGAACATCGCTTTTGGACATCGGGCAACCCTTATTTATCTTGGCTTTATCTAGCAGAGGACGGGTTCCTCCTCGGACCTCCTTCTGGGATAACCTTGATCAACTTTCGTCCCTTTATCCACCTACATTGTCTCTTAGGTTGATATTCCCACATTCTTGGACCATTTAGTGTCCTCGGATTGGGCCTCTAACTCAATATGTACTCGTGGGCTCATTGACCCTACACTTGCAATTTAAACAATTTATTAATGACATAGCTATTGATATTTAATTTTATTAAAATTTTGTAAGTATGGAGAATATAAGAATAAGATGTAACGTAATGGTGTATTTGTTAAAATTCACATCTAATAAAAAAAATATTGAATAAGATTGTAGTTTAAAGTTACAAATAATTTTGTAGTTAAACTTTGTTCTAAAAAAAATACAAAAAGTCAACTGAAGAAAATTGTACTTGAAATAGTAAATTTTGGTTAAACAAAGTTGACTAAACCAAAAAAAAAATAATCTAAAAACACAACATAATGGTACAATATTTTCATAATACCATAATTTTGTTATATTTTATTTTGATTCGTAAAAAATTGATACTTTAGTAGTTGTGAAAATATTATGACGAAAAAAAATTATATTAATATTTTCACAAGAGAAACGCTATGTTCACAATATTTTCACAACAAATTATAAACAGTATGTTGTTACGAGTTATTATCGGTGAGCAAAAAAGTAATTTAATTGGTAATTTTAAATTAAAACCAATAACAATTTACCTTCTATGCTTTGCTATAAAAGTATTGTGAAAAATATTATGGATGTTGTACTTTTTTAAAAAATTTTTTACAATACCATTATTTTTAGCTGTGGTTGGTGTTAGTATGATATTTTATTATTTTATTTTGGCTTATAAGGAATTAACACCTCAACAATTGTGAAAATATTGTAACAATTTGTTGTGTTAATATTTTATTTTTTTTAGAGGAGCTCATGTGTAAATAAAAGAGTAAAAAATAAAAAGCGTGTTCAAATAGGCCATTTTACCACCCAAAAAAAAAAAAAAAGCAAGTGAAAGTGGAAAGAGTTGAATAAACCAAATTTACTGTTTCTTTGCCATTGAACTTTTTATATATACTAGTTAGGGTAGCACGTGCAAGACACGTACTTGTTGTGGAAAAAAAGTAGTGATTTAGGTCAATTCTAGATTTTACTTATATTACAAAACAAAAATATAAATCATTTGATTTTTAAAGCACATAGAGATTTATATTAATCAAAATATACATTAATTTTAAGAATTTTGATAATTATGTCATAAAAAGTTAATCTCATTCATATAAGAATTTTGATCACACACAAAGTTAGGGTAGCTATTTAAAATATATTTGACTAAGATAAAAAAAAACTTAAGAATGATAACGAATATCATAATCTTCCAACAATAAGCAATTGAGTTTTGCTAAAGGCAATATATCCACTTACTAAAAATTTTTAAGGATGACAACGAATATCATCATCTTCCAACAAAAAGCAACTGGGTTTTGCTAAGGAAAAAAATAGATAACAAAAAGCATATGTCATTGAATTTTTCATTAGGTAAATTATAAGTTTCGAAACTTTAAACCTAGAAAATCAATGTTCTTTACATAATAAATAAAATATCTTATATCATCATTCCAACTTTCCCAGAACTACCACCATCTAAAACTCAAAATACGTGAAGAAAAGTTTTGGGATATTAAAGTTTAGTGAGAGTATTTTAGACATTACACACAAAAATATTTTAAGAATTATAATCTTTCATTAGGGTTTAATTGAGAGAATAACAATACGACATATTTGCTATTTTCCAAAATATTAAGGGAAAAATTGCTTAATTTTAAAGTTTAAGGAGAAACTGTAAACTATCTCAAACATAAAGGATGAAAAATGTTTTTATCCTAAGTTTTTGTTTTGTTTTGTTTTTTTGTTTTTTACTTAAAATGGTGCATAGAGGAAAAAAAAAAGGGTCAAATCAAGAAAACTGTATGTGAAACAGTGAATTTTGGCTCAACCAAGTTGACTTAACCAGCAAAAAATTTCTAAAAACATAATAGAATGGCACAACATTTTCATAATCCCTTTATAATTTTGTTATATTTTATTTTGACTTGTAAATAATTGACACCTCAACAGTTTTGAAAATATTGTGACGATAACAAGATGTCTTGACATTTTCACAAAAGAAATGCTATATCCATGACATTTTCACAACAAATCACAAGTAGTAGGTTGTTATAGGTTGTTATTGGTAGGAAAAAAAGTTTTTTTTTTTTTTTGAAATGGCAAAAAAGTAATTTCATTAGAAAGTTTAAATTAGAACTAATAATAATTTACCATCTATGATTTGTTATGAAAGTATTGTGAAAAATGTTGTATATATAGTATTTTTTTTTTCATAATACTTTTATTTTTAGCTGTGGTTGGTTCCAATATGATATTTTATTATTTTATTTTTAACTATAAGGAATTATCACCTTAACAATTGTGAAAATATTGTGCCAATTTGTTGTGTTAATATTTTATTATACTGTGAAACAGTGTAAATTGGACAAACAAAAAATAATGAAGCAAAGCTACTGTAGCTTTACAACGTTCACACAAAAAAAAGGAACTGCCAATGAAAACAGTGCAAATTGAACAAACCAAAAATACTCTATTGTAGGTTTTTGCATTCACTATTTTTATATATAGATATAAGGAACTAATACTTTAACAATTATGAAAATATTATGACAATTTTTTGTATCATGATAACAACTCCTAAACCAAAATACGTGTGTGTGTGTACTAAAAAAAAAAAAAAGAAACAAAAACACAAACATGTAGCTCAAACCAAGCTAATGTACTAATAAAAAAATAGAAAGAAATATGCCAACTCATTGAAGTGGTGTGTTTTTCCATGGACCAAATTAAAGCTTCTAGTACTAAGAGCATCTCCAATAGATGCTCTATATCTACTTTTTGGAGCAAAAATATTACTGTTCACACTCTAACAAATTCTCCATTTCCATTTTTTAGATTAGAATTGCTACAGTGCTTCTCTACAAGAAGAGAACACTATAGCTTTTACTATTCATACTTCAAATGTTTTTTTCTATTATAATAATTAGGTATTGAATAAAAAAAATCTTGGATGATGTGTAGTTGTTAAAAAAAGAATAAAGAATGAATAAAGAATCAATGAAGAAATAATATTTAAATGAGATGGAGAAAATGATAGAGAATCGGTTGGAAAGTATATTTGAAAAAGTAGGCAGGTAAAATCTAAATATCACTGTTCACTGTCCAAACAGTACAAAAATTTAAATAAGCTATTGAAAATGCTTTAAATGGTGCATATTTTAGTAGCTAGTGTGCAAAAACTTAACTAAACCAAAAATGACTGTAGATAGAGTCATTGGCTCTTTTTATATATAGACTAGTAAGGGTTGCTCATGCAAGGCACGTGCTACCCTTTGAGTGAGAATATTTAAGATAATTTTTTTTTTCTGAAGTAGTATGAAATTATGTATTTAAATTTAGAATAGTTATTTTACATATGACTATTTATTTACTATGATAATTTCTTAGAACCTATTTATTGAAGACAGTATCTACTCATGAAAAAATTCTACTAAGAATGATAACAAATATCGTCATTTTCCAATAAAAAACAACTAAGTTTTGATAAAACACCGTCACTATATTTAAATTTTCGCAACAAATGATGACATATGCTACAATTGAAACTCTTTATCAAATTAAATACCTACAACCATTTGCAATAAATATTTTGTTGTTCATACTTCCTTTTTTATCATCTTATTTTATGAGCCTAACTGCGATATTTAGCTTACTTAATTTTTAATGAACATCTTTTTAAGAAAGAAAGCAAAAAAAAAAAAAAAAAAACAAAAAAACAAATGACAAAAGACATATGTTATTGAAGTTTCTATTAGATAAAATTATAAATCTAGAAGATTTAAACCCTTAATAAATTAGTGTTCTCTAGGTAACAAATAGAATACCATACATCACAATTTTTACTTTCTAAGTATGACTAATACACATAACTCAAAATACACGAAGAAAATTTTGGGACATTAAAATTTAGTGAGACATTTTAGATATTGTACAATGAAATATTTTAGGAACCATAAGATTTTGTTAAATTTTAATTAAGAGAGTAACAACAAAGACTATATGCTTATCCACAAAATATAAAGGAGGAAATTATTTGACTTTAAAGTTGAAGGGGGGAATGAAACTACCCAAAACATAAAGGAGAAAAGTATTTTTTTTTGTTGGTAAAACTATATGTTTTTTTTTTTAAACAACTTGTTAAAAAAAAGTCAACTCAAGAAAACTGTCCATAAAATTATGAATTTTGACTTAACAATTTAGCTAAAAAAAAAGAGTCAGGAACACAATAAATGTCACGATATTTTTTCAATACCTTTATTTTAGCTATGGTTGGCCTTGGTATGATATTTTATTATTTTATTTTTGAGTAATTTTATATCACAACATTTTCACAACAAATCCTAGGTGGTAAATTATTACTGATTTTTAATTGGAACAACCACTTTAAACTATGCATTAAACAAAACAACAAACAAAAAACCAACGGAAGAAAATTGTGTGTGAAATAATGAATTTCGGCTCACCGAATTTGACTAAACTAAAAAAGAAGTCTAAAAACACAACAAAATGTCACAATATTTTCACAATACCTTTATTTTTAGCCGTGGTAAGTTTCAGTCTAATATTTTATTATTTATTTTATGAAAATACTATCTCCATACTATTTTCATAACAAATTCTAGTTGGCAAGTTGTCACTGATTTTAAAATGGACCCATGGCTGATATCATTTTTTTTTATCTATTAATAGTAACTTACCACCTATGATTTATTGTGAAATTAATGTGAAAATGTTGTGGACTTAACATTTTTTTTTATTTGATCTATATGAAATTAAGACTTCAACAATTGTGAAAATATTGTGACAATAATAAGTGTTACAAAACTTTCTTCGCAAAAAAAATTATTTTTAGTTGTGATTAGTCACAGTCTCATATTTTATTATTTTATTTCAACCTATAAGAAATCAACACCTCAATAATTATGAAAATATTGTGAAATTTATTTTGTCAGTATAACAATATATTTGCCAACTCATATAAATATTAAACAAAAAGAGCACAAACCGAAATGGCGTGACTGAAAAAAAAAAAAAAAAGACAAAACGGTGAGTTTTGCTCACCAATTGACTAAGTGTGTGTTTGGATCAAGATTAAAAATTAAAATTATTTCACTATTTAGCTTATTTTCACTACTATTTATGAGCCTCTACACTTTTTGGCACTATTTATGGGCCCTACTATACTATTTCAATTAAATTTTACTTTTATTTACAGTACTTTCAGCAATAATTTTTTAGTTTTAACAAAATAAGCGTTATCCAGACACATCTTAAACTAAGTTTAGTGTTGAAAGAGCCATGGGCTCTTTTTATATAGTTAGTTGATATAGAGACTTACTCTCATTTTATTATTATAGCAAAAATTTGTTTCTCCGCTTTTGACCCACTGAAATTCCCTCCCCACACACAAAGCAACTGAGAAAGGTTTTTGAAAGATCTCATAACACAAAATGAGTTCTAGTGAGAATAGTTGAGACATTGCCGATTGACTTAACGATGACAATGTTGATAGACTTAGCTACCTTCCAGAAGCCGTTTTATTTGTGATACTATCATATCTTTCCTTGAAAGAATGTATCACTACAAGCTTTCTTTTGCGGGCACTCTGGACTGGAATGCATTGCCTCGATTTTGATGATGCTATTATTCCTAGTGTAGAAGGTTACACATTTAAAGATTTTGTTTCGAGCACTTCAAGAAAAAAGACTTAATACAATGAAAAAGTCGTTGCAATAACAGCTAATGTCGTTGTAATAGGTTTTATTGCAACGACAAAAAAGTCGATGCAAGCCGTTGTAATAAATTCCGAGGCAATAGGTTTATGCAACACTAGATTTTCGTTGCAATAAATTCCATATATTGCAACGATTTACTTTGAAAACTCGTTGCAGTAGGTTATTTTTCATTAAAAAAATAGCAATAGGTTTATGTAACACTAGATTTTTGTTGCAATACATTTCATATATTGTAATGATTTACTTTGAAAATCTCGTTGCAATAGGTTATTTTTCTATTATTTTTTTTTAAATTTAAAAAATAAATAAATCATTTTTTTAAATAATAATTTTTTCATTAACTTGTTTTGCAATTTAAAAATCATATCTAGGTACTATACTAACAAATTAAAGATATGCATAAAAGATGAAAAATTTGAAATACTTCAATTAATTAATATGTTAAAAAACACAAGTATATACACAACTTGTTGAATTTACATTCAAACACATAGTTTCAAAAAGTATGCAAAAATCAATACAACATGAAAGAAAAGTTTCTTCCTGAAGGTGTTATCCAAGTGTGCTTCATGACTATTTCATTGACTTACCACCTATTTTGGAAAAAAAAGAAAAACAAAATAAGTACAAAGTTGAAAAACATCATGTATATACAATACAATGACATCAATATACACCATCGTTGATTCTAAAAAAAAAAAAAAACACATACAAAACAATACTACTTGAAGACGGTACAATTAAACAAAGAAAAATCGAATTACTCTACGTGCAACGTTTGAATCGGACTATGGTGCAATGTCCTTTTTGCATGAATACCAAAATCTAATAACCAATCAGCGGACATGCTAGTGCTAAGACATGCAATGTATTTTTTCCTCCATTAGTTTATTAGTTGTTTGGCAAGGCTATCCTGTCCTTGTCCTAGCCAAGGCTGGCGTGTAGGCCTGAATGGCTTAGGACCCCTTCTTACTATGCCCTTGTACTTTCATTTTTTTTAATAATATAAATTCTATCTTCTTTCATAAAAAAAAAAAAACAAAGAAAAATCAAATTAAAATTTAAAGAGAACCAAAAAATTAACTGAAAATTAGAGAGAAAATCTTTAAATTGAGAAAGAGTCTCTCCAAGGAGACTATGAATTAAGAGAAACTGAAATTTGAGAGAGAAAATTTAGAGTCAGTAGATATGAGAGTGAGATGGAAATTTGAGAGATAAGTTTTGTAGTTAGTAGATAAATTTGAATTTTTAGATACGCTTAAGAAAGAGGGAAAGTGATATGAAAAAAAAAGAGAGGCGTTGGGGGAGAGAGAGAGAGAGAGAGAGAGAGAGAGAGAGAGATGGGAAAACATGGAGATAAACGTGGGTGAGAGAAAGGGAAACTAAGATGAAAAAAGAAAAGGAAAAAAAATGAGGTAGGCGTGTGAGAGAGAGAGAGAGAGAGAGAGAGAGAGAGAGAGAATTTGAGATTAAAAAAAGAAAGAAAAAAAATAGGAGATAGAGGTGGGTGACATAAAGAGGGAAACTAAGATGAAAAAAAAAATGAAAAAAAAGAGAGATAGGTGTGTGTGAGTTAATTTTGAGATGAGAAAAAATAGGAAGATAGACGTGGTGAGAGAAAGTGAGAAATTGAAAAAAGAAAAGAAAGGAAGACGTGTGGTGAGAGAGAAATATCGAGATGAGAAAAAAAAGGGATAGACATGGGTGAGAGAGAGGAAATTAATGAAAAAAAAATAGCGCCAATTTCTCAAATTTTCCCGCTACTTAATTATTCACCTTTATTACATCAACAAAATTTGATGTGAAATAAAGATTTAACCTATTACAATAATATAGTTCAATGTGAAATAGAAAATTATCTATTGCAACAACATATCTCAATGTAAAATATGAGTTACCTATTACAACAACACATTTTAATGTAACACAATAATTATTGCTATAATCTCATATTGATGTAATAAATTTAAGTTTCTATTACAACAAAAAAACAACTTAGAGATGTAATAGTATATATATTACATCTATTTTTTTTTTTGTTGCAATAATACTTGTTGTATTATGTCTTTTTTCTTATAGTGAAATGTATTACAAGTTTGTAGACAAGCCCATATTCTTTCCTCCCAATCTCAAACTCTTCGTCGATTAAAAATTTCTTGGATCCAAGACTGTCTTCTAGAGGAACTTGGATATTGGATTTCTATGCTGAGTATAGAGACTATTCAAGAACTTGATTTGCACCTTGAGCCATGATCGATATCACACTTGCCTTGTAATATCTTCTATGGTAGAAAGCTGGTGAATTTAAAAGGACAAATTGTAATTGATACTCAAAATTATTTTTTTATTCTCGAGTCTTAAGATTCTAGAATTAAACATCTTGTATGAAATGGAAGATTCTTTGACTACCTTTTTCTCTTCCTGCCCAGTTCTTTAGAATTTAAGTATCAAAATTAGGTTTCAAGACTTAAAAGGGCTCAAGATTATTATTTCTCTAGCTACACTGAAACAGTTTCGGTGCAAGATTCTTTCCGATGCACCATCATGTAAAATCAAGATGGATACCCCAAATCTTCTTTTTTGTGAATTTAGAGGCCGTTTAGACCATTCTTTGGAGTTGGAGAACCTTCCAAGTTTGGTAGATTTAGAGCTGCAAATAGAGGCAAATCCTAGTTCCAGTGAAGATGAATATAGAGACAGAATATCTGGGTTCTTGGAACTTGCTGTTAGAGTCAAATTCTTATCATTAAACATAGACACCATATTTGTAAGTTTTTTACATTCTATCTTTAATTAAATTTCAGTTTGCTCTTGGTTTTTTTGGTAATTGTAAATTATTAAATATATATATTTATATGGATTGTTGTATCCAGTTATTATGCAGGTTCTACAATCAAGACGGTATAATCTTTTTTAATTTGTCATGTTTGAAGTTGAATGGAGGCTACAGTTTTAGATACGATTTGCTTGCGGTTTGGAAATTCCTTGCGATGATTCCAAAATTAGAGTTACTATGCTTTGAGTTGACAAACAGGTCAAGCTACTATGAAATAGGTGATGGTTTTTTAGATAATCCATTGTCTGTTCCTCAATGGAAGTTGTCCAATCTTCTTACCTTCTATTGCAAAGGGTTTTTGGGACTCAGAGATGAAATTGAACACACTTCCCAGATATTGATGGCTGCCATCGATTGGAAGATACTAAAAATAACGATTGAAAGTCGTCAACCAGCATGAAAAAATGCACAAATTTAACAGAATGTAAGGCAGATGCAAAGGATCTCCGAATATTGTCAAATTACTTTTGAGGAAGAGCGATTCGATGACTTGGAGTATTTGGAATCCATAGAGTTTTTTGAAGACAATGAATTTTGACGATTAAATTGTTCTGAAACTATTAATACGGTTTCTTTAGTAGTGTTGATGTAACAAATTTGACGAATGATTTTTCTATAGAATAAATTTGATGCATGTTTTTTCTTGGGATATTTTTAGTGCAAACTAATGGGCTTGCTAGATTGGTTTTATTTCAATGTTCTTATACTTATAAATAGGGCTTGTCGGATTGGGCCATGTTTTGGGTTAACTTATTTTAATTTAGGCTTTCAAGCCAAGCCCTTCACTGGATTAGGCCATTTTTTGGGTTAGCTTATTTTAACTTAAGCTTTCAAGCCAAGCCCGTACGCTACTTTTACTAGTTGAGTTCCCGCACGATGTGCAACTTATTATTAGTTTTCTCCAATATTTCCATAATTTTTACCAAAAATCTTGTAACTCAACTGATTGACACCTCAACATCTAATAGAAACATTTTAGGATTCAAATCCCTACTCTCAACTATCTATGTATAAAAATGATATTTCAATAAATTTCATTGTAAAAAATTGTAATCTTTAGTTATTTTATATATAGACAAAATAGAAATACACTAAGAGTAGTATAGAGATTTGATCATACTATATATATGCGTGTTTACAAATTGAAAATTGCATGATATAGTAGCTAATATAGAGAGGCATGTTTCATGCCTACTAAAAAATGCATATATCCTTCAAATTTATTTATTTATTTATTTTTATATATATTCTTGATTGTGTGTTACTAAATTTTTCCCCTTTTTGTTGGACATGGTTGCAATTGTTGCAAAAACAACTAAATTTGAGTAAAAATGTCATATTTCAAATCAATTGTTTCTCACATAAAAAAACTAATTGCTTCTCATATAAATCTTAGAAAAATGATATTAAAATTCCATTATGCTTAAAATAATTAATACAACAAAGTAAACATATTTGTTATATTAGTAATCTTTCTAATTATATAGAATACATATTACAATGTTAGTTTCACACATACACATACACGCACTCGCACGTGCACACACACACACACACACACACACACAAAGGAGTTATGAAATTTAAAGGATTAAGATTAATTTTAGTGAATTCACAAATATTTATTTTTTTTATGGCTATTGTGACAATTTTTGTTAAAACAACTAAACATGAGTAAGAATGTCATATTCTAAAATTATTATTATTATTCCAACTAAAAATTATTTTCTGTATAGAGTTTATAAAAATAATAATATAAATTTTTTTAATATAAATAATTAATGCACAAAAATAAATAATTAGTATATGCATTTACTTTGTTGGCTAATTCAATGAACTAATATTTTAATATAAATGCAAATTTTGCTAAAGTAGAAAACTAAATAAAGAGAAGTTCAAGGAATGCGCCACATGACACAACCTCATACTCTCCTCATACTCTCCATCATGAGGTTTTAATATTTTATGTAAGACGATGTTAGATAATGTTTTACATATAGTTTAAGAAAAAGTACACTGCAAATTAGAGTAAAGAAACATATATATTTTGAAATATTAAAAATTAGTTTAGTAGTTTCATTGCAAATTTGGTCTTCTCAAGGTAAGATTAATTTTATAAAAAATTATGAAACCAAAGATAAATGCAAAAGAATAACGGGACCATGAAAATTAACTAATTTGTGTTGTATTCACATATTTCATACCATGAAATTAAAGTGCCCAACTCTCTCACTACTTTTTACTCATCAATAGTGCGACATTATAACATGATATGGGCAAGTGTGTATGCATATATCTTATAGATGATTTAAAATTAAATTATGGTAGAATATGGCTCTATATTGCACAACAAATATTCTCTCTACTTATATACTCAAAACAAAACCTATCCAACAAAATTACCCAAACCTAAATCATATTTAAGGCCCTAATTTTATAAAGAAAAAAGAAAAAAAATTTACCCATAGGGGTTTTGTCATCTTGATGGTAGTGGGAGAACTGTATAATAGAGGTGGTGACCCCTCATATTCCTTTTTTTTTTTTTTTCTCTTTCAAATGTTTTGTCAGTCTTAGGTCTTTTATTCGGTAATAGGTAGTGAAATAGTGCATTTTATTTAATAATCTACAACATTTTTGTGTCTCTTATATCTCTTATTAGGACTTTGTCTAATTAGTTATTACTATTAGTCCTTAATCATTATTTTTTTGTTTGTTTTTTTTTTTTAAATACTATGCTAAAATACATGAAGAAAGAAGAATATAGAAATTGACAGGCCACAAACGCGTTGACCCCTTGTGATAATTTAGATTAATTAAATTAGCCCAGTTATTAATTAATCAAATTAACATGCAAGTTTACGTGGCAGCACAAAAAAATTACCGAAACTAAGTTATGCAGCGGAAAATAAATAACACGGTGATTTGTTCACGAATGGGGAAAACCCTAAGGCAAAAACCCCACCGGGTGATTTAAGGTCACCACTCCCGAAACTCCACTATTATCACAACAAGCAGTTACAAGTAAGGAATCCCAGTACCTCACCAACCTACAGTTGAACTCTTACCCCAATACCCAATTGGACTTGTTCTGTAGTGACAATTTCTCCAGTTCAATGCACGGCTCCCAAGTACGTGACTAACCAATGTGATGCGCGGATCCCAGTACGCGTCTTACTCCTTTGCACGAATCCAAGTACGTGACTCACTCACCAACTTAAGGAAGAAGGAATGTTGGCTGCAAAGTTCTTCAGATCATCAGAGATGAACTAGGGCACGAACTTTTTCTCACAGATCACAAATTGCATGAAAGAGAAGAAGCAACTTGTATCTTGTGATTTCTGCTTGTTGCTCTTTTTGACGGCCCTTAAAATAATCCTTTTATATGTCTAGGGTTAGGAGAAAAGAAATCCCAAAGACACACACACGGATTGGACTTGAAACAGACCTGGAAATCTGTTTTCTTTAATTCTCGACAGATAGAGGTGTCGAGAGGTGTCGAGACAGCTGTCGAGGCTCGGGCTTAACAGCTTCTTTAAATCTCGATAGATGTATCTGTCGAGGTATCTATCGAGCTTTAAAATCCTGCACTTCCTGGCTTGTATCTTGGACAGACTTTGACGGCTTCAACACTTAATCTTGAACCACTGTTTCTTGAAGTGTTTAACACATCCTAGATCTACCCAATTACAAGTAAAGTGCGTTTTGTCTAAGGATAAGCCAATTACATAAAATAGCGACATATGTTCACAAGCTTGAACAACTACATATGTCCTAACAATCTCCCCCTTTGGCAATCCGTGACAAAACCACAACACACAAATGAAGATATGAGAGAAGTTATAAATCACTCAACTCATATTCACTTGTTACATATAGTAAAATCTATCCTAACACAAACTCTTGAAAAACTTTGCAAGAAGAGAGTTCATGGCAAGAAGACTTTGACAACCTGTATTTCTGAAACACTTATAAACAAAACACATCAAGGCATCTTTGTGTGAAACAGAAATAATAGATTGCATACAAGTAAAGAAACATGTGTATAAAGACAGAAAAGAAACAACACATGTAGAGATAGGTGAAAAAGAAAACATACATCATCATATAGAGAAAGAGAATAAGAACAATGTATGTAAATACATGATCAATGTATCTCTAAGGATAAGAAAAGAAATCAATACATCTGATCACCTCACTACATCCCTCAATCCACACTCCCCCTAACAAAAATGTCCTATGTCCTATGCTAACACTCCCCCTAAGTATGAGTCCTATGTCCTGTGCTAACACTCCCCATGAGTATGACTACTCTCATATAAAACTACTCCCCCTTTTTGTCACGAGTGACAAAGGGTAGAGTGTCAAGTAGACATCTCATCTGAAGAGCTAGCATCTCCATCATCATCATCGGAAGCATCATCATCATCAGCCTCGGTCTCAGTCGACACATGAGGTGGCGGAGGAGAAGCCTCTGCAGCAAAGCCGCCCATGGTCGCCTGTCGCCTGGCGATGCGACTAACACGGACATTCACCTGATACAACTCCGTGGAGAGTGTATCGAGGCGAGCATCCATGCGCTGTAGCTGCGCCATGATGTCTCCCAAGCTGACATCGCTCGAAGAAGTAGAAGCAGAAGCTCGAGCGGATCTGGAGGTGGTAGGACGGGTGGAAGGAGTGGCATCGTCGGACAGTCGCGATCGGAACTGTGACTCGCTACGTTTTACGGTAGCGGCATCTATAGCGGACATGACGCGGTAATGATCGGACGAAGGGAAGGGAATGGAAAAACGACTCAGAATCCTCGTGATAGCGGAAGGGAAAATGAGCTTATCACGGGTGGCCGTATCTCTATAGACATCTATGATGGAACAAATAAAGTGAGAAGGAAAGTCTATAGAGAGATCCTCAAGGAGGGACAACAAGAACCGAGCACGAGGCTCTGTGATCGAGTTGTAGTGAGAGAGTGGGTGCAAAACAAAAGTCATCACCATGTTAAGGAATCTAGGACCTTTAGCAAAAGGTCTACATGGTGTGTACATGTGATCTCCCCAAGAGGTAGGACGTTCACAGAACGTCGAGATCATCTCGTCTTTGGACACAGTCCAGAGACGCTCACAGCTAGGGTAATCGGGATGATCCACCCTAGGTACATGGAGAACCTCAGAGACTAGCTCTGGGGTGACACAGAAGCGCGTACCTCTAACGCAAGAATAGAAAGAAGGTACTGAAGAATCTATCCCGTGGATGTTGGAGTAAAACTCCTGTATCAACACGAGAGGAGATGTGACCGGGACGTCACACAGTGACTCCCAACCCCGAGTGTGAATGACATCGGGTAGGTCAGTGTCGGCAAAGTCTGCCAGGACGACGTGGCGTTCCGAATGAACACCACGTTTAGAAAAGTTCTCCGAGAAGTCCTTGTGGGCTTTCTCATCACGGAACCGAACAGAGAGAGGGGTAGAGTCAGAAGAAGACTATCCCTTAGAACGCAGAGGGTTCTGGGACGGAATGGACTTACGTTTAGGAGCCATAGATGCTACTAACGCAAACATAGAAGAGGGGGAAAGAGGAGACAAACAGAAAAGTCCCAAACAAATCAATATTGGCAGAATGGAATATTGAAATGGAAAGAACGTATGCATGAAAATGCATGAGTATGTGACATGCAACTCAAAAACATCATGGGCTCAGCCCAATCCAAACCTAACAGCATACAATAGATTTGCACACATCTAAATGCATGAAAATACAATGAGAATGCTAATGTGATGCAATGCATGTGGTTTTGAAGATCAAAACTAGAAAACCAACCCAAAAATTTTATGAAAACCCCAACAATTTTGAAAACTCCCAAAAATTTTTCAAAAACACAAACCTAGGGTTTTAAAAACAATGCAATGCATGAAAATGAGGGATAGAAAGCTTACCAAAAGATGAAGAACACGAAGAATCTCTTGAGAAAGCCTTGAGAGAGGTTTGGAGGGAGAGGGAAAAGTTTTTGAGAGAGATCAGAGAGTTTTCGAGCGAGAGAGATCGAGAGAATGTCTGAAAAAATCGCGAAGGCCCCTTTTATAGAGCATCAGTAATTCTTGACAGCTGAAGGTGTCGAGAGCTGTCGAGGTAGCTGTCGAGGGAAGCTATCGAGAAAAACACGTGGACAGATGCAGCTATCGAGGGAGAAGAAACAACCAAGAGGGAACCTCGATCGATCCAGCAGCTGTCGAGGAGCTATCGAGCAAACAGAAAGTTTCTCGATCGATCCAGCTGCTATCGAGGTATCTGTCGAGACTGCGATAAGAAAGAGTCTGGGGATCTCGACAGATAGCTATGTATCGAGAGGTATCGAGGAGGTGTCAAGATGCCTTTCAAAACAGTTTTTCAAAAGAAGAAAAACACAGACATGAATGCAATCATGCATGCAGCTCAACCCAAGATACAACCAACACATTAAGCTCTCAAAACATCTCTCAACAAGAAATATGATGCTTATATATCTCAAAAACACACACACACACTCAACAAGTATAACCAATTTTATATTTCAAAAACAAGTTCAGACAGTTTAGTGAGCATACATTAACGCATGTAAGCCTTGTGATGGCCAAATCACATTGTACCTGCACATGTATCAAGAATAGCAAATAGTATTGCGTGTCGTGTGTGAAAACATCGCAAGATTGCATATGTGTCTCAATGTTATGACGATTTGAGATATGAGAAAATCACTTTAACTCACACACAATCATAACTATTTGATGGGGACTATCACCTTCGAGGTACATCCTATAACTCCCACATCTCCTAGAAAACACGCTTGCAACCATATTTTAAAGCATTTTTTTTTAATCTTTTTGCTTTTTATTTCTTTGCATATTTTCTTTTTAACAAGCATATCATGCATGGGCATACAAGAGAAAGAAAAGAAATACCCAATGATGTTAAGCTTTTGACACTGCACTTTTGCTATGCCGAAGCATACAGGTGTCTTATGACATTGCACTTTTGCTATGCCGAAGCATACAGATGTCATATTATGATTGGCGAGTAACAGTGGTGAGATGGTTATTTATGCCTTTCTCTTAGGATTTTCTAGTTCAACCCGTCAAAAAGAGTGATACGAGTGTTAAGAAGAAGAGATTACTTAACCTTACTCATCACAAACAAAGAGTTACAAAGCTCACTCGCTTAGTTGTGCAAAAGAGTGCTCATCTAAGCTATAGATGATACAAAGTTTAGAAAACTCTGTTTCAATGGCCATTTTAAAAGCTTGCATGAACTAAAGCACACAAACACACACTGTTTTTGTATTTTTCAATTTTTCAATTTTTATTTTTATTTTTATTAGAGAAGCAAAAATAAAACACAAACTGAAAACACAGACAAAAACATGCTAAAGAAAACAAAATATGCATAAAACTAGATGCACATGCATGAGGAAGAAGATGAAAGGAAGGAGATCAATCCAAGGAGATGACGCCAATGTTTTGACGAAGGAACTCAAAACGTTTGCTATCCAGAGGTTTGGTGAACAGATCAGCTTTTTGATCATCGGTATGGATAAACTCAAGGGTGAGAACACCATCTTCGACAAGCTCCCTAATGAAGTGATGTCGAATCTCTATGTGCTTGGTTCGAGAATGTTGAACAGGATTCTTAGAGATATTGATGGCACTAGTATTGTCACAGTAGATGGTGAGATGTTCTTGACAAATACCATAATCATGAAGGAGTTTTTGCATCCATAGGAGTTGGGTGCAACAGCTACCAGCAGCAATATACTCAGCTTCAGCAGTGGATAATGAGATGGAGTTTTGCTTTTTGCTCATCCAAGAGACCAAATTATTTCCCACATAGAAACAACCTCCTGAGGTGCTTTTTCTATCATCAGCATTCCCAGCCCAATCAGCATCAGAATACCCAGCTAAGACATTATTCGTGTCTTTGCTATACCACACACCAAAGTTGGCAGTAGTTTTGACATACTTGATGATTCTTTTTAAAGCAGTCATATGTGACTCTTTGGGATTAGCCTGATATCTAGCACACACTCCTACACTGTAGCTAATGTCAGGTCTACTAGCAGTAAGGTAAAGAAGACTACCTATCATGCTTCTATAAAGTGAAGAGTCTACACTTTTACCTAACATGTCAACAGTGAGTTTAACATTTGGGCTCATGGGGGTTCTAACAGAACTAGCAGATTCCAAACCAAACTTTTTCACAAGATTCTTAGCATATTTAGATTGAGAGATGAATATACCTGAATCTTGTTGACGAATCTGCAGTCCAAGAAAGTGAGACAGCTCTCCAATCATGCTCATCTCGAACTCTGCTTGCATGAGTTTTGAGAATTCTTGAGCAAGCTCATCCTTTGTTGATCCAAAGATGATATCATCAACATAGACTTGAGCAACCACCAGCTCACCAGCTTTTCTTTTGATGAAGAGAGTTTGATCGGCCTTTCCTCTTGTGAAACCATGGGATAGTAGGTATTGAGTCAATCGGTCATACCATGCTCTAGGTGCCTGCTTTAATCCATAGAGGGCCTTTTTGAGATACAACACATGATCCGGAAAGTGAGGATCAATGAAACCTCTTGGTTGAGCCACATAAACATCCTCTTTAAGCAATCCATTCAAGAAGGCGGTTTTCACATCCATCTGATATAACTTGAACTTCAAGTTACATGCTAAAGCGAGAAGGATTCTGATGGATTCCATACGAGCAACTGGAGCAAATGTTTCATCATAGTCTATGCCCTCCATCTGAGTGTATCCCTGAGCTACAAGTCGAGCTTTGTTGCGGATTACATTGCCCTCCTCATCAGTCTTATTTCGGAATATCCACTTGGTGCCGATGACATGTTCGCCCTCCGGTCTGGGAACTAAGGTCCACACATCATTCCTCTGAAACTGAAGCAGTTCATCATGCATTGCTTCTACCCAACTTTCATCCTGAAGAGCTTCCTCAACTCTAGTGGGTTCAACCTGTGACAAATAACAAGAGTATGACACAAAGTTAGCAATACATTTATCAACTGTGCGTTTCCGCAATGTGAGTTCATTCATGTTTCCCACAATAGTTTCTGGAGGATGATTTAATTTGATTCTGGAGGAGGGTCCTTTGTCTTCATGACACTCAGAATCTGGTGATGTAGAAATATCTGCTGGCTCTTCTACAACACTAGGAGTACCAGGAGTACTTGGGGATGTAGGCTCTTGTTCCATGAGCTCTAGAACTCTCCTAGGTTCTGGAGGGAGAATCTCTTTAGGAAGTTCCTCTTCAATTTTCTCAGGATTGATATCTGAAGACTCATCAATAACAACATTCACTGTTTCCATGACTTTCATGGTTCTTTTGTTATATACTCGATAAGCCTTACTTGTAGTGGAGTATCCCAGAAATATCCCTTCATCACTTCTGGAATCAAACTTTCCTACATTCTCTCTATCCTTTAAAATGAAACAGGTACTTCCAAAAATTCTGAAATACTTCACATTTGGTTTTCTTCCTTTCCACAGCTCATATGGAGTCTTTTTGGTGCCGGGTCTGAAGTATACTCTGTTCACTGTGTGACATGCAGTGTTAACTGCTTCTCCCCATAAATTTCTAGCCACATCCTTACTGTGCAACATGGCTCTAGCCATTTCCTGGATGACCCTGTTCTTTCTTTCTACTACACCATTTTGCTGAGGTGTAATGGGAGCAGAGAATTCTTGAGATATACCTGATCTTGTGCAAAATGACTCCATGTATGAGTTCTCGAATTCTTTACCATGATCACTTCGAATTCGGTCAATTTTCAGGTTCTTCTCATTTTGTAGTCTAGTACACAGTGCTTCAATGTGCTCAGGAGCATCAGACTTGGATCGTAGAAGAATAACCCAAGTGTACCTGGTAAAGTCATCTACTACAACCATGATGTATCTTTTACCTCCAAGAGATTCAGTTCTTGTAGGACCCATAAGATCTAAATGCAATAGCTCCAACGGTCTGGATGTAGCTGATGTCTGAGTGCTTGGATGCTTAGCTTTCGTCTGTTTCCCAAGTTGACATGGTCCACACACAACATTGTTCAACCTACTCAGCTTTGGCATCCCTAGAACAGATTCATGCTTGGATACAATAGAAAGATGTTTGTAACTAGCATGCCCCATCCGTTGGTGCCACAAGTCCTCATTTGGCAACCGAATACTATTGCATACAATATCAGCATCAGGTACCAGTCCGTAGCAGTTGTCTAGAGTACGTACACCACTTATGAGTTTCTTTCCAGATTCATCCATAACAAGACATTTTCCTTTGGAGAATAACACCATGAAGTCTTGATCACATATCTGGCTTATACTCAACAGGTTCACTCTTAGGCCATCCACGTAGTGAACATTTGCAATGTCTGGTAGTCCAGGTAGAGAGATAGTTCCTTTCCCTTTTATCTGTGATTTGCTCCCATCACCAAAAGTGACGTTTCCACCTTTTTTAGACTCAAAGACCTTAAAGAGGGATCGGTCTCCCGTCATGTGTCTTGAGCAACCACTATCAAGATACCATAAGCAAGTGTCCATCACTTTAAAGGCGGACTTCATCATGAAACACACTTCATGCTTAGACAACAGATCAGTGGGAATGGTATCTTCTCTCATTTGCCTTCTCCGAGCCAGGCCTTTAACTTTAACTCTGTTCAGACATACTCCTTGGCACATTTTGAATTTGAGACAGTCTAGTTCCTGCTTATACAATCTGAGATCTTTTTCAATAATCATCATGGAGAGAATCAAATAACTTTTAGACTTGTATTTTCTGAGACACTCAAAGAAGGGAGATTAGAAAAACAAGATGTATTTGATATCACAGTTCTCTTCAAATGAGAGACTGACTTTTATCCATGACAGCAGGGGTCAATGGATCACACACAATAGATTAAACCCTAATCAGAGTGTGCTTGCTCTGATACCACTTGACAGACCACAAACGCGTTGACCCCTTGTGATAATTTAGATTAATTAAATTAGCCCAGTTATTAATTAATCAAATTAACATGTAAGTTTACGTGGCAGCACAAACAAATCACCGAAACTAAGTTATGCAGCGGAAAATAAATAACACGGTGATTTGTTCATGAATGGGGAAAACCCTAAGGCAAAAACCCCACCGGGTAATTTAAGGTCACCACTCCCGAAACTCCACTATTATCACAACAAGCAGTTACAAGTAAGGAATCCCAGTACCTCACCAACCTACAGTTGAACTCTTACCCCAATACCCAATTGGACTTGTTCTGTAGTGACAATTTCTCCAGTTCAATGCACGGCTCCCAAGTACGTGACTAACCAATGTGATGCGCGGATCCCAGTACGCGTCTTACTCCTTTGCACGAATCCAAGTACGTGACTCACTCACCAACTTAAGGAAGAAGGAATGTTAGCTGCAAAGTTCTTCAGATCATCAGAGATGAACTAGGGCACGAACTTTTTCTCACAGATCACAAATTGCATGAAAGAGAAGAAGCAACTTGTATCTTGTGATTTCTGCTTGTTGCTCTTTTTGACGGCCCTTAAAATAATCCTTTTATATGTCTAGGGTTAGGAGAAAAGAAATCCCAAAGACACACACACGGATTGGACTTGAAACAGACCTGGAAATCTGTTTTCTTTAATTCTCGACAGATAGAGGTGTCGAGAGGTGTCGAGACAGCTGTCGAGGCTCGGGCTTAACAGCTTCTTTAAATCTCGATAGATGTATCTGTCGAGGTATCTATCGAGCTTTAAAATCCTGCACTTCCTGGCTTGTATCTTGGACAGACTTTGACGGCTTCAACACTTAATCTTGAACCACTGTTTCTTGAAGTGTTTAACACATCCTAGATCTACCCAATTACAAGTAAAGTGCGTTTTGTCTAAGGATAAGCCAATTACATAAAATAGCGACATATGTTCACAAGCTTGAACAACTACATATGTCCTAACAGAAATGTGTAGTGTAAGCTTAGTCAATTAATGAGACATTAATGAGAAAACACTAAAATAAGTTAATGTGAACTTTTGGATAGCAATAAAAAAAACTTAATAAAAAAGGTAAAAAAAAGGCTAAATGCAAAATTAGAGCGCCACTTGGCAAGACCTCGTGTATTCTTACATGAGGTCTTTGCTTTTATTATATATATACAAACCTAAATTATATTCAATTCCTGGATTTGAAAATGAAAAGGGGGGGAAAAAAAAAACAATAACTTTACTGGTTATAGGGACACAGCCTATCTCTTTGAGGTTGGAAGATTTTTCTCTAGACCTAGTCCCCACTCCGTGCCTTCTCTGTTTACCGTTCTGCCAAAGTTTTGGGTCTACAAAATTTTTTTTTGAAACTTTTTGATTTCGTCGCCTCTCTCTTTCTCTGCTTCTTTCTCTGTGTACTCATCGCCTTTCTGTATTTCATCGCCTCTCTATGTGTCACTGGGTTTTTTTAGATCTTGCAGTTTTTGATCTCTCAATCTCTCTCCTTCTTCGTTCTCTATATCACAAGTTTTTTTTGGGAGTATTGCAAGCCCTTTGTAAGTTTTAATTGTATTATAACCGGTTAGGTTTCCTTTTATACTGAGAGGCTCTTAAACGGTGTTGCAGCGTTACCAAACAACATAATTTATCGCTTTTTAATTTGTACGTGTTTGAATTTTAGATCTACTTTTCCTACATGGCAGCACCTCCCTAATTGTAGGTATCAACTTTCTCTCAGCTTCTATATATAGTATATGATATATCTCTTGGGCATTTAGGCCAGACCAATCTAGTTTTATTCTTTCCCATATATTAAATACAAAAAATAAATACACATAAGGCTGGGCTAGAAAAGAAAAATACATACCACCTATCCATTTATAAAACACAAATGTCCATAATTAAAAAAAAAAGGCGAAACTACATTGTTGGTCTCTTAAGTTTACTTATTGTGCACTTTTGGTCCTTGAATTTTTAAGTGAGCCCTATTGGACCCTAAAGTTTAAAAAATGAGCATTATTGATCCCTTCATTAACTTCTGTTAGTTTCTTTATCTATGTGTCTAACGGAATAATGATATAGCATTTTTTAAATGACATGGCAATCCTTTTATTATTAAAAAATTACACATCATATCATTCTTTTCTCAAAAAAGAAAAAAAAAATACACATAAGATATTTACCCATAAGAAACAAATCAACCCAAATATTTGGGTCTTTCAACGTATCAAACACCCTATTTTAGATACAGATCTAACCATATAGAGAGAGAGTTGCACACTGAAAGACCTTAATGGGTTTGTACCATAGCCACATCCGTTAACCGGAGCCAAGAACGACTCTAACAATGGTGATCTCTGTCTCTAAACAAGCAAGAGAGTCCTGAGTCCTCCCGCCATCACACCGTCGTCTGTCCTCTATCATCTTCTCTACGCAATGTTGTACTCTCCAGCCAATGTCATCTTGTGGGCTTAGTCAAGTTGAAGAATGACAACACATTCTAATGGAATGATCAACTCTCTCACCAAAATGATTACAAAATCACAAAAGTCAAAACACCTCAAACTTATCAAATCCTAAGTTCGTAATTTAAAGAAAGCTACTGCAGTGTAGTGTAGTGTAGTAGGAGAAACTAGAAAGAAGAAGAAGAAGAAACAAATGGGCATAAAAATGGGAAATTATCAGTTAAAGGAATGGGAATTTAATAATAAAATTTTGCCATGTGTCATTTAAAAAAATGCCATATCATTGCTTCATTAGACACATGATAAAAAAATTAACGGAAGTTAACAGAAAGACCAATAATACTCATTTTTTAAACTTCAAGGACTTATAGCACTTACTTGAAACTTCAGGGACCAAAAGTGCATAATAGATAAACTTAAGGGACCAACATTGTAGTTTCGCAAAAAAAAAGGTAAAATACTATTTTGGACCCTAAACTTTACTAAAAGTTTGTTTTTCATCCCTAAACTTTAAAAAGTTCATTATTCATCCTTAAACTATTGAAAAGTCCATATTTCATCCCTAAAATATTAACAATATTTTATTTATTTCCTTAAATTTTACTAAAAGTTTGTTTTTCATCCCTAAACTATTGGAAAAAAGTTATTTTTTTTCATCCTTATCGTTGTCTTTAAACTTTTGAAAAAACTCTTTACAAAGTTTAGGGATGAAAAAAGAACTTTTAAAATTTAGAGACAAAAAACAAACTTTTGTTAAAGTTTAGGAACTAAAATAGTATTTTACCAAAAAAAAAATTATAGCTTGGGGAATAAGTTAGTATCCCTGAAACACAATAAAAAAAATTTTCTTAGCACTTCCTAAACATGCCAAATTACTATCTCAAAAAAACAGCGAGTCCTCCTTCGCTTTGGCTATAGAATTGGGTTGTACCTTCTTGTAAGGCTTGTAGTCCCTCAGGTAATACTGTTACTTGTAGGTTTGTGGTTCCTTTCTTTTTGGGGGGTTTGGGAAATATTGTAAATCTTTTTAGCCTTACTCTATTTCATGGAGGACTTAACAAAACGATGGGGTAAGATGTTCCTAAACGATAGAGAAGGGGGGCGAGCTTGTTTGAAGAAAGAACTCGGCACAGATGAATACATTATTGAAGAAAGAACTCAGCACAGATGAATACATTATTGTGGCAAAATTCCAAACAAAGAGGGTACTGAATATTGAGGCCAGTATCCAAACCTTTAGTCCTCTCTAGCGGTCTAGGAATGGCTTTAAAGTCAAGAGTGTAGGTAATTATATAATTCTATTTGTATTTAAAAGAAGAAGAGTTGGAAAATTCTTTACAAGGCAAGCTGTGGAGTTTTGACAGACACATTGTAATTCTTCAAAGATATGAAATCGATACTCTCATTACTAATTTGTCGTTTGACAAGGTATCTCTTTGGGTGCAAGTACACGATATTCTGGTTCGCTATTTGAATCGGGACGTAGCAAAGAAGTTGTGTGAATTGGTTGACGAGGTCGATCGAACTCCAGAAATTTTAAAAGTGGAAGGTGGTAGCTTTATACAAGTTCGAGTAAGGGTGGATGTTAATCTACCTCTTTGTCAAGGTTGTATGTTCTCCATTGAAGATAGTAGAGAAGGTTGGGTCTCCTTCAAGTACGAATGCCTACCTAATATCTGCTATTGGTGTAGACGACTTAATCATGTGGATAGAGATTGCGATCTTTGAATTGAAAGTGATGGTATGTTGGAAGCCGAGGATCAAGAATGCACGCCATGGATTCATGCCCCATTTGCTCTGTTACATAAGAAGCCAATGGTGGTTGTCATGATTTTTTATGTAGTAGAGAAAAAGGCTTGTTAGAATGGTACTGGGGAAGGGGCGAGGAAGTCAGGTTCGACGACCATGGCAATTACAAAGGTTGAACCCATGGTGGGGCAAGCTACCAATAAGGAATGTGCTAAGTCAAAGGCGGATATCAAGGAGAATTTAATGTCCCAGGTGTAGACACTGCATTTTTAACCCCTTACAACTCAAGCCCCCGTTCCCTAATGATGTTGGAATTTCAAAGCTCAAGGTTGGTTTAGGGCCTAATCAAATTGAGATTGACTTAAGGAAAGTATTTTTGGAAAATATAACTCTTTTATGAATTAAATAAGCTATTTTTGGAAAATTAAGGTCATGAAAACCTTAGGGCATGCGTATGCATACATGTGTATGCGCACGCATGTTCAAGCTCTACGAACGCATGCTTCATGCATGCGTTCACATACACGGGCATGCGTACACATGCATACACATGCTAGGGTTTCAGAAACTATGGAAGACAAGTTTTCTACATTAAAGTTTGGTTTTGGAACAAATCTCACATCGTTTGGAGCCATTCTAAACCCCCATTTTCAAACTATAAAATGCCATACATTATACATTTACAAAAGACACAAAAAATCCTAAGGGAAAGCACAAGGTTCACTAGAAATAGTGAATCAAAGAGGAAGTTTTTCACAAAACATCCTCAAGTTAATATTTTTTTGATTGAGGCATTTTCTAGCTTTGATCTTTGAGTTTCAAGTTTACTAATCACTTCTTTGTTTGATTGTGAATAGATTCACTGAGGGGAACTGTCAAAATCAAGCTAAAGAGCTTTGTGTTTTAAGGTATAATATTTGAGCCCCTTTTCTTTTGTTTCCTTGTTTTGATCTTCATTTACTTTGTTTTCTTTCTTTGTTTGTGTTATAACATGTTTGTTTAGCTTAGTTTTACATTCCCTTTACGTTTTTAAGCATGCTAGGTAGGTAGATATAAGGTTTTTATTCTGTTGTGTTCTTGTATTTCTAGGTTAGGGTTTTGGGGCGTGTATGCGTACACATGCTTACTGCATGCGCACGCATATATGCATACAACTGGGTTGCGTATAGGCCCTATGTATGCACATGAATACTCATGCCCAAAAACTCTAATCTGAACCTTTGTGCTTCTGTTTCTTTATTTCTTTTATGTAATATGCCTCTACCTGGTTTGGTTTCATGTTTTTGAGTCTAAGCTTCCATGTTTGTTTGTTGTTTATCCTTCACATGTTAGATTAAGGCTTCTTTCTTTCTCTTTATTTGATATACCATGAATATGCATATGATATGACCATGCATTGATGCATAGGTGCTATGGTGTAGTGAGGTAAGCCATGCATTTATATGAACATACATTTCCTTTTGTTGATTAGTATGAACATGCTTGGTTGAATGATGTGTTTTTGATGTTTAGATGCCTATAACATGTTTTATTGCTGCCATGTCTATGTTTTTGTCTTGAATATGATATGACGCCATGTGTGATAGATGTATGCTAGGGTTTGAGATGTATGATAAATGTATGTTACGGTTTTAGGATGAAAATGCCATGTTGTATGCTTAGATGTATACTAGTATGTATGTGTGTCTAGAATACAAGTTTTGGATATGTCTTTAGTGAGATTTAGACATAAGGCACAATGAGTAGAAGCCAACCTACAGGTCGAATGGGGTTGGGTGCCTAACACCTTTCTATCCTCATACTTAAACTCCGAACACATGCTTTGATAGTAGATCAGTACTTCCATAAAAGAGCGCTATATTTATGGTTCCTAGACCTAATCTAGGTGGTGACTCTATTTTTTTTATCCATCTCGATACACTCAGCTGAGGCGTACTTCCCCCGGCCCACTGTGTCCACAGTGGCGACTCCATTGGGGATAGAGAGTGATTCCAATGTGTCTTATTTCTTAATCTTGAATCTTGATAAAGGATCATTCAATATTTATTTGCACACACTTCACTTGGTTCTTTTTTGTCCCTTTCATCTCGATTGGTGATGAGTGGGAAGATGAATACGCTTCATTTGGGCCAAAGTCTTTCGGAGTTCATCCCACCAACTCACAATCCGTGCCATTGACTATAAGAAGAAGATGTAATTCAATGGTGAATTTGTCAAAATTTACCTCCAATAAAAAGATATTGAGTACGATTGTAACCTTAAGCTACAACTAATTTTGTAGCTAAACTTTGTCCCTAGTAACATATCAATATATAAATTTCATATAAATAAAATTTCTAATGTCTTTAACATCACTTTTATACTATTTATTCTTATTCATGAATTAAGATTGCTCCTTTACCCCATTGTCAATTGCCAATTAGCAGGAAACTTCATAAAAAGCTCTCCACCAATTTTTTGAATAATCTCTTCTTTTTCTGATCTTGCCTCCAAATTAGTCCTTAGGTTATCTCAACGATTGTAAATCACATCCAAGAATTTTACTAATGAATTTTTTAAAAGCTTTCCTTTACTTGCTTGATTTAGGGGAACTTCCATCTCCTCCGTTAATTAAGGTCTTCACTTACTCTTTTTTCACGTTGTAGACTCGTAATATAAATATATATATATATATATATATATATTAAAAAGACAGACTT
Organism: Castanopsis chinensis; assembly: GCA_032878915.1. Classification (NCBI taxonomy): domain Eukaryota; kingdom Viridiplantae; phylum Streptophyta; class Magnoliopsida; order Fagales; family Fagaceae; genus Castanopsis; species Castanopsis chinensis. Next base: position 14,529,513 of record JAVQMG010000109.1, read on the forward strand.
TTTGATTCAACTTTTGAGTCATTGACTGATTATCTCATATTTTTAATCTAATGACCAACTTATTAATTTAATTATAATATTCCATTTTGCCAAAGAGTGATTTAGGAAAAAAAAAAAAAAAAAACTCATTTGGCTTTCTATTTTTTTTTTTTTTTTTTCTAGTTTGTTTCATTATGTTGTTCATCTATTGGCTTAAACTTTATCAAACAGAAACAAATGAAAAATATATTTTTAAAATAAATAAAATCACTACAAAAAAACTGATTTTTTGCGGCGGACCTATTGCGGCAGGTGCGAAAACCGCCGCTATAGGTTGCCTATTGCGGCGGGTTTTCCGCCCACCGCTATACGTGAGACCTATTGCGGCGGGAATATGGCCCGCTGCAATAGGTCTCACGTATACTGGCGTACTATTGTGGCGGGCCCATTACCCGCCGTAATAGGCCTGTTTTACTGGCCTTCAGGTTAGATATTGCGGCGGGTAACTAACCCGCCGCAATAGACCCTGCAATTCCCCTTCGATCTCCTTAATTTTCCCTCTGTTTTTTTTTGTCCCTTTTCATTTTTAGCGCGTTTTCGTTTTTACCCATTTCATCAGTCACACACACACACACTGTCACACACACTCTCTCTCGCACAGACACTCATCTCTACCACTACCCACAAACCCACAGCCAAAGCCACCACCGCCCACGACCACAGCCACCACCGACCACGACCACAGCCACCACCGCCCACAACCATAGCCACCACCACCCAAAAATCGAGCCTAGTTAGGTCCAAAAACAAATGGGTCAGGTGTAGCCCGACCCATTTAACTCATCATTTCTAACCCTAGCTGCTCATCCCTCTTTCTGCTATCTCATCCGCCTCTCTCTCTCTCTCTCTCTAACCAACAACTAACAAAAACGAAGAAGTTTCTTCGGCTTTGGCGTTTCGAAACCCTAGATTCGCTCCCATTCTAATCCACAGGTAATTGTTTTTGATTTTCACAAATTCGTTTTTGTTTTCATTGTTTGACGAAACCCAATTGATATTCTGATATGAACTCTTCTCAGCTCGGTTTGGTTTTCATTTATAAAAGAGCATGTGGTTTTTCTTTTACTGGATAAAAAAAAAAGGCTTTGTTCTTCTCACTTTCTGCTCAGAAACAAGTTGTTATCAGTTAATAGAATTTGTCTATTCTTTTGGTGAAAAATAGAGTCACAATCCTAAACGGGACCTTTGATATAAACAGTGCTGCAGTGGGGTTTCCAAAAAACCTGCTGTTATTTGTTAATGTGTATTTCTAAGGACCACCTTTTTTTTCTCTTTTTTTCTTTTTGGTTTTCCCTGGTGCATTCCTTAATATTTAATTTTAAGGTTGTTGTATTGGAATATGGTACAGGAAGCAGTACTGTTTACAGGTCGTCTTTGATTTCTATAGGTCTATTATTTGTTAATTAGCTTTATTGCTGCTAAATAAGAGATCATAGCTTTATTGCCATCTCTGCTGCATATCTCCCAATATCAACATTTCCAGGCATTTTCATTTTGTACAGTTCTAGTGTACTTCTAAAAAAGAATTAATGAACCTATAACATAATCATATGATGCTTGGATTGTTATGATAGGTTATTCCGTTATTGCTTATTAAGAAAGTAATATGTGTGAGCCATAAAGTGATGATGGGGTATCTTCAGAGTTTGAAATGTTCAAGTCAAAACAAATTTATACTGGTTTAGATCACATGATTGCACAACATAGTTTGCTAAAATAAAATTGAAACGGCGGTAACACTGCTATGGCCCCTTTGTATCAGATTACTATGGAATTTCATTAAATCATTCCTAGTAGTTTTTGCATTTCTTAACTACTAGTACCTTGCATGATTTTGAGAGTCATATGCTAGAGTTGTTGGCTTCTAAAAGGAAGAAGTAGTTATATTGCACTGATAAATAGAATCCATCAAGCAATTGTGAGCTAGTTTTTTTTCTTTTTTTTTGTTAATGGCAAATTAGTCTTCCTGATATGTATATATTTATTCACACCTCAAGGTTACACTTTGTACATGCATGGATAACGACTCAATCAAAAGGACTATGATAGAGATCGAGTGAGAGAAAGCAAAGAAACGAAACAAAAATGGTTGAAATTTAGTTAAACTAATTAAATTCAAATATGACTTTCTACTTTGTAGCACAAAATTTGGTTTGGCTAAGCTATATATATATATATCAATCACTACATGTACATGACAACTAAGACTAAGCCGCCAAATGGTGATTGTAACTTGTTAGATATAGACTCGTGAGAATGTTATCACTGCCCATTGTGGCCCATGTAAGTGTGATGTACTTTGCTTCCTTTGCCTTCTCATGAGAGGGGGGGGGGGGGTTCAAGGCTTGTCAGACTCCTCCTCCCATATCGGCTTGGACTTCTTCGTACAAAAGGAACCAATGGGCCCCCAATGGAATTTCAAGACTAATGAACATTCAATGAAAAGTCGAAAATACTTCAACTATTTCTTTGTTTCTTTCAAAGTTGTAGACTTAAAAGTAAGGGATTAGAAAGGAGAAGTATTTTTTTTTTAAAAAAAAATTTAATGATAAGAGAATGTTGTTGTGAGGGAATGGGCTGAAGGAAACGACAAGGTAGCTTCATTCTTTAGAAAATCGGTACTTATTGTTGAAAATTTACAGGTCTCATGAAAATCTTGATTCTATGGTAGATGACTACACGTTATCTTTCAAAGGCTTTTGTTAAAAACAAATTGGTAGTCCAAATTGGCCTGATCAAGTTCCACATATGCAAAGATGTTCATGTACTACTGCAACAATTTTTCCAACCCTTCTTAATTTCATGATGTTGTTTCATTATGGCAAATGTAAATTGTAGTATGAATACATAATCTGTAGTGACTGATATATTTTGATATCTATTTTTTTTTTTTTTTGTAAGATAATAAAATGTATAAAGGGAAGATGAAGAATTCAGCATACAAATATGTAGGATGAATACATAATCTGGCAAAGTGTTTTGGTCCCTATTTTATAAAGAAATTAATAGCATTATATGATGTTAACATAAAAGTATAATTGTTAATTTTACCACCAATATATATATATATGTGTGTGTGTGTGTGTGTGTGTGTGTGTGTGTGTGTGTGTGTGTGTGTGTGTGTGTGTGTGAGTGTGTGTGTGTGTGTGTATGTATCCATATAATTGTTAACAATCTTGTAACTCAATTAGTTGGCATCTTATAATGTTTCCAAAACATCCAAGTCTATCTTCTCTTGTGGATTTTATTGGTGCTTGCTTGTTCCATCTTATATACATGTATATATATGTTGTGAGGTCATTTTAACTATATCATTTCTAACTTTTGTTGTTTTGTTCAAACTCAAATATCAGGACAAAATGAAGGAATTGTTGGCTGACGATTCAAATCATTTGCAATCATCTGACACAAGTGGTAGTATTGCATGGTCAACAGATGATGTGTTTGCGAAAGTGATGGGTAAGGAGCGCAAAGGTCGCATTCGAGGGGTAGGACTTGGTCCAACCCCAAGTGGTCGAAGTAGCAAGGCTGCTCTCACAGACAGTGAAATGCAATCAAGTCAAACAAGGGACAATGAAGTTGCACAATTGAAGGCTTCCTTAGCTACTATGGAGGAGAAACTAGCAGGTTTTGAGGAAATGAAAGAAAAACTTAGTCATTTTGAAGAAATGGAGCAAAGAATGGCGCACATGCTTCAACAAATGCAACAAATTTCTTCACAATGCCATCAGGTATGATAAATGACTTTTAGGATGTCCATTTTAAAATGGTTGTTAGAGGTTTAAAACAATTTTAATGTCTTCATTTAACTTGTTCTCATTTTTGCCTTCGTAATATTTTTTTGTCATTTTATTCCATTTATACGCACTTATTGAGTAATTGTACTTTGTATGTAGGATGCTCCTCTACCCCAACAATCTCCAGCTCTCCCCAGATCATCAGCCGCATCTCATCAACCAAACACCTCATAAGTTTTATCTTGGTGTTGGTGAACTTTTTTGTGTACAAAGAATGGAAGAACAACCACATTTTTTGATAGTGTTGAAGGATATTTTTGTATACCACTTTCGAACTTTCATTATAGTATTTTAGATTAACTTCAGCACTTGTTTTATTCAGAGGACCACATCATTTTTTGTTAATCTTATGATGGTGGTTCTAAACAATGTTATGTATATATTTCTATGTTAATATTATGTTAGTTTTGAGATATTTATGGTGTTAGTTACATTTGTGGTATTATGTTAGTAGAGGTAAACTATTACAGGTTCTTTCCAACAGGTTTATGAATCATTTTTTAATAGCAAACAGTGATTTTAAAACTGACCAGGGAAAAAAAGAAAAAAAAAGACCTACAGCGGCAGTCAAAAAACGCCGCTAAAGGTGTACATTTATGTTTAAACTGAAGCTCTATAGCGGCGCTTCTGGACCGCCGCTATATGTCCGAACCTATAGCGGCGGTCCAGAAGCGCCACTATAGAGCTTCAATGAAAGTGGACAAAGTTCACTTATAGCGGCGCTTCTTGACCGCCGCTATAGGTTCGGACATATAGCGGCGGTCCAGAAGCGCCACTAAAGGTCCACCTATAGCGGCGGTTTTTGACCGCCGCTATATGTATCTACCTTCAGCGGCGAGCTTGACCCGCCGCTAAAAGTGCTATTGGCCCGAATTCTAAACCTCTATAGCGGCACTTTTTCCCCGCCGCAATAAACCCTTGACCGCTGCTAAAAGGTATATCTATAGCGGCGTTTTTGGTGACCGCCGCAATATACCTACAGCGGCACTGGAGCACTGGCGGGTTTGACCGCCGCAATAGCACCCGCCGCTAAAGGCTATAGGTACCTTTAGCGGCGCTTTTTTGGGCTTTAGCGGCGCTTCTGGACCGCCGCAATAGCCTTTTTTTTTGTAGTGAATCAACAAAGAAAAGAAAATATCTAGATGTTACATTCTAACTAGAAATGTGCGCGGTTCGGTCGAGGTCTTTTTTTTTTTTCAAATTTATCACCGAATCAATAGAGATTGGTTTTCCCATAACCAGAACCGATGCACACTGCCAAGGATTGATCTTTCAACCTACAGCGGTGCGGTCTTTTGCAGAAAGATTCATCAGTTTTTTTAGTTTGAAAAATAAATAAAAAATGTTAGTTATTATTCAATCACAATATTACTTATTATTATTTTTTACTTAAAACTATAGAAATGCGATGGTATTCATTTTAATCAAAATTTTTTTTTGATTGATTACTTTAATATTTATAAAAGTATAGAGCAATATGACTAGTAGTCACCAAACCTGCAACATATCAGGCACCTATAGGCTATAGCATTGTAGTCTAGAAAATAGAAATACAGCTCGAAGCAATATTACCTACATACTAATCTCTACCCCTCCCATGTGTTCTACCATTATAACTTTGTAATTTATTTATTTTTTTTTCATTTCTCAAGATTCAACATTCAAATCTTTTGAGAATACTAAGTATTTTTTAACACACACACACACGGGGAGAGTGGAGAAGGTTTTTTAAAAAAACTTATGTATATCCAAAAGGGCCTAACTCTTGAATACACAGCACAGGTTTTAAAGCCTGTGTATCTAAGAGTTAAGTCCTTTTGGATATACATCACTTTAAGTTTCTTTAAAAAATCTTCCCCCCTCTCTCCATGTGTGTGTGTGCTAAAAAATGCTTAGTATTCTCAAAAGAAGAAATAATGGGTTAATCTCACATTGGAAAATGAGTGTGAGTTAAAAAGGTTTAAAGTCTGTGCTATGTTTCCAAGAGTTAGAACCTTTTGGATATACACCATTGTAAGTTTCTTTAAAAAACCTTCTCCCCTCTCCCCATGTGTGTGTGTTAAGAAATACTTAGTATTCTCAAAATAAAAAACAGTGGGTTAATCTCACATTGGAAAATGAGTGTGAGTTAAAGAAGTTTAAAGTCTATGCTGCGTATCCAAGAGTTAGGCCCTTTTGAATATACACCACTGTAAGTTTCTCTAAAAAACCTTCTCCCCTCTCTCCGTGTGTGTGTGTGTTAAAAAAATATTTCGTATTCTCAAAAAAAAAAAAAAAAAATTCAAGTCTCAAACCGTTCACTCTCTACCTGTCTTCTTCTTCATTTTGCTGCCCAATTTTGTAGGTCTCTTCTCTTTTTATCTTCTTTTTATTTTTACCATACTATTTAGAGCTATGCGAATAGAAAGGGCAAGAGACGGATTTGCACAAAATTGGGGCAAATTTGAGTAGATGACTAAAGGCTCAGGCAAAAAAATAGATGTGATTGCAACATAAATTTTCTCCTTTTTTCCTTATTCCCGTCTCTATATATGAATTGGTCGGTATGGTTTGTGTATCGGCTTTAAAAATCAACTACGACTATATTACCTCATTGGTGTCGAAAGGGTCACCAGGTTCTGTTTGCTGGCATCAACTCCTTCGATCGGCCCCAAGTTTGGTGCGGTTTAGTCGGTGAGGATTGGTTTTGTTGGTGAGGTTTGGTCACTGCTCACCCCTAATTCTAACCTTTGAATAGGGGTGTGCATGGGTCGGGTTGAATCCATGGGTTGATGGGTTGGACAGTTTTTACTTTTTTTTATTAATATTATTATTCAATTGAGTAGAAAAAAATATCACACTTGCCACCTGAGTTGATAAACAAAATATACATAAACTAGTATTCCAACTCACTTATAAAGAAAATGTATCCAATCGAGTTGATAAACAAAATATACATGAACTAGTATCCCAATTCAGTTATAAACAAATAAGAATGGAGTGAGAGGGTGGAAGTAGGAGGCACCAGAGAGAGACATAAGATTGTTAGAGTTTGTGAGATAATTGAGTTTTATATAGGAAGAGCCAAAAGGGGAAAGAAATTAAATAAAAAATTATTAATTATATAATATATTTTTAAACATATTTTAAAAATATATGTGTGTTAAGTTAGGCGGGTTTGTGATTATTATGACCCCAAACCCAACCCGATCCACTATTAAAAAAATTATTATAATCCAACCCAACCCACCAACCCCTAAAAACCAAGCCAACCTAACAGATTGTGTTGGGTCGGGGCGGGTCAGTTTTGGTAGGTTGGCTTCACACCTTTACCTTTAAACTTGCAGTTGCAGAAAAACAATGTTTGATTTTTGGTGTAACTCTGAAGCGCAGAAAAGACTATTGGTTGAGAAAATTATTCTCACAAAATATGAAAATGTACAAACGGTTTATTTTTTTTTAAAAAATGGTAACTTCCAAGGATGCAGCCGGTCAAAACACCTCATCATTTTGTTGCTTAGGAAAATACTAGTTATTGTTAATTTCCTCAGTTTGCCTACAAACATACCCAATTTCATAATATGCTTAGGTATCCAATTATGATTTGATTACATTACTTACATAGAAAATCACCACTAACACTTGTGAAAAAATGGATTTAGATTCACCACTTACAAGTTAACACTTAAGCGTGCTGTGGGTTGGGGTGAGCCACACCCATCACACCGTACTTAAAAGTACTATTTTAACTTTTTTTAAAAACGTCTCTTAATTTTGCAGCCAACTCTTCGTTTCCCATAGCCTAGGTAATTCTGGTTTATAGTATATTGGTAGATTGAACCCACAGGCTATGACAAATTTGTGTTTTTTAATATATACATCACTTGATGCAAAGATAAAGCATAAACACTCAGTCTGTCACAAAAATATATCATACCAACTTTCAACGTAAATAAAGCGTGAAGGAACCAGCCTTTTTCACCATTTATAGTAATATTTTAGCATAAACCTAGAAAAATAGCAAAGAATTTCATGGACTTACACAGCTTTTAATGCCAATCTTGCTTATTTCTTTTTATATGTAATGAATTATGAAAGCCAAAAGGCAAAAGCGACCACAATTTCTTTTTTATTATTTTTTTCTTTTTTAAAAAAAGTATATTTTCACCACATATCTTGTAGATTGCCCTGTACAATATATTCCAAGCTTGCTATAATTAGCCAGTCATAAAATATATAGTTGCTTCGGGATGGAGTTTATACTCTAGTCCAAAACATAAAAATTAATAATTAAGCGCAACAGTCCAAAATTTGTCAAACTAAAGTTTCCACGTAAAATTCCACTGCCCTGAGCCTGAGTTACCAGATTTTCAGTTGTCTTCTTCGGTGCAAACTTGCTATGAACCAAATAGATTCGAGTGAACCTGGTGAAACAAACACTTGTGCCACTGAGGAGGCCGGCCGATACAGAGAGCAAATCAGTGCAAAACACAACCCTGGACGCTAGGTTTAACATGGTAACAAGTGCAGGAGACAATGCCATGAATGGATGTCCTGTTGAGTTAGCAGAAGCTCTGACACTAGATTATTGAACAAATAACTGAACAAAAGAGCTTTTATTAAGAACTTGACACTTTGAATTACAACACTTTACAAGCACTAATGCTTTTACAAGCACTAATGCTTTTACAAGACACGCACCAATTCTCTAGACACCTACACACACTTCACCTTACATACAACTTTACACCTCTCACTTGGTGCTTTATGACACTCACTCATCACTTCACACCTCTACGAGTCTCTCACACTCCTTCACCTTACACTCTACTTCACTTCTCTAGGGGTCTCTCACTCCACTTCACTTTTCACTCTACTTCATCTTACACTCTACTTCACTCTACATCTAATTATACTAGGTGTATGAAGCTTCTAGATCATCCTTTTTATTGTCATTAAATTAATGCCATTCTTCAACCTTCTAGATTATTCTATAAACATGTGACTAAAATTTACTAATGTAAGGAAGCTTCTAGAGAACTTTCTTGGAGAGAATTCCGGAAAGAGAGAAAGAAAGAAATTTCCGGAATTAGAGAGAAGTTTCTAGAAAGAGAGATTGTGTGGGAAGTTCTAGAAGTTTCTAGAGAATTCTGGAGAGAAGCAAATTGAGTGGAATTCTAGAAATTTCTAGAGACAAGAGAGTTAAAGTTGATTTTTAACACTCTCCCTCAACACTGACTCTCTCTCAATATCGTCATTTTCGTCATACCATTCCCTCGACGCTTTTTTTCAACCCATAAAGTGTTTTTCGTAGCTTGCAGACATTGTTTGGTTGGGCTTTGCTCTCAAATCTCTTTGGCTGCTCCATGTAAACTTCTTGATCCAACTCTCCATGCAGGAAAGCATTCTTTACATCATCCATTTGTCATAACTACCAAAATTTACTTGCTGCAAGTCCTAACAAGACACGTATAGTGGTGATCTTTGCCACTAGGCTAAATATTTCATCATAGTCTAGCCCATATTGTTGAGAGAATTCTCGAGCTACCAGGTGAGCCTTGTATCTTTCTACCGATCCATCTGCGCGGGTCTTGATTTTATACACCCATTTAGAAGAAATGGGTTTCACATCATTGGGCCTTGGCACAAGATCCTAGGTATGATTATGCTTTAAAGCTTGAATTTCTTCTTCCATTGCTTTTCTCCATTCTTCTCTTTGAGATGCTTCTTCATATGTTGATGGCTCTTGTATGTGTCCATCTTCTGTGATTGCTGCATTTGCAAGCTCGAGATTGGGTTTCTGTTCCGACTCACCTTCATCCTCAAAAGATTGTAACTCATCAGTTACCGTGAATTGATCTTTCCCTGCTCCCCCATGCTCTCAGGCATTTTCTCTTCAATTTCCTTTGATACTGTTAGGATTGCTTCCTCTTCTACTGCTTCTTCAACTGGCTCTATCATAGCCAGACACGATTCAACAGCCTATTCTCCTTCGCTATCATCTTCTAGGTTGTTGAACATCGTTGTATTTCCTTGAGCTGTTCTCCACTTGAATCGACAGTCTCATGCAAATTGGCCCATTTTTCCACAATTGAAACACTTGACATTAAGGCTTTTGGGACTAGTGCATCGTCGATCATTATTGTCACGACTTTCTCGAGCTCCTCCATCTTGAGAGCTATTCTCATCTTCTCTATTTTCATTATTTCTATTTTTAGAACCTGCATTAAATCTTTTCTTGGGTCGGTCTTTATAGTAACTGCTAAAGAGTGCCTCCTCTTCACTCTTTAGTGAGACCCCAGCCATTTGCTTGACCAATGCTTCTTGGTTACTTAGCAAATTTTCCAATTCTACTAATGATGGTTGGACAGGCTAACCTTGAATGGCAGCTACAAAACTTCTATATTCGGGTCTCAACCCATGAATGATGATTATGCTTCTCATTCTTGAATAAAAAATATTTGATGCAGGGTCTAATTCAGAGATTTCGTGACAGAGATACTTTACCTTGGTGAAGTATTGCATGATCGTCATATCTCGTTGTGCCACCGACATTAGCTCATTCTTAAGCAATTGTAGCCTTACATCATTCTTCTTTGAAAATAGTGTTGAAAAGGTGTCCCACGCTTCCTTTGGTGTATTTACTCGCCTGATGTGCTCCAGCATCTCTTCCTCGATGCTTGTCTTGATTGCAAACAAAGCCTTTGCGGCTTTAATCTTCCACTTTCGCAACGCTTCGGCATTCTCAGGAGGTGTGGTTTCGCCACCAGCCACGATCTCCCACAAATCTTGCCCTTGCAAGTATGACTCCATACAAGTCGACCATATGTTGTAATTCTGGTTATTGAGCCTTCTAATGCTACCGACAGCTTGGAGGTCTGCCATCACAACTTGGTGAAATCTTTCACTCTACCAAATAAGCTTGGTCCCAAACCACGAGCTTCACAATCCCAGACTATACACGAGCAGAATGAACACCTCCACAAATACTGTCCTAAACACCACAAACATAGTCCCTGACCGCCTCGCTTTGATACTAGATTATTGAGTTAGCAGAAGCTTTGACACTAAATTATTGAACAAATGACTGAACAAAAGAGCTTTTACTAAGAACTTGACACTTTGAATTACAACACTTTACAAGAACTAATGCTTTTACAAGACACACACCAACTCTCTAAACACCTGCACACACTCCACCTTACATACAACTTCACACCTCTCACTTGGTGCTTTATGACACTCACTCAATTCACACCTCTAAGAGTCTCTCACACTCCTTCACCTTACACTCTACTTCACTTCTCTAGGAGTCTCTCACTCCACTTCACTTTTCACTCTACTTCATCTTACACTCTACTTCACTCTACATCTATTTATACTAGGTGTATGAAGCTTCTAGATCTTCCCTTTTATTGTCACTAAACTAATGCCATTCTCCAACTTTCTCGATTATTCTATAAACATGTGACTAAAATTTACTAATGCAAGGAAGCTTCTAGAGAACTTTCTTGGAGAGAATTCCAAAAAGAGAGAGAGAAAGAAATTTCTGGAATTAGAGAGAAGTTTCTAGAAAGAGAGATTGTGTGAGAAGTTCTAGAAGTTTCTAGAGAATTCTGAAGAGAAGCAAATTGAGTAGAACTTTAGAAATTTCTAGAGACATGAGAGTTAGTGTTGATTTTTAACATATCCAACACCAAAGATACAGAAGGTCATATTCTGGCTATGAGATTGCAAGGATTTCAAGAAGTACTTCGAGCCAAGAATTGTATCACTAGCACTAGGTCCTATATATCCATTATGGTATGCCAAAGTACCAGCTTGGAGAGAAGTATAAGCTCGTCTTGGCATATGATTTCATCGAAAGTAGCGGCAAGGGTATAAGAGATTTATACAGTAAGATTGAGGAGAAGATCAAAGAACTGAGGGAATGCTACGAGGTGGAGGTCACCAAGGACTATAATAATGAGTCCCTAGCTTGGCTTTTGTTCATGGTTGGCTGTGCAGTACTGCAATACATATACTGCGCAACTCCCAAAAAGTTCAAAGATTTGAATATAAAAACGGACTTTGTAGTCTTTGGACAACAGGATATATTTTTGCTGGAGAACCAACTTCCCTATCGTCTAGCTCCCCAAATGGTTGATGAGCTTGAGTGAGAAAAAAGGAGTTGGAGGATTCCATTAACAATTAGTTTCCAAATCAAGAAAGTCTTCATTCACAAGAGAAGCTAGAAGAACTAAGGATATCAATGGATGGAGAACCCATCCATCTTCTTGGCCTTCGGAGGACAACTCTATTGGGTAAACCACAACCAGTTTCTGACATCTTCCAAACTAGACAACTAAGACAAGAGTTTAAAGAATTGCAACCTTATCTCAAACTGCAGGGGCTTAAACGTGTTGGTATTCATTTGAAACCAAGTAGGAATAGTTGCTTGAGAAACATATCTTTTGCAAAATTCCTTTATATATGGACGCCTTTACCTACCTCCAATCACTGTTGATGACACAACGAAATCGAAGTTCTTGAACTTGATAGCCTATGAGATGTGTCCGAATTTCCAAAATGACGATGGAGTCACCTCTTACATATGCTTCCTTGATGAAATAATTGATGAAGCCAAAGATGTTATGGATCTAAGGAAAGCTGGTATACTGTACCACTTCCTTTCCAGCGATGAAGAAGTGGCTCAACTATTCAATGACAAATATATCTAAGGACTTGGCAGCTAACCCTGAAATATATATTGATGTCAAATCCCAAATTCACAAGCACTTCTTGAACAAATTTCATCGCTTGACGCATCAATTTATGCACGATCATTTCTGCGCCCCTTGGACGATGATAACTTTCTTTTTCTCAATTTCAGCACTTGTTCTCAGTATTCTGCAGACACTCAGAACCGGTTTGGATACAGCGTTTTTGTGTCTGCGTTTTCTCTTTTTTTTTTTTTTTTTTCAAGTCGCACTGGTTGACTTTTTCCTGTAAGCACTGTTTATGAGACACACAATATTTAATTTTCAGTAATTTTTTTATTAAAAATGGGTCTTACGACATTATTCACACATTTAAAAATTATTTTATTATAATGTTTTAAGTTTTTAATTTTTAGCCGTATGTTTGTGAAATATTTTAATGTGTCGTAGTGTGAGGACAACACATGTATGTAATAAAATTTGGAGATGAATATTTTATAGAAGGATAGTTATTGTTCCATATTTTATATTTTATTTAATAAATTTTTTGGCATATTAATGATTTTATTTTGTAATTAAGGTTCCTTTTGTTTGGACCTAAAAGGTTGTTAGGTAAGGACAATTATTTTGTTCAAATCTTTTTAAAAGATCGAGTTGTTTGTTTTGGGTAAAATTGATTAATTAGGTTTAATTTTTTTTAGCTTCACTATTGGTAATTTTTGTTGTTGGGCTAATTCTTTTAGGCTTGTATATTTTTCTTTAAAATTTAAATATATAGATTTTTTTTTTATGGTCTTTAAAAAGAAGAAAATGCTAAAGCTACGATTTTTTTTTTTTTTTTTTTACAAATTACTGATATGGTAAGTGGTTATTGATAAATAAAAAAGTGCTGAGTTTAGATGTAAACCAATAAGAATTTGCTACCTCAATAGTTTATAAAAATATTATAAAAAAAATTGTGGTTATAACATCAGTCTTAAAAGAATTAATGATATTATTAAGGGGGTAAAGTGTAATTTTATAGAACAAAATTGGTAAAATTAATACCTAGTATATATTATTTTTTAAAAATTTTGGGGGCCAATGCCCCCAAGTCAAAGGCTACCTCCGTCCCTGGGCTACATGTCCTTTATTTTATGGTGTTAGTGTACCTAGAGAGAGAGAGAGACCGAGAGATCAAGTAGTTATTCAATTTCGATAAGATTAAGAAAATAATTGTGATTTAATTAATGTGCAGTTTTTGAAATGAAAAGGATCCTCGTGTATAGCATCTTTAAGTTAAAATTCACTATTATTATTTTTTTTTTTGGTAATCAAGGAAATAACATTAAAACTAAGAAACATTGCCAGGAGCAGCAGCAATAAAGTGTCTAGGATGATAAATGCCCATCATATCATCATACAGCAGATGGGATATACCCGGAGGGGGGGGGGGAATTCAAAAACAAAAGACAACTCAGCAGAAGCCAATCCAAGTTTAGCCAAGGCATCGACACAAAAATTTGCTTCCCTGAAGCAATGTGTCAATTTAACTTGAGGCAGACACATCAATAGTTTCCTGCAATCATCAATAAGACTAGATAAGTCTCCATTTGTATTGACATTGCTAGAAACTAAGAAAATTGTTGCAGTAGCATCAAGCTCTATTTCCACAGCATGTACACCCCTTTCTGAACACAGCCCCAATCCTTCCCTCAAGGCCCACAGCTCCGCAGCAATACTTGAGTTAACACAAATGGTTGTTGCAAAACCCACTACCAACTGTCCCATGCTATCTCTTAGCAAACCACCACAGCCCAACTACCCACTAGAATTTACAAAGGCACCATCAGTATTAAGTTTAAACCAACCCTCAGCTGGCTTCAACCATTTAACGTGCAAAACTTGCCTATCCTTCCCCATGTTAGGCTCCAACACACAATACATAAGCTCATGAGTTTGCATTTCTACCACTTGAACCAGATTTGGATTATTAGATTGTTGCTTGAAAGCATTCTATTCCTCTGAAGCCACAAATTCCACAAACCAAGGAGAAAAAATTCGCACCATTTATAGTCTTTGCCATATGCCTTAGAGGATCCTGTGGCATTCTTTTTGATCCATGACTCAAGATCATCCATGAACAATTGCTTAAGACTGCCAGGGCAGCTAGAGCTCTCCCAAAAGACTTTTGCTGTCGGGCAGTCCCTCAGAACGTGAACAATGCTCTCCTCCTCTCCTGTGCAACTGTCACAGCCCCCCAAATCGCCAATGCCATGATGAGTCAAGATGGTTTTCACTAGTAAGCTCATGTGTAAGCACTTCCATAGAAAAATTTTAATTTTGGGCAAGGTTCGGATCTTCCAAATCCATTTGCCATGAAAATTCGAATCCTCCATGTTCTCCTCAATTGCCAATAAATACGCATTTTTTGGGGCCAAAATCCCCATTTAAGCTGGAAATCCAGCTCCTATGATCCTCCCTCATAGCATATCTCCCAAGAGGGGTGGCTCTAATAACCTGTAAAATGTTCTTAGGGAAGACAAAGGAGATGTTAGCTAACTCCCATCCATAGTTCACAATCACATCCTTAACGCACATCTCACTTTCCCCTTTGTTCAATGGACCTTCAACGAGGGACCTAATTGTACCAATGTTCAACACTTGTCATTCCAGAAGCTAAGCGGGTTATTACAACCCACTGTCCACTTAGCTCCCTTCACACAAATTGACTACCTATCAAGCATTCTCAAAGGGTTTTTTTTTTTATTTATTTTTTATTTTATATATATATATATATATATATTACTAGTGTTGGCTGCACGTGCAAGGCACGTGCTGCCCCAGTAGTGAGAAAATAATATAAATGTCAATATAATAATATAAATGTCAGCTTACATCAATATTTAAAAGAAAACAAAAACACAAACCGATAAAAAAAAAAAAAGACTTACTAAACCAAAACATTGTTGCAGCTACATTGCTGCACAGTATTTTGCACTGGATGCACAGTGCCAAAGCACTGTGCGCGCATTTGCGCTTTTATTATATACAAAACACCTGCTACATCCCAATAGTTATTTATAAATCTTCAAATTTTTAAAACAACAATGCAACTTCAAGGGGTTGATTAGTGGTTTTTAAATCTTCGTAATATCCATATTTCATGAGATTGTACCCACTTTTTTAGGTCACTCTCAAAAAATTTCACCTTGCAGTAACTTTTTCCCAACTATAACCTTGTAATAACTTGGTGTGCAAAGGATTGGAAGACTATACTACATACTCAAGCACTCAAAGTCCCTAGTATGCATCTGACTTTGACTCCTTGTTTTTTTCTTTTTGCCTTATGTCTTAGTTTGTTTGTTCGTTTTTTTTTTTTTTTTTTGTACGTGCAAATAAATTTTTTCCAAGTGTGCTTCCAGATGCTCTTGTTTCATAATACATGACAGTGGAAAATTATGATTTTAATTTATTTTATAAAGTATAATGATTATTACAGCAGCACTTTTACATCATTATTGCTAAAATAATTTGAATTGTACTATCAACCGCAACTTATAAAATTGTAAAATTAATTAATTTAAAAAAATGCTCTTCCAAATTAAGTGCAGCGTTTTGTGTTATCCTTATTTTAGCGAGCTTCGTTCTATCAGAATCAGAGCTCAGACCATAGCTCTCCCAACGTCTCTCTTTTGATTTCGAACAGAAATCAACGTCCACTCACACCACAGCTCTCTCTCTCTCTCTCTCTCTCAGACCCAGAACAAAAGATTCACAAGCCACACGGAACAGCGTCGAGTTCTGTTCGATACCTGCTCTCCACATAGTTCTTCTTGGTATGGTATCCTCTTCTCTCTCTCTTGTTGTGATGCTTTCACTTTCTTTCTTTTGCCTTTCAGATTGCCTCAAATTTGTTACATTTTGCTGTGTTTTCATAAGTTGGTAGTATCCATTTTTGTTGAATTGGGTATAGGGAAAGTGCTTTAGAATTTTGAAGAACTGTTTGCCTACTCTTTTTCATATGCAACTGCCAACGATCCAAAAAATAAAACAAAATAAAAATAAAAACTGTTAATAAATTACTGTTGTGTGTTTTTACCTTATTTTAGACCAAAATATACTTAGCCCATGAGCAATTTTAGTCCCTGAAGTTTAAAGTCATCGCTTTTAGTTTTAACAAACTTAAAGTAATCGCTTTTAGTCCCTGTAAAACTTGAAATGATCAAGGGGTTGCCTTTAGTCCATGTGGGGTGATGAGGTGTTAATTTTTAGTTTGCTCTGTCGTTTAATGGATTAAAAGTGATCACTTCAAACTTCAGGACTAAAATCATTTATGGGCTAAAATTTAGGCAGCAATAGTGCACTTAAGCCCTTATTTTATTTAGACCTTATTTGAGCATTGACTCATGTAAATTACAAGATCATGTTTGGTTGTAACCTTATATTGTTTAAACCACTAATGTTGACTCATGTTATGCATTTTATGAAAGCTGCAACTACTTCATCTTCTTTTCAATTGAGTATAAACACATTTGGTTGTGGGATGAAAACATTACAAAAGGAAACAGAATCCCCTTGTTTATGGATGTAGCATATTGGGAAATTAAGCCAGACCTGAATTAAATAGTAACTAGCAAAAACTAAAATTATCATGGAATAGTGATGTGATGTGCAATTTTTGCAATTATCACCAACTCATCGTCAGAGTCCGCGTCATTAAAAAGAAAAGATTAGCCAGCAATGGAGAGAAAACAAAGAATAAATGAAAAATGAACTTGGGTTGAGGTGAATGCAAAGTTGAGAGTAAATGTTCTCATTTATCGTGAAAAAATTATGACCACAAAAAAAAAAGTAAGTTAGAAAGTGGCTATTTCAGACACATTACTGTTTTCAAAATATGGCCATTAGAAAGAAAGAACATTTTTATGTAGTAATGGAAGGATAGAGTGTGGGATGTGGGCTGTATCTTAAAAGTAGGTAGTTAATATAGAAAAGGTTGTTTTTTCATTTGAAATTTGGTTGAACTATGCGAAACCAGATGTGAATGCCTTTAATAGAAAAGTAAAGATTAAACAATTAAATCTCATGTGAACTTCTAAATGCAGCATTTATGTTTATCTAAGTCCCTCACACCCTGCCCTGAAGTCCCAGACTCCTTCTGTTGCAGTGTCTGTGTATTCAATTTGATACATTACCATTTTTGTTGGTTGAAGAAATGGCTGTGTTGTTATCTACAACTCTTCCTTCGACAACCACCAAGCTGAGCCTGAAATGTTTCGGCACTAGCATTATGCAAGAAAAACCAATCATAGAAAGTTGTATTTTCACGGGTGAACTTCAATCTCCCTCTCTATTTTCCTTCACTTTGTTGCACTTCTCTATAACTAAACTCAATTGCCAAATGTCTGGTTTTTTTTTTTCCTCTCAGGCTCTAGTATAGTGAATGACAAAGACAAACAGAGGAAGAAAGTTTCATCTATTAATTTAGCAGTAAAGAACAAGCAAACTATTGTTGAAACAACCCAGAATGTCAATGGGAGAATAACACCAAGAAAAGGTGGTAGAAACCCGGTTTTGAGTGAAGGAAGAGATGAGGATGAGAACTATGGACCTTTATGTCCTGGATGTGGGGTCTTTATGCAAGATAAGGACCCAGACCTTCCTGGGTATTATCAGAAAAGGAAGGTCGTTCCAACAGAATTGTCAGATGTTGAGGCGGGTATAGTGGGCGAGTTTGATGGAATTTATGATGATGAAGAAGAAGAAGAAGAAGAAGAAGAAGAAGAAGAAGAAGATGAACAAGAAGAAGAGGGGTTTGTGGATGACATTGAGGGTGAATATCAAGAGCTTGATGTGGAAGAAGGTGATTTGGGAGTGGAGGGTGAGTTTGATTGGGATTCTGATGAATGGGAAGCTACGTTAATGGAGGAAAAGGAGGAGGTAAAGTTGGATTTGGATGGATTTGCTCCTGCTAGTGTCGGTTATGGTAACATTACAGAGGACACAATTGAGAAGGCTAAGAAGAAGAAGCTGTCAAAAGCAGAAAAGAAGAGAATTGCTAGGGAGGCTGAGAAAGAAAAAGAAGAGGTTACGGTGTGTGCTCGGTGTCATTCATTGAGGAATTATGGGCAGGTGAAGAACCAAAATGCTGAAAACTTGATACCTGATTTTGATTTTGATAGGCTGATTGCTACCCGGTTAATGAAACCCTCTGGGAATGCCACTGCTACTGTCGTGGTTATGGTTGTTGATTGTGTTGATTTTGATGGGTCGTTCCCGAAACGGGCAGCAAAATCATTGTTTAAGGCATTGGAAGGAACTAAAGATGACTCCAAGCTTAGCAAAAAGTTACCAAGGCTTGTTCTTGTGGCTACAAAGGTTGATCTTCTCCCTTCACAAATTCCACCTGCAAGGTTAGATAGATGGGTTCGGCATCGTGCTAGGGCTGGAGGGGCACCCAAGCTAGCTGGGGTTTATATGGTCAGTTCCCATAAGGATTTGGGTGTGAGGAATCTGTTGTCCTTCATCAAGGAATTGGCTGGTCCTCGAGGGAATGTGTGGGTAATTGGGTCTCAGAATGCTGGCAAGTCTACTCTAATCAATGCATTTGCAAAAAAGGAAGGAGCAAAAGTTACCAAGCTTACGGAAGCTCCAGTTCCGGGAACAACTCTTGGCATTTTGAGAGTCGGAGGGATTTTGTCAGCCAAGGCTAAGTTGTTTGACACTCCCGGGCTTCTACATCCATATTTAATGTCTATGAGATTGAATAGGGATGAACAGAAAATGGTTGAAATACGGAAGGAGCTACAACCTCGGACTTACAGGATGAAGGCAAGTTGTTTGTTACTATCACACTTAATATTTGTGACCTATATATCATAAATAGTATATAATTGTAGTTATGTATCATGTGTTGTGTATTTGTGATCTATATATCATATATAGTATATAATTGTAGTTATGTATCATGTGTTGTGTATATGTAAGTGTCACATATATTTTAACAAAGGCTTATGGAAGACTGGGGGATGAAACTTCTCAGTAATGATATGACTCATTGACTGTCTACAACTAATTAAAATTTCACATTTGATTATACATTGTGGCATGTGAACTGTTCAATATACCAATTGAGTTGAGATTATTCTATTTCATCAACACAATTTTTGAAGAAAAATAAATGTTACCTTTTAAGATTGTCTTTCTTCTGATCCATTTCGAAAACTTGTCATTCTTGATGGATCTGATCCCTGTTCTCATTATTAGTGGACAAACATACTTGTTCCCTAATCTTAGTTTGACCTTTAAAGGCAAACTAAGGGCTTTTCAGAATTTTCCTTGTCAGATTGCAACATACAGTTATCCAAGTCATATGAACATAAATTCTAGTTCAAATTGGAGGCATACGGGAAAACATTTGTCAATGAATCAAGGAAAAACTGCACATTTCCTGGAAATTATAAGATTCTGAAAAACTACTAATGTGTCTATTGCTTCAAAAAGCTGTATAGAGATGTGCCAGTTGTATGTAAGATGAATAGGTTCCTTTTTTATCTGTTTTGAGTACTGCCAACCTCATCATTAATCACAGTGTAGATGTTTCCAATATTTTCTAAAAGTAATAGCTATTTCAGAATCTATGATGCTATTGGATCTAATATTTTTAGCATGTTTTGTTTGCAGGCTGGGCAGGCCTTACATGTTGGTGGTCTGGTGAGACTAGACCTTAGTCAAGCTTCTGTGCAAACAATTTATGTTACAATTTGGGCATCCCCGAATGTATCTCTACACTTGGGAAAGGTAGAAAATGCTGAAGATATTTTTAGAAACCATGTTGGTGTTAGGTTGCAGGTAAATTTCATCCTCTGCCTCTTAATTTAACTGGTTCTATGCAGCAGATTTAGCATCAAGCATCAGTTACTGGGGCCCACTGGCACTATTGCGCCTGTGCTTTAATGATTTCATACATATTCAACATATAAATACCAAGTTAGTTAAAATTTTATGCAATTTGTTGAGTAATTTGCTATTGGCTTTTGTCTCTGTAGGTACCGCAAATTTTGGGGGGGGAAGGTGGGGGTGGGGGGGAGAACTCTTACATGAGATTCTTTCATAGCTCTCAAAACCGTTCTGCGCTTTTAGAAAAGAAATAGTATGATTAGATTCTAAAAGAACACATTGCAAAGAGAAAATATGAGCGCAAGCTTGTATGAAGTTAATGATTTTAACTACAGCGAATCTTATTTGAAGGAAAAGATTAAGAAACAGAGAAAAATTGTTTGGAGGAATGAAAAAGTAAGGAGTTAAATCATATTAATGCAATTTTCAGAGGCAGAGTGCTGCATATAACATATATGAGATTATATGTCTGGAAATGGAGATCCATACCATTTAGGAAGAATTGGTGGCAAGGATAGGAAGGCCCATGGAAGAAGGTAGGAGTGTAGGACACAACATAGATTTATAAGATCCATAGTTTATGAAATTCCTCATTAAATGTATAAATGTAAAAAGTGATTTTCCTGCATATCAGAATGGCCCAGAGTTTCCCCAACTGGAGTCAGTAACAGACTTTCTGAATTTGTGGTAATAAGATAATAAGTACCCATATTAACATTTCCAATACACTCTCTTCCAGCCAACAAAAAATAGAAGATTATTAGACAGAAATAAGATTTAGATTGAATGTAGGGTATACACATTACCAACTTGTAGAGGAGCTCATCAATTTTAAATTGGTAAGCAATAGATAGAAATTAGTCTATGCTATAGGCCTCCCAAAAGTGGCGAAGTTCTTTGAATTTGAGAGAGGTACGGCAAGGGTTTGCTATGCCTTTGAACAAAGGGCTAGCAGTCAGTTCAGGACCTCATTTTAAAAACAAGAATATCAAGTTGACACACAAGCTGAATATCTTCAAACTATATGTTATCTGTTTGAATCAGGAAAGATATATCTTCTACGATGTGGCATAAAACCTGATTTGCAATATATAATTGGAATCATGCCCTTGTTTTCTAAATTTCTTTCACAAAAGCTAGCATACTTGGAAGATTATGGGATGCAAGTGTCTTAAAGTAATGTATATTCAATTACTAGTGCTGAAAGTAGGCTATTTGTAATTGATTTATTTGTTTTCTATAAGTTTATGTCTTTCCAGAACTTTAACCTAGGTTGTGAGACTCTGAAGTGAATTACATCCCCTTTGAGAGAATCTACCTTTCAAATGATCCTTTCTGATGAAAGGAATACTGCTTTTCTTTTTCTCAACACCACCCCCCCCCCCCCCCCCCCTCTCCCTAATTCCTCCTGCTCCTTTACAATCAATGATGAAAAGCTGTTGCCTAAGGGATATGAAATAAGATCATGTCACTTTCAGGATTTTGATTTATGTATTTGGTAATAAATATTTTCCTTAGGAAAAGTGGGAATAGTGCATTTGCTTTTTAAATAAAGATTTCAGTTTTACTCTCTTTTTTTTTTTTTTTTTTTTTTGCGAGGGATTCTCATTTTGGAATTTTGAAAGCCTTGGAACATAAAAGGGGATTTGTTGTTGTTGTTGTTGTTGTTGTTGTTACTCATTTGATAAATTTTTTAGCTTGTATAACTCTTTGGCTTCTCCTTGTCTCAGCCTCCCGTTGGTGCAGATCGTACTTCTCAATTAGGCAAATGGGAAGAGAAGGAAGTCAAAGTGTCCGGAACGAGTTGGGATGTGAATAGCATTGATATTGCAGTGGCTGGTTTTGGTTGGTTTGCTTTAGGTCTCAAAGGTGAAGCAACCTTGGCATTGTGGACATATGATGGCATTGAAATAACTTTAAGAGAACCTTTGGTTCTTGACCGAGCACCATTCCTTGAGAGACCTGGGTTTTGGCAACCAAAGACCATATCTGATGCCAGTGGCACCCAAACTAAACTTAAAAAAAGGAAAAAGCTTCAACAGGCGAGTAGAGATTTCCTTTCAGATGTGTCTGTTTGAAAAGAAAAAAGAAGCCCAACTGATTGATTAAGTGCATTCAGCAGTGTGATTGAGCTTGAGAGGCTGTAAGAAGCCAGCTTAAGTACAGAATAGAAAATAGGTTTCATAGGCTTTTAATCTTCAGGTTATAGAACGTCCAGATTTTTTCAGAGTATTTCAATTATGGATGTGTTTACCATAATAAGATTAGCAATTCAAATGCCAAGAGCCTTGTAGCTTGGTAACATTATTTGGTCTTCTTTACCAAGAGAATCAAGGTTCAAATCCCTTCTCCTCCATCTGTTATAAAATTGAATTATCGAGAGAGAGAGAGAGAGAGAGAGAGAGAATAGTTCAAGTGAGCTTCCCTTGAACTGGTTGATAATAATATCCCAGGGAAGGGAGTGCATAACTGATGCTGGATGCAGTGTGTATCTTTGTAAATGTATTAGGTTCAAGATTTTTCTAGCTGCTTTTTTAATGAGACATGATCAACTTATGTCGATTTTGGAGGATTTTGTAATTTGCTGTTGAAAAGTCTACAGCATAATAACCATAATAGTAGTAATTTGCTGTTTACCAAGTATCATTTGTAGCACCAAAATACTAAAAATCTCACATTACAAATCTGCTTAAATTTTTTTCAAGTCTTTTGCCTGATCAAATCAGCTTACTTAAAATATATATATATATATATATATATATATATATATGTATGTATGTATTGCATTACAGCAAATTTAAGTAGTCACTTGAGCCCCATTTGGGAAATTGTAATCCACAGCAATACTTAAAACATAGTGAAAGAAATAATATATATTCTAAATGTTAAAGCACTGAAAGCGATTATATAAACAAAAAACAAATAAAAATAACTGAAAGTAAGCATTTTAGTTATGTTTTTTAACCAAGGTCTTTTATTTATGCAACAGACTTACTTTTTTTAAAATAAATTTTTTTAAGTGGGCCACTCAAATTGGGATTTTTAAGAAGAGCGGGCCCAATAGAAATAAAACAAAACAACATTTTTTTTATTTTTAAAATCACTGAAAGTTAGCAATTTCGGTGTGTTTTATTACCAGATTCTTTTAATTATGTGGGTTATTATTTATTTAATTATTTTTAATTTAAGCAGCCCAATAAACACACTCAAAAAAGGATGGAAAAAAAAATTCTGCTGCCAGGATTTGAACCTGGATTCTATAATCATCAAGAATTGCCAGTGTGCTACAGCAGATTCCATGCCTTATTCATCATCGTTTTTTGTTTTATTAAATGCTTTCCAACAAGCTAAATAAGAACAATGGAAAATTTTACCTTAATACACTATGCTTAAAATGGATCACAAATAAAATCCTTTATATAATAATAATAATAATAAGCGTGTATTTATTAGTGTAGATGTACAACTTTTTTGGATTTCCCAAAAATACACGGTAAAAAATCATGGACAAGTCCAAACTCCAGTATAATAAAAAAGATCAGCATATTTAATTGTTTCATAATAAATGTGTTGAATTGAAACCTGTTAATGTTGGATATTCACACATACACATATATTTCTAGTAGTCTAGCAAATGTATCTTCATTTGTAAGCTTAAATTTCGATAACTTGGTATTTGACAATTTTTAAAAAATACTCAAGAGAAAAAAAGAGTTTGTAGGTGTGATCACTGCCCATAACTTTTTTATACCCGACTCAAGCATGATGTGTGACCACTCATGCAATAGTGGAGTTTGCCACTCCTTAGACCCAAAATTTCTAGACTCGCAATTATGATGAGTCACTATAACTTCCTATTAGGGTTCGTTTGGATACAACTGAAAACTGAAAACTGAAAATACTGTAGTAAAATAATTTTTAAATGTGTGAATAGTATTGCGAGACTCATTTTTAATAAAAAGTTGCTAAAAAGTACATGAACAGTGTGCGCACAGTATGCGCACAGTGCGTTGTCCCCTGAAAGTCTAAAATGCGCAAAGAAAAAAAATAAATAAATAAAAGAAGGAAAGCGCTGAATGCGAACATGTTCAGCGCAATCCAAACCCACCCTTAATTAGCCAACTTCGACTTGAAAATCAAAGTTTTAATAAACCATAAAAAACATAATCATATAACTACAAAAAATTCAAATTTATGAGTCATCTATATATATATATTAATAGGAAAAACTTAGAGAAAATTGAATTAGAATTTGAAATTATAATCCAAGTTTGCATTATGTGTCTAAATTTATGTGGGAATTACACCATAATTATCCACTTAAGCTTGTGCCACGTGTCTACTTAAGTTTTTTAATTTTTGTGTCAAGTGAGCTAATGAGTGCAAAATACTAAAAATCTAAAATTAATAAACTATAAAAAAAAAATTACATAAACTCAATAAAAATCACCACATGTTTCTCAAAAAATAAATAAAATAAAAATCATTGCATAATAAAAATCACCACACGTTCTATTTTATTAAAAATTAGAAAAAAAAATTATCATAAGTAGTATTAAATTTAGGTAAGAATTTTAATATGTGACTAATTACGTTTACTTTAAAAAATAATTTTACTAATTATCTATATTTTATGATAAAAATTGTGTTTAATCTTAAATGTATATATATGTATACATGAATACATGTGTTACATGCTTTAAAAAAATTAATTTGACTAATTATTTATATTTTTATAATAAAAATTTTGATTAATTTTAAATGCATCTATACATTTGCATGGAGTTATATGCTAGTGCCTTACAATAGCTAAGGGGAGAGTTAGGCCATGGATTTAAGACCTGTCGGGTGTGGCTTACAAAAAAAGTAGTGTGGGCCACTCATATTGGGTTTTCTAAGAAAAGAAGGCCCAATAGACCCACGAAAAAATACAACAAAAAAGTTTTTCGATTTTGGGATTTGAACCCGGATTCTATCGTTGTGATGAATTGTCAATGTGCTACAACGCATTTCATATCTTATTTATCAACAGTTTATGTTTTATTTTATACATTTTCTAACAAGCTTAAAAATCATTCAGAAATTTGTCACTTTAATATGTGACATATTATTACTAGTTGTTATAGGTGGACAAAAAAATAATTTGAGTGGTGAATTCAATTAGAACCAATAAGGCAATAACAACTTACCACCAAAAGTGTTGTTATTGCCTTATTGGTCTCAATTTGTTGAATTCAATATCAAGTAATTTACTTCCAAAGTATTGTGAAAATATTGTAAATGTAGCAATTTTCATACTCCAAATGGATTAAAAATTAAACGATGATTTTTTTTCCTAATAAGAATTGATTCGTAAAATAATATAATCCAAAGTATGCATGTTATCTAAAAAGAGTGGGCCCAACAAGCTCACTAAAAATATAACAAAAATGGTTTCTTTGTAAAATAGTATAATCCAAAATATGCATATTATCTAAAAAGAGTGAGCCTAAATACAAAAAAAAAAAAAAAAAAAAAGGTAATTGTCCCATATAGTTTAAGAGAGTATTGTGTGTAGTATAACTTACCCCACATTCCTTTAAAAGTTATCATGTCTTTAAATGAAGTTTGTGGTACGTCTTTATGTTAGGGCATTTTTTTTACTTTTCCTTGAGTGTGTGTGTGAGTTTGTTTCTAAAAATAAATAAATACAACAAAAATGGTTATTTTCTTTCCTAATAAGAATTGATTTGTAAAATAATATAATCCAAAATATGCATATTATCTTTTTTTTGAGAATCAAATAGGCTCACTAAAAATACAACAAAAATGGTCTCTTTGTAAAATAATATAATCCAAAATATGCATATTATCTAAAAAGAGTGTGCCAGTGGGCTCACTAAAAATACAACGAAAATGGTCTCTTTGTAAAATATGCATATTAGAGTGAGCCTAAAACAACAAAAATGATTTCCGCTGCCAGGATTTGAACCCGGATTCTATAATATCATATCAAGAATTGCCCATGTGCTACAGCGAATTTCATGAACTATTTATCATCATTATTTATTTAATTTGGTACTTTTTCAACAAGCTGAAAGACAATAAATGTTCACTTTGAACGCTATACTTTAAATGGAACACAAAGTAAACCTGCTTTTATTTTATTTTATTTTAATTTTTTTGGATCCTTCAAAGACAAGACAATTTCGTTGCTTCCAAACCAGATAAGCAGTAACAGCAAAATCTTCTAATTCACTTGCAGTTAACATCATTCTTTAACTGTTACTAAAACAAAATCTATTACTTATCAAAATAAATAAATAAATATACAAATAAATCATGGCCTTAGCTCGGTAGCTCATGGGAAAAATTACGCAGGTAAAAAAAAAATAATAATAATAATAATAAGGATGGTATCATAGTTTCTTATCAATGTGACTGAATCTCGGGTTGAGAAACTAGACAAGTGAATGTGTTACATTTGACATTAAAGTAATTGAAGGATCATTGTTTTGGTCTAGTGCAGTTAATGGTTAGTAACTTAGCATGTGTAGATAAAGCACCAGATGTTAATGTGAGCTTAGTATTTTAACTTAATGTGATTATGATATTAATTTGGACTTGTTAGGCTTAGGCTTGTCTACTAATTTTCCCAAACTAATCAAAACCCTTTTTAAACTGGATTGCAGCTAAACAGACTTGCTAAGTATTCAAGGGGTGTAAAAACTGATCGACAATTTATCATATACAACATCATAGTAATCATAGAAGTACTACAAGCCAGTACAGCCTCAAGAAAATAAAATCGTAGCACTACTAGAAGCTAGTACATGCACATGAAAAATACAAGTCTCTAGTACTTCTTGAGGCTTCCAAATTAGTTGTCAACCGCTTGTCCTCCAAGCCTCTACTATGTCTTCGTAGTTTGTATGATGAAATTATTATATTACCTCTACAATATATCATTTAATTCATTTGTTTAAAGATAATTTGCAATTTCTTGATATGAGCCTAAATTTTGGGGCTTAATCTTCCTTAAGATTTGGAAATTATTTCTTCTAGTTCAGTTTTTCGACCATGAGCCCTCACCAAAAGTTCAGTTGGCTGCATGTTAGTTTTGATTTACGGACAGATCATTTTGATATGACATTGTTTAACCTTTGCAGTGAACATAAGTCTGGATTCTTGTGGCTCAGGTGAAGTCATATAATTTTTTAATACGACTGAAACTAATTCTTGGTTGACACAATAGAAATATTATATTGATAATGCCATATAAGAAGGCTTGGCACCTCCCACGCACATTAGTGCTTGGGGTACAAGGAGGGGAGGGTAGGGTAATAGCATTAAAATTTCAAACCAATATAAAAACAAACAAATAATTTTTTTTCAAATGCCATATAAGAAGGAAAACATCTTTTAAAGCAACTTCGGTTGCATTTCCTTTTTTTTTTTTTTTTTTAACTAATTTAATTTTCTCTGCATTTCAGCTCAGAGGATGCTTTTGGCTTCTTTGTTTCCTTTTACTTTTTGGTCTTGGGCCATTTCTCGGTGGAATTGTTCTTGTTGCATTTGCCCTTGCTTTCAATCTTCAGCATGCTTTTCTAATGGGTGTAGCTTTTGGCATTGCCTTTGTCCTTAGTACTCGGCGACCATCACAGCTACTTTTCTCTTCAAAATGGGATTTATGCCTCTTGCATTATTCCTTGCAGTGGGAGCTGCATTCATCCAAGCTACAGGCTCTAGTTTCTTGAAGCTTGCAGGTCACAAAAGAGCTTCGGTGAATAACTTGCCTACTGTAACTACTTTCCTGGTACATGTTCACACATTTCAGTCATTCATGTCATGTGCAGCAGTTGCCTTTCGTGCTTCGGCTGAGGGGCTTCCAAGTGGCTGCATCAAAAGCTCACATGGTCCTTGTCTCTCTACATGGGTTCACTTCTGTTGCAGCTGTGGCCAGCTGCATATTTGGGGCTACTGACCACTGGGCACTGGCACAGCTGCTGCCCTAATTGGGTTTACAGGTCCTTTATCTACAATTGGATCCAGACTACACAGGTCTAGGCCATGTCATGGTGTTTGCTAATGGGGGATTACTGGAGACCCGAAAAGGCAGTTGCAGGGTTGCGGTGGGAGTGGTGTTTGCTGCTCTGTGTTTAACATTCACTAAGTTGGTTTGCTTGCACACATCTTACTGCAACTCTTCACCAGAGGCTGACAGATGAGTTGATAATGTTGCAGCTCATGCTTATGTGTAATTATTAGGTGCCCATGTTTGTTGTTAGCATGGTCATCTTTCAACATTTGAGCTTAACACTTGTGCTAGGCACCCCGAAAAAATTGCAAAAGAGACTCGGTGTAAAGGGGCTGTTATAAAGGAAATGTTCCTCAAAAGTATGCCAGGAGATGAGAGGTTTCCTATAGTGCTCATAGATAATGTCATTATTTTCCCCCTCTTTTATAGAAAGAACAAATAAAATAAGATTTGAAGTTTTCCTTTGATTGTCCACTTACTTGGCATTGTTATGATTCAAACATATTTCACATTTAGAGAGGAAAAATTTTTTTTTAAATGGATTTCAATAAACAACTTTTTTATCCTATTAGCTGCCAATCTTATTGAGCAGGTATGAAATCGAAATGTTTCTCCTGGAAAATTAAGTATCCCATTGATGTTACCATATGATGAATGTAAGGTTATGGACATTGTGGATTTGTTATACTTTTATTTCTCATAATGACTTTCTATGATTGTCAAACAACTTTCTGTGATGGTGATTGTGTCTGGTTCCATGCTAATCCTCAGCACAGTTTTTTATATTATTTTTTAAATTAAGATAAAATTCATTGAAACACAATAGAACCACTATAAACCAAGTCTATCTTTGCCTGAGGCAAGGGGGTAACACTATAGCATATGAGCTATGACAAATTGATGCAACCCCAAAAACACTACTCCCAGAGACTAAACATCAATTCTGCAGAAAAGAAAATCCACCTAGCTTTTGTCTCTAGGAGAATTCCAACTGGTAGTTAACACAAAAGACTTTGTTGAGGAGGAACCCTTAAATTTTCTTGCTAACCCCCATTTTGCCTCTTAACATCTCTGCGTATGTTTTTGTTTACTTCCTCCTCTGTTTTGACAACACACCACCATAAATTCTATTCTCTATGATATATTTTTTACGGGAAGCATTGTGCATCTTTCTGCAGTAGAATTGTTAACCCAATGACAACCCTTCGATATATTTCTTACAGGAAGTATCCTAATTCTATTGATAATGAGTGGGATTAAATAATTCAATCAGGGAAATTGCAGAATTATACCACAGTTCTAGTAACAACTAAAGTGGCAAACAGAAAAATAAAAAATAAAAACAGAAGCAATACTTCTGGAAATGATGGTTTTAATATATGTCATACTGACTCATACACAATTGTGAAATTAGTTGGCCCTGTCAGATTGCATTTGAAACTAGTTGTCCCTGCCAGATTCCATTTACCATTGGATTCTCAAATTTGTTGGCATCCTATTGAGATCACAACATATAGATTTTTTTTTTTTTTTTTTTTTTTTTGGTAATGGACGATTTCATAAAACAAACTCAAACCAACACAACTAACTCAGTACACTGTCTGATGAAGGACACACCATTACAGTCATCCTCCACAACCTTATCTACACCCACAGGCGGGCAAGAAAACAAAGAGCACTCTACATCTTGATCAGCCCCTATTCTAGCCATCAGATCAGCGCAACGATTTGCCTGCCGGTAGCAATGCTTCAGCTGAACTTGCTGAAAACTGGTCATCAAGTGCCTGCAATCATCCAAAATAGGAGATATAATATGATTCACATAGGCAAAATTTTGAAGGACATCCACAATCTCTTTGGCATCTATCTCAACAATAAGACAAGAGATATTCAAATAACTACACAGCAGCAGCCCATCCCTAAGCCCCCAAAGTTCAGCCGCAAAAATGTTGGTTGCTCCTACATGCCTTGTGAAACCAGCGACCCAATTACCATGCTCATCCCTAATAACACCTCCACAGCCAGCCCGCTCCAAACCCCCTCTAACCGACCCATCAGTATTCAATTTTTTCCACCCTATCGGCGGTTTCTCCCATCTGATTCTCTTGCTAATTTTACTGATTGGGTGATTTTTGGAGAATGGCCAAGCCCCCAAGTCTTTGGTAACGGTTTTTCTTTTGTAACAAACATATGGTTGGTTGAACGTCTAGAAAGAGAGAGCAATACAGATTGTAGGACATTATATATATTTTAATAATTTACAAGTTCATGCACTATATTGTTTTCTAATCATCATCAACATCCACAAATATTTGGCCTGAAAATCTTGGGTTGACTTCTACGCATCAAAAGGCAAGAAATATATACACCTTCAAAAAAATAACTCACCATTTTAAGATATCTTACAGAAAATCCCAAAATTAACAAGAAATCTCAAACAGAAAACATTTTGATTCGATTAAAGCCAGGCAAAACACATTGAGTTGGGGCTACCAAGTATCATCTCCATGAAAACACTTAGAAGTAAGTAGTATTATGACTTTCATACGAGCTAAACTTTGACCGTGATCATGATCCAAACATATAAGAAAATTACAAAAACATCACTAACAAAAAGAGCTAAAAACATGAAAGATGGGAAGTCCAAACTAAACTAACACTTTCACTTGTAAGTCGACTGATTGCTCTGCGAATCCTCAACCCCATCAATCAACTTCTCCTTCTCTGCAACCAAACCCACCTCCACTGCAACCGGTTTAGCTTCCTCAACGCTCTGAGACCCTGTCAACCTAGCCAATATCACAAAGGACATCCCACCAAGAACATTGTTCAAGCATCTCAGAACCACCACTGAGGACTTAAACGCCAATGGAGGTAACCTCTTAGCCAACAAGAACTCGATCCCATTCAAAGTCTGGTACCTGAAATTACTATTGATCCCCATGTGAAGAGCCCAAGTGAGTGAATTCAACAGAGTTGGAGGAGCCTTGTTGGGGGTCTCAAAATTGGGATCCATTTTCTTCCTCATACTGATCAACCCATTTGAAAGTACAGTCCCTACAAGCCCAGCAGCAAACCCAACAGCCGCAAAGACAGCTCCTTTGTACACAAAAGTCCCACATCGATTGAGAAATGAATAAGCACCAGGCTCAAACATATGGCCGGGGGGACAGCTAGCAAAAATGGCAGGCAAAGAAGGCGATGAAGAAGACAAAGTTGGTGCCAATAGATACATAAGAGTGAAGTTTAGTATGGATCCAACGACTAGAGTTGAGAACACGAAATCGAGCTCGTTGAGACCAAAGTTGGGTCGAGAAGCCATGTCTCCAAGAACACAAGCAGTGACACCCACCAACTCTTCCATTAGAACCTTGAAAGGAAACTGTGGATCTGCTGCAACTCTCGATCTCCACCCATTCAAAAACAAACCCAATATCCCAAATCCCCCAGAGGACTTAAACGATGAGGAATCATCATCAGAACCGTTCCCATCTCCTCCTCCTCTTCCTCCATTGCCGCCGCCACGTCCGATTCCAGCGCCGCCGTCGCTGCCTCCGCTGGCAAAAGGCAATAACTTGTTGGGTTTTAGATTTAGAGAACGCTTTTGATTATTAAAATTGAGAGATGCTGAAGATGAAGAATGTGGAAACGAAATTGAAGCAGGTGGGGCAGCATTCAATCGACTATCGCTAACATTGTTGTTGTTGTTGTTGTTGCAGCGATATTTTCTGGGATTATTAGAGTAACGAATTTGAAGCTGAGCCGCCATGCTTGACATCTTTTGTTTATTTCTATAAAACTAACACTAAAAAGCAAAGGGGTTTTAAGGAATCAAAGGTCCGATTTACGATGTTAATAACATAGTACCACTTTTCTAGGAAAAAACCTGAAAGTCATAAAAAGTACTTTCTTTTATTTGGAATTCGATCCACTGCAAGACTACGGTGTTGCATCGGATACAATTGCTTTTAATAGTTGAAATTGATAGTTTGAAAATGTTACCTTCAATCTTAACCATTAATTAAAAAAAGTTAATAAAAAAATTAATAAAAGTAAAAAGTAAAAGTTTAAAAAATAAATTATAAAAAAAAAAAAATTGTGAGAGAAGGGAGAGTGAATAAGAAATTGATATTTTTTGTGTTCATTTGAAAATGTTATTAAAAATGGTAAAAATTCTAAGTCTCACACGAGAAAGGAAAGAAATAATATAAGAGTTTATATGCTCATGAGTTGGACATTGGATTGAGCTTTTGGCATATGTGGACAGGGCCTACTTGTGCATTTCATTTTGTGTCAAAAAGAGAGAAAGAGATATTGAGTAGTTTGCAGAGTATGACCTTGTGTACTTCGTTTTCGTGTGTTAAAGACAAGACTTGATCTAAATTATTCATTCTTCACGCATTTAGTTTGTGAATTTTTAATTATTTGCAGATCTCTTCTTATATATACAGTATCTATTTATTGTGTTTTTTTTTTTTTATCACATCTATTTATGTTATTGCTTATATTTAGATCTGTATGTTGTTCCTTTTGCTTTATCACAAAAGTAAATTATTGAAATATATCCAACAATCTTAAAGCAGATTTATATATTTTAATTTATTTTTGTGATTCATGGTCAAAGGAATTTTGTAGTTGTTGAAAAACACTAAATCGGCAGTTGCATATACTCTACACAAAACTTGGAAAAACCGGGGTTGTGTTTACCACTGCATAAATATTCACTTGTTTATATTATAAATTAATTCATGATCTTCAAACGATGAATTTCGTGTTTGACTGTAGAATTTGGTTTGTATATACAGTTTTATTGTTGATCTTTTTCTTCTTGATTATTATATTAGATTAGGGCTTTTTGTCTTATTTGCTAGTGTTTGCTCTATGTCTTAGATATTTTCTAAGCATTTGATAAAGTTGATTTGATGCTTAAATGTAGTGGTGGGTTTAATTAAATTATATTATAATAGGCTAATTAGGTCTTGCTAATGTTGATGATGGTTATGGCTATTGCGTCGGTAAGATTCCTATAACTGTTGTAGTATTGTGATTGGGTTTTAGTGTAACAACACATTTAGTTAAAGTTTTTTATTGTGTGAAATTCTTTGATTGCCAGATACGTGTACCGTAATAACAATATTGTAGAAGTACAGTTACATACTATGCAAATACTTTCTGCAAAGGTGGCTTATATATATGTTTATATATATAACTGTTATATTTGGAGTTTAGGCGATTGAACTATAATTATTTAACTATTATAGTTGCTTTTTGGTTGATTGTAATATTACACAAGCATGATTTGTTCTACTATGTAAGAATTATTTGCTATGTTTGCAATGGCCTAAAAGAGGAAGCATTAAATCCTAGGAAGATTGTTACCAAGTTTATGTTTGACCTTTAATATATGTGCAAGATTGTAATAGCACTAGTTCATGGCATGTAATGTATGAATAATACATACATACATACATACGTACGTACATATATATATATATATATATATATATATGTATATATGGTCATGTGGACACTATGGTTGATATCATTTGTTAATGTATTAGTTGTCTATTTGGGTATACCGAAAACAATGCATATGTTATGAAAGTTTGCATTGTAATGTGACCTTTAATATTGGCAGTAGTATTAATATCTGATAATATGGTGGTTATTTTATATCAACAGTAGACGTAAATAGCAATTAAACATGTCCTCGGCCTTTTATGTGCAATGGTGTATGAGATTGATGAATAATAGAAAAAAAAAATTGGAAATTTCACTAGAGACAAATTTTTTGAATCCATTTAATTGCACTCATTTTGGGTGTGGCTGCCATCTTTTAGTTTTTGGTTAGCCTTTACTAATTTATCAAGTGATCCTCTATTTGATAATTAAAATAGCATTATGACAGCTATCATTAATAATTTCAAATGTGTGGATATAAGCCCAAGAACGAGACCAATTGCACTCTAGTGGGGCTGTAATTATGGGGTTTCACTCTAAGTTAAAGAGTGTACAGTTCACCCTTTGGCTAAAGATGTTATTTATTTATAAAGTTTAAGGCACAATTGTTTGTATTGATATGGAGGAAACTGGATTGTTGTATTTGAGCACATATAGCCTTACTTAATTACATACATGTATATATATTTTTTGAGCATGTGTGAACTTGATTGGATATTAATGTGTTTAATCCCAATATATGTTTTGTAATATTTCTTTAGATGAAATATATGTTACATGCATTACTTGACATATTTGGGTTGTCTAAAATGTGGTATGCATAAGAGTTTATTATGAGGGCTTATCAGAAAGCAAGGATGAGGTATTAGAGTTTCATTCATTATAAGAATGAAGTTGAGAAATAACTCAATGAATGCAATGAGTTCTTGATTACCATAGAACTTGTGGGGGAAAGCTATTATTTCCTTCAATTATTTATTCATTGAGATGCCTTTAAAGAAACCACTAAGACACCTTGTGAATTATGGAAAGAATGATCGCCTTTCCATAAATTATTTGAATGTGGGGGTGTTTGATGAAGGTGATGGTTCCAATTCCTAAATGATAAAGAACCATTAATTGTGTTTTCATTGGTTATGGTTATAATAGTAGTGCACAGTGCTTTCTAATTTATGAATATATTATTCTTATATGCATGAAAATTAATTAGAATATATTTCAAGTGTTAAACTTTCTTAAAAGAAAGTTTGATTCTATGTTTAGTATCTCTTATGATCAAGAGTTGATGAAAGAGAGGTTGAGCCTAAGCGTAGTATTAGGGCAAACAACATATTCATTTTGTCCAGATTTTCTAATTCATATGTTAGAAGATGAACTTAAAGCTTCAAAGAAGCGAAATCTAGAGGTGCCTTCTTGGAAAAGAGATTGTCAATAGTGCAATAAATACATCTTAGAAATCTATGCATAGTAGTTGGTAGATCTACCACTTGGGAATTTGAGAGTTGATGGAATTATTAACTATTACAATGCGAGACTTGTTTTAGAAGGCTACAAATAAAAGGAAGATGTGAGTTTTCTTAATACACAAAAAACCAAAGGGGTTTATGGTTCTTGTACAAGGAAACAAAGTGCTTAAACTTGTTAAATCTTTGTAGAGATTGAAGCAAGTTTTAATCCAATGATATGAGAAATTTGATAATGAGATGATGTCAAATGAGTTTAGATTTAACGCAACTAGTGTGTGATGTGAAATATATCACAAGAGGCTATGTTGTTGTGGGATATACTCATGTAAGTGTTGTAGATGTGATAGAAGAAATGAAAATTTCTAATACATCTAATGGACTTGTCTCAATCACATGAGAAATGTGACAACAGTCTAGTGAGAACACCTTATGCAAGGAGCATATGTATTTTGAGGAAGTCAATAAATCTAAACAAACATGCATTGTTGGATACTTATGTCTCCTATTTGTATATATTGGTAGGGTACAGAGTTATGGTAGGTCTCAACATATTTGTTGGAGACATAATACCATGAGGCAGTTACTCTCAAATGAAAGTGATTCCAAATTATAAAAATGGATCCATAATCAGTTGTCTGAGTGGAGAGCAAGTAAACTGCTCATCGATGCGAATGAGGTTAAAGCATATAACCTAAAGTTTCCATGATGGTAACCCCACCTAGTGTTGGAGAATCTGGTTTTGTATCTCATATAAAACACACAGCGGAAGCAACAAACATGAATCTATTTCATTCATGATTGATAGCATGCACTATGTAAATTTCAGAATTTAAGAACAAGATTGTGTACCTTGGTATGATGAAATTCAAAACAAAAAATTAGAAGTACTCGGAAACACTTTTAATCTTCACTCTAATTCCACTTTATGCCCAAGAAGTGTGATCTATCAATCAGTTTCCAAGGGAGAATAATCGAGTGGCTTCACTCACACATACGCATCATTTTTCAATGATGTCTCTCTCTTATTCTTTTTCTTTTTCTAAAAAAAAAAAAAATTGTATGTTTCTCCCTTTATAACTAACTGATAATCTAATTGGGCTGGCCTATTGGGCCTTTCCAATTGGGATTTAATGTGTGGCTTGGAGTGGGACCAAAAGGGACCAATAAGACACTAGTTCCAATGGGCTTTGGGCTTTTCTGTCAACTCTTGACAAGTCTAAAGTCACAATTAATTATAGGCGAAAATGCACTTTTGGTCCCTACATTTTGGGCCTATTCTCAATTTGGTCCCTAGATTGATTTAGCTCTTAGGTCAGTCCCTGATTTTTAAAAATCGTTTTTAAAATAGTCCCCTACCGTCAATCCAGTGACAGAAAATGCTGAGGTGGCAGACGGAATGCACTGTGTGCACTGTCAATGCTGACGTGGATATTAAAATATTATTAAAAAAACTTACTTAGCATTTTTAAAATGCCACGTCAGATTTAAGTTAATAAAAAATTAAAACAAAAAATCCAGCTCATAAATTTTAAAATAAATAAATAAATAAATATTAATTAAATTAAATTAAGAAAAAAAAAAAAAAAAGCTTTTTCAGCTTAAAAAATCGAGTTCCTATCCCAAAAATCCCACGAACCCCAACCCAGATCAAACTACCCATTCCATCGAGTTCCTATCGAGTTCCTGCCCATTCCATCCCAAAATCAAAACCACCATCCTAAAATCCCTACCCTAACCCGACTGAAACAGAAAGAGGGCAGAGGAGATTGAGAACGTCTGGTGCTTCTTATCGGGCTGAGGACTCTCGTAGATCATCGTCGAGTGCTCCTTGACTCTACCTCTCTCTTCAAAAGCAAGTTCAGATAGCGGCATGTTCGCCGTTGTGGGTTGCTTTGGTTCCGATTTGTTGCGTTTTGGCTTTGAAGTTGTGAGTAGATGTTGAATCGGTGATTAAGGGTTTGAACCAGTGCTGGTCTAGTTTGTTTTTGGTGGTGCTGGGTTGGTTTCGATGGCTAGGGCTTGCTTGAATCAGTGAGGGGTTGGTTTGAATCGGTGTGGTTTGGCTTGATTTCGGTGGTGGTGCGTTAGTTTTGGTGGTTGGGGCTTGTTTGATTTTGAATCAGTGTGGGTTTTCATCGGTGCTCTGTTGTTTCGGTGGCTGGGGCTTCTTTGAATCTGTGTGGGTTGGTTGTTTCAGTGAAGCTGGGATGTTTCAGCGTGGGTTGGTCGTTTCGGTGGTGCTAGAATGTTTCGGTGGCTGGAGCTTGTTTGAATCGGTGTGAGTGAGGTTGTTTCAGTGGTGCTTGGGCTTCAATTTCGATGGGTCTTTGTTGAATTTTTTGGGTTTTTCTTTTGTGTTTGTTTCTCAAGAAAATTTCTAGGTTTGGGTTTGTTGGAGATTAGTTTATTTACTGAGTTTATGGTTTGATTTGCCGTAGAATTTGGTGTTCATTGTGTTAGAATTTGTTGAGTTTGATTGTGTTAGATAGTGTTAGATATGTTAGGGAAGAACATGTTCTTATGTTCTTCAAAAAAATAATGAAAAGCAATAAAAAAAAATACAAATTTAGTTATTTAATTTAATGAGATTTAAGGTTTTGTTTTTTATTTTATTTTATTTTTAAATTTTCTGACATGGATTTTTTATTATTAAAATGCTGATGTGTTATTTTTTAAAAGTTAAATAATTTTTTTTATTAGCCACGTCAGCATTAACAGGGCACACAGTGCATTCCGTCTGCCACCTCAGCATTTTCTGTCACTGGATTGACGGTAAGGACTATTTTAAAAACGATTTTTAAAAATCAGGGACTGACCTAGGAGCTAAATCAATTTAAGGACCAAACTGAGAATAGGTCCAAAATGTAGGGACCAAAAGTGCATTTTCGCCTTAATTATATTTAATACCACTATATAAATATAATTGTACTCTAGGCCTTATTAATAAATTATATTTCAAAATTTTATTATACATGCAACCCCTTCATAAAATATTCGTAGTAATACAAAATTGTGAATATAGACTGCTATTTTAAAAATTACTACATCTTAATCCTTGAGTAACCAGTTTAATCTTTTAAGTTATTCATCATATATTTATGAAATCCAATTTCATAAATATATACTTTAGTAACTCCTTACTAAACTAAAGTGGTTAGGCCTAATACTCTAAATAACCAAACTCATTAAACTTATCTCACGGGGATTTTTTATATCTTCGTTAAAAGGCTATGAATTCCACCTTGAGAATATATGTTTCATCAACACTAAATGTGGCTGCCCAACATACTGAGGTTTTGACCGTTACTTTAGATCTCACTCCTGATATATCAAAGCAACCTACACCTCATGATTAAGTCCATTATTCTCTCAGGATTAAGAGTTCGTGCAAATAGAAGTTGTAATATTTATTATTCATTTGAAAGTCATTAGAAGAATAATAAATTTCACAGCATCCAATTCAATATGGCTTAACTCTTAAAACATATCAACATATCAACATATCAACTAGAAGTCTTCAATTCCATTATCAAGACAAATCATCTTAGTTGATACGTTATAGTCTTCATAGATGAAATGCCCAATTTCATCACTGACTACGAACTATAAATTCTGAGTTTA
This sequence comes from Castanopsis chinensis, assembly GCA_032878915.1. Lineage (NCBI taxonomy): Eukaryota > Viridiplantae > Streptophyta > Magnoliopsida > Fagales > Fagaceae > Castanopsis > Castanopsis chinensis. The sequence goes on from JAVQMG010000109.1 coordinate 14,568,472, forward strand.
CAAAAAACTTGTAACTTCTATCTTCTGTGACTAAATCACATACTATGCATCTCATGGACTATATGATAATGTCCAAATATTCATGTTACCATTATTTTAAATAATAATAAAACAACTTTATTAATTATAACATTAAGTCATACATAGCATCATACAGTAGGATTTAAGGGCACACATCCTAACACCTAGTTGATTGGAGATCCCAAGATTTAGGTTTTCAAAGGGACAACAAAATTGTGGAAACTAGTTTTTATCACTATGGAGATTACATCTCCCACCCATTCCTATGATGAAATAGTGATGCTTGTAAGCGATGTTCTGAGTAAGTTTTGTTTTTAATGATTCTTATATCTTGGAATTCCAAGTGGGGTATAGTAGGATACTCTTAATAAGAGCCACCTATATGAGTGTGAAGTGGGCCGCTTTTATGAGAGTTTGAAGGCTAAATTCTCTAAAGCACTTCATGAATTTACTAGGATATGTTCAGGGCCAAAATGAACACAACTATAAGAATGAAATATGTTCGAAAAGGAGCTGTGTGAATTCTATTGTCTTGGTATACACAAATGGCTGAACAGTTCAAGGCATCATGTTTACTGGTTAGCCAGTATATCCGATAGTCTTTCACAAAGGAAAATTCAAAGCCACAAGCTATTTCTCCTGATATAGTAACTTTTCTTCTACTCTCTGTGTATCTACATCATCATTTGCATTGTGTGTATCAATTTCTATTCATGTGGGGGATTGATGGAAATAATAGCATGAATTGAATAAGAAATTTATGTTTTTTATGTTCACTTGAAGATGTTATTAAAAGTAGTAAAAATCCTGGGTCCCACGTAAGAAAGAAAAGAGATAATATATGAGTTTATATGCCAATGAGTTAGATATTGGGTTGGGTTTTTGACATATGTGGACTGGGCTTGCTTGTCCAAATAATAATATTTTATTACTTTAATTTTTTGAGTCAGTTAGTCTGTGCACAACAGTTATTGCTGAAACAGACTGCATGTTTAGTAATGTATAATTTTTCATAGTCTTTCATTCATAAAACTACTTTTCAGAAAAATTCTTCTAGTGAGAATATTTTTGTGCATTACATTTTGTGTCAAAGAGAGAAAGAGATATTGAGTAGTTCGCAGAGCACGGCCTTGTGTGCTTCGTTTTCGTGTTGTAGATTATTTTATCCTAGGAGGCAGACATCCGTGAGTCTTAAAGCACCACAGTGATTGTGTGAAGGGCGAAATCTACTTTAAAGAGATTATGTCAAACACAAGACTTGATCTGAATCATTCATCCTTCGCGCATTTGTTCTGTGAGTTTTTAATTATTGCAAATTTCTTCTTATATATACAGTATCTATTTATTTTGTTTGTCTATCACATCTATTTGTGTTATTGCTTATATTTAGATCTGTATGTTGTTCCTTTTGCTTTATCACAATCTGTATGTTGTTCCTTTTGCTTTATCACAAAAGTAAATTGTTGAAATATATCTAATATTTTTACAATATTTTCACAATAAATTATAAGTCGTAAGTTATTATTGGTTCTAATTTGAATCTAAAAATTAAATTACTTTTTTGCCCACTCAACAACCAATAACAACTCACTACTTAGGATTTGTTGTGAAAATATTGTGGATATAGTATTTCTCAAATAAAATAGTAGCCTCTTAGCATGTGCTTTTCAATTTTTTGGGTAAAGTTTAATAATTTGCATCCATTATAATTTTGGATTATTACATTTTCCAATCATAAAAAATCTAAGGGTGTGATGAAAAAATTATTTCACCCACAAATGCATAATACTCATCAGATCCCTAGTTTTTTTTTTTTTTTTTTTTTTTGTGATTAGAAAATTTAATAATCCTAAATTATAATTGATGCAAATTATTAAACATTACCCAAAAAATAGAAGAGCTTCTGAGCACACGTGTGCTTAGAGGTTAGTCTCTTTTAATTTAGAGATTGTTTCTAACTTTTTCAAATTTTTTTAACTAAATTAATGAAATCAAAACTTAGGATATACTTCTAACTTTTAAAAAAAAAAAAATTAACAAAATTAATGAAATAAAAAACTTGGAATATAAATAAGCACCATTTTATGCCAATGGTGAATTTTTGTTTAATATTATAAAAGTAATTAGAAAGAAGAAAACAAAAAGACCTTCACCAGTTTGGTATTTCACTTTTACTATCGACATCCCATATTTCCTTATTTTTAAAAGGTTCAATTAAATCACATTTGGATATTCTTTAAAAAAAAAAAAAACAATCATATTAGGATATAGATTTAGCCAAATACACCAACTCATTTGAATTCAGATTCAAACTTCTCATAATCATTCTATCTTAAAGATACTATATGATGAAGCAAGAATTCGTCAGTCGAAAAAAGGTGGGTTCAGACGGAATCAAACCTGATGGGGGTGATCTCCCGGAGTGGTCACCGATATGGTGCCTGCCAAAACACCTTCGATGCTTAAGTTAGTTCTGTTAGGACATATGTAGTTCAAGTTTGTTAACATATGTCACTATTTTATGTAATTGGCTTATCCTTAAACAAAACGCACTTTACTTATAATTGGGTAGATTTAGGATGTGTTTAACACTTCAAGAAACAGTGTTTCAAGATCCAGTGTTGAAGTCATCAAAGTCTGTCCAAGAAACAAGCAAGGAAGTGCAAGTTACTAAAGCTCGACACATACCTCGACACATACCTCGACACATGCATCTATCGAGTTTTAAGAAGCTGTTTTGTCCCGAGTCTCGACAGCTTCTCGACAGATCCTCGACACCTCTATCTGTCGAGAATTAAAGAAAACAGTTTTTAAGTTCTGTTTTAAGTCCAATCCGTGAATGTGTCTTTGGGACTTCTTTTCTCCTAACCCTAGACATATAAAAGGATTATTTTAAGGGCCGTCTATAAGACGCAAGTTGCACATTCATTCAGAACTTCTTGTTCATGCAATTTGTGATCTGAAAGACAAAGTTCGTGCCCTAGTTCATCTCTGATGATTTGAAGAACTTTGCAGCTAACAACTCTCTCTCTAGTTGGTGTTTGAAATCACGTACTAGGATCCACGTATCTGGTTAGTCACATACTTGGGAGCCGTGCATTGAAAGGAGAAACTATCACTACAGAACAAGTCCAATTGGGTATTGGGGTAAGAGTTCAACTGTAGGTTGGTAAGGTACTGGGATTCCTTGCTTGTAACTGCTTGTCGTGATAATAGTAGAGTTTCGGGAGTGGTGACCTTAAATCACCCAGTGGGGTTTTTGCCGTGAGGTTTTTCCCAATTCGTAAACAAATCACCGTGTCTTTTAATTTCCGCTGCATAACTTAGTTTTGGTGATTTGTTTGTGCTGCCACGTGATATTGCATGTTAATTTGATTAATTAATAACTGGGCTAATTAATTAATCTAAGTTATCACAAGGGGTCAACACATTTGTGGCCTGTCAAGTTCCTATATGCTTTGTTTAAAAGAAGAAATGACAAAGAAATAGTGTATTATCATATGTGTCTTACCCCTGACTCGCGCTTGTGGGAGCTTTATATATATTCATCCTGCCCCTAGCCGTTGCGGCAATTATTGGGACTTTAATGCCTCTTTTTAGTAATGCTTCTTGATGAAAGGTAGGGTTTTAATTCGTCTCCAACGGACCGTACAACTGGCTTCGCCAGCCTGGGGCATTTATCGGTGAGATTGAATGAACCTGCTGCCTTTATGTGCCCTTGTTTACCCCGTTCCTCGTGGGTATTGGTTACCCGTCAGTGATAGCTTAATCGTCAATGATAACTTGCCAGTACCATCACTATAAATTTGAAGCACATTGAAATGTTGGAAATGTAATATTACATCCAAATTTGAAGTGCAATGAAATGTTGGAAATGCATTACTATGAATTTATTTTTTAGAAATATTGCACATTTTTAATTCAATAAATAAAATAATGATATATAAATATGAATGATATTATTGAACATATTATAATAACTTAAAAAGATTTTAAAAAAAATTAAGTTGTGATTAATTGAATCCTTTTTCCTTTGTCATAATATTTTAAAATTTCAATACATATGTATTCACATTCTCCAACTACCAACTATAGGAGGCGTGTCCTGAAGCCAAACTTGCTACAATTGAGGATCCAAAGCTCAAACTCAAAGCAGTAAAATTTGCTTAAGTTACTGTGGTATACAGAAATTTAATATGGTAATAGTGCCACATATCATACTTGATGCCGAGGGGGCCGACATAGTTCCACGAAGGCCATATCCTCGAACGGCAAGGCCAAGGAGGCGAGCCGTGGCCACGTCGATGGCACATCACCAAAGGAGGCCTCACTGTAGAGGAAGAACTTCAGAGATGGGGGTTAGCTCTGACATGACTGGAGGGATGGTAGCTGCCGCCACATTTAATGCACCCCAACAAACCCCTTGGTCGCATTTATGTGAAGAAGACCCTGAACAATGTTGTCTTGATCGCTGTAACTCACAAAAGATTTGGGAAGGGCATTTGATGGGACAAGCACTCGAATAGCGTCCTGGATGATCAATAAGTGGAAGGCCAAGATCAACTGAAAGAGGCTATATAATGTAAGAGATCCTCTAGGGAAGGGCATCATCTGAAAATGGTGGAAAAAGACACTGTAGCAACTAAGAACTGAAGTTTTAACCAAGTCTGAAGAAATATATTCAAGAACTGTCCTATATATTCAAGAAATATATAGGCAAAGGCCAAGGAGGGATTTTCTTTGCACACAGCTTAATTTTCTTTGCTTTCTTACTATCCTTATTCCATTGTGTGCGTTGCTCAATCCATTGAAGCCTAGCTTTTAAGCTCACTCTTTAGAAATTCATTGTGTTGGGTTCTTTGGGTCATAATCCAGTCACTTCTTGGGCTTAGAACACAAAACTTTCCCTTACAGTTACATTTACAAACAAAGTTCAAACTATCAATGCGCCATGATCCAAAATTTGTTTCTCAATTACATGTTGCTACTACATTTCTCAATCCTCATTTTTAGATATTGTCGAGTATCTTTCCACTTTCTTTTTCATTCTTGTTGATGGTGCAAGCTAAGAGAGCCATCTTTCAACAAAATCATCCGCTAACAATAAAATTAAAATCATCAAATTTGGTGAACACTAAATTCCTAATACATGAAATTAATAAAAAAAATTAAAGAAGTGAAAAGAAAAGGGTTATAAATTTTTTTTTTTTTTTAATAACTCTTACCAAAACTCATTAAGATTTAAGAGTCAACCATGGGAAAATCATCTTCATTTTAGTGAGAGCACTATTTTTTTTATGCATAGTAGCACCTTTTTGTTTTTTAGCTGTGTGCTTTTTTTTTTTAATCAATAGTCCTGAAGAAAATGAGTAGGGAGTCACGTTGGTGTAATTCTTTTTATATATTGTTGTAACTGTTGCTTTAATAGAGAAATTTGAGTTTCATATTGGGTTTCAAAGTTGATTTAGATAAGAATGATCAATTATTTTACTGAGATTTTAAATCTGTATGTGTTGATCACACATACTTCACGCGTGCGATGAGATTTTTTTTTTTTAGTGGTCTTATTTTGTAGAAAAAAAAACTGTGTTTATTTTATTTTATATATATATATAATTTTTATTTTGAGAATTTAATTTATAAGTGGATAATGCAATTTAAAACTTAAGAGAGTGGTTATATTTTTTAGACAATGTTTTAGTAGTAGTTAGAGTTGCATTTTTACCGAATTGTCCTTTAATTTTGTCTCTACTTAAACATATGGGTGTATGAGCATTTTTTAACAAAACAAATACAGAATCCAAATAGGAAAACCAGCGAAAATGGCCAAATACCACCATTTTGCAAAATTTGTAGCAATTTTAAATGGTACAAATGGTGCCATTTAAAATTTTGTATCATTTAAAATTTGTAGCAATTTTAAATGGTACAAAATTTGTACTCGAGTTTTAGAAACTCGAGTTCTAAATGGTACTTGAGTTTAAGAAACTCAAGTTCCTAGAAGTTTTGCCATTGTGGCACTGTTGACCTGGAATTTATGCAATTAAAAAAAAAATAATGTAGTACTCGAGCTTGGTAAACTCGAGTTCCATGCAACACAATACTCGAGCATACTAGGTTCAAGTTCTTTATAAATAAAATGTTTATGTTTGTTAAGGACATATTTTATGTAGTTGGCTAATCCTTTGACAAAACGCACTTTACTTGTATTTGGGTAGATCTAGGATGTGTTTAATACTTCAAAGAACATGTTATTCAAGTCTAGTATTAAAGCCATGAAGATTGGACCAAGAAACAAGTGAAGAAAAAGTGTTCACTAAAGCTGAACAGATAGCTGGACACCTGCAGACAGCTGCTCGACAGATAGCTATCTATCGAGATTTAATGAATGAAGCTCGACAGTTTCTCGATCGATCGAGTAGTTATCAAGGTTACGAGAATTCAGATTTCTAGATCTGATTTTCGGCCCATGTTTATGTATTTGTGTGGGGTTTCTTTTCTCATAACCCTAGATATATATAAGACTTATTTTAGAGGCCGTTACATAAGAGAATACAAGAAGAATATATGCAAAAGGTGACCGAAACCTTATTCTCTCTGAAAGAAGCTACTGCGTCTTTATGCCTTAGGATTTTGTAACCAAGTGCTTCTTGATCTTCATTGTTGATGAAGTGAAGAACTTTGCAGCCAACATTCTTCTTCCTCAAGTTGGTGAGTGAGTCACGTACTGGGATTCGTGCAAAAGAGTGAGTCACGTACTGGGATTCGTGCATCAGAGGATGGCGTTCATATATTGAAGAGTTCAAAGGTTCTGAAGCGATAGAAGGTTTTTGCTGTAAGTTCATCTTCGGGGATCGTAGAGTCTAGGGACAAAGGTTTTGTACTAGATTTGAAACTTCTCTTTACTATAGTGAATTGCTTTTCGGGAAGGTTTCTCTCCAGGTTTTTTTACTGTGAAACTGGTTGGTTTCATTGGTTTTTCTGGGTCCATATCTTATCTTATTTACTTTTTCGCTGCACTTATATTTGACATGATATTGATGTTTGTTTGTTTTAACAAGTTTTATGCATAATAAATCTAATTAAGAACTTGGGTTTAAAACTTGTTAATTCTATCACTGTCACTAGCACTCTCCACAATTACCTTATCGGTTGAGGCAGCAAAGGCCATAACATGACTACATTCATTCATATACTCATTAGAAGAGTCATTCTTAGTGTCACTCCAAGTAGCAACCAACCCTTTATCTTCTAACTTCTTGGTCTTTTCCCTCATAAGGTAATTTGAGCACTCTATCCTCATATGACCAAAACCCTTGCACTTATGGCATTGGATGAGCGGCTTCTCACTCTTACCCTTCTTAGAGGATTTCAATTTCCTAGAAGGTTTGCCCTTATCCTTTTTCCTAAGTTGAAGAAACTTGATAATCTCATCAGTTATAAAGGTTAGATTCTCATCCTCGTCATCATCTTCATCTTCATCTTCAGAGTCCACAATCTCTTCCTTTATACCTGTAAGAGCCAAATTTTTATTCTTTCCACCTTTTCCCATTGAGCCTAATCCCATCTCATAGGTTTAAAGATTCCCTACAAGCTTAGTCAAAGGAATTTGATCAATGTCCTTTGCTTCTTCGATGACAGTAATTTTGGCATAGAATCTTTTAGGTAAGGACCTAAGGATTTTCCTAACAATTTTGGATTCTGCTATAGACATTCCAAGGTTGAAAGCAGAATTCACAATATCCTTGAGTTTAGCATAGAACTCATCAAAGGTCTCATCCTCTTCCATCCTTATTTCTTCAAAGTTACTAGTGAGTCTTTGAAGCTTCACAGTCTTCACTGTCTTGGTACCTTCATAGGTGGTCTCAAGAATGGTCCATGCTTCCTTAGCAACTTCCGTGGATGATATTTTCTTAATTCCTCATTGGTCACCCCACAAAACAAAGCATTCAAGGCTCTACTGTTGAAATTTGCCACTGTGATTGTTGCATCATCCCAATCCACTGGCGCTGTCTTTGGCTTAATCCAGCCAACTTCAACAGCTTGCCATACCTGTTCACCTAGAGCCTGCAAAAACACTTTCATAAGAACTTTCTAGTACGCATAATTAGTGCCATCAAATAAAGGAGGAATCAAAAGAGATTGTCCACGATCCATGACAACGGGGGTCAAGGAACACATTCAGGAAATTAATCCAATCAGAGTGTACCCGCTCTGATACCACTCGATAGGAAATTTAGACCCTGGTTGATAGAATTAACAAGTTTTAAACCCAAGTTGTTAATTATATTTATTATGCATAGAACTTGTTAAAACAAACATCAATATCATGTCAAATATAAGTGCAGCAGAAAAGTAAATAAGATAAGATATGATGACCCAGGAAAACTAATGAAACCAACCAATTTCACAGTAAAAAACCTAGGGGGAAACCTTCCTAAAAATCAATTCACTATAGTAAAGAGAAGTTTCAGATCTAGTACAAAATCTTTGTCCCTAGACTCTACAATCCCCGTAGATGAACTCACAGCAGAAACCTTCTACCGCTTCAGAACCTCTGAACTCTTCAATATATGAACGCCACCCTTTGATGCACGGTTCCCAGTACGTGACTCACTCCTTTGCATGTATCCCAGTACGTGACTCACTTACCAACTTGAGGAAGAAGAATGTTGACTGCAAAGTTCTTCACTTCATTAACAATGAAGATCAAGAAGCACTTAGTTACAAAACCCTAAGACGCAAAAACACAGTAGCTTCTTTCAGAAAGAATAAGACTTCAGTCACCTTTTGCATATATTCTCCTTGTATTCTCTTATATATTTCTAGGGTTGTGAAAAAAGAAACCCTACACAAATACATAAACATGGGCCGAAAATCAGATCTGGAAATCTGAATTCCCGTAACCTCGATAGCTGCTCGATCAATCAAGAAGCTGTCGAGCTTCATTCATTAAATCTCGATAGATAGCTATCTGTCGAGCAGCTGTCCAGCTATCTGTCCAGCTATCTGTCCAGCTATCTGTCCAGCTTTAGTGAACACTTTTTCTTCACTTGTTTCTTGGTCCAATCTTCATGACTTTAATACTAGACTTGAACAATATGTTCTTTGAAATATTAAACACATCTTAGATCTACCCAAATACAAATAAAGTGCGTTTTGTCAAAGGATTAACCAACTACATAAAATATGTCTTTAACAAAAAACAATTTCACTACTCGTAAACATTTCGATGAAATGGAAAGTTATGATATGTATAACTTTATTCTCATATAAGACCACTAGCTATTAGCATTTCTTTTATTATAAACTAATCACAACATATCACCTCAAAATTTTTTAAAAAATTGTGAAATTTTTTGTGTCATTGGACTTATTTTAGGTCCTAGGCAACTATAGCCAAACTGATAAATGGACTTCTAATATCATCAGTATGACAAATTTTTAATGGGGAGAAACTTTATGGGGGAAACAAAACTGATAAATGGACTTCTAATATCATCATTATGACAAATTTTTAGTGGGGAGAAACTTTGTGGGGGAAAAAAAATCAAGGACAAATACTTGTCACCCAATGGGCATTATCTTGTACAATCGGGATCACCAGCACGTGAAAGACATCAATGAGTGTTATAATTCGCAATGACAAAGAGTATTCCCTCGAAGGCCCATTACCAGTTACAAATTGGGCATCCAATACATCCCAAACAGTTATAAAAAAAAAAAAAAAAAAAACCAAAAATGAGGATGCAAGGTCTAACGCAGGAGGCCATATCAGTGGAAACATAAGATCATTTTTCCCGAATCAGCGGTGTTTCTCACTTTCTCTTCTCAGCTGAGGGCTCATCTTCTAATAGTATCTTAATTAAAGTAACTTTAAATTTATTTAATTATTTTAAAGATAAAGTATCTTTAATTTTAAGAGTGTCTCTTACACTAACGTCATTGATTTGCTCATCATACTCAAACAGTCCAAAATATAGACACATTTTTTGTCAAAAAAAGATGGAGGATGACCCAGGACTAGGAGTAATTCAAGAGAACTTTTGTTGTTCAAGGAATAAGATGTAACTTGGAAGCCTATTAATCAAACGGACAACAGTTGAAACACGGTGACCCCACAGACTCATCAAAGGTAAGGAGGATTGAAACTTTAAGACTCTTAATACATTGAGTATGTGCTAATGTTTTCTTTCAACATCAACGTTGTGTTAGGGTGTTGCTGCACAAGTGAGTTGATGTAAGATGTCTATAGTTTTGATTTTTTTTTTTCTCATCAGGATTCGGTCCCGTTGTCAATCCTAATCGTTTAATTTTGGTGTTGACTTGGGTTTCAACCATATCACCTATGATGCACCAATACGGATATAGGTATCGGTACGGTATAGATACAGGTTGGGATACATCATTATTTGAAAAATCTAAGATACGATATGTGGGGATACATCAATTAATTAGTTTTTATTTATTTATTTATTTTAGGTGTATTTTAATTTTTTTTTTCAAAAAAAAAATTTTGTACTTAATTTATGTTTATAACTATATATATCACAGACCTATATATATATATATATATATATATATAAATAGGGTTGGGTTCAAGTTACATCTGGTATAACTCTAAGTAATGTTACATCAATTAATATTCTTTAATTGGATGTGAATTTTAATAAATCGACTGTTAGATTACATTATCTTTATATATTTTCCATAATTGCAAAATTTCAAAGTGATAAAAAATCAATAGTCATGTCATCTATCAATTGTATAAATTCAAATTTTTGTAGTTTAAAATAATGCATAAAAGATGAGTTTATGATTCGAATAGTATATAATATCCGATTAGTGCGAAAAATGGCATGCATGTTTAGAACACGTAATCCAGCAATGAAATTTTCAAAATATAAATTCATTAACAAGTTATTGGGTGGTATAATTTTGCTTAGAATAACACCGTGTAACTTGAATCCAACCCATATATATATATATATAACAAAGTCAAACCCACAACAATGAGCCACATCAAAACAAACATGAGCCAAAAAAAAATTAGAGAGAGAGAGAGAGAGAGAGAGAGAGAGAGAGAGAGAGAGAGAGAGAGAGAGAGAGAGCATAGAGGCTAACACAGGCGAAAAAAAGAAAAAAAAAATCATCTTGGTGATTTTGATCAGAACAGAGGCAAGTGAGAGGTGAGGGAGAGAGAGTGAGAATTTGAGAGACTTACTGGTGGCTAGAAGGTGGACGAGCTCTTGTGATCGAGAGTTAGAGATTAGTTCAACATATGGGTTATTCAAAACAAAAATCGAGAGTGACTAAGTGAGAGACTAAGAGGCGAGAGCGTAGAAACTAGAAAGGAGAGAGTGAAAGGGTAATCGCATGAAAGGATTAGGGCTTTTAACCCAACTGTGCCGATCGAATGGCCAAAAGTCAAATTCTTATTCTTTTGTTCTTTACTTCTTTCGTATTAGATTGGTACATGCTGTATCACAGACGTATCCTGAGCAAATCCGAGCCGTATTGGAATAATAAATTGATTTTTTTTTATCCCGATACTCTTCGAGTACATTTGTATTTGTATCCTATCCATATCTGCATCGAATACCGATATGATGGCATTTTTGCTGTATCGACGCATCATATGATAGGATAGAATTGTTTAATTTATAATTTTATAGCACTTATCAGCAGCATGACCTAAAATTCCACAATACACTCATACATGCTTATCCTTAGAAGTGTTAGGATTCCCCGACCGTAACTATTGTTGGTGCTAGAGTACAAAACATTTAAGATGATAAGTTGTTAATTATAGATCATTACTGGCGGGCTCACATCAAAAGAGAACCTATAGTGCATCATAATCAACGGATGACATCGTGGCTGGAAATCAGGAGGTGGGTGTGGAAATATATATGGCATGGGATTCAGATCTTCTAAATTTCTTAGGGTACTCTACAATGTAGAGTTCTTTAAATCTCAACCTTTCTATTAAAATAAATGGTTAAGATGGTGACACATCATCAATTCACTTATCTCTGTTACTTCTTTTCTCAGAAAAATCATCAACCCAAAAACAATGATCATTATAACTTAGGCATTTATCTCCGCGTTTCTATCTTTAAAAACTAAATAACAACCCATAGCTTGCATCTAACGTTGTTGGGAACAAGATCTTTAAAGTTGGTTATGGATTCTTGAACCAGTAAAAAGCGTTTGCATCTCCATCTGAACAGAATTGCTCAAGCAATTTTATTATTCTAACTTGTTTCATCCTTGGGAGGATAAACCATCCCAATGTTGGAGATAAACTTAGTATTAAGACTTGCTCTAGCTTGGGAGTCCACCTTGATGGCTTGACCTCACTGTTTCATTTCTTATTAAATGTTAATATTAATATTCATTCCTTGTAATTTTATGGAAAAAGACAATTTAAAAAAAGAGGTTGAATGGTGTTAAGCTGCTAACGTCAACCTTTACTGTGCATTAAGTGTACTTTTTGTATTTTAAGACTAATTTAAGGTTGTATTTATGAATTGATAACGTGACAGCATCTTAACCATTTATTTTAAAAGAAAAGTTGAGATTTAATGAATTCTATATTATAGAGTGCCCTAAAAAATTTAGAGGATCTAAATCTGCATGGCATGCATATAGGGATCTAAGTCCTCCAGTGGGTCCACACGTGCACAAAATGTGTGAGGCCGTGAAGCTCAAGGAATCCATCCATGTGTCACAGTGAAAATTTTCGGAATTTGTAGCACTTTATGAATTAAATTTCACGAATTTGAAAATGTGCTTGTGTTTTGAATAGTACGTTTGTTTGTTGGGTGTGTGAGCTGGTAGGTCTATCGGTGAGTGTTGTGAAATTGTTGTAATTTTGTATGTCTTAAGGGGCTCCAAAAAAAAAATAGTATATTAGTTAAACAATTTCAAGTAAATAGATACTTTTTAATATTTTTAATGAGTATACCACAGTATATCATACAACAAATAACTTTATGATTTTTTTTTTTTATTATTAACTTATAACTTTTTCAATTCCAAGAGTTCCAACACTTTTCACAAACATAACTCTTGTTAACGGTTTAGGTATGATATGTCTTGATCAAATATGGGTCAAATTAAAATATATTGTTATTCCGTTTATCCATATTCAATTTATGATGAGACCAGTTAATTAATTTGTCAAAACGTACTTTTTTCACATTTAAATAATTTCAAAAAATGAAACCTACTCTTAAAATCTTCTTTTTAGTCTTTCTTTTAATGCTACTAATTTTTTTAAAAGGTTTAAAGCTTATATAATAATTAACAAATTCTTAAGTTTGTAGCTTGCTAATTGATTTATGAATCCACTAATCCAACAACTTCACAAAAAGGCAAATACGCTACTCATATATAAAAATAAAGTAAAATCAATTAAAAAGAAATATATATATATATATATATAGTTATTTAAGCAAAAAATATAATATAATATAATATGCTATGAAGCGCTGGTGCGTTTCTAGATTCGGGTGCGGGTGCGAGTGTGGGTGTGGGATTCAGCAATTTTTGAAAAAGTAGGGTGCGGGTGCGACGATTAAAAAATTATTAAAAATATTTTTATTTATATTTTCTATATATTTTTACTATTAAAATATCCTTAAAAAACACATTGCTATGCCTTGATTCACAAAACAAAGAAAGAAGAAGGCAAGAAACACAAAACAAAACACAAAACAAAAAAGAAAACACAAAAGAAGCAACAAATATTCATAATAAAATTGAGGAAGGATAGATTTAGAATGTTTAGATCTCATTCAAAGCCGATTTTGGTTGTTTCGGCATGTTTCAAGGCAGATTTCGGTCCGTTTCGGCCATTTCGGTCCGTTTCGATCGCTGGCCAATACGACCTAATTCGGCCCTATTCTGGCCGATATTGGCTCGGTTCAATGCAAATCAAGCCGAGTCGGCGCGAATTCATGAAAAAAAAAAAAAAAAAAAAACTCAGAACGCAGCACTGACGTGCGCTTCATAGATAATAGGTAAAGTTGCAAAAGAGCTCCCGTTAGGTTGAGAGAAGAGGATGAAGAGTTGCAAAGGAGCAACAAGAAAGTCAAGGAAGTTCACAGCATAAACAACTCTCCTAGGGCAGAGGTTAGGGCAGAGGATAGCAGAAACTCGTATAAGGAGAGGCTCACTGGAGTGATCCCAGGTGCTTACGAAGAAGCTTTCAGTGTTGAGAATGGAATGGAGACTGAAGTTGAATCTGACGATGAAAGTTCTGACCTTGCAGCAGGTATAGTGGCTGAACCTGTCTGGAGCAAGGAAGGCCAGTATTAGAGCACAATGGACCAACACTCTGATAGTCAAGGTTGTCGGAAAAACAGTGGGATATCAGTTCCTCTCATCTCGTATCATGAGTCTATGGAAGCCCGTTGGAAGGCTAGTTTGTGTGGACCTAGAGAAGGATTTCTTTCTAGTTCGTTTTTCTCTGAAAGAAGATTATGAAAGGGTGTTAAAGGATGGCCCTTGGTTTATTGGAGGGTACTACCTATCTATCAGAAAATGGGAACCAAATTTTAAGCCTGCTACGGCTAGTGTTTCATCCATTGCCGTGTGGGTTCGTTTGCCGCAACTTCCCATTGAATATTACGAGCCTTCGGTATTAAAAGACATCGGCCAAGCCATTGGTCCAGTCTTAAGGATTGATGCGCACACCGCAACGGAAGCTAGGGGGCGCTTTGCAAGGTTATGTGTCCAAATAAATTTTGATAAACCTCTTATTAAACTCATTAGAATCGGCGGTATAGAGCAGATGGTACTATATGAGGGCATAAATTCTTTATGCTTCTCTTGCGGTCGTGTTGGTCACAGAATGGAAGGTTGTCCATACACGACCAGGGCACCAGAGACGAAGGATGATGACGCCACACCAGAGAAGAAGGGAGATGACACTGTTGAAAGTGATAATTCTGCAGAAAAAGAAGACACGCCTGCACATGGGGAGACTTACGGGCCATGGGTCTTGGTTTCACGAAAAAAGAAAGTCAGCAGAAAAGAAAAGAAAGATCCAGCCCAACCTCCCTCTTTTAGTTCGGTCTCACTCCCTCGAGCCCAACCCGCCAGTTTTGTAAAAAGCCTAAGTCCTTTTCGGGCTGCTTCCCCAAAACCATCAGACAAGGACTTAACACCAATTCCTCGTGTCTCTCAAGCGGAAATTGCGCTGGTGGCAGATCGCACAATCTTGGCAAAAGGTAAAAATGTCTCAGCTCCGATTCACACTAAGTTCAAAAATCGGTTTCACAGCTCAATCAAAGATCCCAGGGTGCCACGGAGTGGAAAGGAAATCGGAAAAATTTCTTTTCGTAGGGAGATACACCGAAACACGATCAAAATTTCAAGATCAACTTTACTGATAAGATGATCTTCAAAGCGGGAAGTTCCGCTGATACTCACTTAAGCTCCTCTATTCCGGATATGCCTAACCGTGTCACTGAAGAGCAGCGAGGGGCCATGATCGCAGATTACATGGGGAATATGGAAACTTTGGTTGCAACGGCTTCCTCCAATGTTTCTAAAGCTAATTTGAAGTGCATCGACCCAAATCTCAGGCCTCCTAAGACGGGTAATAGAGTGCACCCGAGCCCACTTGAAGCACACAAGGAGGAACTCAAGGCAACTGATGGGGAACCAAATGAGTCACGGCATGAAAATGCTGAGATTGATAATGAGGGAATGCTGATAGAAGAGGGAGGTGAGCCTTCTATATCTGTGTAATTTTTCCTCCCGCTCCTTTATTTTTTATTTGTTGTCTTTATAATGAATATTCTTATTTGGAATTGTCGGGGTGCTATTAACCCCTCCTTTCAAAGTTTTGTTAATGATATGACCCAGACTCACTCCCCTGCTATTATGGTCATTACTGAAACTAAAGTCAGTGGTCCTAGAGCTAAGGAGATTACAGATAGGCTTCATTTTGATGGGGCAATTCATGCTAATAATTTCGGCTTCACTGGTGGTCTTTGGGTTCTTTAGGATTCAGCTCGAGTGGAGGTTTCTGAACTCGCCTCCACAGAACAGGAGATTCACGTAATAGTGAAAGACATCTCTTCTAACATATCTTGGCTATTTTCTGCGGTCTACGCTAGTCCCAGATTGGCAGAGAGACGGCTGCTGTGGGAGAATTTAAGAAAGGTAGCAGAGTTACATGCTCTTCCCTGGATTATGGCAGGGGATTTCAATGAGGTTCTCATTGGAGATGATAAATTTGGTGGTCGTTCAGTTAATATCTCCAGAGCTGTTGTTTTCCAAGAGTGTTTGAATGCTTGTGGTATGATTGATTTGGGCTTTTCGGGGCCGCGGTTCACATGGACTAACCGTCGCCCCCTCACCCAACTTGTTCAGGAGAGAATTGATAGGGTGTTTGTCAATGCGGCCTAGAATGTTTTTTACCCAGAAGCTTATGTCCGACACTTAGAAAGATCACACTCTGACCATAGTCCTGTTGTTCTAAGCTTACGGTATGATCACAGAGTGCACTACCCTCGGCCATTCAGATTTCAACCAATGTGGCTTTCTTATCCTTCATTTCCTGATTTGGTTAAAGAGGCATGGTCGATGCCTATGGATCTCTCTGCTGCCATTACTTCTTTCACAACCAAAGCTAGGATATGGAATAGAGATCACTTTGGGAATATCTTCCACCGAAAGAGGAAAATTTGTGCTAGACTCAAAGGGGTGCAAACGGCCTTGGGGTTTAATCCAAGCAATTTTCTGATTGAGCTTGAGCAGCCCCTACTTCAAGAGTTTTCCAATATAGAAAATTTAGAAGCAGAGTTTTGGAGTATGAAAGCTAGAATTTTGTGGGTGATTGAGGGGGATAGAAATACGGCCTTCTTTCATAATTCAGCCCTGATTCGGAGAAGAAGAAATCGAATCACTAGCATGAAAGATCGATCAGGAAATTGGCTGAATGGGGAGCAAGCAATAGCAGATTTCATCCGACAAGGTTTTATGGATCTTTTCACAACTTCTCATGATAGTGCCACTTGGAGAGAGTGGCAACCCCCCTTTTGGAGATGTAGCTTAAAAGCCTAGGATAAAATCAAGCTTGACCTTCCTGTCACTGATGGGGAAATATTTGATGCTTTACGATCCATCAAGCCTTATAAAGCCCCAAGACCCGATGGTCTACACGCGGGCTTTTTCCATCGCTTTTGGTTGGTAGTAGGGGATTCAGTCAAGGCTGAAATTAAACAGGTCTTCAATACGGGTATAATTCCCAAGTACCTTAACCGAACTCTTATTACTCTCATTCCCAAATGCAGCAGCCCGGAATCTCTCAATAACTACCGCCCCATCGATTTATGCAACACGGTTTATAAGGTCATAACTAAAGTAATCGTGGCCCGCATCCACCCAGCTTTAAGCTATTTAATTTCTCCCCTCCAAACAGCCTTTGTTCCTAAACGGATGGGTGTGGATAATGTTATTATTGTGCAAGAGCTTATTCACTCCATATCAAGGAAGAAAGGAAGGGTTGGATGTATGGCAATTAAAATTGATTTGGAAAAGGCATACGATCGTCTTGAGTAGAGCTTCATTAGAGACAATCTATCTCTTTATAAGTTTCTGAGTCACCTCATCTCTCTTATTATGAGTTGTGTCTCTTCCTCCACTGTATCTGTGCTTTTCAATGGGGGTGCTTTGGACCCTTTTCAACCATCCAGGGGCATAAGGCAAGGGGATCCTCTTTCCCCTTATCTGTTCATCTTATGTATGGAAGTTTTGGGGGCCCTTATTGCTGAAAAATGTGAGGCCAAGTTGTGGGACCCTATCTCGGCTTCTAGGGGTGGGGTGACTTTTTCACACCTCTTTTTTGCAGACGATCTCGTGCTTTTTGCCAAGGCAGATATTAAGAATTGTAGGGCTGTTCGGGATGTGTTAGACATCTTTTGTGGGCTGTCTGGACAAAAGGTTAGTGATGGCATATCTCGGGTCTTTTTCTCGCCTAATGTCACACAACAAAGACGGGAGGAATTATGTAACATTTTGGATTTCTGATCAACCCCATGTTTGGGGAAATATCTTGGCTTTCCTATCAAGCACACGGCGATCCCACAAGACTTTGGGAATGTGGTTGAGCGTGTTCAAAGTCGTCTTGCTGGTTGGAAAACTCATCTCCTTTCCTTTGCGGGAAGACTAGTGTTGACTCAAGCAACCCTCTCCACAATCCCGAATTACACCATGCAGTGTATGGCGCTGCCTTCCAAAGTTACACAAAGTGTTGACAGATTATGCCACAATTTTATATGGGGTACAACAGAGAATAAAAGGAAACTTCACCTTGTTGGCTGGAATAAAATCACTAAAACTAAGAGTGATGGAGGATTGGGTTTGCAGTCAGCCAAGGAAAGGAACATTGCTCTTCTAGCCAAGCTCAATTGGCGTTTTCACAAGGATAAAGATTCCTTATGGGCCCGTGTCCTTGCTCACAAGTACTCTAATAGAAGAAGGCAGAACCTTTTTAAGCCTAGGACTTGCTCTACTACTTGGACAGCTCTTCACAAAGGAGAATCAGTCTTCAAGAGGGGTGTTAAATGGATAATAGGTATGAACAGCTCCCTTTCCTTTTGGAATGATAAATGGTTGAATGATGGGGCTTTGAGAAGTTTGATAGCTGGTCCTTTTCAAAGAGGAGAGGATTCTCTTCTTTTAAAAGATGTTTATCAAGCGGGGTTTTGGAATCTTGAGGCTTTATCTTTTCCTATCCCCTTCACTATTAGCCAAAAAATAAAAGCCACTCCCTTCCCTATGGCAGCAACTAGTATAGATCGGCTTTCTTGGTGTTCTTCGCCAAGTGGGGATTTTGATCTTAAAGAAGCGTACAAGCTTGTGGTTATGGACAAAGACATTCACCACCATGAGACTTTTTCAGGTAATTGGGTTTGGAAGTCAGCCACCTTGCCCAAAATACGATGTTTTTTATGGCAATGCCTCCATAATAGTTTACCAGTTAGAGAGACACTTGCTGCTAGAGGGTTAAGCATTTCTCACACCTGCCCTTTATGTGGTGTAGCTTCAGAATCAATTATTCATACTTTGAGGGATTGTCCACATGCTCGTGCCTTTTGGGATTCTTTTCCTCCTCCCCTCCATCTGAATTTATTTTATGATGCATCTCTTTCAGATTGGCTTAGGCTGAACTGTAATTCACATCAGATGGCAGCTTTGGGTATTAGATGGGGTATTGTTTTTTCTTTCGGTGTTTGGACTCTTTGGCTTCAGCGAAATCGAGTGGTGTTCAACAATCACAATACTTTCAGCTCTTTAATGATAGAGACGCTAACCAAAGCTTCTGAATTTGCTTACCTTGGGCTGAATGACAGGGTGAGGCGCTCCATAATTCTCATCCAGGTGCGATGGTTACCTCCTCCTTATGAATGGGTAAAGCTGAATACTGATGGCTCCTCAATGGGCAACCCAGGTAGAGCAGGTGGTGGCGGTATCATTCGTAACTCTCATGGTGACTGGTTAAGTGGCTATGCCAGAGCTATTGGTTATACCACAAGTGTCACGACTGAGTTATGGGCCCTTCGGGATGGAATTAAGTTTTGTATTGATTTATGTCTACCAAATGTTGTGATTGAGCTGGATGCTAAGATAGTGGTTGATATGCTTCAAAAAAATGAGGTGAATTCGAATAGTAATGATGTTATTTTGGCTGACTGCAAAGAGGGGTTGCAGAAAATTCCAAGAGTTCAAGTCCAACACTGTTTTAGGGAGGCAAACAAGTGCGCCGATGCTCTTGCTAGGAGAGGTGCTTTACTTTCTCAAGATTTTGTTTTATATCAATCCCCACCAGCTGATGTGGCATTGTTGGTTAGCCTTGATGCTGTGGGCACTTTGTATGAGCGTTTTTGCTCCTCTGTTTCAGTTTCTTAGTTAATAAAGTTTTCTCCATGCTTACCAAAAAAAAAAAATGATGATAATATATAATAGAAGTAAAAAATTCATAAAAGCCTCAATGTGCTTGTAGCTCATTGACATATACTCCTTATGCATACTTTATATCCTACTTCTTATGCATACTTTATATTCTATTAATCATAGTATGATAGGCATATATTTGATTTTTTTTTTTTTAACTTTAATTATTTTATAAAAGCAATTAATATATAACAAATTAAGATTGATAGTGTACAAAATGATACACAAAAAGTGAATATATATATTTTATAATTGAAAAGCCTTCTAAAGTTAGGTGCTTTTTTCCCTACACGCTTCTTGCGGTATAGTGTTGATGTTGAACCATGTACATATTACATTATTACGTGACCAGTGTGTGGATTTACTTCCTCCTTGTGGGAATGATATCTATGTTTAGGATATAAAAATTCAAAGTAAGATAATTGATGAGGAACTAAGCTTTAGCATAAAATATTCTAAGATTGCATGCAAATGAGATCTGTGCATGGAAAGCAAAGAACAGCTTCGGTACATTGTCAAACTTTTGAACTCAGTAGAACCCGATTGGACCCCATAAATTAATATTTATATTTTAACATTAAAGAAGAAAAGATATCTATTTTGAACTGTTTCTAAGAGTGTCTCTTACACTAACGTCATTGATTTGCTCATCATACTCAAACAGTCTAAAATAGACACATTTTTTGTCAAGAAAAGATGGAGGATGACCCAAGACTAGGAGTAATTCAAGAGGACTTTTGTTGTTCAAGGAATGAGATGTAACTTGGAAGCCTATTAATCAAACGGACAACAGTTAAAACACGGTGACCCCACAGACTCATCAAAGGTAAGGAGGATTGAAACTTTAAGACTCTTAATACATTGAGTATGTGCTAATGTTTTCTTTCAACATCAACGTTGTGTTAGGGTGTTGCTACACAAGTGAGTTGATGTAAGATGCCTTTAGTTTTGATTTTTTTTTTTTTTTTTTTTACTCATCAGGATTCTGTCCCGTTGTCAATCCTAATTGTTTAATTTTGGTGTTGACTTGGGTTTCAACCATAGCACCTATGATGCACCGATACGGATATAGGTATCAGTACGGTACAGATATAGGTAAGGATACAACATTATTTGAAAAATCTAAAATACGATACGTGGGGATACATCAATTGATTAGTTTTTATTTATTTATTTATTTTCGGTGTATTTAAATATTTTTTTTCCAAAAAAAAAATATTTTTGTACATAATTTATGTTTATAACTATATATATCATAGACCCATATATATATATATATATAGGGTTGGGTTCAAGTTACACCTGGTGTAACTCTAAATAATATTACACCAATCAATATTCTTTAATTGGATGTGAATTTTAATAAATCGATTGTTAGAGTACATTATCTTTATATATTTTTCATAATTGCAAAATTTCAAAGTGATCTTTGATCAATAGTCGTGTCATCTATCAATTGTATAAATTCGAGTTTTTGTAGTTTAAAATAATGTATAAAAGATGAGTTTATAATTCAAATGGTAAATAATATCTGATTGGTGCAAAAAATGGCATGCATGTTTAGAACATGTAATCCAGCAATGAAATTTTCAAAATATAAATTCATTAACAAGTTATTGGGTGGTATAATATTGCTTAAAATAACACCAGGTGTAACTTGAATTCAACCCATATATATATATATATATATATATATAAAACAAAGTCAGACCCACAACAATGAGCCACATCAAAACAAACATGAGCCAAAAAAAATTAGAGAGAGAGAGAGAGAGAGAGAGAGAGAGCATAGAGGCTAACACAGGCAAAAAAAAAGAAAAAAAAATCATCTTGGTGATTATGATCAGAACATAGGCAAGTGAGAGGTAAGGGAGAGAGAGTGAGAATTTGAGAGACTTATTGGTGGCTAGAAGGTGGACGACAGTGGCGACTCTTGGAATTTTGTCCAGGGTGTTCTTATTCCACTTTGAAAAATTTTTGGGTCAATTCGGTCTATTTCGGGTATTTCAGTAAATACCAGCCGAAAATCAAGATTTGGCAAGCATGAAGTTTGTACTTAAAAAAAAAAAAAAAAAATTCTTAAAACCAAAACAAATTTGCATTCTGTACATCGAAAAACCTCAAAAGG
This sequence comes from Castanopsis chinensis, assembly GCA_032878915.1. Lineage (NCBI taxonomy): Eukaryota > Viridiplantae > Streptophyta > Magnoliopsida > Fagales > Fagaceae > Castanopsis > Castanopsis chinensis. Next base: position 14,590,595 of record JAVQMG010000109.1, read on the forward strand.
AAAAAAAATAATAAAAAGAAAAGAAATGAACAAAGATAAATGTACAATAAACTATAAGTTCATTTGAAATATTAATAAAATTATTAATTATTGTTGTTTAGTTGTTTCATAAATTTTTTTGTCTTCTATAAACTATAATTTGTTGTATTGTTGTTTCATTAATTATTAATTGTTGTTTAGCCTAACATAATTTAATTTGTTTGTCTTTTATAATGTATTAGTTAATTAAATTATTAATTATTGGTATTTAGTTATTTCAATCATTTTTTTTACTAACTACTAGGAGTCTAGCATACACCCCACTGTGCGTTAGCACACACCTCATGTGTGCACAAACCCCTGCCTCTACATGACTTTTCCTTTTCCAATTCAAATATTCCACCCCTAACCCCACACTACACAGCCCCATGGCCCCATCTACCCCTCACTTAACAGATAAGATTCACACAAGAGAAGTCAATCAGATAAATTCACAAATCACAATACACTAAAAGACAAACTCACCAACACCAACTGACCAACAAATAAAAAAATTTAAATTATTTTTTTTCAGATTCTTTGTTACAATTTTTTTTTTTTTAAGATTTTAGTTCAAAATTTGTTTGGCATAAAAATTTTGAGGGTGTTCCTAATATTGCTTGAGGGAGTTCCTATTTTTTTTTAAAGGTAAACAAATAAAAAAATTTAAATTATTATATATATATATAAAAAAATTTCAAGTCAGGGAGTTCCTAGGAACACCCTGGACTCTAAGTGGCATCACTACTGGTGGACGAGCTCTTATGATAGAGAGTTAGAGATCAGTTCAACATATGGGTTATTCAGAACAAAAATCGAGAGTGACTAAGTGAGAGACTAAGAGGCTAGAGCGAAGAAACTAGAAAGGAGAGAGTGAAAGGGTAATCGCATGAAAGGATTAGGGCTTTTAACCTAGCTGTGCCGATCGAATGGCCAAAAGTCAAATTCTTATTCTCTTTTTCTTTCCTTCCCTTGTATTAGATTGGTACATGCTATATCTTAGACGTATCCTGAGCATATCCAAGCCAGATTGGAATAATAAATTGATTTTTTTTTATCCCGATACTCTTCGAGTACATTTGTATTCGTATCCTATTCATATCTGTATCGAATACCGATAGGATGGCATTTTTGCCGTATCAACGCATCATATGATAGCATAGAATTGTTTAATTTATAATTTTATAGCACTTATCAGTGGCATGACCTAAAATTCCACAATATGCTCATACATGCCTATCCTTAGAAGTGTTAGGATTCCCCGACCGTAACTGTTGTTGGTGCTAGAGTACAAAGCATTTAAGATGATAAGTTGTTAATTATAGATCATTACTAGCGGGCTCACATCAAAAGAGAACCTATAGTGTATCATAATCAACGGATGACGACGTGGCTGGAAATCAGGAGGTGGGTGTGGAAATATATATGGCATGGGATTCAGATTTTCTAAATTTCTTAGGGTACTCTATAATGTAGAGTTCTTTAAGTCTCAACCTTTCTATTAAAATAAATGGTTAAGATGGTGACACATCATCAATTCACTTATCTCTGTTACTTCTTTTCTCGGAAAAAATCATCAACCCAAAAACAATGATCATTATAACTTAAGCATTTATCTCCACGTTTCTATCTTTAAAAACTAAATAACAACCCGTAGCTTGCATCTAACGCTGTTGGGAACAAGATCTTTAAAGTTGGTTATGGATTCTTGAACCAGTAAAAAGCGTTTGCATCTCCATCTGAACAGAATTGCTCAAGCAATTTTATTATTCTAACTTGTTTCATCCTTGGGAGGATTAACCATCCCAATGTTGGAGATAAACTTAGTATTAAGACTTGCTCTGGCTTGGGAGTCCACCTTAACAGCTTGACCTCATTGTTTTATTCCTTATTAAATGTTAATATTAATATTCATTCCTTGTAATTTTATGGAAAAAGACAATTAAAAAAAAAGAAGTTGAATGGAGTTAAGCTAACGTCAACCTTTACTATGCATTAAGTGTACTTTTTGTATTTTAAGACTAATTTAAGGTTGTATTTATCAATTGATAACGCAGCAGCATCTTAACCATTTATTTTAAAAGAAATGTTGAGATTTAATGAACTCTACATTGTAGAGTACCCTAAGAAATTTAGAGGATCTAAATCCGCATATAGGGATCTAAGTCCTCCAGTGGGTCCACACGTGCACAAAATGTCTGAGGCCGTGAAGCTCAAGGAATCCATCCATGTGTCACAGTGAAAATTTTCGAAATTTGTAGCATTTTATGAATTAAATTTCACGAATTTGAAAATGTGCTTGTGTTTTGAATAGTACGTTTGTTTGTTAGGTGTGTGAGCTGGTAGGCCTATTGGTGAGTGTTGTGAAATTGTTGTAATTTTGTATGTCTTAAGGGGCTCCAAAAAAAAAAATAGTATATTAGTTAAACAATTTCAAGTAAATAGATACTTTTTAATATTTTTAATGAGTATACCAGAGGATATCATACAACAAATAACTTTATGATTTTTTTATTTATTATTAACTTATAACTTTGTCAATTCCAAGAGTTCCAACACTTTTCACAAATATAACTCTTGTTAACGGTTTAGGTATGATATGTCTTGATCAAATATGGGTCAAATTAAAATATATTGTTATTCCGTTTATCCATATTAATTTATGATGAGACCAGTTAATTTGTCAAAACATACTTTTTTCACATTTAAATACTTTCAAAAAATGAAACAGTGGGGGGTAAAGACGTCAAAACACCATATGGGCCTAGGGCTTGATCCAAGGACGTGGACTCCGCCCAAGGGGCCGTGAGTCGGGAATGGGGCCTCCTTTGGGCCCGCCGACCAGACCGTCAGCCTGTCGGACGAGAATCCGAGGAGAAGGACTCCTCGGACAGAAGGACTGGGGACCGAAGGGGGTGGCACGACGTCTAAGGAAGAGCTCCTAAAGCTCAGCAAGTCATCCCAAGCTTTAGTGGGATGCCGAGGAAGGGGACAAGTAGGACGTGCACTAGATAAAGCTGCTGCCACCGCATTAAAGGCCTTTCACCTACCCGTCTGGCCGCATTAATGTAGAGATGACTTCTGAGGGGACGGGGACCAGCCTTATTGGCATTAGGGAGCATTTTCAGGGAAAAGACAGCTGGGAACCAGGAATGGGAAGTATAAATAGAGAAGAAGGAACCATTAGGAAAGGATCCGGATCTTCTCTGAGGAAGAAGAAGACTCACTCTCTCTCTCCTCCCAGATAACAGAAGGAAAGCCTAGACATAGACTCCTCGGCCCACGTCCGAGGAAAGGCAGATGCGCTCCCCCAACTCCTAGCACGCCAGCAGTGGACTTAACCCTTACCCCATAGCTTTCTAGAGCCCCAGGAAGTCTAGGTTTTAAGCCCATTCTCTACAAATTCTATTGTGTAGGCCACTTAGGCTGGCCCGGTCACGATTTTGGGCCTAAGACTTACTTTGTGTCCTTACAATTGGCGCCGTTTGTGGGAAGCCTTGCCGAAAGGGACTGGAAGTATCATAGAAGGTTCAGGTTCACGTCGTGCAGAATCTAGGGGGTCCCAGCGCGAGGACCACTTTTTGCGGTTAGAGCGGGAGAGGGAGCGCGAAGCCAGCGTGCGCACAGAACATACGCGCGGGGGGGGGGGGTCATGCTCGGAATGGAAGTAGCGCCTCACGCGAAAAAAGCGTCGAGACCCTGCAAAGGGAGATTGATCATCTGAGAAGAAAGCTGCGCTGGGAGAAACAAAGGCGCACGCCCTTCCCTTCAGATCAGTCCTCAGTGGCCACTGGCGGTAGCTTCGACAGGTCCAAGTCAAGGACACCTCCTAGCGAGTCCTCTTCTCAGGAGGACAAACACCATCACGAACCTAGGGATAAGAAGACATCTTCCCGAGGTTTGGCCAACAACGTGCTGAGCAAGGCGCTCCACCAAATTTTCAAGTCGTCCTTCACTCGGAGGATTGAGAAGGGGAAACTGCCAAGGCGGTTCACCCAGCCCACCTTCACCATTTACAACGGAAGGACGGACCCAGTAGAACATGTGAGCCACTTCAGCCAGAGGATGGCGGTGCACTCAAAGAATGAGACCCTGATGTGCAAGGTCTTCCCTTCCAGCCTGGGACCTGTCACGATGAGGTGGTTCAATGGCCTGAAGGCTGGTTCTGTCGACTCCTTTATGGAACTCACCAGAGCATTTGGCTCACGGTTCATCACTTGCAGTAGGATACCTCGGCCCCTAGATTCACTATTGTCCATGGCCATGAGGGAAGGAGAAACCCTCAGGGCATATACCGACAGATATTGGGAGATGTACAACGAGATCAATGGGGACTTTGACGAGGTCGCCATAAGCACCTTCAAGGTCAGCCTCCCAAATGAGCACGACCTGAGGAAGTCACTGACCAGGAAGCCTGTCAAGAGCGTGCGCCGGCTCATGGACCGCATTGATGAGTACACGCGGGTGAAGGAGGATCAATTACAAGTGAAGGCAAGGGCGAAGGTTATCCCTCAAGAAAGGAGGGATTTCAGGTCGGACAGATACGACAACAGTAGGCCGAGGAGAGAATTCATCGGGCAACCTCATCCGATGACGACGCAGGTAGTTGGCGTCGTGTTCCGCGAACCCATATAGCGGGTGTTTGAGAAAATCCGTCACGAACCCTACTTCAAGTGGCCCAGTAAAATGGTAGGTGATCCCTCAAAGCGTAGCCAGAACCTCCACTACCAGTACCATCAAGAGAACGGCCACACGACGGAGAACTGTAGGAGCTTACGGAACTATTTAGAACAGCTGATGAAGGAGGGGAAGTTGAGGCAGTTCGTATACCAGCATGAAGGGCAGAGAGAGCACCCTGCGCCGACAAGCCAGGTTCATCGTGCTCCCAGGCCTCCTTTAGGAACTATCAATGTCATTCTCGCCGCCCCTAGGAGGACTGGCTTGCGCCCTTCTAGGGTAATGTCAGTGGCGCGAGCCCACGCCGAGGGCTCTAGCTCCAGGCCGAAGAAGATTAAGGGCAATGAGCCGCCCACTCTGGCCTTTTCAGACGCGGACAAGGAAGGGACCATCCAACCCCACGATGACGCCCTAGTCATAATGCTGAGAATTGAAGGTTACGATGTAAAGAGGGTGATGGTGGACCAAGGAAGTGGAGCAGACATTATGTACCCCGACCTGTACAAAGGGCTGAACCTAAGGGAAGAGGACCTCTCGGCCTACGACTCGCCACTGATAAGCTTCGAGGGGAAGCCAGTGATCCTGAAGGGACAGGTCAGATTGTCTGTGCAGTCAGATCTAGCGGTGGTAGAGGTGGATTTCATCATGGTAGACACCTACTCCCCTTACACGGCCATTCTGGGAAGACCTTAGCTGCACGCCCTAGGGGCTGTCTCCTCCACTCTCCACGCCAAGGTGAAGTTCCCTTTTGGCGGCCAAGTCGAGGAAATTATTGGGAGTCAAACTGCGGCGAGGCAGTGCTTGACGGCTGTAGTCATGCGTAGGCCGGAGCTTGGATCGTCGGCCCAGAATGTGCCGACCCAATAGCAGTTAACCTCTTCCACTGCGACGGTGCGGAAAGCGGCGGAAGAGCCCACATGCGAGGGGTTAGACAGAGTTCTCGTAAACAACGACCCAGAGAGGTTCTTTTAAATAGGGGCCCAACTGCCGATCAAAGAAACGAAAGAGTTGGTCGCGTTCTTAAGGGGGAACCTTGACGTGTTTGTATGGGACGAGCATGAAATGCCTGGAATCGACCCAAGCTTCATATGCCACCACTTGAACGTCAGCCCAACAGCAGTGCCAAAAAAGCAACCCCCCCGGCGCTCTTTTGCGGAGCATTCCGAGGACGTTAAGGAGGAAGTCATCAAACTTAAGAGAGCGGGGGCTATCAAGGAAGTGTTTTACCCCGAATGGTTGGCGCACACGGTCGTGGTGAAGAAGAAAAGTGGGAAGTGGAAGGTGTGCTTAGACTTCACGGATCTGAACAAAGCTTGTCCCAAGGACCCTTTCCCGATGCCTCGCATTGATCAGCTGGTAGACGCGATGGTCGGCCACCCTCGCATGAGTTTCCTGGACGCCTTTCAGGGGTACCACCAAATACCTTTGGCTCTAGAGGACCAAGAGAAAACCGCTTTTGTGACCCCCACCGGCAACTACCATTACAAGGTGATGCCCTTCGGCCTGAAAAATGCAGGAGCTACCTATCAGAGGATGATGACCCGGATGTTCGAATCGCAATTAGGAAAGACTATCGAGGTATACGTAGACGATATGGTTGTGAAGAGCAGGGCCGTATCTGAACATGTGGCCGACTTGGGCAACACATTCCTGACTTTGCGAGAGCATAAGTTGCGTCTGAACACCTCCAAGTGCTCCTTCGGTGTAGGGTCTGGTAAATTCCTGGGCTACATGCTTACTCACAAGGGTATTGAGGCCAACCCCAAATAGGTCTCCGCAATCTGTAACCTGCAACCACCTCGAAACCCGAAGGAGGTCCAGAGGCTGGCCGGAATGACGGCTGCCCTCAGTAGGTTCATCTCCCGATTTGCGGACAGATGCCGACCCTTCTTCCAACTGCTGAACAAATGGAAAGGATTCGAATGGACCGAAGAGTGCTCCTTGGCCTTCCAGCAGCTGAAGGAATACCTCTCTCGAGCCACCCGTTATGTCCCGCCCTGATCTAGACGAGGTGCTGTTTGCGTACCTAGCTGTGGCCGCTCACGCTGTTAGCCTGGTTCTGATACAGGATGACGACGGTATACAAAGACCGGTCTATTACGTGAGCAAGTCCCTGCAGGAGGCCGAGATCCGGTATTTACCATTGGAAAAGGCGGTTCTAGCCGTAGTGCACGCGACGCGCCGGTTCCCGCACTATTTTCAATCTTATACGGTCGTCGTGTTGACCCAACTCCCACTTAAGTCCGTGCTGCGGAGTGCCGACTATTCCAACAGAATCGCCAAATGGGGAACCTTTTTGGGGGCCTTTGACATCAAGTACCTGCCTCGAACATCTGTGAAGGGGCAAGTCCTGGCCGACCTGGTGGCGGAGTTCACTGAGCCTTCCTTGGAGGAAGGCCTAGGGGAATGTAGCTTGGGGGGAAAGCAAGTCGACGTAGTCTCGTGCTAGAAGCCTCCGGTATGGAAAGTTTATGTAAACGGAGCCACCAACCAGAGAGGTTTAGGTGCTGGGATAGTCTTAATATCTCCGGATGGGGTCGTCATTGAAAAGTCTCTGAGGATAGCGTTTCCAGCTACCAACAATGAGGCCGAGTATGAAATCTTGCTGGTGGGAATGGACATGGTTTGGAAAATGGGGGGAAAGACAGTGCAAGCATTCTCAGACTCGCGGCTGGTGGTCAGCCAAGTGGAAGGGAAGTTGGAGGCCAGGGAACCGAGGATGCGAGAGTATTTAACCCGCGTCAAGCACTTGCAGGCTAAGTTTGAATCCTTCGCACTATCGCAAATCTCCAGAAGCGAAAACACCCACGCAGATTCGCTGGCCACGCTCACAACCTCCTCAGCACAGGGCCTTCTTCGGGTCATTCTCGTTGAGGACCTGCTTAGGCCAGCCGGTCCGGGTTGTTAGGCCATCCGGGTCCAACAGGTTAGAACAGAACCCAGTTGGATGGACCCCATAGTGTCTTTCCTTAAACAGGATACACTGCCGGAGGAGAAGTCCGAGGCCGACAAGATCCGTAGGAAGGCTCCTCGGTTCTGGCTATCCAAGGACGAGAAGCTCTACAAACACTTGTTTTCAGGGCCCTACCTACTGTGTATACACCCAGAAAGGACGAAGCAGCTCTTGGAGGAGTTGCATGAGGGAATTTGTGGTAACCACACGGGCGGAAGATCGCTAGCTCACAGAGCCCTCACACAGGGGTCCTGGTGGCCGAATATGCAGAGAGAGGCGCAGGAATACGCGAGAAAATGTGACCAATGTCAAAGGTTCGCGCCCAACATCCACCAGCCTGATGGCGTTCTTAATCCATTGATCAGCCCTTGGTCGTTTGTGCAGTGGGGCTTGGACATAGTGGGACCGTTTCCGAGGGCGGCGGGCAACAAGCGATGGTTGCTCGTCGGGACAGATTACTTTACTAAATGGGTAGATGCCAAGCCACTCTCGAATATCCGGGACGTGGACGTGAAGAGATTCGTCTAGAAGAACATCATCACTAGATTTGGGATCCCATGTACTCTCATCTCAGACAATGGACTGCAGTTCGACAGCAAAGCCTTCCAGAAGTACTGTGGAGACTTCGGCATCACAAATAGGTACTCCACCCTAGCATACCCACAGGGGAACGGCCAACCTGAAGCGGTCAACAAGTCGATAGTCAATGGAATTAAGAAAAGACTAGACGATACGAAAGGCAGATGGGTGGATGAGGTACCACACGTGCTATGGACTTACCGAACCACGCCGCGAAGGTCCACAGGGGAGACTCCTTTCGCGATGACGTATGGCGCCGAGGCCGTGATTCCTGTATAGATGGGGTTCCCGACGATGAGGGCGCGGTCTTTCGCCCCAGACGCTAATGACGGCATGCTGCTGAAGGGGCTGGACTTGGTGGAAGAAAAGCGTGAAAACGCCATGGTCCGGCTAGCTGCCTACCGACAGAAGCTCAAGCAGGGGTACAACTCGCGCGTACGATCCAGGCCTCTCGCTCCGGGAGACCTAGTCTTGAAAAAGGTCGTCGGAACTGCCAAGGACCCATCATGGGGAAAATTAGGGCCAAACTGGGAGGGCCCCTATCGTATAACCTCAGTGGCCGGCATAAGGTCTTACTATCTCACCGACTTGGAAAACAAACTTGTAAAACGCCCCTGGAATGTAAATAACCTCCGAAGATATTATTACTAATGAAAGGCCTACGCACCATGTATTCGGGTTTTATTGTATCACGGTAATTGTCGCTATGTTAGTATCTATCGCTAGATCTATCATCCGTAAACCTTGGCTAAACCAGGTCCTCGGACCTTCTGCCTTGAAAAAATTTAATACGGTTTAATTTTTATTAAGTGCTAATTGGTCTTTTGAACGATTGTGAGACTGCGTAAATAAGCTTTTTGTGTATCAACCCATTTGTGCCAGAAGTCAAGTACAATAAATTAAATCACACAATAGCAAACACAATCCATCAAAGAAATTACGCTATCAAGGCAAGATAGTGAAGTTCATTAAAAACTGTTCGAAATGGAACTAAAGGAAGGAAATTACAAAGAAAAGTACTTAAAATCTACACAAAAGAATAGTCAATGAAAGGGAAAGTCTGCGCGAAACGGCGAAGGGGGCCTGAGGTTGCCTACCCCTTGATCTTCAATAGGGGTTCCTTCACTAGCTTGGACGAAGTCTCTTTAGTCTGGCCCTCTGCCTCGGTTCGCTCTGGTACGACCTCAGACGGATCCTAGACTTGCTTTCCCTTGTCCTTCGGCTTAGGAGGAGGCAAGGCCTGGCCTGGCCGACTGGCTCGCCCAACCCCTTCTCGGCCCCGTCCTTAGAAGCGATAACCCCTTCAGGAGGAGGGACTTGCTCCTGAGAGGAGGGAGGCAGCATCGGGGCCGCAATCTCGGGGGCGATCAGAGTTGAAGGAGCGTCTTTGATGAACCTGATATCCTCGGGATACCAGACCCTCTCAGCTGCCCTCAACTCGGAGCCAATAGGGACTCCCGCATCATTTAGGGCTTCCGCCCACACTTGCTGGCAGTACTCCCTGCACAGCTCGCCTAACTCCTCGATCAGGCGATTCTCCGTCGCCTCGACCCTTTCGTTGTAAGCGGCCTTGGTGGTGGCCTCCACCGTCTCCCTGATGGTGCGAGCCGCTTCTTGGGCCTGCGCAAGCTCTTTTCTTAAATTGGAGACCTCTTGCCCCGCTTTGGCCAAGGCCTCGTCCCTTTGCTGTAGAAGCTTGCTTACGCCTCCGCCTGCACCATCGCCGTCTTTAGTCCCGCATCCAGACTCTTCCTCTCATTCTGCTTCGAGGCCAGCCTGATGGCCAGGTCGGTTTTCTCTGCTTCAGCGCGGCATAGCTCCTTCTCAACCTCGACTTTGGCCAATTGCTCGGTACTGACCTGGTTTTGGTAGTGCTCCACCAGCGCGTCAGCAGCGAAAGCCTCCTGGATGGCCTGCAAAGAGAAGTCCCAAAGGGTGCACAGTAAACCATAAGTTAGCATGCGCGATGACCGAAATGACAGCAATAAGCTTAAAGTGTAGCACGTACTAGGCCCAGGTTCCTCTTGAGAGAAAGGAAGAGGCGTGTCCGACCCATCCTCCCCAGATCCTCCATGTCCCTGGGCAGGAGGAGAGGCTGTTCCAGAGCGTTGGCCAGGTGGGAGGCGTGACCCCTCTGGAAGTCCTGAATGCTCGCCTAGAGGGACACCGGAGCCCCATCCACCTCCAAGGTGGGGGACCAGCTGGACTCTCCTCGGCGTACCTCGGCCAGCTCGCGAATCTCCCCGCTCTCAACGGATGAGGCTCGCCCCCCACCCTTGGCAACTTGCTGTTGTTGCTGCTGCAGCTGCCTTTGGTGCTTCTGCTTTTTCTCTCTCTCCCTATCTGCCTCCTCGTTCTCGTTCCTCCTCCTCTTTGGGACAGGGGGTGCAGGAGGGATGGGGTCAGATGGAGGGGGAGGGGGAGGTGGGGGCAGTTTGGGCTAGGACCCGGAGGCTTGGACCCCCTTCTTCCTGGCAAAAAGTTCCCTCAAAGACATGTCGTCGTCCTCTTTGGAGGAATCCTCTGGTCGAGCAATTATTAAGCCCGCGATGCCCGAGTTCCTGTCCGAAGTGCCCCCTTCTTCATCAGAAATGTTAACCACGTGGCTCCCCAATGGTCTCTCGGCCTCCTCTATACGAAACCTGTCAATCTCGTCGCCAAAGGATGAGGGGGAGGCCGCAGACTCTTCTCGAACAATCTAGTCCTCTTGCTGCGCGGCCAAAGGAATGGCTTCAACGAGCTGACCGTATAGGATGGTGGAGGGCGCGTCCGGCAAAGCACGGGGGGCGAGGAACTCGGGGTAGCGGACGTCTATCCACGATCGCCTCCAGTGGCTGGCGAGAATGGCGTCTTCAACTTCGCCAAAAACCTTTGAGATGGGGTCGTACCCCAATATAAGGTGGGCAGCCCTCACCTGCAGATCGTCGTTCACGAAAACCTCGGATCTTAGAACCTTGTTGAGGTCTGAGATGTTGACGTCACCCAAACGAGGAGATGTGTGCTGCTTATCTGCAAGAAAAAGAGCAGAGGAACCGAACATGGTTAGACACTCGCAGCGAATCAAGTAAAGAAGACAGCAAGTGACAGCAAAACTACCAAGGGAATTGAAATGGGGCAAAACTGCATAAACCAAAACTCCTAAGTCCTAGGGAATCACACCTGGGTGTCCCTCCCTCACTGGGCAATGAAGGTCGTCATGCCACCTCCTGGTGGCGATGAGATAATCGTCCTTCATGCTTTTATTGGACTTGGGCAGACAGGAAATGAGTCGGACCGCACTAGACCTCGACTTGAGGTAATAGCCTACGTCTTTCATCCGGTGGCACTCGTACATGTAGACGACGTCGTGCCATGTGAGGTGGAGGCCCATTTGCTCGTTCAGAGCATCGACGCAGCCTAAAATCCTAAAGACGTTGGGTGTACACTGGTCTGGACATAACCTATGGTTACGAAGATACTCCCTAGTCACGTCCTTCATGGGGAGTGTCATCCCACCCTCTAGGAAGGCGATTATCGAGATGACGACCTGCCCCGCTTTCCTAAAGTCCGCTACGGCCCCGGAGGGATAGTATTCTAGACCTACATCGAAAGGGATGTGATACTTGGCCACGAATCCTTCCATGCCGGAGGCCGTATCTACTAGACACTTAAACCTACCCATGGAATATAGGCTCAAGACAAAGATTCGCAAAGAAGGGAAGGAAAAGTTGATAATGGAGGAGAAAAGAGTTTGGGAAGAGGAGAAACTTACAGAAGAAAAACGTGCGTACTTTGGGAACTTCTTACGAGAGAGAGATTGGATAGCTCTGCAGTGAGTTTGCTTCTTGGAAGAAATGGTGAGTATCGCGACTACCGAAGCATTTTAGATGATTGGGGAGCGGCGGTTTGTGGGAAAAATCCCTCTCAAATTTTCGGGAACAAATCCAAGCCACTGGATCCCCATCTCACCGTTGAACGTGCACGACAGGGAGTTACTCAGTGCAATTAATGCAGGCGTTGCGTGTAACGAAGCGTCAAAGATTCGCCCAGAAGGCACGAGCGGGCTCCACACATGTGACAATTTAAAGGTCACGTGGAGGAAGGGTTCGTGGGTCAAAAACCCATCTGCCTCCTTGGATCGAAGTCAAACAACTTTTTGAAGGGCTATTGTGGGGGGTAAAGACGTCAAAACACCATATGGGCCTGGGGCCTGATCCGAGGACGTGGACTCCACCCAAGGGGCCGTGAGTCGGGAATGGGGCCTCCTAAAAACGGGTGCCCAAAGGCCCGCCGACCAGACCGTCAGCCTGTTGGACGAGAATCCGAGGAGAAGGACTCCTCGAACAGAAGGACTGGGGACCGAAGGGGGTGGCACGACGTCTAAGGAAGAGCTCCTAAAGCTCAGCAAGTCATCCCAAGCTTTAGTGGGATGCCGAGGAAGGGGACAAGTAGGACGTGCAATAGATAAAGCTGCTGCCACCGCATTAAAGGCCTTTCACCTACCCGTCTGGCCGCATTAATGTAGAGATGACTTCTGAGGGGACAGGGACCAGCCTTATTGGCATTAGGGAGCGTTTTCAGGGAAAAGACAGCTGGGAACCAGGAATGGGAAGTATAAATAGAGAAGAAGGAACCATTGGGAAGGGATCCGGATCTTCTCTGAGGAAGAAGAAGACTCACTCTCTCTCTCCTCCCAGATAACAGAAGGAAAGCCTAGACATAGACTCCTCGGCCCACGTCCGAGGAAAGGCAGATGCGCTCCCTCAACTCCTAGCACGCCAGCAGTGGACTTAACCTTTACCCCATAACTTTCTAGAGCCCCAGGAAGTCTAGGTTTTAAGCCCATTCTCTACAAATTCTATTGTGTAGGCCACTTAGGCCGGCCCGGTCACGATTTTGGGCCTAAGACTTACTTTGTGTCCTTACAGAAACCTACTCTTAAAATCTTCTTTTTAGTCTTTCTTTAAATGCTACTAATTTTTTTAAAAGGTTTAAAACTTATATAATGATTAACAAATTCTTAAGTTTGTAGCTTGCTAATTGATTTAAGAATCCACTAACCCAATAACTTCACAAAAAGGCAAATACACTACTCATATATTAAAATAAAGTAAAATCAATTAAAAAGAAATATATATATATATAGTTATTTAAGCAAAAAATGTAACATAATAGGCTATGAAACAAGGGTGCGTTTCTGGATTCAAGTGCGGGTGCGGGTGCGGGTGCGGGTGCGGGTGTGGGTGTGGAACTCGACAATTGAAAGTATGGTGCGGGTGCGATGATTAAAAAATTATTAAAAATATTTTTATTTTTATTTTCTATATATTTTTACTATTAAAATATCCTTAAAAAACACATTACTATGCCTTGATTCACAAAACAAAGAAAGAAGAAGGCAAGAAACACAAAACAAAAAAGAAAACATAAAAGAAGCAAAAATATTCATAATAAAATTGAGGAAGGATAGATTTAGAATGTTTGGACTTCATTCAAAGCCGATTTTGGCTGTTTTGGTATGTTTCAAGGCACATTTCGGCATGTTTCGGCCATTTCGGTTTGTTTCGGTCGCCGGCTGATACTACCCGATTCGGCCCTATTCTGACCGATATTGGCCCGGTTCAGCGCAAATCAAGCCAAGTCGGCACGAATTCGTGGAAAAAAAAAAAAAAAAACTCAGACACAGCACCGAGGCGCGCTTCATAGATAATAGGTAAAGAAAAATAATAAAAATTAAGACAAAAAATTTATAATGAATAAATAAATAGAAAAACTACTCAATTTTAGCAATAGGGCTGACACAAGAAATACTGATATTTGAGAATTGCATATCAATTAATGAGTAATGTCATTAATATTTCATTTTCAACATAGAATATTTAATATAATATTCACATATAAATACAACAACCACAACAAACAAGTTTACTCCCAAAATTAATTAAGAATTATTTGAAAATTTTTAGGGGCCATGACCTGACATGGCTCTACCACTGAATCACTGATCAAAGGTCACACTCCTAAGTGGGAAAAGAAGAAATATAGGAATTAACATAATTCATTGGTTATCTCACATATCACTTGACAACCACATCGACAACATAGTTCATTGGTCGAGCGTCTTACTTATATATTATTATAATTATAATCATCTCTGTTATTTATCTATTAAAATAGAGCATAACAGGCTAATCCATCTCTTACAAACTTAAAACAGACTCTAATGCCTACCAACAAATCAATTAATTATTTACAAACATGCGTATGCTTAGTTACTGAAGTAATGAGTTCCTTTTGAATATACACTATTATCAAATTTTTTAAGACTTTCTTTTTTCTACACAGGTGTATTAAAATACTTAATATTCTTAAAAAAAAAAAAAATTAATAAAGTGATACAAAGCTCATGTGACACTTGCATGTCTCACCTAAGTTCTTTTAAACCGTATGAATCATACGATATGACTAAAATAGTATTTGTAACGAGCCATACAAGATCAATGTGCCTCTAATTTCAACCGTTCACACTAAATTGTGTATGGTTATCCATTTGCTATCCATTAAGATGCTCGATTACTACATTATATTTTGTATAAGTTTGATTTCTGCCCCCATCACATGGCTTGTTTGCATCTTTCTTCTAACCACTGGTGCAGTGTCTAGTAGCTAGTAAAGTCGCCATCCTAAGTGGGAATTTGAGAAACACCATTGTGCACTTTTTTAGTGTTTTTGAAAAATAGCTAAAACTGTACATTTATCATGCCAACGTGTATGTATATAATCTACTCACGATGTGGGGCTTCAACGCCATGTTATGAAAAATGATGATAATATATAATAGAAGTAAAAAAATTCATAAAGGCCTCAATGTGCTTGTAGCTCATTGACATATTGTGCATACTGTATCTTCTACTCCTTATGCATACTTTATATCCTACTTCTTATGCATACTTTATATTCTATCAATCATCGTATGATAGGCATATATTTGATTTTTTTTTTTTTTGAACTTTAATTATTTTATAAAAGTAATTAATAAATAACAAATTAAGATTGATAGAGTATAAAATGATACACAAAAAGTGAATATATATATATATATATATATATATTTTATAATTGAAAAGCCTTCTAAAGTTAGGTGCTTTTTTCCCTACACGCTTCTTGCGGTATAGTGTTGATGTTGAACCATGTACATATTACATTATTACGTGACCAGTATGTGGATTTACTTCCTCCTTGTGGGAATGATATCTATGTTTAGGATATAAAAATTCAAAGTAAGATAATTGATGAGGAACTAAGCTTTAGCATAAAATATTCTAAGATTGCATGCAAATGAGATCTGTGCATGGAAAGCAAAGAACAGCTTTGGTACATTGTCAAACTTTTGAACTCAGTAGAACCCGATTGGACCCCATAAATTAATATTTATATTTTAACATTAAAGAAGAAAAGATATCTATTTTGAACTGTTTCTAAGAGTGTCTCTTACACTAACGTCATTGATTTGCTCATCATACTCAAACAGTCCAAAATATAGACACATTTTTTGTCAAAAAAAGATGGAGGATGACCCAGGACTAGGAGTAATTCAAGAGGACTTTTGTTGTTCAAGGAATGAGATGTAACTTAGAAGCCTATTAATCAAACGGACAACAGTTAAAACACGGTGACCCCACAGACTCATCAAAGGTAAGGAGGATTGAAACTTTAAGACTCTTAATACATTGAGTATGTGCTAATGTTTTCTTTCAACATCAACGTTGTGTTAGGGTGTTGCTACACAAGTGAGTTGATGTAAGATGCCTTTAGTTTTGATTTTTTTTTTTTTTTCCCCTCATCAGGATTCGGTCCAGTTGTCAATCCTAATTGTTTAATTTTGGTGTTGACTTGGGTTTCAACCATAGCACCTATGATGTACCAATATGGATATAGGTATCGGTATGGTACAAATACAGGTAGGGATACAACATTATTTGAAAAATCTAAGATACAATACGTGGGGATACATCAATTAATTAGTTTTTATTTATTTATTTATTTTAGGTGTATTTAAATATTTTTTTTTCAAAAAAAAAAAATTTGTACATAATTTATGTTTATAACTATATATATCACAGACACATATATATATATATATATATATATGATTGGGTTCAAGTTATACTTGGTGTAACTCTAAGTAATGTTACACCAATCAATATTCTTTAATTGGATGTGAATTTTAATAAATCGACTGTTAGATTACATTATCTTTATATATTTTCCATAATTGCAAAATTTCAAAGTGATCAAAGATCAATAGTCGTGTCATCTATCAATTGTATAAATTCGAGTTTTTGTAGTTTAAAATAATGCATAAAAGATGAGTTTATGATTCGAATGATAAATCATATCTGATTGGTGCGAAAAATGGCATGCATGTTTAGAACATGTAATCCAGCAATGAAATTTACAAAATGTAAATTCATTAACAAGTTATTGGGTGGTATAATATTACTTAGAATAACACCAGGTGTAACTTGAATCCAACCCATATATATATATATATATATATATATATATATATACACAACAAAGTCAAACCCACAATAATGAGCCACATCAAAACAAACATGAGCCAAAAAAAAAAATGAGAGAGAGAGAGAGAGAGAGAGAGAGAGAGAGCATAGAGGCTAACACAGGCGATAAAAAGAAAAAAAATATCATCTTGGTTATTCTAATCAGAACAGAGGCAAGTGAGAGGTGAGGAAGAGAGAGTGAGAATTTGAGAGACTTACTGGTGGCTAGAAGGTGGACGAGCTCTTGTGATCGAGAGTTAGAGATCAGCTCAACATATGGGTTATTTAGAACAAAAATCGAGAGTGACTAAGTGAGAGACTAAGAGGCGAGAGCGTAGAAACTAGAAAGGAGAGAGTGAAAGGGTAATCACATGAAAGGATTAGGGCTTTTAACCCAGCTGTGTCAATCAAATGGCCAAAAGCCAAATTCTTATTCTTTTTTTCTTTCCTTCTCTTGTATTAGATTGGTACATGTTGTATCTCAGACGTATCCTAAGCATATCCGAGCCGTATTGGAATAATAAATTGATTTTTTTTTATCCCGATACTCTTCGAGTACATTTGTATTTGTATTCTATCCATAGCTGTATTGAATACCGATATGATGGCATATTTGCCGTATTGACGCATCATATGATAGCATAGAATTGTTTAATATATAATTTTATAGCACTTATCAGCGGCATGACCTAAAATTCCACAATATGCTCATACATGCCTATCCTTAGAAGTGTTAGGATTCCCCAACTGTAACTATTGTTGGTGCTAGAGTACAAAGCATTTAAGATGATAAGTTGTTAATTATAGATCATTACTGTCGGGCTCACATTAAAAGAGAACCTATAGTGCATCATAATCAACGAATGATGACGTGGCTGGAAATTAGGAGGTGGGTGTGGAAATATATATGGCATGAGATTCAGATCTTCTAGATTTCTTAGGGTACTCTACAATGTAGAGTTCTTTAAATCTCAACATTTCTATTAAAATAAATGTTTAAGATGGTGACACATTATCAATTCACTTATCTCTGTTACTTCTTTTCTCAAAAAAATCATCAACCCAAAAACAATGATCATTATAACTTAAGCATTTATCTCCACGTTTCTATCTTTATAAATTAAATAACAACCCGTAGCTTGCATCTAACGTTGTTGGGAAGAAGATCTTTAGAGTTGGTTCTGGATTCTTGAACCAGTAAAAAGCGTTTGCATCTCCATTCAAACAGAATTGCTCAAGCAATTTTATTATTCTAACTTGTTTCATCCTTGGGAGGATTAACCATCCCAATGTTGGAGATAAACTTAGTATTAAGACTTGCTCTGGCTTGGGAGTCCACCTTGACGGCTTGACCTCACTGTTTCATTTCTTATTAAATGTTAATATTAATATGCATTCCTTGTAATTTTGTGGGAAAAGACAATTTAAAAAAAAGAAGTTGAATGGTGTTAAGCTACTAACGTCAACCTTTACTATGCATTAAGTGTACTTTTTGTATTTTAAGGCTAATTTAGAGTTGTATTTATGAATTGATAACGTGGCAGCATCTTAACTATTTATTTTAAAAGAAAGGTTGAGATTTAATGAACTCTACATTGTAGAGTACCCTAAGAAGTTTAAAGGATCTAAATCCGCATGGCATGCATATAGGGATCTAAGTCCTCCAATGGGCCCACATGTGCACAAAATGTGTGAGGCCTTGAAGCTCAAGGAATCCATCCATGTGTCACAGACAAAATTTTCGGAATTTGTAGCATTTTACGAATTAAATTTCACGAATTTGAAAACGTGCTTGTGTTTTGAATAGTACGTTTGTTTGTTGGGTGTGTGAGCTGGTAGGTCTATTGGTGAGTGTTGTGAAATTGTTGCAATTTTGTACGTCTTAAGGAGCTCAAAAAAAAAAAAAATAGTATATTAGTTAAACAATTTCAAGTAAATAGATACTTTTTAATATTTTTAATGAGTATACCACAGTATGTCATACAACAAATTACTTTATGATTTTTTTTTTAATTATTAACTTATAACTTTTTCAATTCCAAGAGTTCCAACACTTTTCACAAACATAACTCTTGTTAACGGTTTACGTATGATATGTCTTGATCAAATATGGGTCAAATTAAAATATATTGTTATTCCGTTTATCCATTTTCAATTTATGATGAGACCAGTTAATTTGTCAAAACATACTTTTTTCGCATTTAAATAATTTCAAAAAATGAAAGCTACTCTTAAAATCTTCTTTTTAGTCGTTCTTTTAATGCTACTAATTTTTTTAAAAGGTTTAAAACTTATATAATAATTAACAAATTCTTAAGTTTGTAGCTTGCTAATTGATTTAAGAATCCACTAATCCAATAACTTCACAAAAAGGCAAATACGCTACTCATATATAAAAATAAAGTAAAATCAATTAAAAAGAAATATATATATATATATATATAGTTATTTAAGCAAAAAATATAACATAATAGGCTATGAAGCACGGGTGCGTTTTTTGATTTGGGTGTGGGTGCAAGTGTGGGTGTGGGTGTGGGACTCGGCAATTTTTGAAAAAGTAAGGTGTGGGTGCGCCGATTAAAAAATTATTAAAAATATTTTTATTTATATTTTCTATATTTTTACTATTAAAATATCCTTAAAAAACGCATTACTATGCCTTGATTCACAGAACAAAAAAAGAAGAAGGCAAGAAACACAAAACAAAAAAGAAAACACAAAAGAAGCAACAAATATTCATAATAAAATTGAGGAAGGATAAATTTAGAATGTTTGGACCTCATTGAAAGCCGATTTTGGCTATTTCGACATGTTTCAAGGCAGATTTCGGCCATTTCAGTCCGTTTTAGTCGCCGGCCGATACGACCCAACTCGGCTTGATTTGCGCTTGGCCCTATTATGGCTGATATTGGCCCGGTTCAGCGCAAATCAAGCCGAGTCGGTGCTAATTTGTGAAAAAAAAAACTCAGACATGGCACCGAAGCATGCTTCATAGATAATAGGTACAGAAAAATAATAAAAATTAAGACAAAAAATTTATAATGAATAAATAAATAGAAAAACTACTCAAGTTTAGCAGTAGGGCTGACACAAGAAATACTGATATTTGAGAATTGTATATCAATTAATGGGTAATGTCATTAATATTTCATTTTCAATATAGAATATTTAATATAATATTCACATATAAATACAACATCCACAACAAACAAGTTTACTCCCAAAATTAATTAAGAATTATTTGAAAATTTTTATGGGCCATGACCTGACATGGCTCCACCACTGAATCACTGATCAAAGGTCACACTCCTAAGTGGGAAAAGAAGAAACATAGGAATTAACATAATTCATTGGTTATCTCACATATCACTTGACAACCACATCAACAACATAGTTCATTGGTCGAGTGTCTTACTTATATATTATTATAATTATAATCATCACTGTTATTTATCTATTAAAACAGAGCATAACAGGCTAATCCATCTCTTACAAACTTAAAACAGACTCTAATGCCTACCAACAAAGCAATTAATTATTTACAAACATGCGTACGCTTAGTTACTGAAGTAATGAGTTCATTTTGAATACACACCATTATCAAATTTTTTAAGACTTTCTTTTTTCTGCACAAATGTATTAAAATACTTAGTATTCTTAAAAAAATAATAATAATAATAAAGTGATACAAAGCTCATGTGACACTTGCGTATCTCACTTAAGTTCTTTTAAACCCTATGAATCATACGATATGACTAAAATAGTAATTGTAACGAGCCATACAAGATCAATGTGCCTCTAATTTCAACAGTTCACACTAAATTGTGTATGGTTATCCATTTGCTATCCATTAAGATGCTTGATTACCACATTATATTTTGTATAAGTTTGATTTCTGCCCCCATCACATGACTTGTTTGCATCTTTCTTCTAACCACTGGTGAAGTGTCTAGTAGCTAGTAAAGTCGCCATCCTAAGTGGGAATTTGAGAAACACCATTGTGCACTTTTTTAGTGTTTTTGAAAAATAGCTAAAACTGTACATTTATCATGCCAACGTGTATATATATAATCTACTCACGATGTGGGGCTTCAACGACATGTTATGAAAAATGATGATAATTTATAATAGAAGTAAAAAATTCATAAAAGCCTCAATGTGCTTGTAGCTCATTGACATATACTCCTTATGCATACTTTATATCCTACTTCTTATGCATACTTTATATTCTATCAATCATAGTATGATAGGCATATATTTGACTTTTTTTTTTTTTTTTTGAACTTTAATTATTTTATAAAAGCAATTAATATATAACAAATTAAGATTGATAGAGTATAAAATGATACACAAAAAGTGAATATATATATATATATATATATTTTATAATTGAAAAGCCTTCTAAAGTTAGGTGCTTTTTTCCCTACACGCTTCTTGCGGTATAGTACATATTACATTATTACGTGACCAGTATGTGGATTTACTTCCTCCTTGTGGGAATGATATCTATATTTAGGATATAAAAATTCAAAGTAAGATAATTGATGAGGAACTAAGCTTTAGCATAAAATATTCTAAGATTGCATTCAAATGAGATCTGTGCATGGAAAGCAAAGAACAGCTTTGGTACATTGTCAAACTTTTGAACTCAGTAGAACCCGATTGGACCCCATAAATTAATATTTATATTTTAACATTAAAGAAGAAAAGATATCTATTTTGAACTGTTTCTATGGTAGGTAGGGTATATTTTAATGGAAAATATTAACAAGTATCGTGCGTGGTTGTTAACATTTTTTTTTTTTTTTTGTGTTTCACTCAAAAAAAGGAAAAAAAGTTGTCAAAAAAATTTTCAAAAGAGATAAAAAAAATTGACAAAAAATGAAAAACTGCCAAAAAGCTGAAAAAGTTACCAAAAAATTACGTAAAAGTGTGTTGTTAACAGGCAACTTATGGTGCCCATTAACACAACCCTTTAATGGGAAATGTTAGCAAGTATCGTGCGGTGGTTGTTAACGTTTTTTTATTTTTGTGTTTCACTAAAAAAAAGGAAAAAAAAGTTGTCAAAAAAATTTCCAAAAGAGATAAAAAAAAATTGCCAAAAAATGAAAAACTGTCAAAAAATTGAAAAAATTAGCAAAAAATTACCCAAAAGTATGTTGTTAACGGGCACCTTACGATTCCCATTAATACAACTCTTTAATGGAAAATGTTAACAATCATTGTGCGGTGGTTGTTAACATTTCTTTTTTTATGTTTTACTCAAAAAAAGGAAAAAAAATTGTTAAAAAAAGGAAAAAAAAAAAGATAAAAAAAAATTGCCAAAAAATAAAAAACTGCCAAAAAATTGAAAAATTTACTAAAAAATTATCCAAAAGCAAGGTGCCGTTAACACAAACTTATTTTAATTTTTAAGTGCTGAATGACGTATGATCTGACGCAATATAGGCTCTCTAGTCCCTTATAAAAGGCCAAGAGTCTTCTTGCTTTGAACCATCCAAAGACCAAAGATGACTACTACCAAATACTGCCTTGTGTTGCTCCTTGGAGTGGTGCTTCTAAGCACTGCCTCACTGGCTGACCACCATGAGTCTCCCAAACACGAGCACAAACCTCCTAAGGGAGAAAAGCCACCCCCAAAACACAAGCCACCAACCTCACTCAATAAGGAAGAGAAGCCATTGCCAGAACACAAACCACCAACCCCAGGTAAGGGAGAGAAGCCACCACCACATGATCATCACCCCGGACGCCTTCTATTGGAGTCTACTTCCATTGATGGCAAACCTCCTCCAAAGGGAGAAAAGCCACCACCAAAACACAAGCCACCAACCCCACTTGACAAGGAAGAGAAACCATTCCCAGAACACAAGCCACCCAAGGGTAAAGGAGAGAAGCCACCACCAGAGCACAAGCCACCACATGATCATCACCCTGGACACCTTCTATTGGAGTCATCTTCCATTGATGGTAAAGTTCCTCCCAAGGGAGCAAAGCCACCACCAAAACACAAGCCACCAACCTCAGTTGAAGAGGGAGAGAAGAAACCATTCCCAGAACACAAGCCACCAAAGGGTAAAGGAGAGAAGCCACCACCGGAGCACAAGCCACCACATGATCATCACCCAGAAGATCATAAAGACTCGCAAAGGCCACCCAGAAAGAACTTGAAGCCTCCAACTGCTGAAAAGAAGCCACCAAGTCCTTCTCACAAGCCACCCCACAAACCCCCAACTGCCAACTGAATGCATAGCTAAATATTTAGAAATAAGAGCTACAACTTATGTTTTCTTTCTTGTCATTCACTGTACCATTCGTGGAACAGCTACTACTAGTACTGAGCTATATGTTCATGTTGTGCACGTGTTTATATAGTGTTTGTTGTTAGCTGTGTTGCTTATGAGTATTGATATGCAGTTATGCACTTGAAGAATATTGCAGCCTGGATATATCTACTATCTTTATGATTTGAATTGTTTTCTATCAGAGAGAGAAGAACAAAAAGCCATTAATTGCATTGTTCTCGTAAAGATTCAAACTCTTCTTCTTTCTATTGACATGTTATCACATGTCTCTGTGATTCGCGCCTTGATACCCCGATACAAGGAAATTAAAAGCATTATTCTCAACAGAAATAATTGAAAAAAAAAAAAAAAAAACTAATTAAGGCTATTGGAGATTGATTTCACTATAATCATTATCAAATCAATAATTTGGTCACGTCTCACCAAAGCAGCAAATTAATAAGGAAAAATCTAGAGCTACTAAGAAAAATTAAATATTATTTTCGACCCAACCCGCGAACACGACACGAACCCGACACGGGCTTTTTTCGAATTAGGGTTGGGCCTTAATGGGTTTGGATCATAAACGGGTTTGGATCATAAACGGGTTGACCTGAAAGCGACACGATAAGAAACGTGTCATAAGCGGGTCAACCCCCGTAATCCGCAATAGGCACATTTAACACGCCAATTTATTTGTGTCAACCCGAAATGACCTATTTAACACAACCCGTTTAACTCGTATAATAAATAAATATTTATTTTACTTTAAATTTGTCAAATAACTTTTATATCCAACATATATTTTAAATTTAAAAAGAAAAGAATAATTACAAAAATTTACAAGGGATATAATTGAAAATTGAAACTTTACATACCCTAGAAGTACTAATACTTTCTTTTTTTTTTGGCATAGAACTTGCATAAATGAAATTAGATGAGCTTGTGGAAGATGTTATGAATTTGGACATCAACAAAAAATCTATAGATGATAATTGTGATCATAGTCAGAATTAGTCTACTATTTGCTCAAATTATTTCAATATTAATACTTAGCATTTGACAAGTTCCAAGGATATTATATTTTTGTTGAACTATGTTATTTTATTTTTGTTATTTTGAATTTGGGTTGAAGTATATACACTTCTTTTGGAGTGTAAAGAACTTATTTTTAAATGAATGTTATATTTTTGTTAAACTATATTATTTTGAATGTGGGTTAAATACTTGAAGTGTATGCACCGCTTTTTGGGATAAAAAATACTATTTCTAGATGGATGTTATATTTAATATTATGCAAGTTGAAATGGGTTGTGTTACATTTGTGTCAACCCAACACGACTTGTTTATTAAGCGCGTTAAATGGATTAGGTCAGGTCAACCCGTCTTATTAACAGGTCGGGTTAGGGTTGAAGGATCATGACACAATTATTAAATGGGCCGGGTTAGGGTTGAGCCATTTAGTCGAATACTCCCACCTCGACAAGACACGAACTTGACACACTAACCCAAATTGATACTCCTGGCTAAAATAGGGTAAAGGGTAAATATAAATAACCAAAAAAAAAAAAAATCACCTAAAAATGGGGAATTTGTTATAGTTGCTTCCTAATGGATATATTAAGGGTATTAACTTAGAATTTTTTTTTTAATAAAAATTATGAAAAAAACAACTGAATTTTAAATAAAATTTGGCATTTTAAAATGAGAAATCACGTTATCTTTATATATTAAAAGAATTCAGAAAGTTAGTTATTGATTTTTTTTCCTATCAAAAATACCCCTAAATTAATTAACCAACGATTTAAAAATTGGGTTAAAATAGTAAATTGGCAAAAGAAAGTTAGTTATTGCTTTTTTTATTGTCAAAAATACTCCTACCTAAAACTTAAAATGGGGTTAAAATAGTAAATTGACAAAAATAATAAATTTTTATATCTACGTTAAAATGTCTTCCTGCTTCCCTTCCCCTATGTGTGTGTGTGTGTGTGTGTGTTTCTCAAAAAAAAAAAAAAAACAAATGTCTTCCTACTTCTAATAAACTCCTACTTTTACATTAATTTAAATTCTTACATCTACTCACTAACTCCCTACAAAATAAGATCGCTCTTTTAGTAGTTTTAAAACTCCTTCAATCTACAAAACTCACCCCACGTTTTCATCACACCCTCAGATTTTTTTTTTTTTTTTTGTTGATTAAAAAAAGTAGAAATTCCAAATTATAATAAATGTAAATTATTAATCTTTATCCAAATTATCATGTTATAAACTACCAATTTTTAAAATGGATAGAAATAATAAAAAATGATAAGTAAAGAAGTTATATCAATGATTGATCTAAAAAGAATTAGGGGAAATTACACTTTACCCGCATGTGGTTTGCCTGAAAAGACTTTGACTACTTATGGTTTAAATATTAGCACTTTACCCACCTGAGGTTAGCTCTGTTTGTCTTCTGTTACCAACATCTATTAAAAACAGGGGTAAATTTGTATTTTTGTTATTTTTTTATGTTTCTCTCCTCTTAAAACATAGAAAACTAAAAAATTAAGGGAAAAAAAGATCTAAAAACTAAGCTTTGTAAAAATTAAAACCTAACTTTTACCACTTCTTTTCATGTATCAACTTTTATGCCTTTCGTTTCCCTAACTTTAAATTAATTAGGAAAGAGAAAGAAAGTATTCAAGGAAATAATATAAGGTTTGTGGCTATACATTAATCATAATATATATTTTCTCAAATTAATTAGGTTCTAGCAATAAATTTTAATGATGATTTGTGTTATAGTTTTTTTTTTTTTTTTTTTCTATCCATTAGATCTTTAGGGGCATTGCCCCAGTAGCACCATCCCTTCAATAATTAGGTGATGCTATAAATTTGCTGAAGTGGTCTCTAAATTGTTTTACTTGTGATGGAAGAAGAGGATATTGGACCCTAAGGTTGTCAATTAATTTGGAGCACACAAAGTATCCCAATGACAGCCTTTACAGTTGCTAAAGATGGATTATAGGATCCATGGGTGCATGCTAGTTAGAAAAATGAAGATAAATTGGACAAAAGAGTAATTAACGTTAAACTTTATAAATTATAATATTACATTTGCCACAAACTATTTTGATTGGCTTTTGTAAGTTCATAAGAACATGTATTTTGATTGAATCCATACTAAGGAGTTCCTCATCTTTACTAAGGGGTTACTAGAAAAGAGCTTGGATCTGATTGAAGAGCGAAGGGAAAATGCCATGGTTCAGTTGGCATATTATCAACAAAAGCTTAAGCAAAGGTACAATTCAAATGTGAAGTTAAAACCATTAGCTCCTAGAGACTTAGTATTGCGAAAGGTTTTGGGTACTACAAAGAACCTAGCATGGGGGAAGTTGGGGCCCAATTGGAAAGGGTCATATCGTATTACCTCAGTAGCTGGTATAGGGGTATATTTTTTGGAAGACTTAGATAAAAAAATTGTATTACGCCCTTGGAATGTAAATAACCTACGAAGGTATTACTATTAATGAAGGCATTTTGGCCATGTTTTACTTATGACGTTATTGGTTGTATTCATTATTTTTTTAAGTATTAAATAGAATCTTGGTCATGCCTGGATCCTCGGATCATATATCTTAGGTAAATTAATACTTCTTATCATTTTTCTAAATGCTGAACAGAACCTTGGTCATACCTGACTCCTCAGATCACATACTTTGGGTAAATCAATACTTATCATTATTTCTCTAAGTATTAAACAGAACATTGGTCATGTATGGCTTCTTGGACCAAATATCTTGAGTAAATAAATACTCTTCATTATTTCTCTAAGTATTAAATAGAACATTGGTCATGCTTAGCTCCTCAGATCATATACCTTGGGTAAATTAATACTTTTCATTATTTTTCTAAGTATAGAACAGAACTTTGGTCATGCCTGGCTCCTCGGACTACATACCTTGGGTAAACTAATATTCTTCATTATTTCTCTAAATATTAAACAAAACCTTGGTCATGCCTGCTCCTCGGACCACATAACTTGGGTAAATTAATACTCTTCATTATTTGTTTAAGTGTTAAACAAAATTTTGGTTATGTTTGGTCCCTTAAACCACAAGCCTTAAGTAATTAACACTTTCCACTACTTATGCGAACCCTTGGATCACCTGCCCTGGGGAAATTAACACTTAATGAATCCACCAAGGATGGAACCCCAGCATATGCATCATCACATGAAAATAAGGACTTACCCTGGGCCTTGGCAAAGGTATTCTGAGGATACATTAAGATACTCTTAAAATAAGGTACTCTTAAAATAAGGTACTCTTTTCCTACTAAGTTTACTTTTGAGGACTCAAGCCTCTCCTGTTAGTTACACAGTTTTCAATACTAACACTTAGTCATTTTTTCTCATCACTTACACGGTTTTACCCTGTCTGAGTGACCAACAAATCATGACCATTAACTTTTGTTAAAGCAAGGGTGTTCACTCTTAGAAGTGTCATTAATTTAAAGCCTTAGCAAAAGGCGAAACAAGGAATATAGTTAACCAAATATAAATATCGCGAATAAAAAGAGAGATTCACAAAATGAAAGTTAAAGTCTTTTCATTAAATAAAAGGGTAATTACATCATAGACAGGGGCAGATTGCCATAAAAAATAAAAATCACAAAGAAAATAAAATAAATTAATGCTACTACAATAATAAAAGAAGAAAAGAAAGAGATCCTAAGATACGCCTTGGCCTTAGGAGAAGGGTCTTCCCTGCTGCCTGGCTGGGAGACATGTGGGTCAGCGGCCTTGAGATTAGCCCCCATTAACTTGGGTGACACGGGGCTGCTCAGAGGAGGTATGTGCAAGGACAGCAAGAGGCGAGAGTACAACTGGAATCTCAGGGATGTCTAGAGGATAGTAGACATTCTTAACCTCCTCCACTCCGAAGTAGCAAGGACTCCTGCCATATTGAGGGCTTCTGTTCACACCATCTGGTAGTAATCCCTGCAAACTTTGGCTAGCTCCTCTGCCAGGTAGACCTCAGTCTCTTCCACCCCAAGGTTATAGGATGCCTACGCCAAGGCCTGCGCGATTTCCTTGATCGTTCGGGTGACTTCCTTAGCCTTGGCTAGCTCCACCTTTAGCTCTAGGATTTGCTGTTGGGCTATAACTCGCTCTATTTCAGCATAATGGAGCTTCTTGTATTACTTCTCAGCCCGGTCTTCGGCGTTCTTGAGCCCAGCCTCAACGCTCCTTCTCTCCCTCTCCTCCACAGTTAACTTCACAACGAGCTCCTTGTTTTTCTGCTCAGCTGCGCCCAAGGCTTTGTCAGCATCGGCCTGAAGGTTGGCCTCGACTTTAGTCTCGTTCCGGGCTTCCTTCACACATTCCTCGACAGTAAACACCTCTTGGATGGTCTGCACAAAAGCAACAAACAAGTACATTACTTAAAAGAAGGAAAAAGTGGGAAAAATAACCAAACTAGATGTCAATAATACAAGCCAAGGAAATCACCAAGGCTAGATCCCTCTTCAGGATAGAAAGAGTTCTAACTGCCTTAGCTTCTTTAACACAGCCATGTCCTTAAGCAAAAGGATAGGTTGTTCTAGGGCATCGGCCAGATAATGGGAGTGCCATTTTTGGAACTCCTTGATAGTGGAGTTTTGAGGAATGGCTACCCTGTCCAACTACAGCCGAGGTTCCCAAGAGGGGTTTTAGTGGCGCACCTTGGCCGCATCCTATCTCCTTGCTCTTAACTGAAGAGGCCCACACCTAGCCCTTGGCCATTTTTTGTTGTTTTGGCTCCTTCTAGCAGACCACCTTTCCCTCCTCGACTCCATCCTTCTCTTTCCTCTTCTTCTTCAAGTTAGGTATGGGGAGTAGGCAACCTGAAGGAGGAAGAAGAGGGGAGAAAGAGGGAAGGGGTTGGGACGCTGAAGCATCCTTGGACGTGGATCCCTTGGCCCTGTCCACAAGGAGATCTCTTAGGCCTCTACTCCTATTCAGAGCCATCTCCTCTTCTTCTTCCTCTGAACTGCTGTCTATACAGGCAACTATGAGACAGAGGGTATGAACACCTGAAGTTCCGTCAAACTCATCCCCTGTGTCCGAGATATGAATGACAAGATCTCCCTACTATTCCCTCCCTTCTTCAAGTTGGAACTGGTCAATTTCTTCTTCGAGTGAGAGGTGTAAGGGTCAGTTTCTTCTCTCGAAGTCACTGTTTCAGGAGGAGCACATCGGGAAGGTCGATCAACTTGCACAGTGTCCTCTAGGGCTAGAAAACTGGGCACCGAGACGTCTATACAGGCTAGATGAGGGTCGCCTACCCTGATCGCGTTGCCTACCTCCTGAAAATTATGGAACAGGGACTCGAAGTCTAGAATGAGGTGGACAGCCTCAGTTGCCTATCTTCACTCACGAACACCTCGGCTCTTAGCACCTTGTTAAGATCCTCGACGTTGACCAAACTGAGGTTGGGAGCTATGTACCTTTTATCTACAAAACAGTCGAGATGTGAAACCACGATTAGAAGGATGAATGCTTAGGCAAAAAAGAAAGTAAAAAAAAAAAAAAAAAAGGAGGGCAAAAAGAAAGCCACAAAACTAAGCCTCATGTCAAAGGACCTAAACCTAGGGCACCCCACCTGGCTCCCCCTCTTGAGTTAGGCAATGAAGATCGTTGTGCCCATCTCCAAAGGTGATTAGATAGTTGTCCTTCATGCCCTTGTTGGACTTGGAACGACACGAGACGAGCCTAACAACTGAGGACCTAGACTTGTGGTAATACCCCGAGTCAGTGAGCGAATGGCACGCGTACATCCAAACAACGTTGTGCCAGGTAAGGTTTAGGCCCATATGCGCATTGTGAGCATCTACACTACCCAGGACCCTAAATAGGTTGGGCGCGCACTAGTGGGGACACAACCTATGAGCAAGTAAGTAGTCCCTAGTTACACTACCCATGGGGAGTGTCATTCCCCCTTCAATGAAGGCGATCATGGGAATGACGACCTCCCTCTCGTTCCTATAGGTATGACATTGCCCCGGAGCACAATACCATAGGAAAACTCTTAAGGGAATGTGGTATTTATTCCCCCTTCAATGAAGGCGATCATGGGAATGACGACCTCCCTCTCGTTCCTATAGGTATGACATTGCCCCGGAGCACAATACCATAGGAAAACTCTTAAGGGAATGTGGTATTTAGCCCTAAATCCCTCCATACCGGCAGGAGAATCTACGAGGTGAGCGAATCTACCCATCTAAGCAGACTAGAGAGAGGCGAAGGAGATATCTAAGAAAAAGAGGTAGAAAGTAGAAGGTCGAGGAGACTGGCTGAGGAGGAAATAGCCTAAAATCAAAGAACTTACAGAAGTAAGGATGAGGGATGTCATAGGAGCTTCTTGAGAACTAGAGGATTCGGGAAATCTTGAAGGCTTGGGAGTGTAAGAAGTCTGGAGAGTTCGAAGATTTGTAAAGAAGGAAAAATGAACTCTCCGAGTGCCTTATATAGGAGGCGGGTTTGGGTGGGAGTTATCCTGCCTAAAATTTGAGGAGAAATGCCAGCCATAGGATCTCCATCTCATCTTAAGATGTGGGGAACAGAGCGCCGCCTAAAGCATTTAATGAGACGTTGCGGACTCCGAAGCATCGAGTACAGTTACGGGACAAGCAAAGCGACAGTCTCAAGTATGGGACTTAGAGAAATGTGTTAAATTAATTACCTGAGGTCAAAACCCCATTTCTTTCCTCGGATAGGAGGAAACAAAGTGGAGTTTCGAAAGGCTATTGTAGGGTACACGAATTCCAGTAAGGTAATTGCGCCACATGTCATACCTATAGCCGAGAAGGACTATTATCCTACCGAGGAGGCCATGCCCTCGGACTATAAGGCTATGTCAATAGCACGTCACTAGAGGAGGAGGTCGTACTGTACAGAAAGAGTTTCGGGGAAGGGGCTAACACTAATATGATTGAAAGGCTGGTGGCTGCCACCACATTTAATGTATCCCACCAATCCTCCTAGCTACATTTATGTGAAGAAAACCCTTGAACAGTGCTGCATTGGCTACTGCAACTTACAAGGGGATGTGGAAGGTGTTTGATGGGACAAGTGTCTGATGGAACAGGCATCTGATGAGACAAGTACTGAAGTAGTGACCTGGATGGTCAACAAATGGATTGATAATGTAAGGAATCCTTTGGGGGCAAGGGGATCGGAAAATAAGGAGAGAAACATTGTAGCATCAAAAACTGGACTGATAATAAAATTCAAAAGGCAAATATACAAAATCTAGTCTCCTCGGACTGTATCGAGGATGGTTTACTTTGAGCAAAACCTTTTTATTCTTGTTTTCTTTCCATCTGGGCTCACTGTAATTGTTATTTGATTCATTAGAGCCTAGTTTTTTAGTCCACTCTCCATAAATTCATTGTATTGGGTTCTTTGAGCCTAGTTCCTTTTTCCTTTTTCCTTTTAGGCTTAGGCCACGAATCAGGTCCTTACAACTATAAAATGTATTTGTCTCATTTCTCTTCTTACAATTCATGACAAAACACTACATGACAAAGGATACCCAACTTTGAAATCGAAAAAATGGGTAGGGGCTAGGGTTTAGTCTAAATTTAGTTTTACTAGCAATCTTTGTAACTTAGTTATGGCTAACAATAATAGTATTGATGAACCAAATAAGTTATAGAATAATTTCTTGCACATTTTTGGAAAATACACCGTGCATCGCCATATATATATAGTGTATGTGTGTGTTCGCGCGCGCGGCACTAACATGTTCTCTAAATGGAAAATAATGACTAACAAACAAACAAACACTAAAGCCTCGCTTGGGAGAAGGGAATGGAATAGAATGGGAAGGAATGAAAAGAATAATTTTAGAATATTCTTCCCTTCCCTTGTTTGGGAGTTTTAATGAAGGGAATGGAAAGTTCATTCCCTCGTTTGGGAGTTTAAGTGGGAGGGAATGGAATGAATAGGAGGGAACACTCATTCCTCTTTATTCCCTTAAAACCTCAAATTTTCATTCCCCCGAAATTGAGAGGAATGAGAGGGAATGGAATTAGATTTAATGAATTTTTTATTAAAACTCCTAAAATACCCCTATTTATTCAACCATTTATTTTAAAACAGGGGTCTAATAATAATATTGCAATAAAATAATTCCATTACATTCGCTCCATGTTTCTCCCAAATAAGATTACTTACATTCCATTCATTTTCATTCATTTCCATTCTTTTATTTTAAAACATCCAATCAAGGTTACTTAATTTCATTCTATTCTTTTCCATTCATTTCCCTTACTTAAATTTATTCCATTCCCTTATAATCATTTCATTCCATTCCCTTTCCTTCCCTTATGAACTCCCAAGCGGAGCCTAAAAGTGATCATATTGCCATATTGGGCGTGTTTGATAACTTTGATTAGCATAGGTTATTTTATTATGAACAGATTTTTTTTAGGGGCCACTCATATTGGGTTTTCTAATAAATTCGGGCCCAATGAGAAGATCTTTCTCATGCACAGACCCAATAAAAAGACAGCAAAAATAATTTTTCCCCTGCCGGGATTTGAACCCTGATTCAATATCCATTCTGAATTGCCAATGCGCTACAGCGGATTTCATGTGTTATTTATCATTAAGAATACTATTAGACCATAAATTCTAAGTAAAGGAGCTAAACCTTAGACTTCTTAAAATATCAATTAACCCCCTAGCCAAATTATTCTAAGGACAGTTCAGTAGAGATAGAGAGAGAGAGAGGAGCCCGGCCTCTGCACTCTGCCCACACATGGCACGCTTCCATCACCGCATAGTGGAAACCACCAGTAAAATTTTGTTTATCTTTGCCTTTGAATTCTTTTGAAACCTCCTCCATAAAATTGCGGATTGTAATATGGGCATATGGCCAGGACACATTTTAAGATATAAAAGTGGCCTTTTATGGTTTTTTCCTCCTTTTTTTGGATAGAAATAGGAGAATTACATTAAAATTATCAAAATCCCAACAGTTGATTTCATAGAACACACACAACAACATCCTAGGATTGATGATAAAAAAACATAATTTGAGGCTCTTGACACAGTGACATGCTGGATAATAATATCTGGCAGTAGAGTAACAGGTCCTAGCTGTCGTTGCTATTGAAAATCCATGACCCACTTGATACAGTATCATTGTACCTTTAAAGAGAATACTATTTCATTGATTCCAAACCAAATAAGCAGTGACAGAAAAAAAAACAAAACAAAACAAAACCAGAAAAACCAAAAAAATTCAACATACCTGACAGTTTGAGGCCATTCAACTTTGTTATGCACCTTGCTCGTATAAACTTTAAAGCCATTAGCCCATTTCGTCCTTTTTTTCCTCATACTCATCAAATTAAGCATTCAAACGTGATTATTATCATTTATAACTTATAATCCATCTCGGAACAAAAGCAGTCTGTGAGTCCAAAATAATCCGAGGCATAGCACCCTCTTCAATCTTTTAGTCAATACCTTTGCAACTACCTTAATATAAAACATTACATAAGGAAATTGGTCTGAACTCAGCCATATTCTCTGAGTTAGGAATGAGAACAATATTAATATATGATTGATTTTCTATAACATATGTCCCAAACTCAGCACTGACAGCACAACTCAAATGACATCAGACCCTCTTCAATCTTCCTCTCTTTTTTTTTTTTTTTTTTTCTTTTGTTAGATACTTTGTGTTCATCGCTGTGAACATGAAGAACTATTTTATTTTGAATAAATACTATCACTTCCATAGGAAACATCTCAAATAGGGTGTTTCTAATCACAAGAAATACATGGTTTTGGATCACTGAAGCTTTCTTTTCTTGGATTACACTTTGGATGGCCCACAGTTATAGGTCTTAATATGACAATGGTACCCTAAACAAAATTTGCTAATTTTATTTCTTTTTGCGTGTAATTTTTTTATAGATACTCTTTAGGCGATCTTCTGCTATGTAATGTTCTTGAAGTGGGTGGCTAGCTCTAACAACAGTTTTGTCTTCTTTAAGAAAATTGGATTTTTTTTTTTTTTTTTTTTACCGTATTCAGACTGTTTTTTGAAATATAGTGGTTTTCAACAAAGTCAAAAAATAAAATGTGTTTTTGTAAATTATGCATCATTTCTTTCTACTTTCTTTTTATACAGGACTTTCGTTTCCATCAAAAGCAGCATGGTACCATTTTCTTTTCTCTTTATTTTTTGCAAATTTATATTCATCATGTAAAGAAACTAAATTGAGATTAAAAATGTTGTGTGTATGACAGTTAGTTGGCTATGATTGATGGGGGTAGCAAAATCAGAAGCAGTAGGAGACCTGGAAGAGATCTCTTCTTCTTTATTGTAGACTCCTCATTTTGTATCCCGTTAATAAATTTTAGACTCCAACTCCAATGATAAGCTTGACATATGTCAACTAAGGGTAATTAAAGAGTTTATAATAGTTTGAAAGTAATCACAACTTAAAAGTGCTCAAATCACGTTAAAAACGATTCTGAAAAATGACCTTTGCTCATTGTTTTGACTATAACTTTTGATCCACAAATAAATTTTCATTGATGTTTGTTTCATTGGAAATTAGACATCCTAGGCTTCAATTTGAACACAAATTTTTCTAATTTGGATTTATATTGAGTGAGTTATGACCATTTGCAATCGAGCCATCAGAGCTGTTAGGAATTAGGGTATGCGTATGCATGCCCTAACCATGCGTACACAAGCCAATTTTTTCAGTTTTAAAACTTCATTTCAAAGGCCCAAAACATCATTCTTTGATGTGAGCTAGCACCTAGATCCTTGGAAACGTCCAAAAACCATTAAAATGCCCTAAAAATCCTAATTTTTGCTTATAAATACTCATCTTATATCTCTAATCAATAGGCTAACTAAAAAGAGTTATTTTTTGGCTCCCATCTTCTTTAAAACCCTAATTTTCTTTTCTAAAACTCACACACAGCACATAAGCACATTTTTTACAAATTAAAAATCTCTTTTTAGTTAGTTCTAAGGTAGAAAGTTTGTTTACTTATTAGCATTAACATGCAAGGCCAGCCCAAGGCCTAGGCAACTTAATACTAGGCCTAAGACTCTCACCACAAAAAATATTTACCCTTTACGAAAAAGGCCCCCATCCCATTGTAAAAGGCCAAAAAAATTTATAATAAATATGAATTTTTCAAATGGTTGAGCACTTTTTATTATTAGTGATATTAGGGATATCACAAATTTTACTATAGATTTACCAATTGACATGTTATCAATCACAAAAAAGTATTTTAAATATTCATTAATTACATTATTAAAGCTCACCAATCACTGTTATTGTCA
Organism: Castanopsis chinensis; assembly: GCA_032878915.1. Lineage (NCBI taxonomy): Eukaryota > Viridiplantae > Streptophyta > Magnoliopsida > Fagales > Fagaceae > Castanopsis > Castanopsis chinensis. Next base: position 14,625,999 of record JAVQMG010000109.1, read on the forward strand.
CATTATATTATGAACATTTTGTAGTACCTTTAGTATTTTCCTTTTCTATTTCTAACAAGGCTTTAAAAAAAATTGCAAATGTGTTAGATCATCAATGATGATTAATCTCCCCTAATAGTTTGAAACTTTAATATTTTGTAAACTAATCTACTACAAAGCCACACATCAATTAATTTTCTTTTTTAAAAATAATATATATTTCTTCTTGATAATTTTATTTTTCAACTATAATATTTAATTCTCTATATGAAATTAGCCTTAGCTTTAGTTAGTATTATACCATTATTCATTAAATTATGTATTTAACGCATCAAATTAATCTCAATTTGATTAATATTAAATAAATTTATTTAACTAATATTTATATATAAAAGGTCTCAAATAAATCTTTCGCTTGAGGCAATTAGGTTGGGCTGGCCCTGCTAACATGTTCACTTAATTGAAAGCGAGTATATAAAATAAATAATTAAAAAAATCAAACAAACAAACTCTGAGAGTGAACATATTGGTGTGTTTGATAACTATTGGCATAGATTATTTTATTTATGAATATATATTTTTTTAAATAAAAATAAAAATAAAAAATCAAGTGGATCATTCATATTTGGTTTGGTAAGAATTGCAGTCCCAATAGACCCAAAAAGAAATGCAAAAAATAAGTTTTCCGCTGCCGGGATTCGAACCCGGAGTTGATCCATCTTTTTTTTCTTTTTATAAGGATTCGTTCTATCTTTGAACCTATGTTGGATGGATTTGCCCATATGCTACAGTGGATTTCATGTCATACTTGTCATTAAAAATTATATTAAACCGTAAAGTCCAAGTAAAGGAGCTAGAGCCTGACCTTTTTAAAATTATCAAAAACTCGACAGATGAATTCACGACATGCGCACAATATGAGGCTCTTGACACGGTGGCATATGCTGGAGATAGCCATAGAGATGCTACCCCTGGAGATAAGGAACAATCTGTAGGTAGTTGTCACGAGTCAATTTGACAGTGATCAGATGATGAATGGTGGTAAGTGTGGTGGGAGAAGGAGAAGAAGAAGCAGTGGTGTTGACTTGACAGTAGAAGAGGCAGAGGAAGACGATGAAGACATGCGTCGCAACTACAATCAGTTAACAGCTTTTGTACTTAACAAAAGCTCTTATTCTCTACCACCGTTTCTACTTAACAATCAAAGGACAGTTCAGTAGAGAGAGAGAGAGGAGCACGGCCACCGCTCGCTACCCACACACCGCTACACGGGGCACGCCTTCCGTCGCCGCACGCCGGAAACCACCGGTAAAATTTGCGGAAAAATTAAGGAAAAATTGGGGAACAAAGTTTTAATGTTTTAAAAAATATAATAGGAAATTAGAGGATTTGTGGTTGAAATCAGGTTACAAAAGATTGATCCCTGACAGCTTAAAAGTTACAGGAAATTGGGATTTCTATTTTTTATTTTCTAAAGCTAGATGTAAAGAAACTCTGACAGCAGGTTCTTTAAAGCTTTAGGGTGGCTTAGTTTAGATTTAAACTTTAAAGTTCAGAAAAGTTTAGATTGCAGTTAGGTTTGCTATGCTGTTTCATGTTATATTCTATCACGTCCAATTTTTTTAGAGCCTCTCTGCTTTGGTTGTTGATTCATTCTAAATGCTTGACTGTCCTCATTTGTTAAAGTTTATCTTCAGCTTTCTGAAAATGGTGTTGACATGTCTGATATTATTTCATTTTTTTCTTTACCAGCTTGCAAAGAAAGGAGAACAATTTATAGACCTATGTTGTAAAAGGGGTGGATGTATCTTTTAGTGGAATATTGAGCTATATTGAAGCCACTGCTGTGGAGAAGCTAAAAAATAATGAGTGCACCCCTGCGGACTTGTGTTAATTTTGTATTTGAACTAAGCTGTTCTTCATATCTCAATCATTAGATGTTGTATCATCATATGTTTGTTAGTTCTTTGCCTTAATTCTCTTCCACTCAAAAGCTAACTCACCCTCTGTGGGAGGGACTTTTCTATAGTTACATATACTAGGCCATACAGTTTTCTCTCTTTTATTTTACTTATACACGCGAAAATATATTTATTTATATTATTCTGACATATATTATGTGTAATATTTTGATATGTAATATGTTGCAGGAAACTGTGTTTGCAATGCTTGTGGAGATTACAGAAAGGGCAATGGCACACTGACACGAATGATGTTCTTATTGTTGGTGGTGTTGGTTGCAATGAGCGTATGCAGGAGATGATGAGAACAATGTGCTCAAAGCGTGGTGGAAAGTTGTTTGCTACTGATGACAGGTATTGCATTGATAACAGAGTGAGTGCATACACTGGTCTCCTTGCTTATGCTCATGGTACGGTAACCTCCTCAATAAAATTGTGGAGTGTAATACGGGGCATATCGGCGGGACACATTTTAAGATATAAAAGTGGGCTTTTATGGTTTTTTATTTTTTATTTTTTATTTTTTGATAGAAATAGTAGAATTGCATTAAACTTATCAAAAAACCAACAAATGATTTCATAGAACACACACACAACAACATCCTAGGGTTGATAATGAAAAAGCACAATTTGAGGCTCTTGGCACAGTGACATATGCTGGGTAATAATATCTTGCAGAAGAAGAACATGTCCCAACTGTTGTTGCCGCTAAAAATCCATGACCCACTTCCCACTTGATACAGTATCATTGTACCTTCAAAGACAATACTATTTTATTTATTTTGAGGCCAAAATGGGCATAAACCATTATTTGGCAAAATCCACTTGATACAATATCATTGTACCTTCAAAGACAATACTATTTCATTGATTTCGAGGCAAAAATGGTCAAATATCATTATTTAGCGAAATATTTAATGATCTATCACTGTTTGGAAAATAATTTGCAATTTACCATCTTTTTGAAACTCAAATTTAGGAAACTCGAGTTTTACCAGCAACTCAAGTTTATGAAAATTGAATTCCATAAAGATCTGCCATAGTGGCACCCACTAACTTGGAATTAAAAAATATAAAATGCCACGTATAACTCAAGTTTTATAAACTCAAGTACTTATTAGTTTCAGAATATGTAACTTACTGACATGAATGAGGAAAACTTGTGTCTATGCATATTATTTTTATGTATCATACAAATACCCATGTCATTTGTGTGTTATGTTGGAAATATTTTAGTGAATAAACAAGTTTTGATACAACAAATAATATCACAAGTGTATATGTATACATACATACATACACACACACACACACACACACACACACACATATATATATATATAAACAATCTCACAGTGTTAAGGAATCACATTGCTAAAGTATTGTCTTTAAAGATTGATTCATGCCACTTAGAGTAAAACTCGGTGCGACTGGTTGTTTTAGCCAAACATCTCCGCAAGATTAGACTATGGCGTCAATCTTTGTGATGGATGCACTTCCACTCACGAAGGTTCAAAATCAACCCTCTATTGCTTTTCCCTAGGACAAATATAAATTGTAAAAAAATATGCGGAAGAGAGAGAGAATAGAATTGTGTATATCTATATATAACGTAGTAAAATATATCTTATAGGAAAGGGTGTGATAATGGGTATTATATAGTTATTGGTTACTAATAACTCATAAAAAATGAACAACTATATTGTCCATTATTGCCAAACGGTCATTTTACTCATAAATGCCCAACAGCCAAAAAATAAATAATAATAAAATGTGTTTAGAACACACATCAACACCATCAATCCCCCACATGTTACAAACAAGAAATAGGAAAGGTAAGCAACTAAAGAAAGCATGCATTAATATGGTACCAAAAGGTTTTAACTCATATTAGGTTTTCTAATAGATGCAGGCCCAATGAGAAGATTTCAATTCTCATGCATTGACCAAATAAATAAATAAATAAAACCAAATGATTTATCCACTGCCGGGATTTGAACCCAGATTCAATCAATAGAATCGATGGAATTACCAATGTGCTACAGCAAATTTCATGCCTTATATATGATTAAATATTCTATTAAACCTTAACTTCCAAGTAAAGGAGCTAGCCCTAAACTTTTTAAAATATCAATTAACCCTCAAATTATTTGAAGTTCTAGCACCATTTGTACTTAACAATAAAAGGAAAGTTCAATTCACGTTACTACAATAGAGATAGAAAGAAAGAAAGAAAGAAAGAGAAAAAGAGGAGCCCGGCCACCACTCGCTACCAACACGTGGCACGCCTTTCGCCACAGCATGCCAAAAACAACCGATAAAATTTTAGCATTCGAGGTAGAACTTATAATTAGTAAGGCTTTATAACCGGAATGTTGAATTCTAGCATGAGGATTTAAATTGGTTTTTAACCATTTATAATAAACATAATAAACAATAGCAAGAGGTCTGGCACCTTCTGACCTTCATCCATATCAAAAACCAAAAGTTAGGATATCTAAAGTTAAAGCTTTAGCACTATGATGATCATCTAAAGCAAGATTTAAATTAGAAACAATCAAAATGAAAAGGGCCATTAAACGAAGATGACTGAATCATACCAAGTATGTTGGTTTTGAATTTTCTAAATCTAGCATCACGTAAACGTATCCAATATTGAATCATTAACACTATTACGAGTTAGTGGCTTAACAACAACTTGAACAAATCCAATATGCAAGAATCTATATTCTTGAGTAAGAAAATCATGAATAGATTTCTTGTTAAACAAACAACATTTCTCGTGAACTCTAGATATGGCATAAGCCCGTTTGATGGTCTTAACATTAAATTCAGTTTTAAAAGTAGAATTGAGCTAGCTTGTTTTATAAATTGCATTAACATTAATTTTAGGAATAGTCCATTTATTAAAGCTTAAACAGCTTTCTTCTTCAACAGAATAATTTTCTTCATTGGTAATATCAAGGATATCAGGAGGTATACTTGATCGGGATCTAACTGATGATTTGGATCTAAATATTCTATCCGTTTTTAGGTTTACAAAAATCTCAAGTTTAATACTCACTTATCATGTTTTGTTTCTTACAACCGTTTGCATTTTGTAGCACATACCCTAATCAGCCCTCTACCTCTACCTCTCACACCTAAATCCACTAGCACAAGCCGTATTCTTCAGTTGTGGGAATAAGGGGATTTAAACTTTATATGTCTCTATTGAAAATACCAACAGGTTTTGGTTGAGTTATAAGGCTATTGGAACTAATACGTTCTCTTAATTGAAATTTAAAAGCGAGTATATAAAATAAATAGTCAAAAGTAAAACAAAATAAAATAAAAATAAAATGAACAATGAGAGTAAGCATATTGGGTGTGTTTGATATCTCTGATTGGCATAAGTTATTTGATTTATGAACATATTTTTAAAAAAAAAAATTAAAAGTGGGCCATTCATAGTGGGTTTTGTAAGAAAAGCGGGCCCAAAGAGAAGATCTCATTTCTCATGCATAGACCCAATAAAAAAACAGCAAAAAAGAATTTTCCACTGCTGGGATTTGAATCCAAATTCAATATTAGTTATGAATTACCAATGTGCTACAACAGATTTCATTTCATACTCATCATTATAAATTCTATTAAACCCAATATTCCACGTAAAGGAGCTAAACCCTGAACTTTTTGAAATAACAAATAAATCCCTAGGCCCTATAGCCAAATTATTCTAACACCGTTTGTACTTGACAATAAAAGGATAGTTCAGTTCACTCTACTACAGAAGAGATTATGGATCCTAGCCACTACACACCACCTCACTTGGCACGCCTTCTGTCACCTCACGCCGGAAACCACCAGTAAAATTTGTTCACTTTTGTCTTTAAACCATTCTCCTCAATAAAAATTGTGGATTTTTTAATATGGGCATATGGCAGGACAGATTTTAAGATATAAGAAACTGGGCTTTTATTTATTTATTTTTTTTATAGAAATAGTAGAATTTTGTTAAAATTATCAAAAACCCAACAAATGATTTCACAAAACACACACACAACAACATCCTAGGATTGATAAAAAAAAACACACACACACACACAATTTGAGGCCCTTGACACAGTGACATATGCTGGATTATATTATCTAGCAGTAGAAGAAAATGGCCCAGTTGTTATTGCTACTGAAAATCCATGACCCACTTCCTACTTGAGACCTTCAAAGACAAGACTATTTCTTATTCCAAACCAGATAAGTAGTGACAGGGAAAAAAAATCAACATAGCTGAAAGTTTTAGGCAATTCAACTTTGTCATAGGCTTTGTTCATATCAAGCTTTTAAAGTCATTTTCCTATTTCGTCGTTTTTTTCTTATACTCATCAAATGAAGCATCTCAAATGCGATCTTGATCAATTATAAGCCATCCTGGAACAAAAGCACCACGTAAGTCCAAAATAATCCAAGGTAGCACTCTCTTCAATCTATTAGTCAATATCTTTGCCTACCTTAATTTAAAACATTACATAAGGAAATTGGTCTGAACTCAATCATATTCTCTAGGTTACGAACTTTAGGAACAAGAACAATGTGAATATATGATTGGTTTTCTATAACATATGCCCTAAACTCAACACTGACAAAATAGCTCAAATGACATCAAACCCTCTTCATTGCAAATTATACTCTTAAAATTTGGAGGTATTTAAATTTTACACCTTGACTTTTCAAAATTTAGATTTTACTTCCTAAATTTTAGAGATTTCTAGATTTTACTCCCTAAAGTTTAGGAGTATTTGAATTTTACACCCTAAAATTTCAGAATTTTGAGGTGTAAAATCCAAATACTTCCAAAATTTAAAGAGTAAAATCCAAATTCTAAAATGTCAAAGTATAAAATTTAAACACCCCAAACTTCAGGGATAAAAATCAAATTTTGAAATTTTAGGATGTAAAATCTAAACATTTCTAAACTTTAAGAATGTAATTTGCAATTTACCCTAAAAAAACACACACACCAAAAGTGAGCATATTTACTGCTTTTATTTATGAACTAATTTTTTTTTTTAAAAAGTAAAAATAAAAAAAAAGGAAAGAAAGTGGGCCACTCATATTGGGTTTTGTAAGAAGTGCAGGCCTAACGAGAAGGTCTCAATTCTCACGTACGGACCCAATAAGAAACAGCAAAAAAGATTTTCCGCTGCCGGGATTTGAACACGGGTTCAATAATCTTTTCATTTAGATGATTGCCAATGTGCTACAGCGGATCTCATGTCATAAAATATTATATTAAACCATAAATACAAGTAAACCTCTACCCAAATTATTCTAACACCGTTTGTACTTAACAATCAAAGGACAGTTCGGTAGAGATAGAGAGCGAGGAGCCCCGCCACCGCTCGCCGCCCACACCGCTACACGCGGCACGCCCTCCGTCGCAGCACGCCGGGAACCCTTTTAATGGGTTTTTTGTTGCATGTGCTCTGCTTGGTTGGTTGGTTGCTGAGAAAGTTGGTGTTTTTTGGGTTCTGTGGGATGGAAATTTAAGTCTATTAGAGCAAGTTGTTTGAATGGAATTCTGGGTTTCATTGGGTTTTTGGAATTTTGTTTGGTTAGTAAGAAACCAGAGGAAAGTGAATGAGAAGTTGGGTGGTTTTGGAGAAACCCCATGAAATTGAAAAATCCAAGAAAGTTATTTGTTTTGTTTATTCCATTGTTCTTTCCAAAAATTGAAAATTTTGGAAATGAAAGTGTATTTAATTTTTGTTACTCACATTTTCTTTAAGGGGTATCTGTTTGTGCTCTATTTGGTCACTGAGAGAAGTGAGGGTCGCTGTTTTTGTTTTGTGAAAAATGGGAAATTCAATTCCAAGCAAATTTATTGTATGGAGTTTTGTTGAGGTGGCCCTGGTGGGTGCTAAGAATGTTGTTTGGTTAGTTAGAAACCAGAGGAAATATTCATTCCCCACCCCCCCCCCCCCCCTCCAAAAAAAAAACAAAAAAAACCAGAGGAAATGGAATGAATATTTGGTGGTTTTGGACTTTTGGCAAAGTCCCGTGTAATCGATAATATAAAAAAATTTCTTCCATTATGTTAATTCAATTTTTTTTTCCTAGTAAAATTGAAATGTTTTGAAGTTTGAAACTGTTTTTATTTTTTTCTATATTACTGGCAATTTCTATAAAGAAAAAAGTAATGGTACTGATTAGCCTTAGCTTTAGTTAGTATTATACCATTATTTATTAAATTATGTCAAATTAACCTTGTGGTACCCATGGGCCCAAATCGCGTATCTGGCCGGCCCAAAGGCCCTCACAATAAAAGAAGCCCAACACTACATCTTGAGATAATCCGAGGACATAATCAGTCCGACCTACAAGATCACGAGAGAGAAAGAAGTATCATGCATGTCCAGACACTAAGAAACATAACGTCCGAGGACAAACCAGTCCTCGGCAAGGCGTCGCCGAGGACTATGTGAATGTTCTTATAGTTGAATAACGCCCATGATGAAGGTTTTTTCTTTTTGATGCTGGAGTTAAGAAAACGAGAATAAAGAATAAAGGGAAAGAATTGACTGTGGCCAAAGGAAAAGCTGCCATCACCGCATTTAATGCTCTACACCTGCTTCTCTGGCCGCATTAATGAAGAAGTGACGCCTGAACGTTAGGTTTCGACCTTATCTTCACCACCAGAGACCTGAGCCAAAAGGGGTGATGGGACAAGTATCTAAAAAGGAAACACCTGGATTGCACCTGGGAAGGAAAGGGGAGGCCTATAAAAGGAAAAGGAAGAATTTGGAAGAAGGGAGGAGGAAAAAGGAAGAAAAACGATCGTTCTTAGTATCAATGTATTCAACTCCAAGTGACATACTGATACAAGTGTAGTGCCTGAATAAAAAGCCGAACAAAACTTTTGTATTATCTATCATCTCAAAAAACCTAGATTAAACACCCACTCTCTACAAATTCATTGTTGAGTGCTCATTGAGCTGGTCCACTGTCCAAACTTGGACTAGTTTGATTTGGGCCCCTACAATTGGCGCCGTCTGTGGGAATCTTGCGTTTAGGTGACAGATAACGTGATGACAGATTTGAATCCAGCCCATGTAGAGTCGCTAGGATCTCAGCACGAAGATCCACTACAACAGGTAGAGCAAATGGAAGATCGAGAGGGCAGTGTACACTCGGAGCGAACAGCTGATAACCGCTCACGGGGTAGAAACAGGGGCTCTGGGGAAAGTAACACCAGGGCCATGAAGAGAGAAATTGACCAGCTGAAGAGGAAGCTGCGTCGAGCAGAGCGGAAAAGGACCCCCTCCATATCTGGCCCTTCATCAGATGATTCTCAGGACAGTGGCTATAGGCCGAGGTCAAGAACCCCCCCCCACAGAAACTTTCTCATACCAAGAAGAAAGTGTTCGCCACAGAAAAAGTAGAGGGACGAGTCACAGGGGCTCGGGTAGCGATGCCATGGGAAAGGCATTGCTCCAGCTCTCCAAATCACCCTTCACACATCGTATTGAAAGGGGAAAACTACCCCGTCGGTTCACGCAGCCAAACTTCACCATTTATAATGGCAAAACAGACCCGGTGGAGCACGTAAGCCATTTCAATCAACGCATGGCGGTTTATTCTCAGAACGAGACCTTGATGTGTAAAGTCTTTCCCTCAAGTCTAGGGCCCGTTGCAATGAGATGGTTCAACGGCTTAAAGGTGAACTCCATTGATTCATACATGGAACTTACGATGGCATTCGGGTCCCGCTTTGTTACGTGCAGTAGAGTACCTCGGCCTCTAGACTCGTTATTGTCCATGTCCATGGGAGAGCGCGAAACGTTGAAAACCTACTCGGACAGATACTGGGAAGCGTTTAACGAAATAGATGGTGATTTCGATGAGGTGGCGGTCAACACCTTTAAGGTTGGTCTCCCAGTTGAGCATGATTTAAGGAAGTCTTTGACCAAGAAGCCGGTAAAAACTGTTCGTCGGCTCATGGACCGTATCGATGAGTATAAGAGGGTTGAGGAGGATCAACAGCAGAGTAAAGGAAAGATAAAAAGTATCCCCAGGAGAGTAGGGATTTCAAGACGGAGAGACACGGTAGCAAGTGGCCGAGGAGAGATTTCACTAGCCAGACTAGGTCGGCCCCGCCCCAGACAGTGAATGCCGTATTTCGTGAGCCGGTACAGCAGGTGTTGGAAAGGATCTGCCGAGAACCTTATTTTAGATGGCCCAGTAAGATGATCGGAGACCCTACAAAGCGTAACCAGAACCTCTACTGTAATTACCATCAGGATAAAGGCCACACCACAGAGAACTGCAGGAACTTGTGGAATTACTTGGATCAGCTGGTCAAAGAAGGGAAACTAAGACAATTCGTGAATCGACCTGATGAACCAGGTACCCAATCTGGCTCCATGAACCAAGGCAGTAACAATGTAAGACCTCCGTTGGGCACAATCAATGTCATCCTTGCGGCGCCAGGTCGGACGGGGTCTTGCCCTACCAGAATAATGTCAGTACTACGTCCCACCGCCGAGGACCTCAATTCCGAGTCGAAGAGGATCAAGAGGAATCCTCTGCCTATACTGGGATTTTCTGACGAAGACAAGATTGGCACTATTCAACCGCACGACGATGCGCTGGTCATTACGTTGAGGATAGGGGGTTACGATGTGAAGAGAGTGATGGTTGACCAAGGGAGTGGGGCTGACATCATGTACCCAGATTTGTTTAAAGGTCTCAATTTGAGGTTCGAAGATCTCATGGCTTATGACTCCCCATTAATAAGCTTTGAAGGGAAGGCTGTTATTCCGAAGGGGCTAATTAGATTACCTGTACAGTCAGGACCGGTGGTAGTGGACGTGGATTTCATCGTAGTAGATGCTTATTCCCCTTACACAGCCATAATGGCCAGACCATGGCTGCATGCCTTAGGTGCCGTGTCATCAACTCTGCACGTCAAGCTGAAATTCCCGTATGAGGATGGGGTTGAGGAAATACTGGGCAGCCAGTCCATGGCGAGACAATGTATAATAGCAGCTATTACACATCAGGCGAGGCAAGAGTCACAAACCTCAGCCGAGAAGGATTTGTAGCAGTTAATGTCCTCGGCCGAGCCAAGTGAAGCCGAGACTGAAGGACCAGGCTGTGAAGATTTGGAGAAAGTGGTTATCGCAGATGATGCAGAGAGATTCTTCCAAGTAGGAAGTCAATTACCCCTACGAGAGAAGGAAGATCTGGTCACATTTTTGAAGCGAAACATCGATGTGTTTGCATGGGATGCTTATGAAGCACCAGGAGTCAATCCGGAGTTTATTTGTCACCACCTCAATGTTAATCCGGCTGCTGTGCCACGAAGGCAACCACCTCGGCGTTCATCTAAAGAACACGCTGAGGCTGTTAAAGAAGAGGTGGCAAAACTCAAGAAAGCAGGGGCCATTAAGGAGGTGTTTTATCCAGAGTGGTTAGCCCATACGGTAGTAGTAAAAAAGAAGAATGGAAAATGGAGGGTATGCGTGGACTTTACGGACTTGAATAAGGCTTGCCCAAAAGATTCGTTCCCAATGCCCCGCATAGATCAGTTGGTCGACGCTACGGTAGGGCATCCTCGGATGAGCTTTCTGGATGCTTTCCAAGGTTATCATCAAATACCCTTAGCTCCAGCAGACCAGGAAAAGACAGCCTTTGTCACACCCATAGGGAACTACCACTATAAGGTGATGCCCTTCGGCTTGAAGAATGCTGGGGCTACCTATCAAAGAATGATGACGCGAATGTTCGAACCACAACTGGGAAAAACGATTGAGGTGTACGTAGATGACATGGTAGTTAAAAGTAAGACTATCTCGGCTCACATACCCGACCTCGACGATACCTTTCAAACACTGAGGAAGCACAAGTTACGCCTCAACGCATCCAAATGTTCCTTTGGTGTAGGGTCTGGCAAATTTTTGGGCTACATGGTGACGCATAGAGGGATTGAGGTCAACCCCGCTCAGGTCAAGGCCATCAACAACTTACAGCCGCCTCGGAATCCGAAGGAGGTGCAGAGGTTAACTGGAATGACGGCTGCTCTCAACCGGTTTATTTCAAGATCTGCTGATCGGTGTAGACCGTTCTTCCAACTATTAAACAAATGGAAGGGGTTTGAATGGACAGAAGAGTGTGCTGTTGCCTTCCAGCAGCTTAAAGAATATCTTGCCCACCCTCCTATCATGTCTCGGCCCGAGGCCGACGAGGTCCTATTCGCATATATCGCGGTGGCAACTCACGCCGTTAGTCTGGTGCTAATAAGGGTTGACGGGGACATACAAAAGCCAGTTTACTATGTGAGCAAGTCTCTGCATGAGGCCGAGGTACGTTACCCACCATTAGAGAAGGCAATCCTTGCCGTGGTGCATGGCACACGTAAGCTCCCCATTACTTCCAGTCCCATACGGTGGTTATTTTGACCCAGCTTCCACTAAGGGCTATACTCCGGAGTGCGGATTATACCAGCAGGATTGCAAAATGGGGAACCATTTTGGGCTCTTTTGATATTAAATACATGCCCCGCACAGCAATAAAGGGTCAGGTGTTGGCTGATCTCGTTGCGGAATTTGCTGAACCCATAATAGAAGGTAGTGTAATCAACAAGGACATTGATGAAAAATCAGTTGGCGTGGTTACATGTAAAGGTCTCGCGGTGTGGACTGTTTATGTTGATGGGGCTGCTAATCAAAGAGGATCCGGAGTGGGGGTGGTAATTACGACCCAGAAGGTCTCACACTGGAAAAGTCCTTAAGACTGGGATTCTCGGCTACTAACAATGAGGCCGAGTACGAAGCCTTGCTGAAAGGAATGGATATGGTCCACAAGTTGGGGGGAAAAATCGTGCAAATGTTCTCGGACTCTCAGCTAGTTGTGGGTCAAGTAGATGGAAAAGTAGAGGCCAGAGATCCGAGGATGCAGGATTATTTGAATCAAGTCAAAACTACACAACGCAAGTTCGAATCCTTTACTTTGTCCCATGTCCTTAGAAGCGGCAACACGCATGCTGATTCCCTAGCAACTCTTGCCACATCATCAGCACAGGGACTACCTCGGATTGTCTTGGTTGAAGACTTACCTAAGCCCTCGAAAATAATGGGAAGCGTTATCCGTGTGCACCAGATTAGAGTGGGGCCTAGCTGGATGGACCCCATTATGTCCTTCTTAAAAGATGATGTCATACCCGAGGATAAAATCGAAGCGAACAAGATACGAAGAAAGGCCTCCCGATTTTGGTTGGCCGGGGATCATAAGCTCTATAGACGATCTTTCTCCGGCCCGTACCTGTTATGCGTGCACCCTGAAGCGACAGAGTTACTTTTGGAAGAGTTACATGAAGGAATCTGTGGAAGCCATACAGGAGGAAGATCTTTGGCTCACAGGGCCCTAACACAGGGGTATTGGTGGCCGAACATGCAGCGAGAAGCTCAAAGTTATGTGCAGAAGTGCGATCAATGTCAAAGATTCGCGCCAAACATCCACCAGCCCGGAGGTGTGCTTAATCCTCTGACGAGTCCCTGGCCTTTTGCACAATGGGGTCTAGACATTGTGGGTCCTTTCCCAAAGGCGCCTGGGAACCGAAGATATTTGGTTGTCGGTACTGATTATTTTACTAAGTGGGTAGAGGCCGAGCCCCTGGCGAATATCAGGGATGTTGATGTGAAGAAATTTGTATGGAAGAATATCGTCACTCGATTCGGTATCCCTCATACCCTCATCTCCGATAATGGTTTGCAGTTTGACAGCAAGGCGTTCAGACGATATTGTTGTGGCCTCGGCATAATCAATAGATACTCCACTCCGGCTTATCCGCAAGGGAATGGACAGGCCGAAGCTATTAACAAAGTTATAGTGAATGGACTGAAGAAGAGATTGGAGGACGCTAAAGGAAGGTGAGTGGAGGAGCTGCCCCACGTTCTGTGGACGTACCGGACCACCCCCCGCCGATCAACGGGAGAGACGCCATTCTCGATGACTTATGGCGCCGAGGCTGTTATTCCTTTGGAGACTGGTTTTCCAACGATGAGGACAAGCTCCTTCACTCCGGAAAGCAATGACAGACTGCTAGAAAAAGACCTCGACCTAATTGAAGAAAGGAGGGAGGTTGCCATGATTCACTTAGCTTACTACCAACAAAAACTGAAGCATGGATATGATTCCAGTGTAAAGTCAAGACCTCTTCTTCTCGGGGACTTGGTGCTGAGGAAAGTAGTGGGGAACACCAAAAATCCAGCATGGGGAAAGCTTGGACCTAATTGGGAAGGACCATATCGCATCACGGCAATAGCTGGTATAGGAGCTTACTACTTGACCGACTTAGATGAAAAAGCTGTACCCCATCCCTGGAATGTAAGTAATTTGAGACGATATTATTATTAAGGAAAAGTACTTTTGTTATTCTACTCTTATCATTTTTGCGCCATTAATTCTGTCGTGCCTAAGGTTACGCCGGGTCCTCGGATCCCCTACCTTAGTCCAAATTTAATTAAGGTTACGCCGGGTCATCAGATCCTCTATCTTAATTTAAAAGCAAGAAAACTAAGGTTACGCCGGGTCCTCGGATCCTCTACCTTAGCCCAAATTTAATTAAGGTTACGCCGGGTCATCAGATCCTCTATCTTAATTTAAAAGCAAGAAAACTAAGGTTACGCCGGGTCCTCGGATCCTCTACCTTAGCCCAAATTTAATTAAGGTTACGCCGGGTCATCAGATCCTCTATCTTAATTTAAAAGCAAGAAAACTAAGGTTACGCCGGGTCCTCGGATCCTCTACCTTAGTCCAAATTTAATTAAGGTTACGCCGGGTCATCAGATCCTCTATCTTAATTTAAAAGCAAGAAGACTAAGGTTACGCCGGGTCCTCGGATCCCCTACCTTAGTCCAAATTTAATTAAGGTTACGCCGGGTCATCAGATCCTCTATCTTAATTTAAAAGCAAGAAAACTAAGGTTACGCCGGGTCCTCGGATCCTCTACCTTAGCCCAAATTTAATTAAGGTTACGCCGGGTCATCAGATCCTCTATCTTAATTTAGAATAGAGAAAGGAGGTTACCTCGGATCTTTCCCCTTGATGTGGAAACAGCAGTGGAGTCATTAAACGAACGGGTCTTAAAATGATGTTAAGTACTAAGCCCAAAGCTTAAAGTACTGTTAGTCCAAATGCAAATATGTGGTTAAGTTCACTTTTCAATATGTTATCATGGAAGTAACTTTTGAGCGAGTTCCAAGCACACAGATTCCCCGTTAGTATATTTCCTTTTTTAGTGTGTCGCTTGTCCTTAAGCATGAGCAAAAGGTAACAGTCATTACTTAAAGCATTTGCACATATGTAAGTTGGCTAAAATTTCCTTGCTTAAGGGCAAAGGGGTATAAGTACATGCTATAGAGACAAGCCGATAGTATAGCAATAGTACATGCATAGCAAGGAAACAAGATATCAACACCAAACGTAATATAAAACAGCAATTTAAATTGGGAACCCCTTTTCATTAACTGAAAGATTTGTCAATACATTTATAACTGAACTGTCAAAGTACAAGGGAAATAAAGTAAAAACTGGGACTAAGAAATAAAAATACAAGGCCAAAAGCAACGAAGGAGAAAGAGAAAAAGAGCAAGCAGCCAAGCCACGGGTGATTATGGTTCGGGTTGGGTCTGGTCCTTTGGGTCAGCAGGAGAAACCACCAAGGCCGAGGACTCGCCAGCTTTCTCTTTGGGCTCTACAGTCCCACCAATCTCCAGGTTGGGGGTGGCCTCCTTGGGGGCAGGAGGAGCAGTAGGAGCAGCATTTTCGACAGCATCCTCGTCTACTTGAATCCCCGCCGAGGAAGGGTGGGAATCATCCTTAGCTGAGCTAGAGGCAGCCACGCGAATTGCAGGAGGAATGTAGGCGTTCTCCTCCTTCCATAGAGGGGAGGAAGCATCAACCCCGGCTTGGGAAAGAGCTTCCTTCCACACCTGGAGGCAGTAGTCCCTACAGACCTCCGGCACTTGGGCTTTGAATGTCTCTGTGGTTTCGGCCACGCCCATGTCATACCCGCTCTGCTCAGCCTCGTCAACCATTGCCTCGGCTGCCTGTGCCTTGGCGAGAGCCTCTTCCGTGGCCTTGAGTGCCTCCTCCTTTGCCTCCTCAGATGCTGTAAGGTCCTTAGCGAGGCCTTCTGCCAGTGATCTGGCCGAGGCGAGGTCTTCATTAGCTCGTTTGAGTTCTAGCCTCTGATCCTCGGCCTGTCGGGTGGTACTCCTCAGCTCGGCCTCCAGACCTGACCGCTCACTTGCCGCCTTGGTCAGGTTGGCAGTCACCTCTTGGAGCCTCTTCTCTTTAAGCTCCATTATCTTTTTAGTGTGGTCCAACTTGACCACCTCATCCCTTAGTGCTCTGTAGGAGCTGGCAGCGATCTCCTCTGCCCTATGGGCAGATTGGACAGCCTACGTACAAGCTTTGTTAGTAAAGTACACACTACATAAAGAAAAAGAAGAGAGGGTAGAGAAAGAAGAAGCATAAAGAAAAACATAAATGCCAAAGATTGGCCAATTTGAATACTTACCATGGCTAGCTCCTTTTTGAGAGTCATGAAGACATTATGATCTCTCATTCTACGCAGCTCTCCCATGTCCTCAGGCAATAGCAGTGCCTGCTCCAATGCATCGGCGATGCATGCAGCCGTGCCCTCATCGGATCCCCTGATGGATGCATCGGCGGTAATCGCCTGATCATCTACTTGCATCTGAGGGGCCCAAATAGGCGCATGGAAGGCTACAGGAGGATCATTTCGTCTCTCCGTCCTCGGGTGGACATGACGAGCATGTTTATTTCCCCTCTCTTGCTCCATCTCCCTACCAGGGACGTCTTTCCCCCCTCGGCTATCTCTTTTCCCTTCTGCTGGTCTCTTTTCCTTTTATGGTCAGCCGGATCTGGATGTTGAGTTCTAGGGGAAGGCGGTAGAATAACCCTCACGGGCGGAAGCTTGTCGGCACCCTTATCCTTGGCCTTCTCCGGAGGCACTTTTGAAGGACCTTGTGCTCCAGTTTGCCCTTCTAGCACATCCTTCAAGCTGGGCTTGGGTCTACGATGGATTCCCATCCTCATCAAAGGTTGGTCGTCGTCGTCCGAGGATGTAAAGGTAGGAGATCTGGCAACGGGAGAAGGATGCCTGGGCGGAAAAGCGGATCTAAAGCTTCGAGCTCTTCCTCGGAATCCGAGAGCTCAACTACTTCCTCGTTTTCTTCTTCTTCTACTTCTTCCTCTTCTACCTCGGCGAGTAGCTGAGAGGTAGAACCTTCGCCAAATCCAGGTCGGGCCGAGGGCGTAGCCAAATCAGAAGCTCTCGGAACAACTCTGACTGGCTCAGTAATCAGAACGCCTTGAGGAACTGGAGCGCCAGGCGGTAACAAAAAGCCCTCGACTGCTACACTTATCCTCGGAAGCCTCGGATCTTTCTCCTTGATGACACACTTGGTTTCTTGAAAGGTGTTGGATATGGGTGTGTATCCGAGGATGCGGTGGGCGGCACGAAGTTGACCGTCTGAGTGCACAAACACTTCAGCCTTCAAGATCTTATCGAGACGATCAAAGTTGACGAGATTAGCACGGGGTGCAAGCGCACGACGATCTGCGCATACGTCCAAAAAAACGGGTTAGTACAAACAAATTAAGAAAAAAGACCACCAACAAAAGAAACACCGCATTTATCATTGATCAAGTATGACGCTACGCGAGGACTCACCAGGCTCCCCTTCCGTCGTCGGACAGTGGAGACCGTCATGCCACTCCCCGGACAATATAAGGAAGTCCTTGTCCAAACCCTTGTTGGAGTGGGGAAGGCATTGGATCAATCTGACTTCTGGGTGCCTAGATTTCAGATAGTAGGTATGCCCTCTCAAATGGTGAAGGGTATATACCCAATTCACTTCATGGTGAGTGAGACCTAACCCTAACCTTTCGTTCAGAACGTCTACCGCACCCAAGATCCTAAACATATTGGGAGCGCACTGTGTAGGGGACAACCTAGCAGTCCTAAGATAGTTCATGGTAATAGGCATCATAGGGATTCTCATCCCTCCCTCTATAAACGCTATCATAGGAATCACCACCTCGCCGGTCTCTCTCTTAGTGAGCCACTCCCCCGTCCCACAATACCTAACGGACACTCTGGGTGGGATCTCGTATTTGGCTTTAAAGGCTTCTATTTTTTCAGGGGTATCCACCAGGGATGCGAACCTACCCATTTCCTAAAACTAGGGAGTAAGCACTATAACGAAATGGGAAGATTTAAATAGCCGAGGACCAAAAAAAGGGGACAATCGAAAGAGTAAAAAACAATAATGAAAGCAGAAGGTTGAAGAACTTACTTTTAAACAATTACGTCACCTCGGCTTAGAGATAAGGGGTATGAAGACGCGTGCAGGTTACAGAAAGGTTAGGTTCAATGCGCGAAGTCTGAAATGAACAGAAGATCTTTAAAGTGGCGATATTTATTTCATGGAAAAACGTAAAGCGGGAAGTCTCCCGCCTGCCTCATCAAAAGGCGCCTATCCGTTAGATGAGCATCATGCGGTTGGAAACAAGGAGCATGGCGCCGCCAATATTTAATTGAAGCGCGTCCAGGAGATCGAAACGTCAGAAGCATATCGCCTTGCGTGCGCGTATATCGAAACCCTCATCCCTCTCCAATAGAATAGAAATAAGGATTTCGAGGGGCTATTGTGGTACCCATGGGCCCAAATCGCGTATCTGGCCGGCCCAAAGGCCCTCACAATAAAAGAAGCCCAACACTACATCTTGAGATAATCCGAGGACATAATCAGTCCGACCTACAAGATCACGAGAGAGAAAGAAGTATCATGCATGTCCAGACACTAAGAAACATAACGTCCGAGGACAAACCAGTCCTCGGCAAGGCGTCGCCGAGGACTATGTGAATGTTCTTATAGTTGAATAACGCCCATGATGAAGGTTTTTTCTTTTTGATGCTGGAGTTAAGAAAACGAGAATAAAGAATAAAGGGAAAGAATTGACTGTGGCCAAAGGAAAAGCTGCCATCACCGCATTTAATGCTCTACACCTGCTTCTCTGGCCGCATTAATGAAGAAGTGACGCCTGAACGTTAGGTTTCGACCTTATCTTCACCACCAGAGACCTGAGCCAAAAGGGGTGATGGGACAAGTATCTAAAAAGGAAACACCTGGATTGCACCTGGGAAGGAAAGGGGAGGCCTATAAAAGGAAAAGGAAGAATTTGGAAGAAGGGAGGAGGAAAAAGGAAGAAAAACGATCGTTCTTAGTATCAATGTATTCAACTCCAAGTGACATACTGATACAAGTGTAGTGCCTGAATAAAAAGCCGAACAAAACTTTTGTATTATCTATCATCTCAAAAAACCTAGATTAAACACCCACTCTCTACAAATTCATTGTTGAGTGCTCATTGAGCTGGTCCACTGTCCAAACTTGGACTAGTTTGATTTGGGCCCCTACAAACCTCAATTCGATTAATATTAAATAATTTTATTTAATTAATATTTATATATAAAAGGTCTTAAATAAATCTTTCGCATGAGGCAATTAGGTTGGGCTAACCTTGCTAACATGTTCACTTAACCGTAAGTGGGTATATAAAATAAATAATTAAATAAATCAAATAAACAAACACTGAGAGTGAGCATATTGAGTGTTTTTATTTTTTGGAGAGATTTTCACCGATTAAGCTAACTGATAAATATATATTTTTAAATAAAAATAAAAAATCAAGTGGGTCATTCATATTCGGTTCGGTAAGAATTGCAGTCCCAACAGACCCCCAAAAAACAAATAAAATAAGCAAAAAATTAATTTTTCTGCTGCCGGGATTTGAACCCGGAACCGTTCCATCCTTGAAGATATATGGGATGGATTCGGGATTCGCCAACGTGCTACAGCAGATTTCAGTCACTTTTATCATTTAAAAATTATATTAAGCCGAAAGTCCAAGTAAAGGAGTTAAGCCTGACCTTTTTAAAATTATCAAAAAATCAACAGATGAATTCACAACACGCGCACAATATGAGGCTCAACAGATGAATTCATTTTTGTCTTTAAACCATTCTCCTCAACAAAAATTGTGGATTTTTTAATATGGGCATATGGCAGGACACATTTTAAGATATGAAAAAGTGGGCTTTCATTTTTTTTTTTGGATAGAAATGGTAGAATTTCATTAAAATTATAAAAAACCCAACAAATGATTTCACAGAACACCCACACAACAACATCCTACGATTGAAAAAATAAAATAAATAAATAAACACATACACACACACAATTTGAGGCTCTTGACACAATGACATATGCTGGATTATATTATCTAGCAGTAGAAGAAAATGGCCCAATTGTTATTGCTACTGAAAATCCATGACCCACTTCCCACTTGAGACCTTCAAAGACAAGACTATTTCTTATTCCAAACCAGATAAGTAGTGATAGGAAAAAAAAAAAAAAGCTGAAAGTTTTAGGCGATGTAACTTTGTCATAGGCTTTGTTCATATCAAGCTTTTAAAGACATTTTCCCATTTCGTCGTTTTTTTCTTATACTCATCAAATGAAACATCTCAAATGCGATCTTGATCAATTATAAGCCATCCTAGAACAAAAGTACTACATAAGTCCAAAATAATCCAAGATAGCACTCTCTTCAATCTATTAGTCAATATCTTTGCCTACCTTAATTTAAAACATTACATAAGGAAATTGGTCTGAACTCAATCATATTCTCTAGGTTACAAACTTTAGGAGCAAGAACAATGTGAATATATGATTGGTTTTCTATAACATATGCTCTAAACTCAACACTGACAACATAGCTCAAATGACATCAAACCCTCTTCATTGCAAATTATACTCTTAAAATTTGGAGATATTTAGATTTTACATCCTGATTTGTCAAAATTTAGATTTTGCCTCATAAATTTTAGAGGTCTGGATTTTACTCCCTAAAATTTGGGAGTGTTTGAATTTTACACCCTAAAATTTCAGAATTTTGAGGTGTAAAATCCAAATACTTCCAAAATGTAAAGAGTAAAATCCAAATTCTGAAACATCAAAGTATAAAATCTAAACACCCCAAACTTCTGGAATAAAAATCAAATTTTGAAACTTTAGGATGTAAAATCTAGGAATGGCAACGGGTCGGGTTCGGGCCGGGTTTTTACATACCCGGACCCGACCCGCGGGGCAAAACCCGAAACCCAGACCCGGCCCGATTATTAATCGGGTTTTTTTTTCGGAGCCCAGACCCGCCCCGCCGGGCCCCGTTTATCTCTTGGGCCCAAATCTGGCCTAACCAAAAAAAAAAAAAAATTTGAAGCCCATTACAATTTTTTTTCTAGATTCAAGCCATTTAACTTGGCCCAAATGCCAAATTTTGACATTTAGGCCACATTAACATTATAAGGCAGCCAAATCAATCCAAATTATTAGTTAATCATAAATCACCTGTTAATTATACATCAAATCATCGATAAATCATAACTAAAATTTTAAATCAATAAATCACTTAACTAAGATAACCATTTAATCATTAATCAACAAAATCATAGCTAAAATCACCCTCTAAACATAAAAATAAAATAAATCCAACAAGTCCAAAGAAATAAATATTACAAGTCCAACAAGTTCAAGAAATTAAAAAACTACAAAATAAATCCTACAAGTCTAAGAACTTGAAAAGGCTAAGAAATCACAAAATGTCTTATCCTCCACAAACCAACAAATTACAAAAGGCTTAGAATAATTACAAACCAACAAATTAATCCAACAAGTCTAAGAAATTAAAAGGGCTACTAAATTATTACAAAATGTCTAATCCTCCAAAATTGTGACACAACTCCCATCCTCTTCATTAGGCTCCCCATCATCAAGAATTGTTTGAAGATCACAATCACCAGACATAGTTGAAGAACCTACAACAACAATAAATTAAAAAATAGGATAAACTTCATCAATTTGTAACTAGTAAATATAAAAATACAATTTTGATTTTATAAATAGAAATTAGACAATTACTAACCGTTGATTTCACTCCATAACCAATTCTGAGCACACATCATTGCTTCTATAGTCTTGGGATGTAGCCTACTACGGTGTGGACTTAAAAGTCTCCCACTAGTGCTAAAGGCGGATTCTGAAGCAACAGTTGTAACAGGAATGGCTAAAATATCTCTTGCAATCCTTTGTAAAGTAGGATACTTAAGACCATTACTTTTCCACCATCCCAAAATATCAAAATCTTCACTTCTCTTCAACACTCCTTCATTAATGAAATGATCAAATTCCATTCTAGCACTCCCATGTTTCTTTGAACTATTATTCACAAACAAATCATAAGATGACATTGCCCCACTCAACCTAAACTTCATTTGTGCCGCAGGACTAGAAGTACTTGCAGGAATATGAGAACTTCCTTCATTATCTACAGGGGAGTCATCTAAATCTCCATACTCATCAAGCAAATCATAACAAAGATTTTTAATTTTTTCAATCTCCAAATCAGAATTATCACCATATATGTTAGGATAATAAAACTCCAATAACTTCATCTTATATCTTGGATCTAAGATAGCAGCAACGGCCATAACAACACTAACATTAACTCAATAAGAATTAAATTTAGCAAGCATGCTTTCTGCCATCGTACTTATCATCTCATTTGAAGACAAACTCCATTCATTCAATGCAATTTTCAACTCACACACCAAATTAAAATACATATTAGTTGTGGGGTACTTACGACCTGAAAAAAACTCAGTCACACTATGAAACAACTCCAACCTCCCACAAATATCTTTGGCTAACTCCCAATCATGATCGTATGGCAAAGAAGTATAAGATGTTTCACGTTTAGCCAAACGCGGGAAAACATCTTTATAAATCAATGCAGTAGAAAGCATTAAGTAAGTTGAATTCCAACGAGTTTTACAATCTAAGACTAACTCTTTGGTGCATTGAACACGCAATTGACGTGCATTTTCTTCAAATTTTTGTCTCCTTTTTGGTGATCCAGTCCAATAAATCACACTATCACGAATCCTTTCAATACCATCACCAATAAGAGATAACCCATCTTGAACAATCAAATTTAAAATATGTGCAGCACACCTCATATGCAACATAGACCCACCCAACATAAGAGAACTAGTATCAAGCTTAGTCAAGAGAAGTCTTATCATAGCATCATTAGTACTACAATTATCAACAGTTATTGTGGACAACTTCCTATCAATATTCCACTCTAAAAAACAATCAACAAGGACTTCAGCAAGGACATCTTTTGTGTGTGGAGAAGGAACATAAACAAACCTAGAAAAGTAATAGGAATAATTATAACATAACTCAATAAACATTCTAAATGTAAAGTCTATAACATTCAATTTATAGATAAAAGAAAATTACCTTAAAACCCGGCTTTGCAACGTCCAACTATGATCAATAAAATGAGCGGTAATGACCATAAACCCTCTCTTTTTATTACTTGAAGTCCACATATCAGTTGTAATTGCCATCCTACTTCCATTCTTGTCCGTCATCTTCAAAGCTTTCTCCCTCTCATTATCATAGATTTTAAGAATATCACTCTTCAAAGTATTTCTTGTGACAAGTTTAAACAAAGGTTGAAGAGAAACCACAAATTCTCTAAACCCAATGTGATCAACTATTGAAAGGGGGTATTCATGTAGAATGACCATACGAGCAAGATTATTCCTCACTTTGACTTGATTAAATTGGTAAGCATTTAAACTCATAGTTCCATCCACCTTATTTTGTTGTTTAATTAAGACTTGTTGTCGCATATCCCTTATATCTTTAAACTTCAACCGTGGACATCTTGCTAAATGATTACGCAAATGAGTTGTACCTTGGCTAGAATCACCCAAGTAAAGTTTGTTACAATGATGGCATTGGGCTTTAAATTTTCCATCAACTTTCTTCCTTGTAAAATGATCCCAAACATCTGAGGTAGTCTTTCTTTTTCTACTTGTATCCAACTCTAAGTCCTCATTTGTAGGCTCTTGTTCTCCCTCTCCCTCTCCCTCTGCCCCTTCTTGTTCCTCTACCTCTAAGTCTTCTCCTAAGTCCACCGTTGGGGATTGTGGACTCCTAATTGGTTCAAAAGTTTAGGAGTTAAAATCACAACAATATGCTTAAATTTATTATTACACATACTCATTGATTAATATGCACAAATTCATAATAACACAGATTCACAAATTCTATCAACCCAAATATAATTAAACATGATTAACTACAAGTTCCAAACACTTACTCGTTGTTTAATGGGCATAAAGGTGATGGTGATCCTGAGGGTGAGCTGCCAGGTGACATTGGCGAGGGTGATCGTGAAAATGGAGAAGGAGGCCATATAGCTGTCATGGGAAAACGTTCAGTTCTCAAAGGGGAGCCACTTGGCGAGGAAGAACTAGATTTGTTTCTCAAGGGAGAGCCGCTTGGCGAGGAAGAACTAGATTTGTTTGTGTTTTCCATCTCCGTTTTAAGCTCTGCATTATCAAAAAACACAAAATCAATAAACAATTTCTTCTATTATATAACACTAGTTTGAAGAAATTACTAAGAAACCACCTCTCTTTCAATTTGAAGAAAATCAATAAACAATAATTACTAAGAAATTACTAGTTGAAGATTTTGTTTTTGGGATAATTTGATAGTTGAGGAAGGAGAGTTTTGAAACCTAGACATCTCTCTATTGGAAACACCTAGAGGTGCCAATTGAGCTTTTTGTGTTTTATAGGTTGCTTAGATGCATTATTGATGACATAATGAGTATGATGCTTAGATGCATTATTGCTTAGAAGTTTCATCATGCTGGAGGCAAAATACCAAACAAAGATCAGATAACAGGAAAGAAATGTTTGTTGCTTTTGTCAATAGAAGACTTGATCAAATGTTAACTAATAACTATCCACTCATTAATTTAAAGGAGTAAATAAAAGCACAAAAGATAAATGCGCGCAGATTCAATTATATGGTGGTGTGTATATGCAACTTTATAAATTATAATCTTCATCAACCGTCAGTACAATACTACAACTAAATTCAAAGGAATCCTTCTCCAAAAAAAAAAAATTCAAAGGAATCCAATACTACAACTAAATTCAAAGTCTCAGACAGTCTTGGACACACTCCTAAGCTTCATAAAAAATATTTATGACCCCTCTTCCACATTCATTACACATAACTAAATGACATTTTCTACCTCAATTTTCTAAAATTATTTAAATTCAGAAACTAACTATTTTCCCCTGAATTTTCTTAACATATTTCTAATTCAAATTCATGAACTGTTTTATTGTTATGACAATGTACGTTAATGAAAGTAACTCACTCTTCTAACAATCCCTCAAATCCAGAAAATTCAAAACCTGCTTGTAGTTACGCAGACCTCTCTTTTCCTCTCTTTTCTTTTTTAACTTTCAAACTTACACAACAACATCAAAACAAAACACAAAAAATTTCATCCTCCTCAGCTTTCTCACTAACCAAACACAGCTTATTCAATCTTCAAAACCTGTACACAATTCTCCCAATGCCAAAACCACCAAATTATATTTAAAAAAATTTCTTCAACAACAGCCTTTCTCGTGTCTATTATTCTTCAGTAAACGAATTAAAGAAAAAAAGAAAAAAAAAAGCTAGAGAGAGAGACCAGTAGTGAGAGCTTTGATCAAAGGAGTTCTACGACCCTTGAAATCCCTAAAAACCTCTTCCACTGTGCGTGGATTATAGTGTGCTGCTGCTGCTCCTACTATTCAGCTCAAGCCATTTAAACTGCAACAATAGAAATGACTACCACAATCAATAGCCAATAAATTAAATTATTGACAGAAATATAAAGGTCGAACTGAGTTTAAACACATACATCCAAAAGGGGGGGTATTTTAGCAGTGAGCTTGGCTGAGGACTGTCGGACTGAGGCGCTGTGAAGGGAAGCTGAGGACTGAAGCGTGGCTGCCTGAGGGACTGTCGGACTGAGGCGCTGTGAGGGACTGTCGGACTGAGGCGTGTGGACTGATGGGAAGCTGAGGAGTGAGGACTGAAGCGTGAGGACTGATGGGGAGTGACTGAATGTGTGTGGCGGCTGGGCTGTGAGTGAATGAGTGACTGACTTAGGGTTACAAAATGTTATACATATATAAGGGGGGGTATTTTAGTAACTTAATATACCGGGTATTTAACCGGGCCGGGTTTCGGGTCGGGTTCCGGGTCGGGTTTTGGACTTTTTTGATAAAACCCGGACCCGGTCCGGACCCGCTTCGGATTTTTTTTTAAAAACCCATACCCGACCCTATTCTTTATCGGGCCGGGTAAAATCCGGCCCATTAGGATCGGGTCGGGCCGGGTATCCGCGGGTCGGATCTAAATTGCCATCCCTAGTAAAATCTAAACATCCTTAAATTTTAAGGATGCAATTTGCAATTTACCCTAAAAAAACACACACCAAAAGTGAGCATATTTACTGCTTTTATTTGTGAACTAATTTTAAAAAAATAAAAAATAAATAAATAAAAAGGAATGAAAGTGGGCCACTCATATTGGGTTTTGTAAGAAGTGCAGGCCTAATGAGAAAGTCTCAATTCTCATGTACGGACCCAATAAAAAACAACAAAAAAGATTTTCCGCTACTGGGATTTGATCCGGGTTCAATAATCTTTTTAGATAGATGATTGCCAATGTGCTATAGCGGATCTCACATCCTAATCGTCAAAAAATATAATATTAAACCATAAATACAAGTAAATCCCCACCCAAATTATTCTAACACTGTTTGTACTTAACAATTAAAGGACAGTTCGGTACAGATAGAGAGCGAGGAGCCCCGCCACCGCTCGCCACCCACACCGCTACACGCGGCACGCCTTCCGTTGTCAGACGCCGAGAACCATGTTGATGATAAAGGACTAGATGTTAATGTGAGCTACGTCTCTTTTAACTAGATGTGATTATGATCTTATTTTGGACTTGTTAGGCTTAGGCTTGTCTTTTAATTTGCCCAATCTCAAAACCCTTTTAAAACTGAATTGTTAGAGGGAGTTCTTTGTTATCTTTACTTATCCAAAAAAAAAATCTTTGTTGACTTCATATTTCCTTGTCTGTGTGTAAATTTATCCATCTTTTTTCACAGACTTTAATTAGTGGAAGATGCTTAAATTTTTGTTTATGGACTTGAATTACAGGGTATTCTTGGTATTAATTTAAAAATGAAGAAGATGATAGCCCTAGGCTTTGAGGGTTCAGCCAACAAGATTGGTATTGGGGTTGCAACTTTAGATGGCACCATTCTATCAAATCCACGCCATACCTGCATTACCCCTACTGGCCAAGGATTCCTTCCTCGAGAAACTGCTTAACACCATCTCCAACACATTCTTCCATTGAACAAATATGCTTTGAAGACTACCCAAATAATTCCAGATGAAATAGATTGCTTATGTTACACCAAGGGTCCTGGCATGGGAGCACCACTACAAGTTGCTGCTGTTGTTGTTCGGATTCTTCCATGCTTACCCCTATTCTAGTGAACTTTTCGGATCTGCTATCGTCTAAGAGGACATCTTTTAACATCTCAACAGGTTCTACTGTGATCATTCCCTCGTCTATGCTCATTGCCTGTACGTGCTCGTCCACTGCCAACATGGCTAAGTAACACTCTCTAGCAGCTAACTGATCTCTTTGCACTTGACCAACGTCATGCTTGGTTGGGAACTTGACGGACAAATGGTAGGTAGAGGTCACCGTCTTCCAGCTATTCAAAGTTGGCCTTCCGATAATAGCATTATATGATGACGAACAATCAACTACAAGGAAGTTTACCTCTTTGGTTATCTGTTACGTGTATGCTCCAACCACCACTGGCAGTGTGATGGTGCCCACTGGTTGTACTTTCGTCCCTCCAAATCCTACCAAAAGCGAATTCACTAGACGAAGCTGATCTCGTCCTAGCCTCATTTGTTGGAAAGCGGGGTAATACAAAATGTCCGCCGAACTGCCATTGTCTACCAGCACCCTTCTGGTTGTATAGTCGGCAATGAGTAGGGTAATGACAATTGCATCATCGTAGGGGTGATGAACTCTTCCAACATCCTCGTCTGTGAATGTGATAGCTTGCTCGTCAGCTTCCCTCGTCCTGGGAGATCGTCCTGATAGCTGGACGTTTTGAGCCACCTTCAGGTATGTCTTCCTCGATTTGGATGACTGAGCTGCTGAGGTTCCTCCTATAATAACTCTTATCTCTCCAAGTGGGGGTCGTGACAATACTTCCACCTTGGCCTTTAACTTCTCGTCCTTGTGCTCTCGTCCAAGGAAATTCCGTAATTTTTCTTGCCTGATGAGGTTCTCTATTTGCTGCTTCAAATAGAAACACTCGTCTATGTCATGCCCATGGTCCCTGTGAAAGCGACAATACTTGTTCCTATCGCACTTATTAGGATCTCCTTTCATTTTCTCGGGCCACTTCAAGGACGGATCATCCTTGATTTGCATAAGGACCTGCTCTAGTGGAGTATTCAAGGGAGTGTACTGCTGACTTCTTGATGAGGAACTTGCCTTTTTACCATCTCTATCCCTTTTCTCATTTGCTCGAGCCTTCTTGGGACGAGGACCTTGATTTGGATGACACGAGTGACCTGCTTCCGAACGTTCTGCTCTCTTCCTCTTCTTAGCTATAATTGTGTCCTCAGCATTCATGAAGTTTTGGGCTGAATGGACAAGTCCGACCATGGTCTGAGGCTCTTGCTCGTAGAGCTTATGGATGAACAAGTCAGAATTGACCCCGTTGTGGAAGGCGGCCAATAGCAACTTGTAGTCCATTTCGTCCACTTCAACGCTTCTCTGTTGAAACGAGTAATGAAGGATTGTAAACTCTCATTCTCCCCTTATTCAATAATTAGTAAACTGGAAGAGGAACGCTTGTGGCATTGTCCTCTAATGAAGTTATTGATAAATATCTTACTCAACTCCTCGAATGATCCGACAGAGTTCAGAGGTATGTTGCTGAACCACACTCTCGCTGGTCCCTAAAGTGTGGTAGAGAATGTTCTGCACATAATCTCGTTTGAAACTCCTTGAAGGTGCATGGTGGTCTTGAAAGTAGCAATGTGATCACATGGGTCACGATTTCCATCGTATGAATCCAAGGAAGACATTTTAATAAAGTTATTGACAAATATCTTACTCAACTCCTCGAATGATCCGACAGAGTTCAGAGGTATGTTGCTGAACCACACTCTCGCTGATCCCTAAAGTGTGGTAGAGAATGTTCTGCATATAATCTCGTCTGAAACTCCTTGAAGGTGCATGGTGGTCTTGAAAGTAGCAATGTGATCACATGGGTCACAATTTCCATCGTATGAATCCAAGGAAGACATTTTAAACTTCGGGGATAAGGGATGACTATTGATGGAAGTCGTGAAAAGGGAGTCCGTTCGGTGAACCAAGTCTTCTACGGGGTTCACCTGCCTCATATTCTCCTTCATTTCATCCATAGCTTTTCTCATCAAGGCCATTTCCCTCTCTAACTATAGCACTCTTCTTGAAGTAGTACCTTTTGACTAACCTTTGGACTCAACGTTTTCTCCTCTACCCTCTTGACTTTAGGCTCGTCCCTCTGCATGCCATTCATGGTGTGGCCTCCTTAAGTTGATCTCCTTGTTCAACTCCTAATTTTGGCAGGTCAATTCCGCCATAGCAGCAGCTATAGACTGTATATGTTGAACAGAAGGCGGTTGCACAACAGGCGCTGACTGACAGTCGCGGTAGGGATTACTAGAAGCATCCCTACTCTCCTAGTGGCCTGGGCTGGTAGCCCTTGATCTTGTCCGAACCGTTCAGCCTTTTGTCCAGGAACAACAAACGATCGAACGAGAAGAAAACAAAAATTATTTTCTTCTGATTTCCCACAGACGGCACCAACTGATGATGTGATGAAAATCAGTAGGCTGGATGCTTTGGATTAGAGAAGACTACCGGTCGTCTTGATGGCCTGAAAAAAAAAAAAAAAAAAAAAAAAACAGTGATCAAAGGTGACCGAGATTGCCGGCCAATAACCCTCCGATGACAAAGTTAGTTTTCTTTATTATTTTTTAGTTCCAACTTTTTAGGAATCATAGAACGTACATTTGTTTGGTTTGAATAAGCGTTTATATAATGTCCTAAGAGCAGTTATTGGGTTTGTAACCTCCCCCTGATTTGAGGAGATGTGTGTGTTCAAATATAACTTCCTCAACTGTCTAGGAGTTACATTTTTCACGCTTAATGGTCACTGGGAGTTACACGTATGATCCGGAGTTGTTTTACACACTCATGAACTTTTCCAAGTGTCAATGTCTCGTCCAGAATTCCTCGTCCTTAGGCTCTCAAGTCATGCATACCTGGTCCTGAGGCCCTCAAGTCATGTATACCTCGTCCTGAGGCTCTCAAGTCATGCATACTTCGTCCTGAGTCCCTCAAGTCATGCTTATTTCGTCCTAAGGCTCTCAAGTCATGCTTACCTTGTCCTGAGGCCCTCAAATCATGCATACCTCGTCTTGAGGCCCTCAAGTCATGCTTACTTCGTCCTGGACGATCTCCATGGACGAAATTAGAGCTGTATTTTATCATACCCCATCAACCCTTTTCATTGCAAATTATACTCTTAAAATTTGGAGGTATTTAGATTTTACATCCTGACTTGTCAGAATTTAGATTTTACCTCATAAATTTTAGAGGTTTCTGGATTTTACTTCCTCAAGTTTGGGAGTGTTTAAATTTTACACCCTAAAATTTCAGAATTTTCAGGTGTAAAATCCAAATACTTCCAAAATTTAAAGAGTAAAATCCAAATTCTGAAACATCAAAGTATAAAATCTAAACACCCCAAACTTTAGGAATAAAAATCAAATTTTGAAACTTTAGGGTATAAAATCTAAACATCCTTGAATTTTAAGGATGTAATTTATCCTAAAAAAACACGCACACCAAAAGTGAGCATATTTACTGCTTTTATTTATGAACTAATTTAAAAATAAAAATAAAAAAATCAAAGAAAGTGGGCCACTCATATTGGGTTTTGTAAGAAGTGCAGGCCTAAGGAGAAGGTCTCAATTCTCATGTTCGGACCCAATAAAAAACAGCAAAAAAGACTTTCCGCTGCCAGGATTCGAACCCGGGTTCAATAATCCTTTCATTTAGATGATTGCCAATGTGCTACAGCGGATCTCATACCCAACCGTCATAAAATATAGTATTAAACCATAAATACAAGTAAACCCCTACCCAAATTATTCTAACACCGTCTGTACTTAACAATCAAAGGACAGTTCGGTAGAGATAGAGAGCGAGGAGCCCCGCCACCGCTTGCCGCCCACACCGCTTCACGCGGCACGCCCTCCGTCGCCGCACGCCGGGAACCACCGGTAAAATCTGTTATTCTTTTGAAACCTCCTCCTCCTTAATAAAATTGTGGATTGTAATATGGGCAGGACACGTTTTAAGATATAAAAGTTGCTTTCTTTATGATTTTCCTTTTTTTTTTAGTAGAAAATATATGATTTCACAGAACACACACAATAACATCCTAGGATTGATAATAAAATAATATAAAAACATAATTTGAGGCTCTTGACACTGACATATGCTGGGTTATAATATCTGGCAGTGCCCACGAGGGGTTGGCTGAGTTGGTCAGGACTTCACTTCCTGCTTGTCAGGTTTGAGTTCGAGTCCTGCCAACGGCTTTCTGTTGGTGGATATCCTCAGTGAGGGGTGTACTCAGAAATAAGGTGACTCTCACACGCTTAAAAATAAGTGAGTATCTCACGACGCGACGCCTGTCCGGAGGTTTAATACAACCATAAACGCTCCCATTTATTTTTTTTATCAAAAAAATAATAATAATATCTGGCAGTAGAAGAACATGTCCCTGCTGTTGTTGCTACTGAAAATCCATGACCCATTTGATACAGTATCATTGTACCTTCAAAGACAATACCATTTCATTGATTCCAAACCAGATAAGCAGAGACTGAAAGAAAATAAAAAAATCAATATAGCTGAAAGTTTAAGGTCATTCAACTTTGTCATGCACCTCTCATATCAAGCTTTAAAGCCATTTGCCCATTTTGTCCTTTATTCAATGTTATTGTTAGAGAGAGTTCTTTGTTATTATCAAACAAAAAAAATAAAAAAATCTCTGTTATCTTCATCTTTCCTTGTCTGTGTGTAAATTTATCCATCTTTTCTCACAGATTTTAATTAGTGGAAGATGCTTAAATTTTTGTTTATGGACTTGAATTACAGTGTATTCTTGTTATTAATTTAAAAATAAAGAAGATGATAGCCCTAGGCTTTGAGGGTTCAGCCAACAAGATTGGTATTGGGGTTGTAACTTTAGATGGCACCATTCTATGAAATCCACGCCATACCTACATTGCCCCTCCTGGCCAAGGATTCCTTCCGCGAGAAACTGCTCAACACCATCTCCAACACATTCTTCCATTGATCAAATCCAAATAACCCCAGATGAAATAGATTGCCTATGTTACACCAAGGGTCCTGGCATGGGAGCACCACTACAAGTTGCTGCTGTTGTTGTTCGGATTCTTTCGCAGCTGTGGAAGAAGCCCATTGTTGCAGTTAACCACTGTGTGGCACATATTGAGATGGGGAGGATTGTGACTGGGGCAGATGATCCTGTTGTATCGTACGTTAGTGGTGAGAATACACAGGTAATAGCATATAGTGAAGGGCAGTAACAGATCTTTGGGGAGACCATTGATATTGCAGTTGGAAATTGCTTGGATCGATTTGCTAGGGTGTTAACACTCTCCAATGATCCAAACCCTGGATATAACGTTGAGCAGGTATGTATCTGAACATGGGTGGAGTTTTCACTTTATATTGCTGACCCTGCATATAAATATTTTCAATGCTTCTTCATCTGGTTCCTTTTTGGGTTTCTTTTTTTATTTTATTTTTTATTTGTATAGAGATTTGCTTTCGTTGATATATTCATTGAATATATTGATATTTAATTTATTTGTTAAATATAACTAAGACAAAATCGTCTTCGCTATGAGGACTATTAAGATTAATATACATGTAAGTGTGTGGAACGTGGCCAATAATCTCTAGCCCAAATGGCACCTCCTTCCCTTATAAAAGCAAGGTGAATGGTTAGGCCATGGATTTATGATCCACCGTGTGCATATGTAACTTGGTAATAAAAAAAAAATGTTTGCTTGTTGAATGTGTAGACACATATTTATATCTTTATTTGCTTTAGATGATCATACAACATAAAATGCAATGTGCTTATCATTTTGGCATCTGCATAGGCTAAATGGCTAATCATAATGTATACTAAACTCAGCATACTATACTGTTTAAAATACTTTAATTTATGGAGGATATATGTATGGACACTTAAATGCCTTCTCTATTGGGTCCAAAATTTATAAGGTCAAATTGGTTTATCTAGAATAACAATGTGATTTTTATTGAGAAATCTTACTTCATGCACTCTAATGTTAAGTGAGTGTAGTCAATACTTTGATGATTCATGATATCCTGTATCTTGGTTGACAATATATTAATATTACATTTATGGAGTTTCTCTTCTTCTTTGAAGATTTACAATTAGTGCCTTCATTCTATAATAGCCATAATCTATGCATTCTCAGGTGTCCAGTGGATTTCCAGCACAATGTGTCACTATGCATTATCGACAGGGTTTGATTACTCTAGTTTTACTGATTGGTGTAGCTTTATCAGCATCAGGTATGGATTAATGGCACATGACTTATCAAAAGATTTATAATGCAGATGAGAATGTGTCCTGTGTTTGCTATGTATTGAAAAGTTTACCTGTAAATAATTAGGAGACTCTTGCAATGATATTCTAGTCTCTTTTACACACAATGATACTTCATTGTTAACAGCGTCCTGATGTGAATGCAATCAATACCAAATGAGAGGGATGTCTTTTGACTTTGAAGATGAGGTGGGAGTGAAGTGTGATTTTTGGTAAGTTTTTTCGTGTATAGAAGTGATTCTTAGTCTGAATAGGGTTAGTGCAGGAAGAGTTCATTGGATAGTGGTGGCTAGTTTACTAGAATATTAATTATTTATTTATAAGGTGATGCAAGGTAGGTTCTTTTCTGGAAATAAATTTTTCTATTATTTGAAATTGCACTTGTGATTTGCTTTTCCTCATTCTATTTTATGGAGGATAGAAACCATCTATGAAGGGGTTGAAGAGAGGAAGAATACATGGTGCTAATGTTCTTTGATCTTTCATTGGTGCAAAGGTTGATGGTTTAGGAGATCATGTGATACAGTGCAAATAATTGCTTCCCACATATGCAACTGAGCAGATATAGGGCAGTAGCAAAGTAGAATTTTCCTAGAAATTGGGGAACAAAGTTTTAATGTTCTAAAAAATATGATAGGAAATTAGAGGATTTGTGGTTGAAATCAGGTTACAAAAGATTGATCCCTGACAGCTTAAAAGTTAATGGAAATTGGGATTTTTATTTTGCATTTTTTAAAGCAAGATGTAAAGAAACTTTAACAGCAGGTTCTTTAAAGCTTAAGGGTGGCTTAGTTTAGATTTAAACTTTAAAGTTCAGAAAAGTTTAGATTGCAGTTGGGTTTGCTATGCTGTTTCATGTTATATTCTATCACATCTTATTTTTTAAGAGCCTCTGTGATTTGGTTGTTGATTCATTCTAAATGCTTGACCTCGCTCATTTGTTACAGTTTATTTTCAGTTTTTACAAATGGTGTTGAAATGCCTGATATTATTTTATTTTTTTCTTCACCAGCTTGCAAAGAAAGGAGAACAATTTATAGACCTTCCTTATGTTGTAAAAGGGATGGATGTATCTGTTAGTGGAATATTGAGCTATATTGAAGCCACTGCTGTGGAGGAGCTAAAAAATAATGAGTGCACCCCTGCAGACTTGTGTTATTCCTTGCAGGTAAACTGTAGTCATAAATTATTTTGTGTTTGAACAAAGCTATCTTCATATCTCAATCATTAGATGTTGTATCATCATATGTTTGTTAGTTCTTTGCCTTAATTCTCTTCCTCTCAAAAGCTAACTCACCCTCTGTGGGAGGGACTTTTCTAAAGTTACATATACTACGCCATACAGTTTTCTCTCTTTTATTTTACTTATACACCTGAAAATATCTTTATTATATTATTCTAACGTATATTATGTGTAATATTTTGATATGTAATATGTTGCAGGAAACTGTGTTTGCAATGCTTGTGGAGATTACAGAAAGGGCAATGGCACACTGTGACACAAAAGATGTTCTTATTGTTGGTGGTGTTGGTTGCAATGAGCGTTTGCAGGAGATGATGAGAACAATGTGCTCAGAGCGTGGTGGAAAGTTGTTTGCTACTGATGACAGGTATTGCATTGATAACGGAGCAATGATTGCATACACTGGTCTCCTTGCTTATGCTCATGGTACGGTAACTCCATTGGAGGAATCGACTTTCACCCAGCAGTTCCGTACTGATGAAGTACATGCAACCTGGAGACAAAAAAAGGAGCCGTCTAACATGAATGGCCTCATGCAGGAAAGTAGTTAAATCTAAAGGATTTAGAGGTATGGTCTTTCTAATGCTTGCGAGAATTAAGATCAATAATGAATTCCTTTTTTGAATATTAGTATGAAAATGTTACAATATTCAAAGGAGAAACTGACTTAGCTATGCTGCCATGGAATTTAAAATAGTATTTGGTACCAATCAAGAAACATACCTTCACGAATTGTACTAAAAATTACCATTTATTACTTATTGAGTAGATATATGTTAGTTTACAGTAATTGTATGGGTTATTCTGGGGACATTTTGTTGTGGGCTGGTACACACAAATTTTGATTGGATATATTTTACCAGTGATTATGGTTATAGGGCTTGGAATTTGGTTCCTAACCTTTCAGGATGGAGCTATTTGGCTAATTATATTGTGGAATCATGTATTATGGTGATAGATTTTATCATGGCAATTAATGGGAGAGAATATAGTAGGTTACGAACTTGCCAACCTGCCTGAGTTTTGGGGAAACCAAATGAATGATTTTCTAAATTCTGGTAGTTAATGTATTTTGCAAATTATGAAAATCCAGGCCAACTACCTCTTTGTGCTTTTATTTTCTTGAGACTGAAATATGACCCACTTGAATTAAAGGGAACTAAGTTAACGGCCTCTTTGTTCTTAATGTCTCTGAGCCAAGTCTTCGTAACCACCTAGATTCAGTTAATTTTTCTGTTCTCCATGTGCTAGGATTGCATTCCATTCAAGGTAGTTGGGCAGGTTTGCAGATAGGGGTAGGTACTTGTATACTTGATATTTATTGTTGGCCCGCTTCTAGTACAACTCGTGGTCTACAAGAATTGAATCAAGTACCTAATACCATGTATGAAATCCTTAAATTTAAGAGGCTTTTATACTTTAAGAATGTGGACCAATAATATTAATATCAAACACACTATCACCAACAGTTATTTTATTTACTGTGAGTCATTATCATAAATGAATTCATTTTCCAAGTGGGATGTGCAACTACAAAACATAGCCACTTACAATTAGTGAAAATTGATAATACAAAGGAAGAAAAATAGGAGAAAATGGTTCATTTCACCTTATCTTTTGTAAACTTTGGTGCAGAATACTTTTCAAAAAATGATCTGGCTCAGATTGAATTGAGTCAGAGACACAAATGTTACTATATTTGCATTCCTTTCCCTACCACTACAACCTTTGGACTCGATTACAATCACATTCTTGACTCAAACTCTATCATTCTTATTCATTGCATAAAACCAAGTTATGATTTTCACCATTTTCGGCAGTCCCACCTTTATTAGCCACTGCTGCAGTTATAGACTC
Source organism: Castanopsis chinensis (assembly GCA_032878915.1). Taxonomy (NCBI): domain Eukaryota; kingdom Viridiplantae; phylum Streptophyta; class Magnoliopsida; order Fagales; family Fagaceae; genus Castanopsis; species Castanopsis chinensis. Next base: position 14,662,887 of record JAVQMG010000109.1, read on the forward strand.
ACATCACCCACCAACATCATCTGTTAAGCTGTAACATGAACCCCCATAAGCCTTTTTTTATTGTGTTGCTGTAACTTGTGTTTTTTATTTGCTCTTGTAATGAATTGGCAGGAGATGTTATGTAAATAAAATATGGGTCCGGTTAATGTGTACCCTTATGGTAAAATTAAGCCATTCATTTATAGTAAAATTTTCTCGAGAATTGAAAAAGCTGTAAATACTTTCTCAATTTCCAAGAAACTTTTTTCTAAAATTGAATAATTAATGTGTGCCCTTAGGGCACACATTAGTAAAATCCATAAAATATTCATATTTGTGAGGTTACAAAAGGTAATCTGAAATTAATTTGTCAGAAACGCAGTTTTGTTTCAACAATGACTATTATTTAAGGTACAAAACTACAAATATTTCTAAAATACAATCTTCTTCTCCCTCTACAACCGATAATTTTTTTCCTTTTGAATTGGGAAGATTGTAAGACTATTTTTTGAGTTCTTCCTGTACGATTGTTGGTAACATAACTTTTAGGCGTTCTGGTTTGAAGTTTAAATGGTAGTTTTGCACCACTCTTGATAGTGGTTTAATCTAGTAGCATTTGTTTTTCAAAATCTTCTAGAGAATATGGATTACTTTTTCTTCCTAACCATTAATGACCAATGAGACGTTTTGAGCACATTCTTCCCTGCACTAAGCTCAATTGAGTGTTTCACAAACTCTGAGAAGCAGCAATTCTATCATTAATCATGGAGAAAATGAACTTTAAATGAATGAAATAGAATTTATAATGAGATGGATTTTCAAAGTGTAGTCTAACTGCAGGATTAGGCTTTGGTCTCATATAGAACTGGAATTTGTTTGTATTAACAAACAATTCATACCTCTCTCTTTCTTTCAGGTTTTTCCCATGGTTCCTGTGTTTCTCAGTACACAAACATCTTAGTCAAAAACTTCTTTTTTTTTTTTTTTAACTTTTACTTTTTTAAGACTTCCAAACTCAGTGAGTTAATGTAACAAAAGGTCACCAAAAATTAAAGAAAGCATAACTATAGTCTTTGGTAAAGTAGCACCAATCTACTTCAAATTTTCAACTTTTATTTGATAAATCAACTCACTGTATATATATAATTTGATATTTACAACAGTAAGAGAAGAGTGACTTAAACCATGACCGGCTCTATTAGAAACACTAACAGTGAACTACAAGGTTTTTAGTAAAGATAACGGTTGTATTAGTTCTCGAAACGTACTTAAATTTTAAGGAATGATTTGTGCCAATTTAATTTCATCTTACAAGACAAAGACAACAGCTGTATTAGTCTCCTTTTTTTTTAATCTTTTGAAAATGTTGTTTTAGTCCTCATCAATCAGAGAATAATAAATATACAGGTATTGCGATAAAACAGATGAGTAAGATTTGTCAGTTGAGCTTGAGCCCCCATTTGGACAAATCGTAATCCATACTTTCATAGTACTCACAGTATAACTAAAGCAATAATTTCTTTTTCAAGCTAAGCATTTTGACATGCAAGGTATACCATCCCCACCCATAAAATATACACCCAAAGCAAAGGATGTTATCCTAATTGGAGAAGCAGCCAAACAATGGTATCTGCAATATTATGATGCGTGTAAATTCAGTATGGATGGTCAATTGTCAGAATTAATAAATCTAAAAGAGTCCCTTGTACCCATCAAAAATTTAAGAGCTCAGGTTGCTTTCAAGTGCCTTCAGTATCTCCAAAAAGGGATCCAATCTCGAATGCTGGATAACATGCCTTGGTTGGAAGTCTCTTTATTAGTCCCTTTTCCTCCTTTCCATGCACAGCATCATTAATTCTGGTTAAAACAAGCTGAATTGCCGGATCCAAGGCTTGCCAAATTGGAGGTTTCTTCACAACTTCCTCTCAAGTAAATTCAAATTTGACTATAATAATGGTATAATCCATGCGTGTTTGAATGAAGACAAGCATATGAATATGACCGTAACTCGCAGGCTTACTTTGGACTTTTGGAGCAGAAGGCTCCAAAGTCTTTACAAGCAAAAGAGTAGACATTGAATATCAGCCATCTGAGTCATTTCAACCACCCTAGTCTATGGGCGAATAATTGAATATGGAAGCAGTAGCTATTTGATTTTTAGGTCTTCAATGTTTAATCCATGAAAAGAGAGAGGAAATGTAAGAGCATTCTTATCGAACCTTTCAAATGCTAAAAATCTTAATTTTTTAGCATTTGAAAGATTTAAACCTCTCTATTAAACATTTTAGAGCATTCACATCAGATTGTGAAAACTCTTCTATAATACATAATTTTCTTCATTTTACACCTTTTAGGCAAAAAATCACCAACATGAGTGGGTTCAAAGTTATCTAAAATTGTGCAAAAACATAAAAATGCTACAATGACCATGGATATATACATAGTCACTGTAGCATGTGTATAATTTATTTTAATAATTTCTTCTCTCTCTACTGTGCCTAACTCTCTCATCTCAGCTCTCTTTTTCCCATTCATCTCAGCTTTCTCGATCAGCTTCTATTTCTTCTTCACAATCTCAGGCTGATCTCGGCGGAAATCTCGCGCGCCACAGACGAAGTCCGGCAGAGACCTCGCCCGCCATGGGCTGGGTCCGGCGGAGCTCTCACGCGAGACGGGCTGGGTCCGGCGCAGCTCTCGCGCTCCACAGATTGAGCCGACGTCTCGAACTCCAGCGCCACCAAAGATCGAGACGATGAGAGATGGGTTTTTGTGTTTGATGGGTTTTTGTGTGGTTGACGATCGAGACGATGGGTTTTTGTGTGGTTGATGATTGTAGGTTGATAGTGGTGGTTGGGTGGGTTTGATGGTGGTGGCTTGGTGGCAGGTGGCAAGGATTGTTTTGGGTCTGTGAGATGGTTCAGAGAGGAAGAGGGAAGAAAATAATAAAAAATGTAAAAAGAATGAATATTTTATTGATTAAATGTGTAAAATAAATAAACTGACGTGAGTAGATTGTAAAAGTAAATGTGTAAAATAGAAAAAGTAGGTTTTTTGGTGTAAAATAGATAGAAGTTTTAAATAAACTGATGTGAATGCTCTTATATTGTAAAATTTTTACAATTGATGAATAGTGCCATTTTATTTTTGAAATGGCACTATCCACCAAAGCAAAATTTGAAATTATTTTTTATTCAATAGAGCCCACAAAAGAGAGGGAGGAAAAATAAAAAAAATTAGTGAAAAATAATAAAGAAACAATATTTAAATAAAATTGTAAAAAAAATAGAAGTTTTGATATAGATTGAATTGGAAAGTGATATTGTATATGTTACAAATATAAATTTTGAGAGAGTAAATGCAAAATTTTTTACAATATTTGATAAGAATGCTCTAACACATTGGAAGGACATTTTGCTTGTCCTCTACCAATTTTGAACAAAAGAACTTGAAATTTAAACAGAACACAATAGTGTAGGAAACAGAATCTTCTTTTTTTTTTTTCTTTGTTAAAATTTTACATTTTTTTAGTTTTACATTTTCATGGAGGTTTTGTTGGTACATTGACTGTAAACTGAACAAAAAAACTAAGAATGAACAAGGGTGGATACAAGAGTTACAGAATGCAAAAGCTACGCATTACTTTGTTCAACTGCTGGATAAACTACAAACTAAAGTCACGGCAAGCGCTTGTTCTTGTTTAACGGGGCTGCTGGATGCGTCGGGGGCTGCATTTTGCACCCAAGCCCTTAGTTGCCTTTTCTGCATATTTTGCTGGTTGCACTGGAGCCTTGGGACTTCTTTCCTCCAAAGACTTCAGATTCTTCATCACTGCCTCAGCGGCATTCACTTTAAAGCCTATCATCCCAAATCAAGATAAGATATTAGCAATTAAGTCCAATGGTCTAAAGGGGTTTTTAAACAATACAAGGACGAGAAATACAAATCACTGCCTTTACGATTTATCATGCCCACCTTCAGTTTCGGAAGATTGGATGAACTCCTCAAACTGAGCTTCCATACTTGAAAAATCATCATCGTCATCAAAATCAAAGCTCTCTGGCAGTAAATCAGCCACATCGACACCATTAAAGTCAACCTCAGCATTGTCATAGAAACCATCCTCGCCTTGATGCTGGCTTAGCCAGTAGTCACGGTACCATGTCGAGGTAGTGATCAGTTGCCACCATTCTGGAGAGAAATCCTCCACTCGGCGGAAAGCAGCAGGAATGAAAAGTGGGGCATTGGGGTTTAAAGTCGACCTTCCTCCTGAAACCAGAGCCATCCTTCCCAATCAAATCTAACTTTGTGCTTTTTATCTGTTGTTCAAATCAGAAGAATACGATAAGAAATGAGGACTTAGACTCGAAACAGACGCAGTAAATTAAGAACTCATACAATATTTCCAAGCTTTCCTATCTTTCTCATTAGTAAATTATTCACACACCCAATGGGTTTTAACTTTTAAATCCACAACTTCCCTCTCCACCCATTTGCATAGATTTTGTAACTACTTCACTGATAAACAAAAAAACAGGCTTTGATCCAACCAACAATACAAAGATGAATTCTTTTTGCACTAAATCAGTTGTTTCTACGAAATACAACATAGTCTCAGATTAACTTAACATAAAATAGCACATCTCAAACCCCAAATCAAGACTCTCAACACCTGTTATTCCCAAAATTTTGAGACTCAACTACAGATTCTAAGAGACTAGTCAAGGTCAATGATACATCAACAACAACAACAAACCCTTATCTCAAAATTTTGAATGTCTAAAACAATAACAAACATTTATCTCAAAATTTCAAGATTATTCTAAACAAACTAAACAAAGGTCGGTCACATGTATTCCGATCCCTCGATCTCACTCTTCACCCATTCTTTTGGTACCAACAATTCATCGCATTCTTAATCGTTTCCAGTACAATTCAAATCACAAAATTATAAAAACACATCAATTACACATTCAAATTTTATAGCAAGAGCAACGAGTAGATCAAATTTCATTTTCTTTTTTTCTTTCAATTTTATTTAGATATTACATATATCGGATACAATTATCCTCACAATAAAAAAATTAAAATTAAAAAAAAAAAAACCTTTATTTTCCTTGTAGATCACAAAACAAGGATATCAAAAAAAAGAAAAAATTTCTTCAAGATCATCAAAATAAAATAAAAATTCAAAAATTGATCAACAATCAGAAAGAGTCAAAATTCACAAAGCAATGACAAACAAAGAAAAGGATCTTCATGATCATCAAAATAAAATTTCAAAAATTTTGAATTGAAAAAAAAAAGTCAAAAATTCACAAAACATATCAACCTAATTTGTTTCACTTTCTCAGCAACCAAACAGACATTCAAAAATTCAAATTCCTTTCAAATTTAAATTACACAAACAGATCGCAAATTCGTTTCTAGATCTCAAAATAAGTTTACCTTTTTTGAGCGAAAATATCTTTGACGAAGCGTTAGGTTCGGAGTGTTTGGGCAGAGAGCAGATAAGCGTGAAACGCGTGAGAAAATGAGATCGAGAGGCATAGGTATTTATAGGACGGGTAGTCCGAACCTAGGTGGTTCGGAGTACGCGGTTTGAGGTTCGGGAAAACCGAGCCTGTTCACTGACAGTATGAACAGTTTGAACGAATGAATGAAGTGTACTGTAGGGGTATGCCTAGTCAGCGTTAGTCGTCGCTACACCTTGTGGGTAATTTCTGGACGGTGGACGAGTCCTTGCTCATCAATCTCTAGAAAGTACAAGGTACATACACAAAATCAATTTTTTTTTTAAGTTTATAGTATTACTATCTTCCTCCTAGAGTATTTACTTTCAAATTTATTTTTTCATCTCTCAATTTTAAAAAATTATTTTATTTCGAGGCTATAATTGAGGTTAACAAATTTAGAATAATTTAATAATTTGAAGATAAACAAATATATATATATATAAAGGTCATGTTAATGAATATCTTTAGGGTAATTAATAAATTATATTAATAAAGTTTTAAACACAATTTTCATGGGAAATATAAAAGTTGTCAAAAAAATTAATTGATTTATCATTTTTTTATAAAATATTTGGAAAAATAGTTTTTAAACTAATGTCCTTAGGGAATTTGTTAAAATTCTCCAAAAAAAAAACATTACTTTTTTTAAGTTTAATGATAAGAAGTGAAACATCATTCAATAGTTTATGGAAAAAATAAAGAATTGTTTATACTTTTTTTTTAAGAGAAAACGATAGTAAACTTTATTAATTTAATAACACATTGTACAATGAGAAAGAGAAAAATAAGCATTCTCCTCAATCTCTTTTGTAGCACTACCAAAAGCTAGAGCAATATGAATACATCATAAAGAAACAATAGCGAAGGATATACTTTATATGCAGCAGTGGATATACTTTATATGCAGCAGTGAAGCTAAATAGCTATATAGCTATTTTAGCTCCACCAAAACATCAAAACACAAAAAACCTTCCTGCAGCAGTGCAGGTATAGCTAAAATTTTTAGCTTAATTGCTACAGTGCTCATGTATAGATACATGAGTACTATAGCTCAAAGCTATAAAAAAAAAAAAAAAATCAATTTTGTTCCACTTGCCAATTAAAATAATATAGTCTGATCAGTCTGTGCCTTTGAAGCTCCATCTGAAGCTCCATCTCCGTGCCTCTCTCTCTCTGAAGCTCTCTCTCACAGTCACTGTTCATACGGTGCCTCTCTCTTTCAGTCAGTCCGTGCCTCTCTCTTTCTCAGTCCCTCTCACCTCTTTGTCTCAAAATCTCCGACCCACACCTCCGCCGTCCTCAACATCATCGGCCCAAGCCCCAAGCCACCGATTTATTGCTTTGGTTTTTTGCCAATCAGACCCACGCCTTCGCCCAGTCCTCCATCTCAACGCTCGCCCAACGCCGATCAGACCATTGCCTTGGTCTTTCGCTGATCAAACCCATCTGCCTCAGACCCACTTCTCTTCCGCCGATCAAACCCACGCTGACACTGTCCTCCTCACCGAAGCTCAACTCTATGATTGGTAATTTTTTATTTTGTTTGTGATTGGTGATTTTGTTTGGTCTGGGTTGCGGAAAAAGATTGGAGATTTCGGTTGGTGTTTTTTTTTTTTGTTGTGGACTGGTGGTGGTGGTTGTGGGTGTAGGTGTGGGTGTGGGTGTGGTTGTGGCTGTGGCTGTGGCCGATGGTAGAGGTGGTTGTAGTTAGTGCTGTGAATAATTTTTTAGTAGTTAGATATATTATTTTATTGTGATGTTTATATTATTTTATTATGTTAAAAGCTAAAATAGATCCACTACTGCAGCATGAATCTAAGCCACTTCCAATGACACAGATCCTATTGTGAGAGTTCAAAAGATCCACTAATTCTGTAATAATCACATTCCACATACTCCATTATGTAATTAGCAGCTTGTGATCATTAGCATCAGAACAATTCCATATCATTCTTTATGCAGCGCATAATATCTTCCTAGGAGTACAAATCTTGAAGGGTAGAATTTATGACTTCCTTAAACCAAATATGTATAGTCAACCTAAATGTGTTCCAAAATGAAGCCCTAAGCCAAACGGCTTGTGCTAAGAACATTCTCATAACAAGTGATTACATGGTTCAATTTAGGAGGGCTCAAAGACCGGACTCAGTTCCAGGAAGAGTGAAGGTACGTGGGACTTCAATGCTCTTTGTCAAACCCTATTCTTCTTCAAGTTTACAAAAAACAATAGTTGAGCTTCACAAAGAAACAAAAACTAAGGGACCTTTTTCTCTAACTGATGAGTAGAGTTCACGAATTGCCTTTGGGATCCCAAGCCCACCATAGTTTAGGTTGAGAATTTTTATGGGGGGACAGGAAGGTTGCGTACCAACCCTAGTGATGGGAAAATTTGAAACTAGTTTCATTTGCTTGGTATGAGGTTCAAATTCGGTATTCAGATCAAAAACTACAGCAGGCCATTTGGAATGAAGGTGTGAAGGATTGGAAGAGCTTTTTGAATTTGAATTTCCTTTGTTTCGCAAAACACGCTTCCAGCTACGAAGGGAATATTTTTTTTGCTCCAAATTCTCAACATTTACATCCGAAATAATATTTTATATTTTAAGAAAGAAAATAATATTTTTTCTTAAAAAAAACATTATCATTTTTCACAACGTTTTTCATAACAATAGAATTACTAAGATTTCATTGATTCTCATTTTAGTACTATTAAATATTAATGTCACTTTATCATTTACAATTCAAAACTTACCACTCTGACAATTGTAAAATATTTTTTGAAAATGTGTCTCTCTAAACTTATTGTTTGTTGTTTATTGACTTTCATCTCATTGGAGATTTATAATGATGAAAGGGTATAGCTTATTTACATCATTTTAAAAAAAAATTAGGGTAAAAGTAAGATATAGTAATATCTTATGTCACTATATTAGGTTTTTGAAACATTTAGTTGCATTGACCAATAACTATAAGCAGTGGGGTGCAGAAATCCATTGAAGGGATCTTGCCATGCGTCATAGCGTAGGCCAAGGAGGCCGCTATAGCTTAGAGAAGATCATGTCCTCGGACGGTAGGACCACCTCAATGGCACAATATCAGAGAAAGTCATACTGAGGGAAAGGAACTTCAGGGAAGGTGTCAGCCTTGACTGAAGGGACGGAGGCTACCACCATATTTAATACTTCCCACCAAATCTCCTGGTCACATTTATGTGGAAAAGACCTCTAAATAGTGCTATCTTGGTTGTTGCGACTCAGAAGGGGCTGGGGAAGGTGTTTGACGGGACAGACACTCAAGTAGTGGCCTGGATGATTAACAAATGGAGGGTCAAGATCATCTAGGAGGAGCTATATAATGTACAGGACCCTCAGGGAAGGAGGGGAAAAAAAGGGGCGAAGAAAAACACTGTAGCGCCAAGGACTGTAATCATATATGAGTTCAAAAGAAATATTGGCAAGGATCATTCTCCTCGAACATTGCCAAGGAGGATTTCATTTGTTTAAAGGCTTGTTCTCCCTACTTTCTTGCTATCTTTCACTGCATGTACTTGGATTCATTGAAACCTAGCTTTTAAGCCCACTCTTTACAAATTCATTATATTGGGCTCTTTGGACCTTAATCCATCCACCTCTTTGGCTTGAGAACCAAAAACCCGTCCATACATAAGCAATATTATTATTTTTTAAGGATGATTGAATTCAATGTAACCATGTACGTTGATTGAATTGGATAACCTAATGCGTTGCACCTAAAATAATATATTTAAGTGTTACCCTTAGATTTAATTGTTCTTCAAAAAATATAATATTATATGTGCTTTATTGGACAATGCAACCTTGTGTTTGAATTTAATTGGGAGACCAAATATATAGCACCTAAGGAAATTTATTTAAGTTATTTCCATGGTAAAAATTCTTATTACACAAAATTACCTTGATGTCAATTACTCAGTGATACTACCAAAGTGACGTTAATAACAAACCAACTATAGCCAGTAGTAAGCATATATCAAAATAATGTTGCACAAATCACAACTTAGAACAAGATAATTTTGAATTGATTGAATTAGACATTATTTTTAAGAAAAATAATGTCTAATTTTACCTTTTCATTCGGGATTTATTTATTTTTCCTATAAATACCAAATTTGCATTTGAACAAAATTCCAAAAAATGCTAGTATTTTGGTAAGTTAAATTTTCTGTTGTGTTATTTTAGAACCGCAAGAGTTAGAACATAGTTTAATTTTTTTTTTCCTCATGATGTATTGTCAAACTTAAATGTGTAAATTAGGCAAATTGTATCTATTAAATTTATTTGGTCATGTATCAGTTATGCATGATCATGGGTTGATTATTAGGTGTGATCATAGGTTGGTTAAGTTTGGATTGGGATTCAACTCGTCACCCAATACTATCTATTTGGGTGGTAGACATTCCACCATTGCCATCCAAAAAAATCAAATGGTTTCTATTTGCTCCCCATTTTTAAGCGGATCGTTAGGTATGATAAATATCAACACCCAACAAAAAAATATATACAATTTTATAGAAACTTCCTTTTAAACATTCAATTTTTAACTCTTATCAAAAAGCAAAAACTATCAAGTGTTTATAAAAATATATCTTTTAATATTTAAAAATAGCCATAGATACCTGGCTAAACCAAGGAGCCAAGCATTGTCCTCATCAAGGCAGATGAAAGCTCAATTTGGTCTTACATGGCCATGAGTCATCATCTTTGTCGAGGTCCTTGCTGAGACAAGGTCATGTTGCTAAACTTTTCTTTAACATTGGAAAATCTTTTTTTTTTTTTTTTTTAAATTTTCATGTTAGACCACTGTCCTTTTACATACTACAAATCCTTTATTCTTTCTCTACCCTCATTCCCCATTTCTTTGTTTTTAGTTGGTTGAGTCGGATCGAATGAGTGGATCAGACCTACAAGTTTGTTAACCACTCATAATATTAGTACATATATAATTTGAGTATAAATTATTAAGTCATTATAATAGTAAAAAAATTGTACAATTATTAATCCTTCTTTAAAAAGAGAACAAAGCATGTGTCACTCTTGTAAAATTATATTATTGTCCAAAATTGAGTTGTTTGAGGAATGCGTCCAATTAAAATGTAAGCCTATATCATTTTACTTTTCCTTACCAATTAAAAACTCAAAAAACCTTCAGTCAAAGTTGACTTAGTAAGGTAATAGAACAAAGAATAATGTTAAGAGTTCCACCAATTTCATAATATAAACCTTACAAAATAATATATCAAATTTTAAATACAAAAACTAATAATAAAAAATATTATTATATTATTAAAATGACATCAATCTCAATTATTATTACATCAATTTATAAATATTTTATACTAAAAATTAATCCATAAAATTGATAGTTGTCTGTCTTTGGAAACTCTTTTTTTTTTTTTTTTTGGGGGAAACCTAAGTCCATGATTAACTAGTTATTAACTTAAAATCGTGTGGGCCTCAAGCATGTGAGCTAATATTGACTTTCTGCAAAGAGAAACTGAAGAGTGCCTAATCCACTGATGTGAACGAAAAACAAAAAAAGATTTATTTTATCAAAGGCCAATATGATTTTGCCAAATAGATTTGTAACTCTTTGTATGGTGGTGGGACCAGTTTAGGTAATCAATACCCGATTATGCGCGTATTTTCACATGGCTTGTTGGTCGTTCTAATTAAAATTTGGGTCTGAGGATGATGCCACTTTATCTTGCCTAGCAAAAGACACACATTCTTAATCATAACTTGTTATCATAATCATATATTAAAAGTTTAAAACCAAATCGTGGGATCCAAGTGGCAGCATTTTAGACACTTAATAATTTTATTTTATTTTAATGCATATATTATAATCTCCTCTCAAAAAATGATTAATTTACACAAATGATTTTTTATTAAACTGAATGCTGGCATTATTGTATCAACCTAATTGGATGCAGATATTGTCTATGAATCAAAATTAATAAATAGGGGACAAAACTTAAGTACAGTACCTTATGTGGCGTTTTTTAGGTCCTCTTTTTATGATTCAGTCATGTGGTTACATAATTAAAAAATACGCTTCCATCTCATGAGAAAAAATTCACATGGTAGAATCTTAAAAGAAAAACTTAAGAAACAACATCTAAATACTACTGTATATAAGTTTTGCCCATAAATAACTAAATAAAACTGCCTTCTCAAAAAAAAAATTACATAAAGCTGGAGGTCCTATTTGGAGTCTTGAATCTCTTGGTTATTGTTCAAATCTTCTTTTTGCTCCCATTAAAAAGGAAGAAGAAGAAATAAAAATACAAAATAATGGGAAAACTGTTAAAAAAATGTTTGATAAAAAATGGAAAATTGTTAGAAAAAACAAAATAGTTTATTAATGGCCCATGCAGATCTCGAACTTACAACCATCGCGTTATTAGCACAATGCTCTAAGCCTCTAACCAATTGAGCTAATAGGCAAATTGTTGCCATGTTACTAGAACTCTTATTATAACGATACTGTAAGTACAAAAGCGCACCGTTTTAACCTCAAACCTTCGCTGCTTTTTTTTTTTTTTTCACTGCTACAGACTCCAAAAGTAGTAATTTCCCAGATTTCTCGTAATTGCAGCCTTCTCTTCCCAATTGCTTCTCTCTCTCTCAATATTCGCTTCCCCTTCACAGCGGCACCTGATTCGGGTTTGAGATAAGTGAAGAAACTTCACTGTTACAATCAGAGTTGCTTCAAGGCCATAGATGTCTCAGCTAAATTACTGTTTGGATGCCGAGAATTTGCAGGAAAAGAAACCACAGACAGACTCAAAACTCCACTAAAATCGAGGTTTTTGTTTATAGATGACATCAAATATGAATGCATTTGATTTCATTTATGTTAATTTAGTGTTATTATAGTGTTTTTAATTTTCCTAATTTTTAAGATCGAATAATCTCTATCTCCACACCCAACTTTTATGATGCCTATTAATAACGGCTGAAAGAACAAGATACAAAGTCCATTTACGATACATAATACACTGCACTCTGTCATAGTGTTCCAATGAGAACAGCAAATTACGCTTTTGCCGGCCATGTGGCTTGAGCTGACATGATAATTCCCACAATCACTCCGAACAACCCAAGTGCACTACCAAAGATTTCGATCACAAGAATCTTCACAAAAAGAGTGGAGTTTTGAGCATCAGATAAAGCACAGCTGCTTCCAATGATTCCAACACACAACCTGTTGTCAAAAGAAGGATCAGAAGGATGGTAAGGGCAAGGAAAGAAAATAATTCTGAGTTTGGTTAGGAGAATTCCAATGGAGTATGTAAGAGTAAAAGAGAGAAGATTTGAACCCGCAGACAAGGTTTGCAAAGCCCACGATGATCCCAGATGCAAAGATTGCATATCCTGCTCTAAGAGACTCGGGTTCATAGATCTGTGTTTGTGGAACACTCTCTAGCTTTGTTTGTAGAATAATTGCCACAATGACACCATAAATAGCAACAGCTTCACAAAAGATAACACTGAAATAACAAAAGAACCGGAGCCATCATCACATAAAGAGGTATCATAGGTTTATACCACAAAATAATAAGTAGTTGTGCATGAGAAGTTCAACTAGAAGAAGTGCTTTGCTGGTCCATTGAATGGGCTAAAAAAGGATTCAATTCAAGGTATCATTGAAGGTAAAAAATTGCAATTTCCATATCCAGACATTATATAATTTGCAACCATATGGTATTGTGTGCTTCTAAATCAAATTCTCTAAAGCTTGAACTTGCCTTGAATTTCAACATTGTGAGGATGATTGGAGCATAATATATGATACTTGAAAACAGAAGCCCAGTTACCTATTAAAAGATATATATATATATATATATATATCCAAGCTTGCTTGTACAGAAACATATTTAAGGCATTCATCAAATCCAACTCATGATGAGCCAGAGAAGTCTATATACTATATAGTAGCTTGTACATTGTACATGCTTGAAGAGAATGTAAGTGAGAATTGTGTTCTATCATAGTTTGAAAGAATGCTATATCTCTAAATTAAAACAAAACGCTAGAAATATTAGTGCTCCAACTACTTTTTCATAATTTCAAGTTTGATGTCGAACCAATGCTATTTCTTCTTTTTTGGGTAATACTTTTTTTTTTATATAAGTAAGAAAAGATTTACCAAAAAAAGACTACTCAATGAGAAAATATCACAAGGCAGCCAAGAAGTACAAAGAAGAACAAATCAACTAAAAAAATGTTATTGGAAGGGAGCCACTAAATGTGAGTCCCCATGCCCGAGACCAATCAAACAAAGAGTCCATAAATGAGGCAAGAAGCTGATTCCCCAAACCCTCCTCATCCTCAAATGTGTGATTATAACGCTCTCTTAAAATGCTCCACATCAAACACAACGGTGCCAAATTCCAAATATCAGACGAGCGCTAACCAATTCCTCCATCAAAATAACAGATCTACTACTACACCTAGATATATAAAGATTATTTTGAAGGATATGAGGCAATCTACCTCCTTGGCTTAAAAATCATCATGGCAAGTAAACAACCCCCCCCCCCCCCCCTTCCAAAAAAATACCCAAAATTATAAGCAAATACACCTCAAGCGACCCATGGACGAGAAAGATAACATCATTCTCGTCATAATATTTACCAAATCGTCTTGATTGATCTGCTTAATGCCAAGTTAGAAAAATTTGACCAGATGCTCTAGAATCTAAAGGCTTTCAATTAAGTAGGACCAGAACAGAGTACGTGGAATGAAAATTCAATAAAAAAGGAAACACAAACGAAGGGGTGGTAAGACTTGATGGTCAAGGAATACTAAAGTTACAACGTTCGATATCTTAGATCAATAATTCATAAAGATGGAGAGATTGAAGAGGACATGAATCATAGGATAAGAGTAGGGTGGATGATGTGGAGAAGCGCATTAGGAGTGTTGTGCAATCATAGAATACTAGAATACCTATTAAGTTAAAGGAAAAATTTTATAAGACTATTATATGACTAGCTATGCTCCATGATATCGAATGTTGGGTATTTAAGGCTATGCTTGTTTTGGGTGTAAATGAAATTCGAAAAATATTTTACACCTAGCAGCGTGTTTGGGTACACATGTAAAATAAAGTCAAATGGAAAATCTTAAACTTTGACCGTAAAATAAGCCCTTTGACCCGAAAAATATTTTACACTTCTATTTTACCTTCAAATGATTTCCGGACTCAAACACCCAAAGAGAGAGAGAGAAAGAGCAAGAAGAGAGAGTAAAGAGAGTGAGCTAGAAGCACAAACAAGCCATCGGACCACGGCCCCAACCCCAGACACGTCGTCGAGATCGCGCCGTGAGATCGTCCTATTGAGATTGCACCCCAAATCGCATCGCCGAGATCAAGCCACCGCCGCCCTCTAGATCGAACTCTCTTCATCTCAATCTCGGCGCTCCCTGAAGCCTGCAGCTGCTGGACCGGTCTCGTCGCCCATGACCCACCCATGACTGATCTCTCTGTTTCTCGATCTACCTCTCCCTTTCCCTCAATTTGCAATCACTCTCTCTTCCTCCTCCCTCTCTCAGTTTGAATGAATTTTTGAGTTTAACGAATGGTTTTGTTTTGATTTTTGTTTCTTTAAAAGTTTATATATTGCAATTTTCTATTATAAAATTTGTTAGAAATGTGAGAAAATATGAGAAACTAGTAGAAAATTTTCATTTTCAAGATGTTACCAAACACTTGAAATTATTTTCTAATATAATTTTTAAAATGCAACCAAACATTAGAAAATATTTTCCTTTCCCAAAAATATTTTCAATTGAAATTATTTTACACTCGGAAAATAATTTACATCTTACGAAACGCAGCCTAAGAAGTAGCATATTCATAAAATGAGTATGGCTGAAATGAGAATGTTAAAATAGATAAGTGGAAATACATAGAAAGATAGAGTTCAAAATGAAGAAATTTTCTTAAAGATAAGGGTAGCCCCTATTGATGAAAAGAGGAGGGAGAGTCGACTTAGACAACAATGAGAAAGAACAAGTTGATCAAAGTTGAAGGAATGGAAAAAAGGAGAGGAAGACCAAAAATCACATCAGTTGAAGTAAAAAAAAAAAATGATATGACAATTAAGGGAGTAACAGAGAGAGAGTATGACTATAGATAGAGTAGAATGGAGGAAACTATCCTATAGAGAATCCATAGCCGACCCCAAAATTTTGGGACTAAGACTTTGTTTGTTGTTTATAGGTAAAGATAACTTTATTAAAAGAAAATAGAAAAATTACAAAATGCTCCCATGGGTACTGAGGGAATACAAAAAACTAAGCAAAAGTACACAGATCTAAAAAATCCAAAAGTGAAAGAATAATCCAATCAAACAAAGAAAGCAAAAAGAACTGTTTCAACTCAAGGATGGTTCTGTTCTCTCCAAATAGTCCCCATGAGACACGACAGAATCGCCCCCCAAACAACTGCTATATGACACCGACAAAGAGCCCTATTCCAACAAGCTGGCAAGTTCACCACTTGCTTAGGCATCACCCATGAAACACCAAACAGGCTTAACACAAATGTCCATAAAATAAATGCATAAGAACAGGGCAGGAGCAGGTGATCCACTGACTCCTAACTATTCTTACACATGCTGCATCTGTTAACAACACATGTTCCTCCTTCTTAATTGATCTTCTATATCATCTTTCACCTTTCCTCCCGTTTCCCATGAGGTTTTGTCGATTTTTAAGTTAATCCTATTAATGAGGATGCTGAATTGGGAAAGTAAATTCACAGAATAAGGAATTTAGTGAAACAAACACCTATCTCCACAAAATATGATTCCCCTAAATACAACAATGATATCTAGCTCAAACAGCACCTGAAACCATTAATTTCTCTGTTTTCTCTCTTCGTTAAAACTTCCAATCACGTCTTCCTGTTACTTATTAGAACTCTAATCATTAAACCAACCTTTGATTCCTAAACAAAACTGTAACCATTATTCTCTGACAACTTGTTTGTTTCAAGAAATAGTATATTGTCCTTTTTTCCCATCTTATCGCCCTAACCCCTTCTTCTTAAACCATGAATCCCAAGTCCACAATTTTTCATAACACTAAACCCACCACAAACACGCTAGATAGGTTTCCACAATTTAATCTACGTCACCAAACCACTGAATACTAGGCTAAGGAGTGAGTTCATGTTCTGCAGAATACACAAATGCAATGCACATTTACTTACAGATTTCAATTCCACCATTGTAGTCTAGGAAGCATGTATACTACACAGTAGAAGCCATATCTGTATCCAATCCGGATACTCATGGTATACAATGGCATACTTCTTTAATTTTATTTTTCTCTCCCTCTCTCTCAAACACACGCATTTTAGGCTTCCTAACATTTCTTAGTTATCTATTAAAAATAAAATTTACATAATATGCGCTTAAAGATATCAATTTATATATAAATTAAATAAAGTATTCATATCATATTTTCTATGTGATAATCACAACTTCTTCAGTGACTTCTGCATAGTTCATCGCTCTATGACAGAGCGATGTAACATAGGGAAGGGAACGATCTCTTAATTATATAAAACGAGAACGAAAAAGCTTACTGAACTGATCATAGGGCTTATTTTGCATTTCAATTATAGAAAACACCAAGCAAGTGTGAGTTTGTGTATCAAATTCAATTCAAATTTAACCGAAACTCAAAAGATACGTAAACCAACAAACCGTGAAGTTGAATCAATGAATGGAATAAGAAGAAATGATAGAATACCTAATAAGATTTTTGGAAGTAATACGGGGAGCTTTGATCGCAGCGCCGATCAAACTGCTTCCGGTTATGTAAATACCCCTATCAACAACAACATAATTACAACATTAGGATTTTCACAAATTTTCAATAAAAATGATATTAGAGAGTAGAGAATTGAGAGAAAGACCAGGCGGCGCCGAGGACGGAGACGCCGATGGCGACGGCGATACCGATGGCGGAGAAGGTGTAGGGGGACACCTTTACGAGGGCGTGGGCCCACGTGCCCGGATATGCTCCTGTGCTTGACATTCCGATCCGATCCGATTTGATCCGATCTGATCTGCTGCTCGCAAATGTGATTTTGATTTCTGAATCTCTCAATGCTCTTCTGCTGATTTCTTCTTTTCTTTTTTCTGTGAAAATCGTTCGGTGCTCGCTCTCTCTCTCTCTCTCTCTCTCTCTTTCGCTCACAGAGGCTAGCTTGATAGTTTCGCTACGCAGACTGTGCGAATGTGCGATTGGATTTGGTGGACCTTTGGTCCTTTGCTTTGGGCCTTTTTTTTTTTTTTTTCTTCTGAAAGGCCCGCTTTATGTTTTGGGGCTGAGCTTATTAAGATGTTGTCCCATAGCCCAAGCATGACTTCTTTGGAGATCATCCTCAATATTAATATGATGTCAGTTTACGTTTTGAATTACATAGAGATACATTAGAAGGAAAATTCGACTTGGTCCATCGTTTGGGCTTAAGAGATTTTACCATGTTGAGTGATAGTTTGTTTGGGCTGGGCTAAGCGAACCAACCATTTCCAAGTACGTAAGATGTGGCTGAATTGGATTAGTAATGTTCATACGAGTATAATAGGTAGCAACCCACAAGTGGGCTTTGATGTAAAGTAACCAATTTGCCATGGAAGGAGGGGAGATTCTAACCTTTTGCCCCTATTGAGCAAAATATTTGGGAAATTCTAGCCTTTTACTCTTATTTTTAAAAATATTTGGCACTATGCTCCTATTTTGAAACTATATAGGTTTGTGCCCTTGTTTCAAAACTCGATTTTATTAAAATCGAGTTTCAATTAAAAAACTCGATTACTAGAAATTTGAGTATGGGGTGATCAAACTTAAAAAAAAAAAAAAAAAAATTTGCATGGAACTCGAGCTCTTTTGAGCTCGAGTTCCATATCTATAGCTGCATTTTATAAGACCTATAACGGCGTTTTTATGGAACTCGAGCTTCAAAAACTCGAGTTCCATGCAAATTTTTTTTAAAAGTTTGATCACCCCAAACCTATAGTTGTGTTTTATAAGGCCTATAGCGGCGTTTTTATGGAACTCAAGCTTCAAAAACTAGAGTTCCATGCAATTTTTTTTTTTTAACTTTGATCATTCCAAATCTATAGCTGCGTTTTATAAGGTTTATAACGGCGTTTTTATGGAACTCGAGCTTCTTAAACTTGAGTTCCATGCTTTTTTTTTTTTTTTTTTTTTTAAGTTTGATCGTGCATAACTTGCTGTTAAACCAATTGAGTTTTTCATTGAAACTTGATTTTGAGAAAATCGAGTTTCAAAACAAGGGCATAAACCTAAATAGCTTGGAAACAGGGGCATATTGCCAAATATTTTTAAAAATAGGGATAAAATGCTAGAATTCTCAAAATATTTGGCACTATGTCCCTCTTTTCAAACTATATAAGGGCGTGTCCTTGTTTGAATACTCGATCTTCACAAAATTGAGTTACTTAAAAGTAACTCGACTATTACAAAGTCGAGTTTTGGGCTGGTTCTTGCCACTGTGGCAATCCAGCATGGCTTTTGGGCATTAAAATATTCCTGCAGTAGTGTTTAGAACTTGGTAATGAGGAAACTGAGTTATTTACAGAATAAAATGGAATTTTGAATGTAACGTCTCCAAAACAGTCTGTCTCCCTCTCTCAGTCTAATAAATAGCCATCCTCAGTCCGTTTAGTAGACGCATCTTCAAGTTCTTTTATTTCTACCCGTAGGCCTAAGTTCAACCCAAACCCGCATCTTTTCACTCTCACCATAACCCTCACTATAGCCGAAGCTCAACCCAATCCATCTTTAGAGTTAAAGTATTAAGGTAATTTCAAAATGCTGAGTTCAATTTTTTTTCCCTTTGTATTTAATCTGAGTTAAGTGTTGCTTGTGCATGTACTCTGATTTGAGTGGGGCTTCTTAAGTTTTTCTCTATTAGAATTTTCTATATTCATTATTATTGTTGCTGTTTTAGCTTTGTTGGTTTTGGTTTTGAACTGGGTTTTAGCTTTGTGGCTTCTTAAAGAATTCAGTTTTATTAAAATTGTCATCTGAAAAATGTAAAAATGATGTGGGAACAGGTGGTCATCAATGTTTTTTCTTTCTGATTCTTCAAGAAGAAATACATTAGAAAGGGGAAAACAAAGAAAAACAAGAACATTATAGAGGAGATGAGGAAATCACTAAGTCTATAGCTTTATTGAGTCTGTAGTCAGTTTATTATAAGTATATGGAAAAGAAAGGAAAGAAGAAGGTTTTAAAAATTGGCTGGTTTGTTTTTTAATAAAATAAGTTTTATAAGGCAAACAAAATTGTTAGCCTTGTATTGGTAGCTGGCATCAGATTTTTCTTTGTTATAGATCTACCTATTTAAAAACACAATTGTAGGATCAAGGTCATGCTATTAGTTGTTATGCATGATTAATATGATAAATCTACCTGATTGACTCCACTTTTGCTGGTTCAATATGACTACTATTTCTTGTAACAATCTTAAATTATGTACAACCAAAGACATGGAATTACCTCATGGTCTATATGCATAATGCATTGCTTGCATCTTCTGGAAAGTAAAAAATGAGGATGTTCTTCTATCTTTTAAGGTTTTATTGAATATATGTGAAAACTATTCACATATGACTACTCTTGAATATAAGGTGGTTTGGTGAGTTATTTGAAAGCTATTCAATAAAAGGAAGTTGCATTAATGGGACTCTTTCTTGTATATAAGGACTCTTTCTTGTACTAGCAATAGGACTCCTTAGTTTGATCAATGAACTAAAAACCTAATAAAAGGCTAACTTGGATAAACAAAATAAAACCTAAAATGCTTAAAACTCTTCACAACTTCTCAATATCCTCTGTTTGAAGTCAAATCAACAACTATTTTGCTTAGTTTAAACCTAAAACCTAAATCTATTTCTTTTGTTTGGCATGGCACAAGGGTCGAACTTGTTGGCTACTGCTACATGAAAACTAATTCATTTTACTTTCTTCTTCTACAAAGACGTACCTTGTGTAGTTTATTTTATTTTTACCATCCTTATTGAGAAAATTATTAGCTTCCTATAATATAGTGTTGTATGTTTCCTATGTTTTTTTTTCTTTATATCATACATGTATTTATATTTAGTGGCATATTTGCAGGTTTCTGTAGCTGCTGATGATAGTTTTCAATCCTTGAAGACCACTATGTTGGAGACTTTTTGAATTATATTTTTGAAGAGCATGTCTTACTTGCCAAGCTAAATATTTTTGGATAATTTTTTGCACAACTAATGGACAAAATTTTGCACATACAAATGACAGGTAGTGGACAACAACATATTGGACAACTTTTCGATATAATATCTACCATATTTTGTTACTAATGAAGCTTGGCAAACATGTTAGGTTCTATATTTGCATGTTTGAAGAACTTCTAGTAAGGCACTATGATATATGTAAAATGACAAATGTCTTTAAATGCAATGGAAATGTACAGTTCTATATGTTAAGATTCATATATGCATAACTACATATTAGGTAATGAAAAAGTTTGGCAAATGCCTTTTTTGTTTCGTTGCTAGGTGGTGTTCATTTCTGGATTTTCTGTTTCAAGATGGCTTCATTTCATGTTGCAAAATCATAACAGGCAGGGGATATATTACATAAGCATTATGACTTTCCAGATTGCCCGTTATATTCGCAACTTCTTCAGAACAAGTGTATTTTATTAAGCTAAGCACAAAGATATAGAGAAGTACTTACAAGCTATCCAAAGCCAAGCACAATTACCAAAACAACCTAACCAATGTTAACAATAATACAAGCAATTACAGGCCAAGAAAGATTCCAAAATGAACTTCTAAAAGGAAATCAAAAGGCTATTCAACAACATTTCAACCGATCTCTAGTGCAAACTTGAGGCAATATCTCCCACAAACACATATGGTAATAATACTAGATTCATAAATACCACAAGTAGGAGCCATAGTTTCGCCTTCATTTTGTGCTTCCTTGTCGTGTCGAGTCATGAACTTCATCATCCCCTATAACATGGGCTACCACTTCACTGAGCATGTTAGTACTCAAGGTTGCAATCCTCCTTGCGTGGTCATGCTCCTCAATGGCAACATCTAACTGATACCTCAACAATCTGTTCCTAACGTCTCCATCACAATAGCTAGTTCCTTCACTTTGAGACGTCCCCCTTGGACCTGATGTCGACATGGTAGGAGATGTCTATGATAGGGAAGCACCATACTGCATGTTCCTACCATTACATTGCAAGAACTCTATGTATGTAGATTCTGCTTCCCGTCGATCTTTGTATGACCTATGTTCGGCGTTTGCGAATTTCTAAACTTGTCTACTTGCTTCTGCCCAATCGTCGTATTTGCTAGGAGCACGACCAATGAAAACAACATAGTATCTTCCACCCTAAAAGAGGAACATACAACAGGATTGTATTTTAAAATCACATGAGCTGTGCAGGGGTTAGAACTTACCAAGTTTCGAATCTGAGTTATTAGATAAACATGTACCCTATCGCTCTACCAACAGGTGCCAGTCGACTACAGCAACCTTGACGTTGCTTGTTTGAAGACCTGGCAAACAGTTGCATAATCTGTAATTGTACAGTGGTAAATTGTTTAGTCACAACTATAAAACATGTAGGCATGTTACCTCTAGAAGAAAATAAGGCTTCTTTTCTCCATGTTTATATGTTTTCTTCCACTTATACCCCCCAACCAAAATAAGAGGAAGCTGGCTTTTAATATAACAAGGGTACAATACTCGACTTTTGTAGGGTTAAGTACAGTACTCGATTATCCACAAATCGAGTTACGTGGAGGCTCGACCCATCTGAAAACTCTTTAACCCATCAAAGACAATCCATTCCAACGCCTCCTTACTGCCCGATTTGACTCCTTTTCGATTCCTCCTTGATTCCTATATATATCGCCTGTCAGAGAGACGATTATGTATAACTGCTGCCCAACCGTTGTTAGGTGAAGTAAATAATACTCGATGTCCTCAAGGCCGAGTTATATGTAACATTAAACTCGATTTCAGTATAACTGAGTTATACTACAAAATCGTATTGAGTTTAAATAATACTCATTTCCTATATAATCGAGTTACTTATAACTTGATTTACATAAATTCGAGTATTGTTAAATTATGTCATCTCCCCCTCCCCCCCACCCTTTGGGACCACTGACCATTTGCCATGCATTAATTATGGGGTTCCTTTTTGAACGTGTATCCTGAGTCTGAGAGTTCTATGTGATTTTGTCACAACTTCTACTGCCAATTTCAAGTTCAATTGACCAGCTTCACCAGGTGCAATAATTGTTTGTTGTCCACGTCTTCCCCATTCTATCAACATCTCACCTGATACGTAATAACTGATGACCCTTGTTGTACAATTTATAACACAAATTCTTTGAATGTTGTAATAGGAATGGGGGGTATCTGAACATAATAATGTGGTACATGTTGCATGCTAGGAATTATCTCCCTTATTTGCAATGCTTCTGAATTCTCATTTGTTTAACAATATCCTACATGAAACCTAAACACATTGTGCGAACATTTTTGTTTTTGAAATCTCAGTCTGATGGACTAGATGATACAATTATTCAATACTATTTTTTAGCATTAAAAACTTTATGAATCACCTAAAATTTATGATAAAAAAGATGGGTTTTTTTTTTTTTTTTATTATTATTTTTTTTTATTTATCACAATTTGCTTAGGTTTGTTTAGCTGCATGAACGCCCAAACATAAGACATATATAGTTAGCCTACGGTTTCACAATATTACACAACATGATACAATTATTACTATTTGTGGTTCAAATCCGTTATGAGTACGCATTACTTCTACGTTTACTACGACGAGGAGGCATATATTAATGATTTGCATGGGCTATCATATCGAGGTCCGAACCAAAAGCAGACGCTTATTGAAGTGAAATGTGGGATACATATGAGAAAACTGAAACGGAAGATAGTGTCAACTCTGGGGTTAGACAAGGATTCCCATGACATCTCTATTGTATTTCGGGCTCCTTAGCAACTGGTGGGTACCCAAGTTTTTAACAATTCAATTCAGATACAATGGCGACGATGATGTAGACATATTGTGGGGAGTGATAAAGTGGGCACCGCAATTCATAGGTTCTGACTTGTATGTAATTGTTGACACTATTGGGTTTAATGTCGACAGGGGTTCACAGTATACTAGTGGAGCTGGAGAGCAAGAATCAATTCTTGTAACCAACGTGTACCCTTCAGTTACAGCCGAGACGTCTTTGCCCTACATCATTCAACCACGCAATGCGGTTACTATGGACAATATTGAAGACGCCAAAGTTCTAGAGTCTATCCATACCCGTGAGGGCTGATGGTATACTCACAGAAATGAAGATATCCAAACCTACTTGGAGGAGGCAATCAAAATGATTGACACTCAAGATGTGTACGAGGAGTTCATTGATAATGTTGGACCAGAGTACAATTCGGAATTTTTGGATGAACTACAAGTTGAAAAAAATGTGGATGCTTGCCCTAATCCGAACCCTAACCTCAAATGATTCACGTCAAACACATTAGATAACATTCATGACCCATCACCTTCCATGGAAATAGGTCTAATGAGTTGGCGACCGGGGGGACGAATCGAGCAAGGGGATGCTATTCAAGAATAAAGCTGCAATTCAGCACGCATTAACCATGTTCTCAGTGGGGCTCAATAAGAAATTTAAGTACATAAAGTAAGACCTCGAGAGACTGGTTGTAACGTGTGTACACGATGCATGTCTGTGGCCAGTTCAAGCTATCTACAACAAAAGGCACAAGATGTGGATGATCACAACATGTAAGGTCCTTACACTTACTCGTCACTCTAGGTGGATCATGATGGAAGGATGATGGATTCGAAGTTCATTGCCATCACACTTGAGCCATACATACAAGAAGACATTTCAAGAACAATAGCAACCCTGGATAGTATTCTGCATGTGAAGCACGACCATTGGGCCTCTCACTATAAGGTTTGGGATGCAAAACAGAAGGAGGTTGCAGCTATCTTTAGGGATTTTGATGAGTCATATGCAAAATTGCCTCAGTTTCTAGTGGTGTTAAAAAATGCAGATCCAACCACAGTGACATAGTTGAAGTGTGACAACCGTGGTGTGCTAAGAACTTGCACATTTAATTGTGCCTTTTGGGCTTTTGGTCCATGTATTGAAGGGTTCAAGCATTGCAAACCGGTGATAAGCATCGATGCAACACACCTCTACGGCAAGTACAAGGGGAAGTTGTTGATAGCAATGGCAACAAATGCTAGCAACGAGGTTTACCCGCTCGCGTTTGCCTTTGTTGAAAGTGAAAGCAAGGAGACATGAGGATGGTTCTTGGCATGCCTGACACGATTTGTTACGGACCGAACCAATCTTTACGTCATCTTTGATCGACATTTGGGAATAAAAGCCTACTTTGATGACACAAGTATGACTTGGTTGCAGCCTCCTCGGGCCCATCACTGGTACTGCCTCCGCCATGTAACCAACAATGTTAACACAAAATGGAAAATTCCGGAGTTGAAGAACTTGGTATGGAGGGCAAAAAGTGCAAATCAAGTCAGAAAGTTTGAAGCCACATTCGAATTAATTCGCAATGTCAAGCTGGTTGCACACAAGTACCTGGAAGCTGAAGATAAATGAAAGTGGACACTTGTACACAATGGATGGCGTCGATACAGAGCAATGACAACCAGCCTAGCGGAGTGCTTTAATGGAGTATTAAAAGTGCATGTAGCTTGCCAATAATGGCAACAATGAGGTTCACCTATTTCAAAGTGAACTCGTACTTTGATGCATGTCGTAATCTCACTCTAGATTAGTTGGAAGTGGGTTAAGAATGGTGCAAGTATGCCATGGAAAAGTTTGAAAAAAATCAAGCGAAGGCAAAGGACCATATGGTGACATGGATGTGCGCACAAGTGTGGTTATATCAAGTAGACACACTGAGTAATCCTTTGAGTAATAGGGGCGGACAACACACGCATAGGGTTGATCTTGAAGGTATGACATGCACATGTGGGAAATGGGAAGCGCACAAGATCCCGTGTTCACACATAATAGTAATTTGTGCTAAGTATAAGCACGATGTCCAGCAGTTTATTGATCCTTGCTATAGCGTGACTCAGTGGTACCACAACTACGAACCGGTATTCCAATTGTTGAAAGACAGATTAGCATGGCCGGATCTGGAAGAAACTAGACTAGTGATACCCAACCCACGATTGATCCGAAACAAAGGTTGGCCTGTATCCACACGAATTCGCAATGAGATGGACAAGGATGATAGGGAGTTGCCGAGCTCCCTATGGATCGAGAATGGACTAAAGTCAAGATGTAGGTTGTCTCTCCAAGAGGGGCACAATTGTAGATCACGTCCTACTTGAAATGCGGAGTCAACAAGCGGTGGAGTTGCATCATAGGTAAAGCTTCCATTTCTTAACAACTTTTGTCATATTGTGGAGCCAAGATGATCCCCACCGCCTGAGGAAGCACCCAAACCAAACCAGTTGAATGGGCACATGACGAGAAGACGGTGTTATATGATAGTTTTTGATATTAAGTTCTGTACTTTGTTATGTACTTATGTGGTTATGCATTTTGTTAATGGCATTAATGTTATGTACTTTGGAGGTTTTACTAAGTTGGTCAAGCGAACAATTCAATTACATGTAAATTGTAGTTATTACAAGCAGTGCCTTCTATTTAGTATGATTTCTAGTTTCTAAAACTTGGTGGCAAAAATTATTTATAGCAAGGGCAATCTCAAAAGCAACTATTTACTGCAATGCACAAGTGTTTTTTGAAAATTCTAATAAACATAACATAGATGGTGTATTGATAAAACTGAGCTATAGCTAACAACAAAAGAAACATGCTTAGAGTAGTGATTGTTGTGGTAGGGTTTTCCACATAACTTGATGGTGTGTTCATTGAGTTTTGTTTAGTAACTTGATAATGCTAAAATCGAGTAATGTGTAATCGTTTCTGGATAATCTGATCCCCAATAGACTGCCAACTGATCGGTCAAGTTGACAGTACTCGATTTTAGAGGTAGCGAGTTCTAATTATGAAACTTGATACTAGTGTGTGCGAATGTGTGATTGGATTTTGTGGACCTCTGGTCCTTTGCTTTGGGCTTTTTTTCCTTCTGAAAGACCCGCTTTATGTTTTGGGATTGAGTTTATTAAGATGTTGTCCCATAGCCCAAGCAGGACTTCTTTGGAGAGCATCTTCAATATTAATATGATGTTAGTTTATGATTTGAATTAGATAGAGGTGCATTAGAAGGAAAACTCGACTTGATCCGTCGTTTGGGATTAAGAGATTTTACTATGTTGAGTGATAATTTTTTTTGGGCTGGGCTGAACGAACCAACCATGTCCAAGTACGTAAGATGCGGCTGAGTTGGATTAGAAATTTTCATAAGAGTATAACATAAAGAAGCTACTGATTGTCCTTTTTTTTTTTTTTTTTTTTTTTTTTTTTTTTTTTTTTTTTTTTTTCTTTCGGTTGGCATTGTTTGTTTTAAATTTTTTAGAACTTGTTTAATGTTTTCTTAATACCTTTCTTATGTTAATGAACAAGAATAGCTTGGAAATACATACATAAAGTTGCATTTTTGCGGAAGATAGTATTCAAAATGGTGATGTATGAGGCAAAGTCACTTGAGATGGTTTGGTCATGTTGAGATGAGAGAGATTAACAAAAAAAGAAAAGTAGAGAAAGATTGAAAATAATATTAATGGAAGTAGTCAAATAGGACTTGTCAATTAAGGAAGTAACAGAGGGTATGACTCAAATAGAATAGAATGACGAAAAAAAAAAAACATGTAGCCAACCCTAACTAGCCTGTTGAAAATCCATAACCGACATAAAAAATTTCAGGACTAAGGCTTGGTTGTTTTTGTTTTCCTTTGAGAATTCTATTCTTAAACTTGATGTGAAACTGAAATTGCAAGATCTGGGGTGATCAAGGACAAGCAGCTCTTGAGAAAGCTAGTATATGCTTACTCAATTGTGGTCCTACTGGTTCTAAGACATTAAAGAATCTTGTTCTTGGTGGGGTTGGAAGCATAATTGTAATTGATGGTTCCAAGGTTGAACTTATGGATAATGTTAATGTTATGCTTCTTTTGTTATTTGCATTTTGCTTTTTCTCTGACACGTTTTAGATGTCTAGGTAAAATATAGCAAAGTGATTGGAACAACATCACTTTCACTTGAATCCATAGCTGACATGACTTTTATTATATATCAACCACAATAGGTCATGTCAACAATTGTGAAAAAAGTTGTGTCCCTAGGCTTATGGTCATTGTATGTCAAAGATATCATGACATTTAATAAGAATCTTGTTTGTTTTAAAAGGATATGATATGGATATTTGGAGTTGAAAAGTAAAAATTCCAACTTTGGAATGCTGACATGTAGTTTGAGGTGACTCAAAATGAAAATTAAGATAAATAAAATGGGAGGGAAGGAGTACCTTTTAAATTCTGGGTACTTATCTTTAGTGTCTGATTTTGATAGTTGATGAATCAAGTGTTGGGCAATCTAAGGCGAAATGTGTATGTGCATTTCTTTAAGAGCTGAATGATACTGTTAAGGCCAAGTTTATAGAAGAGTATCCGGTGACGTTAATTGAGACAAACCCCTCATTTTTTTCTCAGTTTCCCTTGGTAGTTGCCACTCAGGTATGATGCTAATGTTTACCTTATTTTTTGACCATGAAAATAGTTAATTAAAAAAACATTGTTTTGTGTGCTCTGCAATGTGTGTATTGCCAAACATTTTCTTTGTTATTATCACAAAGATGTAGATAAATTTGAATGTCAAGGTGGCTTGTAGCCTGTACTCACAATTTCACTGTTTGATTTTTTTCATAAGATTTGCATGGTCTGATTACATAAATGAATGGACTTCTGGATTTGTAACCTACTTTCCTAGATTTATACATTTTTTCTGTTTCTTCTTATTAAGTGCAATAAATAAGATATCAATCATTGTAGTTTAAGAGTGTGATTGTTTTTCTTCTTGAGTACACCCCCGGTGTACTTAGTTCTGCTTTTATTAATCAAATCTTTTGTTACTTAAAAAAAGGAAAAGAAAAAAGAAGTGCAATAAATATGATAGGATCTGTAGGGAGGCAAATATAATATTGATCTTTGCTCACTCTTATGGGCTTACTTGGGCTTGTTCGAATCAGTTTAAAGGTAATGTGGTTTTACTTCATTGGGTTCCTCCAAAGGAAAAACTTGGACACTGGAAGGATGATCAGTTGTTTTATTATAAAGCTCTGTCCTAGTATAATATCTGTTGGTTTGAATCATCACTAACATTCCTTTTAAAATATTTTTTTTATCAAAACGGACAATCTCTGAAACTTTGTACAGAATTTCAGTAAGGTAGCAACTATAATTGTTCTTTACTAACTGTTTACATATAAAAAAAAAATAATTGTTCTGTCAAAATCTAGTAAAAAACTTTTATCAAGATCAAATATAGAAAATTTTCTCTATACCAAGTCAATTTTATACCCACTTTTTCTTATTTGTTGCAGGAACATAGTGTGGTCGAGTCAAAGCTTGATCATTTTCTGGATGACCTCCGGTTAAATAACCCATGGCCCGAGCTTAAGAGGTGCAGATTTTGTTTTTATATTTATTTTCTTTGGTTGATTTTGCATGTGCACATTGTCTAATGTATGTTAGTGTCTGGCACAATTCTCAGCTTATACCTTTGACCCTAAGAACACAAACTTGTATTCCATATAAATGCTTCTGATTGTCTATTTTCACACAATAGTTTTGCAGAAAGCATTGATTTAGATGCGCAAGATCCTGTGGTCCTTAAGCACACACCATACGTAGTTCTTCTTATCAAGATGGCAGAGCAGTGGGTCAAAAGCCATGGTGGTAGTCTTCCATCAACCAGGGAAGAGAAGAAAGAGTTCAAGGTTAACTTGTTTGTTTCATAGCTCTTCTGTTGGCTTCCTTGTCTTATTGATTTTTTTTTTGAAAATAAAGTGAGTTGTTGATAAAAAAAAAAATCTTACGTCACTAAATTAGGTTTTTGAAACTTCCAATTGCATTGACCAATAAATATAAGCAACATTATCATTTTCAAAGACAATTGAATTCAATGTAGCTATGTGTGCTAATTGAATTGGATATCCTAATGCATTGCACCTAAAATAATGTATTCAAGTGTTACCCTCAGATTTAATTATTCTTAAAAAAAATATAATATTATATGTGCTTTATTGGACAATGCAACCTCGTGTTTGAATTTAATTGAAAAACTAAATATATATCACCTAAGGAATTTTTTCTAAGTTATATCCATGGTAAAATTCCTTTTTACACAAAATTACCCTAATGTCAATTACTTGGTGATACTACCAAATTGACATTAATAATGAATCTTTAATTTTTTTTATGCACTTCAACCGTTTGTAGAAAATTTTGCTTGTTCAAAAGATATTCTCCAATGCAGTACATTTGAAGAAAAAGGTAATTTATAATTAGATAAAATTAATATTAATAAAAATGAGTGTTAACCTTTCAAATGAAGTAAATGGTAAATTGAAAAATGTTATTAATGTTGAGTCTATTCTCATTTAAAAAATGACTATATTTCAGCAGAGACTTTTGTAGTTGTGTGGTATAACCGTATAACTGGGTCTCCTTTATTTGAACCATAGTTTGAATCCCCTATCTCCCATTATTGTTAGTAGCAAATTATAAATTTAAAAAAAACAAGATTTGGGGTATTCAAAATTGAATATGGACCAATAATAGGAGAGAGAATAAGTATAAATTATTTTAAGTTTCTTGTATTATATAATAGTCAAGTTTAAGAAGAAAAATAATGTCTAATTTTACCTTTACATAAGGGATTTATTTATTTTTCCTATAAATGCCAAATTTGCATTTGAACAAATTCCAAAAAATGCTTAACTTTTCATTTCATATTACCATACTAGTATTTTGGTTCATAAATTAAGTGATAAAGTTAAGTTGTCTACTGTGTTATTTTAGATCCTCAAGAGTTAGAGCATAGTTTAATATTTTTTTCTCATGATTTATTGTCAAACTTAATTGTGTAAGTTAAGTTGCATCTCTTTAAATTTATTTTGTCACGTATCAGTTATGCATGATCATGGGTTGGTTATTAGGTGCAATCATAGGTTGGTTAAGTTTGGATTGGGATTCAACTCGTCACCCAATGCTATCTATTTGGGTGGTGGACATTCCACCCATTGCCATCCAAAAAATCGAATGATTTCTGTTTGCTCTTCATTTTTAAGCGGATCTTTAGTTATGATAAATATCAACACCCAACAAAAAAATATATACAATTTTATAGAAACTTCCTTTTAAATATTCAATTTTTCACTCTTATCAAAAAGCAAAAACTATCAAGTGTTTATAAAAATATATCTTTTAATATTTAAAAATAGATTCTAAAAAAAAAATTTTAAAATAGCCATAAATACATATCTAAACTTTTCTTTAACATTGGAAAATCTTTTTTTTTTTTTAGACCACTGTCCTTTTACAGACTGCAGAATCCTCCATTCTTCCTCTACCCTCCTTCCCCATCACTTTGTTTTTGGTTGCTTGAGTCAGATTGAATGAGTGGATTTCACCTACAAGTTTGTTAAGCACTCATAATATTAGTACATATAGAATTTGAGTATAAATTATTAAGTCATTATATTAGTAAAAAAAATTGTACAATAATTAATCTTTCTTTAAAAAGAGAACAAAGAATGTCTCATTCTTGTAAAATTTTATTATTATCCAAAATTGCATTGTTTGAGGAATGCGTCCAATTAAAACGTGAGCATATATCATTTTACTTTTACTTACCAATTAAAATCTCAAAAAACGTTCTGTCAAAGTTGACGTGGTAAGGTAATTGAACAAAGAATAATGTTAAGAATTCCACCAATTTCATAATATAAACCTTACAAACTAATATATTAATTTTTAAATACAAAAAACTAATTAATAATAAAAAAAATATTATATTATTAAAATGAGATCAATCACAATTATTATTACATCAATTTATAAATATTTTATACTAAAAATCACTCAAAATCGTGTGGGCCTCACGCATGTGAACTAATATTGACTTTCTGCAAAGAGAAAACTGAAGAATACCTAATATACTGATGTGAAGTTGTGAACCCAAAAAAAAAAAAAAAAAGATTTATTTTATCAAAGGTCGATGCGATTTTGCCAAATAGATTTTCTTACCATTTGTATGGTGGGACCAGTTTAGGTAATCAATACCCGATTATGCGCGTATTTTCACATAGCTTGTTGGTCGTTCTGATTAATTTTTTTTTTTTATTTTTTTTTTTTTGAGAGTCCGTTCTGATTAAAATTTTGGTAATGAGAATGATGCCACTTCATCCTGCCTAGCAAAAGACCCACATTCTTAATCATAGCTTGTTATCATAATCATATATTATAAAGTTTAAAACCAAATTGTGGGATCCAAGTGGCGCCATTTTCGACACTTACTCAATAGTTTTATTTTTATTTTAATGTATCTATACTACTATTTAAAGGGGTTTCCCTGTTTGGATTCGTATTTTTTTAGTTCAAAAATGCCCCTAGAGTCCTATGTTTAAGTAAAGACAAAAGTAAAGGACAATCCGATAAAAACTCATTTTTTAGTTCAAAAATGCCCATACTGTCCTATATTTAAGTAGAGACATAACTAAAGGACAATTCGGTAAAAATGCAACTCTAACTCCCACTAAAATATTGCCTAAAAAATAAGGCCACTCGCCTATTAATTTTTAAATTAATTTATTCACTTATAAATTAGATTTTTTTAAATAAAAATCATATATATATAAAATAATTAAATACAATTTTTTTTCTACAAAACAGGACCACTAAAAAAAAAAGTCTCATCGCACGCGCGAAGCGCGTGTGATGAGACTAGTATATTATACTGTCCTCTCAAAAAAAAAAATATATATATATATATATCATACTGTATAGATTAAAATAAATGTTGTACTAGTATCCCAAAAAAAAAAAAAATGTTGTACTCTTCAACCATTCAATAGTAAAAATAGGAGGACGTTGAAAATGATCAATTTACACAAGTGATTTTTTTTATTAAACTCAATGTTGGCATTATTGTATCAACCTAATTAGATGCAGATATTGTCTATGAATCAAAATTAATAAATAATAAAGAAAATATAAGCATAGTACCTTATGTACTATTTCTTAAATTATCCTCTTAAGATTCAGGTATGTGGCTATTTAATTAAAAAAAAATACCTCTATTTTATGAGAAAAAATTCATATGGCTGAATTTTAAAAGGGAAATCTAAGAAACAACACCTAAGTACTGTACCTAAATTTTTTCATAAATAATTACATAAAACTGCCTTCTCAAAAAAAAAAAAAAAAAAAAAAAAACTACATAAAACTGGAGGTCCTATTTGGAGCCTTCTTCTTTTTGCACTTCTATTTGGACTTTGGGATCTTGAATTTCTTGGTTATTGTTCAAATCTTCTTTTTGCTCCCATTAAAAAGGAAGAAGAAGAAATGAGAAGTCTCCAATCCAATTAAAATGGGTTCCATTTGGAGCCTTGAATCTCTTGGTTATTTTTGTTTAAATCTTTTTTGAAGAGGGAAAAAATGACATGACAGAAGTGAAGTGGACGGACCCTTTATGGACGGATGCATACGACACGTGGTAGGTATTGGGTTCCAATGTCTTTTAAAGAAAGTTAACTTGTAGCTCAACTACTATGGTTTACTTGGCCTACACACCTAGCCCTAACAAAGAAGACTCCTATAAGGAAAATGATTAGCCACGAGTTACACTCCTAGCAGGAAAGGACTCCTTAACCAAGGCATAGATTTCAACTCTACGCTACTATAAATACTCCAAAGCCCTTACAAACTAAGGTACGCATAATTGACTTAACCCTAACACTCTAGTGTTGAAAATAAGGTTTCTAATTTGACTTTCGGAGGGTTTTGGCCGGCACCACACCAGTGCTTTCTGTTAGGTCCTTTCTATTTATGGTGTAGGTTTTATTTCGCTCTCGTGAGGACCACATAGCTTACTGGTGTTTTTCAGTATCATCATTTTTTTTTTCCATTTTAAAAAATAAAAAGTATTCTTTTTTACTCTCAAGCCATGTGGTGCAATCTTATTTGTCTACGCTACATATTTAAAAATTTGTTAAAAAAAGTATAAAAAAAAAGGTTATTAGAAAAACTATTTCAATTGCATATTTTAGAAATTTGTTAAAAAAATTGCCCCACAAATGGTTTTTCAAAATTGGGCGATCAAAAGAGCGAATCACTATGTGAATTTGTTAAAAAACTAAAAAATGTTATTAGAAAAACTATCTCTACTGCATATTTTAGAAATTTGTTAAAAAATGGGTGATCAAAAGATCAAGTAAAAAACTATAAAAAAAGATAGTTGTCGTTCGTTATCCCCTGGTTCTCCTTGTTCAAATTTCTTTTTTCCTCTCAAGCCACGTCATGCAAAAAATTAGTTATTGGTTTGTTAAAAAAAGGAAAAAACCAAAAAAATAAGTAGTTATTGGTTTGTTGAAAAATCATCTGTTGATGGCCCATGCAGGTCTCGAACCTGCGACCTTCGCGTTATTAGCACGACGCTCTAACCAGCTGAGCTAATAGGCCATTTGTTACTAAAAAACAAGCACTATTATTATAATGTTACTGTAAGTACAATTTACTCTACACCTACAATGTTTTTGTTTTTTTGGGTTCACTGCTCCGATCTCCAAAAGTAGTAATTTCCCAGATTTCTTGTAATTGCAGCCTTCTCTTCCCAATTGCTTCACTCTCTCTCAATATTCGCTTCCCCTTCGCAGCAGCGCCTGATTCGGCTTGAGATAAGTGAAGAAACTTCACTGTTACAATCAGAGTTGCTTCAAGGCCATAGATTTCTCAGCAAAAATCACTGTTTGGATGCCGAGAATTTGCAGGAAAAAGAAACCACAGACAGGCTCAAACTCCACTAAAATCGAGGTTTTTGTTTATAGATGGCGTCAAATTTGAATGCATTTGATTTCACTTATGTTAATTTAGTGTTATTATGGAGTATTTCATTTTTCTAATTTTTCAGTACTATATATTATGTACAATTTTCATTTTATAGTTGGTTTAATTTTTGTTGTCGTTGTTTATAGTATCATTTTCATTTTTTTGATCTTCTTTTATGAGTGTTATGATGAAGTTTGAATTTTCTATGATGAGAGATCTGTTGTTGTTGTTGTTGTTGTTGTTTGAAATGGTTTGGTCAATGTTTAGGGCAGAGTGATTAAAATGCACCACCAGTGAGAGAAAAAGTGAGTTGATTCAAATTGACGGAACAAAAAAGGTAGATGAAGACCAAAAATAACATTTGTAGAAGTAGTAAAAAATGGCATGCCGATTAAGGAAATAACATAGATTATAAGTTTGGATATAATAGAATGGCGCAAAAGAATATACATGTGGCCGAATCTAACTAATATGTTAAGAATTCATAGCCGACCCTAAAAAAATTGGGATTAAGCTTGAACCATTATTGTGGTAGGAGGTAGGGCCAATTGAGTTCTAGTTCATTGTATGGAAATTATTTTAAGTGTTCTATGCAAATTCAATAATTTTCACAATTTGTTGAGTTACTATGCTCAATGTGTAAGATTATAAAAAATGGCTGCTTTACTTCATTACAGGATTTAGGGGACCATTGAATGGATAAAGAGGCACAATCATGAGGTGAAAATGAGAAGAATGTGTAGGATCTGGTGGCCGAAGGAGCTGGCATTGAGTGAACCATTATCCTCCAATTTCTTATTTGGGTGGTTTGTGTCTTCCTCAGTTTCTCTTGACATAGTGGTAGCCTTTGCATGTAGTGAAGGCACTCTTTTGCGTAATGAGTCTGGCCTTGAGGTATAGCACCTGTAATTTTTGAAGAATGCCTGTATACACTTATGGAAAATGGGGCCAAATACTCTTAGCATTAGTAATTGGTTGCATCCTCCTTTTTTAAGTTCTAATATTGTAAAAGTATGACTTAAAGAAAAACTAATATGTTAAATGTTGGTCGTAAAATACCAGAATATTTTAAGAGCGATTTCTCATTTTTTCACCATCTGGGTGAGGTAGAGAGGTGTTCTTAGTGTCATGCTTGTCGTTTTTATTCTAATACACGTTAATGCTTGCTTTGGTAGTTGGGGTTTGTCTTAAATGTAGAATTCATGTTCCCTCTTTTTAATTCATAACTTAACAGGTATACATTGGAATTTTTGTTTTTTGATAAGTCACCAAAAAAAAAAAAAAAAAATTAGAAAAGAGGAAACTAAAGTACACAACACAAGTAGTTTACTATGGAATCCCAAGAGTTACAAATGCACATAAAAAGTATACAAGTAGACCGAAAAAGTGATAACTAACTGCCTTCAGAGTAGACATCCCCTGATACCTATACTTAAGTTAAGCCTATTAGAGGAAGCTTTATTTTGTCATATTTCCTCCAATTACATTCACACTGTATGGTCCACAACTCCACATTAGGCATAACAGTAGCATATTAGAATGTTATATCCACAATGTTTTTATTTTATTTTATTTATTTTTTTCATCAATTACCACTTGCTAGTTTTCACTTTCCACCCTGAATGGATCAAAACTGAACTTTATTTTTTTGGTTTTCTGGTGTCATTTCCCACTGACTAACTGAAGTGCAATTCTTTATGTAATATAATGTGATGTATGGAATACATGACAATGGTCAAGTGTTGAAGCATATTGATTGATTGGTCATGTCATATAGGCTCAAGTTGGATTAGTGTATCGAATTATTGATTCTTGGCTAATGTACATTTCTCTAAATGTGCCTCTATTGTTCTTCTATCCAATTATCTGTTATGATTTTGTTGTATAGGAGCT
Organism: Castanopsis chinensis; assembly: GCA_032878915.1. Lineage (NCBI taxonomy): Eukaryota > Viridiplantae > Streptophyta > Magnoliopsida > Fagales > Fagaceae > Castanopsis > Castanopsis chinensis. Next base: position 14,699,474 of record JAVQMG010000109.1, read on the forward strand.
CTAGCACTTAAGTTCTAGATGGCGGGTGAGGTCATGGGTTCAAGACCCATTGGGTGCACCTGTAACTTACCAATTAAGAATTTGTTGTACAGGGGCAGTATGCTAGTGGTCACTTTTATTTTATTATGGTAGCCCTTAACTAAGAGAGAGAATTTTATACTGAGATTTCCTCAGGAGCACCTGGGTGGGTAATTAGGAAAATATTTGGTTGGATAAATGTTAAGCTATGCAACAACTCCAGAATGAAGTTGGCTCTTGTTATGGGAACCATAATGACCTTTAGAATATTTTTTTTCTTGGTTGGCTACCTGAAGGTGTTATGATATGGTAAGTAAATTACAGTCTGAACTACTGCTTTTTATCAGGGGACACTTCATGATGCAAATGGGAACATGCCCAAATTTCTTCAGGATAAATCAAAGCTCTCTATACTGGGACAGCATGGTGTAGATGTTAACAGTAATGGCCTGTTGTTAAGCTCCGGAACAAATGAAGATCAAAGAAATTCCTCAATTTGTGGCAATGCTTGCATGCAGAACAATAGTGGCACATTTAGAGAAAACCATGGACACTGGACTTGCGGGTGCCACAAATATGATGGATTATTAGGACAATGTACACAAGCTTCTATTGGAAGCAGTAATTGGATCCTGCTGCTAAATGATTTTCCTGAACAGTGTGGTGGAGAAATTTATCGGATTCCTAAATTACATCACTTTCATTGGAATGGGCAAATAGTGTTTCAGTGTGATGTCCACGTATGTAAGACATGATGGCTACTTTTTTTCTTTTTTGATAATTGTAAGTCATGATGGCTTCTACTCCATGCTTGTGGCTCCTTGAAGCTACATTTGTTAGTTGTGATTAATCTCCTCTTGTTTATTTGAACAATGAAGGTAGTACTTTATGATACTCCCTCATATGGTGGTCACCATTTCTCGTTGCACCTGTGGAATTCATCTGAGCAAGTGAAAGCTGATTTCAAGAAACCCAAGTGGGTTGATGAACTTCACCAAAAGCAGCCACTAGTTGACTTGGTACCAGAGTTTGCAAGTTTTTTGCTTTGTTGTCTATTTTATATTTTTTTGGTGCATTTAGACATTTTGGCTGCTTATTAAAATGCCTTTTCAATTTTTTTTTAAAGTACAGGATACAGTAATTTTGGCAATTAACAGTGCTGCTTCTGCTAAAATATTTTTCGAGAGACATGTGGCTCCCAGGAGGCCCGTTGTTCGGTTTTTTATTGTTTGCAGGTATCTCTCTTGAAGACTCTAGTCTTGTATCCCACCTTCCTTCTTCCCTCACACTTTGGTCTGCAATATTTGATGGCCTATGTTTTGGCTTTCAGGTTTCTTACTTTCATTTGGCAACTATTTGCAATGTCCATGGCTTCATTATCAACTTTATTCTACTTCATTCTTCAGCTTCTCCATATTCTTTTGAGTTTTGGATCACAATCATGGATATATGTTAAATCAACTAGGATATTCAGGTCTACATGGATAAGTATTCGAATCCGCTGCTGTCAGATTTTGTATTGGCCAATCTTCCTTCAAGATAATGGCCTGAGGTAAGATGAAGTTTCTGAAGAATACTTTTTATTTATACATCAGGTTTTAAATGCTAATTAATACGAGGCTTCAGTCTTTAATTAATACATCAGGTTTTACATCAGATTTGTACCTAAAGTTAGGTTTAAAGCCACTATGATTTTCAATCGGTTTCTGCCTTTTCCTTTTTTTAGGTTTAAGCATTTTAATTACGTTTTCTATCCTACTGAATCCCCCCTTACCAAAAGAAGAAGAAGAAGAAGAAGAAGAAGAAGCTCATTTCTTGTAATTCTAGGGTTGAAGTTGATATTCAATTTGAGTATAAACTCAATTTGGGTTGGGGGGGGGGGGGGGGATGATGGCCCAATCATCTAATCAGGGTGTTATTGTAGGCCTACAATACCTTGAAGGAATATCTTCTTAAATTAGCTAATGTTTTTATTATTTATTGGCTGAATTCATCGTTTGCAGTAGGTTCCTATTTTTCTCAACTCATCAACTGCATTTTTTATTCTTTTTTTAAGGTCTCTATCATGCATTGAATATGCGGAGAAAGCTGCATTACGTAGGCATTCCATGTGGTCAAGCTTGGCTCTTGATGTTCTCTTGGGAAACTTGTTTGGTTGGGCACTGTTATACAATGCAGAATCTGCTTGCTGGTGGGTTATGAACTTTACTGGTGAAATTACATACAAATCAATGCGGTCAAGTTGTGCTTGGTTGATGGGAGCCCCTGCAGGTTTCAAGTTAAACACGGAATTGGCAGGCGTTCTTGGCATGGTTTCTCTTAATGCAATCCAAATATGGTCTACCCTTTCAGTCTTTCTGGGTTTCCTTTCCATTTATATTATTAAAGGACTTGCAATATCAGGGATTCTATTTGGGATGACAATACCAGCTGCTTTGATCATAGACTTTTTTTTACTAGCAACTTTGCATATCTCAACTCTTCATTGGCTGGTCTCACTTGTATATTCAACACAGACACAGGCATTAGCAGATTTGTGGCGCCTTTTCAGGTAACGCTTTGTGATTCCATTTCTTGGTTTAATTTTTACAACTCTTAAAATGGTCAAAATTCCAACTGGCTGTCATGGTAGTCACTTTTACCAAAACAATCATAAGCATTAAAAAGTAAAAAAAAAAAAAAAATTCTACCATTTAAATCAAGATATCATGCAGTTCATGCAATGCACTAGTGATTGATATAAGGAGCTTAACATGAGCAAGGAATTATTAAAATCTTGTCATTTTCAGCTCCACAAAAATAAGGGAAGCTGCTCTTATAAGAATAGAGAGGATCCATATGTTGTGGATTCAAAATCATTGGGTGCTGGGTATGATGTAGCACAAATAACATCAAGACCCTTGGGTCCAGATGTGGTAAGACCCTTAGAATGTATAAATTTAAGAAGGATTTTGTGGGAAACAATTAGAAAATTAAAACAAAATTAGGAATTAGCACCTAGGGTTGCTTTGAGTTTGCGCCAAACGGGATAGAAAACCTAGGAATAAGCACCAAGTCATTGGAAAAATTCCAATAGAAAATTTCTTCATCAATTATAAACTTATCTTTGTTGGAATACAATAATGCGCTTAAACTCTAATCCAAATTGACTTGAGGCCAAAGCCCAATTATTGAATTATGAAAATAACCTTGCCTCTAGGAAATTAAATATAATACTTGACTTCTACTTATCCAAATATATAAAATTGACTTCTAAAATTTAATAAAACTAAATTAAAATATAACTGTCTTCATGCTCCATACATTAGGGCAATGTATCAATCAAAAGAAAAAGAGGAAAGAGAAAAACCTAATGAGAAATTTAGATGAGTGAAAGTTCATTGCAAAATGGCAGAACCTTATGAGAAATTGTGGTCTTTATGAGTTTTTGAGGTGAGTAAAGAGATAATTAATTTTGAAAATTCATTAAGAAACATCCTTGTTTCTCTTAGACTAGCCTTTCGATTTTTTTCCTTTTGCTTTCTTTGTTCCTTTGTGTTCATCATTGTGAACTCAATGTTTTTAATATATTTAATCTATCCCTATGTTCCTTAGCACTCTCCTTTGTAATTAGTATCTTTTCTTTCCTTTTTCTTTCTTCATCTTTTCTCTCTGCCTTATGTTTTTCTGCATAAGATAGTATTTTTGAATATATATCCTTTCTACTTATCAAAAAAAGAAAAAGAAAAAAGATCTATATAACTACTCTTATTACCAATCAATAAAAATAAAAATAAAAATAAAAATAAAAATAAAAAATCGTTAAGAAACAATTAGAGATATTGGTTCATTGAGTGATTCTTCCTGGTGTTGCTGATAGTGTAAGAATCATTGCAGTTTCTTAAATATCTGAGCTGACTTGTCTGAAATCCTATAAGTTCTATATTGCCTTTTTTCTCATCACTGTGATAAGTAACTTCGTAGGCATCCCAGGAGGTCAAGGAAAACACAAAATCAGTATATGGGACCTTCCTTAGAGTGGGGGAAAAGATAATAAGAAAAAGAACAAATAAAAAAAAAAGAAAAAGAAGAATCAATGCAAAGAAGAATGAGAGATGGGAGCTAAAATACATAATAAGAAGGGCTTGGGCTACTCTTTTTGATTGCTCCAGGGCTTGACAATGTTCTTGACAATTTTCTGATATTTATCAGTTTTTAGATTCTCTTAGATCTAGAATTTGATTTATTTGTATTCTTATGATCCTTTGTGTTCATTATCTTGAGCACAAGGTTTTGTTTCTTTATCAATAAAATTGAATTCTTGCCAATCAAAAAAGAGAAAAAAGAAAAAGAAAACCATAATAAAGAGGAGGAGAAAATGAGAGACGGGGGAATTGCATGTGCCATGCATGCTGATTTATTGCCATTGCAGCAGTTTATACAGAACACTGTGTGTTTATATATGATTTTTTGGTATATATGATTTGTCCTTGGTATGTTTAACTCTTTATGTAGCCTTTTGGATTGCTAGATAATGGTCTTTGGATCAACTGAAAACTTCATCTTTTATGCGTTCTTGAACATCTGTTTCTATTGTTATCTATCTGTTTCAATTGAGTTCTCATTCATGGTTTCTTTCTAGGGTAATTTTGAAATGAATCTTAAATGTAAGACTTAGAATTCTTAACTTTTAATTCATTGCTTATGGACTTTGTAAACTTATACTCTCCTTGTTGTTCTTTATCTGTTTCAATCAAGATATGCGAGGTCATGGTGATATTTGATTGCCTTTATTGATGTTGGTTCTACTGATAAAAAAAAATTGATGTTGGTTCTTATATGGTTGATGCTATTCTGAGTGCTTTTTTCTTCCAAAGGGTATCAATCCCTGAGCTAAAAGACATGTTAAATGTGTAAGGATGCTAAAGAAGAGGAAAAAATGGGGATAAGAACATGATTTCCATTTTACTTGTGAGCTTGTACATTGGCCAAACTTGCCTGTCTTTCTTCCATGATTCAATAGTGCTTGTTACCCATTCTTATATTCTCAAATACCTTGGACACCTTTGATTGATCACATTTTAACATGAGTGCTAATTTGAATTGTAATATCCTCCCAAATGATGTAATTTTTGGTTCCCATATCACTTGAGCGGTTGACAGATTGTGGATGTCCAGGTGCTCTTTAGAGATATGTGGCTCTAGTTGCTTTTGTGGCTAGGGCCCTTCTTTGCCATATTTTCCAGAGAGATGCTTTTACTGTGAACATTTAATGGAAGAACAATATTCTTATATCTTAGAAAGTTAAAAGTGTTACTTTTGAAGGAACTAATTTTAAATTTTGGGAGGCTTCCTGCAAAATAGGTTAGTTTTTTGTTGACATTTAAGAAGAATTCCTCTTTATTTGGTTGATGAGAAATTCTATTCTCTAAAAGAGATCAGATTGTGCACTTTGCTAGATTCAATATTCTGTGCAAGACAGAACTTCAAGGTGTAAAATATCTTTTTCCTTATTTCATTGATAATATCATGTATTATTTCAGAGTTCATATCTTTTCTTTCCCTGTTTCAAGCTATTCATGTAATTGCTGATTTTTTGGCAGTGGTCGAAAATGGAATCCTCTTCGTCAGAGATTAGATAGCTATGACTACACTGTGAAGCAACATGTCGTTGGATCTCTTCTGTTTACACCACTCTTACTTCTCTTACCGACTACTTCTATTTTCTATACCTTCTTTAGCATTGTGAACACAACCATCAGCCTTATATGTATACTTATTGAAGTCGCTATCTCTGTTATTCATGCGACACCTTATATCAAAATATTCCTTTGGTTGGCAAGACGAAGAAGATTTCCTTCTGGGATATGGTTTGAAATTGTATCTTGTCGGAGTAATCAGATTGATGATAATGCGATTTGTAGTCCTGATAAATTTGATTCTTCATCAGAGAATTTGCATTGTAATCAAAATGGAGGGAAATCTGGTATTCTGGTTTCATTTCTACACAGCAACTTCTTGAGTATAGGTGAGGGAGGCCTCTAGCTATATTATCATTTGTGATTTTATTTAGTGATGTTTCTGTAGGGATGAGTCTTAACAAAGCCTCTCATTTCAAGACTTGCGCTTTGCTAAGGAGATACTCTCTCTCTCTCTCTCTCTCTCTCTCTCTCTCTCTCACATACACACACGTATCTATGTTTATATTTTACCATGTCACATCTATCTTTGACTTTCAATGTATGTGGTTTTTTTTTCCCCTCTAACCATAACTGGAAATTATATTTCAGGAGAGCTAGTTGTGCCTCACTATAGAAAAGTCTTTTCTGGGGTTTTTGGTTCTTTTTTTGCTAAATTTACTCATGGTGTCCTCACTGGGAAAAGGTGTGTCTTCTTTGCCTATTTAGTTTTCTTCTTGCTGCTCTATCGTTTCATAGTTACTGAAATTCAAAATTAGTTCCTCTATCTATCTATCTATAACTATCACATGTTTATATGTTCAGGGTAGCTTCTACATTGGGTACTGCTCTTCCTTCACCATTGCCATGGATGTTCATCCCCTACAAAGAGTATTGGTATCTCTGTTATGATTCAATTCTTGCCTGCTGCAGATCGTGACTGTCTTCATATTCAATGATTCTTCCAATTTTTGACTAACATATTCTCCCCTGCAACCATTTCATGCTGCTCATCAGTTGCATTTAGAATTTTGTGGGGCTATTCATCACATGATTGTCTATCCTGATTCAATTCTTGGATTGTTGTAGGAATGAGTTGATTTAAGTATATTGGTTCCTTTATAGTTTTGTTATGTGTTTATTGAAGCCTTCTGGTTTAGTTAGGATCAATGCTTGGTTTTTTTGTATGCACTGGTTCCTTTATTCAAAATTTATAAATCAAATTTTGTACTTATAGACAACATGTACTGCTTCTTCACAACTGATCATGACTTCATAACCAAGCAACTGCAAAAGATTTACAACTGATTGAATAACAATACTGTTCAAGTGCCTCCACCAAATAAGTTAACCTACTCCAATGGCTGATATTCCAAACATTTTTTGTTACATCTCTTCCTTCCTAGTTAGTACATCCTTTGTTCAAGATATTGTCATGATTCAACATTTCAATTTTGGCTATAGAGCGTGATCTAGTAGAGTACTATGCTCACATCGATGTCTTTCTGATTCCAAGTATGCAGGCATTCATTGCCCTTGTCAACCGTAAAACCACCTGCTTCACCAGACCTCAACTGAAAACTTGAACAAATCTAATCACAAAATACTATTATTAATTTGGCTAAACAAAAGTGTTTGTAATCACTTTCAAGTCTGCTGAATTTTTATTTTATTTCATCCACAAAAAAGAAAAGAAAAGCGAACAGGTTGTCTATACCTAAGTTTGAAAACATCTGACAATGATATTGATATTTTTTAGATGGTAAATATAGCTTTTCAGCATTTGATAAGAGCAGCCTCCAATTTTTTGTTGATCTTATGCATTAACAGCCTGACTGGGATTGTTACAGTGAATTCAAACAAAACCAAAAGAATTTTGAGCAATTTTATGATAATTACCAAATTTCCAGCTTAGAAAATTAAACCCTTCTCAATCGGGAAAGTGTACATCTCAATATTCTACATTTCTACTCATATATCTCCCAGTTTGCAGAGAAGCCTTCTAAACTATTCAAACAGTAAAATTATCCACATTTCCCAACTTCAATGAATGATGTTCTCACTATATTAAACATTTACTAGAACATTATACTGATGGTAAAAAGAGCAAGCTTGATAAAACCTGCATTCCTACAAGAAATAGGCAATATAAACTCCAACAACTTCATGAAAATTGGTTGAAGACCGAAAAATTTTATGAGTCCACCAAGGTTTGATACTTCAAAGAATTTGATCATCGGGTTGAGTCATTTTGCTCATCGACACTTTGCCTCTTTCCATTGCAACAAAGTAACTAAGTAAGTGTGGCAACTTGACCCGACCACAGCTCTTGTGAAAGGAGCATTGTAAATTGTACAAACGATACATCAATAAAAAGACAAGATTACTTATAGTTATTGGGACTACGTAAGTACATATATTCAATTTTTGAAGCAGGTGTCATAACTCAAGTGTTTGGTTTAACACATGCATGAGGTGGGGGACACAAAACTCTAGCTTTATACTACACATGTACTATTGTTATGTTTGAACCATTGTATTAGTAAATTTAGTCATACAGGATGCACTATGCTCTCTTTGTAATAATTTCATTCCTTCATCTAATGTTTTCAAGAAACGATTGAATCTTAGTTCATGGCATTATTATTTACAATTTCTCTCTTTCTTTTGCCAACCCTTGAGGCCCTGCTTTCTCTTCTAAAATGAAGCAAAACCTCCCTAAGTAAATGATTTGTCTAAGGCTTCATTTGGATAAGGTTATTTTCACCTTAAAAGAGAATGTACAACTTTTTAAAATGTCATACTTTTTAAGGTACAATTGTATTTTTACGCAATAAACAAAATAAGACAATGAAGGATAATTCATTTACCACACAGGGACTTCATGTTTGAAGATAGTGATCCAAAAAAGACTCAAAAATTAGTAAAACAACCTAAAATGTTCCTTAGAGAAAATCAGGAGTTAAGTAAAAGATAAACTGCCAAACTATATTTTTAAAACATTAAAACCTCGGATCACAACTGGAACCCAATTTTCTAGGAAGATTCATTTGTTTATCTGACAAGGCAAGGCAAGCTATACTTTATTAAAAAAATGATGCAAACATTAGCCTAATTTCATCATCAATTTTCTTTTCCCAAAAAAAAAAAAAATCTTCATGAATTTTTTATATCAGGTAAACAGTGCTTCTCTCTTCCTCATGAAACATATGTCTATAACAGTATTGGCAAAACACACCAAAAATTAACAATAATGGCAAAATACTTACTTGCATCGTATTACCACAGGAATAGGTTTTAAAGCCTTTGGTTCATTTCTTATGCCTCTTTTATGGGGAGAAACCTGAATGATAGATAACATTTTTTAAGAATCACTTTCGTAGATAACAAAGTATTCCTTACCCAAAATATCTACTCATAAAGTAAGACAATGAAAACTTATATTAAAGGAAACAAAATCAGAAACTAGCAGTCTACAACAGAAAACCTAACACCTTCGAGGACCAAAACAGACGAAGACAAACATGGTTAAAGGACATGCCTAACAAGCAAGCCAGAATAATATGATTGTTAAAAAGGAAAACTTTATAAAGAGATAAATCATTGTTTCCAAGAAATATTTTGATAGTCCCTACCCCAAAATCAAATGCCCCTATATTGCAAAATCTTGAACCAATGAGATGGGATGTTGCCCAAAAATATTGCCAAGAGGTTTTATTAGCAAAGATTTTCTTTTTGATACATGTTTAAGTGTGGAAAGGGGATTCAAACCGTAAACATCTCTACTAAAAACATTATGCTACGTCATTAAGCTATAAAGCTCTTGGTGATTTTATTTAGCAAATATTAAACAATCTCAACAAAAAATTAATTAAAAAAAGGAGGAATTTATGTTTTCAAGTGCCAATAACACCTAACTTGCATGAGTAACATATTTTATGTGTAAAGTCAATCAGTTAATATATTTAATGTTATTAAAAGGTAGAGGAACAAATCGATAAAAAAAATGGTGATGTGGCGAAAGAGTAGTTTAACAAAAGTGTAGCAATATTAAATACTACCATTCGACTTTTAATATATAGATTTAAGCCTCCTATGCCAAAACGTTCTAGAACAATTTATTTTATATATTTTTTTAAATTCAATACATTTTGGTTATTATCTTATGTACAAACAAAAACTAAACCAAAGCCAAAAGAAATCTCACAGAATTTCATATCAACATGAAGATGAAGACACAAAAAAAACAAAAATGAAACATTTGGAGAGAGAAAAGAGATTATCATGAAGAAAAACCAAGAAATGTTTTCTGATATCTTAGAACATTAGACTCTGCAATATTCAAGTGCATACAAATACAATAGGGTGAGTCTCTTTTCAAAATGTATTCCAAAGAATAATCTAAAGAAGGTGCTCCACTGGAAAATTTGTCTCTTTGTTTAGTGTTAATTTAATTTATTTGTAAATTGATTAAGGCAATAACAATTTCCAAAAAATTATTGAAGCCTTCTTTTCAAAACTTTTGTAGTCATTTTTTTTTTTTGATAAGAATTTTTGTTTGTCATTTTTAGTGCATAATGTTATGTTGCCTAAGATAATGCTATTAAACTTCTTGAAGTGACATCAGGATGCTTTAATTAATTGGCCTAATGGGTATCTCAGAGAGAGTGAGTTTAGAGACAGAGAGTGAGAATTTTGATCAACGATGGTGCATATGGTAGTCGGTGCAAGGCTGTGAGCCTAACGGCTATTTTTTTTAATTGACAATATTTTAATAATTATAATTTATTAAATAAAATTGTTCAAATCATATTATCATATTACAAGATCTGACAGCAGAGGATTCGTATACTTATCCACGTAGACCTGAATGTCCTTGCTGATTTAATATAAAAATTAATTTTCAAAATAATTAAAAAAAAAAATAGCCGTTGGGCTCACCCCCTTGCGCCGACTATTATATAAGGTATCATCGTCATTCTTTCCATCAAAATTCTCATTCTCTCTCTCTCTCTCTCTCTGAGATACCCAGAAGCGAAGCGATGAGTTTTCTCCGGCGGAGGCTTCCTCTGCCTCTGCCATTGGGGGCGAGGTTTGAGCCCTCCGATGCAGTGCTGATTTCGAGTTACCTTTCTCCGAAGATTCGAAAGGAGGGTTTGGCTTGGGACGTCATCGGCTTTTCTGATGAAGTATATGACAAGCCCCCATGGGATTTCTGTACGGACTCGACGGCAGTGTTGGATGATGAGAAACATTACTTCTTCACCATGTTAAAGAGGGGGAAGAATCGTGTGCTTCGGTCTGTTGGTTCCTATGGGACTTGGCATGAAAGTTCCACCAAGAAAATCTATGATTCTGGATCTGGGTCTGGGAAGACGATTATTGGGTTCAACAAATTGTTGAATTTCAGGGTGAAGGGTGAGGGTAAGGAGATGAAGAGCACTGATTGGTTAATGCATGAGTTTAGTGTTGCTGAAAAGGGCTCCGACTTGGTTCTCTGTGTAATTTACAAAAAGAATAAGAAGAAGGAGGAGAAGGGTTTGGCTTTGGCTTTGGAAAGACCACCCTCTGTTATTGTTGATTCTGGTATTTTGGGTTCTCCAAAGAGTGTTTTTGATCGGGTGGATTTCTTTGATGACACGGACATGGGGGGTCAGGACCCATATGATGATCAAGACCCAGTTGTTGATTCTGGTATTTTGGGTTCTCCAAAGAGTGTTTTTGATCAGGTGGATTTCTTTGACGGAATTGATGACACGGACATGTGGGGTCAAGACCCATATGATGATCAAGACCCAGTTGTTGATTCTGGTATTTTGGGTTCTCCAAAGAGTGTTTTTGATCAGGTGGATTTCTTTGATGACCCGGGCAGGGGGGGTCAGGACCCATATGATGATCAAGACCCAGTTGTTGATTCTGGTATTTTGGGTTCTCCAAAGAGTGTTTTCGATCAGGTGGATTTCTTTGACGGAATTGATGACACGGACATGTGGGGTCAAGACCCATATGATGATCAAGACCCAGTTGTTGATTCTGGTATTTTGGGTTCTCCAAAGAGTGTTTTTGATCAGGTGGATTTCTTTGATGACCCGGGCAGGGGGGGTCAAGACCCATATGATGATCAAGTCCCATTTGATGGAAATCCCAGATTTGCTGCGATTGATGGTCATTCGCAATTCCAACTCTTGGATTCACAAGAAGATGGTCATTCTCCAAAGAGTGTTTTTGATCAGGTGGATTTCTTTGATGACACGGGCATGTGGGGTCAAGACCCGTATCATGATCAAGACCCAGTTGTTGATTCTGGTATTTTGGGTTCTCCAAAGAGTGTTTTTGATCAGGTGGATTTCTTTGATAACCCGGGCATTGGGGGTCAGGACCCGTATGATGAGATAGCTGAGAATAGGGTGGATTTTGACCCACTCAGTTTTCTGGATCTTTGGGATTCAGAAGAGGAGGGTGTCCGGCCTAGCAAGAAGATGCGCCGTGACTTTTCTGATAGCTTATATTTTTGATTTACTTACTTGTACTGGAGAGCAGAACTCCTGCCAACTCCAAGTCCAAGCATTAGAGTAGGATAGTATTTTGTACATATATTGTTTGTTCATTTCAATGTAATTTTCTTTGTTTCTTTTATTTTGAAACAAAGTTACTGTTATGGTTTGAGTTTCAACAGAAAAACAAATACATCGTGCGACTACTTTGATTCTAAATTTGTAACACTACACTGTTGACTGTACTGTGGCCATCTGTTATGGCATGCCATTTTTAAATAAAAATGGCATGCCATAACAGATACAAAATTTCAATTTTAGCAAGAGCATCCGCACAGTAGTTTGCTTTTCATAATATTTGCTTAATTTGACTTTTTTTTACTAGCAACTTTGCATATCTTAACTCTTCATTGGCTGGTCTCACCTGTATATTCAACACAGACACAGGCATTAGCAGATTTGAGGTGCCTTTTCAGGTAACTTCTCTGTGATTCCATTTCTTGGTTTAGTTTTTACAACTCTTAAAATGGTCAAAATTCCACCTGGCTGTCATGGTATTCACTTTGATCTAAAAACAATCATAGGCATTAAAAAGTAAAAAAACAACTCTACAATTTAAATCAAGATATCAAGCAGTTCATGCAATGCATTAGTGATTGATATAAGGAGCTTAACATGAGCAATGAATTATTAAAATCTTCTCATTTTGAGCTCCACAAAAATAAGGGAGCTGCTCTTATAAGTATGGAGAGGAGCGGTATGTTGTGGATTCAAAATTCATTGGGTGCTGGGTATGATGTAGCACAAATAACATCAAGACCCTTAGTCCAGACGTGGTAAGACCCTTAGAATGTGTATCTTTAAGAAGGATTTTGTGGGAAACAATTAGAAAATTAAAACAAAATTAGGAATCAGCAACTAGGGTTGCTTTGAGTTAGCACCGAACGGGATTGAAACCCTAGGAATTAGCACCAAGTCATTGGAAAAATTCCAATAGAAAATGTATTCATCAATCGCAAACTTATCTTTGTCGGAATACAATAATGCGCTTAAACTCTAATCCAGATTGACTTGGGGCCAAAGCCCAATTATTGAATTATGAAAATAACCTTGACTCTAGGAAATTAAATATTATAATTGACTTCTACTTATCCAAATATATAAAATTCACTTCTAAAATTAAATAAAACTAGATTAAAATATAACTGTCTTCGTGCTCCATACATAAGGGCAATGTATCAATCAAAAGAAAAAAGGAAAGAGAAAAACCTAATGAGAAATTTAGATGAGTGAAAGTTCATTGCAAAATGGCAGAAACTTATGAGAAATTGTGGTTTTTATGAGTTTTGAGGTGAGTAAAGGGATAATTAATTTTGAAAATTCCTTAAGAAACATCCTTGTTTCTCTCAGACTAACCTTTTGATTTTTGTCCTTTTGCTTTCTTTGTTCCTTTGTGTTCATCATTGTGAACTCAATGTTTTAAATATTTTTAATCTATATAACTACTCTTATAACTTATCAAAAAAAAAAAAAAAATCATTAAGAAACAATTAGAGATATTGGTTCATTGAGTGATTCTTCCTAGTGTTGCTGATAGTGTAAAAATCATTTCAGTTTCTTAAATATCTGAACTGACTTGTCCGAAATCCTATGAGTTCTATATTGCCTTTTTTCTCATCACTGTGATTAGTAACTTCGTAAGCATCCCTGGAGGTCAAGGAAAACACAAAATCAGTAAATGGGACCTTCCTGAGAGTGGGGGAAAGGGGGAAAAGATAATAAATAAATAAAAAAGAAAAAAGAAAAAGAAGAAGCAATGCAAAGAAGAATGAGAGAGGGGAGCTAAAATACATGATAAGAAGGGCTTGGGGTGCTCTTTTTGATTGGTCCATGGCTTGGGGTTCTTCACAATGTTCTGATATTTCTGAGTTTTAAATTCTCTTAGATCTTGAATTTTATTTATTTGTATTCTTATGATCCTTTGTGTTCATTATCTTGAGCACAAGGTTTTGTTTCTCGATCAATAAAATTGAATTCTTGCCAATAAAAAAAAAAAAAAAACCATAATAAAGAGGAGGAGAAAATAAGAGATGAGGGAGTTTCATGTGCCATGCATGCTGATTTATTCCCATCGCAGCAGTTTATACAGAAGACTGTGTGTTTTTATATATGATTTTTTGTGTAGCCTTTTGGATTGCTAGATAATGGTCTTTAGATCAACTGGAAACTTCATCTTTTATGTGTTTTTGAACATCTGTTGTTATCTATCTGTTTCAATTGAGTTCTCATTCATAGTTTCTCTCTAGGGTGATGTTGAAATGAATCTTAATATGTAAGACTTGGAATTCTTAACTTTAAATTCATTGCTTATGGACTTTGTAAACTTATACTCACCTTGTTGTTCTTTATCTGTTTCAATCAAGATATGAGAGGTCATGGTGATATTTGATTTCCTTAATTGATGTTGGTTCTACTTAAAAAAAAAAAAAAAGATTTTGGTTCTTATATGGTTGATGTTATTCTGTGTGCTTTTTTCTTCTGAAGGGTATCAATCCCTGAGCTAAAAGACATGTTAAATGTGTTAGGATGCTAAAGAAGAGGAAAAAATGGGGATAAGAAATTGATTTCCATTTTACTTGTGAGCTTGTACATTGGTCAAACATTTTAACATGAGTGCTAATTTGAATTGGTAATATCCTCCCAAATGATGTAATTTTTGGTCCCCATATCACTTGAGTGGTTGGCAGAGTGTGGAAGTCCAGGTGCTCCTTAGAGATATGTGGCTCTAGTTGCTTTTGTGGCTAGGGCCCTTCTTTGCCATATTTCTAGAGAGATGCTTTTACCGTGAACTTTTAATGGAAGAACGATATTCTTATATCTTAGAAAGTTATAAGTGTTACTTTTGAAGGACTAATTTTAAATTTTGGGAGGCTTCCTGTGCAAAATAGGTTAGTTTTTTGTTGACATTTAAGAAGAATTCCTCTTTATTTGGTTAATGAGAATTCTATTATCTAAAAGAGATCAGCTAGTGCACTTTGCTAAAATATCTTTTTCCTTACTTCATTGATAATCTCCTGTCATATTTCAGAGTTCATATCTTTTCTTTCCCTGTTTCAAGCTATTCATGTAATTGCTGATTCTTTGGCAGTGGTCGAAAATGGAATCCTCTTCGTCAGAGATTAGATAGCTACAACTACACTGTGAAGCAACATGTCATTGGATCTCTTCTGTTTACACCACTCTTCCTTCTCTTACCAACTACTTCTATTTTCTATACCTTCTTTAGCATTGTGAACACAACCATCATCCTTATATGTATACTGATTGAAGTTGCTATCTCTGTTATTCACGCGACACCTTATATCAAAATATTCCTATGGTTGGCAAGATGAAGAAGATTTCCTTCTGGGATATGGGTTGAAATTGTATCTTGTCAGAGTAATGTGACTGATGATACTGCAATTTGTAGTCATCATAAATTTGATTCTTCATCAGAGAATATGCATTGTAATCAAAATGGAGAGAAATCTGGTATTCTGGTTTCATTTCTACACAGCAACTTCTTGAGCATAGGTGAGGGAGGCCTCTAGCTATATTATCACTTGTGATATTATTTGGTGATGTTTCTGTAGGGATGAGTCTTAACAAAGCCTCTCATTTCAAGACTTGGGCTTTGCTAAGGAAATACTCTCTCTCTCTCTCTCTCACACACACATATATATATGTTTATATTTTACCATGTCACATCTATCTTTGACTATCAATGTATGTGGTGTTTTTTTGCTAACCATAACTGGAAATTATGTTTCAGGAGAGCTGGTTGTGCCTAACTATAGAAATGTCTTTTCTGGGGTTTTTGGTTCTTTTTTTGTTAAATTTACTCAAGGTGTCCTCACTATGAAAAGGCCTAGTTAGTTTTCTTCTTGCTGCTCTATCGTTTTGTAGTTACTGAAATTCAAGAATTGTTCTGCATGACTGGAATCAGGGTATGTGTTAGGCATTTATGGTTTATGTGCCCTGGTAATATGCAAACAAACAAAGGGAGAACAAGAAAAGCAAATTGTAATACATAAAGATGCAAAGTGATGTAATAATTTGGATGTTAGAGGTGTTGAGTTTGATTCTCAGAGTGCCCCTAATTATCTATTGTTTTACTTGTATAAAAAGTAAGTTAATAATTTGATTATATGTAGGTAAGATACAATATTACACTATGCCCCCAATTAGGAATCAAGGAGAGCCTTCAGAGGTCAAGATTGTTTCTGAGCTTGGGGAAGAATTTAACATTGATGAGGTTTATGACACTGAATCTTCGTTCATTGGAAGCCTCACATCTGTTGATGATCTCAACCCTTGGGAAGTTCCTCCGAGTTGCCCCCTCAATTCTGATGAGGATTTACTAGAGGGTTTGTGACCTCTCTTAGTTTTAAGCATCTATTTATGGTCTTAGGCTGTGAAGTGACTTTGGGTGCTCCAAATCTCCATCCCCGAGAGAAGCACACCTCATTGTTTTCATTATATGTTGTTTTTTAAATGTATGAAACTAATATGTTAATGTACAACTCTTTTTTGCATTTCATGCATTAGAATGATGAACCAAAACATTCAATCCAAAGTGGTGAAGGCCCCAAAGACATGGATAATGATGGTGACGATGTGTCCATGGAATGTGAAGAAGATGAAGAAGGCAGGAACAAAGGAAGAACTGCTACTAGCAGGCAGAATGAGAAGTTATATGCAGTTGAAGGTATGCTTAATACAAAGATGAAGAAAGCAGAGAAGAAGAGAAGGAAAAAAGCTGAAAAATCAATCCCAGAAGATGCCATTGACGATGACTATGACTTCAAAGTAGATTATGTCAAGAAAAGATTTGCCATGGATGTTGGTGATTAGGATGATGATAATAAAATAAATGGTAAGATGCCTATGTCTGGTATTGAATTCACTGATGAGTGATGGAAGACTAAAAATGGTGAATTTATTTTAGTTGAGTCGGCAAATTTTGGACAGGATTAATTGACTACTGTGATTTGGCTACTTATAATCCCATGCTTTTTTGTACCCTCTCTCTCTCTCTCTCTCTCTCTCTCAAATGCATTGGTGCGTACACATAAACATGAGTGGCAAATTTCACATCACCCTAATTTTTTAAGGAAATTTCAGACTTCTTTTCCCAAAATTACCAAATGTAGAGTTCCCCTACCTTGTGATCAAAACACCGGATTAACCAAAAAATGTTTGTCTAAATCCAAAATCCTAAATTTTGGAACCTTTAATCCACAATCTTTGGTGAATTGAAGCTTTTTGTTGATCCATTAAGCTTGAAATCAAAGTCATCTCTTCCATGATGCAAGTAACTCTTTGGGGGCTAAATGAAAACAAACTATGAAATTAATTGTCAAAGACCAAGTCATAAATGAAAACAAAAATCAAATCTCAAAATTTATGACAAGAGTTTCAAGTATCTTATGACTAATTAGCTTTGAAGGAATTAGCCAAGGGCCTTGTAACTGAAATGACACCTCTCCATACGCAAAGTGCTTGGGGGTTTAGGAGTGAAAGAATTCGAAATGCGGGGTTAGCAAAAAAAAGATACATATTTTTTGTTTGTAAAATAGGAATATGCATAGAAATTAAATAGTCACACAAAATCTGCCCTTTTATCAAGGGTACCAAATGCTCCACCAGAAGCAGTGGGTTATTGGATAAAACATAAGTACTAATTACAGAAACTCCAAGTTTAGCAAGAGCATCTGGGCCAAATTTTTTAAATAACTATTAAATCTAAACTATATTATTAGTTAGCCAAGTTTTGAAACTATTTTGCTATCTAACGAGTCGAGTTTGTCAGAGTCGATTTTACTGTAGCAAATCGAGTTTAAAAGACTCAATTTGTATGAGCTATGTAGCTGACGTGAATTAAAAAATCCACGTGGAAATCGAGTCTTAAAGACTCGATTTCTGTCATCTTCTTCCTTCACTCTTTTTCTTTTCTTTCTCCATCTGCAGTCCTTTTCTTTCTCAATCTGCCGTTCCACACCTTTCTTCCAAGCCCTGAGGGCTGCTCTTGCTCTGATTCACCATCGGTCTAGGCTAAAGGAGCCACCAAACCCAAAAATCACGATCTCGAAATCGGAGCAAAAACTCAAATCCAAAATTCACGATCTTAGCACCGAAGCACCATGGGTTTGACGATCTCGGCACCGGAGTGATTTTCATCGCCTGAAGTCTTCGCCGCCTAGGTTTGGTCGGAATCGGCGCCTGAGTTGAAGTTTTCGCTGCTAGGTTTGGTCGGAATGGATGCCTGGGTTGCTGGGTATGTTCTTCCCTGGACTTCTTCGCCATTTTGATTTTTGGATTTTTGGGTTCTGATTGCTATTTGATAGAACTCGAGTCCACAGGACTCGAGTTCTATGCCGACGTGGACCGACTGTCCACATCAACTACGAACAATGTGGAAATCGAGTTCATTGAACTCGATTTAGCATTCCAAAATCGAGTTCTTTGGACTTGATTTGTTATAAACCAAATTTGTTTCAAATCTTTGTTAACTAATAATATAGTTTAGATTATAGTTATTTAAAAAATTTTGCCGAGCATCTGCACAGATGTTTGCTTTGCATAATGTTTGCTTAATTTTGCTGTTAGGGAAGGTCTTCGAAAGGTTCTAGTGAATGATTGGCCATAAATTTTTTCATGAAATGAACCACAATCAATGAATCAAAGCATCCAGTCTACATCCAAGTTAAAAATTCCAAGGTCTTTGGCTAAAAAAAGGCTATCCTGGAGAGCCCAAAATTCAGCCATAACCCTGGTTAGTGACCGGAATATCTGGCAATGCCTTTGATCCAATCACCATTGCTACTTCTCAGCAAACCACCTCCACCCGATTTGCTTGGATTTCCAAGAGATAAACCATCAGCATCGAGTTTAACTAACCCATCTTGAGGTTTACTCCATGAAACTAGAATACAAGTTTTGGTGGATATTGGCCTTGGACTCATACCAATTGCAAAGAATTCTGCCCCTCTTTTAATGCAAACTTCAAGAGATTTTGCGTCTATGACACCAGCACATACATGATACATTCAAAAGGGATTCCAGAAACGCTAGTAGGCAATTTGATCAACTCGTTTCTTTTGAATGCAACTGGTGAACATCACTCATCAAGATGTGCCATAGAGTGAGAATTGGTGTACGACTAGTCACAGGCTTACACAATGAGTGAGATAGTCACAATTTTTTGTGTCAATATTTTTTTAAAATTTTTGATCAATAAAAAGTTTGGTACTTCTTCCAATCACACAATATAGTCATCAACATAAGGAGTTTGTTTCATGCGGCCTTATTTTGTCATATTAACTATTTTGAGCGTTTATATGAAATTATATATAATCATTATTGTTAGAGAATGGAGAGGACAATAAATTTATTTATAAATGAATTTTTGTCATGGTACGTTGAATAACTTATACATTGCAAGATGAACTTCACATATCAATAGAAAAACTTATCTTGCAATGTATAAGTTATAAATACAACATGGAGCCTTCTTTTGAAAACTTTAGTTTGTTTAGTGTTAATTTAATTTATTTGTAAATTGATTAAGACAATAACAATTTCCAAAAAAATTATTGAAATCTTCTTTTGAAAACTTTTGTAGTCATATTTTAGTACATAATGTTATGCTGCCTAACGTAATGCTATTAAGTTGACGTAACATCCGGATGTTTTAATTAATTTGCCTAGTGGAGGTTTTCCTCTACAAATGCAGCTTAAGTCATTCCAACATCAAGTTAAATAAGAACATGTCATCATAGATAGTAATCATAGATAGTAATCATATTTGAACTTTTAAGGATGATTTCTTACCCTCGGTTATACTCATTTTATGATATGATTGCATATTTATTTATTTACGTTAGCAACTGAAGATCCAAATGTATCTTCTAGTCAAGTGGCATTTTATTTTCACTACTGCACAATTGAGACAGCTTTGATATTTCAAAGGTGATGGTCATCCATTCACTCAAAGTAGACCGAATTGGACCAAAGTGGACCGAAGTTGATTAAAATAAGCCAAATTAGACCGAAGTGGACTGAAATAGACCGAAATGGGCTGAATAGACAAAAATGGATCTTAAGGCCAGAATTGGACCTAAATGGACTGAAGTAGACAGGATTAAACCTAAATAGACCAAATGATACCTAATTGAACTGAAATGGACTTAAATAGACGTAGGTGTACCAAATTAGACCAAAGTGTGCCAAATGGACCTATTTGGACCGAAATGGACAGAGTGGACCCAATTGGACAGAAATGAAAGAAATATGAATATTTATTTTTAAAATTCAAGA